>CM075479.1:31904664-33244664 GCA_037950665.1 Hypophthalmichthys nobilis | reverse complement strand
CAGCGCAGCGAGTAGCCAGTGGAAGGCGAGGGGCTGGGGTGGTTTGGGGGGGGTTTGGTCGCTGCCACTGGTGTGTGATGCTTGTTTTACTGTGGCAGGTCACATCAGGGAAGAACCTGAGAAGAATAGACGGCATGTGTGCGGAGAGCAGGCATTACAGAGGCTGAGAGCGGAAAATTGACTGACTGGTTCATCATACATCTTCAGTGCCTGGATGCATTCAAGAATATTGTAAGATTTAAATATCAGGTAATAATAGGAATTAATTGTAATACAAATAAACTCGTTAAAAATCATTGCCATACTGTCAGGGTTATTATAGTTAACTAAAACTAAAACCATAAAAAAATTCATTACTTGAAATAAAAATACAAATTAACTGAAATATAATAAAATAGAAAAAAATCTTGTGATTTCTTTGTCATTTAGATTGGCTTGATGTAATAAAATAACTTAAAAATTAAAAAATAAAAATGAAAATGAATAAAAATGAAATAAAAATTTATAAAAACTATTTAGACATATTTACAAAAAAACTAATAAAAACGACAAACACAACAAAATTACTAAAACTTGAACTGAAATTAAAATAAAAAATACAAATGTAATATACAAATATAAAATACAAATATAAAAACTACAGAAGTATCTCAATGATACTAAAATAACAACATATACTGTGTGCTATATTACTATAATCTGATTTTAAAAGTTACATATAATACAAACTAATTTAATCCTTAAAGTGACACTTTTTCTTTCCGATCCTGTATGATTATCTGTTGCAAATGTCAAGGTTGTTGTTTTCCATAGTAAATGGATATGGATCCATTTTAAAGTCTTTAAAATGCCAAAAAAAAAAAAAAAACTTTTTCAAACACTATTTTCAATTCTTGTAAAACCTTAAATAACTTTGTAAAAACATTCAAGCTCTCACTCACTAAAAATCTTTCCCTTTGCAGTACACATCAAATCTCATTCACAATTGTGCACATTCAAAGAACGTGACATGTGAATATTTTAAACTGAATGCTAACTAAACCCCTAAGTATTATAAATTATCAGTACAGCTCATTCTGGTTGTGAATGATAGCTCAATTCACATGGCTATTACTTTTCTAAGCATGTAGGGAAGAAAGAAAAAAAAAACCAAACAAACAAAAAAAAGAACACCCTAGCACATCCTAGCAAATACAATCCTAGCATTATGCATGTTCACATTTTCTTAAGTATGTAAAATGTAAAAATCAAGATATTTTTGCAATTCTGTTTGGTGCCTCCAGTGGCAAAGAAATTACACACTTCACCTTTAACACCTTTAATATTCCCAATTATTCTAATGAAATGCCTATTCCCTATTCATGAAAGGACAAAGTCAGATTTTAGAGACCCTTCTCAATTAAATGATCTTATCACAGTAGACTTTGAGCTGACTTTTAGCTCAATAATGTTACAGACTGTCTCCGTCCTGTCAGCCTCAGTCAATCTGCCCTTGTCCCAAAGGTCATCTCTCTCCTACAAGCACAAACTCCGCTCTGATAGAGACAGCACGTCTGCAAGACTTAAAGGAATAGTTCACCCCAAAATGTACCCTCATGTGGCTCAATAAGTTCTTTATGCACCATTTCCACATAACAATCTTAAAAAAAGTATGATTTACTCTCTTCAAAACGTATTCCAAGTCCTCTGAGGGCATACAAAGCTTGCCTTAAAGATGCCTTAAAGATGAAAAAATGCTATATTACTACACACGAGACCCAATGACACTGTGATTATGTTGCCTTGGCATTTCTAATATTTAGAATCAGTAAAACACATTCTGATGAACAGTGGGACATAATGGCTTAGTGGGTACCAATACTGCCTCACAGCAAGAAAGGCCCTTGTTGGCATGGGTGTCATCTTAGATATGTCAGCAGTCATTACCTGAGTGAAATAAATTTTACAGTTTTATCAAGTCAGATATAATCAAACTAAACGTTCACAAAAGGCAGATGTTATATGTATTATAATAGTGGTATGTGGTAATTGTAGTAAATAAAAAAAAAAAGTGTTATAATATGAATTTATTTATTGTATGATACATTTTTAATTAAAATTTTATTGCAAGAAATTTGGCATAAAAATACTACAACGTGACAATGTTTGAGGTATTACAGGATGGCATATTGGTGCCTGTACTCTTTTTAATATAATTTTAATTATAATATTACAGTGCATTTCATAAAGTGATGTAATGCTAATAGATCCATCTATTTGAACTACCAAATTTATGCTTTTTACCTTAAAATGTACTGATAACCACTATGATGGTGCGTTCACACCAGACGTGAATGAAACGTTAAGCGCGAGTGATTTACATGTTAAGTCAATGCAAAGACGCGAATAGACATCCTGCGGTGCGATTCGCGTGAATGACGCGGCGCGAATTGAGCGTTTCGGGCGTTTGACGCGCGTAATGCGTGATTTGCGCGAATCGCGCAAGTTGAAAAATTTGAACTTTGGCGAAAATTCACACCGCGTTAACCAATCAGGAGCTTGCTCTAGTAGTGGCGAGCAGAGGCAGAAATCCGAAACAACAATGGAGGACAAAATCATCGTCGCTGTACATCTTCATACTTTTATAGAAACAGGAATAAAAAGGATCTTGCTTGAAAGAAAGTGAGTGAGGAGGTCGGACAATCTGGTAAGTTGTAAAAAACGGTCTTTTCTCAATTTGAGCTATATATATACATATTGAGACTACAAGCTAGCTAAAGCTGGCAAAATGATCTTATTTGCTGTAATTTACAACTACTTTCCCGCTGAGTTGTGTTTATTTAGAGGAAGTGTGCAGAAAGAAGTGGAAGAGTCTGGGACACATACTTAAAGGAGAGGGAGAGCCCCTCTCATGAAGCAAATTCACGTCTGTTGTGAAGTGAATTTCACGCGCGAATGAAGCGAGTAAACTCAAAATGTTCAAGCATCCATCTACGCACGAATAGCGCGATTTATTCGCGCAAGTCGCGTCTGATGTGAACGCCCCATGAGAATACAGATGGTACAACATAAAGTTCATTGTAAGTGGCCTGTCCATAAAACATGGCCGATACTTATACATAGACGGTGCACAAGGTCATACAAACAGAGACAAGACATCATCAGGGTAACACATGACACTAAAATAATGCAAAATTGCAAACAAACATAAAACACCCTAATGTAAATTACTGATAAAAAAATCTCTAAAAGAAACAAAACAATTCATTCCTGTTATTTATTCTCTAGAGATCTTCTGCGTGTTTTGTTTATTAAAAGGGGGTATAATGCTATTTCATGTATTCTGACTTATTTACACTGTTAAAGAGTTGGATTCTCATGCTAAACATGGCCAAAGTTTCAAAACACGAGTTGGACGTACGACGGAGTATTTCTGTGCCAAAAATACTCTTCTAAATCCTCATAAACTTTGCAGTCTTTTCAGTGTGTGATATCAGAAAGGTCAGAATTCCTTGTACGGGCACTTCTCCCGGGAGAACGCACGCACACAACGCATTACATTGATGCGCTCTCGATATTTGTTATTAAAATAACCATAGAAACTGATAGTTGCAATCACTTTTTTATTGGTTAAAATTAATGGAGAATATCTCGTGTTTTTCCTTGGCTGGTCAAGCCCTCAGGATTCGCGCTTATGGTTTCATAAACAAGGCCCAGTTTGACACTGGATTTACAGATCATTTGAAACTGAAAGATGGAGTGGTCACAGCGCTAATGATCCCGGTCATGAGCCGGAACCGCAGGTGGAGAGTAAAACTGCTTCAAATGTCTTCAAATGTTTTGTTGGCAAGAGGCAACAAGTGCATATAATGTAAACAACACGAACGTAGTGAATTCATAAATTCATTATTCATCATTCACTTTACGCTATATTCATTATAGTGATTCAAAAGTTATCCAGGGATAATGCGATGGTGTATTGTGTGTGTTTAGACAGAGTAGTTTAGCTGACCATTGATACACAAAAGCTGCGCATGCTTGTCACTCTTTAGCTCCGCTCACACGGCACGCCTCCAGGTGCTCGGCTGTTTTCGGAAAGGCTCGGTACAGCGTATGTATCTTTTATAAATATGATAAAACTAAAGACTTTTTGGAGATATGAAGGATGCACTACTACTCTATAGGTACTCAAGATTAACATGAGATTGGCAGAAACTGTGTGTGATACCCCCCCTTTAATTAAATACTGTTTTTGTTGTTCTACTCCTGAGTTGTATTCGTGTGCTTTGACTACCACCCCACCTTACAGAAGGACCGACCTAAAAGTGATAAGAGAATGTCTCGGTTACTATTGTAACCTCCGTTCCCTGATGGATGTGGTGTTCATGACTGACACTAGGGGTCACACTTGGGAGCCCCAAACATCTCTGATACTTGAGAAAAGGCCAATGAGAATTGGCGAGTGGAATTTCCATGCCACTCTCCCGGGCACACGGGTACAAATGGGAGACGGCATGCATGACTCATTCAGGTTTGTGCTGAGGAGCCGAGACAGTGTCCCGGCCATTTCAGCAGGCAGTTCAGCGTTGTGGCAGGAAGGACACTTTGTCTCGTTCCCTCCATCTGGGAACGGAGGTTACAATAATAACCATAACGTTATCTACCTGTCAGTCACTTCAACGTGGTGTCGATGACTGACACTAGGGGTCCCCCGGGGAAAACGGCTGAACCGTGTTATGAGGTTTGGGCGGTGCAGATATCAGAAAGCCCCGCGTGCAGGGTAACAAGTGCACTTGCAACATCGTAACCTACCCAACACCCCATGTAAGCCGTGTAGTCTTTTGTACCATGTGGGGACAGAGAGGACAGTACTTACCATGTGAGAAGAAAGCGGACTTTGTTGACCTCCCTCAACTTAGCAAGGTTAAGCCAGAGATGGCGCTCCTGGACCACCATGGTGGACATCGCCTGTCTGAGAGCACGCACCATGACCTTTGTCGCACGGAGAACGACGTTGGTTGCCAAGCGCAGTTCCTGCATCAATCCTGGCTCAGAACTACCCTCGTGCAGCTCTTTTAGAGCTTAGGCCTGATGGACCTGCAGGATGGCCATGGCATGCCTGGCGGAGACAGCCTGTCCAGCTGCACTGTAAGCCTTCGCTGTTAGAGACAAAGTGAACTTACAGGCCCTGGATGGGAGTCTGGGACGATTCTTCCAGGTGGCTGTGTTTTGTGGGCATAAATGCACCACACCCGCACGCCTGCATTCCACCTGTGGAATGTCTGTATACACCCTGGCCCTCCCACCATTGAGGGTAGCTCTTCATGCTTTTCATGCATTTCCAGGAAGAAAGGCACTGTGTTGGCTGTGTGTTGCGTTCAAGCACAGATATCAATCAACCAGCCGTGAATGCTTGGGACAGGGCGGAGGATTCCACTCCAGCCTGATGTTCATGGTGGCCCGGGCAATCATGGCTGCCAACTCTGCATCAGACTCAGACTGAGCTACTGCACCCGAGGGTGGGAGTCCAGCCGAGTCCTCAGCATCGGAAGGCATAAGCCTGCCCGCTGATGCTGCTATCGATAGTTTGTCCTCACACTGAATGAGAAATCAGGTGCGCCATGTGAAGCACCCTCAAAGTCAAGGTGAGGTCAACGTGCAAGACGAGGAACGGGAGGACCATGGGGATTGACCCAGCGGAAACATCGCAATGTTGACATGGTCATGTTCTCGCAATGAGGACATTAGCCATCACACACGCTGTCTCGGCATGGGTGAGGAGGAGTTCTTGGAGCTGTACCAGGAAGTGTGGTGGGATAATGAGGCACTCAAGTACCTCTACTGGAATGGGATGGACGACATCTTGGGCCAGATGCTACTAATAAAGGAAGGCCGCTGTCCCCTAATCGACTTCATCGATTACACCTTATGGGTGTCCTCCTTCACCGTGGGAGTCATCGAGGAAGACATCATTAACTCCGACTTCCCCAAGCCAGTACCAACTCCAGCAGCCATCTCCCTGCCTGCTCCAGACCAGAAGCCTCATCATCAGTGCCCGGAGCTTCCCGCAGTGGCAGAAACAACTTCTGCAATAGACACAGAGGCGACGCCCGCCATAGGCCCCATGGTAGAGCCCACTCACACTATGGACCAAGACCCAGTGACTGTGTCCATCCTGGAGCCAGAGCTGACTGCTGTATCTGTCCTGAAGCCCAAGCTGCTTCCAGGTCTGTTCAGGAGTCAGTGCCGGTAGACCAGTCAACCGAAGAGGCAGAGGAGAAGCTATGGCTCATTGATTTGTGGATTATGGAGCCAGTCCCCACCCAAGTTCATACCCCAGAACTCTCTCCTCCTCAGCCTGTCCTGTCTGGCTTATTGGATGAACCGGTCCCATCTGTTGATTCCATGTCTACTTCATTATCTCCCTGTACAGAGACCTTGAGCTTGGGAAAGGTACTTTATAAATAAAACGTATTAATATTATATGGAATCATCCCTCACCCATTGGCCCCACCCCCTCCGCTGGCTCCATCCACTTCCCTGGATCCACCTTCTCTGCTGGTGCTGTTCAGCTGCTCAGCTCCGCCCTCTCTGCTGGCTCCCTCCAGCTCTTCGGTTCCACATCGGGCCTCTCTAACACCAGCTCAGCCTTGTGAGGTGGACTCCCTAGCTGCACCTCAGGCCTACGGGCCCATGACTCCACCTTGGCCTGTTAGTCCGTCAGCTCTGCCTTGGCCCATCATCTCTTGGGCTCCCCTGTGCTCCCTCGATCCTCCGGCTTCACCTTGATCCATCGTTGTCCTGGTTCAGCCATGGACTTCTGGGCCTGCTGCTGAGCATCAACCTTCCACTCCTTCGGCTCCACTGGGCTCCTTCCCTCAAGTTCCTCAAGTGCCTTCCGGGAGGGGGAGTTATATAAGAGTTAGTTAAGTTGTCATTTTGTTCTTTTGTTTCTGTTTCTTGTATTTCCTTTCAGTTTAGTCTCTGATTACTCCCTAGTCAGTTGCCTTAGTTACTGATTAGTTTCACTTGTGCCTCTTCTAGTTTCCTTTGTTTGCCATGTATTTAAAGCCCTGTGATTAACCCCATTTGTTTATTTAAATAAAAAACGTTTTTGTTTTTCTACTCCTGAGTCGTCTTTGTGCTCTTTGGCTACCATTCTACCTTACAATTACAGTCTTTTTTTGTTTACAGTGATGCCTATAGTAAATGTATGTAACATATGTAACTTCTGAAGGAGAGATAACTGTTCAAAATTATACAGTATATGCTGTTCAACTGTTCAAAATTATACAGTATATGCTTTTTAATCAATTGTAAATTAATGATGGCTTTATTAAGACGTTTTTATTTAGGTCACTCAAAACAGTGTGCCAAGACTGTGTCAGTGAAACCGTTAGTCTTGGAGGAAGTTGAGGGCTGAATTTTGATTGCACATACCAGATATTGCCAGTCAGTTTGTTGTGAATTAAGTTACAACTGATGTTACATCAGTTATGTTAAGTCTCCCCCAAGTATAGCATCCGTAATATAGCAACAGGCATTTGACACAACTCTCATGAAAGGTTACACATCCATCTTTAGCAATTAATTTTCCACTCTAATTGTACTTTTGTGCTGCATGGAAAAGTTTTGAATGACACGAGGGTTGATTAAATAATGGCTAGTAATTTTTATTCTTAGGCGAATTCATATTTTAAGACTGACTTATCTGGGAGATACAGTATACATATGGAAATTCTAACACTACATTTATGGATATTGTGCATGTCTGCGTTGAGTGATCTGTAAGGTGAATTCTGGCTCTCATGGGCATGTGTTTGTAAATGGTGCATTAGTGACAGTACAGCCAGCGGATAACTTTACATTACGTTGTTATATTTAGTTCTCAACACGCGCCTCATGTCTTTATCGCCACTATTGTTTAAGGTAACAAAAGAGATCATATGGCATTGCTCTAGACGGATCTATTCCTGGCTAATGGGCAACGTAGTGAAAGGGGAACCCGATCCTCTGCAGGATGTCTGTAAGTCAGCGGGCTGACATTTGGCCGCCAATAGACCGGTGTGTGTTTGGTTGTAAGGGAAAACTAGGCCTCAGTGGAGTTGTCAAAACAAAGGGGCCGCTCTCAACAGGACTGACTTACTGACTGTCAACTTGCGTATGTGTACATTGAAATGGCTGATTGTGACAGAGGAGTGGAATACTGTGATGCGTGTGAAAGTAGCTCACAACATTAAAACTTGACAGAAAGTCAGGCAACTATTATTGTTTAAATATTTGGTCAGACACTGATTTTATTTGATTACAATTATTTACTATAATGTCCAACACAAAATTGTAAATCTGGACACAATTCGATTTAAATTAATTCAGTTTGAGTGACTAGGGATCTGGATTTACTTAATTTTTACAACTAAAAAGAGGTCAAGAACTGTGTTTTGAGTAAGAAATGAACACATAATATGCTTTATGTTTTTATAATAATTATAAATGGAGTTTTAAACAAAGGTTGGCAGGAGTGGGTTCATCTAATCCTGCCAATTGTAACACAAGATGAGATTTATCATGGACAGCTAGCCAAATCTGTTTGCAATCATTCCACTTAAAAAATATATTAACATGTGAAAGTGTGACTTGATTAAGAAGTTCCTTAATCAATGTGTTGAATTTTCATGGTCAAGAGTTATGTATCATGTACATGTATTAATGTGAAAATGTGTTCCACTGAAAATGCTTTGTTGTTCTCGATACCAAGTGGGTATAATAACCACTTATACCATGTATCTGGTCAATGTCATACTGACTAAGTGTAGAACATGATGGCTTTAACATGAATCTTATATCACTTTCATAACGTGATTGGGATTGTGCTACTCTCTGATTTAAAAATCATTCAATGCCATATTGCATATAAATGCCATATAAATATACAGAGTATCAAAAAAGTGACCATCTTGATGGAAAATTCTATTTACACTAATTCCACTCACCACTGTCTGGTTGAACCAAACAAAATTACAAAAGAAACAGTAGTAACAGGAGCGGTGGCATGGAGAGTAAGGATAGTGGATTTAGCTTTTGACGCAACTGACCTGAGTTCAAACCTTTTTCTATGATTTTCCTATTTAAAAAAAAAAAAATGAAGAAAATATTTGGATATTTAACAGGCATCTAATTAAAATTGGATGTGGTGTCCATGTGTTCATCAGATGCACTAGCACCTCGACTGCGACGCATGCAGCTTACATTGTTTAGGGATAGGGATAAGTGAGGTCCCAATAAGGCAACCATTTATGATTTTAATAAATATGTTATATTCTAAGCTATGTGCATAGAAGTAAGGGGACACAAAGACTGAAATGGTCAGTTCCCCCCGGGCCCAGTCATGGCGCCAACACTGTTATTATTGCATACTGTTTTATAATGTACTACAATACACTGGGGTGAAAATACTGTCTGCCACTATTTACACCAGTGTTTCCCAACCCTGTTTCTGGAGGCACACCAACACTACACATTTTCAAACTTTTCCTAATCAAACACACCTGATTCAACACATCAGCTCATTAATAGAGACTCCAAGACCAGAAATAGATCAACATGTTCTCCAACCAATACGCCTATATAGGTCGTTTGTCACTTCCCTGAAATACGACCCATAGGAGCGTTTACTAAAGTTGCGTCCCTATCGACAACAGGACACTTTCATTTTAATTCATGAAATACGACCCATAGGAGCATTTACTAAAGTTGCCCCTATCGACAACAGGACACTTTCACTTTTCATTTGATCTACATGTCCTTGTCATAAAAGTATTTCACATTAAGGCAACTGTTCCCTCCCATGTATATCATACAGAGGGGGAAAAGTCCTATCTGGTTGAAATTAAATGACAGAATCAGAAGAAGATTAGTAGTATTTTTTTAAATAAATATGATGAACAAATATATACTTGTGCAGTGATGTTGCAATTTCTATTGAATAATTAATTGTTACATCAACTAGCATCGGGGTACCCCAGGGTTCAGTACTTGGTCCCATCCTCTTCTCGATATATAGCCACAGACCACATCAAAAAAACTGTCCAGTCATGCATATAGCATTGGGGAGATGTTTAAATAATTGCCATCTGTGCAATTACATTAATAGCATAAGATTTAGATCAGAAACATTACCTACTCCAACATGCATACAGTATGACTATAAAACAGGACAGTTAATGCTAATGTCCGCTATAGCCCCCTTGAGGAAGTGATGTGAATGCAACGCATACTTCTTTATGTATGAACACCATTGAATGGTAACAACAGCGAAAATAGAAAACAACAAAATGGGTTTAACAGAAGATGTTTTCCAGACAATTGAGCTTACAGAATTGGTATCTCACAACACCTCCTCTACGTCATGGAGATTTGCTGCTAATAGAAAGATGCAGAGGTGAGGTGTTGTTTTGGGCCACAGGTGTACTGTACTTAAAGGGATAGTTCACCCAAAAAATGAAAATTCTGTCATCATTTACTCACCCTGAAGTTGTTCCAAACCTGTATGAATTTCTTTTTTCTGCTGAACACAAAAGAAGATATTTTGAAGAATGTCGGTAACCAAAAAGTTGACTTCCATAGTATTTTTTTTTTTCATAGAGTCCATCAACTGTTTGGCTTCAAAATTTCTTCTTGTGTGTTCAGCAGAAGAAAGAAAACTTGAGGGTGAGAAAATGATGACAGAATTTTCATTTTTGGGTGAACTATCCCTTTAAATTGATGTCCAGCCAATGGTGCAATGGTGCACAAGCCCATTTTCTAATTTGTTACCCCCTAAAATCTTTTTCAGAGTTTCTCTTGGCCCCTGCACTTTCAGTTAGAAATTGTTTGCTATTTCTGACATCATGTTTAGGAAGTGAGTCTTGTTTTTTGTACATGTTTTAAAGTGAAGTAAGTCTCTTTCACAGTCATTGGGAGTATGTTTACACTTACATAGGTTCTGTCAAGCACAGTTAAGATTAAAATTAACTGTTAAGAGCAAAAACTGTAATCAGTAATTGACAGAAAAACAATGTCCTTGACACAAAGCACAAGAATACTGACTGTCAATAATGTGGTGTGATCAGATTAACCATCCGAGCATACAGTGGGAGATATGGCGCAACGACCAAAAACGAGATTTCAAGATTTGTTATTTGCTAGCCTGCAGCATCAGCAGCTGGTACATTTTCATTTAATAGACAGAACATGCTTACGGCCCTGAGTAAAACGGTAAGTTTTCATATACACATTTTAAATGTGTATATCAGCTAAAAGTTTACACCTTGAACTTTTAAAAATGCTCTTGCATAGATAGTCTCAAACACGACAAAAATACAATTTGGTTGTGAAGTTCAATTTAAAAAAAAAAAAAAATGCACGAAGAAGGTCTTTGGTGCGCTGATATTAAAGATTCGCGAGCTAAGACCGCGCGCGGGACTTTTTCCCTCGTTCATACTAAGTGCGCACCTGAAATAGGTGTGTCCTCCTCATCCCTCAGCCTTCAGAGGAGTGTCTCGGCTCCTTTAAGGCAGTGAGCAGTGAGCCAGGCTGTGGAGGCAGGGGAGAGAGAGAGAGGGTTATTCTCTAATGCTCTGAGGCAGAGAGGGTTAGCAGCACACGAACCAATGCGATTAAAGCGCCACGCAGGAGGAAGATGCGCCTGCTTGCAGCCTGCTGGACGGCGAGAGGTGCTCAAGAAGATGGTCTGACTCTGGGATCTCACCTTTGTTCCTGCCGCTTCAGCTTTTCCGGACTTTCTTTCCATTCCCATTTCTGATTAAACATCTATGATTTATTCTCCCCTGTTTAGTTCTTTTTCTTCCCCTTTTTTCAAAAATACTTGGTTCCCCTTGGTTTAAATGACACGCTTGAACGGCACCGTTGCTTTTGCTTTGAAAGTTTTCTTTCTCCGCATCACCACCTGCTCCGTGGAAAGACGCTCCTGAATCAGCATCGCACCTGCACCCAGCATCCCCCCCTGAAGCACAGCAGCATCCGGAGAGCTTTAACCAAGACAATCACACCAGAACATCCGCACATCCTTCATGCGCAACGACCGGGCGCAAAAGCGCACACATAACACGCACGGTGGAGATCCTCTCAAGTCATTGGCACAGGAAATCAGGACTGGCTTTTGTTTTAACCTTCTGAGTGGGGGATCAGGAAAAAGCTGTGGACAAAGTGTGCGGAGTGAAAAGAGGAAAATCTAGCTTGGGGATTGAACGCAGCGGGGCATGTGGATATTGGCATTTCTCTTTCTCCAGAGCATCCTGAATGGTTAGTCCTCATTTTTTCCCTCTCTCCATAATTTCAAACTTCATTTACTCTCAACAGGACATTCTGGAAAAGGTGTATGCAAATTAATTTTAAGATTTTTAATGGTATTACGCGTGGTCACCTTTAGGCTGGAAGAGTTTCCCTCCTCTAATCATTTATAAAAACCACCTTCCATTAGTCACATTATGGCCTTGATGATGGCAGCACTATATAAGCACTGCGTACTGCAAAAGCCTCATGTAATGATTCCCGTGCACACACCGGCAGGTATTGCACAGGTTTCTTGTCGGTTGTTTTACGCATGGGGAGATGTTAATGAATGTGACCTCTTGTTTATCACACGGAGTGTTGTAGAAGCTACTCATCCATGTGCTTTCGATTTTCAGTGTGGCATATCTTATTTTAAAGGTCTTTTTCCCCCCTTTTGTATCTATAATGACTAACGTTTTTTATATTGGTTCTGTGTGCTGCGCCCTTCCCCGTCCGCGCAACTGTTTTAAATGAACAAAGTCCAATTTCATTTAATTAACGACAGCAATATATTGTTTGATTTAAAACGGCTTTATTTTTTAAAGATGGTTTTAAATAAATCATGGCATAGAATTATTATTTTTTGTTTATTGTATGAGCACAATCGTTTGACAGCAGACAATTAAGACAATGAAATATTTAAATATTTCATGTAGGCGCGTCAAATGAAGTTATTTCATCCAGTTATTTTTGTAATACACCCCTGTTGTGCACTTGAGCCTCACAGTGAGTGGATAGCAGTGAAAAAAAAGAGAAAACAACAGTCATTTCCTTCATATAATTCAATTTTTATCACATGTTAACACGTGAGACATCAAATTTGTATCTGTTTTTTTTTTTTTTTTGCAAAATGTATTATATGCTTAGAGTCTTTAAAAACAAATAATGTGTTTAGCTTGCTGGTCATACTTTTTGAATTGCATATCTAAAATGAGACTTTAAAGCATAGCAAAATTAATCAGTGATGTAAAAATCTGACAAAATAGAAAACAAAAATAGTCCGTAAGACAAATGCAGGGCAGTAAATACTACACAACGCCTTAATAAGTGTGTGTGTGTGTGTACTTAAGGGACTGCGCCTGCGTGGATTCATGTGTGTGCAGCGAGAAATTTAAAGCCATCTTTATATTTTATAAGGCCGATTGTGCCTTAAGCATGATTTTCCTTTCTTTCCTACCTGTTTTTAATACTGCATCTTTGCAGCAGTGTAAAAAGGTGCGATTCGGCAGAACTGGAGAGATGGTCAGTAGGTGCAAACATGGAAGGGTGTGTACGTAAGGAGGGAGCCATGGAGGGGAAAAACAGAATGAAGCGAGACGGGAAAATAGACTTATCTCCTCGAAAAATTGCAGACAGACAGACATTGTCGAGGGAAGGTTATCACGTGATGCAAAAGAAGGAACAGAGACCCTTGAAGATTTGATGTAAAATGGCTATCGGGCAAACGCTGGCATGAGTCCTCGATGTGAAGCTTTGAATGGCAGTCATTTTGAGGCGGTGAGGATGTTACGAAAGCTCACCCTTAGAAAACAACACAAATAATCCCTCTTTTCAGAGGAGGGAGATAAACACACCCTCACTCTTGCTGTTTGAGCTCTGAACACGAGGCGTTTCTCACTTGGGGGCAAATGTGAAATCAAAAATATTGAGATGTATTTTGTAATAACTTTGAATTGAAATTGCGCCACCCTGCCTCCGCTGAAACTCATAAAAGAGCAGTAAAAGCTCATCAGTCACCATCGCCCGATGCTTTCCTGCTCTTTCTGCGTGTGCTTGGGCTATTTCTTTCCTGTTCTTGTATTTCTATAACATCTGATGCGTGTGCAGCAGTTTTTAAAAATCTTAACTTAGCTGTTGACGTCTTAATATGCTAATTTGTTAAGTGGGGAAAAGTTCTGAAAATCACTAAACAAGTGTGGCCTTTTCCAAAGATCTGAGATTAATCAAGCTTCCCATTATACATTAAGTGGCCACTTTCTCGTCTCAGAAAGCAACTGTATTCTAGAACATTCGAGCCTCTAGTCTAGAAGGTTTATCACATGCTGCTTGGCCTGTCACTATGGAAACCTCTATTATTAGAGCCATAGTCACGTATCAAATAAGGCCGTTGTGTGTGTGTGTGTGTGAATGAATGACCCCTGACGTACAATAAAAGGGCATTGATTGAATAGGTGTCATTTAGGAACATGTTTTTATCAGTGATTATCAGATAAAATTTGATTTCTTATTAAGAGCTCAATTTCAATCATTTGGGATTTAAAAAAAAAAAAAAATTTAAATATATTTTTTAAACATATATGCAGCATGTGATTTTTTTTCTGTAATAAGTAAAGAAACCCTTAAACTGTTGCATGTGCACGACAGC
The DNA here is from genome assembly GCA_037950665.1 of Hypophthalmichthys nobilis. Lineage (NCBI taxonomy): Eukaryota > Metazoa > Chordata > Actinopteri > Cypriniformes > Xenocyprididae > Hypophthalmichthys > Hypophthalmichthys nobilis. Next base: position 33,229,987 of record CM075479.1, on the reverse strand, counting down.
CATGTTGTGCGAAGAAATGCAGCTGCATATATTGAAGTTCTATAGACGTCTAATAAAAAAGGAGTGTTCAGCACCTCGATTTAAAGCAAGTGAACACAATAATGTGCTTGAGGTGAATGAGGAGAGTAACCGCCTCAGATCTGTTACTCAAAAATGATAATCCGTCACTTGTTGTCCACAGAAAACACATGCAGTCGCATGCGGGCACTGCGGATTATAATCTCAGCCGTCTAAATCCTGTGAAAAACATGCTGTTGTTATTGAGGATTATACAGTCCTCGCAGTAACTGAATTATACAGAGTAATCAGAATGATATGATCCAGAATAATGACTTCATTTCAGGTTTAACTGGGATTTCTTCAAGAGTCTATAAGGAGAAATGCGAGGAATGATTTGACTAAATTTGGCTGTGTGCAACTGTTAATCTATTGGGGGCAATTAAGGCAGTTTGCTGATTAGAGGCCCATCTGTTCAAGTTTGTGAGGTAGTCCTGTAAGACCTGTGCCCTGCAATCCTCCATTACAATATTTACAGATTCTGAGTGAGCGTCCTCATCCTCAATTATCATTATCTTTTTTTGTTGTTGCTGCTAATTTTGTTGCAATTTAGGTGTTTCTGCTCCTTTGACACATAAGGTATCAGGATATTTTCAGTCAAACACCCACTGATTTTAATGTTAGCCAGTTTGAATAATATTACCTTACACAGTTTTTATGTGCTTACTTAAGGACTGTATGCTTAAAGATGCATGAAGGACTGTAATGTAAAGTGTTGATATCAGTACAATTCAACCTCAAAATGCAAAGCATATTTCTAATAAAACGAGCTGTATTGCTATAGATAATGGAAAGAATGTGAGATGATTTGTTAACTGAGAAAGACTTAGAGGACAAACATGTTTAGAGGTCATTTTGAGGACAACATGGTGAAATAGTTGTCCTGTCACATTATGATGTCAGTTTTACTCATTAGGTGTGAACTATTTCATTTACTGTAAATTAATTGATTATTTAAGCATTAATTATTGTTATTACTGGATTGAACTATATTTTGTTTCAAACTCATGCACATTTAAGGGAACCATCTAGTTTTTTTTTAAACAATTATTATTTAAATATTTATATTTAAATTTTTTTATTTATTCCATTTAAATGTGGCAGGGAAAACGTTTTTACTCTACAAAAATAACGTGTTGGCTCAAAATTGCATCAATTTTTTTGAGTTATGACAACTTTGAGTTCAACCAACAAGCTACGTTTAGTTAGAGGAACTTAATAATTTGTAGCATAAACACAAATTTTTAAGTTGATTACTCAGAAAAATTAAGTCGCTCCAACTACCCAGTTAATCTTATCTATTTCAGTTCAAATCAACAGCTGTCATGCTGGGAACTAGAGATCCACTGCCTAATTTCTGAAGTTATCAAGATCATTTTATTAAGTTACTACAACAAATCTTTTTTTTAAAAAAGCCAATAAATGCAGAAATTTGAGTTTAAATTACAGATATTAAGTTGATGTAATGATAAAGATTATTATGTCAACAGAACTCTACAAAATAATGTTTTCAACTTAAATAACAACATAAATTAGAATAAATGCATTTATTTAAGTCGCGGTAACAGGTCCCCGTTACTTTTTAGTCAGAGAAAGCAAAGAAAGCTCAAGGAAATGTATCACCTGCTTTGAGCGTGAAAACATAACTTGAAAAATTATATTAATTTAATGTTCAATAATTATGATTTTTCTATTATGATCAACACCTATTTTAGTGTATTACTTTTTATACAAACTACACTGTAAAAAAGAATTGTTGGTTTAACTTTAAAAAAAATTGAGTTCATTGAAATTAAAAATTTGAGTTAATACAATTAAGGCGATTGGTTTAATCAACAGAAACTCAAAATATTATGTTATCTGAACCAAATTAATTATTGAAGTTGATTTGATTGATTTTTTTCTGACAAAAAAAGTAATGTAATTGTAAAAAAATAAAAGAAAAAACTCAGTGCTTTATCCATCCAGTATGTGGAAATGACATCAACCTAATATCCATCAACCGAATGGACCTGTCTGTCATCAGTGCCCTCGGTAAAATACCATCATCTCTAGTATGCGTCTCTGTATTCATGTGCTTTCCCTCCACCGCTGTCTTGTTATTTTTAAAAAGAGACCCAGAGAGAGGAATGTAGGCTGAGGCATCTCTGACCTAGGTGGGAGAAAGTGACAGGGTGACAAATGACCAGAGCTTGCTTTCTCAACATTGTGATATATTTTTAAACATGGCATAGACTGTAAGATGTAAGACCAAGTTGGTGGTTGGTATTTTTAGCTGCCCTCTTTCACAGCACTGTCACTTTTGCCAGATGTCTGCTATGCATCGTATGTACTGCATGATGTGGACATGCGTTTAGCCCAGCCGCGAGACTGTCATGTTCTCATTCATTTCAACATTATTCATATCACAAGATCTTTAGAGGATGGAAGCGCACATGTAGTATCTTTATCACTGCGCTGCAAATCAACCTACACTCTAAAAAATGCTGGGTTAAAAACAACCCAAGTTGGGTTGAAAATGGTCAAACCCAGCGATTGGGTTGTTTTAACCCAGTGGTTGGGTTAAATGTTTGTCCAACATGCTGGGCAGTTTTATTTAAGCCAACTATTGTTTAAAAATTACTATATGTCTGGCTTATAATGAACCCAAAATAGGTTGGAAATTAAAAATCAGACACATAATTACTAGAGGCAACAATAATAATCAAAAGCTGAACATTTATTAATAAGCAATTTGTTTAATTATTATTCATTAAACTTATTAACAAATGTTCATTTATTAAACATATTAATAAATCTTAATTTCCAACATACTTTGGGTCAATATTAAGCAAGCAATACAGTAATTTATAAACAATAGTTGAGTTAAATAAAACTACCCAGCAGGTTGGACAAACATTTAACCCAACCACTTGGTGTGTCCATTTTCAACCCAGCTTGGGTTGTTTTTAACCCAGCATTTTTTAGAGTAAAGTTGAAGGTCTTTGTTGCTGTATCAGTATTAGCAAGACAAGACCAGGATCAATATGGTTTTCATATTTCCTTGTCCAAAATTTGACCACACTGATGCTGGGTTAAAAACAACCCGAGTTGGGTTAAAAATTTACAAACCCAATGGTCGGGTTAAATGTTTGCCCAACCTGCTGGGTAGTTTTATTTAACTCAACTATTGTTTAAAAAATACTGAATTGTTTGCTTAAAATGAACCCAAAATAATATTTATTTATATGTTTAATAAATGAACATTTATTAATATGTTTATTAAATAATAATTAAACAATAAACATTTATTAAATGGCTTATTAATAAGTGTTCATCTTTTGATTATTATTGTTGCCTCTAGAAATTATAGTCTGATTTTTAATTTCCAACCTATAGTTTAAAAATTACTATATGTCTGGCTTAAAATGAACCCAAAATAGGTTGGAAATTAAAAATCAGACACATAATTACTAGAGGCAACAATAATCAAAAGCTGAACATTTATTAATAAGCAATTTGTTTAATTATTATTCATTAAACTTATTAACAAATGTTCATTTATTAAACATATTAATAAATCTTAATTTCCAACATACTTTGGGTCAATTTTAAGCCAGCCATATAGTCATTTTTTTAAAACAATAGTTGAGTTAAATAAAACTGTCCAGCATGTTGGGCAAACATTTAACCCAACCGCTGGGTTAAAACTACCCATTCACTGGGTTAAAACAACCCATTTGCTGGATTCACAGGGTTAAAACAACCCAATCGCTGGGTTAAAACAACCCAATTGCTGGGTTAAAACAACCCAATTGCTGGATTCTCTGGGTTAAAAACAAACCAATCACTGGGTTAAAACAACCCATTCGCTGGGTTAAAACAACCCAATCGCTTGGTTAAAACAACCCATTTGCTGGATTCGCTGGGTTAAAACAATCCAATCGCTGGGTTAAAACAACCCAATTGCTGGGTTAAAACAACCCATTTGCTGGATTCTCTGGGTTGAAACAACCCATTTGCTGGATTCGCTGGGTTAAAACAACCCAATCGCTGGGTTAAAACAACCCATTTGCTAGATTCACAGGGTTAAAACAACCCAATTGCTGGGTTAAAACAACCCATTTGCTGGATTCTCTTGGTTGAAACAACCCATTTGCTGGATTCGCTGGGTTAAAACAACCCATTTGCTAGATTCACAGGGTTAAAACAACCCAATTGCTGGGTTAAAACAACCCATTTGCTGGATTCTCTTGGTTGAAACAACCCATTTGCTGGATTCGCTGGGTTAAAACAATCCAATCGCTGGGTTAAAACAACCCAATTGCTGGGTTAAAACAACCCATTTGCTGGATTCTCTGGGTTGAAACAACCCATTTGCTGGATTCGCTGGGTTAAAACAACCCAATCGCTGGGTTAAAACAACCCATTTGCTAGATTCACAGGGTTAAAACAACCCAATTGCTGGGTTAAAACAACCCATTTGCTGGATTCTCTTGGTTGAAACAACCCATTTGCTGGATTCGCTGGGTTAAAACAACCCATTTGCTAGATTCACAGGGTTAAAACAACCCAATTGCTGGGTTAAAACAACCCATTTGCTGGATTCTCTTGGTTGAAACAACCCATTTGCTGGATTCGCTGGGTTGAAACAACCCAATTGCTGGGATAAAACAACCCATTCACAGGGTTAAAACAACCCAATCACTGGGTTAAAACAACCCATTTGCTGGATTCACAGGGTTAAAACAACCCATTCTCTGGGTTAAAACAACCCAATCGCTGGGTTGAAACAACCCATTTGCTGGATTCTCTGGGTTAAAACAACCCAATCGCTGGGTTGAAACAACCCATTTGCTGGATTCGCTGGGTTAAAACAATCCAATTGCTGGGTTAAAACAATCCAATTGCTGGGTTAAAACAACCCAATTGCTGGGTTAAAACAACCCATTCTCTGGGTTAAAACAACCCAATCGCTGGGTTGAAACAACCCATTTGCTGGATTCTCTGGGTTAAAACAACCCAATTGCTGGGTTAAAACAACCCATTCTCTGGGTTAAAACAACCCAATCGCTGGGTTGAAACAACCCATTTGCTGGATTCGCTGGGTTAAAACAATCCAATCGCTGGGTGAAAACAACCCAATCGCTTGGTTAAAACAACCCAATTGCTGGGTTAAAACAACCCATTCTCTGGGTTAAAACAACCCAATCGCTGGGTTTGTCCATTTTCAACCCAGCTTGGGTTGATTTTAACCCAGCATTTTTTAGAGTGTATGGTAACCATTTCTGTCAAAAATACCATAGTTGGTGTAAATGCTGTAAAATTAAATGGGATCTTTCAAAGCATATTTTTTTTAAATAATTTTGTTTAATTTATTTGATGACAGATTTATTGATAATTATGTTATTATATCATGCTGTCATTTTTGCATATTGTTATAATGCCTTTTTATGTCGCATAATTATTTTTTCTCAATTTGCACAATGGATAGACCTAATTTTTTTGGTTTTAAATAATTTAACGCATCTTTCAGCATGATTTCCCTGTTAAATGGCTGCATTTGAAACACATTATTGTCCTTCAGCTCATAACAGCTGTCTCAGCTCCAGAAAGCATGAAGATGTTGCGTTTTGATGTGTGTTTTAGCAGTTAAATGTCTCATTAGAGCGGCAGTTGCCTGAGGTTTATTATGTGTTGCTCTCTCTCCTCTATCAGCTGTTCCCCACAAGTGATTATGCTAATTGCTGTTTGATCAGATGATTAAATTATAATTCGATTAATCCAGGGTACTAAATGCTCTGAATATATTTGTGTCTGCTCGGTTGGCTGGCTGGCTGGTTGTGTGGAGCAGCGGTCTCCTGTCACCTTGCTAGCACACATGAAGAAGAAGGGGGGGGGAAAAAAAAGAAACGTGACAACCTGAAATGGAAAGAGAAACACTCTGCAGAGATGAGGGGTGGGGAGGGATGCACTGTGTCCTTCCTTTCAGAAAACACTACAGCGCTGTAGCCTACAGATGGACATGAACCATTTTGATTCTGAAATGGAAAAACAACAACAACAAAAAACTGTCCATTTAGATTAAACTGTCAACAATGGCCAGTTCATATATTACCCTAAAATCAAAAGAAAATGAAATTATATTTTGCTTAACAAAATATAAAAAAAACTGTAGTCTGTTTTAGGACAATTAGGGTTAATTCAGGATAATTGGGCATTTTCCCCCAGTCATCTCATCATCTCAATGTCAAAAATGTCCCAATTTACCTGAATTCACCTAATTATTATTATTATTAATAACATTATATTAGTCAAAGTAGTAGTATACTATTATTATTAGCATTGTGGCATTATCTTTATTTATCATATTATTATTAATATTTTTTTCTTATTATTAAAATCCAATAGTTAATTTGTGAATTTGGGGCAAATTTTGCCTAGTTCTAAAGAAAATGTCATGGTGATTTCAAGAAAATCTTGGGTGCGTCTCAATCAGCTCCCTAGTTCAGTAGTCAGGGCACTGGTCAGGGAGTCGGCCATTTTAAGGAATCCTACCAGGGCACTGAAACGTTCGCTCCCTAAAAAGTCCCACAATGCACCGGGAAAACCAAGGAGCATCGATGCTCACTATATTCACCTAGTGGAAGTATTATGTGTTTCGAAAAATCAAACCGTCATTTAATTATATTTCAGCATAAACAGATACGTCGCTACACAGGTAGTGAACATAATCTGGTTAACATTTATAGCTTATTTACGGCTGAAATGTTGCAGTAATGAGCAAAGAAAGCAACTACATATGCTGGATTAAAAACAACCCAAGTTGGGTTGAAAATGGACAAACCCAGCGATTGGGTTGTTTTAACCCAGCGAATGGGTTAAATGTTTGCCCATCATGCTGGGTAGTTTTATTTAACTAAAATTTACTGTGTTGCTTTCTTAAAATGAACCCAAAGTATGTTGGAAATGAACATTTATAAGTATGTTTAATAAGTGAACATTTATTAATAAGTGTAATAAATAATAATTAAACAAACATTTATTAAATAGCGTATTAATAATGTTCACCTTTTGATTATTATTGTTGCCTCTAGTAATTATATGTCTGATTTTTAATTTCCAGCCTATTTTGGGTTCATTTTTGCCAGCCATACAGTAATTTTTAAACAATAGTTAAGTTAAATAAAACTGTCCAGCATGTTGAGTTTGTCCATTTTCAACCCGACTTGGAGTGTTTTTAACCCAGCATTTTTTTAGTGTAATTGCATTACTTAGTTACTTTTTATGGGAAGTAATTTGTTACTTTTGCATTACTTTTTCTCACCTGGGCTGGGCTTGCTTGTTTTTTTCTTTTTATAACAACAACAACAAAAGTTTTATTTTTGGCAAATGTAAAGGCCTTTTCACATCAAAAGCTTTAGGCTGAAGGAAAAACACACCTGTACAGTAGAGGGCGCAGCTCAAACAAACCTTTCAGCTGTGCTGCCATTCTGGATCACTGAAGAATAGGATAAAGGAGAAGGAAGTTCAACTCTTGCTTCAGCAATAAAAAATGAAACAGGAATGTGATGTTTATCTAAAGTCATTTTTGCTTATGAGTATGGCTGAATTGGATCATCGAAGGTCAACAGCAAAGACATTGGTTAATAATGTGAGATTAAATACATCAAGGATGTTTTTGTAATTTTTTAATTTAAAAAATGGTGGCTGAAATAAAATGCTGCGTGAACTCAACCAATCAGCATGTTCAGTGCCCAAGTCCCACCCCCGAAAGTTCCTGAAAAAGTACTACCTCGTGAGCAGGGACTTTCTGAGGGTAAATTTTTAACCTGAACTTCATTTAGACCCTGGTTCCTGCGGTCGAAACGCATCGAGTACCACCCCAAAGTCCCTAGTTCCTGGGGAAATTCCTGCGCCGGAAACGCAGCTTTGGTCTAGAACTACAGTAATCATGTTCACAACGCCTCTGCACTTACTCATGATTTCTCTCAACATGGGCAAAGGAGAGGTGTCGGTCAGTAAATGGGGAAAAAAGTAACTTGCGTTACTTCTTTGGAAAAAGTAATTCAGATAGATTGTTGTAAATTTTTAAAAGTAATGCGTTACTTTACTAGTTACTTGAAAAATGTAATCTGATTACGTAACTCACGTTAGACTACTTGTAATGTGTTTCCCACAACACTGTAAATAGTCAGAAAGATATCAGTTCTGCTGTTGTTTATAAATACCAGCAGTGATATTGTACACTGAGGATGTTGTCATGTCTCCGGAAATAATGTGTAGTGAGTCAGAGTCCTTACCAGTGCCTGAATTTGTGTACACACTATACTGATTCACCACCTAGAGAGCTGATTGAGACACACCACTTTTCTTTCTTTCTTCTTTCTTTCTTTCTTTCTCTAAACTGAATTTGAGTCAAACTGGATCTGGTGTAGAATCCACATCTTTGTCAGTAAATTAGCATCAGTGTCATTGATGTCATTAATCATAGCATTTGTGTTGTAGAGATAATGACATATCGTCTTATATAGGACCTCAGTAATGACCAGGTGTACTGAGATGTGGACTGGGATGTGTGGCACCGTTGACTAGCGCACACAGCTAACCGAGCTGGGCATTAGCCTTTGCAAGCTCAAATAGACGGATGTGTACAGATGCTATTGAAACAGACACCTGCACCATGATAAAGACAACACAGAGGAAGTCTTTTACTGAACCCAGAACAGCTTTACGTGCCAAGGAGGGAAAACAGCCACTATCCGGAGTTGTGCTGACCACAATGAGGGTTCTTGTTGAACCTCTCGCTGGCTTTAATGAAGGCAGGATGCTTGTTTGTAAAGATGCTCTACATCATTATGAACCGTCAAGGCAGGACGGCCTCTCTGGACACCGGTCTCATAGTCTTTCCTTTCAGTCATTAGATAGAGGCTTCTCTGTATGTTGACACAGGAGTTTTGACTTCCCACTGAAGAGCTCTTGTATCCCCTAATTTTTATTCCCTCTGCCCCTGTCCAATAACAGACTCTTATTTAGGAAGCGCCAAGATTAGAAGTCAGATTTTATTGATTAGACACATTTTCTTAAAACTTGAGAAGAAATATAGCTAACATCATGCTAATCAGCTAACATTAACCAGATAACATTCAGAGGATCATTTGTACTGAAAACTACTACTCATGATACCATGACAATGTTTTTGTGTTTTTCCTCCAGACATACTATGGCTTTTTGGACATTTATCATGGTATATACTGTATATAAAAGTATTGTGGTATTATCAGGTGATATAACTGCGATCATCACTAGACATGGTATTGCCTCAGTACATTTCTGGTAAAAGTAATGGTTTGGCCAGTGAATTTGTTTCAAATTAAAACATTACTACATCTTGCTCTTTTTTACCGTTTCTTTCTTCAGACCTGTGTTGTGTTGCCAGGTTGTGCAATACAGTTTAATGACAATTCGTAATTCTTTTGCATTTCGGCAAAATTGTTTTCGAAATGCAATTGTATGCATTTGTACGTTTCCGAACAATCTCATTTGTACAGTTTTATGACCTGCTCGTGTCTCACTGAGGGTTAGGTTTTGGGGTGCAGGCTTATTTTATTTTCCTACATCATACAAAATTGCAACTTTGTAAAATAATTAAGCTTTCTCGCAAGATTGCGTTGGATCTATGACTAGCAACATGTGGTGATGAATGTGAGCTTGCAGGGACAGGGTTTAAGCAGACTAAATGATTGGAGTCCTGCATACGTCACCAGAGAGAAGTTTGTCGTTTCAGCGGAAGGTCCAGTTATGACATTTTGATTAAACATATGCACAGATTAATCGTTCACAATAAGATCTATAACATTTGGAAAATAGATTAATTTTTATTTCATGCCGACTTTAATGTGAACTCCTCTTTAGGCTGAATTCACACTGTTAAGCCGGGTGCACACTGTGCGATTTTGGCCACGATTTGGTCGTCTGAGACAAATTTTGAGAATCTTACAAGATTCCTATAATCCTATGCTAAAATCTGTAGTCTTTGATCGCTAGTTTGACATGTTCACAGACAGCCGATTAATGACCGTTGCGATCAAATTTTTCCTCCGACGAAATTCTGTCAGTGTCAGAAAATTTGGCACATAGTCCTGCAAGTATGACTTCTCCTGACAAACGTCAAATTCATTTTTCAAGACAAGCCGTGATCAAAATTAGCCACCATTTCAGTCCCTCGTGTAATGCAGCTCACTGTCACCGAATGTGTGTGGGTTGATGATGTAAAACTCCGGGCGAGTTTTCACGTGCAGGTACGTTTTTAACGCGTCTTGACTGTCGTACAGTCTGACATAAATGACGGCTGAGATCCCACAGTGTGACATGAGGATCATGTTCTTACAGTCTGACAAGCAACAATCATAAAGGACTGTTATAAATCGCAGTGTGCACCCGGCTTTAGGCCTTATTCAGATTTATACAGTATCTGCATTTAAATGTATTCATTTAGCAGGCGCTGTTATCCAAAGTGATGTGATTACAAACGACTAATGCAACAAAGCAATTCATCCTACACTCTAAAAAATGCTCGGTTAAAAACAACCCAAGTTGGGTTGAAAATGGTCAAACCCAGCGATTGGGTTAAATGTTTGCCCAACGTGCTGGACAGTTTTATTTAACTCAACTATTGTTTAAAAATTACTGTATGTCTGGCTTATAATGAACCCAAAATAGGTTGGAAATTAAAAATCAGACACATAATTACTAGAGGCAACAATAATAATCAAAAGGTGAACATTTATTATTAAGCAGTTTAATAAATGTTTATTGTTTAATTATTATTCATTAAACTTATTAATAAAGTTCATTTCCAACATACTTTAGGTTCATTTTAAGCAAGCAATACAGTAATTTAAACAATAGTTGAGTTAAATAAAACTACTGGTTTGCCCATTTTCAACCCAACTTGCATTGTTTTTAACCCAGCATTTTTTTAGAGCGTAAGCAGGCAATAAGATGAGAAGTGCTAGTACTAAGTTTCACAGGGGAGAGAAATAAGAAATAGTGAAAGCACAGAAATCGTTTTTTGACTCAACATCAGCAGGCTGCAGTTAAGTGTTAAAAGAAAGATGAGTTTTTAGCTGTTTCTTGAATATAGTATATGATTTGGCTGTCTGGGTAGGGTCAGGAAGATCATTCCACCAGTGAGGAACAGTGAACGTGAATGTTCTGGAAAGCGTTTTGTCCTTCTGTGATGGTACCATGAGGTGCCGCTCATTCGCTGGAGTGAAGGTATGCAGGTGCAGAGCCTGTGGCTGTTCTGTATTCAAGCATCAATGTTTTGAACTTGATGATGATCCAGTGAAGAGAAATAAAGAGAGGTGTGACGTGGGCTCTCTTGTGGGCTGGTTGAAGACCAGCCATGCTGCTGCTGGTTCTGTATCAACTGTAGAGGATTGATTGCACATGCTGGAGGTTCGGCCAGAAAAGCATTGCAATAGTCCAGTCTAGAAATGACAAGGGCCTGGATGAGGATCCCACAGACAGAGCTTTCTGATGTTGTTCAATGCAAATCTGAATGACCTTGTGTAATGGACGTAGGACGTAGTGCGTGTAAACCTCTCTCCGCTGATCTTAAAAGGCACTCTAGGGACTGTGGGTTTTAGCCTCCTTGTTAACGCACCCGACTCCCATGCCAGCAGACCTGGGTTTGAGTCCCGCTTAGAGTGGGTGTTTCAGACAGGAGGGGTTACACTTGCTGTCTTTGCAATGTGGTCTTTGAAGCTCCGCTGATCATCAAAGATTATTTGATATCTAATCAGAGATGAGACCCAATTAAATATCAGATCTGATATTTTTACACAAATCAGATTTTGTGGAACCAAAATACTGGTACAGTACTTATTAGATCTATAAATGCCCCAAACATAACAAAAAGGCAGCCAATCAGATTGGAGCTAGCCAGAAAGTTTTAGGCGATAAGTGAATGGAATTGGGCTGAAGGTGTGTTTGACTATGTGTGGCACTGCACAAGACCGATCGGTGTCTAACTTGAAGCAATGCATGGCGGTTATAAATTCTGTCCGACTTGAGACGGCGCTGACAGCAGGTCGCTGTGATGTATGACATTTTTCTAGCTGACTAACGAGTTTATGGTCACTGAATATGTTTTTTCTGAGGTAAATGTGACGTTACGTGATGAGCTGTTTTATTGATGTCTTTCCACGGTTGAAACACTAATTGAACAATTACATGAGACATGATACAGATTTCAGTAAGTTGTACTGTATCTTGTAACATACCTTCAGATGTTCATTCATGTTTATTTCGCGCTGTAACTGGTATTAAAGCGGAGGAGATGATCAGTTCGCGTTCGCTTCGCGCTGCCGCTTCTCTTGAACTGAGGTGATACAGCGATCTGTCACGCCACATTAAAGAGCGCCAAAATGGTATTTATGTTTTGAATTTCGTAATAAAATGGACAGAATTTGAAATTTGAGACCTTGTTTCATGTCAAATGTAACAAAGCACAAAGCTTATTGTATTATTGCGCGCTACAATGTTTAGTTTATTCATCAACTGAAAACAGAATAGACTAATCAATCCTTGGAATTTAAGAATCAATTAAAATGAGAATCAATTAAAATCGAGAAATCAATATTTTTTACCTAGAACATTCTTAGAACATATTTTTGTTGCTCACAAATCTGTTTTTATAAAACTAACTTTTTCATGTAACCTTAATGTTATATTTTGTCATGTTTATAAAAATGGAACTGATAAAAAAAAAAAAATAGTGTCCACTTTATTGATATTTGCATAGTATATTCTAATGTTGAACTTTATTCTTGTATATCCATGCACTGTGTTAAGCAGTACATCAAGTATTGAATGAAAAGTGTTTCTGCTGCTACATGAAAACCTCTGAAACATCTGTGTATTTGACAAATATTACATCAAATCCACTTCATATGCGAAAAAACACACAAACACATTGCAAGTGTCACTACAGGGAAAAGAAAGTGCCCAACTTCATGGTTCTGTTTTCAACTCCTTCCATGATGGAGCTGCAAACCTCGCAGATAAACACCATGAATCTAGTTGTAAAATCTAAAGTGATGAAATGTGGCAGTAGCTAATTGTTGTAGCTTCTTGATATACAGTGCTTATTAGAATTAATTAAAATGTATTGAAGCAGTTGTGTTTGTCATCTGTTTATGCTCTAAGAAAGGCTTGAAAGGGATTGGGTGTGTAACGTAGTGTGTAGGTTAAATGAATTTGATAATTGTTAATTACTTATGGAATTAAGAGATGCCAGTCAGTAGCCTTCAGCTGCAGCTCCAGAGATCCGACCTGACACGATCGTTGATAAATATTATCTTGCTGTACTTGGCTAAGTGACTTGCCATAATAGATTTAGAAGTTTTTGAATGTGGAAGTGCTTAGATTGAAATTGCCTGACTAACAGCCTCGTTCGTGCCATCAGCTGGGCAAATTCAGACATTAAAGTCAGCAGCGCTTTCGTTTTCCGATCTCAGCCTGCTGCCAAGTCGGCTCTTAACGAGCCGCTCACGTTCGCTCGTTTAAAACATGACAACGGGAATCAGAGGCGCACCGCAGGGCCACACTCGGCGCGCTTTACCCTTCGCCGACATCAGAGAGCCGATCTGTCTGCACATATCACAGGCGAGCAGACGGCAGGCCTTTTCTCGTCTGTCATGTCCTGCTTAATATTCATGAAAGCAAATTGGGAGACAGTCATTTGGCAAGTGCTGCGAGTGCTAAAGCCTGTGGGGGTTGTAGGAGAGAAGTGCATACTCACAGTGGCAAAAACCCTGTCCCGCTCACCCCTACCTTGTCCTCGGTCCGCGACGCCCGTCCCCAGCCGCTCCCTTCGGCACCTTGTCGCGTCCCATGTCCCCCCTCTGCTCCACAGACCCAAAGCCCCCCAGGCGGTGTTCTGAGTGCAGCCTTAATTACCCCAGGCCCCTGACAGAGCCTGTCATTGTGAAGCAGATATCCCACGATCCTGTCCAGGGCACACAGTGCCGTCCCTGCACTAGACCTGGCACAACCAGTAGGGCGGGAACTAGGACTGGGCGATATGGCAAAAAAATAAAATCTCTATTTTTTCTGAACCGATTCATGATTTCGATTTTTTTTATGTTTAACTAGTCAACTTAAAAACGTAACTACAATATGATTCAAGTAACATTCATTTTATTAACCATCTGATTAAAAAAAAGTTCCAAGTGCAGCACACCTGAAGTGATCAACAATGATATCAGAAAATATACATGAAATATGAAGGCAAATGTTGTACAAACTTATCTTAAACATATCCTATATACTCAAAAATAATATAAAATAAGAAAAAATGCTACATACTGTATTTCTTTGCCAAAAAGTAATAGCAATGAATAACACCAGTAATAGGCTATTATTAACACCCAATGCTTTGCTTTGTAAAAACAGAAAACAACAGCCTGTCAACATGCAAACATGAAATATCAAACATACAGTAATAGTTCTTTACAGGTTTTTTCCCATTTTCCCTATTGTTTGGCGAACATGTTTGGCTGTTGCACTCGTGTCTCACGTCTTTTGCAGCGTCTCACCCATGAAACGGTGTGGTGAGAAATCGAGTCCCCCCAGGAATCGGGTCTCCTTTAGGAGACAGTCGCTGCAAAAAAGGTCACTGCGAAAAAGGTTGTGTTGTTGCAAAGTGCCGGACGAGCAGAAAATGACAATATAACGGAGACATGTTTTGAGACCGGTGGAGACGACAGCGCTGAATAAAGCCACACATACCAGCCTCATGTGTTTCTGACGCTTCCTCATAAAATGCAGTATATAAGACAACATCTGTATTGCATACCCCTCATTTTGTGGTTGTTGTTTTTGGTGTATGCAACGTCAATGCAATAGAAACCAATGCAGATATTCTGGAAAACGAAAGAGCGTCATGGACACGAATCGGATCTGAACAGTTGTAATACACAGTGTGGACAGTCAATAATTTTAGATCGGATTCCAATCAGATAATCAAATAATCAGATTTGGATTGACAGTGTGAACGTAGCCTAAATGAATCATTTTCTTTTTTTGGTTTGGACCAAAACAACCAAAGAGAACCGAACTACAAGTGTGAACACTCCGTAAGATGGGTGCCCAATCCTGTTCCTGCAGAGTTCAGATCCAATCCTGATTCAACACACCTGTCTGTAATGATCAAGTTCTCCTGAAGATTAACGGATTCAGTTGTGTTTGATTAGAGTTAGAGATCAACTTTGCTGGAAGGTAGATCTCCAGTGGCCTGTTGCACAAAGCCGGTTTCAGTTTCTACCCAGGTAAGTTTGAGCAAACTCTGGTTTTTCGGGTTAATGAAGGTGGATTGGTTTTTAGCGGGATTCATTGCTATGGTAACTTACGCTACGGCTAACCTGCTCCTGAGCAGATTTTATTCTGAGTTAGAGATCACAAACCCAAACTCGACCAATCAGCTGTGAGTAAAGTGACATGTATCTGATGCAATAAAGCCACTCCCCCTGTATCTCTCGCTCTAAATTAAATCAGTTTATAGTGAAAACATATAAATAATTAATGACATATATAAATAATATAAATATATATATATATATATATAAATAATATAAATAATTAATGACATATTCATATAATTAGGCCTATTATATTAATTGACAATATTAAACTTTGCTTTTAAATTAAAATAAATATAACACATGCATAATATATAAAGCTTTTAAACAGATTAAGCTTATATTCTTTTGAGCTCTTTGTGAAACTACATTAATTATTTGGTCTATTTGTTTGATTCACATGCATTGATTTAGTCAGATATTTTCTTTCAGCTGCCTTCTCAAACTTTCATTGCATCAGTGTTTATTCCTGCCTTGTAAATTCGTTTAATTTCATATTTTTCATAACAATCTCTTAATCTTCGGAAGAGACATGAATTGCGCGGCTCTCTCGCGAGAAGTGAATCAAACTGACGTTCTCCTTGTTCCGTGTGATTGGCTGTTTGCCGCACGTGTCACACTTTCAGGTGCGCGCGCTTTAAAAACTCTGGATTAAACCTGAGTTGACAGAGAAAGTTTATACCGAGCGTTCTGCAACAGTTGATCCTGATCTAAACCAGGTTGGATTTATCTGGATTTGTCAACTCCAAACCTACTCTGAAACTCAGAGTTTGTTCAACTAGCTTCATGCAACAGGCCACAGGAAAAGGATTGGGAAAAACATTAACACTGGAGAACCAAATTCACTGAACACCTTATTAATAAAACATACTATATGTGTAGATAAACCCAGAATATTAACACCATGCAAAGTTTCATGTGATTTCCCATAGAAAGACATTATAAAGAAAATGCTTAACATGCAATTTAGCAAGTTGCGTTCATATTCTGGGCTCTTCTGCTTGCCTGTATATAGAATGCATAATCAATAATGTGTATATTGAATTTAGTGATGGACAGTAACCAAGTAGTTTTACTTCGTTACTGTAGGCTACTTAAGTACATTTTTCTTTACTCGAGTATTTTTATTTTGAGCAACTTTTACTTTTACTTCACTACATTCCAAAGCATAAGATCGTACTTTTTACTCCACTACATTTCATAAAACATATCGTTACTCATTATTTTAAAATGAAGAAATTGTCACGTGCTCCGAGACGCAAAAGCGGCGTTCGATTCGTGCACGAACTGATTCTTTTCAATCATCTAGTTAAATCGGTTCGCAAATCACATCAAACAATTCATTCGCGAATTGAACTGATCGATTTGCAGCTGTTCTCGAGTCAACAACTCACTGATTCAATGATCCGTTCGGAACGACTCTCCAGTGAATGAATTTACAAATCTGACTGAAAATTAGCCAAGAACTGGGGATCCTCTGAGTGCGCAGGCCACCGATGGTGAAAAGTAAGTTACTAATGTTGAATTTTAGGATTAATTATTGTAACTGTAAAACATATTTAGGCCACAACTGTAATTTGTTTGTGAACTAAATCTGCTTTAAGGGCGACCTGTCTAAGCCCACTGAAATGCTTTAATGTCTACAGATCGCCATGTCGATTCAAACACCCACGCGATCTCATTTCTAAATGACATCGATTTTCCTGTCTGAGCCAGAGAAAGCACACAGTATTGTTATTTCTGCCTTACAAATATTCAAATTATCACAGAAGTACTGAGATAATAGTTTATAGTTTAAATATAAACATGGAAGTCTGCGTTAGTGATCAAAACAGAGCAAATCACATTTTAAAACGAACTTGGCGCTTAAAATAACGGTTGTATCGATTACATCGTTACGCCACTAGGAGGCGACAAGTGACTGTTAACCCTTTCAAGCGTGAGTTTAAAATATTCTAACTGGCCCCCCAGAGTGAGTTTTTTTAAGGCGACCGTTATTTTAGAACGTTTGCCCTTATTGTTTCCATGGCGACGCGTCTTGCGTGTCGCGAGCGCTGAACGCAGCCACAATAACACTGAATGACAGATGGATCGCTATTATTTTGTTTTTCCTTTTTTATTTAAAATATTCGCAAACTTGCTTACCATGTCATCAACCATATGATATTCCGATTCTCAAATATGTGTAAGTGAGTGTGTCCTGTCGTTTAAAAACCTTTATAAACGATCTTTATCTTGATCTATAATGCGAGATGGGCGCCGCCATCTTAGTTTGCGCTGCAGTTCACAGAGTCCTGTCAGTCGATTTTACAGCATGTGAATTCATCAATTTCTCCCGAAATATATGCAAGTAAGTGGCTGGTGAACTGGAAGAATAATAGAGTAAACTTTATAGTTACTTAGGCCCATTATGTGTGTCTGATATGAATAAATGTCGGCAAATTATATTTGAATGGATTGTTATTACTGCTTTCACTGATGTCTGACATCAGTGTGTATTTTATAAACTCTAAATGTATTGTTTTAATGGTGCTTATGCGTATTTAAATGTCTGAAACCTTAAAAGAAGCATTATGTGGCTGAAAACACTGCATAGCTTTGGTATATGACAAGAGCTGCGCGCGTCGTCTCACAGCCAAAGCGCGAAAGCACAGTTTGAATCTGGCAGTTATGTGACGTCGCTGAACGTTCGAAATCCCATATGTGGGACCGTACCGCTCAAAGGGTTAAAATGTATTTGACATTTAATGATTCATTCGAAAGATTCGTTCAAAAACATTGATTCATCCATTAACGAAACATAAAGTAGTTATGAGTGAGTCATTGAATCATTGATTTAAATGTTTTTTAAATAATTAAATTAAGTATTTTAAATAGACTGCAGCAATTAAGATTTTGTCCTGTAGTAAATAATTATATGTTATTTTGTTTAGTTTTGTTTGTTCAGAATCGTGGGAGAATCATGATCTCTATTTGAAACAACAAAAAAATTGTGATTCTCATTTTATCCAGAATCGTGCAGCTTTAACACAAGTGAAAATAACGCATTCACATTCATCTTCTCCGCTGCTGTAGAAATTTCTTAAAATGTTATGCATTTAGCACTATGTGACGTCTGTTTTTAAATTGTTTGTCAGCACACATTACAATATTATGTATCTGCATTCACTAATCATCCATACTGACTTGCTGGCTATTTGACAATTCATAAACATTCATAATTATTTTGAGCAATAGGATTATATAAGTACTAAATTCTTTCACTATTATACAAATCTGTACATTTACTCAAGTACTTGATTTGTGTATTTCATCCACCACTGATTGAATTTGATATTTTAATATTACTGGGCACCTTAAACGTTTTTCACATTAGGCATTTGAGAATGTCTTGCTGTTTTCAGTGATTGAAACACTGCGGCAGGTGTTGGATATGGATCACAAATGCTCAAAACTTGCTGTTTGGTCACATATCTTATTTTTTATTTATTTATCTATTTATTTTTTTTACTTTTGAGAGATGATCTAACTATTCGTGACTTGAAACAGATAATTGACGGGCCTGTGCTGCAGCTATATGGATGTTTTGCCCTCCAGATCTCTGCACCAGTCACATGACTGAAAACTATAAATTGCAGTGTGGGAAAAAAAAGAACTAAGGTATTATAATTGACCGTTGACAACACCAAAATATGAGTCTTTGCATGTGCACAGGGCAAAAAGCATTGGGCCTAATTTGTGCTATACACACATTTTTGGGGGGCAAATTTTGATTTTTGATGTTTTAGAATATTGTTGTCATTTGTTTTAATGAAAACTATGTAGTAAATCAAAATCACAAAACTTGTTATTGGCAGGTTGGAATGGTACTCGACAGTCGTAGATGTGTTGGTTTGTTTGTGGTGTTAGTGTTTGCCTCATCAGCATTGATCGCACCATTGCTCAGATCAAATGCATCAGTGGCCCTGAAAGCTGTTTGGGATGGCAGATTAGACAGTTGAAGATGATAAATGCTTTTGTCTGTGATTGACTAGTCACCCTAAATTTGAGTCAGAGACTAGATTTCTGCCTCTTGTGTTTTTAAATAAATGTGTAATTGTTCTTTTGTCCAACTGATGCTTCAATGATTTATATTTCATCTATGTAAGCTCCAAATATAAGAGATAGAGATGTTTATAAAGCATGAGTTCTCTAGAATGAATCGATGCTATCGAGAGAGAACTGTATAGAACGAACCGATTCAAACGAGCGAGAGATAGAGAGGATCATTTAGGACCAACTGACTCACTAGAATAAATCAGACTTGCCAATGTTAGATATGAGAGAGAGCCATTTAGAATGAACCAATTCACTTGTTACTGGAAGAAAATACTGTTTTAAAAGCTGGTGAGTGTTACGTTGAGGTGAGTGAGCGATTCAAATGAAACTGCCTACTAGAAAACGTTTTTTTTAGGGGGGGACTCTCACATCTTATCTTAAATGCTTAGTTTTTAAATCTTTTTGTCAAAACATATGATGAGTATTCCACAAATTAAATCATCGAAGCTGGGGCAAATCATAATGTTCCTGTTTTTGTGATAGGTGCAGATAGAGACAGATAATCAAGTGAATTTGCACACTAAGTGCACTTTTTGCATAGTTTGTTCTTGCTGTTTAATATTAAAATAAAAAAGCAGATTGCTTTGTGTAATCTGTATAACCTGGGAAGCTCCAGTAGTAATGAAAACAAACTAGCTTGTGTAAAGCGTAATTCATTTAAAGGGGATCTATAATGCCCTTTTCACAAGATGTAATATTAGTCTCTGGTGTCTCCAGAATGTGTCTGTGAAGTTTCAGCTCAAAATTCCCCACAGATCATTTATTATAGCTTGTCAAATTTGACCCTATTTGGGTGTGAGCAAAAACACACCGTTTTGTGTGTGTGTCCCTTTAAATGCAAATGAGCTGCTGCTCCCGGTCCCCTTTCCAGAAGAGGGTGGAGCTTTAACAGCTCACGCTTCGGTCGCTCAACAACAACAAAGCTGGAGAATCTCATGCAGCCAAAATGAGGATTGTCAGTAACGGTGTTCAGCCTTACATTGTTCAAACCGGAGTCGACACTGATGGAGAGACTTTAATGAACTCACGTGCTGCGGTTTCAAAGTGTGTACAACATGTCTTTGCTGTTCTTGACGCATGTACACGGCTTTAACCAGCAGATGTCCTCAGCATGCTATGTTTCGAGTGAATAGCTAGTGTAATCGATCTAATCTAACAGTGAATTTGACAAAGTCAGTATTGTGGAAATAAAAACAACTAGTCTTTTTCACTGCAACTTCAAAGGAAGCAAGACAGTGTTGTCGAAACTAGCGCTGGATATCTGAGGTAATTTTATTACACTGTTTGCTAGCCGGGCATAATGATCTCATAGTTAATACTTCTCACCATTTATTCCGAGGGTATGACCGACTGTTTTCCATATATCCATTTTCTTTAAAGTATTTTGAAAAGGGGGTTTGCCTTGTCAAACAGTGATGGCTTTTTCTGGACCTCGGCGATTAACTTCTTCGCAATGTCGTCTGCGATTTTAAATGCGCGAGCCCTTAAATTAATGATTCTGATTGGCTGTCAGTGTTTTATCGTTCAACAGCTGGAAAATTTCTTCTGAAAGTGATCCCAACGATATTGTTTCTCTGTATCATTATCATTATAGCTGTGCTGTGGAAACTATATCTTTATCGTTATCTTTATAGTTATCGTTCTTGGTGTGAACAAGCCTTTACCGGGCATGTGAGTGTGGGGGTTTCCATTCACAAATGTGAGTAGATTTTGGCAACTTCAGGGAATTTAGGTTTAAACAACGAGTGGATATTCTCTTTGAGGCCTCTAGATTCTGACTGGTAGTCTTTGCCTTTGGCATAAAGCTCATCTCCTGGAGCTCTCAAAGACAATGCTTTTTAGCATGCTGTCAGTATAGCAAAAAGCTCTTAGATTCTTCAATTCATAAATCTTCTTCTTCCCTTTATCAATACACATTCAGGTGTTCTGTTACTTAATCAGTCATTGATTTAGTTGAGTGAATAATTCAATGAATCGCTCATAAAGAAAAAAGGTAAAAACTGCAGCAAAAGTTAATCGAAAATCAAACAGTACCTCCAAACCCGTCTGTAAACATAAATCAATATTTGAGCATCTCAATTTGAGTATGCATGCATGTATGCACAAATGCATAGCTAATTGTAGTATGTGAAATAAAAATTCATGCAAGTTGTGTGCGCGCTTCTGAAATGCCCCACTAAAGTCACCTTGGCTTGTTGTTAGCCACTTTCCATCAGGTTCAGCCCACGCCTCAGGTGACATGACATTAAAGGCCTACAGGCAAAGCAAGGCCAGTGCATTAGAGTCAGCTGCCATCCCAATCACTCTCCCAGCCCAAATAAAAGGATGGGTAGATGTGTTTGATGTACAGACCTTCAGATGAGAGAGCAGTTTAATATTGAATAGAGTGCAGTTTTTCTTCCAAAGCTGTACCCAAAGAGAGAAAAACCTTGGTTAATTATGAATGCACACAGTACATTATTAAACAGTGTCACTTTTTCGTCTTTATAGTTCATCTCATGAAAAATTATGACAATAATGAATTTTTCTTCCGGGTTGTTGAGCATTAAAGTGCTGTTTTCTTGTAAATTCAGATGTGTGGCCCTTTCAAGAAGGGTTTGATGTGACTTCTGCTTTTGGACATTTTATGCTTCATTTGTAAGGAAAAAAACTAAGCTTTAAGAAGGCTACCTTTTCAGAGCAAACTCATCGCTCAAACTATGATGTCGTGGATTAAAATAATATTTAATTTGTTTTGAACCATATAGGGCATAAGGTAATATCCTCAAAGGGGAGACAGGGCAAATTTTGGGTCAATGACATATAAGCGTCGGTTCACACAGAATGCATTTTTGCTGTTAAACGTTTTTTTTTTTTTTTAAGTTGAACTTTTAACTTGAGCACCGTGTTTTTAGAACTCTGTGTCATGCGCGAGACGCTGCAAAGGATGCCAGATGCGAGGGCAAACATGTCTGGAAGAGAAACGCAGTGGAATGGAAAAACACTTTCCACAATAATAAAAAAAGAACAGAAAACATCTTTTAAATGTTAATTTTAAAGCATGCCAAGTCCTTGTATACCCCTTGTAAGTGAAAGACATGCCAAGAAAATGACTTGTTTGTATTCATGATAGTTTCATATGGTTTAAGAAAACTTTTATACCACATTTAAGAAATGTTTCAGCTTAGTGGTGTAACCATCAAGTAAAAAGCAATATATTAACATATTTTATTTACACATTAAATACACTGAGATTTTAAGTATATTTTATATATATATATATATATATATACACACTATATTGCCAAAAGTTTTGGGACACCTGCCTTTATGTGCACATGAACTTTAATGACATCCCATTCTTAATCCGTAGGGTTTAATATGGAGTTGGCTCACCCTTTGCAGCTATAACAGCCTCAACTCTTCTCAGAAGGCTTTCCACAAGGTTTAGGAGTGTGTTTATGGGAATTTTTGACCATTCTTCAAGAAGCGCATTTGTGAGGTCAGGCAGTGATGTTGGCGAGAAGGCCTGGCTTGCAGTCTCCGCTCTAATTCATCCCAAAGGTGTTCTATCGGGTTGAGGTCAGGACTCTGTACAGGCCAGTCAAGTTCCTCCACACCAAACTCGTTCATCCATGTCTTTATGGACCTTGCTTTGTGCACTGGTGCGCAGTCATGTTGGAACTGGAAGGGGCCATCCCCAAACTGTTCCCACAAAGTTGGGAGCATGAAATTGTCCAAAATGTCTTGGTATGCTGAAGCATTAAGAGTTCCTTTCACTGGAACTAAGGGGCCAAGCCCAACCCCTGAAAAACAACCCCACACCATAATCCCCCTCCACCAAACTTTACACTTGGCACAATGCAGTCAGGCAAGTACCGTTCTCCTGGCAACCACCAAACCCAGACTCGTCCATCGGATTGCCAGACAGAGAAGCGTGATTGGTCACTCCAGAGAACACGTCTCCACTGCTCTAGAGTCCAGTGGCAGCGTGCTTTACACCACTGCATCCGACGCTTTGCATTGCACTTGGTGATGTAAGGCTTGGATGCAGCTGCTCGGTCATGGAAACCCATTCCATGAAGCTCTCTACACACTGTTCTTGAGCTAATCTGAAGGCCACATGAAGTTTGGAGGTCTGTAGCTATTTGCAGAAAGTTGCCGATCTCTGCGCACTGTGCGCCTCAGCATGCGCTGATCCCGCTCTGTAATTTTGTGTCCTACCACTTTGTGGCTGAGTTGCTGTTGTTCCCAATTGCTTCCACTTTGTTATGATACCACTAACAGATGACCGTGGAATATTTAGTAGTGAGGAAATTTCACGAATGGACTTATTGCACAGTTGGCAACCTGTCACGGTACACGCTTGAATTCACTGAGCTCCTGAGAGCGACCCATTCTTTCACAAATGTTTGTAGAAGCAGTCTGCATGCCTAGGTGCTTGATTTTATACACCTGTGACCATGGAAGTGATTGGAACATGGTGGTGGCAGTGTCCTTATGTGGGGCTGCATGAGTGCTGCTGGTGTCGGGGAGCTGCATTTCATTGATGGCATCATGACATGCTTCACAGATGTACTGCTCTATACTGAAAGAGAAGATGCTACCATCACTCCGTGCCCTTGGTCGTTGTGCACTTTTCCAACATGACAATGATCCTAAACACACATCTAAGGCCACTGTTGGATTTCTGAAGAAGAACAGGGTGAAAGTGATTCAGTGGCTCCTGATCTGAACCCAATCGAACACCTATGAGGAATTCTGAAGAGACAAGTTGAGCATCACTCTCTAAAAGAGGTCATTCTTGAAGAATGGAATGTTGCAAAATGTCGCCAACTTGTTCATTCAGTGCCTAGAAGACTTGGTGCTGTCATTAACAATCATGGAGGCCATACAAAGTACTAGATGTAGTAGTTTTTGTTGTGGGGTGTACTAATTTTTGCATCACCCTAATTTGAGTAAAACTGAATTTTGTTCTCCAAGTTATATTATTAACCTTACTTTCATGTTATAAGTTAAACCAATGTTATATAAAACTTAGTCTTGTAAACATTTTGGAAATTGTTTTTGTGTTCATTTTGATATTGTTTAAAATGTTACTTTTCAAAGGGGGTGTGCTCATTTACGCTGAGCACTGTATGTATATATGTATATACATACATACATATACATATATATATACAGGTGCTGGTCATATAATTAGAATATCATCAAAAAGTTGATTTATTTCACTAATTCCATTCAAAAAGTGAAACTTGTATATTATATTCATTCATTACACACAGACTGATATATTTCAAATGTTTATTTCTTTTAATTTTGATGATTATAACTGACAACTAAGGAAAATCCCAAATTCAGTATCTCAGAAAATTAGAATATTGTGAAAAGGTTCAATATTGAAGACACCTGGTGCCACACTCTAATCAGCTAATTAACTCAAAACACCTGCAAAGGCCTTTAAATGGTCTCTCAGTCTAGTTCTGTAGGCTACACAATCATGGGGAAGACTGCTGACTTGACAGTTGTCCAAAAGACGACCATTGACACCTTGCACAAGGAGGGCAAGACACAAAAGGTCATTGCAAAAGAGGCTGGCTGTTCACAGAGCTCTGTGTCCAAGCACATTAATAGAGAGGCGAAGGGAAGGAAAAGATGTGGTAGAAAAAAGTGTACAAGCAATAGGGATAACCGCACCCTGGAGAGGATTGTGAAACAAAACCCATTCAAAAATGTGGGGAGATTCACAAAGAGTGGACTGCAGCTGGAGTCAGTGCTTCAAGAACCACTACGCACAGACGTATGCAAGACATGGGTTTCAGCTGTCGCATTCCTTGTGTCAAGCCACTCTTGAACAACAGACAGCGTCAGAAGCGTCTCGCCTGGGCTAAAGACAAAAGGACTGGACTGCTGCTGAGTGGTCCAAAGTTATGTTCTCTGATGAAAGTAAATTTTGCATTTCCTTTGGAAATCAGGGTCCCAGAGTCTGGAGGAAGAGAGGAGAGGCACACAATCCACGTTGCTTGAGGTCCAGTGTAAAGTTTCCACAGTCAGTGATGGTTTGGGGTGCCATGTCATCTGCTGGTGTTGGTCCACTGTGTTTTCTGAGGTCCAAGGTCAACGCAGCCGTATACCAGGAAGTTTTAGAGCACTTCATGCTTCCTGCTGCTGACCAACTTTATGGAGATGCAGATTTCATTTTTCAACAGGACTTGGCACCTGCACACAGTGCCAAAGCTACCAGTACCTGGTTTAAGGACCATGGTATCCCTGTTCTTAATTGGCCAGCAAACTCACCTGACCTTAACCCCTTAGAAAATCTATGGGGTATTGTGAAGAGGAAGATGCGATATGCCAGACCCAACAATGCAGAAGAGCTGAAGGCCACTATCAGAGCAACCTGGGCTCTTATAACACCTGAGCAGTGCCACAGACTGATCGACTCCATGCCACGCCGCATTGCTGCAGTAATTCAGGCAAAAGGAGCCCCAACTAATTATTGAGTGCTGTACATGCTCATACTTTTCATGTTCATACTTTTCAGTTGGCCAAGATTTCTAAAAATCCTTTCTTTGTATTGGTCTTAAGTAATATTCTAATTTTCTGAGATACTGAATTTGGGATTTTCCTTAGTTGTCAGTTATAATCATCAAAATTAAAAGAAATAAACATTTGAAATATATCAGTCTGTGTGTAATGAATGAATATAATATACAAGTTTCACTTTTTTGAATGGAATTAGTGAAATAAATCAACTTTTTGATGATATTCTAATTATATGACCAGCACCTGTATATATATATATATCTGACCTATTATGCCCCTTTTACAAGATATAATATAAGTTTCAGCTCAAAATACCCCACAGATCATTTATTATAGCTTGTCAAATTTGCCTCTATTTGGGTGTGAGCAAAAACACGCCGTTTTTGTGTGTGTCCCTTTAAATGCAAATGAGCTGCTGCTCCCGGCCCCCTTTCCAGAAGAGGGTGGAGCTTTAACAGCTCACGCTTCGGTCGCTCAACAACAACAAAGCTGGAGAATCTCACGCAGCCAAAATGAGGACTGTCAGTAACGGTTGGGAATGTCACCAACCTGGGAAGAAGCTCGTTGTAGTCCCTACCAGCCGTTTGTTGTAGTCCTTAAAAAGTGATTTCTCCCTTTGCATTTAACTTTGAGTGTCGTAACTTTGCAGATGTTGTTTATGTTCAAACAGCAACATTACACACTAACTACAGTTAAAAAAGTGAAATCATAAGGATCCCTTTAAACAAAGATTTTTTTTTTCATCTAAGAAATAACAGACAGTTATAACAATATTAAATTTAATATGGGTTTCCTTTCAAGAATTTCATTCTTTTATTGAGACTTTTTCTTCATGACATGAGCATCATGACTCGACTGTCAATCCTTTCTGCTGGTGTCCAACCTTTAAGGTATCCCAGATTTGTAGAAGAAACACTTGTTACTCTCTGCAGTCTGAATATCTTAATTAGGATTTATTCATTTGTAGCAGACACACATGGAGTTTAAATTTGTATTACATCAGCAGGTCGTTATTTATTTCAGTGCCGGACGCTTGTCTATTAACCGACATACCCACATGAATTCATCAAGTGCAAGTTGATTAGTGCAGAATGTGTTGAATCACTTGCGTTGGGTAGCAGAAAGTCTTCTTGGAATGAAGATCAACAATGATTGCTTTGGTTTACAACAGCGTGAGTGAGCAAATTCTTATTGCATAAAGGCCAGAATGTTTTCACGCTCTTTAATATCAGAACAAACGCTCCGCCAAGCCTCTCGCTGGCAAAACAAGACATTCTAACAGATGGTTGCTTCAGCGTGCCACTTGATGAATGATACCATATGCCTCAGATTGCCACAGTAAAGATTATCACCATTACGAGCGCCTGTTCGCGGGTTCCGTTTGTTTGCTTGTCGGTGTTTGCTCACCAAGCGTGCCAACAACTGGAGTGTAATATCTGAGCATGTGGGCGCACATGTGTTTATAAACGCACGTCTTCTTCTGCGCGCACCTTCTGCTTTGTGAGTGAAACCCGCTGATCCTCAGAAAAGGTTGAAACTGCTGCAATTTGAAACCTTGTTAGAAATTTATGAAGTGCTAAAATGTTTCGCCCCAAGGGAAAACACTGCCAGCTGTCACTGGTGAGCCATTTACTGCCAAATGGAGATTGGCGCTCAGATAGGGCCTGTGGCACAGCGTTGAAGAGATTTTCATCAAGACACACGCAAGATTTAGCAATTAGCAGGAAGTCATCCATCTTGAACTTTTCTTTGGCTGTGATTAGTGACATGATGTCAGATTTTCTCTTCTGTGGCTTAGTGTTGATCTTTAATACTCTCCGTATGTTTATATATGTACTGTATGCATTTGAACTCATTCATATATTTACTATGGTATTACGTCGATATTTACTGCCAATTCAATAGGTATTTTTTTGTTGTTGAATATTTTAAAACACTTTACAACAAGGTTTCATTAGTTAACCATAGTTAATTACTTTAGTTAGCATGAACTAACAATGAATAATACTTCTACAGCATTTATTAATCTTTGTTAATGTTAATTTCAACATTTACTCATACATTATTAAAATCAAATGTTGTATTTGTTAACATTAGTTAATACACTATGAACTAACATGAACAACGACCGGATTTTTTTTTTTTTTTTAAACAACATTAACAAAGATTAAAACTGTAACAAATGTATTGTTCATTGTTAGTTAATACATTAAAGTTAACAAATGAAACCTTAAAAATGTAAGTATTGTGACCTTAAAAATTTCATTTCATATAACTTAAAATGTTTTTACTATCAATTAATTTACAGTCATTACACTTAACAGTATATTTAAGTCCAATTTACTAATTTCCAAGTTAAATTTATATTAATTGTTTTATTTTTTTTTATTTGTTACACTAAAAATTAAGAAAAAAGCAAACAAATAAAGGTACATTCATACAATTTTCTGTTTTATTTCAAAAGTTAATTTAAAAATACAACAAAACATGAATTTTTCATGTCCTGAAAACATTTTCCCCATAAAACATGGTAAAAAGAAACTAGTTTGCTAGGTGCTAACATTGGAAGTTTAAACTTGAAAGGAGCCATTTTTTTTTTACTTGACTTACTTATAGTTGTCTTTACATATTAAACTGTGACAGAATATATTTATAACATTAAAAACAAATGACTGCCATTACAGTCAACATTAATGCGCCTTCATCCGTATTACTGTTCTCACTCACTAACTCCTGTCCTGTCTGTTCCTTGACAGTTTTCGGTGAAGATCTACGTTCCAGCTTATATTTTGTCAATGCATCTCTGCAAGAGGTAGTGTTCTCCAGCACCACAGGGGCACTGGTGCCGTGTCCTGCCGCGGCCGTGCCCCCCGCCACGCTGCGCTGGTACCTCGCCACCGGGGAGGAGATCTACGATGTCCCAGGCATCCGCCATGTGCACCCCAACGGCACGCTGCAGATCTACGGCTTCCTGCCGTCCAGCTTTAGTAACCTAATCAATGACAATACGTACTACTGCACAGCGGAAAACCCATCAGGAAAGATCAGGAGCCAAGATCTACACATTAAGGCCGGTTAGTAAAAATCATAATTCAAGAAAATGAAACCCAGTGAGAAACAGACAAAAATAGCTTTTTTATTATCATTAATTTAACTCTTGCTTCTTATGTACATCAACAATATTAATAGATAAAAAAATCGGTAACACTTTACAATAAGGTTTCTTTAGTTAACTATACTAGTCAAAAGTTGTATTTGTGAAGATCTACACTACCAGTCAAAAGTTCGGACACGGTAAGATTTTTAATGTTTTTAAAATAAGTTTCGTCTGCTCACCAAGGCTGCATTTATTTAATTAAAAAACTGTAATATTGTGAAATATTATTACAATTTAAAATAACTGTTTTCTGTTTGAATATATTTTATAAAGTAATTTATTCCTGTGATCAAAGCTGAATTTTCAGCATCATTACTCCAGTCTTCAGTGTCACATGATCCTTCAGAAATCATTCTAATATGATGATCTGCTGCTCAAGAAACATTTATGATTATTATCAATGTTGAAAACAGTTGTGTACTTTTTTTTCAGGATTCCTTGATGAATAGAAAGTTCAAAAGAACAGCATTCATCTGAAATACAAAGCTTTTGTAACATTATACACTACCGTTCAAAAGTTTGGGGTCAGTAAGAATTTTTATTTTTATTTTTTGAAAGAAATTAAAGAAATTAATACGTTCTTTTGAACTTTCTATTCATCAAAGAATCCTGAAAAAAAATATTGTACACAAATAAATTACTTTATAAAATATATTCAAACAGAAAACAGTTATTTTAAATTGTAATAATATTTCACAATATTACTGTTTTTACTGTATTTTTAATTAAATAAATGCAGCCTTGGTGAGCAGACGAAACTTCTTTTAAAAACATTAAAAATCTTACCGATTCCAAACTTTTGACTGGTAGTGTATATTCAAAAACAATGAACAGTTGTAATTTTCTTAACTAATATTAACAAAGATTAATAAATATTGTTTCAAATGTATTAGTTCATGTTAGTTAACGTATGTTAACAAATGAACTTTATTGTAAAGTGTTACCAAAAAAATCAAACAAATATAATAAAAAGCAAATATTAAACACCCTTTGAGTTTTTGAAATCTCTGACAGTTCAGTATTGTTTAAAAGTGCTCATAGAGCTATGCTTCTGTGACAGCTCTGAGATAGACAGATGAAAAACACTGAAATATTAATGAATTTTGCTTAGGTCAGTCATGTGTGGAGAAGACAATGCTGGAATTTGGGTCATTTAGTTTTTTGTACATTTCAGCCAACTGAACCAACCACACTCTTAGAATAAAGGTTCAGTTGAGTTCTAAATAGAACCATGGGGTTCTTGACTCCATTTAAAATGCCAAAAGGTTCTAGATAAGGAGAAATGTCTTTATTGCACAATACTTTCCTGTTTAATGGGATATTTCAATGTTTTCTTGTTTACAAGCTGTTTAATTCACAACATTTAATTCTAATTAAAAATGAATTAAAAAAAAATGAATGAATTAAAACTAAATCTATAAAATGATCTCATGATGGGAAGCCCTAAAAGGTTCTATATATGAAGCACATGAACTTTAAGGTTCTATTTAGAACCTTTCCTTCTAAGAGTGCAGCAATAGGCCCTGATTTTTTTCTTAAATATAAATAGCACAAATATTTACAATAAATTGTGATGCATTTTATTTGGTAACACTTTATTTTGATGTTTTGATGAATCAATTTACCAGTATTTTTTGAAAAGGTCCTGTTCACACATGTTCTCTTACCTGCAGGGCCGTAACCACCGTAACCATTGAGGGGGACAAGTCCTCCCCAATAATTGAAAATAGCCAAAGTGTCCCCCCCAATATTAGCTATTTCTTAATGCTGCTCTCCATTACGCACCACTTTGTTTGTTGTTAGGATGATAGACAGTTTAAAAAGTTACATTTTTAGGCTGGTCCTAACAACGTTCGTCAATGTCAAAATGACGGCCAATCAGATCAAAGAATGTTCACTGAAGACGAGTGTGAACACCAGTGCGACACTTTTTAGTTTTTACAGTGAAAGAGTGTGTGGTAAGATATAAGTAGCTAAACATTGAATATTTTACGATGGATATGTTTAACGACCAGCAGTAACATACAGTGATGCAAACTACTCAACTTTTTTTAATGAATTTCTCCATTTTTAATTGAAAATATGCTATCATTTAAATGATGTTATTTATAACTGAATGTGACGAGACAAGAGACGTTTTATACATTTTTGACATATTAGACATACAAACAAGAGTGAACGTGTGCATATTTTTAAATAAAATATTATTTGCGAAGAGTTTAAATGGACTACTTCAAATCTATAGGCTAATTAGACCTAGAACTTCTTTTACCGTTCTTATTTCTTTTTAATCCCCTTAAATCCCTTTTAATCCTAATTATTTTTTATTCCCCCCTCCAAAAAAAGGTCCCCCCTAATGTTCAAGACATGGTTACGGCCTTGCTTACCAGTAATTTACCAGTAAAGACTGTATGTGTGAAAGAGGCTGTAGTCAACAGAATATGTTACAAAATAAAGTGAAACCTATTGCCTATTTTGCACATTTACTAATGTATTTACTAATATATTTGTATATTGCTTTTTATTTATTTAACAGAATATAATTAGGGTATATAGAGTATATGTTGATCCTGGAACCACATTTCAATCAATCAAAAATCATCAGATTTGAGGGACAAGTGTACAGTTAATGTCAAGTTTAGGCTTACAACCAGGTTTAGGTCCTGTGTTATTCGCCTCTCATTTCCCTCTGATTTTAGGGATAACTTATGGATAGGGTTAGGTTTAGGGGTTAGGATTAAATTTTTGGACAGGAATGTTGTTCCAGGATCAACAAAATATGTCTAACTTGGCAAAATCAGGATGTGCCTATTCTTGGAGTTCATACTTTCAGTTAGTATTTTGAATTTGTAAGAACGACACTGAGTGAAAAAGGCTTGTTTTCTCCACACCGCAGTATTCCGGGAGCCGTACACAGTGCGTGTGGCCGATCAGAGAGTCATGCGAGGGAATACGGCCGTCTTCAAGTGCATTATCCCGGCCTCAGTAGAGGAGTACGTCAGTGTTGTATCATGGGAGAAAGACACAGTCTCACTTGTCTCAGGTAGGGCACTGCTTTTGATAAACGTTTGCAAGTCAACACGAAAGGCAATGATTTGATCACCCCGTCAATATCACTGACTTTCTTTTGCATGTTTTGTGAAACAAAACTGCTGTTCACTCTCTAGCATAAATGTTGTGTCTCAATCTTCCAACGTTGAAACAAAAGGGCTTGTTTAGTATGCTAATATTGATCTGCCTCAGCTTTTTTTTTTTTTTTTTAAATAGTTGAATGCTTCACTTTATAGTTTATGTTTGTTTCAACCCTTTGATTGAATGGGACCCTCTTGTTGGATTTGCCACGAATGGGAGCATTTTGGAAAGTTCAAGTGTGGTTTGTTGTTTTAGACAAGTAAAGTTGAACAAATACATTCACTTGAAGTAATTTGAAGCCCTAAAATTCAAAGATACACCTCTCAAAGAGTCTGGCCGTGAACATCTTGTACCAGAGCCTTTATTGAGCTTTGAAAAATCCATTCTCTCACCAATCAATGTACATCACCACTTATGACTAGCTGACGACATTTCCATGGTAACAGTCTGGTAGTAATTGGCCGGTGTGGTTGGTGAAATATGGAATACTATGCATGATATTCCTCATACCTTTGTGAATGGTTCTGCAATTACATGGTCAGTCTCATTTATAACTGTTTTATCTGACGTGGTCGCAGCACATGCCAATATCAAACCGAGTGCGAAATGTCAGAAGCATTAGACCAATCCAACGCTCATCCCTCACTAAATATTTAATGAAGGAGGACCTCAGACGTGTGGCTGAAAGCTCTCTGGCATGTGAAGAATTGTTTACTCTTGCAGAGAAATGGGCGTATTTGTGACATATACAATGAGTGTGCTTCATTCCTTTTTTTTAATCAAGCAGGTTTCTTGAATAGTTGTGAATGTGATCAGCCTAAAGGAAATAGAGTAACAATGCTTGTAGGTTAGTTGAGGCAAGTTTGGAACATGTATTTCAGAGAAGGAGAACAACAACAAACAAATGTACCACCCGTAATCAATCCAGCTGTAATGTCTGGGAGACTGTTGTGCTGTTATACATTTAAAGGGTTAGTTCACCCAAAAATGAAATTTCTGTCATTAATTACTCAACTTCTAAACACGCAAGACCTTCGTTCATCTTCAGAATGCAAATTAAGATATTTTTGATGAAATCCGAGAGTTTTTTTTTATCCCCCATATAAAGCAATGTAATTACCACTGTCAAGGTCCAGAAAGGTACTAAAGACATTGTTAAAACAGTCGATGTGACTGCAGTGGTTCAACCTTAATGTTATGAAGCGACGAGAATACTTTCTGTGCGCAAAAACAAACTAAAATAATGACTTTATTCAACAATTTCTTCTCTTCGGTGTCAGTCTCTTACGCTGTTTACGTTCAGCGCTTCCAGGTTCTACGTCAGAATGCAGACTCATTATTGGCCAAGGCTGATCACATGAGCAGCACGACGCATGTGTGTGATGCTGACGCAGGAGCCGGCCAATAATGAGTGGTTTAGTTCGAGTAAAACATCTAGTCTATAATTCGTCCAGCTCAACATCGTGATGTCTGTCAGCCATCGGCGATGGACTATGTCATCGTCTATTGGCCCAACCCTAAAAAGCAATAAACATTAATTTAACAACATTAGACATGACGTAAAGCCCTAATGTACATAACTAAGAAGAAACAGAGTTATTTCAACAAAAAATACATCAAATGTGAAGTATGATGCAGGGAATTCTGGGAATTTCATTTTACGGGTTTTCACTGTAAATTAAACAATGACTTGTTCTTTTTCACTTCAAAAAACTGTACATTTAACAGTATTTTACTGTAAAATGACATTAAATATAATCTATTACAGTTATTCACTGTATATAGTTCTGTTAACAAAGTAAGAGTTTATTTACCGTAGCATTTTTACAGCCTTTTACTGTTAAAATCACAATCATTTTTTAGAGTGCATGTACAAATACTGTTAAGCCCTGGGTATACTTCTTTTTTTTTTTTTTTTTTACATGTACGCTAGTGTACACGCGCGGTCAAACGCACAGCCTTAAGAAGTATACTTCATTTGACTCTACACAGGCATTTGACGCATGCGCAGTTTTGAGCAATCTCTAGCCATGAGTTACAGCTCATGGAAATATCTTTGTATTCTTTCATGCTAGAGTTGTACAAATGAGGTACTTTCTAACCTCTTCACACAATCTCTCATCTATGTAGGCCTCCATTGTCACTGTAGCTTGCATGTGTTCCGCTCTGTTCTATTTATGCAGTTTTTCTTTGACTACCTTGTGAATCGACGCCCACCTTGTGGATAAACTAATTACTGCAAAAACAATTAAATGCGCATATGTGACCGGTTACAAAAATCTGGCGGTGCGTGTACAGTACCTCTTCTAGTGACGAAATTCACGCACTGTACGCTGACCCTCGCGTATGCGTAAAAAGTGAAGTTTACTTTGGGCTTTATTTAACCTTAAAAAAACCCCAGCATATTATCTTAAATGGTAAGAAAAACATGTTGAATGAGTGCAGATTTCTGTAATTATACATTCATTTCCTTTTTTCTATTTTTACAGAAAAAATTGTTAAAATATTAATCAACATTTTATTTTAAATTACACATAATTCTGTAAAAGTACAGAAAATTTCCTTCAAAAAAAAAAAAACTACAAGCAATTCTATGCAAATATCTGCAAAACTACATAAAAAATGTAGTTGCAATTTTTTTTATTTTATTGTTTCAAAATGTGACATTTTTATGAGTTATTTGAGTCAACACTTGCATTAAAATGTACAATAATTTATAAAAAGAACCAAAATGAATCATAGTTTTGCAAATGTTGCATTCTGAAATTAGTAATCATTTTTAGTAATCATCCTTTTTAGTAATCATTTTAAAAGATTCAGGATTGACGCATTCAATACTGTGCGTCTGAGCTGAGCGCTTGTGCTGTTAGCATGAAGCTTTCCATCTCTTTTCCCTTGTCTGCTTAGCATAAATCAGTGTTCGGAGTGGACGCGCGAGCTATTCCGGCCCTATAATTCCGGCTAACGCTGGAGATTGTCCCGCAAATCACAGAGAAGATGAAATGCATGATTACAGAGTGGGACTTGTCTTAATTAATGAACTGTGATTGAAAATATAATTACAATATGAATTACCTCTCAAAATAAAGACTGCTCCCTAGTCATTTGAAGCGAGGGCCTGTTTTAAATGTGAATGAACGCGGCCTAATGATTCTCTAACTTACCATTAACCTGTCATGCATTTTAAAACGGACCTTTCTGTGTGCGCTTTCAAATTCATGGCCGTGGATCCGTCCCCTCTCGGCTTTTGATAAACAATTGACAGCTCTAATAAAGAGATGAAAGGCTGTGCAGGTGAAAGGGCTCGTGTGTGTGCGTTTGTGAGTGTATCTTCCTCTTTTTGAGTGTCCAGAGCACAGAACAGGTCCTAATGCACATTGCAGGCTGTTTTTGTATGTATTTCAGGGGTTCGACTACTGAATATTGATGGTGGCCGTTTTTCTTTTGTCATCTTGTCTGTATGCAGGCCTTTTATCCATTGGCTCACCCATTTGATCTGGTTTTAGTGACTGAAGGGATGCAATCAGTTTCTTGGATGAAACATATAGTTAAAGTCAACATGACATTGACATTAAGCCTATTTATTTTCATAATACATTTTCTCTGTCTTACCATGCATGATTCGGCATAAACCATCTATGTACGTTACTCCAAAGAAAAAAAAAATCTTTGTAATCTTTCATCAAAATGTAAAAACATGCTTTCCTTTTCTGACGACATCATCATGCCCTCAAATGTTTTAGCCCCTCCCCTCTAACCATGTCATATGTATGGAAGTTTGTTAAAAAAAAAATTAAAATAAACCAAATAATATAAATACATATAAACTTATATATACATATAAACTTACAATTACGAGAGTCTTTTTTCCCTCACAATTGGACATTATAACACGCAACTGAGAGTTTCTCGCTATTCTGACTTTATATCACGCAATTCTGACTTTATAACTCGCAATTCTGACTTTATAACTCGCAATTCTGACTTTATATCTCACAATTCTGACTTTATATCTCGCAATTCTGACTTTGTCTCGCAATTCTGACTTTATATCACGCAATTCTGACTTTATAACTCGCAATTTTGACTTTATATTACGCAATTCTGACTTTATAACTCGCAATTTTGACTTTATATTACGCAATTCTGACTTTATAACTTGCAATTTTGACTTTGTCACGCAATTCTGACTTTATATCTCACAATTCTGACTTTGTCTCGCAATTCTGACTTTATATCTCGCAATTCTGACTTTGTCTCGCAATTCTGACTTTATATCATGCAATTCTGACTTTATATCACAATTCTGACTTTGTCTCGCAATTCTGACTTTATATCTCACAATTCTGACTTTATATCTCAATTCTGACTTTATATCACAATTCTGACTTTGTCTCGCAATTCTGACTTTATATCACACAATTCTGACTTTATATCTCAATTCTGACTTTGTCTCGCAATTCTGACTTTATATCACTCAATTCTGACTTTATATCACACAATTCTGACTTTATATCTCACAATTCTGACTATATATCACACAATTCTGGCTTTATAACTCGCAATTCTGACTTTATATCTCACAATTCTGACTTTATATCTCACAGTTCTGACTTTATATCACACAATTCTGACTTTATATCACACAATTCTGACTTTATATCTCACAATTCTGACTTTATATCACAATTCTGACTTTGTCTCGCAATTCTGACTTTATATCTCACAATTCTGACTTTATATCTCAATTCTGACTTTATATCTCGCAATTCTGACTTTGTCTCGCAATTCTGACTTTATATCTCGCAATTCTGACTTTATATCACGCAATTCTGACTTTATATCACAATTCTGACTTTGTCTCGCAATTCTGACTTTATATCTCACAATTCTGACTTTATATCTCAATTCTGACTTTATATCACAATTCTGACTTTGTCTCGCAATTCTGACTTTATATCACACAATTCTGACTTTATATCTCACAATTCTGACTTTATATCTCAATTCTGACTTTATATCACAATTCTGACTTTGTCTCGCAATTCTGACTTTATATCTCAATTCTGACTTTATTTCTCACAATTCTGACTTTGTCTCGCAATTTTGACTTTATATCTCACAATTCTGACTTTATAACTCGCAATTCTGACTTTATATCTCGCAATTCTGACTTTGTCTCGCAATTCTGACTTTATATCTCACAATTCTGACTTTATATCTCACAGTTCTGACTTTATATCACACAATTCTGACTTTATATCACACAATTCTGACTTTATAACTCGCAATTCTGACTTTATATCTCGCAATTCTGACTTTATATCTCACAGTTCTGACTTTATATCACACAATTCTGACTTTATATCTCGCAATTCTGACTTTGTCTCGCAATTCTGACTTTATATCTCGCAATTCTGACTTTGTCTCGCAATTCTGACTTTATAACTTGCAATTTTGACTTTATATCTCACAATTCTGACTTTATAACTCGCAATTCTGACTTTATATCACGCAATTCTGACTTTATAACTCACAATTCTGACTTTATAACTCGCAATTCTGACTTTATATCACGCAATTCTGACTTTATAACTCGCAATTCTGACTTTATATCTCGCAATTCTGACTTTATATCTCAATTCTGACTTTATGTCTCGCAATTCTGACTTTATATCTCACAATTCTGACTTTATAACTCGCAATTCTGACTTTATATCTCACAATTCTGACTTTATATCACACAATTCTGACTTTATATCTCACAATTCTGACTTTATATCACATAATTTTGACTTTATAACTCGCAGTTCTGACTTTATAACTCGCAATTCTGACTTTATATCTCACAATTCTGACTTTATATCACACAATTCTGACTTTATATCTCACAATTCTGACTTTATATCACATAATTTTGACTTTATAACTCGCAGTTCTGACTTTATAACTCGCAATTCTGACTTTATATCTCACAATTCTGACTTTATATCACACAATTCTGGCTTTATATCACGCAATTCTGACTTTGTCACGCAATTCTGAGAAAAAAAGTCAGAATTATGAGATAAAAAGTTGCACCTTACCTTTTTTATTTTTTTATTTCATGACGGAAACGAGCTTCCATACATATGTGTCTGGGTAAAAGGGCAGGGTAAAAAATATTGATTTCTCGATTTTAATTGATTCTCATTTTTACGAACCAATCTCGATCCTTAAATCCCAAGAAACGAATTGGCTATCCTGTTTTCAGTTGATGAATGAACAGAACATGTAGCGTGCCTCCCATCCAATAAATCACAATAAGCTTTGTTACGTTTGATGTGAAACAAAGTCTCAGATTTAAAATTCTGTCCATTTTATTATGAAATTCAAAAAATAAATACCATTTTGGCGCTGTTTTAATGTGGCGTGACAGATCGCTGTATCACCTCAGTTCAAGAGAAGCGGCAGCGCGAAGCGAACGTGAACTGATCATCTCCTCTGCTTTAATACCAGTTACAGGACAAAATAAACATGAATGAACATCTGAAGGTATGTTCAAATATACAGTACAATTTACCGAAATCCGTATCATGTCTCATGTAATCGCTCAATCGGTGTTTCAACTGCGGAAAGACATCAATAAAACAGCTCATCACGTAACGTCATATTTACCTCAGAAGAACCATATTCAGTGACCATAAACTCTTTAGTCAGCTAGAAAAATGAACTCTAGTGATGAGCATTTTGCTAAAAAAAAAAAAAAAACGAATATAATTATGTGATTGTAAAGTTAGTATTATAATAGTATTATTATACTATTATAAAAACTTCCTTGAGTGTAATGTAAGTACAAATCAGTTAAGTTTAACCTTCAATATTATATAGTACTGTAGTACAAACTGACTCCATGTATAGTTTACAGCTTTAGTTGAGAGATTTTTTTCCTTGAGAAAATTTGCCATGTACTATATCTAATATATATCCAAAATAATATTGAATCGAATCGAATTGAATCTGAATTGCAAGCATTGTGAATCGAAATCGAATATGAATCGTGAAATTTGTGTCAGTACCCAGCCCTAGTCATAAACATGAAAGAGGTGTGTTTTTGACTCTGAGCCGTTACTCAGATCGCTCAGAAACCGGCAGCTCTAATAACTATCCTAAACGCAGCTTGTTGCATTCATGCTAAACTTTGGTCTCTCTGTCAATTTTTTTTTTTTTTTTTTTTTTTACAGCGCATTGCCTTTGGCTTTTCTCATTACGGTTTACTTCATGGCTGCAGAAGTGTCCCTCTCTCATGGCTGACATTCACTGACATTTGTCAAACCATTAAGCTCAATTCACTTTCCCTTCCAGCGCAGTTAGAGGGGAAATCACAGCCACATGCTCTTTACTTATTTAATGGTTTGTTTCTAATGGGACTTTGCTGTAAATACTGAGAATTTGCATTTGCAAAATGCGTTGATGAGTTAATCTTTTAAGGTGCCGTTGTGGATTGGCGCTTAAGATGCTAACTGGAAAATGAATGAATCATTTCAGCCATGGTACTTTAATGTGTCAGTGTTTTAGCCGGTGGGAATGGGTTCAAAATTCATCAGTCATTGAAAACACAGTGTAAACTCTGCAGTTTGAATGGGAGTTTCAATGAATTGCTTAAATCTGTGGAAAAATGACTTTAAAAATATTTATTTAAAAATAGTTTGGCTATTTTCTTACAGGATTAGTTCACTTCAGAGTTAAAATTTCCTGATAATTTACTCACCTCCATGTCATCCAAGATGTTCATGTCTTTCTTTCTTCAGTCGAAAAGAAATGAAGGTTTTTGAGGAAAACATTCCAGGATTTTTCTCCATATAGTGGACTTCACTGGGGTTCAACAGGTTGAAGGTCCAAATGTCAGTTTCAGTGCAGCTTCAAAGAGCTCTACATGATCCCAGACGAGGAATAAGAGTCTCATCTAGAGAAACCATCGGTCATTTTCTAAAAAAAATAAAAATTATATACTTTTTAACCACAAATGCTCGTCTTGCACTGCTCTGTGATGCGCCACGCATTTCGTAATCATGTTGGAAAGGTCATGCTTGACGTAGGCGGAAGTACCGTGGTAGGGTGAAAAAAAAAATATCATTTTGTCCAACTTCAAATTCATCCAACATTGTTGTTTTACCTTTTTATGTAAATGTCGTTTGATTTAGTCTTTGGACGCTCGCTTTGTAAACACTGGATCGGTACTTCTGCCTACATCATGCGTGACCTTTCCAACGTTATTACGTAATGCGTGGCGCATCACAGAGCAGTGCAAGACGGCATTTGTGGTTAAAAAGTATATTTTTAAATGACAGATTGTTTTCTCTAGATAAGACTCTTATTCATCGTCAGGGATCATGTAGAGCTCTTTGAAGCTGCACTGAAACTGACATTTGGACCTTCAACCCGTTGAACCCCAGTGAAGTCCACTATATGGAGAAAAATCCTGGAATGTTTTCCTCAAAAACCTTCATTTCTTTTCAACTGAAGAAAGAAAGACAAACATCTTGGATGACATGGAGGTGAGTAAATTATCAGGAAATTTTAATTCTGAAGTGAACTAATCCTTTAAGTGTAAACTAACAGTTTTGATAAATTTCCAGAAAACAAGACTTATAATGTATTCAGTCATTCTTTCTTCTTAAGTAAATGTATTGCAATTTAGGAATGTTTTGACATTTGTACTGAAAATCACGTCAAAAATACTAAGTAAGAACATCTTTTTTTGCAGTGAACTAACTGAAACAAAAATCACAGTAAAAATAAATTTCAGATCACTTCCTACATTCATAAATCAAAATCTGACCTATAGAGGTGTAAAGCCGGTATAAACACTAAGCGTGTGAGTGGAGAGAGGAATATCAATGGCGTGGACTCCTCTGGGTGACTGCCGCTGCTTATAGAATATATAAAGAGCGGAGGGGCGGTCAGACATGTTGAAAACCCAGCGCCATGTTTGAGTGAGTGCGGCTGGGGCCAGAGACGGTGTCTGTGGCTGCCGCTGCTGCTGGGAGCCTGCAGATAGTGCATTCTCATTAG
Organism: Hypophthalmichthys nobilis; assembly: GCA_037950665.1. NCBI lineage: Eukaryota > Metazoa > Chordata > Actinopteri > Cypriniformes > Xenocyprididae > Hypophthalmichthys > Hypophthalmichthys nobilis. The sequence goes on along the minus strand of CM075479.1, from coordinate 33,188,557 downwards.
AACAAACCCACACTCCTTTCATCTTCCTCTAGCCTGCAGATTAAGTTGGAGATGGTGAAGCATCAGGCTTACAGGCTGAAGCTAGAGGAGAAAGATAAATGTAAGCCTCTCTCTCTCTCTCTGTCTCTCTGTCTCTGTGCTCTACCTTCTCTTTGTGTGTACAGCAAATGTTCTATGCAGTGTGGACGTCTCTCCTGAAACCTCGCTCACTGCTGTACAAGTAATGTGAAGATTTCTCATGGCTTTAACCCTCTTCACACCTTTCTTTACCTATATTTTTCATAATAGTGGCTCCGGAGACATATATATATATATATATCTCTCTTCAGGAGAATAGAATTCACTGTGCATTGTCAAATAACACTTATTTTGTTCCTTTCATGCCTATACATTATTTATTTTTTATTTTTATTATTTCCCCCATTTTAAAATAACAGTAAAGGCATTAAAACTAAACTGACGCTGCACTAATTGGCTGCTTTACCTTCACTATCTTCTCCAACTCAGCCATTAAAACTATACTGAGCATTCATGTTGCTCAAGCAATAGAGCCTGGTGCTAGAAATGCCACAGTCTCAGAGTTTGTTCAGTTACAAAGTTTGATTTCCAAGAGAACGCATGTACGTTTAATGAACCATAAGTCGTTTTGGATCAAAGCATCTGCAAAATGCATAAATGTAAATATTCAACCCATCAGCAAAATTTCAGTCTGTTCATGAGCAGACACAGCAGCAAACAATGAGCCATTTAATGTACCATATATGTGACTCTGGACCACATAACCAGTTATAAGGGTAACATTTTTTGAAATTGAGATTTATACATCATTCAAATAAATAATATATTTAAAAATAATCTTTCCATTGATGTATGGTTTGTTAGGATAGCACAATATTTGGTCCAGATACAACTATTTGAAAATCTGGAATCTGAGGGTGCAAAAAATCAAAATATTGAGAAAATCACCTTTAAATTTGTCCAAATGAAGTCCTTAGCAATGCATATCCACTCACAAAAATACATTTTTTGATATATTTACAGTAGGAACTTTACAAAATATCTTCATGGAACATGATCTTAATATCCTAATGATTTTTGGCATAAAAGAAAAATCAATAATTTTGACCCATACCATGTATGGCTATTGCTACAAATATACCTGTGCGACTTATGACTGGTTTTGTGGTCCAGGGTCATATATATGGTAACTATTAACCAGCTGCATATTAGCATACATATTACTGGGATATTGGCTGTTTATTAGTACTTATAAAGCACATATTAATGCCTTATTCTACATGATCATATTCTACATCACTTAATCCTACCCAATACCTAAACTTAACAACTACCTTACTAACTATTAATACGCAGTAATTAGGAGTTTATTGAGGCAAAAGTCGTATAATTAGTAAACAGTGAGAATTGGACCCTAATCTAAAGTGTAATCAAATTATATATTAACCTCTTTTATTCTTTTTCTTCTTATTAGTATTAATATTATGTTTACTGATTTTGATATTGTTTTGTTGTAAATAGTAATTTTGTCAATCACAGTGTGTAATTTTCCCTTTAGTGAACTTGAACCCTGTTAAATTCAAAATGTGATTGCAAACACATCATAAAAGAGCATATTTTGTTGTAGTATGATGTTAAAACAACCAGATTTTAATTCTGAGTGAAGTCTGCTGCTACTATAGTATAGTTCACTATATAGTAAACTACTAGTTGCGATCCTTTACACATTATGAAGATCGTGAGATTTTTAGAGGGACCGCTATGTATTTACCTTGAAAAAATAATTTCAGTGAATAATTTGCTATTACAGCTTTTACCAAGAAAACAAGAGATCCTGTAATTCTGAAATAATCCATTCACTATTGACCCATGCCTAAAGGCATTGTGGGAGAGACAGTAGATGTTGTGTTGCCAAGTCTGCAGATTTCCCATGGAATTGGGCTACTTTTAAATTGTTGTTGCAGGTTCAATTTTTTTTTTTTTTTTTTTTTTTGTGGGTTAAAAGTCACCATCCAGACATGTGATTAAGGTCCAGCAAAAGTTTGTTGTGACAAGTAGACAAAACCAAATCTCTGTAAACTCACACTATGCAGGAAGTATATGTATAAATTATGCTTTTAATTATTATTTTTGTCTTGTGTTCCATTAAAAATGCATAACATCCATCCTTAAAACAAGATACATCTACCTGAGAGGCAAACTTGCTCAGATTCAGATACCACTTACTAATTCTTTCTGTATAAACCTATATTCAGTGACAAAATGAAAATAAAATGTCACTTTTTGTTCAGTGTTACTTGTACAATAAAATATGACAGCAGCTATTTGCTCTATAAGTGAAATTAGCAGTATTTCTTTTGCACTAAGTGTAAATAGTAGTTATATGCTATTTATACTTTATTTTTGCACCTCAGTGTATTGTAGTATATTATAAAATAGTATCAAAATTCAGTGTAAATGATTATATTCATTAAAATCATAAATGGATGCTGCTTTATTGGGACATTACTTGTCCCTGTCCCTAAAGCCTACCCCTAACCCTTGCCACTAAACACTTTATTCCCACTATGAAATACTTATTAGGCACTTTATTTTCTTATTTTGTAATAAAATAAAAACCAGAGTTCAGAAAAAGAATGAGTCCAGAAAAAGGCGTATTCAAACTCGGGTTGATCGCTTCAAAACGCCATCCGCCTCACTCTCCACACCACTGATCTCATTATCAGCGGGATTTCTTTCGCCATTTTTTCTGGCTCAAACAGACGATGGTGGGCGGAGTGACTGTAAATAACCTCTGCCAACAAGACAGGCTATTTGCACTTGGTGTAAATAGATACTCCGATAAAATATTCCTCATCATATCCCAGTCTGACTTCCTGTAAACACTGTGGACTTTTAAAACATTGCTCTCATTGTTTGTGGCCCATCTTGGTGATTTCCGGATTAACTAATAGTGAGTTTTGGATGAACAATGAAGACTGAGTAATCTGTTTGGAAACATTATATTTGGTGATGCTCACGACAGAGAAATTACACACTGCACCTTTAAATGTGTTTATATTTTTACTGGAAAATAAAACACAGAACTGATTTAGAGCTGCAGGATTAATCGTAAAAAGATTGCGATCTTGGTTCAAACACCCACGTGATCTTATTTATTAATGACAACGATTTGCCCGTGTCTGTTGACAAAATCATACCAGAACATTCAAATCTGTGTTCGTGCTGCCGCTGAATGCTGAATCAACATCACAGAAGTACTAAGATAAACGTTTAAAGTTAAGATATAAACACTGATGTCTACGATAGCGTCAAAATAGAGCAAACCACCTTTGAAACTAACTTGGTGCTTCAAATAACGGTTGTATCAATTACATCATTACGCCAGTAGGTGGCGACAAGTGACTGTTAAAAAATGTACTGTCATTGAATGATTCATTCAAAAGATTCGTTCAAGAACACTGATTCATCCAGTAATGAAACAAGTATTAATGAGTCATTGAATACATTCAAAACCATGTTTTAAAATAATTCATTTTCTGCAATTAGAGAAAGAAATTAATATTTTGTCAGAACCTCTAGTAAATTAGATGTTATTATGTTTAGTTGTCTATTCAGAATCGTGATCTCTATTTGAAACCAAAAAAATTGCGATTCTCATTTGATCCAGAATCATGCAGCTCTAAACTGATTAAGAATAAGATTTCTGTTTTACTTTTTCTTGTACTTCACTTTTCTATGTTCTGTGTATCATTTCTGGTATATGTCTTTCCTTTGGATACTGTATGTTGTAAGTAAATTGGGTCACGGCTGAAGAAGAGAACACAATCATCTCCAAAGCATCACACCAGCTCATAACTGCTGCCTGACTAGACCAAAGGCCAGCTCACTTCAGCGAGAAATCCAGACCAGCAGATCATTTTGAATCTAATTTGTCACATCATTGTTCATTGTCCAGATGAAATGTACTTGCAGCAGTAATTGTGATGTGAGCTGTACGCGTATCGCTTAAAAAAAAAAAAAAAAAAATCTAAAAATTCTGCTCCACATGCCTTTTAAAACCACTGCTTTCATCACACAAAATTCGTCAGAGAGAGAGAGAAAGAGAGAGAAGGAAAAAGAGAGAAGGATATAGTGTAGAGGAGAAAAAAAGGACCTAAAAAATCAATAGCTATGTACATTAATCACACAGCTGCCACTGAGAATTATGGGAGCATAAGCTGAAGGATGCATTTGTGCATTTGCAGCATGAGTGCTGGTGAACGTTTAGGGAATACAAAGAGAGAGAGAGAGAGGTATCGGTTTTCTGATGTCTCCTTTAAGGGTGCGATGAACCTAAAGAAATGGTTAAAGGCTTGGCTTTTATTTCATAGTAGACACCAAACTCTGTTCATATACTGACAAATATGAAAATACAGTGTCGTTTATTTTAAGTTCGTTTTTATAAAGGTCTAATCAAAAATCATGGTTTTCGGTTCACACCCGTTTTGTTCGGTTTTGCAAAAAGCAAACAACACTCCCCATTGGAAAAAAAAAAAAAACGAAACAATTTTGTGTAAATAGTATTTTCGCTTGACACCAGAGTGTTGATTTGCAGAACATATACTGGCATATACTGAACATGTACTGACTGCAGGAATTATTGTGGGATTGATTGATTGAGTGAAACCAGGCTACATAACAAAAAAGATGATACATGTTTTAAAAAGACATCACAATAAACATTAAATATTCCTGTCTTTATACTGTTTAAACAAAATTTATTAAGTTTTATCTTAAGTGAATATTATGCTAATTTCTCTTTAGTTTATGGTGAAATTAAGTTGGAAAAAAACAAAAACTTGTTATATTGATCTACATTAGATAACAATACTTAAGGAAATATTTTGATTACTGAAAAAAACAGCAAAACACAGATTGTCTGATTTGCTCAGTTATATTATTTGTAGGGCTGCCCTTGACTGAAGATTTTTTTTGGTCGGCTAGTAGTCGTTAATTTTAAGCGATTAGTCAACTAATCGCACGTTTATTAATAACCCATAAAAATAATAAAGAGCCTTTAATGCCTACATAGCCTAATCAGTGTTCAAGCGCACACATAAAGCTCGCCACAGCGCACCGGCAGAAGTAATGATTATGAATGCGTCAGGGAAAAACAGCAAGGAAACTGCTTTAACATTTTAATAATTAATGGATAAACCAGTGTTTTCGGCTGCAGTGATGAAGTTGACGATGCTGACTCGTCATCTCCGCAGTAGTGGACACACCTATATGCATTACATAACCTGAGAATATTTGTTTTCCAGTTGAATTGGTTCATTTATAAGTAGACATTTTGCTTTCTATAGATATATTTTTCATGTCAGTGAGGCAAGTTTACATGGAGTTTCGGTTTTTTTTTCCTCTTTTTTTTTTGGCACGCTCAAGTTCACAGAGAGACTGCAGAAATCGCATCCTGTTTGCTTTAATTATTTTACAAAAGCGCAACGTTTTGTTGTTATTCTGAGTGCACACAAATAAAAGTAGACTCACAGATTCAAAAGATGTATTACTCTTATCTGTATGACCAAAAATGATGGAGTATTTTAAGTGCAAGTGATCGCACCGGCGCCTCCATGTAGGGCTGGACGATTATGGCCTAAAATCAAAACCTCGATTAATTGAACATTTTACCTCAATTACGATTAATGAACGATTATTTTGTTTGTTTGTTTTTTGCCCTCATAGTTCACTGACAAGGTTTATACTGTAAATATGCTTGACTATTAAAGGTGGGATATTTTTTCCTTTTGAAAGAGTGATCTGACATAACAGCTCACTTTCAGCAGTTATTTCATCTATGGTTCGTAACATTTCTTACAGATTTCTGCTCGTTGTAAATCAGATAAAGATAAATTAGCTCAGTACCAGTACGTAATGAGAGCGATTGCGTGTGTGAATTAGTCATACCGTCTCTCTATTAATTGTGAAGCTGTGGGTTGTAAATAGTTCCTTCAAAAGTAGAAAAATATATGCTATAATAAGTTTTGAGTTTCTAAGCTATTTTAGTGATAAATCACAGGACAGCGCTGACAACTAGTTTCTGCGTTCCTCTCTGTGCGCGCGTTCTTCACGTTTTGCACAGCTACTGTTTCTATGAGTGTTCATGCCACAATGCACGAAAGTTTAGTGAAGACGCAAGGCTCACCGCTCGCGCGCCATCACTATGTGTTGAACCGGCGTTCACCTCCGTGTTGCTTTCATGCCACTGACTGGATGGGGCGGAGTCACGTGGCTACACATGCGGTAGTATGTTTTTAAGGGGGAAGTATTAACAGAAATAAAAAAACGAAACAACCGACATGGGAAAATTACGTCGGTTAGAGGTTCTGAATTTCGGTTTCGATTACTTTTTGATTAATCGTCCAGCCCTACCTCCATGTTAGCTGTCATGCAGTAAGTGCACTACTATTCAGCTTTCACACTCTGCACAAACATTTTTCTAGCCCACATTTTTCTAGGTTAACGTTAGAGCAGTGGGCCATGTAAACTTGCTACTACTTACATGTTTCAGATAATAAGCCATATTTGAGGTTGATGAATGATAGGCGAGCGCTTGGGTGTCCTGCCCGATGTACTGTAATTACCACATAGACCGGCTGTTAACGATCTGTCCGTCACAGACTGCGTGACTGCGACTAATAAAATTTTGGTCGACTAAGCCTCTTCTTGTCAACTAACGGTTAGTCGACTATTAGGGGGCAGCCCTAGTTATTTGTGAGTTACACAAATACAAAAATTGTCACTGCGTCCAAAATCGAATACTTCCCTACTATGTAGTTTGTGAAAATTAGTACACAAACAGAGTAGTATGTCCGAATACATAGTATTTGAAAAACAGCAGGTGAAAAGTCCCCAGATGACCTATTACTTCTGGCGAGATTCTGAAGTGTGCATACGGTGGACACTTTACTGTCCCATGAGGCCACAGGAGAGGATTTGTGAATGGCAGTGAAGTGACGCAACTGATTTCGATGCAGCCTATGTCTTTGCTGCTTTCCTTAAGAAGCAAACTTAGCATTTAGCATGCTAATATGTGCTATTGCTCGCTAACGCTTTTTTCAGTTTATGGTCTTTGTAATAAATAATTTTTTTACTTTGTATGTGTCACAGTTATTCTTCATTTGATGTGTTCTGGTTTCAGTTTCAAGGACTTTTAGTATGCTTATCATTGTTTTCCTGTTTGCTTTGTTTCATTTTCCCACTCTTTGTTTGTTTCTATGGTAATTGATTAATTAGAACACCTTCTTGTAGTTTGGTTCATTATCATAAGTTTCCATCCACCTATTTTTATGCACATTTTTGGGATATCGCATAAAAAACTGCTGGATGGAAACGCCAAGATGCACATAAATTCTAAAAATGTTCATAAAAAACTTGCACTCCTTTGAGTCACATACTTTTTTTTATCCGTTAAGAAAACATGAGCATAAACTATGATGGAAACACATTTAACGAATAAATCCCTCGATGCGCATAAAAAAAAAAATCACGTGATTTTGCGCAATGCGGCGGCATGTTCTGAAATGCCTGAGCAAAGTCTGCCATCAAAGTGGTTCGGTATAATGACCTTCCAGAACTGTCTTATTAGGGATTCAAAGGGGCGGAAAATTTCCTGGTAAATTTCCAGAAACTTTCCAATATTTCCGAAAGTTTCCAAAAATCCTGGAAAGTTTCCTGAAATTCTGGAATTTTTCCACCCCTTTGCATCCATATGTCTTATACAACTGCATTCCCAAACAGCAGCATCTGTCTCCGAAAGCAAGATAACACGTTTATTGCGTTTTGTCTGTGCACTCTAAGAAGCAAGTAATTACAAAAATGATTATATACACTGGCTTCTCCTACTTTTCTTAGTGATATTTAGTGCCACTTTATCAGAAAGTGACGATTTTGTTCTCTTTGACTCACTGGATGGAAACACTGATTTATTCACAAATGTTATGCGATATTCAAATTCCGCACATAAATTAAATTCGCAACTTTGGATGGAAGCATAGCTAATGTGTATTTAAGTACGCTGTTTCTTTGAAGTTACTCGTTTTGAATTACCTGAGTTTTCTGTTTAATCTTTGTTATTTTTTTTGGAATAAAATGTGACAGTATGAATGTAATTTTTGTCTTATTTAATAAAAAGATAAATATAATTTGAGCAAAACTTGGCATTAACAGTTTTATTTAAGTTGGTCCAAAGTATTATTTTTTTATCAGTGTAGAAATATGACAGATAAAAAGAATATCTAAGATAGAACACCAAATTAAAGGTCTGTTTATCTTTTTTTTTTGTAAATATTAAACTACTTTCTCCTATTAGTTATCACTTTACTGAAATAAACCATTTTTAGGTTGATTCCCTGAAAAGTGCACTTGAAAATGCATGTTATACATACAAATATGTGCGAATGTGAAGGCGATAACCCTGGATTAATCCCTCTTACATCACTGTTTACTGATAAATAAGAGCAATATGGTGGCGATTAGGCAGTTTAGGATGAATATGATTACTGACCGTGCTCAGGCCACTGGGGACTAAGCGAGACTTAATCTTTAATAAGCGCTGATGGCTTCGTTACTGTCTGATGCTATGCTTCCGTTTGGCTCCGCTCCCCAGAACGGGACTTTTCCCGAGCTTATGGATAACACCACGCTCTGGACCATGGCCAGGGCATAAAATGGCAGCGCTCCAAATGGCAGATTAGTAATAAGTGTGGCGTGAGCTAATTACGGGCGGAACAACCAATTAATTTCAGTTTATAAACGCCTGTAGATTTGGCCTCGTTTTTACCCCAGGTGCCCTGGAATCGGGTCTTTCTCGCCCCATTGCTGGAGGAGGTTGGTGGCAGGTGTTGTGGGCCATGGTTGAGATCTTCCATATGTTCAGATGCAGAGGTGCTTTTGGAGATCTGAGTGGTGCTTCGTGTCTCATCTTTGGATCCAGGGTCTGCGGATGTTTTAAAAGCAAGCGCTCAAAACAACAGCGTTCTCAGACAAAAGATTTATTTGTGCTGACTCTTGCTGTCGAATCTTGTAGATAGGATCATAGTTTAAGTTTATGGCTTAGGCCTATTTTTGAAATGTGAGGATCAAGGCCATGTCATCATTTCCTTCCTCTTAAATCATGGGTTTTCTACCAAGAGCGTGTGAATGCACTGTGCCAAAAAGATAAACTATATGAATAAACATTAACTAGTGATCTGATAAGCATGATTTAATTTTAGTTCACTTTTCAAATGAATGTTATTAAAAAATTTACAATGCTTATTTCTTAAAGGTGCAGTATGTAATATTGACAGCTAGTGGTTGAAATAGGTACTGCAGTCCAAATTCAAAATATTGGAGTTGTTTGCCCCGCCCCCTGGCTCACGCGGGTTTCCAGTTTGAGTCCACGCAATAGAAATGAGTGCAATTGACAATGGAAGGTGGCAAGTTGATGAGCTGATTCATCCGTGTTTTAATATTTCTCTGGTCATAAAGGTTTTTAGTTGGATGCCGAGATCTTTTAGGTCTGCTATCTCTAACCCAGTTTGTTTGCTGGCTTCCATGGCTGCAATACGCTGTGTTTTCAACCAACTGGCAACCCGGAATGTCTAAACACTATTGGGTAAAATGGTAGTGGGTGGAGTCACACAGACCAAAACAAAAACAGATGTTCAGACACGGAACGCACATTTCAAAGTAGAATAACTGGATGTCGCATTGCTTTTCGAATAAACAAGTACTGTAAACACGAATTTGGCAAAAAAAATTGAGGTAATCGGTTACATCAAAATTTTTAAGTTACGAAATTCAAAGTTTAAGTAAGCAGAACTGGCAGATTTTTATTTTGTACTCAAACATTTTAATTGTTCTTAAATTGAAGTATTTGAGTAAACTAATTCATACATTTAACTTAAAATTATCATGTCATCTCAACATAAACATTTTTATTAGTGGAAACTTAGTTAGCTATAACTAGCTAATACAGAAAATGCTAATTTACTAACATGTTAGCAATAGCATGGTAGCATGCTCTCAAACCAAGCCACATGCACCACTGTCACCATGATGGTAACTCTCCAAAAACCCACATTAACAGAAACTGAATTAGCATAACAAAACATTAATCACTACTAAATCTCCCACTTAACATTAATCTTGCACAAAAAACATTATACAACACTTAATTTTAGCATTTACTTTCCCTTTCAAATGCCATGGGCAAAGCATGCTGGGAGATAGAAATCCCAGTCCTATTTTAATTAAACTAAAGTTTGTCTAAATTAAAAGAAATGATTTCATAAAACTGAAAGCAATGAAACAGGTCAGTTTACTTAAAATATATTAGTTCTGTGAACTCAAAAGAAAAAGAAAGTGCTAAATACTCATAAAAGTTAATTTGACTGAACAAATTTGTTAAATTTAAGTTTGTCCTACTTAAACCAGTAAATTATTTTGAGTGTTAGGGTTTACAATGTGAACTTGGCACATTCCCTAAATATCTGCAAATATATTGATATTTTTATGCTTTAGTACAGTCAAAAAATGACATACAGCACCTTTAAATGTACACTGCTTGCATACATTTCACACAAGCCGTATTGGCCACTGAAACAGTGTAAGTATGATTATCAGGACCTTTGCTGGGAATGAAATGTAGAGAGTGGACCTTTGAAAACCCCTTATTTAGGACATTAATAAAGAATCATAGGTAACACTTTAGTATGGGGAATAATTCTCACTTTTAACTAGTTGCTTATTAGCTTGCATATTACAAACTATTAATAAGCAGTAAATTAAGAGTTTATTGAGGCAAAAGTCATATGTGTTCCCCATACCAAAGTGTTAGCGAATCATATTTAAAGTGAATCATTGTCAGTGCAAATGTTTACAGCCCTTCTCCCCATGTATTGTATTGTAACACAATGCCGTTGAGTTCTCTCCCTCTATACACTGAGGTCCCTGTATAGATGAGAATAAACAGACCCTGCCCGACTGCTGTCTGGGTGTCTCAGCCATAACTCTCAGCTGTCTTGTTTGACCTTCCATCCTCTTCCTTGTTTACCATGTTAACCATCAGTCTTGAGCCGTTTAGTTCCTGCAGACCCCTCTTAACAAACCAATCACAGTTATTTCGTTAAACCTATTGGATACCTTAAATCATAGGCTGTTCGGAATAGAATACCATCTTACAGCATACTGTGCACTTTGTAATATGCCATGAATACTGCCTAATATAAAATAAATAACATAACCAGAGTCACTGTGAAGTAACACATTTCTTTGGCCATGTCACATCACAAAAGAAGATATTTAAAAATATTCCTTTGAGGATCTGTTTATATCTGATTTGACCATTAGAAATGACTTGTGTTGATTTTCTATGAAGTAATCAGTCAACGTTGATTAAGTCATATTACATAATATTTCTGAATAAAAACAGTTTATTAAAATGTAATACCTTGTCATACATTGTGGCACATTTTTATTAGTGCAAACTGTCGGCTTGTAAAAGAACAGCTTGTTTTCAGACAAATAGACACGCATCTTCAATACAGATCTGCAAAATGTCATGAGTGATTTTTCCCCTCAGTTAGTGGTGGATATCGTGAGCTTGCAGGATGACCTTTGACTCTTGATGACGTACACTGCAATCTTAATGTAGCACGGGTCAGCCAATCACAACGGCTTCTGCAAGCAGCATTTGCTTATCACATGAATTCAGCTGTGCTTTTGTGGCTTTTATGTAAGAAAAAGAGCGAAGCCAGTCACTCCGTTTCATTTTATCAAATGTATAACATACTGCATCACTCTCTTACTTGTTCTAAGCAGCTGCTGTTTGGAATTTGATACGTGCCTGTTGTATTTAAAATGATCAATTATGGTATTCCGAATACATGAGGGTGAAGGGATTTCTATTGCTGGTTGTGCTGAAATGAAAAACAGAGAGAGAGAGAGAGAGAAATTTGGAATCGATTTTCCCGTTACTTTCTGCTGTACTTGTGTTGCCATGGCAACATGGTCAGGTTTCTCCATCCTCCCAGGGCAAATGTAATTGTTGTCTGTTTCTCAAAGCTAGAGTCAACATTCAGCATCTCACACTCTCATGGCTGCTCAACACATCGAAATCACACATATTCTCTAAAGTGCAATTTAAACGGTGTATCCACAATTAATGGTAGTGTTTTTTAATAATAATAATGTTAATAATGTTTTACTATCCTTAGTAATAATAATGTTTTAAATAATAATAATGTTTTAGTATCCTTAGTAAGCTTTGAAAAAGCACACACACAGACTTATTTGTTAACACACAAATTATTTTTTATTTAAATTCATTTAGCAATTAAACTATGGAGATAACAGTCAAGCAGAATAAATTCAAGCAGAATCAATTATTTTTTAAAAGGTATAAGCATGGTTTTCAGTTGTAAATGTAATTGTTATACTGTCAAAGAAATGATTTCTTCATTACGTTACACCATTATGCTGTAGCACAGTTATAACAACATCTTTGTTTCCCTCCATTTAGAGTGGTGGGAGAATGTGCAATGAATTTATGAATTTAATTTTTAGCCATATTGACTTTACTTAAAACTTGGAGGCAGCAATTAAATGGTCCAGTTGAAGCGAGTTCGCAGTGTACCAGAAATGTAAGCCAAAAATAAGACAGCTTGTCCTGATATACAAAGTCTTGATCAAAAAGTCTTTATAAATGGGAAATGGGACTAGCCTGTTTTCCTTCAGGTGTAATTAGGGTTGACTGGTTTGAGAGCAGGGTTTGACATTAGCTTTTTTGCTCACCAGTTACTAGCCACTCAGCATTTTCACTGGCCACAATTTTGACATTGATACCATGGGGAAAACTGCCATATAGATATTTTTTATATTATCTCATAATTTGTCAGCAAGTAAATTAGGCAGCTGTCACTTTAAGACCTGACGCACGGATCCATTATACTGTTACACATGCGTTTTCTTTCTCAACTGTTTATGGTCACTTAAAACATAACTGACTGTGTTCACGTGAATACTCGCCAAGACCGGCTTTTTTCATATTATTCTGTGTGTATTTGACTGTTTAAGTGCAATAAGCAGCGAAAAAGAGCTCAATTTAGTACTGAGAGGCGGCTTTATGTGCGCGCACTTTGAGTGTGAGCTCAAAATCTGTGGTAAAATCATGTGCAACACCACGCCGAGATTCACCAACAATATTCATCCGGAGCAGATGAAACGAAGTGGGTTTGTATCAACTCTCTGTCGGAGAGATGAGAGAGCGAGAAAGAGCAGCTGGTATCGTGTAGCCTATCTATTCTGTGGAAAATGAGTATTGGAAGCGTTTCAGATATTTCAGTATTGATATGTATTGATATTTTTGACAACACTACTATTGCACTTAGTTTATTATTTCAGATGCCTTTTTAAAAGACAACAACTGAAAAATGTATATATTATATATCAAATTCAGCCCACCAAAGTGGCTAGTAGGAGTGACTGCGTTACACGCCACTGCTGAAATACACACGCATTTGACGGGCTGGCGAGTGTTAATGTCAAGACCTGTTTGGGAGTAAACTAGCTCAGCAGAAATCCCAGCATCTGAATCAAACAGGCCTCTGGCTGATATCTGTGTCTCAAATGGATTTGTCTCGTGGCGACGCTGCCTCTGAAATCACTGCTAATTAATACTTATTCCTCAGGGACAGAAAAGCATCCACATGGGAATTACAGAAGGCTGTTGATTCTGTAAAAGTTGTTTTTGGCTAAAGAATTCCCAGACGGATTTTGCTCTGGCAAGGCTGGTTACGTTTGGTTGTTTTGCCTTTTTTTTTTTTTCTTTACTATAATTAATTTGGGAAATACAACCGCTGGAATGTCTGGGGTAATTAAAAGTGATGTATTTAAGTAGACTGTTGGTATGTCCCTGTCCTCACCCTTCGCTTAGAAAATATTATGAGGTACAGCAATGGTGTCAGACAGTAACACCAGATGATTTTATTTGCATGTTACTCAAAGTACTTTGAAGAATACCATGATTTTACCATAGTGCATGTCCATGTGGCCTGTGAACTGCAACACTAATAAAAAAAACATGGACATTTTACATTTTGTTCCTGAATTTATTGTGGTCATCAAGTTTACTTTTTGCATTTTGTGCAATCTTTGATGGTTATAGTCTATAAAGTTATAAATATGGATATTTTTCTTGCAAAAAAACCCCATTGCTTCGCTTCACAGGGCCTTTTTTACCCCCCTGGAGTTGTATGGATTACTTTTATGATGGATGGATGTTCTTTTTGGGCTTCAAAATCTCTACTATTACTCACTCCCATTATAAAGCTTGAAAGAGCCAGAATATTTTTAATATAACTCTAATTGTGTTCGTCTAAAAGAAGAAAGTCAGTTCTTTCATTTAACATCCATTAGCATGATCACAAATCAAAGGTGTAGTGTGTAAATTTTAGCGGCATCTAGAGGTGAGTTTGCGAATTGCAATAAAGAGAAGCTACGGTGGCCAACACAGGACAAAGATGTCGTCGTCTGAGACAGCAGAGAGTAGCCAGTCAAGCAAACGCGCTCTGTAGAGTGTTTGTCCGTTTAGGGCTACTGTAGAAACATGGCGGCACAAAATGGCGACTTCGATGTAAGGGGACCCGCGGTGTATGTAGATAGAAATGGCTCATTCTAAGGTAATAAAAAAAACGGTTCATTGTGTAAGGTCTTTATACACCACTGAAAACATGTGGTTATGTATATTATATTGCATTTCTTCTGCATAAAATTTACACATTGCACCTTTAAATTAGAACCCAGATGTAAAATTTTACTTTATTACTTAATTGTTATGTAAATCCTTTATATTTGTACACGCTTGCACCTTGATGATGATGTATGATAGTGAATCATCACCCCTTGGTTAAACTGATGGTGTTACTCACTCTGTCACACGCCCTGTTCTCCTCTATATATGTTATAGATAACCATTTAGTATGACCTTTCATTTTAGAAATTTAAAGTTAGTTACCCTTCAGTGTTTTAACAGTACGTATAGTATATGACCATCCATGTGTAGTCATGCCATCAGTGTGGCTTTAAAACTCCCAGTGCTCTCTTCATAGCTGTGGCTGATCGCTATTAGGGGTAATTCCTGATAATTGCTGGGTTATTAGGTCAAATCCATTCCACACGAGTCTGCCTGCGCTGTAATGTCACTTTTCATGCCTTTTCCGTATGTTTATTTTCACATTGATGGAGTCGGCTCCTGTATCAGCCTGTAAAGATTGATTTTAAATACAAATATTTTATTGACTGAAACAGATCAATGTATGGACAGTGCTGAAACAGATTACATGTAATCAGGATTACGTAATCAGATTCCAAAAATGAAGTACTTGTAAACAGATTATATTGTTTTAAAATGTTCATTATCAAATTAAACTACTTTTCGATTGCATGATTACATATTATTCACACAATAGCAGTGCATTGTTTATAATTTAATGATTAGTCCCAATTAATCTTTTACATGTTTCTATAAAAGCATATGGCATTTATAAGTTATACTTAAGAAAAGTTATGTACGTTTTTAGGGGTTCAAGCACAAAGTGCTGAAACCCTATTGTAATTGCTCAGATTTTTCTTCTTCCCTAAAACTGAACGGGCAGCCCAAACCGTAAGGCCGAGAGACTTATAACTCGCTTTTGTCCTAGAATCAAGTGTCTTATATCATTGGAATCTCTGGCTCAAAACGGACAAAACGTATATCTCAGATTTCATTTCAAATTTTCCGCCATTTGAATTTTGTCCAAAACCTACTTTTGCAAACTAGTCCTAAGTTTTTCGCCCGATCGGAACCAAACCAGTGCAGAAATGTTCTCTGGAGTCTGAATATCAAAAGTTATCAAAAAAAGTTGAAATTTTGATTCATGGTTGCTAAGGGGCACCAAAATGTACGATGAGGGTGGAGCCACTTTTATTAAAATGGCTATAATTCGAGAACGAAATGAGATATTTGATATTTGGTACACATGTGTAGGGGCTCAATCTTTGGTTACAAAAAAAATAATTGCGTCGATTGGACACTAGGTGGCGCTATAACGTGAAAAAAACATGAAAACAGCTGTAACTCTGCAACCGTTAGTCCGATTGACTTGAAATTTGGTGTGCAGTGTCTTGGTCCAAGGGGGCATGATAGTCTATGAGGACATTGGTGCATCTCAAAAAACATGGCCGCCATCGGCCAATGAATTTTGAGCACCTATTAGACAAGGTTAACGGAGGCCGATCGGAACGAAACTTGGTGGGCATGTTCGACTCATGGTCCTAGAGGTCTGTAAGAATTTTGAAAGAAATCAGCCACAAGTTGGCGCTAAAGAGTTTTATACTTCAGTAATCACGTGGTGTTTCACAGATCCACAAAATATCCATATCATTTGATAGATCTCCTCATGCTGAACAACTTTGCCTCAAGAACCAATGCTGTCAATCAAATTGTTCATTAATTATTCGCAAATGTGTGAAAAATGAACTAGTCCTAGGTTTTTCGCTCGATCGGAACCAAACCAGTGCAGGACAATTCTCTGGACTCTAGATCAATAATTATCAAAAAAAAACTTTAACTTTACCCTTTGGGTCGCTATAACAGGGTCATTTAGAAAGTGGGCGTGGCTAAATATACCCAAAAGCCTATAAAGCCTAAACAAAAACTCAGAACTTCACAAAAATAGGTGAGCACATGCAGCATATGACTCTGAAGAAGCATGCCAATTTTTATTGAGATCGGACCATAGGTGGCACTATAACTGTTAAAAACCTTTAAAAAAACATATGTTTTTAATGGTTTTGGATGAAAATGTGTATAACTTTAGGTGTGGTTGACTTATTTTCACGTGCTTAGACTCCTGAAACCTTGCCGAGTCCAACGATACCAGACTTGCCAGGTTTCGGCTTATGGTTTGTGCAACATTGTGATTTAGCGCTTAAAAAACTTCTGCGAATATCTTTGAAACCGTTAGTCCGATCGAGACGAAACCACCATAGGAAACACGGAACCTAAGTTGATTATGTAATTTTAAATGGCCAAATGTCAAAATTTTGATAGGAAGGGGCAAGAAAAATCCAATCAAAGTCACTCATAAGTCATTTTTTATGCTCTCATATATATAATTGTCTATAACTTCAAAACAAAATGACATATTTTCACCAAAATTGGCACACACATGTATGGACACAATCTGAGGACACCCAAAAAAAGTAGTGGAGATCGTGCAATAGGTGGCGCTATAACTGTCAAAAAACCTTTAAAAACCAATACCTTTTTATGTGCTTAAAGGCCTTAAAGTGCTTGAACCCCGTTAAATGCTGCTTGCAGCTTTAATTTGTTTTTGTTTTACTACTGTATGTCTTTGGAAGGCTTTTGTCTTTCAAACACATTAAAAAAAATAATTATCATTTCATATTTACATATAATCTATGTAATGTTCCACAACTTTTTCTTTAACCTCTTTGAATTAATATATTTACTGCAAGTAGTCCCTGAGATTTTAAGTTAATAATTAAATCAATAATTTAACAACACATTTGCATGTCCGCAGTTCTCTGTCGTCGTTAATGGTCACATGGTCACATCTTTTTTTGTGTTTAATTTCTGTGTTTATTTTGATTGTTTTTATTTTAAAATGATCTATTTATTTTGATTTTACATTTTTATGGTTTAGCGTAATTAATTATTTGCTTTATCAGCTTATGAACCCCCTGCAGTTCCTTCACAAACCCTGACGTAATGCGATGTTTAATGCATATCACGTTGTTGAGAACAAAAATGGAATATATTTTCTTTCTCTTTGTATTTTTATGTAAATATGGTACAAGATTAGCCAATTCAAATCAATATGATAAGTCAGTTAGTTCAAAAGTAATCTAAAAGTAATCAAAAAAGTAGTCAGATTACATTACCTAGAATGTAATGGATCACATTAATAATTAAAATTTTGGTCATGTAATTTAAAATCAGTAATTGACTACAATTTGTAAGTAATCTACACTGTGTATTGACAACATCTGATCTTTTACATATAAACAGCTTTGGTGGTATACACATTTTTTACACTTCCCACTGGATTGTGTATGGAATATGCTCACTTGCGGCGGTACACTTAAAAATATTCCTGAAATTCCAGTCGCAACTAGTCTGCAGAGGATTTGTAAAGATTTGCACATTTCAAAAGTTGTACTTAGATAAAAGGGTTCATGTTGTAGATGCTGCCAACACAACTAGACCTTTCAGTGTTTATCTACAGATCACCCAGGTGGTTCTTATCTGATGATTATGTTATTATATGACAAAAACTAGCTGTTAAAGCCATTTAAACAATTTACCTTATTGTTCATTACTACCAGAGTTATTTTACACAAGACACCCCCCAACACCCGCACACTTTTATAAAGTACTCTATTAAAACACGCAAAAGCAAATTTACCAAAAAAAAAAAGGCTTTTGTAAATGGCTTGCGGACAGATGGAGAGCAGCGTAACTAGTGATTCTTCTGAAGTGGGTGAAATCTATTTGCTTGTTGAAGCTGCTTGCATAATCCTTTAGTTCCAGTTGGCAGCTGTGAGCAAAGATACGGCACTGCGGGAATTTGCATGAATATCATTGAGAGGACAAAGAAATGAGCGCGATAAGCGTGCATGTGCAGACTCCTTTGCATAATCCCACCTAATCCATAATCTGAGCTCTTAGAAAATATCACCGAAATATAAGTGAGGAGAAAACCCATTAATAAGTGCATACAACTAAAATAACGCAAGATCACGTCACTTTTTGTAGAGGCCGACAATTCATTATCAATGTGATTATCATTCATCCACAACGAGCAATTAAATAAAAACAGGTATGATACCTGCATGCTCAGAAGAGAATTCCATCGCTCGAAGGTTTCTCTAGCAACAACCTGATAATGCCCTAGCAACCATCCAGCAACAACTCACTGTGGTTTTCTATTAAAGCTCCTCACAATGATGTTTGTAAAAAAAAATTCCTTTAGGAGAAAAAATATATATCGACATAGGATGATTTTTGATATACATTAGGAGTACAGACTTTGGTATCATCGCACCACAGTTTGAGTCATTGTTGACATTATATGACCAAAACATTATTATAAGTAAGTTTTGGCTCACTATAGAAACTATATTGATTAATTATGTTGGTCAATTATGGTATATTGATTAATAATTAGTACTGTCAAATCGATTAAATTGCGATTAACCATCTAACATAAAAGTTTGTAAATAATATGTAATATATGTGTGTGTATATGTATATATATATATATATGTATATATATATATATATATGTATATATATATATATATATATATATATATATATATATATAACTTACTTATAATAATTATTGCAATATGCAATTCAATATGTAGGGCTCTATGAAATACTTTTTTCTCCCAAATTCCATTTTATTTTATTTTATTTTTTTATTTTTTTATTATAATTTTTTTTTTTGAAATTTAGTTTTCTGTTTACATTTTTCTGGATTCCATTTTAATGGTTTAGTTAAAAACATCTCTAATTAATTGAATTAATAAAAAGCAACTTTATTCATTTGTTTACAATAATACAGCCCTATGAATTTTTTTCCCAGAAATTCTGTGCTGTGTATGGCATAAAACATTCATTTATTTTTAATCAAATTAAATTTAAACAAAGTGCTGCACAACAGGTTTACTGTTAAAATTAAAACATGGATGAAAAATTGTGATTATTCCTTCATAATAATTATTGTATTATTATTAGTAGTAGTAGTATTACATTATATAGGGCTAAAGCAAACTTTTATTTTGACGGGTTGCCGTGATCTTGAAGTTTCTGTGTGTTTATGATATGACAATAGTTTTTTTTCTCAAATGAAATGATAAAATGCTCATGAAGTGACTCTCAGAGCAGCTCTGGAGATGAAGGTTATGTGTTCGTGTCGTCATATAGTAAGATGACAGACGCTGGGAAAAGCACTGCGAGCGTCACGTGTGCTTCATTCACGCAGAACATGGAGGAATCATATTCAAATAGTCTTCTTGCGGTTTAATATTCACAGACTCTAGTCCATATTGCAATTTGATATAAGTGTATCCACCTACTTTTGATTTATTCATCCAAAATTTGACAAATCCTGTGACATTTCACGTTATACAGTAAAATCCGTTTTTATGAATGCAGTTCCATCCGTGTTTTCTGCATCGCGGAAATCATAAGGCCCTGAATATGGTACAGATAGCTTTTATACTATAATATAATTATAACTATAATATGAAAGTAGAATTTTAATTTAAGATAAAAAAATTAAAAAAAATATATTTAAATGTTTAATTTAGCTTACTTACTATAATTAAAGACAACTTCCAAAGACCTTAATTTTTAGTGTGAGCATTTGTATCGTCATATTTCTGTTATGTTATATTGTAGAAACAAAAGACTCCCAAAAAATATTAAAACCCGCAATAATTTCTGCAGTCAGTAAAGCTAGCCAGTATGTGTTCGGCACGTCGACACTCTGATGTTAAGCCAAAATACTATTTAAACAAAGTTTTTTTTATTTATTTATTAAAATAAAAATGTGGAAAATGTGTGATTTTTGATTAAACCAATATAAAAATGTACTTTAAATAAATGTAAGCAGTAATGTAAACAACCTGGCAAATGCAGGAACCTTGCTAAAGCTCTTGCAACATACTAAAGAACACCGTAGCAACTGCATAGCATTACGGCAACAAGCATTAAGTTTTGCACAGGCTTTTTCTTCAGAAAATGTCATTAGTTGATAGATGTTCATATTTGTGTGTGGTTGTATTGGTGTATTTTTTTTGGTGAAAAGTCTAAGAAACAAGAGAAAGCCAAAGTCTACACATGCACTCTATCTAATCTCATTGCTCAGAGAAACATTTGTGATTTTAAACAAATCTCATTTGTGGTTTTCTGGTGGCATTATGTTGAAAAGTAAAACATCCAATGATTTGAATGCGCCCCGGTGATGTTGAGAGAAGAGCTTTGCGTTTGATGATACTATTGGCTGCCACAGAAATGGTCGGTGAAGCTCCACTGCCAATTGAATGAAAGCAGTAAATCATTCTTTACAGACAGAAAGGGCACTCGTTTCTCTTTTCCTCCTTGCTGTAAATGCTGAAAATCTTGAGATTTAGTTGATTATAGATTCATCATACTATATAGTTTATACCTTTAGATGATCTTATATTAGTGCTTTTCTGTGACCACCTCAGCCCGTACAATATTAACATTTCATTCCAAAAAGATGGAAGAATAATGTAAAAAAATGAAGAAAGAAGACAATTCTGTTTGAAATATTTATGTCTGTGTAGGCAAGAAAATGGCCCAAATGTGAGACACGAGCAGAAAGGGGGAAAATGGCAGGAAAACATGACGTGTGGGGAGAGAGAGAGACCGAGGGATGAGGAGATGTGTCTTGTAAGCGGCTCACTCCAGGGCTGTGGCGCATAATCAATGAAGAGAAGTGCGCGCTGTAACCTCTGTGTTCGAGCGGTCTCGCTGAGGCCCATCCTATTTTTATAGGGAGGGCAGGTCTGTTGCTATGCTTCAGCTGAGCAGGACTACCACCGAGAACAGGCCACTCGCCACCAGCACCACTGCGCCTGTGCCGAGCACAGCATTTTTACACAGTTGTCTGACACGTTAGCCAAAAAAGGACGTATATTACCCACTGGTTGATCAAAATTGATGCTAAATGTTGATCACAATTTGAATTCCTGCATTGTATGTTTTCAGGGTTCATGGACATGTTGTGATATTATGGGATGGATTCTGTTAGTGGTGTTCACTACAGTAAACATTGTTTCAGAAAAAATTATCTTTCAAATGAATGCTGTTCTTTTGAACTTTCTATTCATCAAAGAATCCCTCAGAATTCCAGCAAAATATTAAGCACCATTTTCAAACGTGATTATATTCTCTGGTTTATTAAAATTCATGCTAAATATTGATCACTATTTGAATTCCTGCATTGCGTACTCTCACAAGGCGCAGAACAATTATAGCATGACTCATATGTCACTGGGGCATGAAGTCTTCAGAAATACTGTGCACACTGTAGTCCTGTTAACATTTCAAGATGTGACCAATGCGAGATGGCTTCTAGCAGATTGTGTTGATTTAAAGTGCTTTACATATTCTTTAGTGGGTGTCATGATTTTACTATCCTCAGTTTGCAGCCTCACTGAAGTCATTTCTGATATCACATCAGATCTTAAACAACCCACACTTAATTTCATACAGCAAGACTTTTGACTACTCTCATTACAGCTTTCTCTGGCCAAGAACTGCCCACTTAGACAGGAAAAGGCAGTCTGACCAACATATAAAGTGAACAAAGCATGTCTTTTTTGAATTCGAAATACAGCCAAAATATTGAGATGGTGATGAGTATGTACACCTGTCAAATTGCTGATTCTACATGTGTGTGGTATGTGTATACATGTATGTTTATACATGCAGTATATTTCATATGCATGTGTGTGTGTGAGAAAGAGATTTTGAGAGATCTTTTTAAAGGGGACCTATTATGCCCAATTTCACAAGAAATAATATAAGTCTCTGGTGTCTCCAGAATGTGTCTGTGAAGTTTCAGCTCAAAATCCCCACAGATCATTTATTATAGCGTATCAAATTTGACCCTATTTGGGTGTGAACAAAAACACGCCGTTTTTGTGTGTGTCCCTTTAAATGCAAATGAGCTGCTGCTCCCGGCCCCCTTTCCAGAAGAGGGCGGAGCTTTAACAGCTCAACAACAACAAAGCTGGAGAATCTCACGCAGCCAAAATGAGGATTGTCAGTAACGGTGTTCAGCCTTACATTGTTCAAACCGGAGTCGACACTGATGGAGAGACTCAGGAAGAAGTTACAACTTTTAGAATGAAACCGGACGTTTCTGAATGGTTAGTGGATAAATTTATGTAGTTGCTGTGGAGTTGATTCAACTCATCCACTAGCATGTGCCGTCATGTTAATCTTTAACGTTGAATTGACCCTCGTTTGTGAAGCAGTCCGGCGTAAAATGATTTGTAAATATATAACTGAATTTCTTCGGCACATTTTCTTCATAAATGAAATTCAACCACATTGTCCTCAGTGGCTCAGATGACGAGAGTCTATGTAGACTCGTTGATATATCCAATAACAACATTTGTAATGTTTTTTGACAGACATTTGATATCTCCAGCTGCTACAGCGAGTAAACACAAATGGCGGACTGCTGTGGCTCAGGGTGGGATCTGTGCTAAAAGGGCAGATCGTCACCAGTCATGGGTCTCTCATACGTAAGAATAGGGGGAAACCTGGAACCACACATTTTGGAGAGACTGTTTATGATTTATGGAGATCATAAAAAAAGAGGAATGGGTGGATTTTTATCATTATAGGCTGGTTGTTTACACACACTGTGGACACACATCTGTGCTCAAACACCTTATAAAAGTGAATTTTGCATAATATTTCTATACTGTAGTTTCTTGTAGATATACAATATAAAACAAATGGCTCAACTATAAAATTCTCATAAAATTCTTCCAGTACACTGATGAAAAAAATTGGTGTAGAAACGTTTTTGTTCAGAAGTCACTAGTAAATTTCACAGATAATTACAAAGAATTGGCAAGTAACACACTGAATTAAACATGGCATTTTGAAATAGAAAAAATGAAATTTTATTAAATAAACATTATTTAGAACTTTGAAAAAAACACTTTTTACAGTGTTGTGTATTTCTATGCAATCCAAATAAACTCTTATCTCCTTACTAACATCAAGAGTCGTTGATGCTGTTGGTTTGTGTCTATTTACTTCTTCCAAGAAATTTTAGGGGAGAAATCTGAGATGAAGTTAATGCTTAAATGAAACATAATCAAGAACCAAGATTGCTGTGATCCTAGAAGTGCATTTTGCTATTGTCACATGACAGTGTGGGTTTTTTTATATGATGTTGAATGTGTATTATAGCTGTTTGTGCATGTAAATGTAAAAGTTACAAAGCACAAATTCCATGCCAAAGAGAGTAAATCTCTCCAATAGAAAACACTTGCCTGAAACACCTTGCTTGTAGTCATTTTACACATTTGCATAATGCCCTCCTACTGGCTGCTTTGGCCTGCCCTCAAATAACAGTTGGATACCTGATTTCACAATGTCTAGGAGAAAAGGGCAAAAAACACTGTATGGACTAATATCGATGCCATAGTTACCATAGTATAATATTGTTTACAGCTGCTTATGATGCCTTGGGAGCTGAAACTCAATTATGGTAAGGGTTAGGCTTAGTTATTGCCAATGTTATGTTTAGTTGTCTTTTCGTCCCTGTGTCTAAAATACAAAGTTCTGTCATGAAACTCTAGATGGCGTAGGCTGATAGGTCCTTAACTCAGTCTGCTCGCAATCATATCATTAGCTTTAGGGTACAGCTGATTGGTTCCTGCTCTATCAGTAGCCAATGAGCTCGCTGTTCAACCTTCAAATACTTGGTCAGCATTTGCTGTAGCAGTTGCAGCTCTTTCAGAAACCCTCCACCTTCCCCAGCTCCACCTGTATAGTTCATGAACGCTACATTGTACAGCAGCAGCATGTCTTACTTGCTCAGAGTATCGTGTCGTGTATGTATTGTAGCAGACCCAAAAAATAAAATTAAGAACTTGTAAATGAGCATAATATGGGCACTCTAACATTGAAAAAAAATATGCACTTCTTATCGTCCAGATCACATGAGGTTATTTGAGTCAAATGTAGTGAGAGTGGAACATGTTGGAGATGCAATTAATTTGTGATCCCTATAGCTCATCTTAGCAGTTATTACAAAGGTTTTTGTGATTTAGTTATCTCTCTGTGTGGATCTTGCGTGTGATTTTGCCGTGGCGTTGTCACTCAGTCCCGGGGAAGGCGTTTGTCACGTCTGATTAGAGTTAACCCCTCAGACAGCGGCGTGTGCATGTGTCACGGCTGCTCTGTCCTCCCCTCCTCGTCTCCTCCGTTTTCTTCCCCACCCCTCCTTCTCCTCTGGTTATTTTCAGACAGCGCAGCAGAAGAATATTTCCCCCTTCAAGGTCTCCCGCCCACTCCCGTGGGTGCCGTTTCCCTGGAAACCATGTCAGAGTTGACTCGGGGACCGCAGATGGATTGCCCTTTATCAGGTTACACAATTGGCCCATTAAAGAGAGGCAGCCTGCCGTTCTAATGACAGGACCAGCCAACCCCCCACAATACACCCCACCCCTAATGGGTATAGCTGCACATCCACGTCTGGACACAGGGCTGGACCACGTCACAGCTTATAAGGTTGTTTATGTGCGGATTACAGCTCTCTGGGGATAGCTTTGTATGCCAAACCTGACCTGGCTGATAGAATCTGAATGGAAACTTTGAATTGAAACAATGCTATTAGATCCTATGATTGGCCCACCTGATCCTGACAAGCACCGCAATAAATCCTACCATATGAATCCAAGTTTTTGTCCTAACCAACTAGGCCTTCTGCAGCGATTCCTTTTACTTGGCGACTAGTCATCTAGGGGTGCATTTCCCGTACAACAACGCAACTCGCTGCTCACTACCAGAGTGCAGTGCTTTTTGGAGAAATGAACTAGCTAGTCATGACTGTTTCCCAAAACCATAGTAACTAAATACGTAAACAAAATAGAACTGTTGTTAATGACACTGTCATGCAGATAGAGTAATAACTGCTAATTATGCTTGCGAATGTTTGTTGGAACTACAGTATCGGGAACAGAGGTGGGTAGAGTATACAAAAACTGTGCTCAAGTAAAAGTACAAATACATATAGAAATATTTACTTAAAGTAAAAGTGAAAGTAATAATCTTAATAGTTACTTGAGTAAGTGTAAAAAAAGTATCCAATGAAAAAACTACTCAAGTAGCTAGTTACTAGTTACTTTGTAACTATATATATATATATATATATACACACACACACACACACAGACACACACCCAACAATACAATAGCATGTTATTATTTAGATAGATGTTTAAATTATTATCATAATTAGATATCTTTGCAACAAACACAGAAGAGACAAGCATTATTTCTGGCATCTGTATCCCGAATATCATTGCATGTCCTTTACTTTGTATAATAATAATGTATACAGCTACATTTGAAAGAAGAAAGAGAAACTCTTTACATGTGCTCGCGCTCATAACCGCTGAACATCTGCACACAAACAATGATCAAATGCACACTGACGGATCTTCTTCCGTCTGTTCTCCAAAATGTAATCAAATGTATATTTCTGCAAGATATATGTCCATAAAAATGGTAAAGAAATGCTACATACTTTGTTATCGTGGTGTAATAATCTGTTTGGTTGTTAAATTTCGGCTTTTGGCTGTATGAATTGAAATCCAATGAAATTGATACCTGTGGAACTGTTCACAGACAGCATACACAGTTCAACTAATAAAGATCTTCATCGCTGGCAAACAATTGGATGCATTTGCAGATTTGTTTTTAATTGACTGTAGATCCACTGCCACTTCATCCAACACTCCGACTGAGAAACCGCTTCAGATGATTCAGAGCGTGCAGGAACTGAACAAATCATTCAAACTGATTCATGAACCAATTTAGACAGTTTTGCCAACTTGTTTGATCAAGTCTTTGAACAGAATCGACTCAAAAGAGTGATTCATTTGTGAATGGGGCATCGTTCATGAAAAAAGAGACAGCGCGCTCGGAATAAACAACGCATTTCTTAACATGTACAGTACTGCATTAAAATAAAGTAACGAGAGGAACGACGTCCAACGTCGCGAAGTAAAAGTACAGATTTTTCATTACAAATGTACTCAAGTTAAATTAAAAGTACCCACATTTAAATCTACTCTAAAAAGTACACATTTTCCAAAAAACTACTCAAGTAAATGTAACGAAGTAAATGTACTTCATTACTACCCACCTCCGCTCGGGAAACATCAAATTGTTGAATTATGTTGATAATGACAGAACTTGGCTAATATACTTTTGGGAAACGCCCTAGAAATGCCCTTTATTAGTTGGCAGATCAAAGTTTCCCTTTGGTAAATACAGCTGTGGAGGAATGTTTTTCGGCTAGTTGGCGTAAAGTGAATTTGTTGACTACTAACTGCTTAGTTAAACAATATTGAACTGTCGCTAATGATGGTGTTGCACAGGTTGTGGAGTAACTGCTAATTAATCTGTTTGTGAATGTATGTCGGAACTATGGTTTTGGAAGACACCAAATCGGTGAATTATGTTGATAACGACAGACACACCCCAGTAAAGTACTTTGGAAACACACCCCAGTAAAGTACTTTATTAGTTGGCTGCAGCTTCAGTGAAATATTCCTCGACTAGTTTATGCAAACCTAATTTGTCGACTAATAACAGAACTGACTAGTGCAACCCCTATTGCATTGAGGGAAACAATACTGCTCCCCATAACTTTGTATTAAAAAATATAATTCTGAGTGGCTGTGATTATTTCACAATGTGCAGCATTTTAATTTTCAGTTCAGACAAACAAATTATTTGTCCCTGAAAACGTGTGAAGGTCGTGAAATGTGTGTTTTACAGTACATTCAGGCATGTCAGGGAGAATGGTGAGCTGCCCAATAGCAGGACCTTTAAAGTCATTACCGCACGCCTCATCTAGACTTCAGTCTCTGCCGTGTGACACTAATCCTGCTAACATATGGAGACGGCGAGAATTACAACAGAAGGAAAATGAATGACTGCAGTGGACTTCCTCTGTCTTAGGAATTATCCACATTACTAGTGATGTAAGCAAACATTTCTTCAAGATACCTGTAAGATATTTCAGCATGACAACATTTTTGACTGCATTTTCAACATCTAAAGACCTGAAATGTCATTAGTTGAGTGTATGATTGAGAGTTCAAGTCTAGATGCTCTTTATTTGTGGCGATGGAATGATGGGGCTGGCTATAACCTAATTCTTGGTGCTCTGTTTGCTGACCTAGTGATCTAGTGGCTTGATATACTTACTGGGCAAAGCTTTCTCAGATTAATCAAGATCAAAGAGCTGTCACGGCAACTCCTTGTGTTTAAAGAGGTTTGGTTTTACAGTTGGGTTCCTCAACAACAGCATAAGGTTGAGTCTTATATTCGAGACTGCTCTGGTACTAACTGAGGTAAATTATCATGTGTGGAATCATTCATTATATTCAGAGATGAAGATGTCAGCTGTGATACTGTCCCTGTTTAATATGGTTATGAAAGCATGCCACACAACTGAATGTATGTGGATGCCATTTTTGAATTCCAAGCCATTTGCAGCTTGACTTTAAGTCATCAATGAGGACAACTTTTGGCACAGTGTTAGTTTTAAGCCGGACTACCTGTTTAGAAGGGGTTGGAATAGTATTTTGGAGAGCAGAGAACTTGTGGCAGAGAAATAACACTATTTAAAAGTCCACAAAACTGTACGAGTGAAACAGGATATTCAAAGAAAAAATAGGGCTTGATTTTATCCATCAGGAATATGTCGGTTTGTAAAAAGTCAGTTTTATATCAGAATGGAGCCGTGGGCCTCCTTTTTTGAAGGGGCTGTTTGAGCAGAAAGTTGAGGCTGAAGTCAGGTTCACCCCTGAGATCCATCTTCATGCATTACTGTGTTAATTATTATCAAGATTTTAGAATGCAACAGTAGACTAAAATTGGTTAAAACAAACTAATAGCTTTTTTTTTTTCAGAGGCAGATCAGATTACTACTGTACAAATTTCTATGTTCTATATTGTTAGATTAATGTTCACTAATGCATTGTGCAAAATTAAACTGTGAATGTGTATTATAAAGGTAAATATGGTCAAGTGTGTCCACAACCTCACCCTAAAAATGAGTGGAAAAAATCAGTACATTTATACAGGTACTTTAATTAAGATCCTCTGTGTCTTGGTTTTGTATTGTCAGATGTTCCAAGCTGTTAAAAAAACTTGTCAATGTATAACAAGCAGTTTATGTAATCATCCAGGCTTCTTTTTGGCATTAAGATATCTTTTGCAGCCTGATTTGCATCAATAAACAGCAGCAAGTGTGGCTTTTTAATGCCTAATTGGGATCTAATAAGTGGTCGTATTATTGCGAGTGCTGGGGTTCAACCCTATTAGTTGCTTGGCTGCCCATAACATTTGCTTCCTCCCTCAGTACTTCAGTGTTGCGGGCATGATTGTGAATGAGATTTCTCTCTCTCTCTTTATCGTTTTATTTTTGAAGTGCTAAAAATAGACCCCCCATTAGCCACATCGCCTGTTACAATGTGTCAGCAATCAGTATGGAAAGCACGCTGCGCAGAAATTACAATGGTCGTTTTTTCATCTCCCTCCCTCCCTCTCTCTCTCTCCATTTCTCTTTAGCACCCCACCCCCTCCTACCCCTACACACACACACACACACGCACTCCCGCCAGAGCTCTCAAAACCTCTTCCCTGGAGAAACAATCGGGCCTAATTTATGGGTGAGGTGGGGAGAAGCTTTTATCTTTGAATTGCATCTGAACTCAATGTTCATCTGTGATGTTTCAGTATGGTGCAAATAGGGTTGAAGTCTGTAAGATGATGCTAATTTCCCATCAGTACCATTGCCCTGGTAATTTCTCCACACTGTGCAGTGTGTGCCTAAGTTAAGAATGTCTGTTAGAATAAAAATCTCTTGAGCCGATATGCTGTTACAAGACAGATTTTAATAAACCTGTCAACAATAAAAGTCAATAATTAACAACATCACAATGTTGTATGCTGAAAGCTGTTGGTTGTATTTTTAGTGTGTTGTTATTGCAGCTGAATGATTGTTTAACCTATAGACATATGTATGACATGTCTCATAGTATATCTTGCATTTCTAACAACCAATTTGTTATTATGACTGAAAAACTTTCTCAAAGTTTTTAGCCTAATAGCACACTGTATACAGTGTAAGAAGTGTCCCTGTCCATGGTGCTGATTCAGGATCTCATGACCCCATGAAATAAAAATTGGAGTTATATGGATTTTATTCAGTGTCTATGGCTTTGAGGCCATCTATAACGATGGTTAGGCATGGGAAACATGAAACGTAATGATTTATTAAAGTTCTGATTCCTCCTAATGCTTCTGTCATATTAACAGCCAGTTAGTTTGTGCATGTTTAGGCTATTTCAATAAAAACAGCTGGCTCAGAGTCATTTGTTCGTGAATCAGACTATACTGGTTGTGTCGTATGTTATTCTTGCATGCAGCCCCTGAGGAAAACTCAATAGAAAAAGACTTTTCCTTGACCAACAATCAACTGTTTGCAAAGGAAGCAGTTGGATTTTTTACATTTTATTTCATTGCTTTCTACAATTTGCATTAGATTTTGCAGAGCTGTAATATAAACCTAAAATATTGGCTGTTTATAAAAAGGGAGCTTCAACATGTCCCACCCCAAAATAGGAAATAAAACTGTGCTTATCAAGCAATTTCATGAAGTCTTTAACTGGTTTTCCTTGAGAAAACCACAACACAATGGTTTTAATTGGTCTGGGATTTGAGAAAGAGTCCTAGGGAATATATATACATTTTTGCATTTTACTCAAAGTAATAAGCAGTTGTAGCCTTTCGGCTTTAACAGCCATGTTAGTCTTCTCAACACCTAGAGATTTCTTGGATTAGAATCAGTCTACAAATGTCAGATTTTGACATCAGAAAGTAGAGAAGATGAGTGATTTACAATGGTGGGAGATGTTCACTAAGTCTGTTTATCAAGCTTCTACTCAGGGAGACGGGTCTCAGGGGGCAACGGAGGTCCTGTGGGAAGATGTCAATTAACAGCAGAAAGAAGAAGCCCCATTTAGCTGTGTTTTTCATTCTTCAATTGTAATGTAATAAAAAATGGGAGCCGTTACCCTGAGGCAACTGTTGACATTGCGTTCTGAGCTGTGGCACTGCTAAGCTATTGCCGTTTTTTCTAATGTATTTATACATCATTTCTGAACAGAGGACCCTGTTACTAATTCATCTACATAAAGGAGTACTGTAGCGCCCGGGGGCATGAACAAATGAGAGCAGTTAACGTCGTGCACCCTCCTTTCGTCGGTTCCCCACCCCTCCTTCTCGTGTATACCCACAGCCGACTGCTCTGTTAACTTGTCACTTGTCATCGCCAAAATGGAAGGAACCATATGCCACACTGTTTGTTGGAACAACCACCCCCAACCTCCCTGCACGCTGCTGGCGCTTCTCTGCTATCAAACAACAGAGTGTCGCTACAAAGGGAGCGATCCCTTGCGCAAAGTGACTTCAATTGAGGATGAAAGCGATGCCTGCTTTTCCCTGCCATCTGATTCCCCGATTTGCCATCGATGATCAGAGAGAGTCTCCATGCTCATTTTTATCTCTTGCATAATGCAGGAGTGTATTTCGCTCCAGCGATGACGAGGGAATATCTGCCCTAGCAGGCTAACACAGCTGTTAACTCTTCTACTAGCATTATATACTGTGTGACAGTCTCTGTGCTGAGTGGGAAACCCTCTATGTCTGACGTCACCGAGTGCTTCCGTGCAAACATGACCCACTGACTTACAAAGACGTTCACGTTCATTTATTTGCAATCAGTTACAACACATTAACTTGTGAGCAGTTAACTTTAGCACCACAAGGTGGGCCTTCCAGTATTAGTTAGGGCGCCTACACACAGGAAAGTTGACCAGGGGCGTAACAACCATATTCCCACATATAACTGCAGGCGACACATAGAAAGTTTCCACACCATTTTTTGGAGGTAATAGTTACATTTAAAGTCTATCCTTTTGCTTGGCTGCAGTGCAAAGTAAAAAATTGTAGCCTTTTGCAAAAAAACAATGACAAAGCAGAAGCTTCTGCCACCCAGCTGAATGAACACAGAAGTGTAATCCTAAGAGGCCAAATGTGTCCTGGATGAGTGGCCCCAAGTGGGCTAGTGGCCACTTAAATGCCTTTCAGCAATCATTTAGGACTACTGAATGAACATTATGTCACCTTATTAATAGTCATGAGCCAGGCTGAAAAGGTTCATAACAGTGGTTCTCAACTTTGAGGTCCATTTTTCTGCAGAGTTTAGCTTCAGCCCAGATCAAACTCCCCTGCCTATAACTTTCTAGTAATCCTGAAGACCTTGATTAGCTTGTTCAGGTGTGTTTGATTGAAGTTGGAGCTAAACTCTGCAGGAAAGTGGACCTCAAGAGCCAGAGTTGAGAATCCCTCGTTCATAAGTCCATTCCTACACCCTGATGTTGGACAGATTAATTAGAGGTTTGTGGAAAGAGCTGGGTCAATTAAAATACAGCAAACTGAATTTTCAAAAGCACAACTGGAGCCATCAAGCTTCTTAATTGACTCTTTCCAACTTAGTCTGATCGGTAAACTTTCTCATTTGTCAACGAATGCCTATGCATTTTTATGCTGTTGTATTTTCCTCTACATTCTTACAACGCACAATGTCCATTGAGATCAACGGATTTGCGTCATTCTCGTTGTAGCAAGGTTAAAAGTTCAGGGAAGAAGGAGGCGAGAATCGACGAACGTTCAACATAATACTTTAATTATAAGCCTACTGCTGCTTAAACTAAACCAAAACTACAAAATAAATAGTCCAAGCCTGGTCCTCTATCACCTTGCACTGTCGTCATTCCTTTTGTCTTCTTGGAGCTCCTCCGTGAGACTCGAGTTCAGTGTGGCACAGGTGTCTCTCCTCATCCTTCCATCTCCTTTTCTCTCGCCTTGTCTGTCCTTACCCCCAGGTACTGCAGCCGTCGTGACGGTTGGGGTAGAGCGCAGTCTTGAGGGTACCCACTGCCCTGCTTGCCACATAACCCCGACGCCTCTTCGCAGGCTTGGGGTTAAGCCCTATCAATGTTGCTGGGCAAGTTTGCTGAGTGATATTGCTTGGGCACTTTCCCATTGAGAATGGGCAACAAATTTCTATCTGGATACTTGAGACTGAAAATTGTTGTCCATTCTCAATGGAAAGTGCTCAAGCAAAATCGCTCGGCAAAATTGCCTGGCAACATTTCTCAAAAAGTTGCCCCGTGTATAATCACCATAACTCCTCCAACCCCTGGTGGACGGATTCTCCGGTTTCGGGCAATTGGCGAGAGAGTCCTCCATTCCCTGCTCCTCCCCATCATGGCGGATTGCAGCAGCCTACGGCAAACATTGGTGACACCTCCGCTCCTTCTCGTACAGCAGCCTCCCCTCCAGAACCCAGGCGGATGGCAGCGAGTTTGTCTGCCCCCCTGGCAAGTCACTCCAGCCCACCGACTTGAACATCCATGGCAATAGAGTCTCCTTCCTTCTGGGTTTCGGCACCAATGTAGCAAGGTTAAAGTTTCAGGGAAGAAGGAGGCAGGAACAGTGAACATTCAATATAATACTTCAATTATAAAATAAACAAACAACAAAACGAAAGTAATGCGGCAGCCTCTCACGAGCAACTGCCGCTTAAACTAAAACAAAACAACAACATACGTAGTCCAGGCCTGGTCCTTTCCTTCACTGTCGTCACTCCTCCTTTTATCCTCCTGAAGCTCCCTCCGTGAGGCTCGGGTCAGGTGTGGTGCGCAGGTGACGCTCATTAGCAATCGCATCACCGGCCTCGCTCCGTTCCCATGGCTCTCGGCCCCGCCCTGCTTGCCACACTCGTGCAGCGGAAAATCCACTGTGTAGGCCCTTTTAAGTTGAAAGTATAGTTCAATTGTCCTTTTGCCGCTACATTTTGCACAAAGTATGCATGACGTAAATTTCTTTATCAGCAGTCTGTGTGGACTGTGCGCATGCAGCCAAAATTTTCCTAGCCTTTTCTAGTAGTCTGAATGCGTTGTCTGGATTGACTGCACTAATTGGCTGAGTCAGGCCATTGCTTTTAAGAACTACTTGAAAAAATAAGAAGATGGAAATTGCCTATAAAAACAACAGAAGATGAATGTGGAAACAACAAAAAAGGATATGCAAAGAAGGCATCCACATTTGTGCTTGAGTTTGAAAAAGGGTCAAAGGAAGTGAACAAAGCAGCATGCATGTGTCGACCCTATCCATAGAAACTCATGGTCAGTGGAGTTAAAAAGTCTAGAATGCTTGACCACACGCAAGACACAACAGCAGGTGGAAAAATGAAGCATACTCCAGGCTTTAACTGCAAACGTGTCATCTGAATGTACACGCGAAATTGGGTGTCGCTCACTGTGCATGTGGCTGATTTATGGGCCATGCTTCAAACAGGGGCCAGGCTCATTTGCCGCGGAATAATCAAAGCATAACCCGATGCCTTATGTGTCTTTCCCTCAGCTTTTATGGGGGAAATGGTTAGAGCCTTACGCCCATCAGCCGAGCCTACTAACACTTCCAGTACATGCAAGGTTAGTGCTGGCAGAGGAGATAGCATATAAATACTGTCAGAGAGCTCATCCATCGCCACTGACCGCGTTTCACCCTTCCATTGGCAGCCTGTAATGTATGTTAATGGCACTCTAGAACATTAAGAGAGCGTTGCGCAGACGTTTGTCTGGCGGCTCTGAGCGTGTGTACACATGTACAGGAAGGCTCATAAAACACAGCAACAAGGGCCGTCTGTGGCAGCTGCTACTTAATCTGATTACATCTCATTCAATCTGGAGAGACCTCTGTCTAATGTCTGACATTTACGTACAGGCACAGCTGTGCGTACGTTACAGGATCCACACCATATGGACTGGTGCCGATCTCATGCGCCTCGCGTGCTGATGCGAGCCAGCGATAGCGGGGATGGTGGTCCTGTGCATGCACAGTGCACAGGTTTTTATCTTCACATTAATCTTGCCCTCATTGTACCCTCTCACCCATTTCTGTCTACCTCTGAGCCCCACTGCCTGCCTCTGCTGACTGTTACCCGCTTTGACAGTAATTAGTCTTGAAAAGGACATTTTTAGTGGAGGCTTTCAATGAAATTTAGACAGTGCTCCCCCCGCCGAGCCGAAACTCACATTAGAAACATTGCTCCAGTGATGTTTTGCACTGCAGCACTTGAAGAACGCTAAATACGGAAGTAGTCAGAACAACTGTGTTAACAGAAATGTTTGATTATGGCACTGCATGAATTACACTGGGAAAAAACAAACAAACAAACAAAAACTGTCTTGTTTTCCAGTAGAAATATATAAATATTCTAAAAGTGAAAGCTTGTTTTCAGAGACTATGAAAGTTTATTTTTTCTTGATCTACTGGGAAATAGAATATTTGCAATACAAGCAATAAAATTGCTTAACTTAATGCTAAACTTAATTCAGGAAATTTCTCTGAAAAAAGTATTTTATGCATGTTTTTTAAGTAAATGAATCTTGTTTTAAGGTTGTTTAGATCATCAGAAGAAACGATAAATCAATAAAATTGACACACCTGACACCTATGTGGACAAATTCACAAATATCACCCAAGCCTGTATGGTGTTAGTCCAGCATACCCACATATACCCTAGAACAGCGGTATTCAAATGGCAGACCGCAGTCCGGTTCCAGACCCCGGCTTGGTTCCATCCGGACCACGGGACATAATTGCGCCATTTTACCGTTTTTACAGATTAAAGTGAGCAGCGTGTCAAAACAACGGAGCGCTACACACCACAAGCCCTCAGTTTCGTTTACGGTAATGATCTTTTAGCACTACATCCTCTAATATTTTTTATCTAGAGACAAACCTATAACAAATGCATAACTGTTCCAAAAAAATATTGTCCGGACCTCCACTGAAAAGGAAATATAGAGACTGGACCTCTCTTGGAACTTTAATTGAATACCCCTGCCTATAGGGAATATATACAGTTATAAAGTATATGCTATACAAAGGCTTGTGCAGCGTGATAGTTAAAGAGAAGAAAGCAAGCGTGGGTTCGAGGGGCCCTGAATTCTTTTCACAGTGTGAAGGTCATCCACACTGTAGGGGGCAGCATCTCCGTTTCAATCCTCCCATTGAGACTTACTCTGTCCTTCTGTTTTCCCCCAGGCTTTGCCTGACCTTTTTCACTGGGTCATGAAGACATCTCTCTCGTAGCCAAGAGCCATCAACAAATACACAAACACACACACATACTGTAGGAATAAAGGTGTCACATACAGTTTAAGCATATTCTGAAACAAATGCAGCCTTCTGCATTCTATATCAGTGATAAAAGTGTCACTCATGCTTAAATCAGATTAGATTTTTTTTATCCTGAATCCAAGACCATATTTTCAGGAGCATTTGGACTCGAACTTGACCTTGAATGAGCTGGTCTTGATTAGTCGTACAAAATATGGTCTTGGACTTAAGATGGACTTGCTTTACTGCTTTACTAAACTGAATTTATTCTGTCTTTACTGAATCTACTGTTGTTCCAAATCACTATAATCAGTATGACTGTTCCAAACATGTATGACTCTATAGTAGTAGTTTATATTTTTCTGAAGCCATATGATTGCTCTGAATGAGGAACAGATAAAAAGAAGTCACTGTTCACTGAAAGTCTTCCATTTAATTCTCCATTCTGCATATTTGAACTGGCTTGTCAGTTTTGCATTGTGAACAAGATTGAGATTTATTTTCTCAACAAAGCTATGGTATGGCTTCAGAAATCTTGAATTATAACACACTATCAGGGAGTGGTAGCTGTAATGAGAGCACGACAATGGAGATTTAAAGAAACAGTCTTTAATAATAAATCCAAAAAGGGAACACGTAGGAGAATACTAGGAATAATATATATAAAACAACCATACAAAGACGTGACCGTACACTGAACAGAGGAAACTAAGGGCTTAAATACACAGGACTAGATAATTAACAAAGTAGAAACAGGTGCGTAACTTAATCAATAACCATGGAAATTAGCAATGACCAGGAACACAGGCAAAACAGGAACAGGGGAAACAAAACCAGAACACAATGGCTGCTTCAGAAAACTTAGGCAGCTGAATTGTTGCCTTGCTGCCTTATAGGCAGTGACTCTGCAGGTGGTTTGCACACAAAGGCACGTCATGAACTGATTTTGGACATTCTTCTGAGGCAGTGTAACAGTTTAATGATCTACAGCAAAATAGAGTGAGCTTCGGTGAGAACTAAACAAATATTTAATTACTACAGTAGTAATAACAACCCAAGTTAGGTTGAAAATGGATCCAGCGATTGGGTTGTTTTAACCCAGCGGTTGGGTTAAATGTTTGCCCAATGTACTGGGCAGTTTTATTTAACTTAACTGTTGTTTAAAAATTACTAAAATAGGTTGGATATTAAAAATCAGACACATAATTAGAGGCAACAATAATAAACAAAAGGTGAACGTTTATTAATAAGCAGTTTTATGAATGTTTATTGTTTAATTATTATTCAGTAAACTTAATAAATGTTAATTTATTACACATATTAATAAATGTTAATTTCCAGCCTATTTTGGGTTCATTTTAAGCAAGCAATACAGTAATTTTTAAACAATAGTTAAGTTAAATAAAACTACCCAAAAGGTTGGTCAAACATTTAACCCAACCACTGGGTTAAAACAACCCAATTGCTGGGTTTGTCCATTTTCAACCCAACTTGTGTTGTTTTTAACCCACCCAGCATTTTATAGAGTGTAGAAATGACACCACAAGAGGAAAACCTTGGTACATTTACCCACAAACTGACCACCAACCACAGCTTTTAGATGCCATCTTTCTTTTTCTAGCTCAACTGTCACCGAATGGAACGCACAGGATTGTGGAATATCAAAGGCAGCGAAGTATACAATTATGCTGCCTTCAAAAATCTATCAGATGAAGGTTTCTCAGGAGACAGGAAGTGAAGCTGCCTCCGAAGGCAGCATTTTTAAGTTTTCAGATGCACCCAATGAAACTAAACAGACCTGTAACACACGCATTGTTTGGAGCACTTTCATGGTGTGTATGTTCTTTTTGACCTTGGCATTTGTGGTCACTATGAACTGCAGTTGTGTGGAAAGATTTTTAAAAATATTTTGTGAAATATGGTTTTTGAACAATGTGAGGATGAGTAAATAATGACAGAATTTTCATTTTTTGGTGAGCAATTCCTTTAAGTGTTTGTGTTCTGCAAAAAACGCTAGGAATGAGATGGCATTTATTCTGGAGCTGACATCTTTGTTGCACCTTTCCTTGGCTTTATTCTTCTGATATGAACAGGATACAGTTCTTGTCCAAGTCACACAGCTGACACATCACACTCTCAGAGCCTAGCGCAGACACGCTTAGCTTTCTCGCTATCTCCCCGGTTGTCACAGTAACCGTCTCACCTCCTCTCTCCAGGCACACCTAATGAGGTGAGTGCAACACGGCCGTAAGAGAGGAGAAGGGAAGTAACGGGGGTGTTAGCACAAAAGAACACGCTTTATTGAAGTCATGGCAAATATGTGTTTTGTGAGCATTCTCCGGGTTTCTGTCACATATTTCCAGTGTGCTGTAAGTGTCGCTGTCAGCCAGTGCTGCCTGCTTTCAAAGACAAAAACAGGAGATTCAAAAAATGCACGTCGAGAAAGGGAGCGAGAAAAATGCGGGAGAAATGCGAGACAGTGTGTGACAAGGCATCTGACGTCTTGAGGTTGTTATTCATCCAGTAACACAGAGCTCCTCCCTCGCTCAGGCAGTCGTGTGTTCTTGTCCTCTGTGTGGCTGTTTGCTATCTTGCAGTTTTGCTGAGGATAAAGGAAGGCCATTCAATTTGCTTATTTACTGTGGGGGAACCACGGTACTATGATGCTATCACATGATAATAATGTGGATTTTGATATCAGTAGTTTTCAACTGATTTAGGAAATCACGTTTTGCTTTGGACATCAAGTGAAGACCCAATAGAGGTGTATTCTTGAGTAATATCCTGGAGATATAACAGATGTATTAACATAATATGGAACAGCATAGACCAAACAATGTGCAAAATTATTAACATGACATATACTGAAGAAAAGGTAACACAGTTCAATTTGTTGACATTACGTAATCAGGTACACTCAAAAAAATATTTAGGTCTAAATTTAAGATTAAAATAAAATGATACAATTTCTATTTATTTGGATTGCACAGTATTAACAAACTAATAAACAATGTGATATTTGTCAGTCATACATAAATTAAATAGCTAAGATTTTTGCACTCAAAAATTCATGGCATATAGTATATTATTAATGATTAAATAATAATTATATTAACTATTAAAAAATAATTATATATTCAAATTACTTTCAATCAGCATAAGTCTGTCCATGGTGAAAACAATTAAGAAATTTTAAGTTAAAAGGTATGAACATTGTTAAAATATGGCTAGCTGTGGAACAAGCAACATTCAATTATTTAAAATTAATTAGATCGAAAGAAATTGAATGTATTGATGAAAAAATATATGAACCTGGTTATTGTGTATTTCAAACAAATCATTTTATTAGTACTATTAGAGAAATCAAAAATGTTTTGATAATGAAACGTCATCATCAGATTTGTGCTCACAGGAACAGTAATCTCTACAACAGTACTTTAAATAACACATTATCTTTAGAAATATACATCAGAAACGTAGGCGGAGCATGTGTAAGGCTGGGCAAGGCCACAGACTTGAGAGTAGCGTAGTATTTTTTCACTCAAACCACTGCCTGCTGTTACTTCTGATTGCTTTTAGAGGGAAAAGCTGCCCATAACTAGTATCAGTTTTTGCCGTAATAATAGCATACTGGTGAAACATACTTGGCAAACGATCCAGTGTTTGCACTCTGGAGAGCGTCAAAGGTTTCTATTTACAGCGTTGAGCAGTGTAGCCAATCACAAACATATCTGTTGATTTCTTGAATGCAACGGCCAATCAGAGGTGTTTAAATTAGCACTGAACAAAAACAAAGTGGATTCTGTGTTCTGCACACTCGCAAATTCTCAATCAACAAACAATTACGTGAGATTCATTGTGCCGTCAGCTTCATTTATTATAATAGAACTTTGTGAGATCGGATGAAGATGAGTAGATGAGTTTCTGCCATGCCAAATCCGGTATACAGTATACAACTTTATACAAGAACAAGAGTCAGTGTTGTTCCACTCAATGTTAATGGCTTCAAACAGTTTATGGGTAGTTGAAAAATGTCTCCCAGTTCATTTGAGTTTAATGTGAGATCAAATATTCACTATAGGATTCAAATCTGGACTCTGACCAGGCCAAACATGAGCCTGATGGACTTGTTCTCAAGGTTGGGCAGGAGCATTGTCTTGTTGAAAAATAACATCTGATCATTCCTCTTTAGATAACAAATTTTTGGGAAGCAAGCCATTCTGCAATATTCTCCTGCACTCCAAAGCATTAAATGACTTTTCACAGTGAAGCAGCTCACCAATACCAGCAGCTGAAATGACACTCTTCCTCCATGCCTCACTGTGCTAGAGATGCATTTATTATATTATATTTCTCATCATTTTCAAAGACACCGCTCTGAAAAATCACCATGCAACTCATGTTTCATTGTGATTCATCACTCCACACACAACTTCCCATGTTCTGCCAAAAACTTCATTCTGTCTTTGATATTTTTCTGAGACAGCAATGGCTTTTTAAGTAGTGCATTTGCTTGCATTTTTGCTAATTTCCTGACCAATAATTTGTGGTTAAAACAATTAAAAGCTTAGTGTTTAGCCATTTTGGGCTTGGCCCATTTTTTTGCCCAGGAGTGTATGTTCTGGCGACGGCCCTGTTTGGGCAACAGAACAGTGAAGGCATCTATCTGAAGTCCTGTCAGGGACCCTTGATTGAGTCAGCAGCTTAGGATGTGTTTTATTGGTTTGCATCGTCAATTACATTAGCTCTAATTAAAGACACTTTACATGACTTTTTACTTGTCTGGGAAGCTATTACAAGAGCTCAGAAAGAATACGCAAGCAGATATTTGTCATGTCCTTGTCTGTAATGGAAGAATAACTGGTGCGTGTTTAGCTTTATTGGTTGGTATGTCAAAGATGCAGCATTCAAAGCTAAAAAATAGTGACATATGCCAATCAAAGTCTGATGTGGGATATTCCTACTTGATATCAATGACTTCCAACCATAAAGACATTCTATTTCTGATGCTCTGAAGTCGATGTATGAAGAAACATGACAATGGTACCGTGTGCTTTGCAGGTGTTCACTTGTCAGCAAAGAAGTCTCCTGGCATACAGATTTTCCAGGTGTACGATTATAAACACAGAGAATCATTTTTTCACACCTGTCTCTGTAAGCTCTTGCTAAACAGGTTGTATTGTCTTGTAATGTAGCCACTTGTACTCACCGATTCATTTTATTCGCTTAAAGTCGGCATGAATTGGAAGTTGCGCTAGTCTTTTCTTCCCTATTGTGATGTATATATCTGAGTCAAAATGCTTCTCAAACAAGAAAAAAATGTAGGGCGGGACTTGATTTTGTCGATGGAGAATTGATTGGATGGTTGTGGTTTGCTATTTGGGGATCTCATGTGAGTGACAGGTTGACCCGCCCTCGAGCCAGTAAACACACCATCAGAGAAGAGATGTCGTTGCAGTTATTTTATTTAAAGATTATGAGGCCACATGAATTAGAATGTGCATGGATAAATCGTTTGTAATAAATGCTGCAATATTCCATGTCAATTTTGTTTTCATGGTGACTTTAAAAATGAATCTTTATCATCTACTGTGTACATCTCTCTTGGTGCCGCCATGTTCGTATTATATCACACATCCACAGTTCTGCAAAATCTAATTGGACATTTCAGCACAAGCATCCAATTTGAAAAGGAGTTCATTGCACTTTTCCAAGTAGGCAGATCAAATTCTGATTTGAATGGGAAAAAAATAATGCATTTCATTTATAGATGGCTTTTTGAGATTCTGAGATTCGTGAAGCTCACTGGTTGAGCGTTTTTCCGTTTCAGACAGACTGTCATCAGCGACTCTCATTAGCGTACTAATAAAGACCCCACGACAAGCAGTTCTGTGCAATCAGTCAATGGGGACAATATTTACAATCCTAGCCATCTTCAGCACCGAACACAGACCAAGACTTGGGCTTAAGACTCTCTTCCATTTTTACCCCTCTTTTCTCACCGTCAACTTAATTAGTCACATCAGACGTTAATTACACCAAGTGTAGGAAGTCGCAATCTCAAGTAGATCAAATTAAGCGGCGTGCAAAGCTTGAAGTGTCTCATTTCTGCCTGTGTGGAGACAATCTCAATTCTGCGGGGAACACGTCACGTGAGTAAACCTCCCTTACGGCTGCTAAATAGGATCTTAATGCTGGAAATCACCCCATTTGAATTGTTAAGTGAATACGTGTGACTCGCAGTGAGAAGTAACTCATCTCTGGTGTGAAAAAGAGTTAAGGCCTCGGAAATGACTATGTCTTGTATGGTAGAAACTAACGGGTCATTGGAAATCAGTCAAGTTTCATAATATCCTAAACACTATAAAAAAAAATTTAAATTTGTAAATAAAAGATTATGGGAGTATGTTACTTGGTGTTTAATTTTACTAGCAATTTCTACACCAAATCCTACACCATTTTTTTTTTTTCATTGAAGGCATTTTATTTTATTTTATTTTATTCACAGTTTAATATGCAGAGACTTATTGGGGCAATTGTGGCCAGATGGTTAGACAGTCAGACTGGTAACCCGAAGGTTGTGGG
Source organism: Hypophthalmichthys nobilis (assembly GCA_037950665.1). NCBI lineage: Eukaryota > Metazoa > Chordata > Actinopteri > Cypriniformes > Xenocyprididae > Hypophthalmichthys > Hypophthalmichthys nobilis. Next base: position 33,145,806 of record CM075479.1, on the reverse strand, counting down.
TTCAATTCTCAATACTGACAGGAAATAACTGAGGTTCCTTTGAGCAAGGCACCTCCCCAATCGCTCCCCAGCGCCACAACAACATGGCTGCCCACTGCTTCATGTGTGTCCACGGTTTGCAGTGTGTGTGTTCACTACTCACTACTCTTAATATATGTGCACTAACTGGTTGGGTTAAATGCAAAGGACAAATTCCAAGTATGGGTTACCATACTTGGCCTTCACATGTCACTTCATAAATAAGCTTCAGTTTTTTTTTAAATATATTTTATTTATTTTTACATGTTAATTTCCCTGAAAAGTATGAACATCACGGCTCTGTGGTGCTTTCCATATCGTTTGATTTCCATATTGTTTGTTTGAGCATCCTGACCAGCCTCAGCCTTCATACTGGAAGCCAGAGGGCGCTCTCATGCAGAAAGTCCAAAACAGAGACATAGAAATAATAACTTATGACGTTCCAGGAAATCCCTTTTATGGACAAAGGCATCCAGCTACCACTGTAGCTGAATACAAAAAGCTGAAACGTTTTGACTGATGAAACGTGAAGACAATAAACACATGATTGTGGCAACATATGGTTTATGTGTGTATTTTCTGCCTTATTCTGTGATAAAAATTACATTAACTATAAATATGATAAAATTGTCATATTAGAGAATACAAATGATCGGTTAATGTTCGGCAGTGTATTTGATTTCTTACCCAGTTAAAGAGATAAGAAAAATAAAACCTGCCAATTAGACAAAGGTCAGAGAAAACTTCTGTCCCTCTCACTTCTGAAATGATGGCATCAACCCTGCAAAGCAGTTTGTAAGTTTTGAGAAAAAAAAAAAAGATTGAAGGTTTATAGTCCTTATAATTAAGATAAATTCTGATTCAACTTCCTGTGGGGTGTGGCCAATTCAATTCAAGATTGAACTCATAAAATCAAATGGAACCAGTTCTGAATTCTGACGGGAAAGGCATTTGGAAAATAATTTTTACAGTTCCATCTGGTGCCACTAATGGCACAGAAATGACACACTAGAGATGTACAGTACATTAAAAAAAGTCCTCTATTGAAGAGCTTCTTTGAAGAGACCTAATATATCCATAAGAGGAGCTTCTGTAGATGGCTGGGTGAGCTATAACTAGCATCCATGACCTTGTCTGTGGGCTGAAGAATATGGTGAAGAGCTTTTAATGAACGCTGCTCGGAACGGGTACACTAACCTTGTGTCCTGCAGGTCTAAGTGACCTAGCCTTTTCATTTTCAACAAATGCAACATGGTGTCACAGCACAGCTGTAGTTGGGCTATGCATGAGTTACTTTGATGGTGCATATTCAACTTAGATAACTTAGTAAAGTCAAGCCCTCTGGTTAAGATCAGCCTGCCCACCCTCCAGACATTACCTCTCTCAGCAAATTTAGCCTATTATACAAATACATGAATTATTTTTTTTTTTAAAAATCTGAAAACTTTTAAAATCAACATTACAAATTTGATCAAAATTGAGTGACACTTGATTTTGAAGTGCTAATTCACCCTTAAAAGCATCTTGACATATTGCAGTGTTATTATTTTTAGGGGTTCAAGCGTGTAGCACTGAAACCCTATTGCAATTGTTAAAATTTCCAAAGATCAGCATTCTCCCCTAAAAGTGATCGGGCAGACCAAACCGTAAGTTGTAGAGACTTGAAACTTTGAGGGCTGGTAGTACAAATTCACTGATCGGCCTGACGGGGGCGCTACAGCGGTGAAAAGTACCTTTAGGTGTAGTCTCAAGTGTCTTGGCTTGTCTTGGAATCCTTGGCTTAAGACGGACAAAATGCATTTTGAAAAACCTACTTTTGCGAACTAGTCCTAGGTTTTTGGCCCGATCGAGCGTTCCTAAGGGCCAACAAAATGTGGGTGAAGCCACTTTTACTAAAATGGCTATAACTCGTGAACAGAATGATACATTTTCACCAAACAGCAAACCTATGTAAGAGCTCATTCTGTGGTTGTGTGAAAAAGTGGCGACTGGCCATTCGGTGGCGATTTAACAGCAAACAAAAAACATGAAAATGTCTATAACTACTTCACCGTTAGTCCGATCGACTTGAAAATTGGCATGCGGTGTCTTTGTCCAAGGTGCCATGACTGTCTATGAGGACGCTGAGGTATCTCAAAAAACATGTCCGTCATCGGCTAATGAATTTTGAGCAGCTATCAGAAGGTTAACGGAGGCCGATCAGAACGAAACTCGCTGGGCCTGTTTGACTCACGGCCTTAGAGGCCTGTGAGAAATTCGAAAGAAATCGGCCACCCGGGGGCGCCTTCACGTTTTTCACATGCGTAAAGGATTGTGTATCACGCGATTTTTCGCACACACCCAAAACATTCGTACCACATGGTAGAACTCTTCATTCTGAGCAACTTTGCCTCTAGGACCGCCGCTGTCCATCAAATCATTCGTTAAATATTGGAGATTAGTTCAAAAACCAACTTAGTAATAACTACAGAGAGCTAAATACAATCTGAATCAAAAATGTAAACAGATCCTATTTTAATAATCCTCAGTCTTATGTTAATTATTGTAAGTAACATATATTTTTAAACGAATCCCAACAGATGGTGCTAAATCAGTTCCAAGTCTTTTGTGTTACCTTAATGGACCAAAATGAACTACAGTCACTGTATTTGATTCTCACCATGAATTTTTAATGTAGTGTGCATTTCCTTGAGCTTTAATACAGAATTACTACAGTAGTTATCTTGTTAATACACATTTATAAAGGAAACCTGAGATAAAAGACTGGAGAGGTCTTGCAGAAGCAGAGCTCTCTCTCGTTTTGATATCGGCATGGGTTTGGCACGCAAATGTTTGTAAAGAGTTGCTTTTTATCGAGGCGATAGTCAGTCTCATAAGAATACGCAGTGCATCGGCAGCTTTGAATATCACTGTTCATTGTTGATTCTCCAGTTTGCTTGTTTGTTTCCACATCCACAGTCATATGAAATGTTTGCTGTACAACCCCAAGCAATAAGTCACCATTACACACAGCAATAGATACCGCCAATATTAAACTGTAAATATTAAATATTAAAGCTGTGATTCACGGCGGTCGTGCGACGCCCCTGGGTAGCTGCTATAATCCGGCAGTTTAAGTCATATTTGTTTTTAGCAGATTCTCTGTCTCTGAATGGTGCTAAATGAGTCTTTGATAGCCGTGTTTAATTCATGGCAGCCTTGCACAAACAGAGATGGCGCAGAGCGGTGCTATGAAAGATTAAACAGTGCTAATTTTGTTTGATAATCACACATAACTGTGCTTCCGTCCCAGTGTGCCATGCTGGGCGGTCAGGAGGACAGGGCTTTCGGGTAGGAGATCTGTTCCAGACGTGTTCATCTCAGCTGTCTGCACGATTCTTTCTGAATATGCGCTCTGGTGGGATTTGCATAAGTACATGCAGAGAGGACACAGCCACTGTTAAAAGCACAGTTAGATCAAACCAAATAGCTGGAGGCAAGATTGTAATTAGATCAGCCTGAGGCATTTAAGAACTTCTTTATGAAAACATGCGGCCAAAGTCATTTTCCATTCTTTTACGAGAATTGAAATGAGCCTTAGTGTTTGGAGGGGAAAAAAATATCTTAAAGGCAAAGCGTGTAATTTCTGTGCCACTAGCAACACCAGAAATAATTGTTATGAAATAAATACAGTAATAACTAAGCTGTAGAGCACCTCTCCTAAATAAGCTGTGCAATTTCACAATGTTAATTATAAGTTAATTACTTAAGGGTTGGGAGTCCTGAAATAATAAACATCATCATCATCATCATCACCCTCAATATTATTATTATTTAAGTAATTAAATATATTGGAATATGTGAAGACAAACCAGGCTAAGTATTTCTCTTAAAGTTACCATGAAATCCAAACTGACTTTTTTTTATGGGATATTGCAGTTTTTATTATAAATGATTTATCCATGGACATAATTATATTTTTAAAAATGTTATTTATAATCAATCAAAATACCCCCCCTACAGCTCATCTCTTCTCTGATGATGTGTTTACTGGCGCGAGGGCGGGACAACCTGTCACTCACATGAGATCCACCAATAGCAAACCCAACCATCCAATCAATTCTCCATCGACAAAATCAAGCCCTGCCTTACATTTGTTCTTGTTCAAGAAGCCATTTCACTTGAGATATGTCACAATAGGGGAAAAAAAAACTAGCACAACTTTAGTTTCATGCCGACTTTAATATTAGAAAACCACACACTGTAAAACCTGTGGTACCCTGTACTGAATTAATGCATAAAAATTAGTATTTTAGTACATTGTATATCTTTACAATGGAACTGAAACAACACCGAACTGACTTCAGCTGAATAATAGCGGAAATGCATCATTTTCCTGTTATCCCTGTAAAGCTGCTTTAAAACAATCTGTATTGTATAAAGTGCTATATAAATAAAGCTGACTTGACTTGACAAGATGAAATAAAAGCATGAATAAGCTCTGTTTTTAAAACTTAAAATATGTCTCACCTTGGAAATGTTTCTTAACTGATAAAAATAACCAACTTCTTAACATGATATTGGTAATTGGTATCAAATTAAAAAGCCAATTTTTTCACTACCTGCTGAATATTGGGAAACACCTAATTAAGAGTTAACTCAATCTGACTTTTATTAGAGCCCTGACCGATTATCAGTATTTAACAGCTGAAAATTACAAGCCATCCAGTTGTATCCAATATATCAGCTGAGCATGCTTGAAGGACATTTAAGCTAGTCAGATCACTGGATGGCAGTGATACGTATAACTGTAAATCATCTACATAGCAGTGAAAATTTATATGAAGTTTCCGGATTACAGATCCAAGAGTTAACATATAAATTGAAAACAAAATTGGTCCTAACATGGAGCCCTGTGGAACACCACAGTTGATTGTAGAAGAGGAGGATAAATCATCTCCAACTGACACTACAAATGTTCCGTTCAACAAATTAGAAACAAACCAGTCCAACGCCCTGCCTGATATTCCCACACATGTATTTAATATATCAATTAAGATTGAATGACTATCAAAAGCTGCAGTCAGATCTAGCAATATTAAAACAGAGCACTCTCCAGCACATAATTTGGCACGCTTAAAAGGGCAATTTTTGTACTATGGTTTTCTCTGGTTTTTGTTCTTTTTTCTTTTAATTGGATGTATTTATGTTGATTCAGAGATGTAAAAAAAGATTTTTGACTTTTTTTTTTCCCCCCTACAGTTCATTTTGATGTTATAATTTTATGTGAAAAAGGCCACAATCCATGATAAATTGTCACACATGTGGTGCTATGTACTTGAAAAGCCTTTCAATGTATATTGTTTTTTTTTTTCCTGTTTACAGTGTTTGCAAAATTTACAATGCTTGAACTCCTCCACAGCACTTTAATATAGAAAATTCACCGTAGTATAATTGCGTCTTCTTGATATGATTGTGAAGCACTTTGGGTGTACAGTGGTACATATGAAAGCGCTATATAAATGCATCATTCATTCTTGAATGAGGAAAGACGGATATCTCTGAAACTGTTTGTCATGATATATTTAAAATTAGTAATAAAATCAAATGCAGTAATGGTAGCATAGATTTTGTTTCTTTAGCTCAAATCATGCTATATTTTTCAGGCTGATCCAGCAAATTTGCATGTGCGTAAGAGTAAATAAACAGCTATTACTTCTATCAAAAGGCAGTTGGCTCTTTCAAATGACAAACTGGACTTCTATTCGCACAGCTGCCATATTTCTCCGAAATGGTTTGTTGTCTCTGCACATTAAACCAGGATACAAAAAAGTATTAAATTACTCACTTCACATTCAACAGGGATGTTGATGAGATCTGGATCAAGTGAGCTGCTGCCAAATGAAGAAATGTTAACCTGCACAGCTAGCAAGATGGAGTCCAAGTACATAGAGATAGATAGATTTCCTCTGTGTGCTCTCACGTCAGCTTGATTCTGATTTGGTGAGGTAATCGCATAGAAATTAACGCAGATTGCGCATAATTGATCCTGCTGGCTGTAATTAAGCACTAACAAGCTACATTGCAAAGGAAGTGCACACTGCCAATAACACTGTGCCACAATAAAACATGATAGTGGTTGCAGATATGGTGTGTGTGTTGGAGTGGTAGAGAGACTGACAGATGAAAGAAGAGAATAAACATATGCAGTGGGGAATGGCTGGAGTATTGTCTCTGTTTCATGCAGGGAAGAGGGGTTGCGGACAGTTTCGGAGTCTTTCATCTTGAACAACATGCTCTGGGGGAGCGTGGGGCATTGTGAATTTTATGTGAAGTATTTCAAAGGCCTCGTGCCGCTGCGGCTGATACTTGTCAATTTCAGTGGCTGTGCTGTTCGGAATAGTGAGGAATGGTGACTAATTATTACTCACTCACATTTGTTTCTCAGTCTTAGCACATTTTTCTTAATCCATCATTCTGGTAACACTTTACAATAAGGTTTCAATAGTTAACTTTAGTTCATATAGTTAACTATAGTTAATATAATTATTTATATAGCAAGGACATGTTGTTAATTAATATTACTCAGTACTTAAATGTATAATTACACTGTAACAGTGAGACCTTAAAATAAAGTGTAACCTATAATTGTTTTACACTAATTAATAGTAATAATGTAATTAAATGTATTTGAGAAATTACTATAAAAATCATTTTAATTTCAAAGTTTTACTAGACTTATGAGGATTATATTCAGTGGACTGCACAAACTTGAGTGCTTATTGTATAATCAGAATTTTAAGAAAACAAATTTCATTAAAACATTTTAAATATTGCATATCCATTAAATCCTTCCACTTTAGATATATATATAGAGCCTGACATATGCAACAACAAAAATGATCAGCTATTGTTCATATCGCAGCTTTAAATGAATTTTTCTTGCTTATTTTCAATATCAGTGCATTTTATTGAATTAAAATGAAACTGACCACATCAAACCTCTACAAACACTATTGACTTTAAATGTTTGAGTCATGAAGAAGAGAATGTCACTGTATTATGAATCACAGGCCTGAAGTGTTAAATATTCATGGCGAATGCTGTGTGGAAATGAGCGATAAAAAGGTTTGGGATTCTGCCAAAGCAAATGGAAGAAGAAAAAAGACCAATGGGAGCTCTGTATTAACAGCAGTGGTTTAATGGCGCGAATCTAACGCAGGCCAATTAAAAGGCAGGCAGAGAGCATGGGGGTGGGCCTCCATTCATTTGAGAGGAAATTGAGGTTGAAATTAGGCATTGTGCGACCACGTGGCCTGTGCAGAGCCTTGACCAGCAGCAGCTTTCATTAACTCTTGGCCAACTCTTGGTACTGGCAAAGACAGAAAATGGGTAAAATTGTGCAAATCCAGCAACAAATTGCTTCGTTTTGAGTCTTCAAGCTCAGACAGTGGCCTGGGTCAGGTTTCACCATCCGTTCGTGAGTTCTTATTTAAATTAAATTAAAGTCCACACTAGAAGATTAGTAGCTAGTTTTGAACTAACTCTGTACTTTATTTTGTTGCGCGATTTGTTCTTAAGGCAGAGCCAGTAGGTCATAAGCTCTCTGTAAAGTAATGCGTAATCACATAATAAAATGTTTACACTCAATTATCCAATATCATCCTTCAAATACATGAGCAGGAGTTGTGTTGAAACGCACATTTTTGTTTATCCGTGATTCTAACTTCTTTTGCCTCACATAATGGTAATTGTATTAATTAATGGTAAAAATGTTTCCGTTGAAATACGATAGGGGTGTGACGAGACGGTTAGCTCACAAGACGAGACACGAGATTGAGTTCACGAGACAAGATTTTTACACAGTATTTTTAAGAAATCCTCAATGATGAAATACATGACTAGAAAAATAGTCTGCAGGTGCATTTCAAATGTTTTAACTAATCATCTTGTAATGAATGTCATTTCAGTTCTTCTTTCTGAGTGTGAATCATACGCATTAAAAGACAACAATATTCAAGCACTGGTTTTGCCACAAACTCAACTGATTGGCTTCTCTCCTGTATGATTTCACATGAGAACTTTTGACTGCCTAACTCAGGGGTCTCAAACTCAGATTGGCTGGGGGCCATTGCTGTGATTGACATCTCATAGGAGGGCCATTTTAACATTCAAGCACAAGAACACGCAACATTTCTGAAAATTTACTTTTCTTTGCGTTATTTCTCATTTACTTCAAATTTCATTACTAAAATATTTTTGCCATACTTAAAAAAATGTAAACAGCAGTGTCTCTATCATTGTTATATACAGTGTTAGTTTTTAACAGTTAGTGCAAATATTTTCCCTTACTTTATTTTAGCTTAAATAACATCAAAATTTTGCACTGAACAACACTGTACTGAACAAATGCAATCCCTGAATACATTCGTACACTATTCTATTTCTTGCCAGACACCTGGCAGCACTTCTGCTCACACAACTGAGCCACATCTGTCCAAGATGCCGTTTGAGCATCGGTAACATTTATTGGTAGCATCGGACATGTTTTGGTGGTTTAAATCGATGCTCGAGACTTGCGTGAGTGCTTTTACTGTAATTTAGGCAAGGGCGCTCATAATAGAAGTGACGCGGTTGCGGCATGCAAACGGTGCGGCGCGCTCGTTTTTTTCCAGGCGCGCCTATGACACAGCGAGATAAAAACATCTCAACTTTTCAGAATGCCACAAGCGCACCGCAGGTCATGTGACAAGGACCAACCGATGAGCTTCGGCCTTTCCTTAACAACATCGAAAGCTTAGCCAAACAGCTGATCATAGCTGTACAGGGCGGGTTTTTATTTCTCATCTCCATAAATATATCTAGTAGTAGAGCTAATGCAAGGACTAGAAATCAATTTTTCTTTTGCTGAAACTTCCTCGTCATCGTGGAGAGCGCAGTTCATGGTTGCATAGCAACGACAGACACCACAGGAGTGAAAGCGCTTTGGAAAGAAAGAGAAAGCAGTGCTTATGTGACACGATATGTGAACGGCCCCTTAGAACGGCGACTTTTTCTTTGCAAATGGAATATGGAGACAACTAGAGAATAATAATAGTAATTTAGCGGGCCGGATTATGTTTTATTTTTGAGATAAACTTCTGCAGGCCGGCAGTTTGAGACCACTGTCCTAACTCAACTCCTTTCCACAAATTTACTTATTAAGTGCAAACAATAAGTGCAACCATAATCAAAGTACTCTCAATATTCAAAGTGCAAATAGAGACCAATTTTTTCTTCAAGCATGATACAGAGCTAAGAGATGGTTACAACTACACAGCCCGGCCTAACATAGCTTACATATTGGGAGATATTTGCATGCATCAGGGAGCCGCTTTCAAAATGCGGAGTATTAAAATCGCGTTTGAATGCACGCTCGCGTTTTACTTTCGCGATTGCGCGTACTCAGTGAACAGGGAGCGGCGGTGCTGAGCGCGCATTCTACAAGATAAGACATTTGTCTGAAGCTTAGGCTCTGTTTTGCAACGAATCCTCCGCCATGGTCTCGTCAGTCATCTCATCACATGATCAGTGAACTCTGAGTCCTGCTGCACTACATGTACTCTGCAGCTCGTGTTGCATAATGGAAATGTAGCGGTGGCATATTCTATCCTAATTTCACCCTCACACTCTCTCATGGCAATACCGCGAGACAGCTTTTCACCTCAACGAGAAATCTCGTCACATTCAGTCAATCTGCTATTTTATTCCAACCGTTATTCCTGGTTGGAGGTTTCCGTAAATATTTAGTTTATACGTAGAATTACATTTCAACTAAGTTTAACAGTGCAACGCAAAATTACATAGTAGTACGTAAGTTACTTAGTGTCCCTTTACGTCAAACTAGGCTAAAGGCCCATTCACATCAAGAACGATAACTATAAAAATAACAATAACGATAACAATTAGGATAGTAAATGTAAATGTAAATGTAAAAATGTAAAAACATTGAGTATTTCACCAAATATTTGTTTGTGCTCTGTATTGTTTAGAATTTTTAGAGCATTGTGTTGTTAGCTTAGCAGCATGCTAACATCAAACTCTATTGGAATCAGCAGTAGGTGAATGGTGAGCTTCGAGTAAGAAGCACTATATGTGTGTTCATGAGTGCCCTCAAATCAGTCACTTCCAGATGCCATGACAGTTAGGATGCTGCCTTCAAAGGTAGCTGCCCACGTAGGCAGTGAACAGTGAAGCTGCTCACTTGATTTTGGAACAGACCATGTTAAGCCCCAGAGGGGAAGCTGCTTTCCTCCAGCTGTTGTATGATTCTGAAAGTGACCTTTGGTTAATGTCACACATCACAGAGTTTAATATCACTCCGTGCCTATATGCCATGACACAGGAATCTGTTGTTTTTTGCTTCCTTTCCCTCAGTTACTGTTGCTCCAGACCTCATTTGCTCTTATGAAAATCTGAGGCTCCATCAAAAGATATTTTTGCTCACTGTAATTATCACATGTTGAGAAAGAGTGGAGGACTTATCGTCTGGAAAGGAAAGAAAAGGAAATAGTTTCTAGAGGAGCTGTAGCTGAAGGCTACAGTAGAGCAGGGCTGCAGAAATAGACTGATTGTCTCAAAAAAATGCCCTCTAACCTCTTCAATTAAAATTAAGTCAATTTTTACAGACTTTTTTTTTTTTCTGGTTTTGTAATGGAGCTGACCCCGTGTCTTGTCAAACTAATCTACTGATAAAGTGTGTTCCATGAGCTCATTAGTAAGACCTGGGGAAGTTTGAGTAACTACAGTACATGAATCTAATCACTTATCAATGTGTTGCTAACTATTGCGAAAGGAATTCCTGTACAAGAACAAAGATTTCAAGTGCTGCAAATTTAAGTGTCAGTCAGCCTTGTGTGTCAATGTACGAGACCAAGGGCCAGATTTACTACGCGCGAACCCTCATTTGGCGTTAAAAAAATACTGTTAGGATTTACAAAAGACACGCAATGAGAAATTAGCAATGAAAAGGTGTGGATGTTATTTTTGTGCAATCGTGACTAGAGTGTAGGATGACTATTCATACATATATATTCAGAAAAGTATTGTTGATTAGTTGGAAGTCTGTCAAAGTTTACCTTACATAAAAGATTGACCATACAGTATTCCATGCAGTTAAGATAATGCAAGTGAAAAAATAAGATAAAGTCCCAGATTTATTCTGCTTGCAATGCCATCAATGAACATGAAGTTCATCAGATTTTTTTTTTTAATTTGCCTGCATGTGTGAATTGACTATTCTTGTTTTTGTATACAAATATAACGTTTACAACTGTACACAACACTTTCCAGATGATGCACTCCTTTTCCAAGAGCTCCAAGAAATTTTGTTCTTCAGCAATACAGTATGTAAGCCTAATCCTTTCCTGTCTGAGGTCAGAAGTTAGATCAGATGTTTGAAACTGGCCCGTATGCTAATAGGGTAATTAGCAGAGGCTATAGAAACTGCATCCCTCCCAGGTAGCTCACCACCCTACCCCAAAACCTTGGTGATTTAGCTAGTGTTCAGAGAGATGTAGGTGAACGTTGAAGGAAGAGGGTGCCGAGCGGTAAGGTACAAGAGGGAGATAAAGCTCTTGGGCAAATGATCGCATCAATCAGGTAGCGGGCTCACAGCAGATCTGGAAATAGCCGAGCTCTTGTCAGACAGACAGCAGCTGGCCAGGGAGATGGACATGCCCTCAGGCTGCAGGTAGTGTTTAACAAGCTCCAGCATAATGAAGCCATGTGTGTCATTTGATTTCACTTTCTCTCGACATACACAAACGCATTACCCTCAGTTTGCCTGTGTTTGTTCCTGCTATGATGATTTTTCTTTGGTGAAGTGTGTAATTTCTGCACTTTTAGCAGCAAACACTGTCATGGCAAAAACACTCCCCCCATCTGCCATTTATTGGCCGAACAGATAGTCACACCCTAAAAATCATGCCATTGGTTAAGCCTGTGTTGCTGTGCGTTTCCCATACAACGACAAAACTCACTGCTTAATCGTAGTACAATACATTGTTGGAGAAATTACCTAGCTAGTCATGGCTGTTTCCTACGGAGCCTCTAAAGGGACATTGTGATGGTAAAAAAAAAGACATTTTTGTTCACCGAGAAATGTTGCATTCCCTCACAAAACTTTTATAATTAAAATAATGGGAGATGGGAGAACAACTATATTTCAGTGCTTTTGTGAGGGAACGCAATACTTTTGCAAGAGAATGTTTTGAATGCCATAGTTTTACGAGAGAATGTTTTGCGAGTGAACTCAAAGTTTCTTGGGGGAACGCAATACTTTTGCAAAAGAATGTTTTGAACGCCATAGTTTTACGAGAGGATGTTTTGCGAGTGAACTCAAAGTTTCTTGGGGGAACGCAATACTTTTGCAAAAGAATGTTTTGAATGCCATAGTTTTCACGAGAGGATGTTTTGCAGTGAGCATAAAGTTTCTTGGGGAGCATAATACTTTTGCAAAAGAATGTTTTGAATGCCATAGTTTTACGAGAGGATGTTTTGCGACTGAACTCAAAGTTTCTTGGGGGAACGCAATACTTTTGTGAGAGAATGTTTTGAATGCCATAGTTTTACGAGAGAATGTTTTGCGAATGAACGCAAAGTTTCTTGGGGGAACGCAATACTTTTGTGAGAGAATGTTTTGAATGCCATAGTTTTACGAGAGGATGTTTTGCGAATGAACGCAAAGTTTCTTGGGGGAACGCAATACTTTTGCAAAAGAATGTTTTGAATGCCATAGTTTTACGAGAGAATGTTTTGCAAGTGAACTCAAAGTTTCTTGGGGGAACGCAATACTTTTGTGAGAGAATGTTTTGAACCCAGTAGTTTTACGAGAGAATGTTTTGTGAGTGAACTCAAAGTTTCTTGGGGGAAATTCAAAGTTTCTCAAGTTTCTCTGGCAAATACAATACTTTTGCAAGAGTCCATCACCATGTCTAGTTAGAGGCCATGTCTAGTTGTAGTTTCCCCAAAACCGTAGTTACCCCTCCGTCATTTAAACCATGTTGGTTCAGCAATATAGGACTGTCGTTAATGCCATGCATTTACATGAACTACAAAAAGCTTTTTTTTTTTTTAATCTCATTAACATATAGTTAACATAAGTATGTAATTGGATGTAATACTCCCAAATAGATGTGGTTCATTCAGTCAGCAGCTTTCTCCACAATGTCAACGAAATGTTGCTGCAACGAACATCCCATCTAAGAACGACTTTACAGTTTTTTTCACCAGTTTGCTTTACTTGATGTTTGATTTATTGTGGCTTTAGATACATCTGTAAATGAAATGAAAGATATAGATTGTACTGCATGTAAGCTTGCTTATTGTGCCCAAGAGTATATCGAAACTATTCTTCTAACCACAGGTCGAGAGCTGTTGTTCTAGCCACACAGGTTTGTAATGATGTTTGCAAATGTTCATTGGAACTATGTTTTCGGGAAATGGTAAATCGCTGAACTCTGTTAGTAACGATGGAACTTGCAACCATAGTTTTGCTTTTGGGAAAGGCAGCCCTGGTTGGGAGGCCGGTAACTGGTGCTGCGGCGCCACAGTGTTTACACTTAGTTGTTCCTACATATTAGGTTGGGATATGACAAAGAGCCACATGTGTTCTTATAGCAGCTCGTTTTGATGTGTGCATGTGAGCTTTATGGGGGTTACAATGACGTTCGCTGTCAGTGTGTCTCTCTAATAATGATAAATGGAACTTATTACATCAGTGTTAATTTCCCCTCTACAGATTGGTCTCAGATGCTGATACTTATCTGGCACTGATCGAATTGTACGAGTGTAATCGCTGAGAACAGACCCTATTAAAAACCGGGCCTGTGCATCTGATATCAACTCTTATGGGAGGTCTGATTAGTCATCATGCTCTCTACCTGCTGACATGTCACTATTCTCAACTCTGCAAAAATATGTTTCACTGCCCTCAAATATGCCAGCTGAAAACACAAGCATCTAGACCAATCATTTTCTAGACAACAAATGAATTAACATTAATATCTACCCAATGCAACCATACATTAAAGTCACCATAACCTACCAGATTTTATAATTTTTTCAGCTAATTCAAATTATCACTTTCTCTATGATCCACATCTTCACAAACACATAAATAGCCAAACAGTCCTCCAATAAACAATTTGTGCTTTAAAAGACATTGATCTATTGACCTTGAAATAACTCAAACTAAATTAAATCTGTTCATCATATAAAGGAATGTGTGATGAAGACTAGGAGTGAACAGACTGATTCATTTTGCTTTATTTCCAACATATTTATTAACTTTTTGAAGCTTGAAAGTTTTGTTGGAATGGACTGTTAATGGAGGGACAAAAATCTCTCAGGTTTCATTAAAAATATCTTCAATTGTGTTTAAAAAATGAATGTAAATTCATGTCGGTGACATCATTTTGCTCTACAAAAAGAGCACAGTACATTTAAACATTCGCAATTAAAACTTACTACCAATTTGCCCATTTCTTTTGTTCATATGTGCTTATGTCGCAAATAGGATCATTACCACATTAATTTATGGCAACATCAAAAAACACCATAGTACAAATGAGTTATGTTATCCTACATGTCTGCATTTCAGGATTTTTTTAATGTCAGAACAATGACGTAAATATAGAAATCAAACTTTGATACGTGACGTGAAGGCCAAGTTAGTGCACACACAGTAGGAGTAGTGAGTAGAGAACACACACACATTGCAAATTATGGGATAAAATGCTAATTTTAAAAGAATTCAGCTTGACTTGGCCTCAGTTGATTTAATTAAAAAAACATGTCTGATATTGTCTCAAAAAAAAATGTTTGAATCTTGCTTGAATGCAAGACTCTTGAGTCAGCACTGGTTATTTGTGGTGTATAGGAGAGACGTTTTCTTTTAGCATATGCTATGTTGCGCTAAATGCCAACGCTTAGCACAGCAGAATATCCTCTTGTCTCTTAATGCATTCGAGAGGACCCGGTTCACTAATTGAACTCATTTGATATAAATGTGTTAATTGCTCGAGTTGAGCAAGTGCTGTAATTGGGTCATGATTGCTCTTGCTCTCCTCTTCAGTGCGCACACTTCCGCTAATAATATCAATGAAACTATCATCAGAGCTGTGCTCCTGAATGCAGCTTTTTTATCAGATCGCTATAAATAAGGAAGTACCTGCCACTGTGTATAGATTCTGGGATATCGGAATTACAATCGATTATTGCTTGTACGTTTAAACCTATTGCTTTTAGTGGCTCATTAGGCATTTTGATTTGTCTGAAGTTCATCTCGTGTGCGCTTTTGAAGTACTAGCCCACAGAAGTGTGTCGTGATCCACTGGATTTGAATTGAATTTCAATGCTCCCACTTTCTCCCCACTTTCCCAGCATGCAACAGAAATCTCCTGTTGTCAGTCCAGAGGCGACGGGCCTCTGAATTCATATTTTCAGTCTTTGAAGGAGACGTACACTGCTTTCTCAACTCAGACGCCCTGCTGTGGCATTGTGGGAGCACGATGTCTTGCACAGGTCCAGAACCACATATTGTGATTATTCTGATATATTGCAGCAGAAATATCAAGGGGTCACTTTTGCATTAAATTAAAATCAGCCTGAATTAAGAAAGCAAATTTATTTTCATGTTGACTTACCCAGTAAATCATGCACAGAGAATGCAGTATCAGCCTCACTCCAGATGCATGATTATTTCATACGGCACATCATGCACAATGTATTTATCCTTTTGAAATATAGATGAATCATTTCTGTGGCTGCCGGTCATTTTTTTGCATGGTTTGCAACAAAATTAAATAATTTATGGAGGAAATATGAGAGGCTGCCTGTTTGCTTGAATGACACATGAGCGTAAACGCAGCGTAAACAGTGGAGTCATGGAACAGATGTGAGGGTTGAATTTGAGGGACCAAGCTTCAGTCTTTCCAACTTCATGAGCTTTTAGTTCATTTATGCACCCTGAACATCTTGAGTATTTTTCTGTGTCATTTTCGACAAATTTTGGAGAATGTTTGTGAAGTGGAAAAGGTTATTGTGTTGTGTCTTGGTGCACTACTGGGGCTGCGCTGCAAATGAATTATTCATGCTAAGAATTGGAGAGGAGCGCTGGAAAAAGAGCAAAGAGCAAAGACAACGAAAGACAAAGGATTCGTGAGATAAATCAGTAGATAAATATGTGTGAATGCAACCACTTAATTGCTTAAAACAGTGTTTTTTTTAAACATTGTCTTTAGGCAAAATATAATTTTTGCCATAAAAGATTGACATATTCTTTATAGGTTGTGTGAGATTTACCCATGTCCTCCTGGCACTTGTATTCAAACTCCACGATGCGTCCCGGTATGTCTGCCGGGTGGCAGGAGGGTGTGTGAGCGGGTTGAGAAATCCAAGTCCAGGGTTAACCAGGAACTCTGACCTTAATCATCTCTGATTAGTGCTCTCATCCCCTGAGGAACAGGCAGTCTGGATCCTGGATTTAACATTGATTAGCTGGGAACATGTTGTCCAGCCTTCTGTCACACACGTGGAGATGCTTTTTTTTATTTTTTAGTTTCAATGCATTTAAAATTTTAGAGCACAAAGGTTACTTACTTTTTAAGTCAAACCAACAAACCTTTTTTTTTTTTTTTTTTTTTACAGTTAGGGGGCAGGGAATTCACATGAAAATCTGTGCTAATTTCTATTGAATTTTGTAAAAGCAGATTCAGTATAGGCCTAGTCATGACACAAGTCACAAATAGGAAAAAAATCATTATTTTGCAGGGATGCACGATATATCGGCCACCATATCGGTATCGGCTGATATACAGTCAAACCAAAATTTATTCAGACACCTTGAACATTTCATTCATTATTACAGTTTATTCACTATAGTTAAAAAATGGTAATAAAATATGACAAGATCTCAGAGTTAAACTGTGTCAGAAAACAATCTTAATTATGTCAGATAACACTTCAGCAAAACATGGTCAGGTCAAAGTGTCTGAATAATTTTTGGTTCCAAATTTTTATCAGTTTTACTGGTAGTCCACTGTATGAAGAATTTTTGGGTATAATATTTATTTTGCTATCCTCACTTACATAAATGAACTATAGTGTCCTGCACACACTAGTAAAAATATCAAAAATGTCTGATTAATTTTTGGTTTGACTTTATGTTCATTTCCCTTTCGAGGAACGAGACACTGCGTCGAAGGGAGCGCTATGGGAACGCCCTCAGCGTGAATGCGTCTGATGCACGTGTGTCAACTAGTCCAATGGCGAGTGAACGTCACCGTGGGTGACGTCACGACCAGGAAAGGATAAATACACATCCGAAAGACCGGCTTCAGCTTTTTGTGCCTCAGCAAAGCGCTCTGTGTGTAACTGTCTCTGTCTATTTATTGTTGTTTGTCCTCAAGCATTATATATTTCTAGACAGGAGTTTATTGCGCGAGCAAATAGCAACTTGTGTCGTGTGTGCTTCCCTGCCCTCGCTACTATACGAGTGGGGATACACGCGATTCATGTGTTGTTTGTTTGAGAGCAGAGCATACATGTCAGCTCTTGTATTGGCATCTGACAGTGTTCATTCATAAATTTCCCGATGTGATGCACTATCGAGATTTTTAGCTCTGCTCCTTTTGGCTTTTTCTCGAGGGAATAAAGTCTTAAGCAATAAAGAATCTATGGCTTGGATCTCGCGTTTGCGAGGCGACGCCAGATTGCGTGGTCTGCAAACTGCAATAAGAATCTAGTGGCTCTGATCTCGCGTCTGCCGAGGCGACGCGTAGATTGCGGGTCTGCAAAACTGCAATAAAGATTCTAGTGGCTCTCATCTCGCGTCTGCCGAGGCGACGCGTAGATTTCAGTCTGCAAACTGCATTAAAGATTCTAGTGGCACGGATCTCGCGTCTGCCGAGGCGACGCGAGATTTCAGTCTGCAAAATGCAATAAAGAATCTAGTGGCACGGATCTCGCGTCTGCCGAGGCGACGCGAGATTTCGTGTCTGCAAACTGCAATAAAGATTCTAGTGGCTCTCATCTCGCGTCTGCCGAGGCGACGCGTAGATTTCAGTCTGCAAACTGCATTAAAGATTCTAGTGGCTTCTCATCTCGCGTCTGCCGAGGCGACGCGTAGATTTCGAGTCTGCAAAATGCAATAAAGAATCTAGTGGCACGGATCTCGCGTCTGCCGAGGCGACGCGTAGATTTCAGTCTGCAAAATGCAATAAAGAATCTAGTGGCACGGATCTCGCGTCTGCCGAGGCGACGCGTAGATTTCGTGTCTGCAAACTGCAATAAAGATTCTAGTGGCTCTGATCTCGTGTTTGCCGAGGCAACGCGTAGATTAGGGTGTGCAGACGGCAGTTATAAATATTCAACCAATCATTCAGACCGTGTACACTTGTCTGGTGGTTCATTGATGCATTTAATTGAGGAGTTAAATGGGTTATTGCCTGGTTTTTTAAAAGCTATATGTCTGCACTAATAACTCTTTATTTAGCCTTTCATCCAGACCGTTTTACCTGTCTGGTTGATATGTGGCTGCATTTAATTTTGAGAGATTAAATGAAATTTGATGTGTGTATGGCCTATATGCATACTATATTTAGCATTTCTTTCAGACCGTATTACTTGTCTGATAGATCATTTGCTGCATTTAATTTTTCAGGAATTAAGTGCACAGTTGGCTGTAATTTAATTTTGAGAAATTAAAATAATGCATATTTATCTGACTTTAAGTAGTTAGATTCATGTATTACTTCAGCCTTTTATGTAGATCCTGACGCCAGTGGTGTTAGGCTTCTTAGGGCAGCCCCCTGTGGGGTGGAGCGGTGTACACCTCAGTATACGGTGCCTGTGCCACTGTTGCCCTCAGGGGACCGATCTGCTAACCCCATCACTCTCTGTGCTTTGGGGCAGCGGTTTCCAGCAAGCTTTGATTCAGCGCTCACACGACGTTGCGTCAGGCTCGCACCCTCTGAATGAAATCTAAGGGCAGCCCCATACGGGATAGAGCGGTGTACACCTCAGTATACGGTGCCCGCTCAACTTCATTGTCCGTATGGGGCCATTCTACCAACCCTGGCACCCTTGGTGCTTCAGGGTACAGCAGTTTCCAGCAAGCTATGACTCAGCGTTCACACGACGCTGTGTCAGGTTCGCACCCTCTGAGGAGGGTCGAAAAGCAGTCAAATGGGTTGTTTCCTGCCAGTGTATTTCAGGTCACCAAAGTGGCTGCTCTAGGTATACCAGAGACCAGCTTTGAGAGGCTGGTTCCCTTTGTGGATTTTCTGGCAGAGTTGAGGCTTCTGCCAAATTTATCTCACTGGGCAGGCTCTGGTAATGGAACAGAAAGTAAACTCTTTTGCGAAAGGAGCTACAAAATGGGTTCCTCCTCCCAGCAGAGAGTTAGGGTTTTTAGGACCGCTACTATTTTGTTCCAAAGAAGGATGGAGGGTTGTGTCCTATATTAGATCTTAATCATTTGAATCATTCAGTCAGGAGACTTGGGTTCAAAATGTTGACGCTAAACCAGATCCGAGGACTGGTTTGTCATGATAGTTCTAAAGGATGCATACTTCCATGTCTCTATCCTTCCACAGCATAGGAAGTTCCTCAGGTTTGCTTTCAGGGGCAAAGTATACCAATATTAGGTTCTTCCATTCGGTCTAGCTCTATCACCCCACATGTTCATGAAATGCGTAGATGCAGCTCTGGCCTTGCTCAGGCTGCAGGGCATACGCATTCTGAACTGATTAGATGACTGGCTAATATTAGCGCAGTCGGAACAGATGGTCAGTTCGACATCGAGATGTCGTTCTTGCTCATATAAAAATTGGGGTTGTGGCTGAACGCCAAGAAGAGTGTGCTTTCTCCATTACAGAGAACCACCTTCCTGGGCATGGTATGGATTCAGTGACGCTGCGGGCCGTTCTTCGCCCACTCGTATTTCTGCAATCTTTTCAGTCACACAGGAGATATATCTAGGCCAGTCACCCACTGTAAAACAGTTTTCTAAAACTGTTGGGTCTGATGGCAGCTGCGCCAATAGTGATACCTTTTGGCCTGCTGTTCATGAGACCCTTACAGTAGTGGCTCAGGACCAAGGGTTTTCCCTGAGGGGGAACCTACTGTATGATCAAGATCACGCAGCGGTGTCTCCGCGCCTTGGTTATCTGGAAGAAAAGTTGGTTCCTGTCCCAGGGCCCTGTGTTAGGAGCTTAATATCATTGGGTCACTCTCATGATAGATGTTTCTCTCACAGGCTGGGAGTGGTAATGGAAGGCCGCTCAGCTCAAGGGCTGTGGAGGAGTCATCATCTTTCGTGGCACATAATTGCCTGGAGATGATGGCGGTCTTCAATGCATTGAAGTTCTTCCTCCCAGACCTGAGAGGTCATCGAGCTGTCTGGACAGACAATGCATCGATGGTTTCTTATATAAATCAACAGGGGGGTCTGCGCTCGCGCCCACTATCTGGCACACCAGATCCTCCTGTGGTCCCTGGGAAAGATGCTCTCCGAGAACAATCTTATTCCAGGGACCTAGAATATAGGAGCAGATGTCCTGTCGAGACAGGGGCTGAGGCCAGGGAATGGAGACTTTACCCCAAAGTGGTGAAGCTCATATGGGAGATTTATAACCACGTGGAGGTGGATCTTTCGGCGTCTCAAGATACGACGCACTGTCCACTGTGGTTATCCTTACGCATCCAGTTCCTCTTGGGCTGGATGCCATGGTACAGACATGGCCAGGGCCATGTCTGTATGTTTTTCCCCCTATTGTTCTGCTCCCAGGAGTTCTGGACAAAATTCGCCCGGAAGGGATAAGTCTACTGTTAGTAGCACCTTACTGGCCAAATCGGATATGGTTCTTGGAAATTGTGTCTCTCCTCGACGGCTCTCCCTCGGAGATTCTGATCAGGAGAGACCTTCTATCTCAGGTGAAGGGCTTGATTTTTCACCCCGCCCAGAAGTATTGAACCTGTGGGTTTGGCCCTGAGGGCCCAACTCATAGTATCTGGTCTCTCAATCGAGGTTGTGGAGACCATATTTTACTCCAGAACTCCAGCCACAAGGAAACTATCCTCTAATTTCTGCATTCCATGACCCTGTGGATGGTACAGTTGCGGGGTATAACCCTTTGAGGTATCGTTTCCTTCGTGGCACTCTGAGGCTGAGGCCTGCAACATGCACTAGGGTTCCTGCTTGGGAGTTGGCCTTTGTGTTGGAAGGCTTATCTGCAGCTCCATTTGAGCCGCTTGATTCTGTCTCAGAAAAATTTCTGACATTGGAAACTGTTTTCCTCCTTGCCATTTCTCCCCTAGAGAGTAGGAGACCTTCAGGCCCTATCTGTATCCCCTACGTGCCTTGAGTGTGCACCAGGGATGGTCAAGTGTTCCTTTACCCTACCGGGTTTTATACCTAAGGTTCTGGCCATTATTCCACGGCCTATAGTGCTGCAAGCTTTCTGTCCTCTGTTCTCAGATCCAGACCAGGAAAAGTTGAATCTTGTGTGTCCAGTGTGAGCACTGGACACCTAATATCCACAGGGCTGCCCTGTGGAGGACTTCAGATCAACTGTTTGTTTTGGACCGTGCAATAAGGGGTCTCCTGCGTCCATACAAATGGTTAGCAAGTGCATAGTTGAGACTATGTCACTTGCATATGAGGTCTCTGGTCAGCGGTATCCACTGTCTGTCAGAGCTCACTCTACTAGGAGTATGGCGGCTTCCACAGCCTTGCTGTTGGGGTTTTCCTCAAGGAAGTCTGTGATGTGGTGGGCTGATCCTCGCCACTCACGTTGTGAGATGATATATCTCGACCTGGACGCAGCTCCAGGCTCATCAGTGCTCTCGTCTTAGTGTGCCACAGTTTCACACGGACAGGCATTTTGGAATTATGGCGTTTTGGGATATCGTTCCCATAGCGCTCCTTCGACGCAGTGCGAGTTCCCTCGAAAGGGAACGTCTCAGGTTATGACTATAACCATGGTTCCCTGAGAGAGGGAACGAGACACTGCGTCGCGTTGCCATACTCCCTGCATCCCTGTGATCGATTTGCTTCGGCAATTTAAGCTGAAGCCGGTCTTTCCGGATGTGTATTTATCCTTTCCTGGTCGTGACGTCACCCACCGTGACGTTCACTCGCCATTGGACTAGTTGACACACGTGCATCAGACGCATTCACGCTGAGGGCGTTCCCATAGCGCTCCCTTCGACGCAGTGTCTCGTTCCTCTCTCAGGGAACCATGGTTATAGTCATAACCTGAGACGTTTTAATGTTATCGTTGTCGGCCCAATAAGAAAATTTGACCAATATATCAAAGCCGATAAATAATGAATTATTTCCTTCAGCTGAGACACTTCAGATGAAATATTTGAGTACACTAATTTATACATTTAACTTAAAATTATCAGGTTATCTCAATGTAAACATTTAGCTAGCTATAACAAAATAATTCAGAAAATGCCAACTTGCTAATTTGCTAACATGTTAACAATAGCATGGCATAGCACTTACTGAATGAGTACTGCAACTTAAAACATGTAACATACCTGCTCTCAAACCAAGCAGCATACACCACTTGTCACCATGATTGTCACCTACATTAACAGCAACGCTTCTAAATTAGCATAACAAAACATTAATCACTACTAAATCTCCCTTACCATTAATCTTGCACAAAAAACATTATATAACACTACATTTTAGCATTTTCTCTCTTTCGAGTGCCATGGGCAAAGCATGATGGGAAATAAAAAATAAAAAAAAATCCTAGTGTCAGTTAAACTTAAGTTAGTCTAAGTTAAAATAAATTAATTCATACAACTCAAAGCAATGAAACAGGTCAGGTTACTTGAAATATGTCAGTGCTGTGAACTCAAAAGAAAAAGTACTCATAACAGTGAAAGGGTTAGTTCACCCAAAAATGAAAATTCTGTCATTTATTACTCACCCTCATGTCGTTTCACACCCGTAAGACCTTCGTTCATCTTCAGAACACAAATTAAGATAAAATCTGATGGCTGAGTGAGGCCTGCATTGACAGCAAGTAAATGTACACTTTCAAACACCCAGAAAGCTACTAAAGACGTATTTAAAACAGTTCATGTGACTACAGTGGTTCAGCGGTTATGAAGCGACCAGGATACTTTTTGTGCGGCCAAAAAATGACTTTATTCAACAATATCTAATGATGGGCGATTTCAAAACACTGCTTCATGAAGCTTCATGAATCTTTTGTTTCGAATCAGTGGTTCGGAGCGCCAAAGTCATGTGATTTCAGTAAACAAGGCTTCGTTACATCATAAGTGTTTTAAGTGTTCACCACTGGGGGGTGTGACTTTGGCAGTTTGATACACGCTCCGAACCACTGATTCAAAACACAAGATTCGTAAAGCTTCGAAGCTTCATGAAGCAGTGATTTGAAATCGCCCATTACTAGATATTGTTGAATAAAGTCGCTTCATAACATTAAGGTTGAACCACTGTAGTCACATGAACTGTTTTAAATACGTCTTTAGTAGATTTCTGTGCATCTGAAAGTGTTACTTATCTTGCTGTCAATGCAGGCCTCACTGAGCCATCGGATTTCATCAAAAATATCTTAATTTGTGTTCTGAATGAAGGTCTTACGGGTGTGGAACGTCATGAGGGTGAGTAATTAATGACAGAATTTTCATTTTTGGGTGAACTAACTCTTTAATTTAAATACTCATAACAGTTAATTTAACTGAAGTTTAATTTAAGTTCGTCCTACTCAAACTAAATAAGTATCTTGAGCTTTAGGGTTTACAGTGCACGGCTTGAAATTTAATACATCCAAACAGTGTGTGGTGTTGTCAAAATATGTGTGGTCATGTAAATGCATTATCATGGAAATTCTACCGGTCATGTAGCAACACCTGTTCTATTCTATTCTATTCTACATGTCAGATCAAAATGTCTGTGTTGAATTTAAAAGTGTGCAAGCTCTCATATATGTTAGGCGTATAATCATTGCTTTCTGAAACAGGGCCCACTTGCAAAACACACCATGAAATAGCTGTGAAATGATATGATCCTCAGTCCCACAACACAGCTCAGCTAATCTAAGAATGGTGCTTGAATTTCCTTTCTAATTTTAACCTTTTCAAAACAACAGTGCACAGATGCATTTTCCCAGCTTTCCATTTGCACTGCTGGTAGCAGGTCTCAGACGACTGCATGTAAACTAGGAGCTATAACCCCCTCTAGGGTATCAAATCCTGGACTCTCATTTCTAACTAGGTCAATGCTTGCTATAGCTGCAGACTCTCTATTTCTCCTTTTCTGTCTGTCTCTCTCTCTCTTTTCAACCCCGGTGCACCACAAGATCCATTTCTCATCTCGTACGCATCAACATCACAGTAATTTGTGTCCATTTACACAGTCATTTGACTGTAAGCAATATAATCCTGAAAATAAATGAATGAGATTTCAAGAACTAACCGTCATAATTGTACCGTTTCTCTGGCTGTGTCTGTGTGAACTGTAAGACTGGCTGCAGTCGTTGAAAGCTTTTCTGTTTCAAGCTCTGGGCGACTGACTGAGCGATCAGCTCGCTTGCAAAACAGTCACGTCCGATAGTTCAATACTGCGCTCCCTCAGGTCTGCCAGCGCTGGCTTCAAAGAGACATCACGTGCAGATTCTCTTATCTTACAAAAGCAAGAAATGTTTCATATACATTTGTTTTTGATGGAATATACAGAGTCAAATAACATACTTTAATTGGGGTTACAGCAAGTCTAACCACAATATTTTGCTCTTTTTTTCCAGGATCAAGATATCTTATTACATCCACGGGGGCCTTGTATATTCTGGATGTGCAGTCAGAGGACGCGGTGAATATTTATCGCTGTACCACGCGGCACCGATACACAGGGGAGACCAGACAGAGCAACAGTGCCCGACTGCTTTTATCAGGTGAGGGGCCTTTGTGTTGCTGTCACGGCTTCTCATAAATCAGTAGATGCATGCCAGAGCTTCACGATTTGGTCAAAAATCATATGCCAATTATTTACACGTTGTGGTTAAAATTTAAACTACAATAAGATTAAGTAACAAGGTATGACAGACTGTTCTACAGTATGATTTGAATATAGTCACAGTTAAAGGGCACCGAGTCAACAAATACTTTCTCTGTCTGTATAGAAGCAAAAATGCCGTTAATGTCACAGTCAGCCATTAAAACATATTTGATGTTTAATATATAGGGATTCTGGGCATGGCAACCCAGTGCAGTCTAATGATAATTCATAAGTATTTTAACATTTGGTGAGGTGGTTGTGAATTTGTATGAATTTGTGTGATCGTGCTCTGCTCTTCCCCGCCTGAGGTTTAGCTCTAGGGGTTTGGTTAAGGGTGGCCCTTATGGTGACACTTTACCTACAAATGATTTGTTTTTGTACGAGTCAGACTGTATGAATTTATACCAAACAACACATTCATATAATAATTACACAGCAAAAATTATTTTCTTAGTATTTTTTGTCGTTTTCCATTACAAATATCTATAAGTTCTTAAATCAAGATACACTTTCTTGACAAGGAATGACTTAAGATCTTTTTTTTTTTTTTTTTGTGTGTGAAAAATCTATCAAAATTAAGCAAGTTTATACTTTAAGGGTTAGTTCAGCCAAAAATGAAATTTCTGTCATTAATTACTCACCCTTATGTCGTTTCAAACCCATAAGACCTTCGTTCATCTTCAGAACACAAATTAAGATATTTTTGATGAAATCTGAGAGATTTCTGTCCCTCCATTGACAGCTATGCAACTACCAATTTGATGCTTAAAAAAGTTCATAAAGAGATCGTAAAACTAATCCATATGAATTGAGCAGTTTAGTCTAAATTTTCTGAAGAGACTCGATCGTTTTATATGATGAACAGATTGAATTTAGGCTTTTACTCACATGTAAACATTCATCAACTCACACATCAGTTCTGGTAAATGGAAGCTCAAGCATGTTTGCTTGACATGTAAGAACCAATGAGGTTCATTCTCGTGTTACGCAGCATGTTTGAGCTTTGTCAAGAACCAATGAGGTTCATTCTCGTGTTACGCAGCATGTTTGAGCTTCGTCAAGAACCAATGAGGTTCATTCTCGTGTTACGCAGCATGTTTGAGCTTCGTCAAGAACCAATGAGGTTCATTCTCGTGTTACGCAGCATGTTTGAGCTTCGTCAAGAACCAATGAGGTTCTTGACGAAGCTCATTGGTTTTTGCAGAAGCTCAAACGTGCTGCGTAACACGAGAATGAAAAGAGAATAATCTATCTAATAATCTATCTTAATCTATTTTACATTTAAATGAAATCCAGGCTCGAAAGGATGGTTTTGTTAAGCATGTTTATTAGGATTTTAAGCATAATTGATATAAGTTTACTGTCTATAATACCTGGATCCTCATTCATCTCAGTGGTATTTGCTTGGCTGAGACTGGGAAGTACACAACTTGAAATTCACAATTTAATCATGGCAGCTCATGGCCACTCAGATCTGCTGCCAGGTTAAAAAACAAACTAACAAACAAAAAAACAACACCCTTGTCTACTAACATCAACTAGCATTGCTGCGATTGAGCTTCTAAAAGCTGTTGAGGAAGCAACTATATATTTGACATCTTTCTCTCTTCTGACTGCCATAAATGATCTCTCTATATTTTTTTACTTGTAGTTGTTGTAGACTGATAAATGTGAGGGGGAAAAAGAAAAAAAAAAGATCAGATTGTAGTAATTGCTGTAGAACATATGGGATGGATGGGTAGACACAGACCTCATTTTCCAATGCTATATAAAGAAAATGTATTTTCTCTCACTCTCTTTTAGAACCTGTGGACTCCGCTCCGGTGATTCTGGATGGGTTTGAACGGAGGGAGGTTATGGTGGGACACCGGGTGGAGCTCCCGTGTAAAGCGTCCGGTCACCCCCCGCCCAGGTATCGCTGGCTGAGGGACAACAGCCCCTTAGAATCAGACAGCCGCTACCACCAGAGCGTATCGGGCCTTCTCATCGAGGCAACACGACCCAGTGACGCAGGCAGTTATGTGTGTGAGGTGTGGAACAGCTTCGGGAACGCCAAAGTGGTCGGACGGCTGGTGGTCAAACGTAAGTTATCAGATTCTCAACTCTTGCCCTTGAGATCCACTTTCCTCCAGTTTAGCTCGAACCCTGATCAAACTCACCTGCCTTGAGCTTTCTAGTAATAGTGAAGAGATTGATTGGCTTGTTCAGGTGTTTGTTTGGCGCTAAACTCTGCAGGAAAGTGGATCTCGATGGCCAGAGATGACAACCCCCTGTTTTAAAGTGAAATTATTCGACATTTATAGCATTTACATTATTACATCTATGAGAATTATCTGAATTTTCATATGTGCCCTTTGACAGTTTGATTTTGAAAACCAAAAAATTCATGTAAATGATCCCTGTAAGACTTAATACAATTAAAACCAAAATTGTGTTGGCCAAAAAATTGAAGTTGAGCATGATTAGCAAGTACATACATTAGCAAACAACATGATTGTTTGGATGGGCTGTTATTATTTAACAAGTCTTTACTTGTGCTGTGTTCTATCCAGAGCTGTATATCAATATCTCAGGCTTCCACCTAATGTCCAAGGAATTCCATATCTTAAAACAAAATGGCTACCGTTAGGTGTGCTGGTGTTTGTCGACAAAGCAACAAATTGTGTAGGATAAATTATGATATACTTTTTGAAGGTGTACAATATCAACAGAAAATATCCGTTACCAGGGGTGTGACGAGACGGTTAGCTCACAAGACGAGACGAGACGAGACACGAGATTGAGTTCATGAGAACGAGATGAGATTTTTACACAGTATTTTTAAGAAATCCTCAGTGACGAAAAACATTACTAGAAAAATAGTCTGCAGGAGCATTTGAAAAAACTAATCATCTTGTAATGAATGTCATTTCAGTTCTGCTTCCTGAGTATGAATTATCATATGCAGTAAAAGACAACAATGTCCAAGCACTGTAAAAGGTTTTGCCACAAACTCAACTGACTGGCTTCTCTTCTGAGTCTCTTTAGACCTTAATGTACATGATTTATGAGCTTATGTCATACACACTTATGTCGTCCTAACTGAACTCCTTTCCACAAATTGAAAGCAATCAAATTGCAAACAATAAATGCAACCTTAATCAAAGTACTCTCAATATTCAAATTGCAAATAGAGACCAATTTTTTCTTCAAGCATGATACAGAGCTGAGAGATAGTTACAACTACATAGCCCGGCCTAACATAGCTTACATATTGGGAGATATTTGCATGCATCAGGGAGCCGCTTTCAAAATGCGGGGTATTGAAATAGCGTTTGAATGCACGCTCGCACGCAAAATGCGTTTGAATGCACGCTCACGTTTTACTTTCGATTTGGCAATTGCGCATACTCTGTGAATAGGGAACGGTGGTGCTAAGCATGCTTTCTACAAAATAAGACATTTATAAGACGCTTAGGCTCTGTCGTGCAACAAATACTCCGCTATGGTCTTGTCAGTCATCTCATCACGTGATCAGTGAACTCTGATTCCTGCTGCTCTACGTACGGCTCTGCAGCTTGTGTTGGATGAGCTGGATGGGATTGAAGCGACCGTTATCCAACTGAATGAAATTATTTTTATTTCTATTAAAAGCAAAACGACAGTGCAGCCTAATGTAACTGTAGCAGTGCCATTTTTTTTTTATCCTAATTTCACCCTCACACTCCGTCATGGCAATATCGCGAGACAGCTTTTCACCTCAATGAGAAATCTCTTCACATTTTAATCTCGCGAGATCTCGTGGCACGAGATATCGTCACACCCCTATCCGTTACCACGTTTTACTCGCTTGTCTCTGCAAACGATTGCTAAACAGGATTTATTTTCATGTAATCTCAGAACTGGCTCAATGTTGTTGTTTTTTAATTTGCTTTTTTGAATATTTAATGTATACATCTTCTTGGTTGATGCTATGTTCACATTACATCATGTAGCATTCTGTTGTACTTTTCCAAGTGGGAAGTTGGATATTATGACTTCCTGAGTTGAATGGACTGCAGCAATAAGTCTTTAAAGGGTTAGTTCACCCAAAAATGAAAATAATGTCATTAATTACTCACCCTCATGTCGTTCCACACCCGTAAGACCTTCGTTCATCTTCAAAACACAAATTAAGATATTGTTGATGAAATCCGATGGCTCAGTGAGGCCTCTATTGAGAGCAAAGCCATTCAAACTCTCAAGGTCCATAAAGCTACTAAAAACATATTTAAATCAGTTCATGTGAGTTCAGTGGTTCTATCTTAATATTATAAAGGGACAAGAATACTTTTTGTGCGCCAAAAAAACTTTTCAACAATATCTTTATGGGCCGATTTCAAAACACTGCTTCAGAGCTTTACGAATCGAATCATTGAATCGGAGCTCCAAAGTCAAGTGATTTCAGCAGTTTAGCCGTTTGATAGGAGATCCGAATCACTAATTCGAAACAAAAGATTCATAATGCTCAGAAGCTTCATGAAGCAGTGTTTTGAAATTGGCCCATATAGATATTGTTGAAAAGTCGTTAAATTCGAAGGTCTTACGGGTTTAGAATGACATGAGGATGAGTAATAAATGACATTTTCATTTTTAGGTGAACTAACCCTTTAAAAGATGACAAATTCAGTTTTAGTCTAAATCCTTTCAAAAACATGGTCTGCATAAAGATGAAAGAATTTAGAATAAATTATTTTATTTAATAGTGTATTAATGTGTATGTATTTGTGCTTCCATCTACCCCAGAGCCTCTGAAAGCAGTGGTGAGCCCACGGAAGGTGAGAGGCAGCGTGGGTAGCCAAGTGTCTCTGTTCTGCAGTGTGACTGGTTCTGACGAGTATGACATCACCTGGTACAGGAACGGTGAGAAGATCTATCAGGGTATAAACGTACGTATCACGGGCATCAACAACGAGAACCTGGTGATGGAGGGAATGGCCAAGAGCGATGGAGGAGCGTATCAGTGCTTTGCTCGAAATGGCAAGATGTCCACCCAAGACTTAGTTCAGGTCGTCTTGGAAGGTAAGTCCATCTTGGAAGAAAGAAGAAGAAATAGTGTAATGCTTGTTAGTGTTAAATTACTAAAAGTAATCTCCATTCTCCGTTCACTTATTCTACTTAAATCCTGCCCTTGCAAGTTTGTGTTTATCTGCATCTACTTTTGAGTGGATCCAGTCCTCACCCTACATTTTTTCTTTGTAGATAATTCATAACACCCAGATGTGCATCACAATACGGAAAAGATCTGTCGCTACTTCTATTTCAACTATAATTTTTAATGACCTGTGAAATTGCAGAGTGCTACTATGAACATACTGTGGTGTAACTGTGCATGTGTTTTAATATAAGCCTGCACTGGACTCTACTGAAGCTACTCAGCCCTGCAGCTGAAAAGATGTGTTGCTTCAGCTCGGTTGCTGGGGCAACTGTCTCCTATTGCCACAAAACTGCATAAAGAGGATATTGATAATCTATAATGATGTTAAAAAACAAAACAGGATGATCAGAGGGTAAAGATTTCTATGGCACTAAGCTTGAAAACACAGCTGTTTCTTGCTACGTGTCATGATATAAGAAAAGGGGGCTGAAAAGATTTGCAAGAAATGTCTGGCTAGGTGTAGTGTTTTTTTTTCATCATCCGTAATTTACTGAGAATGTGAAGAGGCAGTTTCATAATCCCTTTTCTGTGTTTTGTTATGATATTGAAATGTTATGTCTCAAATTGATTAATCTCACAATCGCACAGCTACAAGTGTGATTTTGCATTTATACAACAGTTCGACGGCAGTGTGTAATTAAACAAGAACAACAGTGAAGTGTCTTAAAAACCTTCTTTTGTGCAGAACTACTTCCTTCCACCATGGATTCAAATCTAAAGTTGACAGTTTAACAGTTGAGCCCAAGCCTCCGTTACTAATTCTAAAACATCACTTCAGAACTAGTTACAAAAGAACGTTGAGTCGCTTCATTGAAGCTTATTGTTTTGTAAAGTATATTATATATATGTTATATACAGGGCTTGACATTAACAAAATTGTGGCCAATGAAAATGCTGAGTGGCTAGTAACTTTGGAAAAACCACTAGCCACAGTGGCTGGTGAACGAAAAAGTTAATGTCAAGCCCTGATTATATAATATATATTATATATTATTTAAAGTGGAGTATTATGGTATTATGAGAGAGAGATCGACTAAACGAGTACCTGCATCTGATATAGCATTCATTCTTCAGGTCGATGTCCATAATATACCCATTATAAAAAATCAGTTTGAATGTCCGCTGAGGAAAGCGTCTTTGTCGGACCCTTTCTCAATACCAAATATGGAATTTTATTTACTGTATATAAAATAATATTTATTGAACACCAATATTTAAATTAACAACAATAGCCATTATAGAAGACATAAACACAAGCAAACAATTTAGTCAAACGTACAAAAGTACTGCTCTAGTACAGGATTTAAGTTAAATATAGCCTAAATATAAAGTTATGAAATTTATTTTTCCTCTTAACCCAAACCATTTGCTCCAGAACAAGTAATAGATTAATAAGACCAAAGATTGCCCAGTTCATATACCCCTAATGAATTATATATTTAACCACTATCTACATAAGAGCCAGCAGCAAATCCCTGAAGCACTGGCCGAGATGAAGCTGTTCTCGGCGGGTACACGAGCACTGAGCGGCCGATGAAGGCCTGGAGCTCACATCTGCAAAAGCGTCAAAATAAATAGTAAAATAGGCGCTATGATTAAATGAGTCACATATTTCAGGTCTAAACAACTACATTCTCGCCTAAAAACTCTTAAAACTACTTTTGCTCGGCCGCCATGACAATCGCTTCAAGCAGAGTGATACAAATGATGAAAAGGTAGGAGTGCTGTTATCACTAGAATATCGCACGGCTCTCAGCCAATCAGATTCGAGAACCAGAAAGAACTGTTTTATAAATACATACTGTCAAATCGATTAATCGCAATTAGTCGTATCTTACATGAAATTTTGTGTGTGACTTTTATGTAAGATGTGATTAATCGTGATTAATCGATTTGACAGTACTTTATATATACAAACTTGCGATTAATCACGAATAATTGATTTAACAGCACTACATTAAATATTTGAGAAAATTCAGAATATGCAAAACAGACTGCACATCTGCACAACAACCAGGAAAATAGTTTACTCAGCAGTGAATTACCTACAGCACTTGAAAAAAGAGCTGTCTGGCCCATAATGCTCTGCTATTTTTAAGTAAATACATACATTTTTCATTTACATTTCATACACATAATTCAACATGCTTTTTAAGATAATTTTTATCTTCGGCTTTTTAAAGATAATCATCAATTTTATTGATGATACCAGCAATTTCATTTAAGATATAAAAATCTGAAATTTTTATGACAGATTAAACATTTAGTTTATGAACATTATGTCACCTAAAGAAAGTGTACTTGGAATACTGCAAAACAATCATAAGTGTATATTGAAGGTTATTTTTTTAGACTGTAATTTTGTATGTTTTCTGAAATATTGATTGCTGAAATAGCAAAATATTGCATCATTAAACCATCTGTCTACAAATCTGTCTTCCACTTCTCTAGACGGGACGCCAAAGATCCTCTCTGCCTTCAGCGAGAAGGTGGTGAGCCCGAATGAGCCCATCTCCCTGGTGTGTCACGTGAAAGGAACGCCCCTCCCCACCGTCACCTGGACCCTGGACGACGACCCTGTCATCAAAGATAGCAACCACCGCATGGATCGCATCATCACCACGGAAGGCCACGTGCTCAGCTACCTGAATGTGTCTCACACACAGGTCAGCGATGGGGGCGTCTACCGCTGCACCTGCAACAACTCGGCCGGATCGGTCTCCTACCAGGCTCGAATAAACGTAAGAGGTGCTTGTCAGATCAGCTCCTCAAAAACACCCACACCACACGACAACCACACACCACAATGTTAGGTTTGTTCTGAGATTGTCTGTTTTCTATGTGGAATTTTTAGTTAG
The DNA here is from genome assembly GCA_037950665.1 of Hypophthalmichthys nobilis. Lineage (NCBI taxonomy): Eukaryota > Metazoa > Chordata > Actinopteri > Cypriniformes > Xenocyprididae > Hypophthalmichthys > Hypophthalmichthys nobilis. Next base: position 33,112,691 of record CM075479.1, on the reverse strand, counting down.
AAGGAGAATTTAGTGGTTTTAGATTGTCAATGCAGTCCAGCCTCCTAAAAGTGTTGTTCTCAATGACAGTGATTTGTAGCAACAAAGCAACTAAAAGTGATTTATTTGTACTGAAATTTGACTCTTGAGCAGTGACCAATGACGGCACAACAAAAAACATAGTTTAACTTTATGAAAATGAGCAGTGACTCAATGTAGAGACAACCAATGGGAGTAAAGGCAGTAGAGCTCTTATAATCCACCTTCTGATGGAGTTAGAGATTGCAGTTGAGCAGGGGTGCGTTTTACTTCACTTATAGCCTGTTAACTGTCAGTGTCCCAGTAGTGGCACGCTTTTTCCCCTATCACATATTTTAGTAATAGTCATAAATTAGGTATCATTCAAAAGCTTAAACACTCAAAATTCATCCTCTGAAAAAACCATTTTGAAATTGGACATTGCTTTACCATGGAAACCTTTCAGTGGGCTCAATTTTTGTGATTCGACCTTCAGATTTGGAACTTGTTTAGACATATGGCTTTGGATTTATGGCAATTCTAGAGTCCAAATTATATAAATATAATAATATAGATAATTAATATAAATATATATTTTGTATTAAAAAAATCATTCTTTTTGAACTGCTTTCACTTCTGCAATAATCTGCTGAAACTTCTTTAAAAGGAGACCAACCATAGGTCTTTATTGAAAAGCATTCATGAATTACAACCATTTAAGTTCAGATTAGAGATCTGCGTGGGACCTTTTTTTCGTCCTGCTCCTGCTAGGTTGTATTCCGCACCCACCCGCTCCCTCTTAAAATGAGCTCTGTGTTCACCCGCTATATGATTTTCTTCCTGACACGATGGGTCCCGCTAAATTTAGACCTCACATTTAAACTTCCCCTAAAGAAAGAGAGAGTGATTGGTGGTAAAAAATATATAATATGTTGGCTATACAAGAATTATATTTGTTATTTGTCTTATGATACTGTCAACACCGTAAAAAATGTCACAGAAAAATAGGCTAAATTAAATACGACATCTGTCACTCAGAACTAAGCCAAAATATACGAATAAATGAAAACTGTTGTCTTACTAGCTATAGCTACTGCAAAATGAAATGTTTTTTTAACATCAATGCAAGAACAGAATGTCGCTGACTGACGACGGTTTTAGTAACAAACGTCTCTCCTCCAAAATCCGACCACGCAGGCTGAATGTTCTCTCTGAAGGTGCACCCGTGGCCAGGATGCAAAGAACATCTTGCCAGGTTGCTCAGGGCATTGAACTGGGAACTGTGTGAACGCCACCACTGCAGAAAGTTTGGTCCCACTTTATATTAGGTGGCCTTAAAGGGTTAGTTCAGCCAAAAATGAAAATTCTGTTGTTAATTACTCACCCTTATGTCGTTCCAAACCCGTAAGACCCTCGTTCATCTTCGGAACACAAATTAAGATATAAAATTAAGATAGTCCAAAGTTTTTTTTATCCTCCATAGAAAGAAATGTAATTACCGTCATTCAAGGTCCAGAAAAAAAAGTAGCGAAGACATCGTTAAAATAGTCAACGTGACTCCACGAGATGGAGTTAAGTTAGTGAAAGTAAAAGCGAAGTGGAATTAAAATAGCTTTTGGCGTGACCAGTGCAATTGGCTAATCTGTTGCTATTTGCACTTGTGTAAATAGCATCTAATGTAAATAGCATTTAATGAACAGGCACCATGATTTTGCCAAGTAAGACATGTTCCTGGGTCAACATATTTTGCTGATCCTGGAACAACATTTCTGTCCGAAAATTTTGTCCTAAACTTATCCTTACCTCTAAACCTAACCCTACACATAACATCCCTTAAATCAGAGGGAACCTAACAACCTAACCCTGGTTGTAAGCCTAAACTTGACATAAACTGTAAACTTGTTCCTCAAATCTGATTGGTTGATTGGAATGTTGTTCCAGGATCAACAAAGATGTTGATCCAGGAGCATGTTGGATTTTAGATGAATGGAAATGCTAATGGATAATGCTCTCCAGGTATGATAGACTTCCTCTACAGTCAAGCTCTACTGCCTTCACTCCCATTGGTTGTTGTGCTCATTTAAAACTCTGTTTACCCCTAAAGGCATACTCCACCCCAAAATGAAAAATCTCTCATCAATTACCCACCTTCATTCTGCCCCAATGTATATGACTTTCTTTCTTCAGATGAACACAAATAATCCATATAATACATAGTCCATGTGATGCAAGTCCATAGGCTCCTAAAGTTGACACTTCAAAAACCATGCAAAAAGGATACGATGATAATCCATATGACAGTTGATGAATTAATATCTTCAGAAGCATAACTATAGGTGTGTGTGTGTGTGTGAGGAAAAGTTTTTAAACTTTAAGCCATCTCTTCTGACCAACTGTCAGAACAAGTTTCACAATGTGCTTACGTAACACTTCACAACGTGCAAACGTTTGGCGATGGATTATTGTTAAGTTTAAAATATTTGTATTTTTTTCCTCCCTACCCTTCTCTCTCTCTCTCTCTCTCTCTCTCTCTCTTTCACTTTAAAAGACATTGTTTTATCAGCTACAGTTGTGTGGATTTTTGTCGTATTAACTATGTATGGTGCCAACTTTGAGGGACTTATTCACTTGCATTATATGGACTCAAATTGATGAATTATTTTTCTAAAAAGCACCATTTTTGTTCATCTGAAGAAAGAAAGTCTGGGACAGCATGAGGGTGAGTAAATGATGAGAGAATTCTCTTTTTTGGGTTGGAGTATCCTTTGAAGTTAAACCCTCCATGAGGGTTTGGATGAAGTTAGTTACTGTCAGTTTGTTCAGAATATGTATATAATAGTTGAAAGCTAAAATATTGACACATACTACATAAGCCTATCAACTGACTTTCAAAGACTGTATACTGATAGTTCTTTCTCACAACAGGCCCTGCCAGTATTCGACCAATGAAAAATGTCACTGCCATCGCGGGGAGGGACACGTACATTCACTGTCGCATCATTGGTTACCCTTACTACTCTATTAAGTGGTACAAGGATTCCAAACTGCTCCCGTTCAACCATCGCCAACGTGCCTTTGAGAACAACGGCACACTGAAGCTGTCCAATGTGCAAAACTCGGACGAGGGAGAGTACACATGCTACGTGTTGGTGGATCCAGAGAAACAAATTCACAGGAGTGTTCATGTGACAGTGAAAGGTACTGCTGTGCAGACAGAAGTCAGCCATTACATGAAGGCTAGATTTTAATACCGGGATATCACCCCAATAGTGATCAGTGTCATTTTCAATGATGTTTGTTAACCCTCTGGTGCTGTTAGTGTGTCGGTCAAAAATGACCAATTTTTTTTTTATTTCGAAGAAATGATTGTACTATATTTTAGTTTGATAATGTTTTTTATTTAATATTTTGTATTATAGGGGATTTTATGGTATTAAATCATATTCGTGCAGTAGTTATAATCCATTTATTCACTTTTTAAGCATGTACCTGAAAATGAAATTTCCAACTTAAACTGTCATAAATCTTGAATGCTCTGGAGCACAGTTTAAGTTTGATCTCTTTTTTAAGACGACACTTGGCAGATTATTGCTGAAGTGAAAAAAAGTGAATTTGAAAAAGTTATACATTTACATTTTTTTGTTATGAATAATGCAAAAAAAATAGCATTTTCAATTTTTATATGAAATCTATATTTTCCAAAACACGTTTTACTGTGAGAAAATCAAAGCCAAAAATGGAAACAACCTGTGTTCCAAATTTGAGCTTGATTTCTCAAAAAGTGAGCTTTCAGTAAGATTTTGTTTGGGCGCAGTACCAAACATTTTCAATAGACTCATTTTTAACCACGAACAATACAAGTGTGACTTTAATTTTTTTTTCAGGATCATTTAACCTTTTTTGAATCTTGTCTATGATTTTTTTTGTATTTGTTCACACAGCAAGTGCCAAAACCTTTACCCAGTTTTGTACCATTCCGATGAAGTGAAGAAAAAAAAAAACATACATTTTTTTGGTCAAAAATGACCCCCCCAGCACCAGAGGGTTAAGGCTAGCATAACTAGGTCTAGGCCTTATGACTAGCGATTCACAAACCCCTAACCGTAAAGCCCAAAGTATACTTCAGCCATCCTGGTTTCGTGACGGTCCACGCACTGTATGCATAACGTAATTTTTAGGGATGCACCAATACCATTTTTTAAGGACTGAGTACGAGTACCAATACTTCTTTCTAGTAATCGCCGATACCAATGCCTATACATTTTTTTTTGATGTTGCAGTTTTCCAAGCACAACACAGTGAGACTAATGAATGTAGGACAGCTTCTTCATTATTACTCTAATGAAAAAATAAATAATTTTTATGTGCTTGTCACAAACTTAAAGAACAAAAATTTCACAGTGTCCAATAACTTTCAAGGGCATAATTACCAATATATATAATTGTTGTTATATAAAAAGAAATTTACAAACAATACAACAAATACTATAGAGATACAAATTAAATCAACTTGTTTTTCAGATACAGTAGGTTTATTTACCATGTTTACATTTATTTAACATCTTTTGTTGTTTTATTAACATTAATGACAAATATAGGCTACGGTCCCTTTAAGACCGAATCCATTGATACTGACACATATCCTGTTTTCACCCAAATGTTTACGTCGACTTAAGCCATAACTTTTACATGAGATACTCCACACGATGGACATTTTGACAACTGTGTGTCCATTTGACCATTCAGGCGCGAGGAGAACTGATCGCGCGCTGTCTGAGAGAACTGGGATTGCGCGCAAGAAAGAGAGAGCGCTTCTAGTCTGTGTCATTCAGCGCGATTCCGCCTATTCCTATACCTCTGAGGCTGACATTGTTTCTGCTGCTGCTGTCGGTGTCTCTGTGCACGGAAAATTCTGTCAGTTACGTCACGTGAGGTATCGGTCTTTGGTATCGGGGGTATTTTTACGAGTACGAGTACAAGTACATGAGCTTGGTATCAGGCCCGATACCAGTATCGGTGCATCCCTAGTATTTTTATGTCATTAGGAGGGTCTGTGGACAGTGCGTGTACAACAGTGCATGTGCGAGTAACTTGAGCGCTTGAAAACAAAGTTCACTAGATAGTTTGCACGTGCCCTACACGTCTTTCCATGCTCACAGCCAAAGGAGTATACTTTGAAAGGCTCACGCACTGTTGAGCAGAACGTGGAAAATGAACTGTATACCCAGGCCTTATGTACTACACCTTGGCATACTTGTCTGTGCTACATGAAAGCTACCTCAAATCGTGCTTTTGAGGAGAGGTCAGACCTTGGCAAAGAAGACCATAATACCAAAAGCATTGCATAATTCCACCTAGCAGCACCAATACCATCGTCTCTCTTTCTCTTCTCCATGTTTGAGAGCTGTGTACGGAAGAGCTTCTGTTTTCCTTTTGATCAACTTTACAGATGTGACAGAACCCGTCGTGGAGGACTGAAAAAAAATTTAAGTCTTTCTGCTAGTCTTTCTGTCGTGATATCATGAAGCGTTGCTTGTCATGCACTGTGACATACTATATGAGATGAAGCGATTGATTGATGCCTATTGTCGTTTATGAATCACCATGACACCCTACGTCAAATGGATTGTACCAAAATCGGGCTGATAAGTTTCAACTATGACAGTTTGCCAAACAATGATAAATGTGGCCGGACCTTTACACGCGGCAACTTTTTGAGCAATGTTGCAGGGCAATATTGCCAAGCCATGTTGCTTGGGCACTTTCCCACTGAAAATGGGCAACAAAATTCGATCTAAAGTATCCAGATATAAATTTGTTGCCCATTCTCAATGGGAAAGTGCCAAAGCGACATCGCTCGGCAACATTTCCAGGCAACACTGCTCAAAAAGTTGCCCCGTGTATCATCACCTTTAGGCCGGTAAGCAACCACAAATCACCATAACAACCACATATGGGGGGCAGTCGTGGCCTAATGGCAGAAGTCCCAGAAAGTCCCATTGAAAACAATTGGGAAAATACACTAGCCTCTGGAAAAAATGCTTTGGTGTACAACACGGCCTTAGAAAAAGAAAGGTTCAATGGGTATCTGTATAGAACCCCAGGGTTCTTGACTCAATTTAAAGAACCCTAAAAGGTTATATATAAGAAAAAATCTCTTAAATTATTACATAATACTTCATGTTTAACGGGTTATTTTATTTTCTTTTATTGATAAGGGGGGTGAGGCCAGAAACGTTCGAGTGGGTGGGCCTTTATTAAACAGGCAAAGCGTAGAGTAGAAAACCGCATGCCAAAATATCAACAAAAAAGTTAACAAATCACCATAACAACTACATATGGGGGCAGTAGTGATGGGGAGTCGACTCCAAAAGAGTCGATTCCTCGACTCTGAATAGCCCCAGAGTCAGGGTCGACTCCAGCACAGGAATCGACTCTCGGTGTCGACTCTGTTGCTGTGTCCGAAACCGCTCACTTGTTTACTGATTCTCGAATCCATAGCCTATATAAAGTAAGGAGTGAACGAAATGAAGCGAGGAATTCGGACACTGACGAATCGCGTACGAGAGCTGTCGCAGAAACTTTGTCACATACATTTATCCTACATGTAGCTTACTTTAGAAGTAAATAACAGTCATAGAGACTTTAGTTTGTAATTATACATATCTCCGTGCCAGCTTTAGTATTGATGGTAGCTTATAATGCAATAAATATAGATTTGAATTTCCATGGTTAACTGTGTTCATAATCATTAAACTAACCATACATAATAAAAAAAACTCACATCAACAATAAACACATCAATAAGTGTACATTATTGTATGCATTTTTGTATGTATTGTATTAATTTTATTATCTTTAACTCTCCTGTCCAAGCACTTTTAAGACAATGATCATGTGTGTTTAGCGCCATCACCCGACCATTATAATGAGATGAGATCATTAAAGAATCCCTTCTTTCTCGTTTATTTAATTCTGACATAATATTCGACCGCAGATGTGTTTCGTGACTTTTCTCTCTGTAAAATTAGGTATCTGCAATTAGCTAGGTAGCAACATTGATACTCATCAAGTCATCGCTAAATTGGACTAATTTGGACAGTCTCGTTAAACGTGTTTTGTTTTAATGAGGGGATTTTAAGACTTCGCGTTGGGGAAAGACAAACTAATTAAGTGTGTAAGGACTGCCATCTTGCCTTATTTATGACCCTGTTTTGATGTAAAGTAAATGGAGTCGAGGAGTCGATTCCATCAACTCCTACAGTGGGAGTTGGGAGCTGGAGTCGACTCCAAAAAACCTGGAATCGAACACCTCTAGGGGGCAGTCGTGGCCTAATGGTTAGAGAGTCAGACTAGTAACCCGAAGGTTTCAACTTGCTTGTATCTGCTAAGTGAAAGAGAAAATATGAATATACATGACCTTAAAACACATAAAGAGACTCCAAAAATTGGGATTTAAAGTGATGATTTTCACCATTTTTAATAATTATTTTGTGTTCAGTAGTCTTGTGGTGTGACAGATGAATATTTGAAATTGCAAATACTCCATGTAATCTCTCAAACAATATGAGCTCATGTATCAGCTGCATGTGTAATAGTTATAATAGAATGAACAAAATGCTGTTTACAATAGTTTTACCTGTATATGTCAAACCACAGAACATTTTAGCTTTCCAAAAGAATTGCATGTCACTTACCAAATACCCAATTACAAGTTCTATAGAGACTCTAATGATTTTTTGATTTTTAGTTGCGTTAATTCCAACATGCCATAAAAGCTTTACCTCAAAGCACAGATAGAGCACCAATTAAAATAATCCAGACGTTTATATTGTTAAAGTTGAAGTAGACACTAGTTAAACTGCAATTTTTCATTCTGTTGTTGCGTAATAACCAAGCAAGCATCTGTTTTTGTGAGTTCAGAGTCATGAAGACTATGATTGAGTTAGCTAATTTGCTCCATTCATGCTTAAAATTCTGAAGCGTGCGAAGGGATTCCCTGGAGTCCATTATCCCCATTTTGTTGTGAATTAAATAAGCACTGAAGTGCTGCTTTATTTCAATGTTATTTTAACTCATTGATTCTCAAACGCGACAGGCTGACTAGCACCATGCTTGCGAAGTCTCCAGGGAACGCATTATGCCAAATTTACTGGGAGACGAAAGAGCGCTTTTATAGTCTTCTTTATTTTGTCTTTCTTTGCTCTGTTTCTCCCTCATTAGTTCACATTATGCCTCCTCTTCTGTGAAATCTCTAGATTCAGAGCCGTAATGACTTGTTATGAAGGCCTACTGGAGCCTTATTATTGTAAATCACACATAATTGTACATGTGTGATCACATATGTTCTGTCCACCAGCCCATATTGTGTGTGTTCTGAGCCGTTTGTCAAGACACTAACCGCTAGTTTTATATGTAAATAACATTTGGTCAATGGTTATATCAAGCTTGCTGTTTGATATAGGGGAGACTGGGAGAATGTAACTGCACCCTGTAAAAACAACAAAATGGCAGCTATAGTTGACTGAACTTGCTATAAATAATGTGGTAGCAATGTTCTAGGTTTTACAGACTGAACTTAAAGGTGCAGTAAGTGATTTCTGAGAAACGCTGTTGAAAGTGAATCGGATCGAGAGCCTCAATACTCTTGTAGCCAATCAGCAGTAGGGGGCGTGTCCATTCATGATGGGGGAGAAGAGAGAGCGAGCAAGAGGGAGATTTGAAGAAAGACTGTAGAAATACATTCATCTTGATGACAAAACACATAAAATAACATTTTATGTTAACATTTAATCTCCCTATCCAGCCCTGTGCAAAGCATGATGGGAAGGGGAAATCACGTTCCTTGTTTCTATAATGCTATTTTAACACAACTGAAATCATTTATGTACTCTCAGCTCAAATGGATTAAGATGGATTCACTTCATTTACTTAAGTAAATTGAACAAGCATCAAATGCTATTTTTGGCCTAGTTAATTGAAACATGTTCTTTCAAAATGAAAATGAGCCAAAACGCAACTGTTTCAAGTCAGTTTAACACAATGCAGTTGTGTTTGAATGAGAAACCTAATACAATGGTGTTAAATGAAAATTATTTTTTAAATAAACTGAACAGTATGGTAAAATCACTTTTTTTTTTTGAGTGTATCCATGTACTTTCTTCACTGAGTCAAATATCTTTAGATCAGAATGACAGTTGTCATCAAATGTGAGCTGTCACACAAAGAATTCTGGGAATGTCAGTTTAGGGGTTTTCACTAAATCATGAGATGATTTGTTATTTTTCATTTGCAAAAACCTGTTCACCAATTAACAGGTTATTACTGTAGCATTTTTACAGTCTTTTACCATTGAAATTATGATAATTTCTTACAGTGCACTGAACCTTTTGCTGTGTAATATGCAAAAATGTTATATTATAATTGTTTGTTTTGTTTTGTCTGTTTCTGTTCATCTCTCTCTCTCAGTGCCCCCTCTGATCCAACACTCCGACTCTCAGAGCGCTTCCATCGGTCAGCGTGTCTTCATCCCCTGTGTGGTCATATCCGGCGACCTGCCCATGTCTATAACCTGGCACAAAGATGGACGACCAATTAATGCCAGCCTGGGTGTCACCATCGACAATATAGACTTTACCAGCTCATTGCGCATTTCAAACCTGTCGGAAATTCATAACGGCAGTTACACCTGCATTGCCCGTAACGAGGCTGCAGCCGTCGAGCACAGCATACAGCTCATCGTTAAAGGTTTGACATTTCTTAATGGTTTTTTTTAACTCTTAATAATGATTTCCAGGGCTCAACGCTAAGGATTTTTTCTACTGGCCCTGTTGGGCCAGTGGTTCAAATTTTTATTTGCCCTGCCAAAATTTTCACTGGCACCACAACAAAAAATTAATAAAGTAAAAGAAAAGAAAATGGGCCTATAAAAAAATTAGTTTTTAATTATGACGCCAAAAGCTACTAGATTAACTCACTTAAATTTTAAATATTGTTAGACAAATAAACAGTAAGTAATAAAATTATGAGTAATAGCAAAAATAAATACAACAGAACAAACATAAATGAAATAAATGGTGCTTTTCAAGTTTTTTATGTAGACTTAAACAGGAGATTTTCAGGTACAGAAATTGTAATCTAACGTATAACTATACAACTATAGATTAAACTTTATAAAGTTAATCAGTCAAGAGCAGTTACAGATGCATAAATAATGTTTTGAAATGTTGAAAATATAAAACGTTAAATACTGTTATTTGAAATCATTTTATAAAAATTGAAAAGACAATTTAAACGTGAAATTAAACCCACCAGTAGGTGGCAGCAAGTCCCTGCTAATGAACGAGTCATTGAGATTCAACCGATTCATTCAAATGGCTGATTCATTCAGGAAGTGTTGCTCTGAGACGCAAAACAATTCTGTGTGGACTTTGGAACTATTTTCCTAGGCGAAATAGAGCGAAACAGGCGATTTGGTGTCTTAAATGTAAGTCACTTGATATTAAGTTCTTGTTCATTAAACTGTACGCTGAATAAAATCAATATCACATTTGTAATCGTGCTGATATTTGGAGAAAACGGCGCTCTTTGTTTAATATTGGTTAACTATATTAAATTATATAAATATGAAAGATATACAAGGTCATTTTTGCCCCTTATCTTGAATTCTGGGGCAATCTAAAGGCATTTTAATAGACTTAATCACGCAGTGAATGCGTACACTCTAAATATACACGCGCACTAGTCTAACCTACAAGACTACGTCACGTAGTGCATGCGTGCACTCAATGGGTGTGTTTTTGTAAAGAGAGGGACATACTCGATCATTTCAGATCTTTAAATCAACGATTACGATATCATAGAAGATATATATCACACACCCTACAGAACTGGCCCGAACGGGCAAGTGACAGTTCCGTCTACAGTCCCGAGTGTCGTTCACACTGGCTCCGGGCCATCGGGCGGTCCTTATTGTCGAGCCCTGATTTCACTTTAGAATAATTTTAAAGGATTAGGTCACTTTAGAATTAAAATTTCCTGATAATTTACTCAGCTCCATGTCATCCAAGATGTTCATGTCTTTTTTTCTTCAGTTGAACAGAAATGAAGGTCTTTGAGGAAAACATTCCAGGATTTTTCTCCATATAGTGGACTTCACTGGGGTTCAACGGGTTGAAGGTTCAAATGTCAGTTTCAGTGCAGCTTCAAAGAGCTCTACATGATCCCAGACGAGGAATAAGAGTCTTATCTAGCAAAACAATTGGACATTTTCCAAAAAAAAAAAAAATTATATACTTTTTAATCACAAATACTCGTCTTGCACTGCGATGTGATGCGCCACGCATTACGTAATCACGTTGGAAGTACCGCAAAAAACTCATTTCGCTTTGTAGACACTGGATCGGTACTTCCGCCTACATCATGTGTGACCTTTCCAACGTGATTACGTAATGTATGTTGCATCGCAAAGCAGTGAAAGATGAGCATTTGTGGTTAAAAAGTATATTATTTTTTATTTTTTTAGAAAATGACCTATAGTTTCTCTAGATGAGACTCTTATTCCTCGTCTGGGATCATGTAGAGCTCTTTGAAGCTGCACTGAAACTGACATTTGGACCTTCAACCCGTTGAACCCCAGTGAAGTCCACTATATGGAGAAAAATCCTGGAATGTTTTTGACTGAAGAAAGAAAGACATGAACATCTTGGATGACATGGGGATGTGTAAATTATCAGCTAATTTTAATTCTGAAATGAACTAATCCTTTAAAGGGACATTTTGCAAAAACGTAACTTCTTTAAAAAATCTCTTAACCCTGATTTAAATCAAAATCATTTTATATCATACATCTTTTTAATATTAACATTCTTTTTATGCTCAGTTCCACCACATTTTGAGGTACAGCCAAGAGACCAGGATGGCATATACGGGAAATCAGTGATCCTGAATTGTTCAGCAAAGGGAAACCCAATCCCCACTATTGTATGGAACCACTCCAAAGGTATGCTAGTGTTTGAAATATAATTATATATAATTTTTTTCTGGTTATACATAACCAATGTCTATGGGCAAACATGCAAAAGACTGTAATGAATATGAAATATTCCTCACAAACACATTTTCAGTTTATGGTTTTAACCAAAAAAAAAAAACAAAAACAAATAAATAATAAGTTTAATTTTGCAAAATTTAATTTTGCATAAAGAAAAAGAAGCCTATGACATGTTTTTGCATTGTGATAATTAAGCAGGTTTTCCTCTCAAGTTTCAGCTACCAGGGTCAGTATTATAAGGCATTGCTTCAAATATAATATATAGTAAAATACTTATTTTTTTAACACCAACTGTTTTCCAGTTATTATTATTATTATTAATCATCTTCTTTTCAGATCATTAGTCATCAAGTCCTCAGTAAACACTGTAGGTGTGTTGATGTTGGCAGACACCGAGGTGCAGCTTTATTGTAAAAACATACATTTACATGTATTTCATTTTATAAAATTCTGTCATTTGTGATGATTTAAATAAAATCATTGTATTTTGGGCTGAAGAAATATTACCATAAATAGCTGCTGTTCTGAAGTCATTATGCCATTCAAAAATATATACTTTTTGTTGGTACTCACTAACCCATTGTTTGTGTGTGTTTGATTTTTGCTGTGAGATCTCAAAGGGAAGGTAAGGGCCATGTAATGAAGGGGACCTGAAGCAGACACATTTGGTGTGGACATAATTTCAGTCAGGCTTTGTTAGTAATGTGGTTTAGGGGTTATCTGGACAGGTGGGCTAGGCACAGGTGTATGTTTGCATTGAGGCCATGGCCAAAGAAGCTGGATTACTGGATTAGAATGGGAGCAGGTGACTCGCTCGACCTTGATTCTTCCTGAAGGAGAAGGAGCGTTTGAAGCCCTCGCTCCACATTGTAGATGAAAGCTCACAAATGGAAATCCATATACACAACAAAAAAAGACGGCTGCACATTGGAAGGGTGGAGTTCAACGGGGCTCGGATGAAAGAATAGAGGGTTAGATGGAGTCTGTGGGGTTGAAGGGGATAGAAATGCATTGTGGCATTGTGGGTAAAGGACTATTTTTCTGCTTATTGTCTGAAATCAAATTACTAGATCCCCTGAATTAATGGAAACTCCTTTTATCATTTTCTTAACCCTTACTAAAGCCTAACATGAAATAAGTCAGAAAAATCTTTTTTTTTTTAATGGAACATTGTTTTTAAAAATCTAAAAAGAAAAGTTTGCATATGTGTTTTTAGTACCATATTTGATAGGCCTTTATGGCTCATACAGTATGACAGAGGAGAATATGGCGCAGAATATGCATTTTTGTACAGTTGCTGATATTTATTTGGCCAAAAAGTACAATGAAATTCTAATAGCTTGTAATGTAAATCAATGGGATTTTGATAACAGTATAGCAGACTACTTACATAAAATGCATATAAATATCAATTGTCACTCTATATCTCCTAAGTAATGATGTATGGATAATCAGGTAATCCTAAATTGCTTTAGTCCATCTTGAAATATTACTAACAATATACTTCTTTTTCTTCTGTTTATAAAACCCATTAAAGATTTCACATCAGGGAAAGACCTAATCAACAGCAAAATGATGCTAATATCACAGTAATTTACTGCTCTTGTTTTACTGTGAGTTCACATTATGAAGTTGTCTTCAACCATGATGCCACTGTAAGAAATTATATTGTTTACTACTGTCAGATGACTGTAGAGACATTAAAGATGACTGTCAGTTAGGATTGGCGGTATGGCTCTGTTCTGGGCAAAAACTCCCTGCAGCCTAGCATGGATAAGAGCAGGGAGAGCAGTGATGACCCCCCAAAACAAAACCATATGCTGACAACCCCCCCAACCACAAACTGACTGCGAAATCTGAATGAAAAAAGTATGCTGGAAAGATGGACAGACAATAGGACATAATGGAAAGGAGCAGCATATCCCTCTGAATAGCAAACTGGAGGCAGCGTGACCCTTACAGGAGGGAAGTAGCAGCGAAGGGGTGCTCTTCTGTTACAACATCTGAGACGAGCAGCACGCCCCTTTAAAAGCAGTTACCTGAATGAGCTTAAGACAACATCATGTGGCCAATACCCAAAAGCTTAAGGAACAAGCTGGATAACCTTAAGAAACAGATGCCTTAAAAATAATTGTTGTCAATAACCTGATAGCATTCATCAAAACAGTGCTTCCCGCAGATTTGAAATACTTGTAGCTGTATGGAAAATCCTCCTACCCACAGCACAAAAAATGGAAGTTAACTTCGAATTAACGTGAAATGAAATGAATATAAATGAATTGAATTTGAATCAAATTAAATACAGTTGTGTAACCAAGTAATAACCAGGGGGAGTATACATTTTCAGTTACTTATTTATGAACAAGACCTAAATACACTCGGACTCTTATTTTGAAATGTGTATGCTTACTATTGCGGTTGCTCATTCAAGTTTAGATGAGGTAGATAATAATATACGTTTTACAACCATTTACAATATTTTACAATACCATAAAGTAAACTTTTGTCAATATTTAACAGCATTAGTCATATCAGCATAAGCAATCGCTTAGGATAAACATGCATGTAGTATACATTGACTGCGAACCACTAGAAGCAGTCTGAAGGCGCAACAGCGCCACATTTAAAGTCCCTGTGAACCGGAAGTTGCAAACGACTTTTCTCCAGTGTTGTGATGTATTTTCAAGTGAAACAGACTATTAAATAGAAGGCAGGGTTTTACCTTAGCGCTCCTCCTCTCCATCTCTCGCTCATAGCAGACTAATGGTTGGAGAGGAGTGGTTTAAGCATTTTCAGCCCAAGCCGTCAAACTGACGTCATCAGAGGAGGAATGCCATTCCGGACCGGAAGTAACTTTTCAGATTTTGATTAAAGTGTATTAACTTGCACGGATTAATTGTTCACCACAAGACTAGTAATATGCACTAACAAAGTAAATAGGGTCAATTTTGTTTTCATGCCGACTTTAACTTTGAACGTGCGGCGCATACATGAAATTATAGCCTATTTAAATGTAATCACATCAGGAATCGCAATCTATGTTTTCCCATCCACAAAATGTGGGAAGCACTCAGAGAGCTTAAAAAAGAAACTTAGCTTTGCTTTGTGAAGACGTTGTAATTTATGGAGGAATATAGAAATACAGCCAGCTGTGACGTGGATTCTTGATCTCCTTCTTGATCTCCTTCCCCTTTGTGTGATGAGTGCAGATCTCATCTGAACATGTTTCAGGTCACTTCCAAATCGAGCAGCTTACAATCAATGCGGCGAATTAGTTTGTTTGTTCAAGACTTGAACATGAAGTAAAATTTGTGTCAATTCGCTAAATTCTGGATTGCACAATTCAGTGGTCTCGCCCGCCGAATTCGCCCTTTAATTAACTCCTGAGCAATGCGAAAAAGCTGTTGATAATACTGAATGGACCATATATATACAAATGTGGTGATAGGTGTCGTATTCCTATAGGTCAATGTGAATCAGCTGATGCAAGCTTGACTAACGTGACCTGCCAGAACTGACGCTATACGCTTGATTTGTTTTGAAGTCACCGTAATGGTGATCAGTGTTCCATTTGCTTGGTATCTTGGACCTTATATATTCATATTCAAATTTGTGATCTAGCCAAGTCAAAAGTATGACAAATGAACACATTTGCTAAAACAATGACAAGCTACAATATAAAATAAGCGAATTGGCTGATTTTAAGTTAGTCAAACTATACTATTATTAACACTATTTCAGTATCTTATTACCAGTATCTTATTTCAAATTCATAATTGTTTGTAGATGGAAATTTCACAGTAGTGAAGCAGCTGCTGAGATTTATCTTTGAAAGGTGTGACATCATCTTGCAACACCAGATTGTTTTTCTTCCATCACCTAATGATGCACAGACATCCATACTCGACATACAAAACACAACACAAATAATAATAATAAAATAGATAAAATCTGAACATTACGAAATAATCAACACAAACTGCTAAAAGTGAACCAAAAATAAGTTCAGCATCACAGATGAAACCAACAAGAATCAAGAAACTCCACAGCATAATCTATTCATGCCACACTGCATGCTGGGTACCTTCATAGTACATATGCACTGTAGAAATACAGCATGATATTGTTTGTTTACAGTAATTTTTTGAGAGTGCCGTTAGATACAAGAGAAGTCCAACTGTGGAATTACTGTGAAAGTCATGCAGTCAATGGAATATGCTGTAATTTCACACTAAAAATTTTAACAGTGTACTAAAAGGCCTTTTACTTGATGAAAAAAAAAAAGAACTATCAAGAAGGCATGTATTATTTCCATATTCTATATACAACATTTAGAGATATTAAAAAGAGTGTATATTGTTTTGTTTTGTTTTGTTGCCCAGACAGGCCATAGCTTTGGCAGATTAAGTTGCTCATGTGGTATTATGATTTATTTCATATTATTGAATCCCACAGTATCCTCTAATCCTAATCCAGACATGACACAACAGATATGAAACAATTCCCCTCAGAGATCTTTAAATCCAATAAAGAAATGTAAACACACAGCATAACTAGAATTGATATTGGTCATGAAAAAGGTGATGGATTATCAGATTACAGTAAAACATACAGCAGTCTCATGAAGCAGTCATTTTTGTAATGCTAATATGAAATAGAAGTAGCATTTAAAAAATTATAAAGATCAAATATTTATTATAATATTCTAAATATATCAAAATTATATACTACAATTCTAAATATACAGTGTATATAGATCTTACATGGCGGCTCCTCTGTTTTCTGGCGTAGGTGCTGGCGTACCTCAGTTCCAGCCCATCGCCTTGAATTCAGGCTCACGTATACAGCTCCTGGAGAAGGGCTCTCTGCTCATAAAACACGTCCTGGAGGAAGATGCTGGATTTTATCTGTGCAAGGTCAGCAATGACGTGGGAGCCGATATCAGCAAGAGCATGTACCTCACCGTTAAAAGTAAGACCCTGTCAAGTGGAGCATGTTGAGTGTATGTGTGTGTTCAAATGTGTGTGCGTGTATGAATGAAATAATGAATGGTGATTGTGATGTCATCTTATTGCTATTAATAGACATATGTATTGCATCTAAACGTTTGGTTTGTGTAATTTTTTTGGTTTGTGCCACTCTATGTCTATGGAGTATGTGTGTGTGCGTGTCTGAGCCTGAGGGTCTTCTGCCCTGTTGACTGCTGTGTGTACGGTATTGTGCTCCTTGGTGAACTGTTTGTTTGTTGAGCAGGCAAAGACTTACATCCCCTCCATTAAACCCACTACACAACATTTATGCCCACTCTGGCATGAGGAGAAGACCAAACCAACAGAGCAGTGCCACTCGTATTCGCATTACGTCACATTCCTTTTTGTCTAAACATCACCACCCATTTAGATCAGCAACTTAACTACTGAAAATTTGAAAATAAATCGACATTAGAAAGAATGTTTATGCTGCATATTTCCATGCCGTGAAGATGATTTGGGAGAGGGGCTGTTGAGTTTCCCACAATGACAAAAAAGCACTATAAAAGTAGCCCATACAACTTTTGCGTTTTAAGGTTTGCATCAAAGTGTGAGCAGCCCAGGACAAAGCCTTGGGGAACACCAGAATTAAAACATTTTATTTGTCTGTACCTGTAAAATCTAGTATTATTTTGCAGGTGAAAATGTCAAAATCTGCTTGAAAATAGTATTCTGAGTAGCCATCGATATGGTTTGCTTGCTGACTCTGATATTTAAAGAGCAGGATGGCCAGTAGAATAAGGTAATTTATAAAACAATTGAATGAATTAACCCTACTTAAAAATTCAGCGTAAACCAGAATGAATTCCAGGTTGGTTTATGCTGAAAACAGCTGGTATAGTGCTGGTCTAGCTGGTGGACCATGTTGGGGACCAGCAAACCAGCATCCAGCATCCCATACTTGTCCCAGTATGCAAATGACCAGCAATGCTGGGTTTTTCAGCAAGGTGTAAACAAAATTGAAGAATGCAATGAACACTTATTTTAAACAATATTTAAGTTTAAATTGCCCAGAAATTGAAGGGCAGTGTGACTGGTCATAGTGGAAATAGTATCCATGCATTTAGGAAGGCTTTTAGAAAAAGTTTACTTCATGAAAGTTGCATTGATACATATTTTTGGCTTTAACATTTGTATTGTGTGGTAACCGTTTTATAAAAGCAATAAGGTATATATATTATTGCTTACACACACACACACACACACATATCTATCTATCTATATATATATATATATATACACACACACAGTCAAACCAAAAAATATTCAGACATTTTTGATATTTTTTATATATATTTACTAGTGTGTGCAAGACACTATAGTTCATTTATGTAAGTGAGGATAGCAAAATAAAGTAAACTGTGACATATTATACCAAAAATTCTTCATACAGATCTTGTCATATTTTATTACCATTTTTTTAAACTGTATTAATGAATGAAATGTTCAATATACATTTGCATTGTTTATCCTTTTGATCTTTTATTTAAAAAAAAATCACAAAATTCTAACCTTTCATTTAAGTAAAATAATTGAAAATGGGGGAGAATGCTCATTATGAAATAAGTGTTTTTCTCTAGTTCATGTTGGCCACAATTATTGGCACCCAATTATTGCAACATCCTTTTGCCAAGATAACAGCTCTGAGTCTTCTCCTATAATGCCTGATGAGTTTGGAGAACACCTGATGAGATCAGAGACCATTCCTTCATACAGAATCCCTCCAGATCCTTCAGATTCCCAGCTCCATGTTGGTGCTTCTTCTCTTCAGTTCACTCCACTCATTTTCTTTAGGGTTCAGGTCAGGGCACTGGGACGGTCATGGTAGAAGCTTCATTTTGTGCTCAGTGACCCATTTTTGTGTTGATTTTGATGTTTGTTTTGGATCATTGTCCTGATGGAAGATCCAACCACGGCCCATTATAAGATTTCTAGCAGAAGCGGTCAGGTTTTGATTTATCTGTTGGTATTTGATTAGAATCCATGATACCATGTATCTGAACAAGATGTCCAGGACCTCCAGCAGAAAAATAAGCCCTCAACAATAAAGATCCAGCAGTATATTTAACTGTGGGCATGGGGTACTTTTTATCCATGTGTGCACCAAACCCATCTGGTGGGTTTGCTGCCAAAAAGCTCTTTTTTTAGTTTCATCTGACCATAGAAGCCGCTCCCGTTTGAAGTTCCAGTCGTGTCTGACAACTGAATATGCTGGAGATTGTTTCTGGATGAGCGAGGAGGAATTTTCTTGAAATCCTCCCAAACAACTTGTGGGGATGTAGGTGCAGTTTGATCATTTTTTTAGGCTTTGTGAGACTTAAGACTCAACTAATCTCTGCAGTTCTCCAGCTGTGGTCCTTGGAGAGTCTTTGTCCACTCAAACGTTCCTCCTCACCGTACATTAGGACGATTTAGACACATGTCCTCTTCCAGGCAGATTTGTAACATCTTTAGTTGATTGGAACTTCTTAATTATTGCCCTGATAGTGGAAATGGGGATTTTCAATGCTTTAGCTATTTTCTTACAGCCACTTTCTATTTTGTGAAGCTCAACAATCTTTTGATGCACATCAGAACTATATTCTTTGGTTTTACTCATTGTAATGAATGATTACGGGAATTTGGCCTTTTGTGTTTCCTCATGTTTATACTCCTGTGGAACAGGAAGTCATGGCTGGGCAATTTCATGTTCATGATCACCC
The DNA here is from genome assembly GCA_037950665.1 of Hypophthalmichthys nobilis. Lineage (NCBI taxonomy): Eukaryota > Metazoa > Chordata > Actinopteri > Cypriniformes > Xenocyprididae > Hypophthalmichthys > Hypophthalmichthys nobilis. The sequence goes on along the minus strand of CM075479.1, from coordinate 33,092,910 downwards.
TGGTGAGCTAAATAAATGTACATATGAATGGGAATATACTAGATATTTTACTCATAAGAATTTCTAGGGGTGCCAATAATTGTGGCCAACATGTATTAGAGAAAAACAGTTGTTTCATAATGTGAGTGTCCCCCCACTTTCAATTGTTTCACTTCAATGTAACGTTAGAATTTTGTGAATTTTTTGAATGAAAGATCAGAAAGATAAACAATACAGATTTATTTTCACAGCCGCCTTTGCTCATATTTATTAATGGTGCCAATATTTGCGGAGGGCACAGTATATATATATATGACACACACACACACACACACATATATATATATATATATAATTAATCTACTGTAAATAGTCAGTATTTATGCAGATTTTATGTACTGTAGTGTGTGTGTGTGTGTGTGTGTGTAAGTGGAGAGAATATATGTTCAATTACAGTCATGGCTTGATAGAGAGTGGTTTTTGCTTTATATTGTCATCTTCTCCTTGTGTGGGTCTGGTGGCGCTCCCTCGTCTTCAGTATCAGAGAGCACATGCTCAGACTGTGACCAATTGTGCAAGAAAAAGGGGGAATTGCTTCAGCATGGCAGCCTGCTGCACTCCACCAACCACACACACACACACACACACACGCACGCACACACACGCACACACACACACACACACTCGTGCTACCCCTCCCAGCACAGAATATACCTCATTCCATTGGCCTGCACAGAGAAGGCTGTGTGTGTGTGTGTGTGTGAAGGGGGTAGATGGCCCACTCAGGCATGGCAACATGACGAGGTGGCCTAGTTTCCCAGGGTGCCCCTGTACTGGTGATAAAATGAGGGCTGAAATGGATTATATACACCCAGAGTTGCTGCTGCAGCTTCTGTATTCATACGGCATGACATGCCATACACACTAATCATATTCAACATGGCCATCAAAGTGGAAAATACAAATGGAGTTATCATAGTTAATACACATCCAGCCGTAAATGCTGGTCCAAATTGCCAAGAATATTTTAAGGCTTACTTGCATTAAAAGAATCGGAATGATCTGTGATTACAGTTTTGTTATTGTTACAGATTTATGCACTGTAAAAAAAAATATAAATATTTACCCTTTTTTGGCCCAGAGGTCATTGACTGCCACTATAATGAGTCTCTGCATCACCATCAGACGCTCATCTTTCATGCTTTTTAACCCGCGCACGTCTTTAAACTCCACTTATATGCTTCATTGAACTGACAATAAAGACTGTTAAAAGCCACATATGCGCCACGGTCTGACTCATCTTTTGTTTGTGTGTGTGTGTGTGTGTGTGTGCGCGTGTGTGTGTGTGTAGAGAAATATTACTTGCATACTTCCCTTGATTACTTTCTTGTGTAAATGTAAAGCTTTTCTCAGAAGACAGTTGCTGAACAACATTTTCAGCCCAGGTTTTAGTAGACACACACACACACAGACACACACACGTTCATGATGGACACAAAGGGCATAAATTTAGCATACGACAAAATACAGGTTCTTCTTGAAAATGTACCTTTTGTGTGTGTGTGTGTGTGTGTTTTTGTGACATATCAGGACACAAATTTATATAATGACATGGGTATGACATAGGTATTACAAGGAGAGGGTGACTTATGAAGACATTACCCCATGTCCCCATTTTTCAAAAGGCTTATAAATCATACAGAATGAGTTTTTTTGAGAAAGTAAAAATGTGCACAGTTTCCTGTGATGGGTAGGTTTAGGTGTAGGGTTGGTGTAGGGGGAGAGAAAATACGGTTTGTTCAGTATAAAAACCATTACGTCTATGGAATGTCCCCACAATTCACAAAAACAAACGTGTGTGTGTGTGTGTGTGTGTGTGTGTGTGTGACTCCAACTACAGGAATTTTCTAATTCTTTTTATTTTAAGTATGTTTTTATTTCTCCTTCATTTTAAAGATGTTCTGTGTTGTCAGCTTCTCTGTCTAGTATTAGCAAATATGCACATTTTAATTTTAAAAATCATAAGCAAGCAATTTCTGACACAGCTGTGCTCTTTTTTTCCTGTACAATAAGTAAATATCTCATCTGTATTATCACTTTATATCATGTTGTGTTATGTTTGTCATTAGGGTACAAGCTTAAAATTTCAACCCTGTTACCAGATATTTTTAAAGGCTGTTGAAAAGCAGATGTTTGTAGAAATATCAGCATTATACAGAGCACCTAACGGGACGTGGTGATGGAAAAAATTGATAAAATGTATATTGTACGTTGATGCATTAATACAATGCATGTCGCTTTGGATAAAAGCGTGCATAAATGGAAATGTAATTATGGTGGTAGAAAAAATATGAGATGGGAGGAAAAATTATATTTCAGTGATTTTGCGTTCTCGCATATGTTTAGTTAGTTTAGTTTAGTTTAACTTTATTGTCTGTACAGATTTCCTGATCAGAAATTCATCTTTAACACTGGCATAGAAAACACATCCTAACAGACAATACCTTACATTCACATAATAAGACACAGAAAAAAAAAAACACAATATAATATATATGTATGCCCACACATATGCATACACACATGTACACACACCTATCCAGACAGATACCTCATGATAATACCTCAGTTAAAATTATGGTTTAAAACCATCACTGCCAATGGTACAAATTATCTTTTAAATAAGTTATTTTTAGCCAGCGGTATACGCAGCCTGCGCCCCGAAGGTAGGGCCTCAAAGCAGAAATGGAGTGGATGAGTTTGGTCTGAATATACTTGCGATCGCCTTTTTTCCATAAAAACAGCTCTTGCATTGTACTCTGTTTCTGGCCAGTGATCTAATTTGCTTCATTAATAACTTGTGTTAATTTATTTTTCTGTCTCATTGTTAAATTACCATACCTTGATACAATATTATATGTTAAAATACTTTCAATCATCGATCTATAAACAATGGTTAGGACCCTCCTATCTATCCTAAAATTCATTAGTTTCCTGAACAAACCTAAACATGTTTTGCGTTGTTTCTCGCAAAAGTTGTTTGCAAGTGAACACAGTTTCTTAGGGGAACTCAAATGTTTTTTGTGAGCAAACACAAAAGTTTTGCAAGCGAATGTAAAGTTTCTCAAGGGAATGCTAATTTTTTGTGAACAAACGCAAAGTTTCTCGTTGGAACGCAAAAGTTTTTTTATATATTTTTTTCTCCCATCTCATATTTTTTCCACCACCATAATTACATTTCCATTTGCATTTCCAGACACCGTGCGCATAGTCTATTAAATCGAGTTCTCTTTCATGTCTTTTTGCGCTGGAACGGACAAATTCACACAAAATTTAATAAAAATGCCCGTATAGGCAAGTGTCTTTGTGAAACATAGTCGGTTATGTGAACAGTTGAGAAAGAAAACACGTGTGTAACAGTGTGTTGGATATGTGCAGCTCTTAAAGTGACAGCAGCCTAATAAACCTACAGCTGTCTTTGTCCTCAATGTTAATCTAACAACAAAAGACAAAGAGAAAATCATTCTGCTGTGATTTGGGCATTAAAAATGGGCATTAAATTCTATGCAAACACCTTGAGTAACTGTTAAACTGTCAACCCTGTTACCTTAAAGGTGTAGCTTTTTACAATTTTACAAAACATTTATAATTTTGAAGAAACTTTTTTGAAGATATTTACTATGTTACATTTTCAAAACAGAATGGCTATGGAAAAAAAGTGTTGTTTGTGAAAAGATAATATCTACACACACATGTGAATATCAGACTCTTCTGTGCTCCCTGTGGCTTTCCCAGGTTTGTTTAATAATAGTTAGGTGCTGCTCTATGGCTGCTGAAATGAATAAAGGGAGATTCTGTTTGATGTGCAGTTATAGCTGCCATCAGCGCTCCCCCCTCTCTCTTTATTACAGGAGCCTGTAATATTGCTGGATATTAAAAATATACATCAACTAAGCTGTTATGGGAATACCATTTAGAGCCCCTCTTGCCTGAAGCCCCTCGGCTGCTGACTGCAAGACTTTAAATGAGATTATACACACTCTTTTGGAGGTGTACTAAGGAGAATTTCTAAGAACTGAGGACTCGCCATGTTGTGATAAGTTTATTTATTTATTTATTACATTCAGTATTAATGTCTTCTGCCACGTCATATGAAATGCACTGGTGAAAAAAAGCTGTCAGAGTCCTAAAGTAAATATGCTGTTAATTTTCTATATAGAAAAATAATATATAAACTTTATACATACATGCTTTAGTAGAAGCACACTTCATTTCATTAAAATTTATATTTTATTACAAATATTTAAAAAAAAAAAAAAAAAAACATGTGAGTGGATGAGTTTGGTCTGAATATACTTGCGATCGCCTTTTTTTCCATAAAGTGTAAAAACAGCTCTTGCATTGTACTTTGTTTCTGGCCGGTGATCTTATTTGCTTCATTAATAACTCGTGTTAATTTATTTTTCTGTCTCATTGTTAAATTACCATACCTTGATACAATATAATATGTTAAAGTACTTTCAATCATCGATCTATAAACAATGGTTAGGACCCTCCTATCTATCCTAAAATTCATTAGTTTCCTGAACTAAAGAAAAAACATGTTTAATAGTGGAATTCCTGATGAAGGACTACACTACCCATAATCCTAAAGAGAGATCCACCAATCGGAAAAAAGGCAGTGTTACCATGGAAACAGAACTCAGCAGTGACAGACCACTCCCATTAAGTTGCAGACAAAAATATATATATGGCCATGATTCCCTTGTTTTAGTTGTTTAGAATTCATTTCCCACAACTTATTATTTATTATATTGCATGCACTATTTAGTAAAACGAGGGAACAGATTATTATAGAACTACCCTTGGATATCTTACAGGATGTGTCCATGCTTGAAACATCAGAGCTCTGTATTAGTCCTGTCCTTGATTCGGAGAGTTTTGGTGAGTCTAAACCATCCCTTATCTGTGAACAAAATAATGTGTTATCTGAAAGCTCAAAGACAAAAAGAGCCTTCAACCATGCTGCACAGAAACAAAATTATTTCAGACTGTAAACCATGCCAGAGTGATCTGGGATTCAAAACTCAAATCAAAGGCTATTTTAGGGGTGCACCTGAATATCCGAAGTATTATATCAAAGACTGATCAAGTTGAGCATCTGCTTATGAACTCAAACCTGGACTTTTTAGCATTGAGTGAAACTTGGTTGTCTACCAGTACACCAACATGCATGATTGATGTTCCTGGTTATAGCTGTTACAGAAAGGATAGACCATCACGAGAGGAGGGGGAGTCATGATTTATGTTAAGGATACTTTTAAATGTGCTGAAGTGAAACTAGATATTGCTGGATTAGAATGTTTGGCGTTAAAAATTATAATGTCCCCAAAAATGAATTTTAATGTTGTGATTCTTGTATAATCCACCCTCACATGATTCTACTTTTTATTATAATTTAGAGGAATTGTTGACGTTTTTAAATTGTCATACTGAAACTATTTTATTTGGAGAATTTAACATAAATTGGGCAGACAAACGTAGTAAGCATAAACTGAAATCAATTACAGCCAAACATAAATTCAGCCGGTTAATAAAAGGTCCAACAAGGATAACAAAAACAAGTAAAACTCTTATTGATCTGGCATTTACAAATAAACCTGAAAGGGTAATAAAAAGATATAATCTTCTGACAGGTTTGTCCGATCATAACATGATCCTGGTTGTTATAAAATTAACAAAGAAACGTTTGCAGAGTAATTTTCGTCAGACTTTTAAACCAGGAGTAGTAGGCATCCCTGAGAGTAAAATTACAAAATTTGAAAATGACCTAAAAAATATTAATTGGGATGATGTATTACAAATTGGTGGCCTGGACAAAAACTGTGAAACCGTGATGAGAACCATTGAAAAAATGATTCTAACAACCGTCAAAATATAGCCTACCATGGCTAAATTCAGACATCCATCAACTAATGAGAAAGAGATATCTTGCTTTGAAAAAGTCTTTGCTAACAAAAACACAGACAGATATCCTAAGTTTTAAATCATTAAGAAATAAAGTAGTTAGTGAAATGAGGAAGGTGAAAACTGTATATTTTGAGCAATGGATTGCAGAGTCTCATCTCTTTGGAAGTGCATTAACAAACTTTCTAAACGAGAAGGCATACAAAGAAAACCGGTGTTGGAGCTGAACATAAATGGAAGACTTAGTACTGATGGCACTGAAATTGCCAATGAATTTAATAAATATTTTATCCAGTCTGTGGAAGAACTTGCTGTATGTTTTAAACCTGTACAATTACCTCAACATGCAATAAAAGACACTTCCTCATCCTTTTATATTTCTGAGGTTGATGAAGATAAGATACTTCAAATTATTAATCAATTGAATAATTCAAGGGCTAAGGATATATTTGGAATGGATACCGCATTCATAAAAAATATAGTGCTTGCCTACTAAAGCCATTGGTAAATTTGATAAACTTATCTATTAGAGAAAGTAAATTCCCCCCAAATTGGAAAACTTCTATTATAACACCAATTCTTAAGGCAGGGTCAGTTGATGAGGTTCAGAATTATAGACCAATTTCTATACTCCCTGCAATTTCAAAAATTTTGGAAAAGTTGGTAGCTGAACAACTTATAAACTATCTGGAAGAACATGATCTACTTCACTGTAAACAGTTTGGTTTTAGGCCTAAGTATTCGACAGAAATGGCAAACTGCTTTCTCACAGAATTTATTAAGGGAGCTTTAGATAATGGTAATGTGGTAGGCGCAGTGTTTTTAGACCTCAAAAAGGCATTTGATACTGTGAATCATGAAATTCTCCTACATAAATTAAATTTGTTTAGCTTCTCTCAGCAGGCAATAAATTGATTTAGATCATATTTAGAATCTCGAGATCAGTGTGTTAAAATAAATAATTCAAGATCAGCTTTACAAAACAATGAGATGGGTCTCCCTCAAGGGCAGGGCTCAACGCTAAGGATTTTTTCTACTGGCCCAGTCGAGCCAGTGGTTCAAATTTTTACTTGCCCCGCCAAAATTTTCACTGGCCCCACAACAAAAAATTAATAAAAGTAAAATACAAGAAAATGGGCCTATAAAATAAGCATAGTTATTGTTTTCGTTGTCTTTGTTACATTTAACCTCAATAAATAGGGTTATGACACCAAAAGCTACTAGATTAACTCACTTATATTTTAAATATTGTTAGACAAATAAACAGTAAGTAATAAAATAGTAACAAATAATCAAATTACGAGTAATAGCACAAATAAATACAACAGAACAAACATAAATGAAATAAATGGTGCTTTTCAAGTTTTTCATGTAGGTTTAAACAGGAGATTTTCAGGTACAGAAATTGTAATCTAATGTATAACTATATAACTATAGAATAGATTAAACTTTATTAAAGTTAGTCAGTCAAGAGCAGTTACAGATGCATAAAAATGTTTTTAATGTTGAAAATATAAAACGTTAAATACTGTTATTTGAAATTATTTAAAAAAAATGAAGACACTTTATATGTGAAATTAAACCCGCCAGTAGGTGGCAGCGAATCACTGTTAATGAGCGAATCATTGAGATTCAACCGATTCATTCAAGCGGCTGATTCATTCAGGAAGTGCTGCTCAGAGACGCAAAACAATTCTGTGGACTTTGGAACTATTTTCGTTGGCGAAATACAGCGAAACAGACGACTTAAATGTAAGTCACTTGATATTAAGTTCTTGTTCATTAAACTGTACGCTGAATAAAATCAATATCACATTTGTAATCATGCTAATATTTGGAGAAAACGGCGCTCTTTGTGTAATATTGGTTAACTATATTAAAATATATAAATATGAAATATATACAGGGGCATTTTTGCCCCTTATCCTGAATTCTGGGGCAATCTAAAGGCATTTTAATAGACTTAATCACGCAGTGAATGCGTACGCTCTAAACATGCACGCGCACTAGTCTAACCTACTAGACTGTGTCACGTAGTACATGCGTGCACTCAATGGGTGTGTTTTTGTTTGTTTTTTGTAAAGTGAGGGACATACTCGATAATATCAGATCATTAAATCAACAATTACGATATCATAGACGATATATAACGCACACCCTACAGAACTGGCTCGATCGGGCAAGTGACCGTTCCGTCTACAGTCCCGAGCGTCGTTCACACTGGCCATCGGGCCATCGGGCAGTCCTTATTGTCGAGCCCTGAAGGGTCAATTTTGGGTCCACTGTTGTTTTCCTTATATGTCAATGATTTACCAAATTGTTGTAAGGAATCTAAATGTCAGTTAAATGCAGATGATACAGTCATTTATGTATCGGCACAGACTCCACGCTTAGCTGCAGATATATTAACAAATGAAATGACTGTTGTGTCACAGTGGCTGCAAAACAACCGTTTGACCTTGAATTCAATGTGAATTCTCAATGTGTTTTTCAATTAGGAGGAAGGAAATTAATGGTTTTATAATTAAGATCAATCAAAAGGCAACAGTTAACAATTTTAAATATTTAGGTGTTATTTTAGATTCACGTTTGTAATTTGATGTGCATGTGAAGAGACTGTGTAGAACAATCAGAACAAACCTGAATTGTTTTTATATGATTAGACCATATATATATCTCTAAAAGCAGCTACGTTATACATGCATGGAATGATCTTCTCACATTTATCTTATTGTGTGACTGTCTGGAGTCAGGTTTCTCAACTGACTATCAACCTGTTAGATCTCTATATAGACAAACACTAAAAATTTTGGACGAGAAACATCATTGTAATATTTTACAAAAATATAGTTTGCTTAGTTTTGAAAATTGTATAAATGTGTCTCTTATTAAAATGGTGTTTAAATGTGTACATAATCTTGCTCCAGAAATTATATGGCAATTAATATCAAAAGAGAGTAGTAAGAGGATCACTACAAGAGGTGCAACTAATCAAAATTGCACAAACACCAAAGAGAAAAACTAAATTTGCACAATCCACATTTTCAGTTCAGGGTACACTGCTTTGGAACTAGCAATGCAAACAGAGTTAAACGTTTTTCAAAGAAATTTAAAAAAGTGGTTCAAACAAAAGCATGTTTGTGAACACTGACGGTCATGCACAGTCTCAGCTTTTTTATTATTGTTATATTTTATATTTTTTGCTTAGTTTTTTGTGTGATTATTGTTTTACTGTTGTTTAAAAAGCCTAACCAGGGACTGGGGCTGAAAATTAGCCTTTGGCTAGAAGCCTGTATGTGGAGCATCGGCTGCTTGAAATTGTAGCAATGTTATACTGCATTGTCCTGTTAAATAAACTAATAAATAAATAAAATAAATATCCTGTGCATGATTTACTTAAAATGAGACCAGCTAGTAAAACATGCTGATGTATTAGTAAGACGTGGGAGTGAATTGTTAACTTGTGGCCATGATATAAAATGTTTTCCCCGCATGTCATATGTGCCGCTTCGTAAATATTGAACAGGCTTTTCTTTATCTATTTTTATTTTTTTTTTAAATCAAAGGTTGTAATTCATCTTGGAGCTGGTTGGTTTGTTTCAAGTCTTATAACTCTTTATTGAGCAATTATTTTAAATTTCTGTAGAGAAGTGAATGGGAAAAAGGCTGTCTGTAGGTAAAATACAAACATTTCTTTCCCATATCTTCTGGATCTTGCTTCAGTGCAGGTCTCAGAATCGCATCAGATCTTCAGAGAAAAGCACCCTCCACTAAAGAGCAATAACATTTAGAGAAGGCGGAGGGATATTTTCATTTTTTAATGTGTCGTACTTAACTTTCATAGTTGTCATGCAAAATAAATCAGTTCTCTCGTATGGTGCTGCTGCGCGGATCTTGTGAGTGAATAAGAGATGAGAGTTAAACATTCACAGGCCTGACTCTGACACGCTCCATCATGTCAACTTCCGCCACTTCACACCGCACTAAACCCCACCAGCATATGCCTCTCAGAGCCCGAGAGACTGCACGTGTGTCTGTCTGTCCTTGAACAGCTAATGTTTGGGGTGGACCATATGTCCAAAATCACATATCACAGTATGAGTACTTATTACATTTACATCAGCACAGTTTTGATGCAAATGCAACCATACATATATATATAATCAGACAGTGTCCGAATAGCATGTCTTCTTACCCTGGAACAGACAAATTCACACAAAATTACGTCAAAATGCCCAAATAGGCAAGTATCCTTGTGAAACATAGTCGGTTACGTGAACAGTTGAGAAAGAAAACACGTGTGTAACAGTATGTCGGATATGTGCAGCTCTTAAAGTGACAGCAACCTAATAAACCTACAGCTGTCTTTGTCCTCAAAGTTAATCTAACAACAAAAGACAAAGAGAAAATCACTCTATTGACTGAATAACTTTTGCAACTTTAATAATGATTAGTCTAGATTTATACAGTGAAGACTATGCAGTGTTATTTTACATTTAATTTATTCAATTTCTGTACCTGAAAGTTGTGATGTTTCACTAGTATCTAAAAATTTCAACCACTGACCCAACCAGGCCAGTAGAAAAAAAAATCCTGGAGTGTGCTATTAAATTAAAGATAAAATATGAGCAATAATATGAACAGTGAAAGTAACAGTGCAATACATTTTAACAGGCATAATTTGGTGTGAAAATAACTGAAGGGAATATCTTTTTACTAAGCCAACTAATTTGATCCATATTCTTTTGGTTTCTGCCAAATATTTTTAAAAATGCAATGGAAATACAGGTATTGGTACTCAGTATCAGCAGGTACTAAAAATGAAAGTATCAGTATCGGACTGGAAAGTATAGGAAAAAGTGGTATCAGTGCATCCCTACTGGTCACAGACACGAAGACATCTTTAATTTTAATGATTGTTCACTAAAACCATGTTTTCAGCCATTTCAAGTTTGATTTTGACGTGAGATAAAGTGGTGAGATAAAGTTGTTTACTTACTTTTTAATCAGTCTTCCCATTAACACCATCATTATCTTCATTTAGGCCGATTCGAGAACGTGCACGAAATCAAGAGGTGGGATTTATCGCACAAACCAATTATACACCAATTATAAAAACTAGTGACTTTTACACTTTTTAGTGTCACATTTTATAATATTTGTGTTGTTTTATTTTTGTAATATCGATTATTTTCTCAACCATTTTTTTAGGAGACACCGCCTCCCTTGCCTCTGCCCCTGATGAGATATATATACTGTATATAGTGCTTAACAATTTTTTAGATCACACAAATATTTTAGGAATCTGTCAAAAACTTGTTGAAAACAAAAAAATGTATCATCTTTTATTAGGCAAATAACAAACTGAAACAACTAAATAGTCTTTATTCACACACATAACCCCAAAAATATATATACACTATGGTAGTGTATAATGTTACAAAAGATTATATTTCAAATAAATGCTGTTCTTTTGAACTTTCTATTCATTAAAGAACCCTGAAAAAAAAAATATTGTACACAATAAATGTTTCTTGAGCATCAAATCAGCATATTAGAATGATTTCTGAAGGATCATGTGACACTGAAGACTGGAGTAATGATGCTGAAAATTCAGCTTTGATCACAGGAATAAATTACTTTATAAAATATATTCAAACAGAAAACAGTTATTTTAAATTGTAATAATATTTCACAATATTACTGTATTTTTAATTAAATAAATGCAGCCTTGGTGAGCAGACGAAACTTCTTTTAAAAACATTAAAAATCTTACCGTGTCCAAACTTTTGACTGGTAGTGTACATATATATATGTATATATATATATATATTTAATTTGTATTTTGTATGGCCTCCTTTGGCCTTGGTAACAGTTTGCATTCTTGCTGGCATAGTTTTTATGTACTTTCTCACAGTCTCTGTTGTTATTGACTTCCAAATAGTTTCTAGTTGTTCCCTTTTGATGAAACTTTTGTGCGATCTATCTTTGAATCCATTAAATCCCAACAATAATCATATTTTAGCATTAGAAACACTACTGTGACTGAAAAGCTTACACACACTGGTGTGGATTAACCATTATAGAAACATAAAAAAATATTCTGGTAATCACCAATACTGTTAGTTTAGGACAGCTGTGGCACAAACCTTACATTGGGTGGTGGATTTGGTAAGTTTTATTCACTGTATTGCTGAGCAAAACAAGCAAAAGGATCTATATGAATAATCGAAGTGTGCTCATCTTTTAATCATAGACATGCCTGCCAGGAGAGAGAGAGAGAGAGAGACACAAATCCCTCACACTGCTCCAGGGTAACAAGGTTTCAGACAGAGGCGGTGAGACAGGCCTGAGAATGGTCTCGCGGCTCTTTTCATGTCTGTGCTTGCAGTGTGAACTCCTCAGCAGTGAACAGCTCAGTTTGCTTTCAGCTCATTTACTCCATATGGGGTGATCCGATCACTGCCCGATTGAAAATAAAACTGCATTTGAAGAAAGACACTTGGAGCGGTGCTAATGGTCAATTTAATGTACCAAGACTTTAAATGATGAATTTAGACCAACACTTTAGTTTAGGGTCCAATTCTCACTATTAACTAGTTGCTTATTAGCATGCATATTACTAAGATATTGGCTGTTTATTAGTACTTATAAAGCATTTTTCAAAGCATGCCTTTTTCTGTATGACTATATTTTATCCACACCCAATACCTAAACTTAATAACTACTTTACTAACTATTATTAAGCAGTAATTAGGAGTTTATTGAGACAAAAGTCATAGTTAATAGTTAGTTAATAGTGAGAATTGGACCCTAATCAAAAGTGTGACCCAACATAGTTGGTTATTATTTATTGTAAGAGTGTGTGTGATCCAGATCTACATGTTTGTAATTTGTTCTGCTGTGACCCATATCAGATATGAACGTGTTTTGTTGTTGATGAAGCAGGTGGCCATGTAATATAACCTTTGTGCAGTATCACAACAACCTCACAATGCCAGTCAGTTGCCTGTGCTTAAGTTCTTCTGTTTTGCATATGAGATGTGCTGATCATTTATTCAAAGAAGACCAGTTTTCCAAAGGCCATTTTGGGTGAATTTCACAAAGCGTGTTAAGAACACGTCCAAGTCACATTTCAGCACAAACACACAAACAAGTACTCAAAACATATTTTTGTAATTCTCATTATTTTCAATAAAGATTAGATTCAAATGATTTTTTTCATTATTGTAATACAGTCCATATTTAAAAAATAAATATTTTTAAATATGGACTGTATTACAATTTCAGTTTAACATTGAACATAAACAACATACATGAATTTAAAGGGGTCCTTGATTATGATTTCACTTTTTTAACTTCAGTTAGTGTGTAATGTTGCTGTTGGATCATAACGACACTCAAAGTTCAATGCAAAGGAGATATTTTCTTTCACAGAAATAGTTTTTTAAGGATTACAACAAATGGCTGGTAGGGACTACAACATGCTTCTTCCTGGGTTGGTGACGTCACTAACCCTAAAATTTACATAAACCCCGCCCCGAGAACACACAACAAAGGGGGTGAGGCCATGTTGGGCTGCTTTAGAGACGAGGAAGAGTTGTTGTAGTAGAGTGTTGTTGTCATGCCGTCATTTTACACCGGACTGCTTCACAAACGAGGGTCAATTCAACACTGGATTTGAACAAAAGATTAACATGACGGCACATGCTAGTGGATGAGTTGAATCAACTCCACAGCAACTACATAAATTTATCCACTAACCATTCAGAAACGTCCAGTTTCATTCTAGAAGTTGTAACTTCTTCCTGAGTCTCTCCATCAGTGTCGACTCCGGTTTGAACAATGTAAGGCTGAACACCGTTACTGACAATCCTCATTTTGGCTGCGTGAGATTCTCCAGCTTTGTTGTTGTTGAGCGACCGAAGCACGAGCTGTTAAAGCTCCGCCCTCTTCTGGAAAGGGGGCCGGGAGCTGCAGCTCATTTGCATTTAAAGGGACACACACAAAACGGCGTGTTTTTGCTCACACCCAAATAGAGGCAAATTTGACAAGCTATAATAAATGATCTGTGGGGTATTTTGAGCTGAAACTTCACAGACACATTCTGGAGACACCAGAGACTAATATTACATCTTGTGAAGGGGGCATTATAGGTCCCCTTTGAGAATATTATAGTATAGTATTTGTTATGTCCCTTTTTGCCTAAATAACTTTGAACAGTCAGAGTCCACAAGTTTGTGTTAAACATGATGATCCATGTTATTCCAATATCATTTGAATATGTTTCAAAGAGCACCTCTTGTGCTTTAATGGGAGCACAAATCATTTTATACCAAGGATTTTGCATGCTTAATGTCACATGTTTGCTAGAAATAATGACTTGGAAATAAAGTAGATTTTGCAAATATTTCTCTTTTTAATTTTCCATCAAAACTTTTCTTTCTTTTAAATTGTTTAAAATCCAACCTAAATCTTATTTCATTAATGAAATTTTCAGTGTATATAATATTTCTATACTTTGTATATCATTTACTGTATATCATTTTCACATTATGGTAATGAGATTGTGTATTTATTTATTTATGCATAATGCAGTGAGAATTGAGAAATCCTTATTGTTTTAAAAAGTTATTTACAAAAATAATTCTGCTAAAATATGAGCTCTTCATGTTCTTGACAGGATTTGTGCGATTTACAGTAATTGTGAAGGTACATGTTTTATGATGAACGTATATTTCTGAGCTGAGCATGTGAAAGTAAGTGCTATGACAGTGTCGTCGCTGATGTTGAATATCATTTCATGTATAATGTCGCTCTGTTTCTCCTCCTCTTCAGTTCCTGCTATGATCACATCTTACCCCAACACCACACGAGCGGAACAGGGTCACATGACTGAGATGAGCTGCACTGCTCACGGTGAAAAGCCCATCAAGGTTCGCTGGGAGAAGGAATCTCATATCATCAACCCAGACATGAGCCGCTATGTGGTTACTGTGAAGGAAGTGGCCGATGAGGTCATATCCACCCTGCAGGTGAGCAGAGTTCCATCTAAACTGAGAATGCAATCATACGCCTCATTTCCAAGAGACATATTCAGGTTTGCCCTGGACTCGCTGTCAGTGAACGACATCATTTCCTGTCAGAAAACATCTGGAGTTTTCACAAATACTCACGAAATATTTGTCCTTATTTTCAACATGGAACTGCACTTGCAGCTCATTTATCCTTCTAATGTGACTCATTTTCAAGCTATATTCAATAAGGGCAAGACATGAATTTATCCATTGGATGGTAAGAAAATGTCACAGTGTTGGAAATTTCCACTTACTGCATGCTACGCTTTAAATTATGTACACTTTGTAATATATTTTTATTTATTTATTTATTTTTTTACTAAAAGTATGTGAAACATGAAGTATGCAGTATGCAACAATAATCAGTTCAAATCTAAGTTTGCAGCATAATCTATTTGGGTTTTTTAGTATTAATATTACAATTATCCCATATGACAAAAAAAAAAATATTTTTTTAAAATATAATTCAAAATATTCAAAAATGGCCAAAAATATATTTGACAAAATATGTTTAAATATATTTTCTACCAATATATTTTTTGTATTTCAATTCTCCATGTATTTCAATCCAAGAAAATACGTTTGACACAATACACGCCACATTTGAAGAAAAACACATATGAACATTAACACTAATTTTAATAAACAGCAGCAAGAAACATACTTCAAAAATTAATTACAATATATTAAAAAAATAAATATTATTAAATTCTTATGAATCTAGTTTTAATCTCTAGTAGGCTATTCCATCCACAGTTACATTTAGCCTGAATGTAGGCAACTGTGAGACATTTATTTTCGTGTCCCTGAAATACATTTTGAAATATTTTGGTATATGAAGACTGAAACTAAATATATTTTGAATTTCAAAAACATATTTCATTGATCTTCACTGTTGCAATATATATTTACCATATATGTGACCTGGAGCACAAAACCAGTCATAAGTCACACAGGTATATTTGTAGCAATAGCCAACAATACATTGTATGGGTCAAAATTATCAATTTTTCTTTTATGCCAAAAATCATTAGGATATTAAGATCATGTTCCATGAAGATATTTTGTAAATTCCCTACCGTAAATATATCAAAAATGTATTTTTGTGAGTGGATATGCATTGACAAGGACTTCATTTAGCTCGATTTTCTCAATATTTTGATTCAGATTCCAGATTTTCAAATAGTTGTATCTCGACCAAATATTGTCCCATCCTAACAAACCATACATCAGTGGAAAGCCCTTATGTGGTCCAGGGTCACATATATGCTAATATATTTTAGCCATAATTTTTTTTTTTTTTTTTTTTTTGCTGTATGGGATTACTAGTCAAATAATGAGTCAAAAAAGTGATATTATATCCAGGTTGATATTACCAGAAGTGGAAGGTTGTGTCAGGCGCATTGCATTGTGGGATCTAGTACCTAGCACAATATGCTCTGTTACATACTGCACGTTTTGGCAAAAGCAGAAAATCCTCGTAGTGTTCACCTGCAGGTGTAGTTCAAGAAAAAAACAATTTGAAACAGTTTTCACATTTAGAAACTGCTAGTGAATTTCTCAAATAATTACAAAGAAATGGCAAGTAACACATTGAATTAAACATAAAATTTTGAAGTAGAAAAACATAGAGTGGTCAGACCACCATAGTATTCATAATTTTAAGTTTTCTCCATGATTCTGCAAACGTTTGAATAAAATGAAAGCCCTTACTACATAAAAAGGAGTAAAAAAACACTAATATTTTTGGCCTGGATACAAAAACAAATCCTATCATAATCAGAATCCTTAAAGTGATCTGTGCTGATGGTTAATTATTTCAAAATGGCAATATATTTTGAAGACCACACAATAATAACTAAATCAACCAATCCTTTAGGAGGACCTTATATAAAAAAAGAAATGACCCTGGAAGACAAATTTACCTTGCATTATAAAGAGGTTCTGCAGACATTTAAAGGAGCACTTGACGGTTCCAGTTAGTATTATTGTATATGTTTGCAGATCTGTTCAATTGTTTTATTTAACATTGCACAAAATATTACTCAGACACCATGCTGTGCACTGGAGGCATTTGTACACTGTAATCCTTCAAATGTAATAATTCAAAAGACCATACCTGACATAATAATGAATATCTATCCCAACGATCTCTATGAAATGATTTTGAAACATGAACGACTGGAATGTGAAATCAAACAGCAAAACTTCTCCTTTCCTTTAACCAAAAGTCTTAATTTTGTGTCTTCACAGATCTTACATACTGTCAGAGAAGATTCTGGCTTTTTCTCCTGCATTGCTATCAACTCTTATGGTGAAGATAAAGGAATCATTCAGTTGATAGTACAAGGTAAGGTTTCTGCTGTGTTGTTGTTGTTTCCATTTTAACTTAATTTTAATATTAAATAATATTCTATTATTCTAAATTATATAATAGTTTTTTAAGACAATCCAAGCATGTTATTTATTGTCCTTCTCTCTTCCAACATTTCTCCAAAGATCGTCCTGACCCTCCTGAGGTTGAGATCAGAGAGGTCAAGGACCGAACCATCGCACTTCGCTGGACAATGGGCTTTGATGGCAACAGCCCTATTACAGGATATGACATCAACTATAAAAACAAATCTTGTAAGAGATTTTTTGTCTCTAGTATTATTTGTATTCTTAAAAGCAAGATCTATTTATGGGTACATTGTGTTACTACATAAGAAAATGTTAAGAACACATTTTTTTATTGTATTATTTTATTAAGCATGGTAAACATTCAGCTATATATATATATCTCCAGGGCCTAAAACTAACTTTTTAGTGGCCGATGACTTAAGAAAATTTACCGGCCAAAAATTTTTTACCAGCCATGAAACAAAAACAGGCGATTATGAAACCAATATTTTAGATACTAGTGAAAATTCACAATCCACTATCCCAATTTTCGATACCACAGCTAAAACTGCTTGCTTAACTAATATACTTTTAATAGCCTACATTTTTAAAGACAAGTAAACAATCAGTAATAAAATAAGAACAAATAATCAAATTACAAGGAATAGCACAAATAAATATAATACAACAAAGATACAAATGAACTAAACAGTGCTTTTCAGGCGGGTCTAACAGTAGTTTTCAGGTACAGAAATTTAACAAAGTAGTCTAATCAAATGAATAACACTGCATAGTCTTCATATCCTTTTAAACGTTCAAGAGCAGTGAGTGATTTTTTTTTCCTTTGTTGTTTGGTTAACATTGAAAACACAGATAGCAGCAGGATTATTAGGATGCTGTCACTTTAAGAGTGTGAGAAGTTTTGTGTGCGCACACATCCGAAGTGCTCACAGCTGCGTCTCAGACAGTGTGCAAATAATAAAATGAGTTCTCTTTCACGTCTCCTTGTGCCTAAATGGACAAATTCACATAAATTTATCTCAAAGTGCCCCTCTTTGCGAGTATCCAGGTAAACAGTTGGTTATGGCTTAAGTAAGCAGCAGAGAAAGAGCGCATGTGTATCATTATATCCGTGCATTAGTCTTAAAGTGACAGCAGCCTAATATTCCTGCTGCTGTCTGTTTTAATGTCAATCAAACTACAAAAGACAAAGAGAAAATCACTCCCTGCTCTTCACTGAATGAGCATAACAAGCATTTTTTGTAACTTTAATAAGGATTATCCTTTATTTAATTTGTACTGTAAAGATTATATATTTTACATTTAATTACTTTATTCTGAAAAGCACTGTTTATTTCATTTTTATCTTTGTTCTAGTGAATTTATTTATTTGTGCTATTGCTAGTAGTTTAATTATTTGTTCTTTTTTTATTAATTACAGTTTACTTGTCTTTAATAATCTTTGAAATTCATATTAGTTAGTAGTTTTAGCTGTAGGATCGAAGAGAGAGTCGAGAATTGTTAAATTTCATTGGTATTTTATTCATTTATTACTTTTTTTGTGGTGGGGCCAGTGAAAATTGAGTCAATTAATTCACTGAATCGAATCAAAAACCGAGAATCGAATAGAATCAGAGTCAAATCGATACCCAGCCCTATTAATAATCACTGCAATAATGATCCAATCATAGACTCAAGCATTTAAATCCAAACAGAGACTTTTTTTTTTTTTTTGGCCGGGCAGTAAGTGTTGCTAGAATGTGATATTGACCAATCAGCATCTTAGACTGGAACAGTCTGTTTTATAAAAAAAAGTCTTTAATAAAATGGATAGATTGAGTTATTAAATTGGACTGGGTGAGTAATATTCACATTGGCTGTATTCTGTGCGCCAATCATTCGTAGAATGATCTTTGATCATTATGTTGCTTGGCAACTATAAATAGCCTACAGTTAGGCTAATGAACTAATTACTTAAGAAGTATACACATGGAAGAATTGCTAATTGTGATTGTCATTATGAATAAACAGAATTATTTCTTACTACACCCTTTAAGCTGTGGTGAAATGACTGTACCCTGGCCTCTTGTGGTTTACTGCATTATCACACACTCTGTATTTCTCTGCACTCCTTGAAGCTTCATGGGCCTCATCTCAGATGACCAAAGACGTCTCCCCTCAGCTGAATCAAGCCACCATCATTGAACTCCACCCCGCTTCCACCTACAACATCCGCATGTTTGCCAAAAACCAGATCGGAGAAAGCCGACCAAGCAATGAGCTGACCATCACCACAGATGAAGCCCGTGAGTATTCCTACAACTGAACATGATGTGAGCCTTTGTGAGCTTTTCTGTTGTACATTGTGTTATCTGTGCCGCCACCTAGTGGCTCAGTCCATTATTTTCTCTGTCTGACCTGCATGTGATCAATCCAGCACCTGATGGCGCTCCTCAAGACGTGCAGCTGGAAGCAATCTCATCCCAAAGCATCAAAGTCACGTGGAAGGTACTACTGAGGAACTACTCACCCATGGCAGAAAATGAATCTGCATGCTATCCCGCATGAATAGTGTGCAAAATTAGAATTTGTGCTGGCTAGTGGCTGCATCATAGTACATTTTAGAAGAATATTTTGTGTTCAAGCTCTTTTGAAAGTAGTGACATAATGGTGATTATCAGAGAAAACAGTTTTGACTCGTCCCTCGTTTCTGTAGACGAACATAATGTTTACAATGACACATTTACAATGGAGGTAAATCAGACCAGTGGATCTAAAAGAAAAAATGTGAAGGTCATATTTTGTTAAAACACACAAGTTCTTCACTAAAAAAAATACAATTATTTCATCTGTAATATTTTCTAAACAATCCTTTTAGAGGTGTGACTACATTTCAGGTGGACAAACGTATGGTTGTGTGTTACCAAAGTAATTCACTTGTGGGTTTTTGTGAATTTGTATTGTGTTTTGTTTTTTACGGAGCCCCTAATGCCTGCTACAGACTGTGTGATTTAGGCAATCCTATAAGATCATTACAAATCACACTGTACGACATGGATCTAATAAACTTGGGTATGACATGTATGTAAACTGTATGATGATGACACTTATTGAATTGTAAGCTACGATGCAAGTTAGTATAGAAGAATAAAACATCATCAGTATGCGCTAGTGGTAAACAAATAGAGCAAGATGAATCGCACTTTGGCAATTGTGGGTTTTATGTAAGCAGAAAAAAAGAGGAAGCGAAAGAAGAGAATATGGACACGGTCATGGCCAGTGTTGGGGTAACGCTTTACAAAATTTTTTGTTGTTATTAAAAAACAAACAAACAAGCAAGCCCAGGCCAGATGAGAAAGTAACGCAAAAATAATGTAACGCATTACTTTTCATAAAAAGTAACTAAGTAACGCAATTAGTTACTTTTTTAGGGAGTAACGCAATATTGTAATGCATTTCTTTTAAAAGTAACTTTCCCCAACACTGGTCATGGCTAGGGAAAAGAGGCCAACTTGGCATGCCAGTTTTGCAAATGGAGCTTAAGGTAAGTAGTTTTAAGTTCTAGCACCATCACGTTGATCAATACGCCATTTCATGTTACATTTTTATTGGGTAGTCAGTAGACGTAGGTCGTAGCAGCAAACACACTGTGAGATGATCATGCTAAATTTCTGACACTGTCAGAAAATAATCGCAGGACCACCGTTTAGGAGCCACAACCACAGAAATCACCACGATTGGTCATCTTTCGTCTGGGACAGCCCAAAATTGTACAATGTGTACCGGGCATAAGGCAGGGGTGTCCAAACACTGTCCTGGAGGCCCACTGTCCTGCAAAGTTTAGCTACAACTTGCCTTAACACACCTGCCCGGAAGTTTCTAGTGTGCCTAGTAAGAGCTTGATTAGCTGTTCAGGTGTGTTTAATTGAGGTTGGAGCTGAACTCTGCAGGACGGTGAGCAGGATTGGGAACATGGGCCGGTTGCACCAGCTGGATGTTAAAAAGTTGGGTGTAAGCTCTACGCTGGAGTTGGCACACACACCGTGAACGCTCACCCGGAGCAACGGCCATACAGTTTGTACATACTCAAAATGACGTACTTTCTCATCACCAGTACTTAGTTTTGCGAATTGTAATGTACTCATATTTTGCAGAGAAACTGCCTTTCTGGTATTACAGTATCTATTCTATTGTATCTTTCCAGCCCCCCCTTAAACACTTGCAGAATGGTTTGATCCGAAGCTACCAAGTGTGTTATCGGGAGTTTGGGACAGGGGGCAGCCCCCAGTACAACACCATCAATGTAGACACCACAGGGGACATCGAAACCCTCACTCTGGATAACCTGAAGAAGTACACGCAGTATGAGGTGCGGGTACAAGCGGCCAATCGGGCAGGAATGGGTCCCACCTCAGAGGAAATCACCATCACCACGCTAGAGGATGGTTAGACACTTTGTGATTATCACCTTTGTTACATTTTATGGAAGCTTGTTTCCGCCACGGAATAATAATAAATAAAAAAGATAATTGCGACTTTTTATCTTGCAATTCAGATTTTTTTTTTCTCAGAATTGCATAAAATAAACTCGCAATTGCGAGAAATAAAGTCAGAATTGTGAGATATAATTTCACATATAGATATAAACTCGAAAAAAACATTTTCTTGCGGTTGCGAGTTTATATCTCGCAATTCTGACTTATTTTCTCACAATTGCGAGATATAAACTTGCAACAAAAATAATAAAAGCAAATAATTATTTTATTCAGCAAGGATGCATTAAATTGATCAAAAGTGACAGTAGGCATTCACAATGTTACAAAAGATTTCTATGTCATTTGTGAGTTATAAAAGTCAATTTTAAGGGGGAAAAAAAATTCTCAGAATTGCTAATTTATATCTCACAATTCTGACTTTATAACTCATGCAATTCTGAGAAAAAAGTCAGAATTGTGAGAAAAAAACTCAGAATTGTGAGATATAAACTCACAATTCTGAGAAATTCTTTTTCCCCCTCAAAATTGGACTTTATAACTCACAGTTGAAATAGAAATCTTTTGTAACATTGTGAATGCCTACTGTCACTTTTGATCAATTTAATGCATCCTTGCTGAATAAAATGGCGGAAACAAGTTTCCATAGCATTTACATACTTTCTGTTGTGGTGAAAAAAATCCTGTAGATTTACAATGAAGATTAATTCATTGATGTTATCATTTATAATAGTTATTAATTATTCTCATTTATTATCTTTTTATCTGTAGGATACAGTAAAGCACGAACATTGTTTGTGATTACATGATAATTTATATCACGTATATTAGCTAAAGGCCCCAATATACTCACAGCAAAGTTATTGTTTGTTCTTCGCTTGATTTACTTCAACGAAATTGAAGAACTACCTGGTGTGACATCATTTCGAGACCAAAACAAAGTTCATTTGGAATTTGTTTCTAGAGTTTAATAAGAATAAACCTGCATAATTCCTGTCCTTTCTGACAACAAAGCATTTGAACGTGACGAGCTCGTAGTGGGAAATTGGAAATTTCCGATAGCACATGAAATCAGCATACGGTGTTACTTGCCAGAGCGAACTTTTCCAAAGCCTGCTTTTGTTGGAAATGACATCACACCAGTTCGTTCTTCGCACTTTTCGATTGAAGTATATCGGGGCTTTAACACCGTCTGTTCTGTGTACCCACCACAGTGCCCAGTCGCCCACCGGAGAACGTTGTGACCACAGCCACCACCCCCGAGACCATCTCCCTGTCCTGGTCTGCTCTGCCCAAAGAAGCCCTGAACGGCATGCTGCTTGGATATCGTGTCATCTACTGGGCCAATCTACCTGATGGAGGTCAGGCAGACGTTCATACACTTATGTATAAATATGTAGCACACAGATGTCAACCCCAGTTCTTCAGGTGTTTTCTTAGATGAAGGGAGTTTTTAGTTTTTATTGTTTTAGGTTGCAGAGGTTTAAGTTCCAGAGTGTGTCGGCCACCTGGAGGATGATCCTTCAGATATCATTCTAATATGATGATTTGGTGCTCAAGAAGCATTAGTATCAACACTGAAAACAATTTTTGCTGCTTAAACTGTGATTCATTACTACCATTCAAAAGATTGGGGTAAGATTTAAAAAAAAAAAAAGGCAAATAATTATTTTATTTCAGCAAGGATGAATTAAATTGATTGAAAGTGACAGTATAATGTTACAAAAGATTTCTATTTCTAACAACAGCTGTTGTTTTAGACTTTCTATTCATCCAAGAATCCTGAAAAAAAAGTTTCCACAAAAAATATCAAGCTGTTTTCAACACTGATAATAAAAACCACCATTATTAATTTAGCACCAATAATAATTGAGCAGCAAATCATCATATTAGAATGATTTCTGAAGGATCATGTGACACTGAAGACTGGAGTAATGATGCTGAAAATTCAGCTTTGATCACAGGAGAATACATTACATTTTAAAATATATTCAAATTGAAAACATTTCTTTTAAATTTAATAATATTTCACAATATTACTGTTTTTTTAGTGAAACATACGGGACACACCATTTCAGTTCAATTGCATTTATACCTCAGACCACCAGAGGGCATGGTGTCTCTGTTGTTTTGGGGACAGAAAGTGAAGGAACAGAGGGCAGTGACACAGAAACACAAGTGGGACATATACTTAATGGACAGATTAAATACATTTAGATTTACAATCTGCTTTCATCTGTGATTTACAAAGGCAGAAAGCTATTTACTGGATGAAGGTTTTGTATCGGTCCCAAGAATGTGGCTATATGCATAAACCATATCACTCATATTGTTTATGTAGTATGTACTGCGTACTATGAACAGTACACAAATTCACTGTATACATGAAATACGTGGATGACCGATGAGCTCAGCAAAATTAAATTAAACAAACATTAAAATGAGCTAAAACAACTAAAAATCAAGAGATTTCTTTTTTGAATTCATCCCCTCAACATTGTTTTCTTTGAGTAACCTGTTTTCCCACTGTCTTGTAAAACCTGTATATATGAGTTAGCAAAGTGTAAAACGTTTCTAGACCTGGAAAATTCATGTAAATTAATAAAATCTAACACAATTTTTGTAATGAATACTAGTTATTCTGAACTGTGATTTTATAGGGTAGAAATTTAGTAAAATATATCCTTATCCTTAATCCATATGCAGTAAATCAAGATCGACTGAAAAAGTCACATAAATTCACTGGTTAAAACGAGTGGAAATCCTGAAATTTAATTTACAATCGAACCTAGGAGTATCAAGCCTTCCAATATTGTTGTGGACAATAATCTCAAGAGTCAAAAAGGTTGAGAACCTTTTGCGAAAATGTCTACAGCAAATCACGCCACATGGGACAGTATTCATTATTTGATCAGACTCCAGCCGGATCACAACGGTTCCTCAGACAGTTCCTTAGAAAGGAGCTTTTTTGTTGTTTTTTTAGATAAAATTTAGATCAAATCTAGATTAAATTTCAAGTTTTAGTTTCAGAAAATGCCACCTTCTTCACACATACGCAATCTTTTGAAACCGTGATGAATGTCAGTATCAGAGCACGCGCAGCAGAGAGAGCAGTGGTCGTTTTCCAGGCTGCACTGCAGAGCCATTAATAATTGAACTACAATAAGATATTGATGCACAGAATCAAGGGTAAAAATCAAAAGGGATGTTGGCACACGCAGCAGTCTGTAAATGTGTGGTATATTGTAGTATTATACAGGACACAGTGACCTATGACTATGCAAAAATGCAATTAATAACATTTTCAGATAACCCTGACATGATATATCGCACATGCCAAAATATAGATTTTTTTTTAAGAAGTAGTGCATAAAATTAGCATTGTGGGGTTCTTTCTTTCTTTCTCGGCTATGACTTAATTCCTCTTATATTGTGGCCTTGGAAGGTCTTGGTAAGTCTGAGCACAGTTTGAGACACTGTTGAGGTCCTTGAAACTCTAAAAGAGACACAAGTGAGATTATGAGTGGTTCCTCAGGGGGGAAACATTGAGAAGCAGGTCATCTACTGTAAGCATACACCCGTAGGTCTCAATTTGCTCTCCATTTAATTGCATTTCAATCTAGGAAAAACAATTAAAGTTAACAGATCAGTTAACAGTTCATGTGTGTGTGTTGCAGAGCTTGGAGAGATCAGGAACATCACAACCACCAAGCCTTCACTAGAGCTGGAACGGCTGGAGAAATACACCAACTACAGTATCCAGGTCCTGGCCTTCACTCGAGCCGGAGACGGAGTCCGTAGCGAGCAGATCTACACGCGCACCAAAGAGGACGGTGAGACTCCCTCCAGTTGCACACGTGTGCATTCTTTTACATAGGTTATATGTGCCATTTTATTAAGTTAAAAATACTTCCCTGTTTCAGTTTTATCTACAGAAACAGTAGAAAAGGCGATGTCCCTCTAGCCAGTTTTCAGTCGTAATCTTAATTTAACAGCTTCAAGTCCCTGCCGACAACATTCGCCAGATTTGAGATGATTGTTCAGTCACTGATCCAAATGCAAAGCACATGTTGCAAACGAGAGTTGTTATCCGTGATGATTCTATACCCATCAAAGGGGTTTTCTGCAGTTTTAATACACTTAAACAACACTTTTTTTCTCACTTAAGTTGCGAATGGACATGTGCTTTTTACGACATACCCTGGTAAAACAAATTCCACTTTAAATTCACTGCATAAAAATCACATACTATTTCATTCTATTATAGTTATCTACTTTGTGCTCTTGCTCTTATTTTGGCGATCGGTGACTGGGAAATGTCAAAGGCAGTAGTTTAGCTTGTCACCACTCTTCCATTCTTGATTGAAAAGTGAAACAGAACTGAGATTTCTATGGAAGCTTGTTTCCGCCAATAAATAAAAAAATAAAAAACTTTTTATCTCACAATTCTGACTTTTCTTCTCGCAATTGCGAGTTTTTATCATGCAATTCTGACTTTATATCAGAATTCTGACTTTTTTCTCAGAATTGTGAGATTGCAAGTTGCACATTTGCAAGATATAAAGTCAGAATTGCATGATATAAACTCGCAATTACTTCTAATAAAGTCAGAATTGCGAGATATAAACTCACAATTGTGAGTTATAAAGTCAGAATTGCATGATATAAACTCGCAATTGCGTCTTATAAAGTCAGAATTGCGAGATATTAATTTAATTTATATCTCGCAATTCTGATAAAAAAGATAAAATGTCACAATTACCTTTTTTATTTTTTATTTCACGGTGGAAACAAGCTTTCATAGATTTCAGCACAAGCCTTCAGCAGGAGCGACAGTCCTGTCCAAAATGGAGCTGTTTTGAGTCAACTAGTGGGATGACACCTTAAGTAAGCCATTTTTAGGTTGACTTCTTTGCACAGACAACCCAATGGCAAAACCAATCCAAACAGAAAGGGGTGATTGGGGAAACCATGTGACACACCTCACCTTTACATGCAGTTAGAAGCTATAGGTCACTTGCTTTGCAGCATTTCTAGAGCTTCTCCTCAATGAATGATGATATTTCTCTTGCTGAAACCAGTTCCTGGCCCTCCGGCTGGAGTTAAGGCAGCTGCTTCCACAAGCTCGGTGGTGTTTGTTTCCTGGCTGCCTCCATTCAAGCTCAACGGAATCATCCGGAAATATACCGTCTTCTGTTCCAACCCTTACCCCACGGTGAGCGTAAGCTATGGCTCTGTGTGACTCTGCACAGCTCCACACAGCCATTCAAATTTCATGATTTACCAAACAATATTTTAATAGAATTCTCAGGAAGGCAGTGTTTCCCAATCCTGTTCCTGGTGGCACCCCCATAAGTACACATTTTGGATGTTTTCCTTATCTGTCCCATCTATTTCAGGTCTTGGAGTCTCTGCTAATGAGCTGATGAATTTATTTAGATGTGTTTGAAGAGTTTCGAAAATGTGTAGTGCTGAGGTGCCTCTAGAAACAGGGTTGGGAAACACTGAAGTAGGTGTGGTGGTGAACTCAGTCCTGCAGAGTTTAGCTCCAACCCTGATAAAAACTCACCTGCCTGTAGCTTTCTAGCAACCCTTCAGACCTTGATTAGCTTGTTCAGGTGTGTTTGATTATTGTTGGAGCTGAACTCTGCAGGACTGTGGCTCTCCAGAGGCGTTTCTCAGTACCAAGTTCACAAAGCTCAGACTTGCGTCCTTGGTAGTTAGGACTTCGACTCAGGAGAACGGACTCCAGTGAACTGGAGGACACAAGTCCGGTGATTCTGCAAATGGCACAGCAGCGTACTTGATAACGTCACTCAGCTCGCTCTGGCTTCTCCGGTTATCTCTGTATATATTTTAGGCAACAATAAAACGAAATGTGTTATAAAACACCACTCTGCCTCTTTTCGTTTTATTTAAAAAACAGACAAACAAAAAAACAGCCTCACAAATGTGGTTCAAGCAACGCGTTCATTGATTATCTTCAATGTCTGCATATATAGTATTTATAACAAAACGAAATATTAAACAACCCTGCCTCTTTTCATTTACATTTCAAAAATATTAAACATATTAATATATGTGCATACTCTAATTATCTTCACTGTAATAAAATGAAATAACATAAAATACAACCCTGTCTCTTTCTGTTAAATGTCAGTTTTAATTATCAATAATAGCCATTATAAAGTATATATAAGAAGTATATAAGAATATACAATAAGAAATAAAGCAAACAATTCAGTCAAGCGTACTACTTTAGTAGGCTACAACAGTAAAGTTAAATAGCCTAAATATATAAAGTTATGAAACGTTACTTTGCCCTCAGCCAAAACGATTTGCCACGGAACACATTATAGATTCATAAGACCAAAGATCGCCCGTTAGATATACAAAAGACAAATTATGTCACGTTTAACCACTACAGAGACATCAGAGCCGGTAAACGTCAGAAGGACTAGCCGAGGTAAGGCTGTTCTCGGCTGGGTACATGAGCACTGAGCTCCCGGTGATCGCCTGGATCTCACAACTCCGACAACGTCAGATCAAATTTTAAGAAAAGCGCTTTCTTTATCAATAAACCACAAATTTGAGCTTTAAACCAGTACATTCTCGCCTGAAAAACTCTTAAAACTACATATCATGACATAATAACAGTGATGTGTTTAAATTACGCAGGTTTTCTCCTTTACTGTTGACGCTTGCTGGTTAGTGTGAGATGCATTCTGGGGTACCTGGCTGTCGCAAGTCCGCACAAGTCACCTCTCGATGCATCCTCGATAAAAGGGGCGGATCAAGAACACATCTGGGGATTTGAACTGTACTTGGCTAGATGTGAACTCTGAATTGGAACAGTACTTGGACAGCGACTGATGATGTTTCACAAGTCCACAAGAACAAAAGTACAGACAAGAACGCATATTGAGAAACAGCTCAGGAGTGATGTTAGCAACCCCTACTATATCCGCTTGTTAAGTTGTGATGTAAGGAATACTGTTTCCGGGTCCAAGCCTCCACTCCAAGTGAGAATACTATCTCAGCAGCCGTTTATAAGCACTGTTTAATCATATTGCACATTTAAGGGAAGCACGGCAGCCCGGACACCAGTATTTTAACAACCCATAAAAGATGAATCACTGTCTGGCCATGTAAGATTTAGGTATGGAGATAAAGGTTAGGATTGTGATTTTTCGGTTATACAACTTGAGTGTGTATATTTGTTAAATTTGTTGTTTTCGTTTGGAAACAGTGACGTGTGATGTCAGACTTAACGAGTGGATAGCCCTTACAAAAAGTCCATAGGTATAGGATACCCGAATGACCTACTACATTTAACAGTTCAGCTCGAATGTTTATTGCTTAATGCATACTGTTTCCTCTTTTTTTTAAATAGCAGGCAGTGTAAACAGTGTACATCATTGTATGCCAAGGCTTGGCAACTCTGGCCTCTAAGAGTTTAGCTCCAACCCAGTCCATAGCTTTCTTGTAATCCTGAGACCTTGATTGGCTTGTTCAGGTGTGTTTGATTGTGATTGAAGCTAAACTCTCCAGGAATGTGGATCTCGTGGGCCAGAGTTGTCCACCCCTGCGGTCTGCAGCAAGCGGTACATTTGTATTCCGTTCTAGATAAGAACCAAGTAATCAAGGTCTTTAGGATCACTACAACTTGCAGGCAGGTGTCTTGGAGAAGAACTCCACAGGAAAATGGCTCTCCAGGAGTAGGATTGGACACTCATGCCCTAAATGCGAAAACAATGTTTTTTGTTTGTTGTTATTCTTATGAAACCTTTTCATCGGGTGCCATTACAGGTGATCAGTGAGTTCGAGGCTGCTCCAGATGTTTACTTCCGTCGTTTGACCAACCTGAACCAGAACTGGCAGTACAGCATCTGGGTGGTTGCGGTCACTGCGGCAGGTCGTGGGAATGCCAGTGAAATTATCACCGTAGAGCCCCAAGCTAAAGGTATGAAAGACTGGCACATGGCAATCAATCACACTCTCTGTAACTTTATACAAACGCAGCCATATAGAGTGCTACAGTGATGACAGATTGTTGTAGGCCAACCCGAAAGTTCGCATCACCCTGCTTCCCAAGAGGATTTTTTTCCATTGGCTTTTGGATTATTGCAGAAAATAAGCTCTATGACCAACAAAAGCTTATGAATCTTACATGTTTTGTTCACCATGATAGTCATCACAAATAAATACAATAAATATGTGCTTTTTTGGGCTTCAAAATTGTGAGTGCCATTCACTCCCATTTTAAAGCTTGGAAGAGCCAGGACATATTTTAATATAAGTCTTGAATGTGTTTGACTGAAAGAAGAAAGTCATATACACCTAGGATGGCTTGAGGGTGAGTAAATTATGGGATAATTTTTTGGGTGAACTATCCCTTTAACCACAGACCTTATTTCAGACATTTAACCAAAAACCCATTCAAACAAGCCATTAACTTCCGGACGATGGCACTGGAGGTGATAAAATGCAAACTTGTTTCTGGGTTTTGGCCACTACAAAAATACATCATCCTTGCAGCACTCTATTGTAGCATTAACGGGAGCAAAATGACACAGAAGAGTGTGAGGGTTTGAGTCTGACATTGTAACGGCATTGTTTGTTTCTCAAGCCCCTGCTCGAATCCTGACGTTCAGTGGCACTGTGACCACCCCTTGGATGAGGGACATTGTCCTTCCATGCAAAGCAGTCGGAGACCCTCCTCCAACCATCAAGTGGCTGAAGGGAAAGTATGTTTGATTTTTCTATATTTTTTACATTTAAATATGGAACATACTTCATTTCCAGTCTTTGTTTTAGCCAGACAAAACACTCTTGCACTTGCTTAAGATGTAATTTATAATAATGAAGTCATTTTGTAAATCTTAATTTTTTTTATAGTTTTCTAAAGATTTTGGGGAAAATATAACTTTTTTGTGAATTAATTTTTACAAATAATGCCTGAATGAATTAAATCTTTATTATTTGCCATGTTTTCCTACAGTAATGGTACACCTGCTCCAGTTTCAATCGATGGTCGTCGCAGCGCTCACAGCAATGGCAGCTTTGTTATTCGTACCGTCAAAGCAGAGGATTCTGGGTACTACAGATGTGTTGCCAGCAATAACTGGGGTTCAGATGAGATCATGCTAAATCTGCAGGTCCAAGGTGAGTTCGTGAACAAATAATCATAATATTCTCTGCAGAGAGAGCTTTTTTGTGTATTGAATTTGTGTATTGTGTATTGAATTGAGTTTGTGCCTTGAGATTTTGCTGGAGTTTTTTTTAGGAAAGTAGCAAGTCAATGCAAAACAAAGTAAGAAATGCTACTAACAGACTTAACTAGGAACACCATACCACATTATTCACACTCAGTATTGTTGTACAATGTAAAAACAAATTTGTGAAAAACAAAGAGAAAAAATTGATGTAGCCAATAAACAGTGAAAGTCACAGCAAAATTTTGTGGGTAAAAAAGGTCCATTGTCAATAGTCTAGTGATGTATGAGCACAGCTCTCACAGAAGTTACTTTCAAACCAAGCATCTTTCAGTTGGCCAAAGCTTTGAATTTGCATGAAATCTGCATGTGAAAATGTTTTGAAATTCCAGATTTCTATTGAAATAACTGGTTTCAACCGCAAACATTTGGCGAACAATGGTAAATGTGACCACAATTTTAGCGGCTGACAAATTACACCAATTTTTGTGTGTGTGTGTTTACTCTCTCAGTACCTCCGGATCAACCACGCCTCACAGTGACCAAAACCACAACCACCTCCATCACGCTGTTCTGGATCCCTGGAGACAATGGAGGAAGCTCCATCAGAGGTTAGACTGCACTGATATTTGTATTTTGATGAACTTGAAGGTCAACATTGCATAGTACAGTAGGTCAATTTACAGTGCACATAAAAGTGAATGAATAAAGTTTGGCATTTGGGGTTTATTTGTCAAAATGAGCACAAGTACTGAGCATGAAGGTGGTGCTGTGTTTTTCTGTTCAGGCTACATTCTGCAGTACTCCGAGGATAACAGTGAAGAGTGGGGCAGTTTCTCCATCAGCCCCAGTGAGCGGTCTTACCGTCTGGAGAATCTGAAGTGCGGTACTTGGTACAAATTTACTCTGACTGCACAAAATGCAGTTGGTCCTGGACGCATCAGTGAAATCATTGAGGCTAAAACCCATGGGAAAGGTACAAATCTGTGTCTTTTATGTTGTGTTCATAGTTAATTACGGCAAACTCTAGTGGCTAAAGTGCATGACTGATAACTGAACGGTAACTGAATGGTGATTCAAAGCAAGCCATGAGCAATTGAGAAAAGCACACAAACCACCCTTGAAATAAAACCAACAGCTTAAAATAGTTTACATCACTGTGTTCACATACGTCCTATTGAAACAAGTTGGCAGGCCATGCTGAAGTAGGGTTGTCAAAAGTACAGACTTCGGTACCAAGTCGGTACTGAAATTTTAAAGATGTGACGATACCAGCATTTTGAGCGCGTTTGAGAGGATTCTTAAACACCTCTGATTGGCCATTGTGTTCATGTGCTCAACAGATGTATCTGTGATGTTGTAAATAGACATCAATGACGCTCTTCAGCGAGCGCTTTAAAAGCAGGCATCTATCAGCGGATCCCTTATATATCCGCTGAGAGACGCCTGCTTTTAAACGTTCCTGTGTGTATCCGTGTAAGTGCTGAAGAACATCAAAGATGTCTATTTACAACATGTTTTTGAAGTGTTGATCATTGTAGACATATCTGTTGAGCGCATGAACACAATGGCCAATCAGAGGTGTTTAAGAATCCGCTCAGCGTTATTCACCTATCATTTCGCTTTAGGTTAAACTAACTGCTAAATAACTACTCAGGACAAAGATTTAATTCTATTTCAATTCTTAAAAGTTTGACAGTTTTCTCAAACATCAGAATTAATCTTCTCCACATTATCAGAACCACAGTTCGCCAAAGACCATGAGCTTTTCTCAAGCATCAACTCTACCCGTGTGGAGCTCAACCTCATTGGCTGGAACAACGGCGGCTGTCCGATCGACTCCTTCACACTGGAATATCGGCCCGTGGACACTATGAAATGGACCATGGTAAAGCGAGATTCCCTCATCAAGAACCAGCTTCTGTACGACCTACAGGAGGCCACCTGGTACGAGCTCCAGATGAGAGTGGGCAACAGTGCAGGAACAGCAGAGAAGAAGGTGCTGTTCGCTACTCTAAACGTGGATGGCAGTGAGTACTAGATCTTATATCACCACACCGGGTCAAAATCAGTGATGTTTCAATTCAGTGTTTGGAAGCAGTTGCTTAAACTACTTAACCAGTTAGATGTCCTCATTGTCTAAGCAGCATTTTTGTTGGCGATGCTTATCTACCAGTCAGACCAACTTTCAGCTACTCAATCTTCTTTCTCCAGGCACAATTGCTCCATTGCCAAAGACTGTAGACCCCAGCCAGGAGACCAGGCAGGGCAATGAAGGACTAAAGATGATGGTTACAATCATATGCATTCTGGTGGCAATCTCCATGGTCTTCATTGTTCTTCTGGTATTGAGGAGGAGGAGAAGAGAGCAGAGACTCAAGAGATTACGAGGTGTGTGGACTCGTACCATATCTTGCAAACAGAACATCTTAGATCCTTGAGGATACTTCAAAAGGTTCTTCTTATAATCAATGTTTTGCAATTTATATCTTCCTAATTTCTCTTAATTCAACAGATGCAAAGAGCCTAGCAGAGATGCTAATGAGGTAAATAACTATAATATTGGCTTATAAGTCATTACATTTTTTTCATAAAGTAGTGCTTGTAATTGTTTTCTGTTGTTTGGACGTGTTTCTTCAGTAAAAATGCACGTACACCAGACACCGTGAACAAACAGCAGCAGACTCTGAGGATGCACATCGATATCCCACGTGCTCAGCTGCTCATTGAGGAGAGAGACACTATGGAGACAATCGGTAAGAGACCATTATGTTACGCTTTTCCTAACAAACACCTAACAGCCCAAGTACTTAAACATTCTCACATAACTCACCCTGTACGTTTGTGCTAACATGTAAGAGAAACAGGTAAATTTAGCTCAAAGGGAATCAATAATCGTATCTATAGGGATTTTTGAGAGAATCACTGTTTTACAGCTGATCAAATGAATCGAAGTGTTGGGAAAGTTACTTGTAAAAGTAATGCATTACAATATTGTGTTACTCCCTAAAAAAGTAACTTAATTAGTGTTAATTAGTTACTTTTTATGAAAAGTAATGTGTTACATTACTTTTGTGTTAATTTTTCTCACCTGGGTTGGGCTTGTCAGTGCAGCCAAATCAATAATATTGCTGTATATTAAGAAAGAAAGTGAGGAGAGAATGACCTTTCAGAGAGTGAAGGAATTAAATATCATGTTTCTGGCAATATATGCAATTTCTGACCTGAAAGAACTATCAGTCAGTTTAACCCTCACATTGAGTTTTCAATGAGACCGTGAAACTTCTTAATGCACCAGTTCACCTAGAATTTGGAGGTATTACTTTGTTTCTTGTGTTGTCAATGGGGACCTTTCTGTGGCATAGTTCACTGAAAAAGAAAAATGTGAGGCAAGACCGGATAGATGGCTTGTTTCTTCATGTTAGATTAGCCCGAATTTTGTTCTTGCCATGAGTTTTTAAACTCTGATGGTTGACCAACCCCTAAAGGGGTTCTGACCACTCAGACATTGTCTTTAGTTCAGGTCGTAAATGTTTTCCTATCTTCACTTTAATAAACATGTTGTCTTCTCAGTCTCATGTTTCCTAATTTTTTCACTCTTGCAGTGTATAATTTAGCCATGATTTCTAAAATGAGAGTACAATGAGTGATTAATGGAGCCATGTGGCTTGTTGAGGAGATGAAAAAAGCCAATAACATCCACCACTCATGTTTTCTTCAGAAAATGTATATTGCATGATGCTTTCATTTACCTGTTTTCCTCTGTTTTTCAGATGACCGCTCCACAGTGCTATTGACGGATAATGACTTTGGAGAAACGTCTAAACAGAAGTCCTCTACCGTCACCCATACAGTGCATTACCAGTCTCTATCTCAGGCCACTGGACCACTAGTAGACGTGTCTGACGCTAGACCTGGTACAAGTAAGAACTGAACTGGTCGGCTTGGTTCTGTTGATGACATAAACTCTCATAAAGCTGCTTGTTTGTGTAGATGATTTGTATAGATGCGTTTCACTCATAGCCAAAAAATGCTGTGACTGACTCCATAACCTGTCCATAAATAATCAGTGTACAATTCTGAGAACATATTTTAACATCCTAAGTATTTATATTCTGTATACTGTATTTTGGAATAAAATCATAAAATTTTATGCAAGGCACCAGGCGTTTCCATCACACGCAAAGACCGACGCAACACTCGTTTAGGCGACTCACATCGCACCCCTGTATGTTGCTTTGCATAAAATGAAATGATATACAGAACTAAAACGTATTTTTCGATAAAAATAAAACACACACAAACCTGTATTAAACCGAAGACATGCACCAATTTGACGGAGCTGCACTGCTTTCTCCTAAAGAGGGCGCAAAAAGCCTGCAATAAATAACTCAACCCCTGGGTTATGTCTGACCCAGGAGCTGGGTAACGCAGAAAACTACCCAAACACTGGGGTGTTACATCTGACCCAGGAGCTGGGTAACGCAAAATCTACCCAAACACTGGGTTGTCACGTCTGACCCAGGATCCTAGGTAACGCAAAATCTACTTAAACACTGGGTTGTCACGTCTGACCCAGGATCCTATGTAACGCAAAATCTACTTAAACACTGGGTTGTTACGTCTGACCCTGGAGCTGGGTAACACAAAATCTACCCAAACACTGGGTTGTCACGTCTGACCCAGGATCCTATGTAACGCAAAATCTACTTAAACACTGGGTTGTTACGTCTGACCCTGGAGCTGGGTAACACAAAATCTACCCAAACACTGGGTTGTTACGTCTGACCCAGGAGCTGGGTAACGCAAAATCTACCCAAACACTGGTTTGTTACGACTGACCCATGATCTGGGTAACGCAAAATCTACTTAAACACTGGGTTGTCACGTCTGACCCAGGAGCTGGGTAACGCAAAATCTACCCAAACACTGGGTTGTTACGACTGACCCAGGATCTGGGTAACGCAAAATCTACTCAAACACTGGGTTGTCACGTCTGATCCAGGAGCTGGGTAACGCAAAATCTACCCAAACACTGGGTTGTCACGTCTGACCCAGGAGCTGGGTAACGCAAAATCTACCCAAACACTGGGTTGTCACGTCTGACCCAGGAGCTGGGTAACACAAAAACTACAGAACTACCCAAACACTGGGTTGTCACGTCTGACCCAGGAGCTGGGTAACGCAAAATCTACTCAAACACTGGGTTGTCACGTCTGACCCAGGAGCTGGGTAACGCAAAATCTACTTAAACACTGGGTTGTTACGTCTGACCCTGGAGCTGGGTAACGCAAAATCTACCCAAACACTGGGTTGTCACGTCTGACCCAGGAGCTGGGTAACGCAAAATCTACCCAAACACTGGGTTGTCACGTCTGACCCAGGAGCTGGGTAACGCAAAATCTACCCAAACACTGGTTTGTTACGACTGACCCATGATCTGGGTAACGCAAAATCTACTTAAACACTGGGTTGTCACGTCTGACCCAGGAGCTGGGTAACACAAAATCTACCCAAACACTGGGTTGTTACGACTGACCCATGATCTGGGTAACGCAAAATCTACTTAAACACTGGGTTGTCACGTCTGACCCAGGAGCTGGGTAACACAAAATCTACCCAAACACTGGTTTGTTACGACTGACCCGTGATCTGGGTAACGCAAAATCTACCCAAACACTGGGTTGTCACGTCTGATCCAGGAGCTGGGTAACGCAAAATCTACCCAAACACTGGGTTGTTACAACTGACCCGTGATCTGGGTAACACAAAAACTACAGAACTACCCAAACACTGGGTTGTCAC
Source organism: Hypophthalmichthys nobilis (assembly GCA_037950665.1). NCBI lineage: Eukaryota > Metazoa > Chordata > Actinopteri > Cypriniformes > Xenocyprididae > Hypophthalmichthys > Hypophthalmichthys nobilis. The sequence continues at coordinate 33,055,992 of CM075479.1, read as the reverse complement.
GTCTGACCCAGGAGCTGGGTAACGCAAAATCTACCCAAACACTGGGTTGTCACGTCTGACCCAGGAGCTGGGTAACGCAAAATCTACCCAAACACTGGGTTGTTACGTCTGAGATCTGGGTAACACAAAATCTACCCAAACACTGTGTTGTCACGTCTGACCCAGGAGCTGGGTAACACAAAATCTACCCAAACACTGGTTTGTTACGTCTGACCCAGGAGCTGGGTAACACAATAACTACAGAACTACCCAAACACTGGGTTGTCACGTCTGACCCAGGAGCTGGGTAACACAAAATCTACCCAAACACTGGGTTGTCACGTCTGACCCAGGAGCTGGGTAACACAAAATCTACCCAAACACTGGGTTGTCACGTCTGACCCAGGAGCTGGGTAACGCAAAATCTACCCAAACACTGGGTTGTCACGTCTGACCCAGGAGCTGGGTAACGCAAAATCTACCCAAACACTGGGTTGTCACGTCTGACCCAGGAGCTGGGTAACGCAAAATCTACCCAAACACTGGGTTGTCACGTCTGACCCAGGAGCTGGGTAACGCAAAATCTACCCAAACACTGGGTTGTCACGTCTGACCCAGGAGCTGGGTAACACAAAATCTACCCAAACACTGGTTTGTCACGTCTGACCCAGGAGCTGGGTAATGCAAAATCTACTCAAACACTGGTTTGTTACGTATGACCCAGGAGCTGGGTAACACAAAAACTACCCAAACATTAATATTTTGTAAGATGTAAATAAACATACACACGTTTGTAAGACATATGAATGGGTACCACTTTATTTTACAGTCCTGTTCCCCATGTACATACTATGTACTTATTATAGAAATTGCAATAACTGGGTAATATCTAGGTAATATCTGTGCATATGTGCACAATGTATTTGTAAATCTGATTGAGAAAGTATTTGGATTCAATGGTTTATACTGCTAAAGTTTCAGAATCAAACATTCAGGAGTGCCATGGTACAGTCTTTAATTGAAGTGAAGCAGTTTCACACCTCAAACTAATATTAGATTAATGCTTTGTCCTCCTCACCTCTTGCCTGTCAGATATCCTGAATAATCATCCTGAACATGGTTTCATTTCACATCAACCCACTGAGTGTGACCTGAAAGAATATTGAGGTTTCTCTATCCAGTCCTGTGATTTAAATAACATGTACAGCACATGAGCAGTTTAATGGAGTTCACAGGAATGTTAGAGCAGGTTCCTCTGCTCACTGACGGCTTCAGTGGAGCTGAACTGAAGAGAAGCGTTCCTCTGACACTGGTCATGATTACAGTCATTGATGATTCAGGTGGATTCGTCAGTGTTGCCCTAAATGAGCTGAAAAATCGTGATTCAAACCCATTTGACTTTTTCGTGGAATACAAAAGGGGGAAAGGAACAATATTTACACACTTGTTTTTTTTCTACTTTGATAGTGGTTTTATTGTGTTTTGTCATCTTTAAAGCTTTAGAGCTTTCTTTAAGCCTGACACACCTTTTTTGGGCCATCATTGCATATAAGTTAAGAAGAACTTTATTAATCCCACAAGGGGCAATACTAGTAGGGTAGTAGCATCATATAGCAGACACAAAATATCACATAGACAGTGATATTTTGCATTTGGTATCTGAAACCAACACTGCACCATAGTACAACCGAAGGGCAGAGATTTGGTTCACTTCACATCGGTCACTGTTTGAACAGGTGTATGTCTCTGTTCCCTCAGACCCCACTGCCCGCCGCACAGCTAAAGCAGGTCCTGCCACACGCAGTCGCTACGCCAGCCAGTGGACCCTGAACCGACCGCACCCTCCCGTCTCCTCACACACTCTGACTACTGACTGGAGGCTGCCCACACCCCGCGCCACGGGCTCAGTGGACAAAGAGAGCGACAGCTACAGTGTCAGTCCCTCTCAGGACACAGGTAACAGATATCCACTTCACTTAACACACATAAACAACTGTCAGCAGAACCGTCGCAAGGGTTGAGCCAAGTGTGCGACCACACTCGGTAAAGTGACAGCTGACTTGATGATGTAAAGCCAATAGTTATTCATTATTTTTTTTCCTTTGAAATAATATAATATTATAATAGTTAAAATACATAGCTAAAAGAGAGACTATCGTGACTGTATTATTCTGTTTGGTAAAAATGTATTAAGGAGTAACTTACGATATTGCTCTGAGCGCGTGACCATGCATGTCAGTCAGCGCGGCATCATCGCATGTCAAGTTCGTGGAGAGCTTTATTCAGTCCATTTTAAATTCTGATTTTGGCCACCTCTGAAATAGGTCAAACCATAGATATTACCTGAGAAGTTCAAGTAAATGCGCTAGAAATCCGCACTCATTCAAGGATGTGCATTTATTGCATGGACGGAGAAAGCATGGACGCCTGCAGGATTTCATCTGACGGTACACACAAAGGGATTTTTATTTAACACTATAAAGTTAAATAAGCATATATAGCCTAACTATCATGCACCTTTCAGACCATCAGTGAGAGCAACAGTACCGCAGAACGAGTGTAGCCTACTCTATCTCTAGATGTTTTAAACCCTTTTAAATCTGAAAACTCCAAAAAAGCAATGAAATTGTCAGACATCCATTTAGTTTATACATTTTCTTTAGACAATAACTGACTGTGTTTACGTGAATACTCTCCAAAACTGACATTTTGACACAATTTTGTGTGAATTTGTCCAGTGTGTATTTGTCCACTCAGATGCAGAGGTGGGTAGAGTATCCAAAAACTGTAAAAAAAACTAAAAGTACAAGTTCTTATAGAAATATTTACTCAAATTAAAAGTGAAAGTAATAATCTTAATAGTTACTTGAGTAAGAGTAAAAAAGTATCCAATGAAAAAACTACTCAAGTAGCTCGTTACTAGTTACTTTTTTTAATATATATATATATATATATATATATATGCAACAATACAATAGCATGTTATTATTTAGATAGATGTTTAAATTATTATCATAATTAGAAATCTTTGCAACAAACACAGAAGAGACAAGCATTATTTCTGGCATCTGTATCCCAAATATCATTGCATGTCCTTTACTTTGTATAATAATAATGTATACAGCTACATTTGAAAGAAGAAAGAGAGAAACTCTTTACATGTGCTCGCGCTCATAACCGCTGAACATCTGCACACAAACAATAATCAAATGCACACTGACGGATCTTCTTCCATCTGTTCTCCAAAATGTAATCAAATGTATATTTCTGCAGGCGCGTGTAAACTGGTTAACTGTGTCAACGCAAAGGCGTTCATTTTCAAGACGAACAGGTCACCGGCGCCGGCACTGCGCAACCCACAAATTACCGCGGGTGTTCATTTCATACTCTCTGAACAATTGTAGCTTATTTAATGTATAACTTAAGATATATGTCAATAAAAACGGTAAAGAAATGCTACATACTTTGTTATCGTGGTGTAATAATCTGTTTGGTTGTAAAATTTCAGCTATTGGCTGTATGAATTGAAATCGAATGAAATTGATACCTGTGGAACTGTTCACAGACAGCATACACAGTTCAACTAATAAAGATCTTCATCGCTGGCAAACAATTGGATGCATTTGCAGATTTGTTTTTAATTGACTGTAGATCCACTGCCACTTCATCCAACGCTCCGACTGAGAAACCGCTTCAGATGATTCAGTGCGTGCAGGAACTGAACAAATCATTCAAACTGATTCACGAACCAATTTAGACAGTTTTGCCTTTGTCTTTGAACAGAATCGACTCAAAAGAGCGATTCATTTGTGAATGGGGCATCGTTCATGAAAAAAGAGACAGTGCGCTCGGAATAAACGACGCATTTCTTAACATGTACAGTATTGCATTAAAATAAAGTAACGAGAGGAACGATGTCCAACGTAGCGAAGTAAAAGTACAGATTTTTCATTACAAATGTACTCAAGTTAAAGTAAAAGTACCCACATTTAAATCTACTCTAAAAAGTACAAATTTTCCAAAAAACTACTCAAGTAAATGTAATTAAGTAAATGTACTTCATTACTACCCACCTCCACTCAGATGCGAAAGAGAGCTCAATTCAGTACTCGTGCACTTTTAGCTTTCTGTGTCGTTTTTATTTGTTGACGAAAATGTCAGTAGATTTTCGTCATAGTTTTTGTCATTCAAAGCTGTTTTTTATTTAGTCATCGTTTTGACGAAAATAATGACAAATTATTTGTCAACAAAATTAACACTGCAAAGCGGTTAGCCAATCGTGTCATTTCCATAGAATTGCAAAAAAAAAAAAAAAAAACTAGCAAAAAACTGGCAGCAAGTCAGAAAGAAGGTGGTCATGAAAAACTTTTTTTTTTTGATGCAAGAAACTTTGACTGACATTATCAGGGGAATATATTACCAGACCTCAAGGTAAAAATAAAAAAGAAACTAAGATATGACTGACCCATTTAATTACTATGTTTTGAGAGACACTGCATCAACCACATGGCTTTATGATCTATAATGACGTGTACATTCTCTCTCACAGACCGAGCTCGCAGCAGTATGGTGTCTACAGAAAGCGCCTCCTCCACGTACGAGGAGTTAGCCCGCGCCTACGAACACGCCAAGATGGAGGAACAGCTGCGACATGCTAAGTTCACGATCACAGAGTGCTTCATCTCAGACACATCCTCCGAACAGATGACGGCCGGCACCAATGACTACACAGACAGCCTGACGTCCAGCACGCCGTCAGAGTCGGGCATCTGCAGATTCACCGCCTCCCCGCCCAAACCACAAGACGCCAGCCGGGTCATGAATATGGCCGTGCCCAAAGCACACAGACCCGGTAAGGCTACACACATGTTGAAGAGTCAGCTGCCTAAGCTCTAGTTGTGCTTTCAGAAAACCAATTTGCTGTATGATTTTAAACTGACGCAGCTCTTTCCACACCATCAAAATGGAATTTGCACATTCGTATCTGTCAAATGCTCAGTAAGGGCTCTCTAGTGTGTAGGCGTCTTCAACACTGGTGTCCGTATTAAATACACACGTACAACAATCCTGGTTATTAGTAAATCATGTGAAAAGACCTTCTTGACCACTAAATTATTTATAAATTAAATTAATTCCGATGGGAACGCAAGTCATTTCCACTCTTTTTATGGTGGAGTTTAATTATCATTGAATCTCTGCTTTTATTAAATATACCCTATGAGCAAAACCCTGCTGAAGTCCTTTTACTTTCATAATTGGACATATTTCTGAGTAAAGCAGGATATTCAACATGAGAAAAAGTAGGGAAGGACTCAAATTTATCCATCAGGATTTGATTGGATTGTGAAAAGTGAGTGTTACATACCAGAATGGAGCCAGGTAGTTGAAGAAGGGGGGTTACTGAAATGTTAATGACACATTAAATTGGCATTAAAGACATTTATAATGCTACAAAAGATTTCTATTTCAAATAAATGCTGTTCGTTTGAACTTTCTATTCATCAAAGAGTCCTGAAAAAAATGTTGGCAGAAGATATTTACACTAACTCTGCCCACCATCATTTTATTGAGCCAGATGAAATTATGAAAGAAATCCCATTGATAACAGGATCAGTGGTGTGGAGAGTAAAGGCCCATTCACTCCAAGAATGATATAAGGATAAAGATATAATTCTAAAAATCTAAACTAGCACTGTCCTGACCACAGCTATAACAACAATAGAGAGAAACTGTATCATTGGGATCACTTTCACAGCAACTTTTTTCCAGATGTTGAACGATAAAACACTGACAGACAATCAGAATCTTTTTTATTTTAAGGGCTCGCACATTTAAAATGGCAGACGACGCTGTGGAGAAGTTCATCGCTGAGGTCCAGAAAAAGCCACCACTGTTTGACAAGTCAAACCCCCTTTTCAAGGATACTTTAAAGAAAATGGATATATGGAAAACAATCGGTCATACCCTCGGAATAAATGGTATTAACGATGAGATCATTATGCCAGGCTATCAAACAGAGTAACTTAAAATGACCTCAGGTATCAGCGCTAGTTTCAACAACATTGTCTTGCTTCCTTTGAAGTTGCAGTGAAAAAGACTAGGCGTTGTTTTTATTCCACTATATTGACTTTGTCAGCTAAATTCACTGTTAGATCGATTACACTAGCTATTCACTCGAAACATAGCATGCTGAGGACATCTGCTGGTTAAAGTGATGTAAATGCAACAAGAACAGCAAAAATATGTTGTACACACTTTGAAACCGCAGCGCGCGAACTTGTCAAACTAACGGTCTCTAAACAGACCGTTATCGTTCTTGGTGTGAATGCGATTATAGTTATTGCTATAGTTATTGTTCTTGGTGTGAACGGGCCTTGAGGTGGGTGGCGTTAGCTTTTGATGTGTTCGACCCGTGTTCGAATCCACCTTTTTTCCCCATCACATATCAGCTCAGAGAGGCATTAATTTTAAATAAAATTTAAGAAAATATTGGAAATAATAAAGAAAAGTGAAGAAATTACTGGAAAAAGAAAAGTGGAAATAAAGTGCCTAACAGGTACTTTACAGTAGGAATAAAGTTTTAATGGGTGGAGTTAGTGGTAGGGTTAGGGGAGGGCTTTAAGGACAGGGATAAATATAAAGCATACATCCATTTATGATTTTAATAAATATAATCATTTACACTGAATATGTTATTATTGTATGCTATGTTATAATATACTACAGTACACTGAAGTGCGAATAGTATCTGACACTATTTGCATATATAGCATCGAACAACTATTTACACTTAGTGCATAAGAAAATACTGCAATTTTCACTGTGTGAATACGTTCTATCACTATTTACACGTACTGTACATAGCATTCAATGTTATTTGAACTTAGTGCAAAGAAAATAATTTTTGCTAATTATAATTACTATCATAATTATTCCAAATCTATAACTATTTGCAAATAGCTGCTGTCTTAAAAAATCGGGTCCCACTTTATATTGGGTGTCTTTAGCTACCATGTACTAACATTTAAATGAATCATTTGATATAATGCACTTATTGTGTACATACATGTTTTTACATAGTACTTATATTTAAAAAAAAAAACCTGCATGTAATTACATCTGTAATCAATTTCTGTAATTGCATTTATAATTACACTTTTGACACTTCCCTTACACTTTAACCCACACTTAAACCTACCCATACCACCAAACCTGTCCCAAATCTTACCTGTGTCCCACCTCAATAGCAGCAAAAGTGTTTTGCAATACAGTATGAACACAGTAAATACATTGTACTTATTTTTGGATGTAAGTACATAGTAGTTAAGGCCACCTAATATAAAGTGAGACCAAAAAAACATAATTATTCCAAACTTTTGAGCAGTAGTATATGTGTGCGAGTCTGTTTTTCCACACGTTCCTCAGTTTACCTGTTCAGCAGTCAGCTGTCACTCTTGCGGTGTGCTATCAATTCCTGTGTTGATGGGTAGAGGCTTGAAGGCTGTTGTCCAAACACACTGCCATGTTCTTTTCGCATCAATGGGCTTAATGTGGCCTGTGTCTGGGCCACCCAGGGCTGATTTCAGGCGGTTCTTGGGTTACTGGTTAGAGTTTAGTGTTACTGTCCCATTATGAATGTATCTGCGCTATGCCCCCAGACAGGAAACCTTTGGTTAGTGAAAGCACATGACACTGTCCTTAAGGGCAAATAAGGGCGATCTGCATCCTGTGCTGTGGAGGTATTGTCTGTGTTTACGAAACAGCAGTTTACAATCACAGTGGAGCCGCTGAATGTGATATAAACTTCAATCACTGGCTTTATTGGAACAACTTTTATATAATACTGCACTCCGTACAGGATTCACATTTGGATTTAAAATTCTACTAGTCAGCTAGACAACTAGATGAGGAGGAGATCAAAAAGTCCTACCCTACCCTACCCTAAACCTATTTTATCAGAATCCAAAGACTATCCAGTCATGTCCTGTACTTTCCTGTTGGATTGTCTCGACAGACCTTGAACCCGGAATCTTATTTTGAATTTAGAACATTCATTTAAAAACTAGTTCCTCCATCCATTTTTATTCTCATTTATCACATTGTGGAAAGCAAACCTGATCTTATTCTATCCCAAACCAATCCTATTCTATCCTAACTTATTTTAAACCTAACCTGTCATATTCTACTCTAACCTCTCCTGTCCTCTCCTCTCCAATCCTTTCCTATCATATCCTCTCCTATCCCATCTTCTCCCATCCCATCCTCTCCTATCCTCTCCTACCCTACCCTACTCTACCCCACCCTACCCTCCTATCCTATCCTGTCCTACCCTACCCTACCCTACCCTACCCTCCTATCCTATTCTATTCTATCCTATCCTATCCTACCCTACCCTAAACCTATTTTATCCAATCCAAACACTATCCTGTCAGTCCTGTACTTTTCTTTTGGATGGTGTCAACAGACCTTGAACCTGGAATCTTGTTTTGAATTTAGAACATTCATTTAAAAACTAGTTCCTCCATCCATTTTTATTCACATTTATCACATTGTGAAAAGCAAACCTGTTCTTATTCTATCCCAAACCAATCCTATCCTAACTTATTTTAAACCTAGCCTGTCATATCCTACTCTGACCTCTCCTATCCCATCCCATCCTCTCCTATCCTCTCCTATTCCATCCCCTCCTATCCTCTCATATCCTATCCTCTCCTATCCTACCCTACCCTAAACCTATTTTATCAGAATCCAAAGACTATCCAGTCATGTCCTGTACTTTCCTGTTGGATGGTGTCGACAGACCTTGAACCCGGAATCTTATTTTGAATTTAGAACATTCATTTAAAAACTAGTTCCTCTATTCATTTTTATTCTCATTTATCACATTGTGGAAAGCAAACCCGATCTTATTCTATCCCAAACCAATCCTTTCCTATCCTAACTTATTTTAAACCTAACCTGTCATATTCTACTCTAACCTATCCTATCCTACTCTACCCTGTTCTATCTTATCCTTTCCTACCCTAAACGTAACCTATTTTATCATAACATATCTTGACCTACCCTAAGACAAACCTTCCCTATCCTATGGTAAATCTACCCTATCCTATCCTGTACTGTCTTGTCTTGTCCTATCCTCTTCTACCCTACACTTAACCCATAGGTGCACTATATATAATGTTTAGTGATGTTTTGTACATGCATCAACAGAAAACAACATAGACTAAAGAGTAAACCTCACCTATCCTGTCCTGTCCTACCTTGAACCAAACCTTTCCAATCCTACACTAAACCTAACCTATTCTATCATAACATCTTGTCCTGTCCTGTCCTGTCCTGGCATTGATGTAGCTTGAACCTGATAGATTGTTTTGAACCCAGAACATTCCTTTAAAGACTATTTTCTACATCCATTTTTTTCTCATTAATCGCATTGTGAAAAGCAAACCCGATCTTATTCTATCCCAAACCAATCCTATCCTATCCTAACGTATTTTAAACCTAACCTGTCATATCCTACTCTAACCTATCCTATCTTATCTTATCCTGCCCTAAACCTAACCTATCCTAACTTATCCTATCTTACGCTATCCTACCCTAAAACAAACATATCCTATCTTACACTATGCTGTTCTGTCCTATCCTTTCCTACCCTATTTTATCATACCATATCTTAACCTACACTAAAACAAACCTTCCCTATCCTATCGTAAATCTACCCTATCCTATCATAACCCATAAGTGCTCTATAAATAACGTTTTGTACACGCATCAACAGGAAACAACATAGACTAAAGGGTGAACTTTACCTATCCTGTTCTGTCCTGTCCTGCATTAAACCAAACCTTTCCTACCCTATATTATACCCAACTATTCTATCATAACACCTTATCTTTCCCTATCCTATTCTGACTGAAACTATCCTATCCCATCCTCTCCTATTCTATCCTCTCCTGTCCTCTCCTATCCTTCCCTACCCTACCCTACCCTTCTATCCTCTTCTCTCCTGTCCTATCCTACCCTACCCTAAACCTATTTTATCCAATCCAAAGACTATCCTGTCATGTACTTTGGTGTCGACAGACCTTGAACCCAGAATCTTATTTTGAATTTAGAACATTCATTTAAAAACTAGTACGTCCATCCATTTTTATTCTCATTTATCACATTGTGGAAAGCAAACCTGATCTTATTCTAAACTAATAACTTATTTTAAACTAAACCTATCATATTTTACTCTAACGTCTCCTATCCTTTCCCTATCCTATTCTGACTAAAACTATCCTATCCTGTCCTGTCATTGATATAGCTTGAACCTGGCAGATTGTTTTGAACCCAGAATTGTCCTTTAATGGAAAGAAAATCTGATCTTTGAGTAGTGCTCGCACTTACATGACCCTGTCTGTCTCGTAGGAGGTGAGCTGGTCCATCTTCCCCCTTACCTACGCATGGACTTCCTTTTGAACCGGGGGGCGGCCCCTTCAGGTCGCGAGGCCACAGGACAGACTTGTATGGACCCACAGAAGAGCCGATTGGCGAAGCGGCCAGCATTGCTGGCCCCCACACCCTCCGAGACCCCCTCGTCAGCCCTCTCTTCCTCCGGCCCCCCCAGCAGAGAGGCAGTACAGCAGTGGCAGCCAGGAACTGCCTCGACACTGCCACAGCGCGAGCCGGGCGACCTGGCCCAGGCCGCCAAACTCAGCAGCTCCCAGGAATCGCTGCTAGACTCCAGAGGACACCTGAAACAAAGCAACAACCCCTACGCAAAGTCCTACACACTTGTATAACACAGGACTACAGCTACGGACCACGTTGCACTGTCACGCACACACACGAACGTGAGGACCTGCTGCAAAGACGAGCGCTTTTCTGATTCAGAGATGAGTCCTGTACATACATTCTGAATTCCTAAAGAAGTGGATAGTTTTCTTTGCATCTGTCTTTCTTTCTGTCTGTCTCACACTCTCTCTGCTGTTTTTTTACACTTTCTTTCTTTCGCTCACCTTCTTCTCTTGCCCTCTTTTCTGACTAAGTTGGATTTTTTACGTAATCATTCATTTATTTTAAATACCACCGTTATGGAAGATTGCCAAAATTATTTATTTAAATTGACAGAGGAACTACTTTTGAATTTATATCAAGGATAATTCTATAGTCATTATTATTATTATATAAAAATAGAGAAAAATTATCAAAAAATGGTTTAAAAAGGCGGGGTGTGGTCAGCTTTGCAGGAAGACGTCGCTTTCTTTATCCATGACTCTGTTGTTTTGAGGTGTGATCGGCAATTTCGTAGCTGTTTATCGCGGCGGAGTATCTGACGATCGCAGAAGACATGGAGGAAGGACAACGAGTCCAACTTGGAGGACACTCGTCCACAGTTTCCACTCGTCTCAGAATGTTGTGCTTTCTAAGGACTGCATGGGGACCTGAAAATAAAAAAAATTAATTCCAAGAGATTTTTTGTCACACTAAGGGATTATATAATGTTATAATATATGTTATGACATTATATGTTATAATATATGTTATAATATACGTATAAATATAAATATATATAAATATATACATACACATGAAGAGATCACTTTTATTTGTGGATAATACAGGGAGAAAAAAAAAGATTTGGTAAATAAAGTCCTTAGTCATGTTTGCACACATCTGGTTTGATTAGAAAATTGAAACTGTTGGGTTCTCTTGTCTTTTTTTCCTCTTTTGGAGCTTTTTGTGACTGCGTAACGGTAGTTTCATCTGATGAGCTGCAGAGCATGTGTGACGCAAGGAGAGAACCGTGGAAGAAACGTAAACGTCTATATGCAGTTTTCTCCAGCAGCTCCTTGAATGAATGGTATCTGATTCACCTGTTTGTAGATGGTGTGGCCTGTTTTGTGTAAGACGCGCAACAAAGAGAAGATATTTTAATTGAGCAATATGACACTGGATTTACTAATAATTTCGTAATTCTTGGACATCTTGAAGTACTAACAGATATGAATGTATTCAGTAATGCATAATGAAAAATAAACCCGAAGATGATTGACAATAAAGAGACAAACTAATGACACAGTCTCTAAACTATAATTGAAAAACGTTTCTAAGGGTGAGAATAGTAAAAAAGAGAGAGAATGATGAAAGAAAAAAAAAACAGTGCACACTAGTGTTCTGATATCTAATGCTCTACTTCATGATTCGTTTTTGCCATTCATGTCTCCTGTTGTCAAGCCTGCCTTTCGAATGTCAGTCTAGACATCAGTTTAAATACGCTTGCCTTAAACACAAAGATCAAATTGGTTAATCATATTGTCAAGATGACAATGTAAAAATGACTGACTATATATAGGGTCAATTCAGGGTGACTGGGACACTTTTTACCATTGAGATGACTTGGAAAAAGTGTCCCAATCAACTTGAATTCACCCTATATATATAATCAGAATTAGCTTAAGTCAGGAAAATAATGTCAAAATTCACAAAAATCGAGAGGGTCCAGTCCACAGGAAGTCAAGAGTATATTTATGCCTGGGTTACAGCCTCAGACACCCATCCATGATCATAACCAACAGATGGCACTGCGATGTCTTTTGAACTGTTTATGAAAAAAAACTGACTACTGCCTGTAGGAGGAGCTCTTCTGTTTGAGTGGATTTGTCTACAGTCAGCTGAAAACTAGCACATGCAACATATTCATTTACTCAGATTAAAGCAAATCAGATTTTTAAAAAAATTCTAAAAACATGTGACATTAGGTTTTTGAATGATCACCTTCCAATAAATAGTCAAATGCCTCCTGAAAAAAGTAATAGGTCATAGTTGCTCAGTCAAACAACATGAATGAGTCAAACTTACAACTAAAATTTAAATTCAGATAAGTTTAATAATACATAGTATCCGCCGTATGACAGCGCTGCAGGTTTTTACCACTAGTTCATTGTCATTTGGACACCTCCAACTCAACTCCAAGAACTACAGTGAATTTATTAAAATAAATGTGGTTTAAGGTTTTTTTCCCCCCTAGTTCTTTCTTTCAGTTGAAGTTGTCTGACAAAATCATCAGATACAAAAACAATGCATACTAATAGTGTGGTGATGTGTAACAATAGTGTGACTTGAGAAATCTATCATTCAAACGGATCATATTTTGGATATTACACATGTATTAAATGCAGTACCATTTTAAACTCCCAGAGTTGCTATCCCATAGTAGAACCCTCTTAAAATTATGGAGAAATTGTGGCGGAGTTTCCATTATATGGTTGACAGAAACTAAAGCATGATTATATAAAAAATATATATATATAAATAATTAAATATAAACTATAACCAAAGGCTGTGTTATCTTGAACTCGTAGCTGATGAAATATGGATGAAGACATTCACGATGAAGGCTGATGTTGTTAATACCTGATTTTTAATGGATATCTGACGATGGTGACAATAGGGACACACAAAACCTTATAAAAGATGTATTTTGAAAAAATGAACGTAGTAGAAATCTTTCTTTAACAAAACACTATCATTAAAAAGTTTGGAATTACTATGAAATGTTTATGTTTTTGTAAGATATTGATACTTTTATTCAGCAAGGAGATGCGTTACATTGTTGAAAAATCACAGTAAAAACATGTATAATGTTACAAATGACTATTTCTATTTCAAATAAATGTTATTCTTCAAACGTTCTGTTCATCAAAGAATCATCCTCGTGCAGTAATGACAGCTGTGTTCTCGAGTCTTCCCTTCTTCAGCTGAGCACCAGAGGCGTCTGTTTCTCAAACTAAAGACTCTGATGTTCTTGTTCTCTTGCTGTTGTGCTCCTGGGCCGTCCACTTCTCTCTGTGCTGGTTAGATCCAGTTTGCTTTCAAGACAATAGTGCATGGAATAACCTTCATCTCTCTCAAAAGAACAATATACAGATGTGTTTCTTAGAAATTGGACTCAATCTTAATTTTAACATGTTATAATATTTTTATTATTCTTATATATTCTATATATTCTATATACAAGTTGTAGGACATTTTGTCTTGGGAATCTGTGGGATGTTTAGTTGGAGTTATTACAGTTTTGAAGATTTTCTCATGGAAGATTTTTTCAAATATGCTCAGGACAGTTTGTTATTATTTAATAATTTTTTTGAAGTCATGATTATCTTTAGGACAAATTAAATTTGAAATTTGCCCATGTATCATATGTAAGGCCAGATTTACTTGACTAGTCATGATTGTTTCGCTAAGCAGAAAGTCACTTTACTGGCTTCTTATAGCATCATATCCATCAGTACTGGATCACAGGACTGGGCGGTGAGCATTTGACTTGTCATTGCCTGTTAAAAGGACCAAATTGAAGGTGTACAGATCGAGCAATGTATTTAGTTTCAGCCAGTGGATAGGCTGTTAAGAGTCCGATATCCTATTGTGCTGTTCATTGAGGCTGGGTAATTCTGTCTATGTAAAGAAGTCTCTTATCTAGTTCTTTTAATTTAAGGTTGTTCAAACCACTTAAACAGCTCTTTGATCAATATGCTAAACTACTGATAGGCTATGATTTGTCTTTATAGTTTGAATGGTGTCTTTCGAATTTCTACAGTTTGTCTGAATATGTGAACCTGGACCACAAAACCAGTCATAAGGGTTGATTTTTTTTTTAATTGATGTATGCATCATCTGAAAGCTTTCCATTAATATTTGGTTTGTTATGATATGACAATATTTGGCCGAGATACAACTATTTGAAAATCTGGAATCTGAGGGTGCAAAAAAATCGAAATATTGAGAAAATCGTCCTTAGCAATGCATATCCACTCACAAAAATACATTTTTGATATATTTACGGTAGGAAATTTACAAAATATCTTCATGGAACATGATCTTTACTTAATATCTTAATGATTTTTGGCATAAAAGAAAAATCGATAATTTTGACCCAGACAATATATTGTTGGCTGTTGCTACAAATATACCTGTGCGACTTATGACTGCTTTTGTGCTCCAGGGTCACATATATGAATCATTCCTGCAGCTGTACGCACTGTGCGTACCATGAGAAACGTGGTCCTTCTGTAAAACCCGATAAGTTACAGTAACTCAAACCATTTGAGGAAACCGAGTGGCTTAAACCATTTAAGTTTTAAAACCAACAAGTATGAGTACTGTGAACTCATATACATTAAGTTAAATTCATTAATATTTTAGTGTTGGTTTAGTCAATCATTAGAGTAAACCCAACTTAAAGATTTTAAGTTTATACCACTCATTCAGTTTGAATTCAGGTAACAAATCTAAGTCTTAACAACTATATAGCTACTTAAATGATTTGAGGAAAAAGATTGCCTTAAATGATTTAAGTTCATCAAACTCAAAGTAATCAAGTTACATTTATTTTCCTTATACAGTCTGATGCAAAGCATGCTGGGAATTAGAAATCTACTACAACTCAATCATATTAAGTTCAGCTTACTACAATCAAATTTTCTATTAAGTACAATGAACTTTCATTATTATTTAAGTGAAACAAACTCATTTCATTTCATTAATTTCACTGTTCGTTTTTACAGTGTGTGAATATTTCAGTTTTTACTTATTATTTTTCAGGTTATTTTTGTTGACTGAAACCAATCATTTGTGAATTAATCATTCATTCTGTTGTTTTTTGTTGTTGTTGTTGTTGTTTTTTTTCATTTCAGTTAATGTGAGTTGGCCGAGCAGATGTGCAAAATGGTCTGAATCGATTCATTCATTCGGACTGCTCTGTCACTGAATAATCTGAAGTGGTATCTCAGTCAGTCAAACAGTTTGGTTTACTGACACTGTACGTTAGAAGACAGATAACTAACATTACTGGATGAAATGGATATTCAGTTACAAACAACTGAAACAAAAGGCTACATTTTGAAAGGTAACTTTGTGAAATTCATCCGCTGTCATGAATAAGCGGGTGTTTTTGTGTCCGTCCACAATGTTCTTCGTTTGATTTCCTATGTAATATGCACTTGATCACTACACCATGTGTAATGGTGTGAAGGTGTTATAATTCACCAAACTTTATTAAATAGATATGCAGTTTTTTTACCTGGTGGAAGGAAGGAAGGGATGATCCATTTCATTAGAAGGGGGTGGGAGAATGTATGAAATTTGTGCAGTTTGGTAAATGTGAGTGTTTTACACAGCATTCCAGTCTTGGTGCTTATTGAATAATATAATTGCACTACTGCTTTATACTACATATATTTGGTATACCCCTTTCTCCGATCAGTGGTATATTTCCTGGGTGCTGCACTCTTCAGGCTGCAGGAAACACTCTGAGGGGAGATTGTTCAACAGAACAGAGACAATTGTTGAAACACTGTTACATTTTATGCTTGCAGCAGGCACCAAAAAAAGCCACTGGCGGTGTTTGTCCTTATTGGGGGTTGATCCAGTTGTGTGACCAGTAATCTGCTACAGATTGGTGCCGTGACCCGGATTCAGGGGTCAGTGGCTGCAGATCACTGGGGACCCATTTGCGATCAGAACTCAGAGTCCACATCCTGTTATCCTGAAAAAGAAGCTTCTAAGCAACTAAGCTGTTAACACTAGATACTGTGCAAACACAATGTAAAAGTACAAAGAACTGAGAAACAGAATATGAAGAAAATGTCAGTGAATTGTGACTTTAAGAAAGTGATCAGTCACCTCAGGGTTGTGTAACTGCTGAATGTGATGTCAACAATGGAGAAAATATGGACAGTTTTAGTACTGTTACAGGTATAGTGAGTACCCCCAAAACACCAGCTTGGAATATTGCAGGGATATGACACTCAGCTAGTATGATTGAGCACAGGGCCAGGGTTTCTACATTGTCCCCAATAGCAATACACAGACCAGCTGATGGTGTAGTTTAATGAGATGGAGCTGACCTCAGCCAAGGTCAGCCTTAGGATTTAAAGGGGACATATAATGCCCCTTATACAAGATGTAATATAAGTCTCTGTTGTCCCCAGAATGTGTCTGTGAAGTTTCAGCTCAAAATACCCTACAGATCATTTATTATAGCTTGTCAAACTTGACCCTATTTGGGTGTGAGCAAAAACACGCCGTTTTTGTGTGTCCCTTTAAATGCAAATGAGCTGCTGCTCCCGGCCCCCTTTCCAGAAGAGGGCGGAGCTTTAACAGCTCACGCTTCGGTCGCTCAACGACAACAAAGCTGGAGAATCTCACGCAGCCAAAATGATGATTGTCAGTAACGGTGTTCAGCCTTACGTTGTTCAAACCGGAGTCGACACTGATGGAGAGACTCAGGAAGAAGTTACAACTTTTAGAATGAAACTGGACGTTTCTGAATGGTTAGTGGATAAATTTATGTAGTTGCTGTGGAGTTGATTCAACTCATCCACTAGCATGTGCCGTCATGTTAATCTTTTGTGCAAATCCAGTGTTGAATTGACCCTCGTTTGTGAAGCAGTCCGGCGTAAAATGACGGCATGACAACAACACTCTACTACAACAACTTTTTATGTAAATGTTGGGGTTTGTGATGTCACTAACCCGGGAAGAAGCTTGTTGTAGTCCCTACCAGCCGTTTGTTGTAGTTCTTAAAAAGCGATTTCTGTAAAAGAAAATATCTCCCTTTGCATTGAACTTTGAGTATCGTAACTTTGCAGATGTTGTTAATGCTCTAACAGCATTATTACAAACTAACTAAAGTTAAATTATAATCAAGGATCCCTTTAAAACAAACCCTATAATCTATAAACCCCTGATCTACTGATCTAGTCAAACAAATACGTCATGAAATAGGGGTACATGTTGGCTAAAGTTTTGCAAGCCCAAGCACTCAGGAATCTAACGGTGCCATGACCCCTCCATATTCAAGCACTATAGGGCAGCATTATGACTGGTCAAAAATAAGTCTGATTCTAAAGCAATAGATTATAAAGGAGCCACCCTTTTCCGTGGTGATAGCACAGATAGACCGAATGGCATGAAATTATGTAATTGTACATGACCAAGAAACTGTGTAGCATGTCTGAACGAGTTGCAGAGACAATGGACAGACTATTCAGGCGTGCTAAAGATATAGTCCAAATTAGGATTCGCAACAGCCCATTAGAGAACATAAGCAGAGACCCTGATATTATCTATGATAACAGCACTTAGGAAAGTCCATTTCAACAACAATTAGTTTTACTTAACTTTGCCAAAACAATCTGAAAGCAGTCTTGACCACTGAATTAGATAAGGCCATTGATCTTGCCAATGAGTATTGCCGGAGCCGAAGGGGTGGAGGGCCGGAGGGTCTGACCCAGGCTGAGCCGACGGTCCTCGGGAGCCCGGCGAGGTCGAATGGCCGAAGGTCAACGCTGGAGTCAAGGGAGGAAGGAGCGCAGGTGCAGGAGCCAGGGCAACGGGTCGAGGTGAGTCTGAGCACTCCAAGGCTGGAAGCGGAGCCACGGGCTCAGACCGCCCAGGTGGGATTGGCTCCTTGCTGGTCCAAGGTGGAACCATGCCACTGAGAGGAGGTGACACAGAGGGACTAGTGGGAGACAATGACGACTGGGTGGTATAAGTGGCTGAGGACTGAGGACGGGCATAGAAAGATGAGCAAAATCCAATGAAAAATAAAGTGCTTCCAAGTGGTGGGAGAGGGAGGCTGGGCGGGGTTAACTTGACTGAAGATGATGATTGATATACAGGTGAGTTCATGGGGTAACAGGGATCTAACTCTTCAGGTTCTTGAAAAATGTCCAGTAAGTCTAGCTGGTACTCACTCTCAGTGGCGGGAGAGTGGCTGTGGCTCACTTCCATTCCCTCGAACTCCACGAGGACTCCCACGGCGATGGACGGTGTTGCCGGTTCACACCCCAGGTCAGACTCTTCGGGATGCTTTGGCTCTGGGGCGATAGCGGGCGCAGCCCTTCCTTCTTCGGGCTCTGGCTCACATGTCGCGGCAGGCGGAAGCTTCCAGTCTGCAGGGGGCTCTGGCGTGAGATCCGTCAATCGGGGTGGTGGTGATGGGCTAGGCTCTGGGTCAGGATGTGGCGGCTGTATGGATCGGGGGTAGACACTCTCCAGACACCTGATAACGGCCTCCCTCCAGCAAAGTCCTTGGGTGTCTGGGAGTCCTTGGGTGTCTAGGATAGAATGCCATAAAGCATGTGATGCAACATCTTAAAAAACAGTGGTATTGGTGCAACCTTTCTCAACCTGCCACAGATGATCCAGAAGGACTCTTGATGGGCCTGTTAGCCAATGTAGATTGCTGGTGAAGGAAAGGAAGTACCAAAGAGGGTTGGTGCAGTAATTCTAAAACAGTGTATTACCTTGGCCTCATGACATAAGCACCTGATGTAGGGAAAATTGAAAGACCATGTCCAAATCTACTCCAAGAAATGTACTAGTTGCATACACAGTGTGTTTCCTATGAGGAGACAAATGGATTCCAATGGAGGTAGTCAATTTAACCAGATCACCCTCTTATGATTAGGTGGTATGGTTTGCCCTTGCCTAGCATTAGAAGATCTAGAACTAACTTGTGATAACGGAAGTAGTTCACAAGTGATTCAATGCACATACATGCAGCAGAGGAACCAGTGGTGGGGCTTGGGTACTCAGGAAATCTCCATGATTTGAGCGTGTCTTAAGTAGATATCCAACAATGTGATATGTCCAAAGAATGGAAGGAAAAGCTGGCCAGCTTTGTTGTTAAATATGAGTCGATTTTCTCCGGGGATAAATTTGACTGTGGTGAAGTGAAGGACATTATAAGTTGGATTAGACTGAAGGATGAGAGGCCCTTCAGGTGACTAGAATGACCATGAAAGACCATGGCAACAAGGCGAATCACATGAGCTTTGAATCTGTTCAT
Source organism: Hypophthalmichthys nobilis (assembly GCA_037950665.1). Classification (NCBI taxonomy): domain Eukaryota; kingdom Metazoa; phylum Chordata; class Actinopteri; order Cypriniformes; family Xenocyprididae; genus Hypophthalmichthys; species Hypophthalmichthys nobilis. The sequence goes on along the minus strand of CM075479.1, from coordinate 33,036,173 downwards.
AATGCATCTGTCAATTCAAGTTTTGTTCTCATCTAATAGTATCACTGCAGTCAAATCGATAATATAGCTGGATATACTTTTAGACCCCCAACTAAGCAAAGGTGACAGTGGCAAGGAGTCCAAACTCCATTAAGTGACAGAAATGGAGAAAAAATAACTTTGGAAGAAACCAGACTTAGTCGGGGGACCAGTCCTCTGGCCGAGGCAAGGCAATTTTTGTATAGCACATTTCATACACAATGGTAATTCAAAGTGCTTTACATAAAGAAGAACCAAGTACATAATGATAAAAATTGAACGCATAAGAAATAAAAATAACAGTAAAAACAGAGAATACCAGGGAGTTTCAGGGAGTTTTTTGTTGTCCGTCAGAGCGGATCTAAACGGATCTATCCATCAGAGCGGATCTAAATGGATCTTCCTCACGCTGGAGGGATAACTCATAAATAAACACAGTGTGATGTTGATCAGGATACGTCACACAAGCATTAGGTGGGAAGGAAGAGTTGTAGTCTCTCCAGAAGGATGAATCATGAAGATAGAGATGACATTTAGCCAGTAGTAGACGACTGGTTTATCAGTAGACTTAAGGATGATGAACGTCTTTCTTGTTAAATCTGTGTTTAGGTCATGACGCATTCATATGCCAAGGGCTCAACTAGTCGCAGAGGTCTTCACTAAGGTTCTGTCTGGAGGGCTTGTCTTGTTAAAGTCTTCGCTGTGGTCATTCCTGGGTGGAGGTCCACCATCTGGTCTGGATAGGGGCCGGACCTGGCTGACTATGGTAACCTTAGGATAAGGATGAGACAGACTAATTTAAGCCGTAGATGCTATTCCTTTTTTTGATGTAACAAGCACATTGGGTATTATGGGATGTGATCCCTGTTCAGGTTGACCTAATTAATGCAGCCTAACAACCCCTTAAGGGATTTTAATTATAAAAACTGTGATACTATGTTATGACTATGCTAGGTTAAAGAGGTAAAACTTTAATCTAGAGTTAGGGTACTCAATAGGAAAAAAATCTACCGCCCACAGTTGATTTTTATATTCTAGGTATTAATTAACTGGCCAGAATTTTGAGATCACAGTGGACATGAAGGAATATAATGCGATAAGAGCTTACTCAAGTACAGAGGAGCTAAACCATTCAGGGATTTATAAGTAATCAGCAAGATTTTTACATTTATACAATGTTTAATAGGGAGTCAAAGCAGTGTTGACAGAACCAGGCTAATGTGATCTTGGCTCTTGTAAGAACCAGCTGGAGTTTGTTTATTGAGCCTGCAGGGCAACCACCCAGTAATGCATTACAATAATCTTGCCTTGAAGTCATGAGTGCATGAATTAACTTTTCTGCATTTTACATTAAGAGCATATGTTGTAATTTAGAGATATTTTTAAGATGGAAAATATGTTTTTAAAAATGCTATAAATGTGTCTTTCAAATGAAAGACTGCTATCAAATAGCACGTCAAGTCACCTTTATTTATACAGTGCTTTATACAATATAGGTTTTTTTAAAGCAGATATTGAAGTAGAAATATGCGGTTTTACAAATGCTAGAAACGTCACTTTCAAAAGAACAATTATTATCAAATATCACACACAATATTTCCTATCTGACGACGAAGCTTTGAGAGAGCATCCATCAAGAATTAGACAGTATTCCAGGTTATAACGAGCTGAAGTTTTTTTTAATCCTAAAATTAAAACCTCTGTTTTTTTATTTAGTTGTATGAAATTACTAGTCATCCAATTTTTTATATCAACTACATATTCCATAAGTTTTGTGAATTGGTATGTTTCATCAGCCCTTGAAGGAATATTAAGCTAAGTATCATCAGTGTAAGAGTGAAAATTAGCGTCATGTTTCCTAATGATATCTCATAAAGGTAGCACAAAGGTTAAAGAGCCAACGGTCCTAGTACTGAGCCTTGAGGTACTCCATACTGAACTTGTAATCGATATGTCACCTCTTCATTTACTGCTACAAATTGATAATGGTCAGATAAGTATGATTGAACCTTGCCATTGCAATTCCACTAATGCCAATGTAATTTTCGAGCTTATCCAAAAGAATGTTGTGCTCAATAGTATCAAAGGCAGTTTTAGTATTAAACGCAGAAGTGTAAAGGTCAGTACCAAGTCATACAAATTGCTCAAGCCAGAGGATTGGGCAGACTGTCAAATGTCATTGGAAAAGTGTAAAGAGGCTTTTCTGCAACACTATAGTTTTGGCTCACCCTGACTTCAGCAAGCCATTTCTTCTAATGACTGATGCATCCATTGATGTTAATGGTGAACTCAAACAAAGATCAATTGCATTTGCAAGCAAATCCCTAAGCTGCTCTCAAGCCTGATACCCATTACATCAGTTAAAATTCTTTGCACTTAAATAGGCTCCCTTCACAGTACTAAACAATAATAATCCATTGACATACATAATGACTAAGCCCAAGCTAGACGCTTGCGAGCAATGGTGGGTCTTGAAGTTAGCACCTTTTGACTTTGATCTTAAGTACATTCTAGGATCACAGAACATTTCAGCAGATCTCCTGAGTCATGAGCCATTTGCAAAAGAGGTCAGGGTAACTGAACCAGGCAACAATCTGGTCTTGATGAGGCCAATTGATCTTGATTGATCTATTGATCTTGATTGGCCAACTGATCTATTGATCTTGATAAGCCAATAAGTGTAAACATTGAAATACAGATGAAGACCATAAAATTGCTAACAAACTCATGAAAAAAACGTTATATCTATCAAATAATGTAAATAACATCCTTATCCTGTTAATTATATCAATAGTTTGCCGTGGGGGCACAAATGGCACCATTACTTGAGAATAACCCAAATGTCCCGCAAATGCAAGTACAACTGTGTACGGTTTTCCTCTTAGGATCCACTCAGACCAAGGAGCGAATTTTGAGAGTACGCTCATATCTGAGCTGCAGAAAAGTATCAGAAGTAAAGAAATCTCATACCACCCCCTACCATCCTATGGGAAATGGCCAAACAGAAAGGTTCAACAGAACTCACCTTTATTTACAGTGTTTTATACAATACAGATTGTTTCAAAGCAGCTTTACAGTGATACGGGAATATTCAATGATGCAAACAGTTCATTTCGGCTGTACAGCAGCTCTAAAAGAAAATGGTGACATTGTTAAGCTGAAGTCAGTTCAGTGTTGATTCAGTTCAATTCCATTCCATTACTTTTGTTGGCCAATTGTAGGGAATGGGCAAGAGGGTAACTGGCACTGACACTGGAAATCTAGGTGGAGTGAACTCAATCAGTCAGAAGACACTTTGAGCGACGTGACTGCATCAGGCTGCACCCTAAGCACTATTAGTGACACATGACTGTTTAAGGTACTGCTCAAGAGAGTAGTCCGGAGAGTGACACAAGGGAGAAAGATAACAAAATAAAACAAAAGGGGGTACCTTGCATACACAATCTGGTAGAATGATGAAGCCAGTTAGGATGACTGAATCCACGAATATGCTGTTGACTGAACCTAGGAAAAAAGAGATACTCTCCACCTTAGTTGAAATTTGAACCGCGATACAATATGATCTTACAAGAAGGGACATGAGAACGCAGTTAAAAGGGATTAAGAAAAGTGTTTGTAAGAAAAGTGTAAAAAGGGGGGAAATCATTTAACCAATCTGTACATATATGTATATGGACATTAATCTACCAGGCAGATTAATCTGCAGTCTTCACATATGACTTCAATTCATGGTTTTAAGGTCATGTAAAGGAAAATGTGACCCCTTAATAACTTTTTGATGTTTGATGTTTTGAAAGTGTGTTGAAATTGGGAAGGGGGAGTATAACGGAGTAAAAGTGTTTCCCCCCATTTTTTAACCTAGTGCAGAGAGATAGGGATGATCCATTTCTGTAGAAGGAGGTGAGAGTATGTATGTATGAAATTTATGCAGTATGGGGTGTTTTACACAGCACCCCAGTCTTGGTGCTTAGAGAATACTATAATTGCACTACTGCTTAAAATGGCATATATTTGGTTAGAAAGATGTTTTATGTTCTTTTGTGTTGACTTTTTTTGATCAGTGGTATATTCCCCTGGTGCTGCACTCTTGAGCCTGTGGGAAGCACACTGGGGAGAGTTTGTTAAACAGAGAACAGAGATGATTGTTGTAACACTGTGCCATTTTATGCTTGCAAAAAAAGCTCTCTGTATGTACCTTAAGATGAAATCTTACAGATGCTCCTGATTATTTTGCATTAAGCAAAAATGTTTTTTCATGATATTGATAACTTTATCAGAAGAGACCTGTGACCTACCAGTTGAGTTCACTTAGGGTTACATTGGTTATCTTCTGTTTGTGGGAGTTGGAGTGAGATGATATTTTAGACTTCATCATGTCTGGGTAGAACATACAGTAGTACACCACCTCCAGCAACAATCATTTTCCAAATCTGCACCATGTTCTTGGGCCCAGTGGTGGCAGGACAGGTGTTTTGGTCCATTGAGAGCCTTGGGCCACAGCCAGAAGAGCTTTATCTATTGCAATACACACTTTTCAGGAAAAAACATATAAGCATATGGCCACTTTTCTGAGCACATTAAACACCAAGAATGTTTTTCTTGCTCGTTCCCTACCATCAGCCCCGCTAATGGTGTTATTTTCCCATGCTAGGCCTTTACATTTTTCTGAGGGTGTATCTTCATGGATCTCTCCTCAGTACAGAGGCTCAGGAGGGGTGTGTGTGTGTGTGTGTGTGTGTGTGTGTGTGTGTGTACAGATGAGGGAATCTGGGCTCAAGTACACTAGAGGATTCAGTGTAAATAATATATTACTCGGTGCAATGTGTGACCTTCACAGGATATGAAGGGTAGGTGTGCTATTCTTTCAAACAGTGCTTTTGCATAGAATTTGCTGAGGGTAGATGGTTTATAGCTAGCACTGTCAGCCATTTTGACTCTGATATCAGTATAAAATATGTAAATGAAAGACTGAGTTGTTTAAAAAAGGTTTTATAGACCTTTGGATTAAATTGAATTTGTCTTTGAGTAGATGAAATGAGAACCTGAATGAATTATTTTTGAAAAAGTGCAGTTCTCCAGATGTCATATTTTTAAAAGTCTCATTAATAAGTGAACATTGCTGATTAAAATGACTTAGATCAATGCAGCATAATAAATGGCAGAAGCAGGTACCTCCATTATTTGCACAAGAGAACAGCAGGAAAAGTAGTTTATTGGGAACATCTTGACATATACAGGAATGTTCCAAAAGCTGTGAAGCAGCAGATTATAGATCTTAATTGAAAAATGATGTCCATGTAAATGTGGTAAAGTGAGTTTAGAAGTTGATCTTGATGAGGCCAATATAAGTGTAAACATTGAAATACAGATGAAGACAATAAAATTGCTAACAAACCCATGGGGGGAAAAAAAACTTTATATCTATCAAATACTGTGACTAACATCCTTATCCTGTTAATTTTATCATAGTTTGCCGTGGGGGCACAAATGGCACCATTACCTGAGAATAACCCAAATGTCACGCAAATGCAAGTACAACTGACTTGGGATAGTTCAGGCAAAAATAAAAATCTTGTGTCATTCCAAACATATATGACTTTCTTTTTTGTGTGAAACACAAAAGATGTTTTGAAAAATGTCTTGTCTTAATATCTTCTTTTGTGCTCTAGAATTGAACATGAGGGCAAATTTTTATTTTTATGTGAACTATCCCTTTAAGAGTATCAATTTTTAGAAGATATGTTCTTTGTCATTTAGTTACTGTCTTTAAACATCACTGATGTTGATTGTTTATCTATCATATTACATTATCTTTAATTCTAAATAAGGATCCTGCTTTAAGATGGAGTTAAATTAAAAGACAATACAGTATTTAGTTCCAGAGACTCAAGGATGTTTATTAATAGTTTCTTGTTTCATTCAGACTGAGTTGAGGTGAGATAGAAATGACTGAGTGTTTGGTTGGCTAATGTTTGTGCCACGATCCTTTGCAAAGGAAGAAAATGAACAGAAATGTTATGATATGCCACAGCAAACTAGACAATCAAACACTCGCTCTCAAGCCATTTTATCCAGCATGGAATTCAACACAGAAATGAATCAATAAAGAGAACTGAGCACACAGTGAGGATTCGGGAAGATAAGCTGGGAATTATTCAACAATATGGCTTTCAAAAGACGAGCTATTTTTAAACTCCACTGGGATGAGAATTTATGCTAAAGCATTCATCAGATGAAGACTAATAGTGTGAAACAAAAATAAAGTTCTGCTCTATATTTATGTACATGTAATGCTCAGTACGGTTTCTGAAATCAATTTCGTAAGCAGCTCACAATGAAAACATATTGTGCTTTCACAAATAAGGAACAGGCTGGCAATCCAGCTCTTTGAGTTACAATAGAAAATCAGACAGATATTCTTGGCTAGAATGGAGAATAAAGCTGGAACCAAAATGAATATAAACTATGGAATTCACAGTTACAGCAGTAAAATAACAGGTTAGATCAGTGATGGACAGATTACGACCTTGATTTCCCATCCCCCTCCCTTGAGTCCATATAGAATGGATTCGATTACATGCAACATCAAACCATGCTGTCCTGATGGGGCCGTACGGACAGAGAAGTCCACTGGCAACTACGACTTCTCATCAGTTTTCTTCTTCTGGAACTTCCTGAACTGCGATTGAATAGCGACCGCTGCCTTCTCGGTTTCAGGGGCTTCCATATCAATGTCAAAGTCCTCAGGGACGTCTTTCTTAGATGCATCTGGGCATAGAAAAATAAGTGATTGCATGAGACTTTAGAGCACTTTAATAATGACATAATGTCAACTTCTAAATATAATCAAACACTATGATGCAGGTGATGAAATACGAGTTCAGAATTCAATTTTTATGTAAATGCTATCGAACTGATTCAGTGTGTATGCACTGTATTGGTGACAATGATCTGTCTAAGCAGCTTAAGATAAGACGAATTCCACACACAATGTCAAATGGCAAAAAGAACACTTTCTAGGCAATACAGCTCCTATTTACCTGAATGGAGAAAGACAAAAATAGCCAAGACTGTTAGCTTAAGTTTTGATTACATATTTCAAACAAAAAAAATATGACAACTGTGTAGTACTTTTACCATGGAATAATGTTTCATATTATAAATATGCAGATATTTTGCATTCATCCACCCACCAACTCACCCCATCCATCCATATATCCATCCACCCACTCACACATCCATCCATCCTTCCATTCTTTAAACTAATTGTCCTATAGGGTTGCGGGATTTTTAACTCAGTTTTGTGTAAAATGTCTATTCACAGTCATTATTCCACCCACCCATCTATCGAAACATCCACTCACTCACCCATCCATCCATCCATCCATGTAATCCACCCACCCACCCATCCATCCATCCATCCACCCACCCATCCATCCACCCATCCATCCACCCATCCATCCACCCATCCATCCATCCATCCATCCATCCATCCACCCACCCATCCACCCATCCATCCATCCATCCATCCATCCATCCATCCATCCATCCATCCACCCATCCATCCAATCCACTCATCCATCCAATCCACCCACCCATCCATCCATCCATCCATCCATCCAATCCACCCACCCACCCATCCATCAATCCACCCACCCATCCATCCAAAATGGTGCACATGGTGTACAGAAGCCATCAGAATAAAATTCACTGGAGACACACATATATGTTTCCAGTCCAGTTCTTGTTTCCAGCTGCGCTCATGGTTCACACTAAAGTTCCTCCTTCTGCCAAAAGCACATTAAAGAATATTCAGGCAGATGCTGTAGTAGTATTTTATATTCTTTTGTATTTTATATTCTTTCTGATAATTCACTGATCAGATAATGTTTTAATGTCATCACCAAGAGGCAGTAGGTTTCCTCATTATCATCATTATCAGACAAAAGCGAAAAATCTTCACTGCGGTGTTAGATGGCACATTCTGCTACAAATTGGTGTAACATTACTTCCTGTAATCACATTACAGTAAAATGGCTCATATTGATTTAGAGAGGGAACTACGGTATGCAAAAATGTTTCTGTAATTTATAGGAAATTTATTGTAGGTTTAGGTTTTTGCTTGTAGGTTTTCAAAAACGTTGAAATGTTGAAGTAAATGCAAAAAAAAGCACATTTTTTGTACAGCATGATTTTAAAAGAGCTTCAAGCTCTATTCATGACAGTACCAGATGTGAAGGTTATGTGTTGTATTGGTAAGAAATCACAGCTCAATAGTGAATACCTCTGAGATGAAACACCACATTAGACTGTTGGAGAATTCAATAGCAATTTAAGCAAGGGAGGAGGAAAACCTTGACATAGACGTTAAGCACAGCGAGAGAGGAAAGATCCTTTAAATATACCTCTAGAGAGAGCAGGCCTCATGTTTCAGTCAATACATGAGAGCTATTCTCACCGTCTTCCTGTCTCTGTTTACACACGTCAATGCTTATATCTCACTAGCTTGTATCTCACAATTCGGACTATATAACTCACAATTGCACGTTTATAACTCGCAATTCTAAAAAAAATTATGAACTCAAGATATAAAGGCATTTTTTTAGAATTTTGAGTTATAAAATTGCAAAAAAAATCAAAATTGCGTGATTTAAACTCAAATAATAAAGGTAATTGTGACTTTTTATCTCACAATTCTGACTTTATTTCTTACAATTGCGAGTATATAAATCACAGTTCTGACTCAGAATTTTTTCTTCTCAGAATTACGAGATATAAAGTCACAGTTGTGAGTTATAAAGTCCAAATTGTGAGATATAATCTCACCTTTATTGGTTTTTATTCTGTGGTGGAAATGAGCTTCTATAGACTAGAGATAACTGACAGCAAGTAAATAAATAAAATAAAAACATATTAAATAAATACATAAAAGTTCAACAACAAAAAATGCATATAAATAAACATTTAAATAAATAAAAAACAAAGACAAATAAATGAAAAAACATACTATATAAAAAAATAATTATTTAAAAAAACGCACCATATAAAAGTAGAATAGCCTATTACAGCCCTCAGTTAGCCATATACTTCCATACATCATATTCATCTGCACAGAAAAGCTGGGCTATGGCACAATTAACAGCTAGAGGGCCAAAAAGTTGCACTGTGAAATTAAACCACAAATACATTGGTCAAATGTTTATAGGATATTCCCCAATTTAATGATTCCCAAGAAAGTATTTACTTTGTGTAATATATTTTCCATACCCTTTGGTATTAAGATGCTTTCTCCCTTAATACATGAATTATCTCTTTAGACCGACATTACATGCTGTCATTGGCTGGAGACACCTGTACAGCTTCCCTATATAGCTCCCTTCAGCCAAGCAGGATGAATAGAATTGTGTATTTGCATGCATATGATTGTGTAGTTTTGTGTATGAACGTCCTTGCTCTTGCACATGAGTGGGTGGAAGCACATCAATGGCTTCAATAGTACTTTCTTCTGATCCTCCTAGAAACATTATGAGCTCCTGTATAGCTGGATATGCAGGGAGAGCAACTTTCCAGCAGTGTTTGTCATATTAAATTAATGGCCAGCAACAAGCAATTTTTTTTCAATATTATTTTAGAAAAACACATAAATATATTTAATAACATAAATTTGAGAGGGGAATTGACTTCATAAATCCTGTAAGCAGGGTTGGGAGGGTTACTTTTCAAGTGTATTCTGTTACAGTTACAAATTACTTAATAAAATAAGTATGTCATCCAAGCACCACAATATGAAAGTAATGTAATCTGATTACTTTTGGATTACTTCAAGGTTACATATGTAATCAAAGTCAAGTAAAAAGAAATATAATCAAAATACTTTTATTTAATATGAATTTAAAATTAAAACGAATAAAAACTTGGCTATTAAAACTAAGCAATCGAGTCTTGTTTCACCAACTACACAGCCCTGTAGGCCTATATATATATATATATATATATAAAAGGTTATACAAACATCTAGTGGCTACAGTATTGTATTGCAGAAGGTTTTTTTTTTCTTTTAATTTATTTAACATGTACAAGGGAAAAAATAATTATAAACAGCATTAAAAGTCTACACCATCTACATATTAGTCTTTTTCAAAATACATGTTGATCAAGGCAGTGACCTTTCACTGACTGACCCTGGGGCGTACAGCCTAAAGTATACTTCCCTTTTACGTGTACGCAACGGTCAGCGTACAGTGCGCATGACGCGAATTTCGTCATCAGTAGAGTATGCGCGTACTGTACGAGCGCCACTGGATTTTTGTAACCGCGCGTAGGCGCAGGTCGCATATGCGCATTTAATTGTTTTTGCAGTAATTAGTTTATCCACAAGGTGGCAACCGTGCCCTGCGGGTGTCGATTCACAAGGTAGTCAAAGAAAAACTGCATAAACAGAACAGAGCGGAACACATGCAAGCTACAGTGACAATGGAGGCCTACATATGAGAGATTGTGTGAAGAGGTTAGAAAGTTTCCTCATTTGTACAACTCTAGCATGAAAGAATACAAAGATGTTTACATGGGTTGTAATCCGTGGCAAGAGATTGCTCAAAACTGCGCACGTGTTGAACACCTGTGTACATGTACGAGTCAAATGAAGTATACTCAGGGCTTTAGCAGTGGGAGTTCCCCTTTGCTGGGTCTCTCGTGTTAATTTCTACGTTTTCTTAACAAAACTGCGATCATACAAGCTATGAAATTTTAAATCACTAACAAACACTAAATTTGAGCTAACATGATTTCCGTGTTAGTTGTAACTTCAAATGTTTAAGTTGGATGTTGAGTCCTTGTTAAAGGGGACCTATGATGCCACTTTTACAAGATGTAAAATAAGTCTCTGATGTCCACAGAGTGTGTATGTTAAATTTGTCACTTTTTGAGGGTGAGCAAAAACACGCCATTTTTGTGTATCCCTTTAAATGCAAATAAGCTGCTGCTCTCAAAAGGGGGCGGAGTTTCAGGAGCTCTGTTAGTAGCTCTGATTAACATCACACAGACTCACTGAAAATGTCAGAAACTGTTCAGCCTTTTATAGGACAATGATGGAGACACTCAAGAAGAAGTGACAACGTGGAATACAACAGGATGTTTCTGAATGGTTAGTTGATGAATTTATGTAGCTGATGTGGAGTTAACTATGTTAAAGTCACTGATTAGGATATTCTGGCATGATAATCTATAAATCGCTCATGTGGGAACTGTTGTAAGATGCCTACAGAGCCAGAGAATATATGCTGCATGAAGATAGAACAGGTATAGTTTAGTTTAATTACGGTTATACCTTGTCGTTTTGTCACCTTGCTTTTATGACATGCTATTGCATTTGTGTTGTGTACTGTATTGTAATAACATGGCCTCACCCACTTTGTTGCATGTTCTTGGGGGCGGGGTTTATGTAAATTCTAGGGTTAGTGATGTCACTAACCCAGGAAGAAGCTCGTTGTAGTCCCTATCAGCCGTTTGTTGTAGTCCTTAAACAGAGAATTCTTTAAAAGAAAATATCTCCCTTTGCATTGAACTTTGAGCGCTGTAACTTTGCAGATGTTGTTTATGCTCAAACAGCAACATTACACACTAACTAAAGTTAAAAAACCACCCCTTTAAAGAAACATCTTCATACCTGGAAAGCTTAAAAAGTGTATGCTTAGCAGGGCTCCAGACAAAAAAATTCATTAAGGAGCCATTGGCTCCTATAGGGGGAAAAACAGGAGCCAAATAATTCTTAAAGAGCCACTCAACAATGAACCTACATTTTTAAATTCACTTACTTTTAGTCATCCTGTTGTGTTCATTTTTCATTAAGTTTTAATATTTTTTTTGTTTTTAGTTTTATTTTTTGTTTTTAAACATGTATTTTTAGTTTGTATAATTTTTTATTTCAGTATTAACATTTATTTCAAGCAATGAAAAATGTTTTTTATGGTTTTAGTTAACTATAATAAGCCTGATGCTAGTAAAATTTTTATATACTGAATAATGTCAAATAATGTTCTTAGTCTTTCCTTCCTGAAGCTACAACAGTTTACTTTGAATCACATGAAAATAAATATAAATATATGGAAATAAATATATAAATATATTAAATTTGGTTTGTGTAAGTGTAACCAAATAACAAACGGGGGAAATTGATATACATACTGCTTGACTTTGATTAATGAACAGGCAGAAATGCAGCGATACTCTTATTTTGAAATGTCTGTGGTTTACTTTTGCTGCTCATTCAAGTTCAGATGAGGAAGATAAAAAAAATGACGTTGTTGCAGCCGTTTACAACACATTACAATATAAATATTAAAGCTGCCCTCGCACCTGGGCTCACCGCCACCCTTTGGCTTTAGGAAAACAGTGAACAGTGGGCGAATTGCATGTAAGCGAGTAAATACAGGAGAATTATGGCAAAGTCATTTCAAAGTGCCACACTTCCTGCTGCCAACAGGTGGCGCTTTGACTGTAACTGAATATTGCCATGGAGTTCATCAAACATGTGAAGTTTGGAGCAGATCGGACATCGTATGCCTGAGTTACAACAACTTCCTGTTTCGTGACGTTAATTAAAAATTAGCACTTAACCAAGTGCAGCATGATTTAACATGTTTCTAGTATGTTTTGTACTTCGTGGCATATTGAAATGTGTTTCAGGGAGTGAATTACAGTGTGAAGCATGCCATTTCCTGTTGCCAGCAGGTGGCGCTATGACTAACTGAATATTGGCATATAGATGTCTTCAGGCCAGGACTCTCATCACACGTGAAGTTTAAGGCAGAACGGATATTGTATACCTGAATTACAACAATTTCCTGTTTCATGGCGAAACATCAGACTTTGTCAGGCCGCCACGGACACACCCTTCCGTGAATACTCTAAATCTTCGCAATTTAACGTTGCAAAGGCCTTTAGATTAGACTGACCAAATATGATGTTGATCTGATTAAAGCTCTAGGAGGAGTGCAATGTCTGGAAATGGCAAAAACTGCAAAAGTTTTGCAGAGAAAACTCAAAATATCTCACTTCCTGTTGGGTTTACAGATTTTGCACCCAGGGGCTTTTTTGTAGGTGTTGGGCTGTTACATGTGTCTACCGAATTTAACACTTGTACATGAAACGTAGCGCGAAGGGCACTTAATTGAAATTTTGTAGGTGGCGCTATCGAGCCATTTTGCCACACCTAATTCTGAAACCCATATCAGACGTAAATTTTCACCACTTCTGACGCGTATGCAAAGTTTCATGAGTTTTCGAGCATGTTTAGACCCTCAAAAATGCGATTCATTTCGGAGAAGAAGAATAATTGACTGAGCAATTCCAATAGGGTTCTCACACCATTGGTGCTCGGGCCCTAAATATAAAGTAAACTTTGTCATAATTTATCAGTGTTAGTTTATAAGCAATCGGTTGACAAATGTGTGCTGAAGCTCTGTTGCGAGAGCCTGAATAACGTGCAACACCGCCATCTTTTGACTTTAAAAAATGCAGCGCTCACATTTATTTAATGAAATAAATCACATAAAGGACTATCATGATTTGTTTTTCCATCCACAAAATATAAGATGCCTTAAAATTATAAATAATACTCTTGTTATACCATTTAAGGTACTGAAGACTTTTTATGACCTTAAATTTATCTGATGAGCATGAGTGAAGTAGAATTATGAAAGTGATCAGCATGATTGATATTCAAAACGGTAAGCACCGCTGCATTGTGTGTGTATCTGCAGTCTGCAGAGCCGGTTTCCCCTTTTGAATGACGAATATAGACGCATTTATATGAAGAAACAGACAGTTGTCTCCTTTACGCAGGAGCAGAAAGGTGTGTTCAAATGCAGCTTTTTTGCACCAACGCAGGCGACGCGAGGCGACAACACAGTCGGCTTTCATCAGCTCTAGTTCTTTGGCGTCGGTTTGGTGTGTGGTATTTTTCCATACCCGTTCATATTTTGGCGCTCTAACTCAGTGAAACTTTCCCACGCAGCATCTCGTTTATTTACGTCAACACAACAAATGATGTGATAGACTACTGGTCACAGAACACACAAATAACATGCATTATTTTACAGTCATAATTCGTATTGTCGCCAATGGCGACCTCAGCAAAAATAGTGATAGTATCCCAATTGTTTTACAAAATGTAACTTTATTCTGATTACTTTGTTTTTTGATGTAACTGTAACAAATTACACTTACCAATTTTTTGTATCCTGATTACATAACGCTGTTACATGTATGCCGTTACTCCCCAAACCTGCCAACAAGTTTAGCTGCTGAGAAATTAATTCTGAGAAAAAATCTACCATCATTTGTTTGCTTGATTTGATATTTTGTATCTAATGCATTGAAATTCAGACATTTCTATGTGGCTGTAGGGTACGTTTGCACTGTAATGATGTACTAAAAACGGAAAAGTTTCTCCTTTCACGTACAGACAACAACGTTGTCAAAAACAATCCCCGTTCACACAGAAAATGACTAAAAACACTGTATTACTCATGCCAGGCCAGTAGTTGGCGATGTCACTTTGTAAAGAAACACTACACACCTATAGACTAAACACATAAACGCTTGTGCATGATGGCACCATTTTTGTTAGCTTTTTCAAGCCCCTAAAATGCTGTTGTCATGAACGGCCAAAACAGATTTTCAGTGTTTTCAGTGTCGTGGAAATAACCCCTAAGTATCCAAAAACTTTTTGGGATCACTGAATGGTATTTGGATTTAGCAGAAGCTTTTGAATTCACTATAATGTGTACTGTATGTAGTATAAAATCATGCCTGATATTAGAGAAGTTGGTGCTGCTAGCATTGCACTGTATTTATGTTCTCATGTCTAAAGCATCATTTGCAATAAGAGCATGCAATTCTGTGAAGATTCAAGCTTCAGTGAAACCAGCTTCCTCTGAGATGCCGTTCTTGTCCAATAAGCTCTGTACCCAGCTCTCCCTGGGGCTTCAGCGTCCTCAAGAGCATTACTGCATCAGGTAGAAAACCAACAACAGAAAAACCCTCAAGTCTTTTAAGTCTGATTTAAGATGTATGGGCCAATTTGTTGGTTCAGATCCATTTAGTTGCCCTATTCATAGGAGTGTGCAGCTGAAACGCTGGGGACCGTGTTCATTACTTCAACCCTTTTCTCTTTTTTGCCTCCTTCTTCAGCCTTTTTTTTCATACACAAGCACAATTTTTTTTTTAAATGCTTACCAGACTCGTTCTTCCTTCACTGAGCACAGCGCAGAACATTTTTGTTTGGTGGGACACTTCAGGGAATACTTTAGAATGCTTATGCCTGAAGATTTCAGATGGGATACTGGGCTTTTCTGTACACTTAAGGTTGTTTGGGGTAAACTCAAACATGATGAATCTCTTCTTTTCCAAGACAAAGATTTTCTGGGACATACTGTTTGTATTCACTGTAGAAGCTGCCGTAAAATGATTAAAGATCTATGATGTGTTCGATTTCGGGTGTGGAATATTGTCTCAGTACCTTGTGCCCCAGAGGTTTTGCTGTTGCCACCAGCTGCTCCGGATCCTTGCCTCTGTTGAAAGAAAAAGAAAAGGAACTAAATGAAACTACTTTTCATAAAGCATTTTGAACAGTTACAATCAAGCTGAAATAAATAGAGAGAAGGTTAACTACAAAATTAAAACTACAACATGGCCTGGGTGAATCTCAAAAGTCAAAAAAATCTATATCTAAAATAATGTTTGTAATGTTTTAGTTTATTTAGTTTATTTTGCCAGAGCAGAACTGTTCTGCGACACACAGCGGTGTTTAATTTCTGAATGAATCCACGTTTTAAGCGAATCAATCAGGTGAACCAATGGCTGCGGGATAATTTGGGGAAAGTTTCCCCTTTTGGGGATAAATTCAGTTATTTACATTTATTCACCCTTATGTAGTTTCAAACCTGTATGACTTTCTTTCTTTTGCGGAGCATAAAAGAAGATATTCTGAAGAATGTTGATAACCAAACTGTTTTGGTCTGTAAATATATATAAATACCAATTCAGATGCAGCTTCTGAAAGAAAATCATGGCCATTGTAGCCTAAAAGTTTGTGTAATAAATGTCGAATCAAATAACATATTTCTTTCTAAAGCTACTTTTTGTAATGTCTATTTGATTCTTTTCTTATTTAACTCAATAATGACTTTAAATGATATTTTGGGGCTAATTTCTCAGCCAAATTTGATGTGAAATTAAATTGCGATTAATTTGAATAATTAATCAGGATATCATGTAATTAATTCGATTAAAATTTTAATCGCTTGACAGCCCTAATATATATATATACATACATATATATATATATATATATATATATACAGTACTGTGCAAACGTCTTTGGCCACCATTAGGTGTTGTTTTAGCAATGATATAACGACCATATATAATTATTTCTCAGTCTCTTTATTAGAATATAACCAGAAAATACAGTAAATTTATATGCAGTATTAAAAAAACTAAAAATCAGAAAAAAATAACAGCTATATAACAGCTTTTTATGCTATAGTGGCAAGTATTTAGTGACCTCCCCTTACACTTGAGCAATAGCAGGAACCGGCTCTCTTAGACCTTAATGGGATGGAAAAGGACTGGAATGCCAGGAAAACTTTAATTTTTGAGAAACTGGAAGAAGTCCAGGAGTTCACACTAAATACTGATTTTTTCTTGAAGAAACAATTTTGTTAAGAATTTTTTTTTTACATTTTGTGTACACATTTACTTTATTTTCTGTTTGTATCATAATAAAGAGACTGAGAAATAAATATGGATGGTCATTAAAACATTGCTAAAACAAAAAAGCTTTATTCCAAATGTTATTAGTGTCTGATATCTTTAGAAGGGCTCTTAAAAACATGAAAGAATTTATATTTTTCCTTGGCTGCTGCCTTTGACATCCCACAATCTTGTTATGTTATGTTTTTTTAAGGAGTATTACGAAAAAAATCTCACATATTTTTCTTTAGAGAATGGTGTGTTCATGTCCTCAAAAAAGAAGTTGTGAGGGGCTTCTTAGAAGTGTATGTTCTTTTAATATATAACCAAATAAGAGAAGTTATATAATAATGAGTATTAGAGGCCTGTGGTTTAAAAAGTAAGTGAAAATGCTGTTTATGACTATCATAGCTGCAAATGGACTGAAATTCCAGAAATTCTAAACCAAAACCAAAAGTATAATTAAAAACAAAGGGGGAGAAAAAAAAATTAGCTATCGATATAGATTTCAAGCTGAACTAACAAACATTCTATTTTTGACTTTTCTGTAACTTAGGCCAGGTCTTTAGATAGGTTAGATTCTGCTTCGAATCAAAAACATTAGTGTGGAAATGCATGAATTTTTGGCAGTATCCTTTGAAAAAAAAGATAGTTTGCTTTATGTTCTTTGATATTCCACCAAACCCAAACAAAACTGTGTGTTTGGCCCTGAAGTCATATTCAGAAATATCATGAAAATGGGGTGCAGTTAAACAGCTGAGCGAGCGAGAAGGCATCGCCAAACATGTTTTCCCTGGGCACGTCCTCTCCTGCATTATTAACTGCACTTTCACTGAATTTCAAACAGTGTTTGTAGTGCTTTGATGTGAGGAGCTCAGGCAACCTGCCTGTCCTTTCAGGCAAAGCAGAATGTTCAGCCCACACGAGCACTGAAATAACCCTCTGGACAACCACACTGTCGTCCTGTTTAATGCTTCCTTCCATTCTGTTTAATGAAAGCTTTCGTGCATTTAAATCATGTGACAGACGGTCTAAAATAATCTTTTTGCTTCACCTCCCTGAGTGTATAAATATTTATAGACGGTGGGGTGCTCCTGGTGATCCTTCTGTAAGATTATGCCCATCCAGAGAAAATGTTATATTTGACTGATATGTTTTATTATAAAATAAGGCCAATTTCACAGTATTGGGCTGATCTCTGTTCAGACCTTGAGACTGTTAGCATTGCTTTTATCGGCACTCAGCATTGTGATGTTATTGATCATTCTTGATATTTATAGTCTAATATAAGATGCATCTTTGTTTCTTAATTTTTAGTTGATTGTTTATTTTATTTTATTCTATTTCCTAGTAAGGCAGAAAGGTATAAATAGTTATAATAGCTATTATAGTTTTGAACTTTTAGTTTTCATTGTTTTTCATTGTATTTTTTTTTTCTAGTTTGTACACTTAAAAAAAGCTTTCATGGCTCTAAATGGCTGAAGTCTCCTCTGCTCACCAAGGCTGCATTTATTTGATCAAAAATACTGTAAAAACAGTACTATTGTGAAATATTATATTAATTTAAAATAACTGGTTTCTATTTGAATATATTGTAAAATGTAATTTATTCCTGTGATCAAAGCTGAATTTTCAGCATCATTACTCATTCTAATATGCTGATTTGATGTTATTAATATTTTTGTGGTTAATACATTTTCATTCTATGCTGTTTTGGGGCTCAAAAAAAAATATTTTTTATTATCAATGATCCCGTCCACTGCCAATTTACCCAATAGTATTTAGACACCCCAGGTTGCCAGTTGGCTGAAAACACAACGTATTGCAGCAACGGAAGCCAGCAAACAAACTGGGTTAGAGATCGCAGATCCAATTAAAAACCTCTATGATCAGAAGCATATTAAAAAGCGGATAAATCAACTCATCAACTTTTAAGGCTCGATCGCCTTCCACTGTCATTTGCACTCGTTTCTGTTGTGTGTCATCAATCTGGCAACCCGCTTGAGTGTCAAGTCTGAGGAGGAGGGGGCGGGGGAAACAACTCTCTTTAATACAGGGGTGGGGAACGTTGATCCTGGAGGGCCGTAGTCCTGCAGAGTTTAGCTCCAACCCTGAAAAAAAAACACTCACCTGTCTGTAACTTTAGTAATTCTGAAGACCTTGATTAGCAGGTTTATTTAATTAGGGTTGGAGCTAAACTGTGCAGGACAATGGCCCTCCAGGATCAACGTTCCCCACCCCTGCTTTAATATTTAGAATTTGGATTTCAGTACCCATTTCAACCACTAGCTTTCAATATTGTATACTTTAAACTTCTTTAAACTGGAGTGCTGCATTTTTAGAATTTTTTGCTGTAAAAATGGACCAAACAGACCAATACACACAAAATTACATCAATATATCCTCATAAAGACCTCATTTCTTATAAGTAGAAAAACACAATTGGCAGTTCTTATAGGGTATCCCGTACTATATGCGCACCTTGTATGAAATCATTTTGCTGCAGCGTTTCGGAGTGAAATGTGTTTCTCCACTTCAGAGGCCTATAAAGACCTCATTTTTAATAAGTAGAATAAATTAATGGTCAATTTTTATAGGGGACATCCATACTATATGCACACCTCATATTAAAACATTTTAATTTATATTAGTCTAGTTGTTTTTGCTGTGGTGTATTTATTAAAACCATTGGCAAAAGTTTCTCTTGTGTTCTGTAGGCTGCTGATTTTTGTTCATGTTATTTTTTTTTTTTTACCTCGTTGGAATCGAAACTAGGAATGGATAAGAATCAGAATCAATAGAATTCAAATGATACCCAACACTATTTATAAGGAATATAAAAAAAAGGAGTGGGTGGATTTTCACCATTATAGCGTGGTTGTGTACACACACTGCCAACACACATTTATGTTCAAACACCATTGCTGTCAACAGAGTAGTATGACCAGAATTCCGGAAATGTTGGGATGTTTTTTAAATTTGAATAAAATGAAAACTAAAAGACTAGAATCACATGAGCCAATACTTTATTCACAATAGAACATAGATAACAAAACAAATGTTTAAACGGAGAAATTTTACAATTTTATGCAAAAAATGAGCTCATTTCAAATTTTCTCAAAAAAGTTGGAAAGGGGGCATGTTTACCATGGTGTAACATCTCTTCTTTTCAAAACAGTTTGAAGATGTCTGGGCATCAAGGTTATGAGTTTCCGGAGTTTTGGTTTTGGAATTTGGTACCATTCTTGCCTGATAAAGGTTTCCAGCTGCTGAAGAGTTTGTGGTCGTCTTTGATGTATTTTTCTCTATAGGAGAAAGATCTAGACTGCAGGCAGGCCAGTTCAGCACCAGGACTCTTCTACGATGAAGCCATGCTGTTGTAATAGCTGCAGTATGTGGTTTTGCATTGTCCTGCTGAAAATAGACGTTGTCTGGAGGGGAGCATATGTTGCTCTAAAACCTTTATATATCTTTCAGCATTCATAGTGCCTTCCAAAACATGCAAGCTGCCCATACCGTATGCACTTATGCACCCCCATACCAGAGATGCTGGCTTTTGAACTGAACGCTGAGAACACGCTGGAAGGTCTCCCTCCTCTTTAGCCCAGAGGACACAGCGTCTGTGATTTCCAACAAGAATGTCAAATTTGGACTCGTCTGACCACTTTTCCACTTTGAAACAGTCCATTTTAAATGAGCCTTGGCCCACAGGACACGATGGTGCTTCTGGACCATGTTCACATATGGCTTCCTTTTTGCATGATAGAGCTTTAGTTGGCATCTGCAGATGGCACGGCGGATTGTGTTTACCGACAGTGGTTTCTGGAAGTATTCCTGGGCCCATTTAGTAATGTCATTGACACAATCATGTTGATGAGTGATGCAGTGTCGTCTGAGGGCCTGAAGACCACAGGCATCCAATAAAGGTCTTCGGCCTTGTCTCTTACTCACAGAAATTTCTCCAGTTTCTCTGAATCTTTTGTGATGTTATGCACTGTAGATGAGATTTGCAAAGCCTTTGCAATTTGATGTTAAGGAACATTGTTTTCCACAATCTTTTTACACACTCTTTCACAGATTGGAGTGCCTCTGCCCATCTTTACTTCTGAGAGACTCTGCCTCTCTAAGACATCCCTTTTATAGCTAATCATGTTACAGACCTGATATCAATTAACTTAATTAGTTGCTAGATGTTCTCCCAGCTGAATCTTTTCAAAATTTCTTGCTTTTTCAGCCATTTGTTACCCCCGTGCCAACTTTTTTGAGACCTGTAGCAGGAATCAAATTTGAAATTTAGAGCTCATTTAGTGGATAAAAGTGTAAAATTTCTCCCTTTAAACATTTGTTATGTTATCTATGTTCTATTGTGAATAAAATATTGGCTCAAGTGATTTTGAAAGTCTTTTAGTTTTCATTTTATTCAAATTTAAAAAATGTCCCAACATTTCCGGAATTCGGGTTGTCGGGAATGTCCAAATGCATAGTATTGGAAAAACAGCAAGTGAAAAGTACCAGGATGACCTACTACTTCCAGCAAGATTCTGAAGTGTGCATTCGATGGACACTTTATTATCCCATGAGGCCATGGGAGAGGATTTGTGAATGGCAGTGAAGCGACACAACTGATGCCGTAGGTCACGTGACAGTAACAACATGGTGGATGTACAGTAGTACGTCTGAATTTCATTCATAAATTCAAATTTAATACTCAGACAGTATGCGATTTCGGATGCAGCACATGTAAAAGTGAATTTTGCTTAATAGGTGACCTTTAAGGACTCAAATACAGGACTGACAACCGTATTCTGCTGCTGTGTGAATGTGGCCATTGTCTTTTCCTTTGGTGGCAACAACACCCAACCACTCATTTTAGCAATGCAGCATTTGTTTTGGGTAAAGTGAAGAATGTGTCTCTGAAATGGGTAAGGTGTCCTTACATAATTCATCCAGGCAGCAACACTGTGATGACCAATGGGAGTGCAGACAATGAAGCTGAATGAAGTGATCCACCACCTGATACAGTGTGATGCAGCAGGCAAATAAACACAGTAGTAACCAACAGTGCAGCGATTCAGTTACTGCCAGTGTGAATGTAGCTTTAAGGTTTCACAACCTCCAAAATCCCAATTTAACCCCTGCTTACTATTCACAATCACCCCCACAATCATAGGACGCAGAAGTGTTTGTACTGAAGCAACAAACTGGGGGGGAAAAGACACATTACAATGACTGCAAAGAAATTCTAATTACGCTTTAAAAAGGAGAAACACACTCACACACAGACACACACTCCCCACAGGCTGCAGCCATAATCAAACCGCACTGCTGGCAATTACAGAGGACTTCTTTAGAGAATGTCAGACGCACATGCAATCTTGTTTCCACTCAGCACAGATCAGAAAAGACAATGTTCAAGGTAAACACGCTTCTTTTGTTGGCTTCTCCTTGCACAACAGGAATCAAGAGCTGAGAGAGCTCCTTCAGCAAAAACACAGTGTCACTGCTCAGAAAACCAATTATGCTGCTATGGTCTCTGCGTTTGGAGGAAAGTGCTTTCTTTAGCATTTAAAACTTCAAATCAAGGTTGCTGCAATGTCTAGTTTTGCATAGAAATTGAAAAAAGCAATTACAATTACCTCTCTCTGAAGAGCAGAGATATCAAAAGCTTTTATTCAAAAGCTCTTCATATGTTACATATAGTAAAAAAAAAAAAAAATTCCTGCACAGCAGTGTATTTAAGTCCAGTGCAAAGAAAGTTACAGAAACCCAACAGTATTTTTTAGAATAGTTCTACTAATAATGACTCAAAAATAAAAAAAATGTAGTACTAAAAAATAATATATAATAATATGAATATATTTATACACAAAAAAAGTGCTAAAATGAGCCAAAGCAACACAGTTCTTACACATTTTATTATCTTTCAAACCACTTAAATGGACATTTACAAAATCCTTGTATGTTGGAACAACATAAATCATTTTTGTGAATCAACTGAAAGTGGACAGTGGATTGGGAGAGTTTGATAAAAATTGTACGTGTTTAAGTCTAAAGGTGTTTACTTGTTACTTGTTAGTGATCATTTATGTTTATTAGAAGAGTTTCAGGGGATATGTCATATTTATTGAGGTTTACTTAATTCATTTTCTTAAGTTGATTAACATGATTTGTGTGAATGAATTTGTTCTAGTCTTGCTGTATTGTTAGGAGCCCTGCACATGACATGCAAACAAAAAATACATGACGAATTAACAATCCGTTCTCTCATTTTAGTAAATCGTGACCACAAATTAAGAATTTGTTCCCATAACTTAATTTGTTTGTTCATTTTAGTAAATCATGCCCACAATGAACTAATTCGTTCCCTTATTTTGATTTAACTGAAACAAGGGAACCAGCTATTATAACGTGGCCACACTTTAATAAAATGAGGGAACTAATTATTATATTGTGCACATACTTTACTTAAAACGGAGAAAATAATTGGTAAAAGGTGTTGATGTACAGTATTAGTAAGTTGTGGTTTTGTTTTTTGTGTTTTCACGATATAAATATCTCTTTTTTTCCCCCACGTTATGTGCGTGGCTCCGTAGTATGGACCTTAAGGTCACTGAACAAATTATTTTTGGGGTGAAAATATATATTGTTAAAACTGCACATTAAAATTCAATTGGTTATAGTTAATTATTGCGTTAGGTATCATGAACTAACAATGAACACTTTTTACAGTATTTGTTAGTAAAAAAGAAACTTAATTCAAAAATACTGTTATTCATTGTTGATTCATCCAACTTGAAATGTTAAAATGTATTAGTATATGTAAAAACATTACAGTAGATTAATAAATACTGTAAATGTATTGTTCATTAATAGATTATGATACCTAATGCAATAACTAGTCTTAACGAATGCTATTAATAAATTAAACGCAATCACTTATTATTATTATTAATAAATTATTTATTATTAGGGGTGTAACAGTACACAAACATGATGGTATGTACCTCGCCATTAAATTCACGGTTTGGTACGGGTTCGGTACAGCGGGGGGAAGAAAACTAAACATAAAATTGCTTCTTTTTCTTTTTTTTTATTAAACTGGTTTATTGAACAAATTGTGTCTCTCTCTTTAAATAAATTCAATTATAATTAACACTTTCTTAAGCATTAAAAAAAATCTATCTCAGCTAATGCTGTAAACTAGGGAGCCCTTACTTACACATTAATATATTAAAAGTTACAATTAACAACAGAGCCCAAACTATTAGATATATAGATATAATTTAGATATAATAACCAACACTCAAATAAATAAATAAAAAAAACATGTAAATTGCACATAAGACAGGTTTTGCATTAACTTCTAAATCTAATTATAAAATTATTACTCCAATTCATTTTTGAAATATAATCATTTACACAGTTACTGTCATAACTTGTTTTCATGACAAATTTATTTAAACATATATTAAGACATTACTAACAGGTAAATATAATGAACATATAAGCTAATATAGTGCATATATTTAGTGAAATGCTTCCCTCTAGAGCTCATTTCTCTAGTAAACTAACATACTGTGGACACTAAATGACTTGCCTGAGGTAAATGTAACGCTATTCTCAAGCTGTTTTATTGATGCCTTTTGGCAGTTTAAATCCCCTTAGAATGCAAGGGAAGGATACACCTGTGTGTCCTCACTCATGACTCTTCAGAAAGCTTTCTTGCTCCTCATTCCTTGCCTCCTTGCGGTGCAATTAGAGAATTGAGATGTCCTTCAATATGGCTGAGTTTGATCGGTTTCCAGGTCATGAGCTGGAGAACGGAGGATCGAGGAAATGAGGAAGCATCAATTTGAATATTGAGGAGCACTCCTAGATCATCTGTTCTTCTTCTTCTGCGCTTTTTTCTTGTTGTGGCGGTTAGCAAACAGCGTAGCATTACTGCGCGCCCCCTTTCGGAGTGTGGATCGCCTGTGACTGACTATTCATTGTCTGACTGTATTATTTGAGAGCTACTCTATGGTGGAGGGCAAGATTTTCAGTTAACAAATTCCTCACACAAAGCTACTGTATCAATTGGCTTTGAAAGACTAGCCTATATATAGCACCCAAGTCATTTGAACTACATTTATGGTACTTTAAAGCCCAAAGTGTACTTTTTTTATGCGTATGCTGGCGTATGTGTGCGTAGCCTTTCAAAGTATAATTCATTTGATAGCGGGGCTTAAGAGTGCATGTTTGGGGTTTTGTTTGTTTTGAGCTTTGAAAGCATCACCCCAAACACTCAGCATCTCTCATCTCAGATGTATTTGGTAAACACACTTCCTTGGTTCTTTGTGGCTGGCAGTGCGTCGCAGCTGTTTTGTGACCATCATGCGAGAATCAGCGTTGAAGCATCTGTGGGAACAGCAGAGCCCCAGAGACCGTTTCCTCGGGCTGCTGCTCGCTCAGAACCATGGAAGAATGGCAGATTTTCCTGCCATAAATATTAAATGCTTGACATTGATGCTTGATGGCCTCTCCTAGATAGCTGACTTGGCATGACAAGGTTATGCAATTTACACGCATGATGGGTTTGTTTTGAAGTTAGCACTTTCAGTCTTAACATCTCGTCTTCTCAGAGACATGCCAAACCTGCCTCATACATAAAAGGAAAACTGGGGGAAAAAATAGTTTATATGGAACCCAAACTAGACCATGTAAATATAATATAGTTCACCCAAAAATGAAAAGGATCCCATAATTTTCTCACCCTCAAGACATCCTAAGTGTATATGTCTTTCTTCTTTCAGTCACAATCGAAGTTAAAAATATTCTGGATCTTCCAAGATTTATAATGGGAGCGAATAGAGGATGAGATTTTGAAGCCCAAAAAAGCACATCCATCCATCATAAAAGTAATCCATACAACTCCAGAGGGTTAATAAAGGCCTTCTGAAGTGAAGTGATGCGTTTTTGTAAGAAAAATAACCATATTTATTACGAACACGGTAGCACAGAAGAAAGAGCAAAAGAAAACACTGGTCACGAATTAGAAGTCTAAAACGAGAATTTTTTTATATAACTCCGATTGTGTTTGGCTGAAAGAAGAAAGTCATATACTACAACTCTCAAAAAACCTGCTGTTTGTTTGACAACACAGTAACTTCGGTTCAAGCAAAGGTGAATTTGGAACGGGACTATCTGTCTGATGGAACAATCAAAACAAAAAATGTTACTTTTTGGTCACACTAGTCACCAATATACATTTACAGCTTTCAGATGTTTAATATTTTTGCAATTTTGCAAAAACATTATGATGTGGTAAGCAAATCTCACTGCGTCTTTATATTATTTCTCTGCACTAAAAGATCATTCTGTACTAGACAATATTCTGGCGCTACCAAAGTTTTAATGACCAAATTTCTAAAAGCATAGTTTGATGATAAAAGCATAGTTAGTTTCTAAATTAGAGAGAATATTAAGAATTTAAAAAACAAAATCAAACATAAGGTCATGGCGAATATAAGAGTAGTAACTGAATCAACACTTTTTAAAGGGGTCCTGACATGAGAAATCAAATTTTCCATGATCCTTTTACATATAAGAGGTCACTGTACAATTAAAACATCCTGCAAGTCTCATGATTTAAATGTCCTCCTCATTATAAACAGAGGATTTATGTAATCAAGCTCCAACAAGGGCTCGATTTGATATTGCAGATCTGTGATGTCACACAGGCAAGTACATTTGCATATGACTGCCTCCAGAGCAAGATATCATCGAATACATCACTGCACCATAGGCCCCGCCCACTGGCATTCAGTCTCTTAATGGCTGACACTTCCCAACACTAAATGTAAGAGTCACGTCAAAAGCAATCAGAACCAATTATAATCATTAATGCTGTCCACACTGATACAGTATACAGATGTGTGTTCAGTTTCTGAAGTCATTATAATCAGTGACGCTGTCTACGCTGATATAGTATATACAGATGTGCGTTCAGTTTCTGAAGTCATTATAATCAGTGACGCTGTCTACGCTGATACAGTATACAGATGTGTGTTCAGTTTCTGAAGTCATTATAATAAGTGACGCTGTCTACGCTGATACAGTATACAGATGTGCGTTCAGTTTCTGAAGTCATTATAATCACTGACGCTGTCTACGCTGATACAGTATACAGATGTGCGTTCAGTTTCTGAATTCATTATAATCACTGACGCTGTCTACGCTGATACAGTATACAGATGTGCGTTCAGTTTCTGAAGTCATTATAATCAGTGACGCTGTCTATGCTGATACAGTATACAGATGTGTTCAGTTTCTGAAGTCATTATAATCAGTGATGCTGTCTACACTGATACAGTATACAGATGTGCGTTCAGTTTCTGACATACTCCACACACTTGAGGCTGTCGACAACAGGACAAATGATACGGTGAAAGAATGCTTTGACAAGTCCTGTTTAAACAGTTCATTTTTTAATGGCTTCCCAGATCTAACAAAGGTTTGTTCGGAGCATCTGACTGCAGATTGTTTTGTAAACGAGGCACAGTGTAATTGAGTTCGCAATGACATTTTTGTTGAAAGATGAAGCAGCCTTGGCTCTGACAGCAAACCACAAGCAAACAATTTGATAATGTAATTTTTCTATTTATATAGTTCAAAAAGTGAACCTCAAGGAACATATTAAAAAATAAAAAAACATTTAAAAATCCATGACAAGACAACAAATCAATATATCAAAAGATGCTAAAATGCCAGGAAACAGAACCAACAACAAACAAGTAGCCCTAATATATTTCCACATATTATTGATATATCATCCTTGTTTCAACCATGTTAAAGTAAACCCTGTTCTTGCCGCATTTTGAGATCTGTGTACAGCAGCGACTGAGACGATGTGCTCTCCATTATAAGAATATAAATTCAAGGCAAAAACATGCTGAGTGATTCTGAAGGTCACTAAAAAAACTTGTTTGCTAAGCTTTATTCATCAGTATTTGTTTCAGTCTCTTAGTTTTCAGATATTGATGAGATATTTGCAATGTATTTTGCTTCATCCCTGGACATACAGTGTTTGTGTGGGTTTGGGTGAATGAAGGCATGTACAGTATACACTGTACATTATATTGGGTGTTCATAAATGTTTCACCTAAGTTGTATATGAAGTTAACTTTCACATTTCCAGTTTGTATTCTGCCAGTAAATTTACTGCCAGTCAGTAAATTTGTGAAGATGAACTGTGTCGTCAGTTGTAAATGTTGAATTATGGAATTATGAGCTGAATAAATAAATGATTCCCCACAGCCATTGTAGTGCTATTTTAGGAGCTTGTAGATTGCACAGTCTACAGAACTTCTGCATGGCTTTCACTGTGAATTAAGAGTTCAAGGAAGACGTGGAAATAGGCCGCAAACTCAAACAGCATTCGGATTATTGCAAGAGCAAGTTCCCTTTTACGCGAAAAGAAATTATTTTGAGCTAAAGCTCCTTAAAAACAGCAGAGACAGCAGACATGAAAGTCTGTTACATGTCTAGTCATCTTTATTTATATAGTGCTTTAAGCAATACAGTTTTTTTTTCTTTCCATTTTTACAAAAATTGTAGTGTAGTGTTTTCATTGTGGGGTGGGGTGGGGTTATATAATGCAATGCAAAACGATTAAGTAAAAGCCTGCTGTGCTCATTTTGACTAAAAATATAATTTTTTTTACAGTAAAAAGACACGTACCATGACCTGAAGGTGGACATTTTTAGAATTATAATAAAAGGCCGTTTATAAAACGGTTAGTTCCAGTTCTTGATTCTGATTGGTCAATGAATGCGTTTTATTCACGAATCACGATAAAAAAATGGTTCTGTGTATCACTGCACAACACCCTTAGCAACCACTCTTAGCAACGTAAACATATGTTTGTTCTCATTGATATTGTTCATTGAAGCTTACTGTATTATAGTAGAGCATTGTGAGAGAGAGATTGAGTGAGCGAGTGTACCTGCATTTAGATACAGCGGTTTCCTTCAGGTCAGTCCTATGTTCATAATAAAAAAATCAGTTTGAATGTCGCTGCGATATCTTGTCTTGTTTTAACAGTTGACACTGACAGCGCTAGTCAAAGCATTTGTCAGTTGCATCTTGTTCCGTGTTCACAAGTTTCGGTCCTTTCAATGTAAAAGTCTTCGCCATTATTATGCCATCTAATGGCATAATAATGTAACTTATTTTGCTGTTCACGGTCAGGGACTACTTTTTTTTGTTTTGTTGTTGTTGCTTTTTGTCATGATTTTACTTCATGAAAGTTGCATTGACTGATTTTTTGGGGGGCGGCTTTAATATTTGTATCACATGGTAACCATGCAATAAGCCCCGTGAAGCCGTGATTTACAGTTAATTTATAACAGATAAAGGGCATTGTTAGGTGTTTTATTACATGATAGGAAGGTGAGCTCTGTAGACAGCAGGTTTTGCAACATAGCTAGACTGTTCTGCAAGTTTTTTAGTGATAAAAACAACAGATTGAGAGGGAAATCATCCACTGAGCTCTTGTGTTCTTGGGGCATTGAAGCAAGGTTTAAGTTTAAGATGAACTAGATCTCTTGACAGATATCAGCTGTCACATGTGATTTATGAGCAGTCTGTCAGGTGAGCCAAGGCTGAAACCACAAAAGAACGTTTCACTTCCTCAATGCCTCGCTCCTGCTGTTACCAGATCCCCCGTCTTACATTACATCTTAACTTCTCCTTTGACACAGTCAACTAACTTGAAACGGCATCTCCTCTCTTCGATTTAGTCAGTTTTGAAATTTAACCATAGGTAACTAATTATCAACATTAACACACAATGATCAAGTGTCCATGTTTTCAGGGGAAAGTCCCAGTTTACTTGCTGCTACCAAAGTCTGCATTGTAAACCAGTAAGGGCAGAAGATCATATATACAGTATTGTAATAAAAGGCCCTAAAGTAATTACTTAGCAATTTTAGTTCTCTTTGAATTCTATTTATCTAAAATAACTTAATAAGGTGCATCAACAAAATGTATTGCTTTGCATCTAACACATAGATAAATGGAGGGGAAATCATATTAATTCATTGTATCTGTCTGTGTTCACACATTTTGTATGATGATATCATGTCGATGAGCATCAGGGGACTGAATGTTACACAAGTTACTCCAAACAGTCTGGAAAGTTCATAAGGACAAATAACTGCATGGTTCATCACAGTAGGGTACAACGGGGCTAAAGGTGCACCAGGGTAAAAGGCGCATTTGATTTGACTTTCCTCTTAACCACTAGATGGCACAAAAACTAGTCAAAGCATTTTCCTAAACATCTGCTTTTCAAGATGCCACCGGAAATTTGGCTGATCCTTGACTTCTTTTTGTTTCAATTTCACAGAACTGACATATTTTAAGTAAACTGAACTGTTTCATTGTTTTGAGTTTTATGAACTCATTTCTATTAATTTAGACAAACTTAAGTTTGAAACTGTGCTGGGATTTCTATTTCCCAGCGTTCTTTGCCCATGGCACTCGAAAGGGCAAGTAACTGCTAAAATTAAGTGTTATATATTGTTGTTGTTGTTTTTTTTTTTAGTTTTGATGTTACCGATTGCCTTATTTTAAGTTTTGCCAATGTATTCGGTTTAGTGATTATTTTCACACAAAATTTGTTGCTCCATCAATGTTTATTAAAAACATATATATATATTTTTCTGCAGTCATTCACTACGGGAGTAGTGAAAAGTAGACTGGATAGAACGAGCTTGGATGAGAATTTGTGTGGAACGCTCTGATAGGAGGGATCTAATCTTCCTAATGTCATATAAGGCCATTGTAGCAATATGATTTGTAAAGTTAAAACGATCATCAATCACAACTCCAAGGTTCCTGGCTGTCCTGGAAGGACTTTTGGTTGACGAACCTAACACATAACATGACACAATGATATTTTAACCATATAACATAGTGTTACCATTTGATACCATCAATGAAACAGCAACATTAAAAGGGTAGGAGTGATATTTAACAATCCTACAAGGATTATACGTTTTATTTACCTTTTTATTTTTGTGAATACCTCAACAAATGCCTCTTTGCAGCTATTTTAAACTGTAATCATTGTCACGAGTGTATATCTTCATTTCGTTTCCACCACAACACAATAAATTGTACTTTTATTAAACCTTTGAAAATAATAAAAACATAATATTATTCAAATATAATATTATTAATAGCAAATTGCAGTAACACTTTGGAGGCTATCATACACCCGGCACAATGCGATGCCAGGTGCGACGCAAGTGTTTTTTGCTAGTTTCAGCCTGACACAGTTATCAATTTTCACATCCAGCACCACGTTGTTTAAACAGCAAATGCACTCATGTCCATCTGTTCACCCATGGGTGTGCTGGTCTGAAAACAAAGTGTGTTCAGGCGCATTGTTGGCGTGTTGCTATTATGAGGCAACTGAAAATGACTGCGACAAAAACCTGGTCTAAATTCAATGGCACAGTTTTTTTTTTTTTTTTGTTATTTAAAGGGAGGGTTAGTAATATGCGCCTATAGGCGGATGCACAACAAGCGTATACTCTCTGCTTGTTACACACATAGGCACGCGCAGCAGCACACAAACATTTTTATATATTAAAAATAAAAGGATTCCTCTCGGGAGAAGCATTCATACTTTCCGCCTGCAAATTCCGCCATGTAAATAGCGAATAGCGTGAGCGCAACTGGCTTTTAAAGGGAATGGGAGATGACACTCTGATTGGTTTATTGCACATAACGCCCAAAACACACCCATGACTCATTAAGAAACTAGGGACAACCCTTTTAGACCATGCACCTGCACGCCGACCTTTTTTCTGTCATTAAACTAGCAAAAGTGGATTCAGACACACCTTAAGTGCACCTGCGCCATGCGCTTCAGACCATGTGCTGAATGGTGCTGAATTTTCAGTGGGCATAACTGCGGTCACTCCAGCCGACTGTGACATTACATGCATACCCTCTATACATGACCCTACAGCAAACACACAGCCTGTGAACAAGTGCAGCAAAGCACTAAATCATAAATCAAAAAAAAAAAAAAAAAAAAAAAAAAATCGCTAAACTCACATTTCAATAACATATTTCAAATGAGCAATAAAATCTTACATTAATGGATTTTTTTGACATTGTTTCTTACCTTTAATGTTTTAGGTTGGTCCAGCCAATGTGCTAATAAAGACCAGGCGATTGGCTCTTTTATTTGGAAGGCGGGACTTACTAGAGCAGCCATATTGGGCGTTACAGTACTTTGTCCAAAAACTTGACTAACATTAGAAGTGGAGCACAGTGGAAAAGCATGCAAATTAATTATATTAATAAATCTTATTTTATAATGTAGGCTACAGAGCATTTCTTATAAATAACAGTATAAATCAATCAAGCTAGCACGCCGTCTCTAGTGAGGTGAGATTTATTTATAGTGTTTCTACCCAGTTTATTGTTCAATTGACTAAATGTTCTGCTATCACCTTTCAATTCACTTCTCACCATCAAGGGGCTTAATAAAGTTGTCAGTTTGTTTTATCGATTTCACTTACAGATTTACATTGCATGTGCAAGATGCTGTACAGTCGGCAGGGAATCTTATAAACCCTGATGCAATTGATGAATACTGCTTCAGTAATCAAAGCAAAACTAACACATTACAGGGGCAATTTATTCTTATAACAACACTTAGCCTGTCGGTCTGTGAGTGTGTGTGATTTGTGACCCTTTTACTGAAGTAAATGACCATTCAAATATTCATGGCTTTTTTGATGTACATCCTGCTGTCACCATGCTATAATATGGAAAGCAGCATCTAATAATGTTATAAAACCAGCTCTGTGAATATGCTTTGGTCCTTGTTCTTTAGACATCTTTCATTTGGTTATGGGAGCTGTGAAAGTGGAATCATGGGAAAGTTTGCACTTTAACATAAAATTAGTGTGGTTACAAAACTTATAAAAGTAATAGCACATCTTTCCTCAATAAGCCGTGTAATGTGAAGCATAATTCATGTGCGTAGTACAGATGGTCCAGGAATTGTAATACTTAATACAAATCACTAACCTTCAGTATGAGCAATAGTTATAGTGTTACTTGCCTCCGCAAGCACCACCAAACATTCAGAGATACTGCAAAATTCACATAATCCAGCTTGGATAACAAAACTGTTTGCTTAAGCTTCTTAATATGCTGATGTGTTGATGCCTTCGGCCAAACGAAAAATTTACTGCAGCTTTGCCCTGAAGCTGGGCTACTTCATTTGCAAATGTTCAAAGACACAGCTTATGCTTTTCTAGATTTAAGAAAAGAGGAAATATCCAAAATAACACAATAGTGATTTCTTAGCTCATAACTGGAAAAAGAGAACTTTACATTTGAACTTAAAAACTTACATTTCATACTATTATTATCTCATGCATTTTTTAAAAACTTATGTCGGTCTAGATTTTTGTTTATGTTTCATGTTTTTCAAGTCATGACTTTTATTTTGAAATTCATCATCGTCATGTCATGTTTTTCTCCCGCTTGTTTCTCATGTCATGTTTTTATTGGTTCATTTCCTTGTGATCTTGTTATCAGTTCTGTTTTGTTATTTTTGTTGTGTGCTTACCCATAATTTTGTATTTAAAGGTATAGTTCACCCAAAAATGATACTTTACTCACCCTCAAGCCATCCTAGATGTATATGACTATCTTCTTTCAGTCAAACACAATCTGAGTTGTATTAAAATTTATTCTGGCTCTTCCAAGCTTTATAATGGGAGTGAAGAGTAACCAATATTTTGAAGCCAAAAAAAAGCACATCAATCCATCATAAAAGTAATCCATATGACTCCAGAGGGTTAATAAAGGCCTTCTGAAGTGAAGCGATGCGTTTTTGTAAGAAAAATATCCATATTTATAACTTTATAGACTATAATCACTATCTTCTGGTAACGTCCGTCCACGTGTTCACGAGAGTTCGGCGAATGACGTAGAGTAGTAGAGTATTAGAGTATTAGAGTAATAGAGTATTAGAGTAGACGCCTCCCGCGGTTCAAACAAATAGAGCTGGGCAACAAACTCCTCAGACATTTCTCTTTAAAAATTCTCCTTTTAGACTTCTAATTAGTGACCGGTGTTTTGTTTTACTCTATCGTCAGCTTCCGCGTGCGTCAATACATCATGTGTCAGGTCAAAGTTCACTGTCGCCTCTGGCTTGCTTAGTCGGGGACAGTGTTAGGCAGTAACTAGTTTCTGGTTACAGTAATAATATTACTTTTTGCAGTAACTAGTAGTAGTTCCCAGCATGATTTTTTTAAGGCAATCATTATTTTAGAACATTATTAGAACGTATTCATTCATTGGCGACGCGCCATGCAGACACACTATGACAGATAGTATCGCGTTTATTATTTTTTCCTTTTTTATTCAAAAATATTCACAAACTTGTTAACTATATCATGAATTAAACATATTCAGATTGTCAAATATGTGGAAGTGAATGTGATTTGTCATTTAAACACCTTTATAATGATCATGTTAGTTGATATAACGCGCCAAGAGTTTGCACCGCAATTCAGAGGATCTGTCGGATTTACATCACATAAATGTATCAATTTTTTCCAAAAGTGGCTGGTGAACTGGGAGAAGAGAGTAAACTTTATTGTTTCATTCACAATGTATCTGATATGAATAAACACTTCGTCAAATTATAATTGAAAGGATAATTGATTCCATATCGGTGTATGGAATTTGCATTTAACAAACTATAAATGTCTTTTTTATATATAGCCTAGTACTTCATTTAAATGTCTATTTAAATGTCTGAAACCTCAAATAAACATTATGTGGTTGAAAACACTGAATAGTTGTGAAATATGAAAAGCACTGAGTGCTGAATTTAGGAGTGACACACTGAACGTTCTAATCACCGGTGTGATCGTACGTGTCAAAGGGTTAAAATCGATCTCGTTTCGGGGGTGAAGGGGGGACAAATTGAAACTGAGGGGGTACTAATCAGATCTGTGGGGGCAATGCCCCCTTTTGCCCCTCGTGGCGCTAGGCCTGATGAAGTCACCAGTGCAGCAGGCAAGCTTGGAATATGGAAAAGCTTACATTCAGTGTAGGGCTGCATGATAATTGTTAAACTGATAATCACGATTATTAATTTTTGCTCAAAATTATAATCGCTATTATTAATCACGAATCACGATTATTTTATCAAAAAGAGTAATGTAATAATAGCCATTTTGTGCGTTCTTTACCAACCTACACTTCACCCTAGAAACCTCTAGGTGGCACACTGACTTCATTTAACCAACTATGATAACTTCATTAGACAGTAAATCAATACAAAACGCATGGTTTTGGTGAGCACTTTGTAATCTGTATTCACATTAGATTTTCTAAGCGACACAGTTCTTTTGCAAATGAGACAAACCACAGATTCATAAAGCAAAGAATGCAAGAACTGTCAGTGGATATATCGTTTTCAACTGATTAACATTATGAAAAATGTTAAAACCTTTAGGAACTTCAAAAGATAAAACACTGAAACTCCTAATATTATTTCCAATAATTCCAAATTTTCCCCATTGTATTGTCACATAGGTTGCAAATGTACATTTATTCTGCAAACACACTTGCAAACAGTAAGGTGCAGATCCATGTTGCATTTATTGAAATTCATTGCTGAAGGTTTGATCATGGCAGATTTAGTCACACAAATAGCACAAGTGGCTTGTGAAGAAACAAAGACTGGCTGTATGACACTTTCACTGAAGCAGAATTCAGTGGATGGAATTATTGCCATTACATTGATTTTGTCAGGAGAAAAGATGATCTGAACACCACTGTGTAAGTTGTGGCATTACTTTACTCTGGCATTACATGGCTTGCCCACCCACATCCCTCTGATCCCAATATAAATTATTTTACTAATTAAAAATCTTTTTGGAAAACGAAACATTTTCTTACGAACTTATGTAATTTATTTTGATAAAATTATAGCTACAATTAGCTTTAAGCTATGACAATTAATGAGATTAATACAACACTTCTACTTAAAAGTCACCATCAATCACCATTGAGTGTTTGTAATAACTTCTGACTGCGATCCAATGTGGATTTTGGTCAAATGATGAGGCAGAAATATGTTGTTAGTAACATTTCAGAAGAATTGACTATATGCAGGGAGCATTCTTTAGAACTTCCGCAATAATATAAGCCAGCTGGAAAACTTCTGGTGAGATGTCACTTGCTGGTGTGTTAAACATCAATTGTGTAATACTTAGTTTATAATCAGAATATAGTCACTTAAATAGTCAGGCATAGCATTCATTTAGTTATTCAAATGTAAGATGACATAAATAAATAATAAAGACGTACCTCAGTGTTCATCCTTGGCTAAATTCAATTCGACCATCAGTTTCACACTTTCGTGTGGGAAAAAAAGCGTCAAAAATTAAATATTTATTGTGCACTTTAGTAAGATTCATTGAATAAAATGTGAGTTTTCACAAGTGTGCCGAGATCATTGATCTTGCGCTGCAGTGACTGACAGCTGCTGTGATTACAAAGAGAAAGCGCAGTGCTTGCTTTCTGTGTAATTCATTCACAAGAAAAGTTATTGTTTTTCATGAGATTTTGTGAGTACTTCATACTTCACCTTGACAAAATGTATTTTAAAACCTAGTTATTTTATAATGTTTAATATTTATTCAAAAGTGAAACTAAGTGAAAAACTATTACAGTAAATATGCACAAATAAATGCTACTCTGCCGCCACCTGCTGGTTATACTGGTAATTAATGTCTTTTTTTATTTTTAAATAAGTGTTTTCCATCAAATGTTGAATTTCCTACATTTTTAAACGTTCGGTTTTACAAATGGGGACAATCTCAGAAGGATGAACAAGTAATGTTTGTGGTCATCACATTAAAAATAATATTTAAAGTGCTGGAAAAAATTACGTGTGCGTGTCTAATTATAGACACGGCATTTCTTAAACGGTCTCAATAGCTTCATCTTTATTGCAATCAATAAAACTGGTTTATTGGCTAATTAGGTAAATTTGATAACTGCATTAAAATATGAATACAACATTAAAAAGTCAACCATTGATGGT
This sequence comes from Hypophthalmichthys nobilis, assembly GCA_037950665.1. Lineage (NCBI taxonomy): Eukaryota > Metazoa > Chordata > Actinopteri > Cypriniformes > Xenocyprididae > Hypophthalmichthys > Hypophthalmichthys nobilis. Next base: position 32,999,263 of record CM075479.1, on the reverse strand, counting down.
TTTGTGTCGATGTACAGTGAGTACAGAATGACAGCTAACAGTTCACCGGAAATGCCCGAGCTGGCTTAACGGCAACCAGGAAGTAACTGTGCATATATTCAATTGTATGGGAAAGATAAACAATTACAACTTCTGTGGAGCATAAAGGAAAAGTAATATAACTAGTAGTATAACTAATTACTGTTGCCAGAAAGTAATAAGTAAAGTAATAATATTACTTTTGAAACGAGTAACTAGTAACGAGTAGATAATAAATTAAATTTTTTGAAATACGAGCCCAACACTGGTCGGGAACACCTGAAATAAATGAATAACTAATGATTTTTACAACAGAACTGAATCAATACTGAACTTACTTAAGCTGGACAATGACACTATTTTCTTCTAGAGCTGCTGTACAGCCAAAATTATGTTCCTGTTATCACTGTAAAGCTGCACTGACACAATCTGCATTGTAAAAAGAGCTATATAAATAAAGGGGACTTGACTTGGACCAACATCATATTAGGCAGGTGTTTTTAATGTTTTGGCTCATCAGTTTATTTTGTGACTTCTTGTTTGAATGTGTCATTAAGTACACAGATGCTTGTCAAATTTAATGTGAAAGCTGACTTCATATTCACTATAAACAAGCAGAATGAAAACAGCTTCTGTTTATGGAAATATTACATCAGACAGTTGCAGGGGTAAAGAAAGTTGCTGCGGCACATTCTTGCTCATGGTAACACGTCCAATCAGATTCCCGACAGTCGTGCAACTTGAAGAAATGTAGTAGGCCTTTTAAGTGTCTTAAAACAATCCAGTGTGAGGGAAGTGATGTGTGGAGAGGTCAGAGATGAATTAGACAAGAGATGTGGAGACCATTTTGAAATGAGTAATGTGGGCAGTTTTTCAAGAGTTGTCAGAATCAGATTAAATGTGCCGTGTGGCTCTTGATCCCCAATCTGTGCTCTGAAGCTCTGCTCATGTGATGAGTACATTCATACGGCCCTATTGCCACAATTCAAACATGGACAGAAAAACTGAATTAAAAAAGAATTAGCTGTGAAGCAGAATTTCATTGATTTTGGATTAAATTAATTAAAAGGTTTTGTATATTTTAATACAATTCTGTTAACTTCCATTTATTAAAACTAACTTTTTTATGTGTGCTGATAAATTTTCATTATTTACATAATATAAACAATTATAAATACAAAAATCTATTAAATTTACAGTAAAAAAAAAAACAGTAAATATTTTTTGCCAAAATTTTACTGTAAAAAATACTATGGCAACATTGGTAACATCATAGTACATTAATTTAACAACATAAAACTCTAATGTAGCTTACATAACTGGTAACATAATTATTTAAATAAAAACATCAAATGTGAGCTGTCACAGAGGGAATTCTGGGAATGTCAATTTATGGTTTGTACACTGTAAATTATAAAATGCACTGTTCTGCCAAAAACTGTACATTTAGCAGTATTTTACTGTAAAATTAGATCTATTTCAGTTTTTCACTGATTATTGTAACCAATTAACAGGTTTTTACCGTAGCATCTTTTACCATGAAAGTAAGATCATTATTTGTAGCATTTCTGCTATTTCAGTAACAAAGTAATTTCTGTTTCTGAGGTGAAGCAAGTTGTTATCAAGTGGCAACCTTATGTTCTCATGGAAGTGACTTAAACTGCAATTCATTGACTGGCCACTAGAGACAGGCTTCAAAAGGGAGTCAGTCCCATAGACTCCCCATGTTATAATGTCCAACTTTACAGCAGAAAAAAAAACATGTTTACAGCTGGTACAAAAAGTGGTTTTGGTCTATACAGCTAATTTTGTCCTTCATGACAACTGTGAGGGGGGTGAATTTTATAACTCATCATTTAAATTATATTAAACCTTAAAGTTCTGCATAATTAAAGGCGTGGCCACTAGAGTGACAGGTGGATTGCCGCTGCTGTCACTAGCTGTTTGTCTGCTGTCTGTTAGCCGTCACGTCACCTCAGCTAATTCCAGCCGCTGAACTTGGCATCTCAGTGTACATCTGTGTACATGTGCACACATGCAGAAGATAAACAGAGCACACGTTGTTGGATCGTCTTGGCATTGGCTAAAAATTTTGTTTGTCAGATTTACTACAATGACGATGGCTGGAGAATATGCCTCTCAAGACACAACAAACTCCGACAGCACTGCTTGGATATTATAACTAAAACTGCTGCACTATTTTAAAAAAAAATACTCTGGACTATTTGATTGTATACAGCTTTACAACATAAACGCTGCTCAGGTTGCATAATTTCTTGAAGAACGATGATGGAGAGCAGATCATTCAGAAGAAATGTGATGCAAACAATAAACAATATATCAATATTTCATGGATTTAACGCTTTTGTGGACAAAAAGTGCTGTTGGATGTTTTTCAATGGACGCTCATGGACGTTTTACCCAAGTGCGATGGATTGGATTCATCTCGCGATCGCCATTTCATTATAAAGGTATGAAGTCCTGTTTTGATTTTGCGTGTTGTCATTTGCACACCCAACACAAATTACAATATTACTGGTGCTGGCGCATCTATATCATAAAAAAGACACCGTAGATTGACAGTAAACCTTTAGAACTTTCTAATGATATAACTTATTAATATTTTAGATAGCATCTAAGATAGATAAATAGGTGCCTCAGCTCCACCCACATCCCGCCTCTTTGCCCATTTTCGTTTATCCAGAAGTGACGTGCGATGACGCGCTGCCAAGATGGCGACGACCGGTTCCGCCCACTTTAGGCTTCAAAATGCTCTTCGGACACTACGCCCATGTTTTATACAGTCTATGGTTGTTATAAATTAATAAAAGTTCATTTTTTTATGAAAGTTATCATTTGCTGTTTGCTATCATTGTTGTAATCTTAATAACATTAACATTACCTGGCATTAAATTCATCTGTAAACTATTCCAACTTTTACTTTTGTTAATTACATAGTCAGTTTAGAAAGGCCACATTATCTAAAATAGTAAATTAAAACAATGAATAGCTGTTTACTTATTGGTTAATATTATTTCCCCCCTCCCACGACAGCCTGAAAAGGAAGGAGTGGGGGAGGTGGAGCAAGTTATTACATTTCCATAAAAAAAGTAAAAAAAAAAAAGTAAATTAAATAATGTTCTATGTATTGAGAAAGAAAAAAGATTATGATTTCACATTCCTTTTAAAGTCAGAGGCATTCTGTATAGGGTCAGAGAGAACCATTACTACAACAAATATCTAGATAGAAAAAATAAATAAATAAACATCTTTCTGCAACCAAATTTTCTACAAGAAAATGCAGAATGAAAGCTAATGAGAAGGAGCAGGAGAGATGAGGCATATGGTGTTTGATCACAGCTCTCATAGTAATTGGTCTTTTTCTTTAGATATTAAACGCTCTAATACTTTGAAGCAAACTGAACGCATGGTAATGACCTGACTGCTTAAATCAGGGCTGAGTTTATGCTAATTTCCACTCTCATAATTAGCATCCCTCTCTATGTTACATCTGGCACATCACGTTCAAAAGCACTGCAGGTCACAGAAAACACACACACACACACACCCATCTCATGTCGCTAGAGAGAGACACCACAACAGCACCGCTTCTAGATGGCTTTGAAGTTAATTAGCACTTCCTCTCTAGAAATGTATTAACTATTTACTGAGAGAAAATCACTGAGATCATCCTGTACCCAACACAACAAGCACACACCGGCTGCTTTCAGCCCTTCTGATAGATGAATATCTCAGTAACCAAAGGAAAAAAAACAAGAAAAAGGTAAATGAACACCCTGTTCATGTCCAGCAGGTATTTCTAGTGAAACTGCCCATACCTGAACTGAATAAAGTTATGTGTAAAAACTAGCTTTGCTTCAGGACTATAAGATTTTACACTGGACACAAGTGGTGTATGGTATCTTTTGTTTATCGTACAAAGTTAGCAAAACATTACCAAGAACTACATATAATCCCAAACATACACAAAATGACATAGTAAAAGTGACCGATTTGTATCCAAACATACAGTATTCGCAATTTTATTATTTGCATTTAGCATTATTTTTCCATGCTGCGATCCATGCGGCAAGAGAACACATTTCATCATCAAATTAAAGTACAACAGATCATCAAAACTACTAGTTAATCAAAGCTAAACATCTAGTTCTTGTTCTGCTATATAAATATACTATAATGGGGAAGCAAGAGCTATATCTTGGTATTTATAGGTTTTGTGTCAAAAGTCAAATTATGCAAATGTGAATGTTTCAAAAAAATGCAACTAAAATTCCAGGACTGTCATATTATTTTTGTGACAATATTATATTAAATTCTCCCTACAATATTAAACTCGCACATTCACATCATAAAACCACAATGGCATACATTATTCACTGTGTTTTCAGGGTATTTTATAAATGCCACATTAGGGCAAGCTATCACATGTTTTTAAAAGTTATGATCTAAATTAATGAATGAATTAATTATGACATCGGTTGGTCAAAAACAGTGTTGGATGTTGCTGCTGATGACTTGTTTAGTGCTTCATTATTCGGTTACTGTTCAGATTTTGCTGAACTGGCATTAAACAACCTGTAATGTGCTTTTCAATGGCAGGCTCCCATAGCGATAACATGCACTGCTATTGAGTGATGCTGTTGCAAAAGGTCACTGTGTGTTTAATGAACTGTGCCACTTCTCCAGGGCAATAACAGTGGAAATATTCAATGCCTTTGTGTAGCTAAAACTTTAATGTAGCCTACTATAGATAGATAGATAGATAGATACTTCACTTTTCTTTTTTTTGGTGATGTTTACTGTACTTATAACAGAATTTGTTACCTTACAGAAATGGACATTTATTTAAGTAGCCTATAAAGTGAATGTGTAATGTGAGAGCATACTCTTCGTCAAATGAAATAGCTAAGTTCATTCAAGTAGGCTAACCATATAGTTCCAACGGCAAATGAGAGTATAGAAGCTAAAGTGACTCAAAGTGTGAAGATTTACAACACACTGCAGCACCCAAAAGAAATCAATTCATTATGCGTATTATATAATCAAAATCTGTTGCAAAGATCTGCTCTTAAGCACGTTTAAAGCTCGTCTGGATGCGGTGAAGCTGGAGGTGCACTTACCTCGCTCATGGTTCAGTGTCACGGGTTTTCCTCAGCGCCACTTCAGCTGTAAGGAGTTGACAGTGGTTTCCTCACTCTGAGGGAGCTTTATAAAGTATGAAGCCGTCACCTCAATGCCATCACGGCTGCACTAAACCAATAGGAGAGCCGTCGGCAAATCTCCTCCTCCCTTCTTTCTGAAATACTAGGCTACTATCCTCTTTTAAGAGAGCTCTGTCCTCTCATCACGAGCGCAGCTTCACAGCAGCCTGACAGTCCAGGATAAACAATCACCAGGATTATATTCGCGTGACACTCGATTTACTAGGGTTTGAAAATGGTTTATTCTGCTTATCTGTGAAACAGATAAATAAGTAATTATTTATTGTACTTTGTAGTTGCCTGGTTACAAATTATATTATTATCTCTTCCTTTAAAGCGTTTTGTCGCTGTAGATCCAGTCCGGGTTTTCCATCAACCGCTCGAGGCACATTAACGGAAACTGATAATACACTTCTGTTATTCTTCTGCATCATATCTCTGTTTTAATGCGTTAATTAATCCAAATATTCTTCTTTGTGTGTCATTATACAAGTTCAGTGTTATAGATGTCAGGTAATTAAGCCTAATATGTCTGATATATATTTTAGATATATTGTTTAAAGACCCTCCTGTGGTGAAAATCAAGTTTTTTAATGTTGTTTATGTGTCTGTGTGGTGTTTTTAATATGCTTTAAGACAAACCATGTGCAAATTCATCAGTCAACACCATTGCTGAGTATTTTCTGCAGTGAAAAAAAAGTAGTTTGAAATCGCTGGTGTCTGTGACGTCACAAACGAGCTTATAACCAATCACGTCAGCGTGCGACTTTAGCATATCATTATCAGCGAACTAGCAGGAGAGTCTTGAGAGAAGTCAGGTTATCCCAGCATATTTTTCAGTTGATATAAAAAATCATGTAGATTTTCCAATACGGCAGGTGTATGATGTATATTACGATGTTATGATGAACTATGTCTTTTTCCACTGACTTTGAGTTGTTCAAAGCGTTTGTATGGATACTGATTGTTAGAAGGGCAGCTGTCTGACCCGCGAACGGGAACATGGTTTGCGTAACATTAGCAACACATTATTAGCTGTTTGATAACATAAGTTGCGTCCCAAATGATGCACTATATACACTATGTACTTATATATATACATATATAGCCTACTTTTATTTTGTCATTAAACATCGGAGTCTGATCCCCCCCCTCCCCCTCCATAACGTAATTAAAGCTGCGACAGTTGAGTGTATAAAGTGTCCAACATTCCACACCTCGTTTTTTCCTTTAATTTAGTGCATCATCCGGGTATTTAAAGTGCACTTTTTCTTTTTGGAATTTTCTGTGTGAACGCACTACTTGCACTATTTGTACTTAAAAACGTCATAGAATAGTGCATAAGTATGCCAATTGGGACACACCTATAGTCAAGCAAAAGGCTAATCATATTAATTACCGTTATGTGTCCGATGTTGTAAAGAGCGATACCATTGTGAGTGTTTACTTCAGTAAGTTGACCGAGTGGATCTCTGAGCTGGCGTGAGCGTGTGGAGGCAGGGCTAATTTGCATATTCATTGATCCAAGAATATTAAATGAGGCAAGATTATAGAGTTACATTAAAGCTATTTTAAAACATTAAGACATTTTTTCACATTTAAATATGTCATTTTGGTGATCAAAGATGAGTTTTAAGGGATAAAATTATTGACTACAGGTCAACTTTTACTCTGAAAAGCACAAAACTAAAATTTTGCCACAATCCAGATACAATTATGTACTGTTTACTCCATTTAGATTATATAACCATTCCACTCGTGTGCAATTCAAAATTCTCTCCTCCATTCCTGTATTCCTGTTCAAAAGCCTTCAGACTCCACCATGGGCATTTCTCCAGATGTTTACTCTGAGAATAAACATTGCATCAGGAGAAGCCTATAGCCGTTCCCTTTTGCATCGGTGTCTGCAACACATTCAAATCACATGAGCGTCTCTGCTGCAGAAGATCCAGCTGGGGGTGTACGCAGAGGAAGATGAGGAGAAATCCCTCCTCAACCGCAGCAGCCTTCCAAATACCAGCTATTCTGAGATTCTGCCAGACATTACTTCATATTTGACAACACAATCATGTTTTGATTCCTTATGGTGAAAAGGAAGGAATCTTGGGTTGTAAGTATCTTAGAGCACCAGGGATTCTTTAAGCTGTCAATTGCTTTGGGTTTCAGAATGAGTGAAGGATCTTCTCCACTTACATCAGATCTGAGAAGGAGAGGCCCTTCCCAATGTAATATTGATGAGAGGAAAGCATAAGGATGTTTGTATGTATATGTATAATTTGTAAATGCATAATCCCAAAATAAAAAAAACACGAAATTAAATATTTGCATATTAGATATTAAGCATGTTTTATAACTGTTGCTATTTTTGGTTTGTTTATTTGCATTGTGCATTGTGTTTCATGACAATTAAGCACAATTCTCCAAATGATTCTAATTGCAAGAATGCAACAAAATCTCATTACTGCAATGTGGAAAAAAAATAACGATACATTTTTAAACTACAAAGTATTCAAGCATCATGACAGTATTTGGTAGTACAGTTAAAATGTCTGTATTTCAATCATGAGAATAACCAATAATTGGAATTAAATAAATAAAAGGCTTAATTTTCTTTATGATGATGATTAGTTTCCTTTTAAAGAGCACCAATTATGCCTCTTTTCACAAGATGTAATATAAGTCTCTGGTGTCCCCAGAATGTGTCTGAAGTTTCAGCTCAAAATACCCCACAGATCATTTATTATAGCTTGTCAAATTTGCCCCTATTTGGGTGTGAGCAAAAACACGCCGTTTTTGTGTGTCCCTTTAAATGCAAATGAGCTGCTGCTGCCGGCCCCCTTTCCAGAAGAGGGCGGAGCTTTAACAGCTTGTGCTTCGGTTGCTCAACAACAACAAAGCTGGAGAATCTCACGCAGCCAAAATGAGGATTGTCAGTAACGGTGTTCAGTCTTAAGGCCTGTACACACCGGGACGAATATCGCACGCGGTTATCGCTGACATTTAACGCCTCGTGACTAAACAAAGGGCGCCAATGTGTGTGTGCGAAAAACGGCAGGCGTAAAAGTGTCAATTTTTAAAAAAACGCCTCGTTCATTTTTTTTTTATTTTGACGTGCCGCGTTAAAAACTGTCCGACCAATGAGATGGCGCTTTTGTTCACGTGCCTGAAGCTGCTGAAGTTACAGTAAAACAAGACTTGGTGGCGCTCAAGCACAAAACGGTCTTCCAGAGCACACAATGATACCAAGACAACAAAGAGAAAGTAAGTAGACGAGGAAACCCCTACAAACTATGGGTGCTCTGCCAGTTCTTGGCCACACCAATGTGTATTATATGCCATTTTATTCTGTATTTTTTTTTTCTGTTTTTTTCTCCCTTAAACAGTCAAGAAATATGAATTATATGAGAATATATATGAATAATATGAGAATGTCTATTTCACTACTGTCATTGTGACTTATTTGCACTACCGTTTCTGACTACCATCTCCTCATGTCATGTATATGCCATATATGCCATTTTATATCTGTATTTTTATCTTCTTTAATTTTATTAGTATCATAAATATGTTTATTTGCACTACCATTCAGCACAAGCGCCATATACTGTCAGGGAGTAAATTTGCATATTCACTCGGTGCATCACCAGTAAAAATCGCTTGGGTATGAACACGAAAATCATCTCGAAAAATGCTGGCGATAAGCGTGTTGCGATATTCGTCCCGGTGTGTACAGGCCTTTACATTGTTCAAACCGGAGTCGACACTGATGGAGAGACCCAGGAAGAAGTTACAACTTTTAGAATGAAACTGGATGTTTCTGAATGGTTAGTGGATGAATGTGCTGGCCTTTGCAAATAAACATAGTATTTTTAATTTACAGAAAACGTACAGTTTTCAAGACAATAACCTTTTACACTGTTCTTTACAAATGTGTGGTTATACAGTATATAAACAAGGTTTAAAATAGACGACAGACCTCTGGTCTCTAAGACAATATAGCTTTAGCCGCGTTTGTTGTGGATCCATCCTTGAGTACAAACTTTTTATCAAAAGCCTGCCTTGTATTGCCCCTTATTCACAAAGCAGTCTGGAGTGAAATGATTTGCCTAGACATAAACAAATTTAGGTATATTTTGGGGTGCATTACCTTGAAAAATAAAACAAATCCACTGTGTCCTCAGTGGCTCAGGTGTTGCCAAAACTCCTTTGTTGCATACTGTTTGTGTTTCCATATAAGTGTTGTAAATTCAAACAACATTATCTGAATGCGGTAAAATGTTTAAGCTGTAAACATTGGGTTAACCCATCAAAATAATCTCAGTAACTAACAGATAATTCTATTACGCCTCAGGCACCAACCCAGTGATCAAAGTCTCTATCTATATCCCTCATGAGGAAGAGGGTATATCGGAGTCACTCACCCAGATTCAGCCGTTGATAGCCAATATCTTTCGTCTGTGGGGAGAGCCTATGGTTACCCATCATTAATGCTGTAGAAGAGAGTGCAGACTGAGATAAGGCAAACATGCCTGGCAACCCTATGTAATTCATGCAAATTGGATCATTAATATGGGGCCCATAATTGAAAGTAGTTTTATCTTCTTTAAATTGCAGCAAATCTGGACCCAAAGCAATGCAGCCATGCTGTGATGATCACTTAACACAAGAGTCTCAGCTCTGCTCCATGATATATCATACTTTTCCCATGAGCACTTGAATCACAAGGTGTACGGTAAAATCGAATTAGTTAGACTTGCTTAAAAAAAGCATGGAAACTGATTACCTTTAAAAAAACGAAGTAAAGTGAAATAGGAATAGTATGTTGTATTGACAAATGCTTAGTTAGTATAGTTTACGTACACTAGAGTTCTAGTAACTAAAAAAGAACTTAAATAGATTTACTCTTGAGTTTGCATAGCTACCATTGGTGTAACCATTGCTGTGTTTTGCATGTTGAATGTTGAAGTCTGTGTGTGACTCAGGCATGGTCAATTGCAAGATATTCCACAAATATAGAGGGAATATATCAACCCAATTAAAACTTTCACAAGGTGTTTATGACATAAGTGTTAACAATAAAAATTTAAAAGATCATTATGAGAAATAGACTAGTTAATGATTTAGTTAGAAGTTAGGCCACCTTTTAAAAGCAACCTATTTATTACTTCCCTTCCTTTGAAACAAAATAACTGTAATTTCTTGTTGATTTGCTGCAACAATAGAAAGAGAATTACAATAATATAATGAATTTCAAGTGCCCAAACAAATGGAACACTGATCACCATAATAGTGATTCCAAACAAAAACATTTTGGAAAATCACAAAGTCATCTTATGTGATGTTCTCTCAAATTTTCAGTTGTATTGACAATTTAACATTCAAGATGACTTTGGGAAATTAATGAATGCAACTAGAGAAAGATGACTGCAGAAGTGAAAGAGAATCTATTAAGAATTGCCACACCCTTTTTTTTCTTGAAAAAATGGCACTCAAACCAATCAAACTTAACCTGGATTTTCTGAGTAAACAAGGCATAGTATGTTAATAGTACAGATTACTAGATTTTTACAATTAAGATAAGACATTAAGTTAACTAGTTAGAACAACTGGATTTTACAGTGTACAAAGCGCAGAAATGTGTTTCCCACTGAATAAATACAGCTTAGAGAATACATAATTTAATTCTGCATTTTTTAAATTTTAATCATTATCTTTATATTATTAAATATAAACAATATTCTGTCACTGTTGGAGATATTTTTTTATCTAAACTTATGTACAAGCATGGACTGGCATTAGCTTTAAAGAATTACTTTTTCAAAATGAAAATTCTGTCATGATTACTGATTTTTTTTTTTTTTTACCCTGTAAACCTTTCTGTTTTCTGTGGAACACAAAACGATACATTTTGATGAATTATACCAGTTGCAAATGCAATAAATGGAGGATGAGGCTTTTAAGCTTCAAAAATGATCATAAAAGTGTCCATTCAAGTGCTATATTTCTCAAAGCAAGTTATTATTCACTAACAATCTTTCCCAAAAGTGAGCTATTAAAGTGGTCCTATTATGCTTTTTCACTTTTTCAACTTTAGTCAGTGTGTAATGTTGCTGTTTGAGCATAAAAATATCTGCAAGGTTACAAAGTTCAATGTCCACTACAAAGGGAGATATTTTATTTAAAGACCCATGTGGGGAAAACCAAGTTTTTAATGTTTATATGTCTGTGTGGTGTTTTTAATATGCTTTAAGACAAACCATGTGCAAATTCATAAGTCAGAACCATTGCTGAGTATTTTCTCCTTAAAACTGCAGTGAAAAAAATACAGTCTCAAACCCGCGGTTTGAAATCGCTGGTGTTTGTGACATCACAAACTACCTTGTAACCAATCACGTCAATGTGCCAACAGATTTTAGCATATCATTAACAGCAAACTAGCAGCAGAGTCTCGAGAGAAGCCAGGTTATCCCGGTATATTTTTCTGTTGATATGTAAAATTGTTTCGATTTAGCAGTATGGCGGGTGTATGATGTATATTACGATGTTATGATCAACTATATGCCTTTCTCCACTGACGTTCTGAGTTGTTAAAGTGTTTGTAAGGATACTGATTGTTAGAAGGCAGCTGTCTAACTCTAATTACTGTTATGTTTCCGATGTTATAAAGAGCGATACCATTGTGCAGCGTTTACCTCAGTAAGTTGACCGAAAGGATCTCTGAGCTGGTGTGAGTGAGTGGAGGCGGGGCTAATTTGCATATTCATTGATTCACATATATTAAATGAGGCAAGGGTTTGCATTCAAGCTATTTTAAGACATATAAAAATGTTTTTTAATGTGAAAAAATATTATTCATATGTCATTTTGGTGATTAAAGATGAGTTTCATGGGATAAAATTATTGACTACAGGGGGACTTTAACACAATTCACTTTCCAAGAACTACAACGAACGACTTGTTTGGACTACAACACGTTTTTTCCAGGCTTTTTCTAGTCACAATAGCTGCGTCTCATTTCGGAGGCTGTGTCCTCTGGAGGTCGCATTTGTAGGCTGCATATGTTATCAAGGATGTCTTATTTAAGAAAAGTAACCATAATAAAATTGACTGTTATTCCTCGAGAGGTGTAAAATACTACAATTTCTTTCTTACTTTGTAATCTAAAGGTTTCTTTTCTTACATGAGACTGCCTCAATGACATATGCGGCCAACAAATGCGACCTCCGGAGGACACAGCCTCTAAAATGAGACACAGCTAATGTTACTCATTTAAACAAAAAAGTTCGCCCACGGAATACGCAAAAAAGGGGGCGAGGCCTGGCTGAGCTGCTGCTTGCTATGTCAAAGAGACGTTGTTTTTTCTCACCCCTTTTCCAAAACTCAGCTGTTTGACCTTCCTAAGGCTTACAAACTTATTTTAAACGCTGTTCCTGAACATTCTAACCCCAACATTTATCTGTTATCAGCGTTGATTAGTGTTCACCGCCCCTTAGGAAAATTAATTATGGTTTTGTGATCGATTACTGTTTGTATTGTCATAGTTTTCCGACAAATATCATGATTAAATAGTGTATAACATTGTATCTAAAATGTATAAGAAAAAAACATACCACTTTGAAACATCCTGTGAAATCCGTGCTTGCAAAGTCCGTGCATGAAGTCCATTCTGCACGATTCTCGTTTGTTAAAATTCTTAAGTCTGAATCAGGCTTGAATTGATTTGAAATGGACGCCATCCTTAATATTTACAACAGTGAGCTGAACTCGAGAACCAAACAGCTGCGAATCATTCAGACCTGAATGATTCCCACACAATTTGGACTGCTACTTCTCTCATGAACTTGCCAAGGTAAGCTAGAGCAGATGCCAAGATTTTCAGTAAATGGCAACTTAAATTCATATGGCATTAGAAGAATATAAAACATGAGTCATATTGACCTCTTATATGACACTTTTACTTACTTTTGCAGCATGAAATTTTCTGAATGCATGTCATCAATCTTACTGTTAATGATTCATCCGTGCATCCATATTTATTTATTTATTTATTTAGACCATCATTTTTAATTAAAATGCCATAATTGGATCTTCTGGCGAAACAACAGACTTCTCCAATGACATATGCTGGACTTTTGCAATCTTAAAAGATCCACTTAAAGTCCACTTAAATGCGGCCCTTTTTTTTCAAATTTGTGAATAGAAAATTGAATTTGTGTAACTACAAAGTGTGCCACATAAGCATGCAAATGTCCCTTCCTCTCCAATGAATGCCTATGAGAGTAAGCATGGTGTCCTGCATCAGAGAGGTTTTGTTTGACTCCTAAAAGGCTTAGTTTGTGTTGACTGGCTACTTACTAAATAAATAAATGAACGTCAGTTTACATTATTTTATCATGTGAGACAGAGACCATGGAGTGATGAGAGACATGAAGCGAGCTGTCAGCGTGTGGTCAGCATGCACAAACTAGATGCAGGAGTATCCAAAATCAAACAGTCGTTATTATTAATCCAACCAACTAACACAGTGTCTACACCGAACGTGACCATTGACACATCATATTGCGCACAGCTAGAAGCTACACTGGACACAACAAAGCAACCATTGCAAATTCATTTGTCCTTCCTATGAGAAGTATCACAAGTGCTTGGAGTACGTCATAAGTAGAATGAGGCATCAGTTTACTGTCAGGGATCTGTCGTGCCACGCCGCATCCAGTGTAGACAACATCACTAATTATAATGGGTTCTGTTGTCTTTTGTCACCCCGTATTGCACCGCTCGTGTCTGCTGTAGACGCAGTGTAAGAGAACTAAACTAGACACAAGTGACAGCAATACGTAACTATTAGGGGTGGCACGGTTCACAAAACCCACAGTTCGGTTCGTATCACGGTTTTAGGGTCAAGGTTTTCGGTTCTGTACGGTTCTTGTTGTTATTTTTTCTTTTAATCTTTAACACTCCAGAAATTTCCTTCAGCATATGATATATAGCTTATTGGCTTAATTATCCACAATTTAGGATACAGTATTAACATTTTTGTAATGTAATCATGCACTAACTGAATTTGACTTGACTTTAAGCACATTATTGGGACCATCTCTGAGTAAAAGCTAGGTGAGATTTTGATACAGCAAGAGAGAAGACATTGATGATGACATGCTTTTCGTTTATTTGGCAAAAAAAAGGAGAATGTGTATTGTTATCTCTACAGGAACTTGTGCCTTTTTAGCACACAAAGATTGAAATTAACTTGCATTTATCAAACTGCCAACTTCAGTGTAGCTCTTACAAAAAAAAAATATATTTTAAAAGAAAAAGAGGAACTCTTAAAGCTCTGTCTTTTAAACAAGTCAAAATACTTCAAACATAAATATATAATATAATGTAATAACATAATATAATGAGGCTATAACAATAGCAAAGGCCATAATCATAAAGTCAAGCATAAGTTTAACCATCTTAACACAAAAACAGTATAAACAATGCTTCTATTCCCTGAGAGTGAGGATACATTTCTTTCATTTGAAATTAAAGTGCAATATTTGGAAACTAGAGATTAAAGTGCCACTGTATATATTTAAATATTAAAAACAAAAATGCTGGCTATCAAAATTGCTATAAAATGTTGCATGAAAAAAAAACACTCCTCTGTTCACTTAATTTTCATATTCTTCTGAAAGAATATCAGTTTGTCCAAGAGGCGAGACCTACTTGCAGTGACTATGTCCCCAGCCGTTGAGAAAACACGTTCACTTGGCACAGATGTACCTTGGACAGCGAGATTACGTTGGGCTAATTTAGCAATGTGAGGATACTTATTATGGCGGCGAGAGGGAATATTATACCACGGCTCGAGTACATTCATCAGCTGACGAAATCCTTCACACTCAATCACGCTGCACGGTTGCATATCTTTTGCTATAAACATCCCCAATGCTTTAGTTATGGCTATTGCCCTGTCCGACTTATCACTGAGAGGTTGCTTAAATGCTGCGGACAGTAGAAGTTGTTTCCTAACCGGCTCTCTCCTGTTTGTGCTTATCGACACATTGGCGTGATGTCTTCTCAAATGAACTGTCGCGCGAAACTGAGCACGGGGCTACATTGCGCATGCGTCGAACCGTGCGATGCACACACGAACCGAACCGAGACAAGCGAACCGAACGGTTCGGGTGTTTTTTCATGTACCGTGCCACCCCTAGTAACTATAAAAACAAATAAGGACATAATCAGTAACCAAGGAAACCGAAACTAAACAGAGCGGAAACAGAACGGAATGTCAAAATAAAAGTCCACATAACAGAATATAAACCTGATATAGCACCCCCTCCCGGAATGTGCATCCTTGCGCTGTAAACAGTCCAACAGTGGAGGAAGGGTGGGGGTCTTGGAGGTGGATGTGGAGAAGCTGGTGATGGACAGGGCCCTGGAGGAGCCAATAGATTAAGACCCCACAAGCCAACGGGGGGAGGAGCCAGGTGTAGCATTTGTGGACAGTCTGGGCGGAACCTGGGGACCGACTGAAGGAGGCAGAGCCAGAAGAGGTGGAGACCAAGGCGGAGCCAAGAGCAGGACAGCCCATGCCGACGTCAGGATGTCACAGAGTCAAGGTGGAGACATGGGAACGAGGACAAAGGCAGAGCTGGAGGGAGGGAGAAGCCCAGTGGAGCCGAAGGGGTGGAGGGCTTAGGTGCAGCAGTGGAACCAGGAGGACAATTGACCAAAGCAGAGCTGGAGGATCAATAAGGGAGCCCGGTGGAGCTCGAAGGATGGTGGACCACGGTGGAGCTGAGGAAGCACAGATCCAAGACGGAGCTGACGGGCCAATAGGGCCAAGGTAGTGATGCAGAAGCCAAAGGCAGAGCCGGAGAGCTGGAGAGAGTCAACAGTGAGGCCGGTGCCGAGGAGCTGAGTGCCACCAGCGGAGCAGGCGAATCCAGGGATACGGACAGAGCCAGAAGAGGGGATGGGAATAATGGAAGAGGAAGGACTCTGGACGGAACCGGATCATCCATACAGCTGGATGGGACCGGCGGGGAATGAAAAAGTTTGAGGGTGGGGACTAGGGTGAGACCTGGATCTGCACACCACCAATCTATGAGCCAGTGCTCCACTCCTGGCTCAGGGATGAACAGACCAGCAGGCGCCGAGTCAAAGACGGACGTGGTGGCAAGCTTTGCCTTGGGACGGACAAGGTAGCTGGTTGTTGCTGTGGGACAGGCATGGTGGCTGGCTCTGGTTCCATAGCGGGAGTGGGCTCTAGCATAGGGTTCGTGGTAAGCTTGAGCTCTGATTCCATTGTGGCCACAAGCTTGGTCTCTGGGTCCATGGCGGGCATGGGGTTGGTGGCATCATCCTCGCAGATGGTAAACTCACTCCACCCACTCCACATATTCAAAAAATGCCCCCCAAGGACCTACTCCAGGCAGGTATGCCTCGAGCCACTCATTGAGGCCTGTGTTAAAAAACATGCAGAGGGAATGGTCCAGGTAGTGGGTCAGGCACCCCAGATCTAGAAAGTCTCTTGTGTGGTCCTCAAGGGAACGATCCATTTGCTCGAGGAGGTGGAGATGCTCTGCTGGTATGTCCATCTTTTTTCTTTTCTTTTTTGAGGTCAGTTATTCTGTCAGCGCGTGGTCAGCACTCACAAACTAGATGCAGGAGTATCCAAAATCAAACATTCTTTATTAATAATCCAACCAAGAACACGTAGGAGATCCTAGGAGTAATATATAACAAAAACAGCACAAAGCACTAACAATAACTGACAAGGGACTGAACTGGGGGTATAAATACACAGTGCAAACAAGAGAACTAAACTAGACACAAGTGACAGCAATACATAACTATAGAAACTATAGTAACCAAGGAAACCAAAACTAAAGCGGAGAAACTGGAACTAAAGAAAACAGAATAGAATGTCAAAATAAAAGTCCACATAACAGAACATAACCATGACACGGTATAGAAAAACACTGCAGAATTGATCAATTAGAATCAAGCATTCCAGAGAGCCAATGTAATAACATCTTATCATCCAGTATGTACAGATTCAGAATCATCCATCATCCAGTAGTTAACTTTTCAACAATATAGTGATGGGCGATTTCAAAACACTGCTTCATGAAGCTTCTGAGCTTTATGAATCTTTTGTTTCGAATTAGTGATTTGGATCTCCTATTAAACGGCTAAACTGCTGAAATCACGTGACTTTGGCGCTCCGATTCACTGATTTGATTCGTAAAGCTCTGAAGCAGTGTTTTGAAATCGCCCATTACTATATTGTTGAAAAGTCGTTATTTTGTTTTTTTGGCACACAAAAAGTATTCTTGTCGCTTTATAATATTAAGATAGAAACAATGAACTCCCATGAACTGATTTAAATATGTTTTTAGTACCTTTATGGACCTTGAGAGTTTGAATGGCTTTGCTCTCAATAGAGGCCTCACTGTGCCATCGGATTTCATCAAAAATATCTTAATTTGTGTTCGGAAGATTAACGAAGGTCTTACGGGTGAGGAACGACATGAGGGTGAGTAATAAATGACATTTTCATTTTGGGTGAACTAACCCTTTAAGTGATTTTAAAATACTTGAAGTATTTTTTTTTTTTTTTTTTCCTGTGGTAATCAACAGCATTCATTGAACTTTAATTTCATTTTGGATTTCAATAAATATTGTCACTTGCTCTTTTTTTGATGGAGGTGAAGATTATATTATATCAATCATCAGATATTATAAAATCAATCAATATGGTTTGTACATTTTATAAGAAGTTGCCCTAGTGAAAAATAAGTAGACTTTAGCATAATTTTAAAAGTGCTTATTTCAGAAATAATGTACTTCAAAAGAATATACGTAAGTGCAAAGTGAATGTTTTGTACACGTAACTGCATGTTATTTACAATTAAATGAAAATGTATTATAATTTAAATTTATATTAAATTAATTTAAATAAGCTTAAGGGTGCTTTTTTGACCCACTTAAGTAGGACTTAAGTACATATTTATATGAAGTTTCATAATTACTTAAATGTACTGACAAACATTTATGATGAATATAGTTTAATGTAATTTCTATTTAAACTTGTATGCCATGCATTTCATATTGCAATTGCACATTTCTAATGGCAAAGTTGCAATTTAGTATATTTAAATTATAATAACTTTGTATTATCAAGATAACACTAGCATTAAAATTATTATTGTGTGCTTAGTATGTTAGTCAACACATCAAAATAAGTGTACATCTTTAGAGCATGACAAAAGATTATTATAGTATAAAGTAAAACTTTTAATTTGACATTATTACAAAAAAAAAAAAAAACAAACAAACAAAAAAAAAAAACACTTTTTGAAAATGCACTTAAAGGGAAAGTTTGCCCAAAAATTAAAATTCTGTCATCATTTCCTCACCCTCAAGTCGTTCCGAATTTCTGTCTTCTGCTGAACACAAAAGATGTTTTGAGAAATATGGGTAACCAAACAGTTGATCTGCCCCATTGACTTCCATAGTATGGAGAAAAAGAAAAAAAAAAATACTATCGAAGTCAATGGTGCCCATCAACTGTTTGGTTACCAACATTCTTCAAAATATCTTCTTTTGTGTTCAGTGGAAGAAACAAATTTAAGTGAGTAACTGAAGACAATTTTTGGTAACACTTTATTTTACAGTGCCGTAGTTACACGTTACTACATGTACTTACTGTAGTAATAACAGTAAATTATGCATAACTACAAGTAACTAACCCTACACCAAACCCCTAACCCTAACTGTAACTCTATAGTAAGTACATGTAGTTAATTAATAGTACTCAGTACTTATTTGAGTAATTACAATATAACTACGGCACTAAAATAAAGTGTAACCGAATTTTCATTTTTGGGTGAACTATTCCTTTAAGAAACGGTCATGAAAGTGAACTTTCTTCTTAAGTACACTTAAGTTATATTATCTGCAAGTACTATTTTTTTTTTTTTTTTTTTGATTTGAAAAAAAGATTTGAAGCACAGTACAAGAACAATTCAATACAATTAAGTGCTTGATATGTTGATGGTTGCTAATTTTTTGTAAATACTGAAACATTTGAAGCCAAAAAAATTAATTGTTTCATCAAAGTATGTTTGAATTATTGTAAATAAATATGTCCTGTGGGGTGCGTGATAGAATAGTTTTGCTTTTAGTCACACAATTTAATTGCTGACAGGGGCAATAAATAGTGACATTATACACCATTATACTGACATAAAAATGTATCAGAAGTGCAATATGCTCGAAATTCTATTAGATCGTAGAAGCTGTCGCAGCTAAATTTTATGTAACTGCAACTTCAACCTCTCTGCCTGCCAAAAACTAACACAGTCCCATTTATCAGGACAGGGAATTTCAGGGGACGTCTAAAGGAGTTGAGAGACTTATTTGCTGAAGTGACAGCCTGCGTTTGGCCTGCCGTCTGCCTCTGTGTTTGCCATCTGAGCCCAGCTCTGACAGATGGGGTGCAGCGCCACATATGGAAATGACCCTGTTAAACTGCCCTCGGACAAGCAGGGATCTGGCAAAGCTTTTTAGCTAAATGATCTGTTATCAGAATGGGTTTTGAATTAAATTAAGTGCTGTTCTATCAACAGTGTCACTTTTCTGATGACCTCACATATATTGGAGGTAGTGGGAGGGTGTGTGATTGTCGCTAGAGAGTTAAAAGTAGTGTCCCGGATGGTGTTAGATGGTTATATAATAGGTATACAGCATGGTACTGAATGATTACCATATTCACATACTGTTCTCTATGGAATATGATAGTATCTTCTTAAAATAGGTTTAAAAACCATGGTATTACTATGACCAAAAAGGGAGCCAGAAAAGTTGTTTTTATTTTAGATTAGCTTGTGCGTATGCTTGTCAGTTTTGCTATTATACTACCTTTAGCCTACCTTTTTATAACTGTCCAAACCCATATTATAAATATGAAATTGCGTGAAATCCTTACGGAGTAATTAAATTGTTTTTTACATGGCTGCTTATGGCCCAAAGCAATTGTATCCGAGTCGATGTTCCATGTTAACTCTCTTCTCCTGCATTTGTTTTGGGGACACAATAGACTTCTCACCATTTTAAATGTGTTTCAAAGTATTTTGCCAAAGGTGAGTCTTTAGTGGATTCCACCTTCTGCTCACTCCAGGATTGTGCTGTACTATGTTCTGGCTGACTGCTGTATAATTGCTAGTTATTGTACTGTTGTGAATGTAGAATCTATAACATCCCAGTGGCACCCAAGAAATGAGATGTGAGGCCGTCAACAGAGCTTTGTGGATGTTTGAGCAACATAAAATAGTGATTTTCATTTAAAGGTCATCTGCAGCAACATTGTCTTGAGCTCTGCAAGGAAAAAAAGAAGCTCACTTGTACACATACACAAATGAATAAACTGCAATGTCATAATTGTGTCTTTGTTTTTGTGCTTCTGTGCGCTCTGCTTATTTGTTTTGCTACAGTAAAAACTTTTTTTGCCAATAGCAGGTTAATCGAGAAAATGCATCAACCATAAATATTTCTTGCTGTGCAGGAAGCTGTATTTTTTTAAAGACACTACCATTCAAAAGTAAGATCTTTGGGGAAAAAAGAAGAGAAATAAATTAAATTCATTCTGAATCCTAAAAAAAAAAAAAAAAAGTGTATCATGTTTCCAAAAAAAATGTTAATCAGCACGACTGTAAGCATTTATAATAATGAGAAATGTTTCTTGATCAGCAAATCATCATATTATAATTATTTCTGAAGGATCATGTGACATTGAAGACTGGAGTAATGATCCTGAAAATTCACCCATATGAAAAAAATCTATGTTTCATATACAGCAACCATATATCTTCCTTACTCAAATTGGCCAGAATTACCTTATGTGTTTCATATAAGTCCAATACATGTCATATACAAAATCAGACTGATTATGGCCACTTTCATACTAAAAATCACACATACAACTTATATGGGATTTTTAGGTCATATATGAATACTGTAAAAGTCTTATATGAGTTTTACATGACAACAGTATGCAATGGTATATGGTTTTAGTAGAAAATGTGTATGAATATCAGTTATTTCCTATACAAATCATTTAAAATTCTTGATTGAATCATATGCTAGTCATATATAGGATTTATTTAAATTTTGCATCATTTGTTTATATGAATTTTATACAGATTTTATATATTTTTAATAGGGAAATTGTGTGCCTGTTCTTCAAGCTTTATATGTTTCCACCTAATTCCTTATACTACAGCAATAATATTATTATATCTCTACATATAATTATCATTTCAGTCAATATTCCAATATCTCTGGATATACAAATCATATATGATTTCAGTCACGTGCACAGATTTGCATCAGAAATACTTATTTCAACACAATCAAAGAGACACAATCAAATTATACTCCACAAGAGTAATTTAGAACTTTACAATTTGATATCAAACTGAACTTTGCGAAGGCAAAACCCACAAACACACCCACACAAAACAACAACAAAATACCTTGAACACACTGTCATGGCTATCAATCACCAAAGAGCATGAAGGTTTTTGGATGTTTTTGTGTTTTCTTTCCTCTAATTTCAGTAAGTTTGGCATTGATGGCTGTACCAATGCTGGCGGGCACCACATGAGGACAATTTCTGCAATGTTGCTCCTGTGAGACAAACAAATAAAAGGCAAAACATTGCTGTTAGGAAGCAAAGTGGCCCACAGTCCATGACTACATATCAAGTGGGGAATGGTCCAGTGTTTGGGGATCTGGGCTTCCAAATGGAACCAGAAAGTTGTGAGTTTGACAGGAATTGCCACTATTGTTGCCCTGAGCAAGACACTTAAAGGATTAGTTCACTTTGAAATGAAAATTAGCCTAAGCTTTACTCACCCTCAAGCCATCCTAGGTGTATATGACTTTCTTCTTTCTGATGAACACAATCTGAGAAATATTAATAAATATCCTGATGCATCCAAGCTTTATAATGGCAGTGAACAGGACCAATGAGTATGAGCTGAAGAAAGTGTCTCCATCCACATCCATCCATCATAAATGTGCTCCACACGGCTCCGGGGGGTTAATAAAGGCCTTCTGAAGTGAAGCGATGCGTTTGTGTAAGAAAAATATACATATTTAACAAGTTATGAAGTAAAATATCGAGCTTCCACCAGACCGCCTTCCGTATTCAACGTATGAAGAAAGTGTAAAACTCTCGCAGTTCACTAAGCTTATGCTATGTCCTACGCCTTCCCTATTCAACTTACGGAAAAAGCGTAACTGACGCGACGCCAGTTTACACTTCCTTCGTAAGATGAATAAGGAAGCAGTCTGGCGGAAGCAAAATATTTTACTTCATAACTTGTTAAATATAGATTTTTTTTTTCCACAAACACATCGCTTCGCTTCAGAAGGCCTTTATTAACCCTCTAGAGCCGTGTGGAGCACATGTTTATGATGGATGGATGTGGATGGAGACACTTTCTTCAGCTCATACTCGTTGATCCAGTTCACTGCCATTATAAAGCTCGGATGAGTCAGGATATTTATTAATATTTCTCAGATTGTGTTTATCAGAAAGAAGAAATTCATATACACCTAGGATGGCTTGAGGGTGAGTAAAGCTTAGGCTAATTTTCATTTGAAAGTAAACTAATCCTTTAACCTAAACTTACTCCCACTGGATCACTTTGAATATAATAATAATAACAATAGGTTTCAGCACTTAATTGACTAGATAAACTAGTACACTACCTGTTCTGTGGTTACTGCTTTCGGCAGAGAGGGCTCTGTAATTACTCTGTGGAAAACCCTGTCCATCTTCCAAGTCAGAGCTGACTGATGCTGACAAACACTGAGACTTCAGGGCCATCTTCACTTCATTTATCAGATCTGGTAGCTCTAGCAGCAAAAATATAACAAAATAAGATATGATAACGCAATCTTCTATACCCATTTACCAACTCGACTCCTGTGTACATATGGTCATCTAAGCTGATGAATTTAATGTTAATGATGTGTTTTACAAAGCCATGTCAGACCAAATGTTACAGAGGTTGGATAAGTTTCTGGTTTCTTGTCATATACTTGATGATAATACAACTAATTACCAATAATTATTAAATTCTTTGTCTCAACTTTACATAGCAAGTTGAATAATAATATTGAAACAACAGCAGTTCTACAATAATTTTGAAAGTTTGAAGTGCAAAGACAGTAAATCCACCAAACAGTTTGACAGCTGGTTGCTGATTCACCACAACAGTAAAATAACTAATACACACCTCTGAGCATTTTTCTTACTTTTTTGTTGTAATTTCTCAATTTTTTGTTTTCCTCTATTTTTTCAGCCTCTTCTGAGTCTCTGTCAAGGTTGTGGCTTGATACTCATCAACAGTCATTCATTTCTCTGTGGTTTGGGAATCACTGGAATCACATTTTCCTTTGGGTCTGTCAAAGAACAAGAAACAAGAGATGGAAATGATACGTATTCATCTTCTTAGATATTTGTCTTCTTACCTCTATAAATGTAAACAGTTTAACATAAAATGACTGTACCTGAAGGGGAGGGAGGCAGATCTCAAAAGACATCTGTTAATACTTTATTTTAAAGGACCATAATTATGCATGAGTTATGCACAAACACACTAGTAATGAATGATTAACTAAACATACAGGCTAGTAAGGGCATATTAGCCATTATTTAAAATTTATTCACCATTTGAAGGATCCACATTCATGCGATAAATAAGCAAAAATAAGCTAGTAATTAATGATTAACTGAATGTATAGTAAACACCTTTTAACCATTATTTAGCAAACCATATTATTTTTGAGTAGTAATGTACTTCACCAATGAAATAAACTGAACAATAAGAAGCTGGTAACTATGTTTAATTAGTGCTGGTCTTATTTATAAATTGCTAAAAGTGTGTAAGAAAATTTGACCCCCTGTTGTAAAGTGAAAGTTATATTTAGGTTTATTGGCCAGAATAAACAATAATTATCACATTCACACATAGAAAGAAAGACAGGGAGAAAAACACAGCCTTGAAAAACACAATGATTAACTTTTGATTCAGACATTTCCATAAATCATATGAATATCTCAAATTAACACAATAAGATTAAACATTAATTAATAAACCATTATTAAACACACTGACACTCATATTTCACTCTTTGTCTCATTTCATGACACAATTATCATGTTTACACGCGGTAGCTTTAGCCAATGTGCTAATCAGTTCAGCTCGCGCTGTGTGCACGCGGCCTACTCAAACCGGCTCAGAATTAATCATTTTAGAAACTTCGACATGTCATTTACATTATATTCGGATTAATATCTGGAATTTCACTCACTAAAGCGAAACAGAATCATATAATCACACAAGGAAAATTACTCAGTGCTTCAACACTCCGGGATCCGCTCCGTCTCTCTCTCCGACGACAACACTTCAGACTGACGCATCGACTTCAGAAGTTCCACTTTCAGTGCACTCAATCACATTTCTAGTTAGATGAACGCTTAACCCGTGGATTATCTGGAGAAACGGTCTGATCTGCACTGACTCTCTTATCTGCTCACGCTGAAAGCAGCGCCGGCGCGACCAGCGGGCGGGACTTATGAATGCGCCGCTACTATTGGCTCTTAGGGGTGTCTCTCACAGCAGCACGATCAGTGATTGGATGAATCTCTTTTCCTTCTAGAATTTTTTTCCTTTTCTTAACTTTTTTTCTCTTTACTGGTAGCCTGGGTTACCCGGGTTACATCAATCAATCTGGGTCAGAATCAGATCTGATTTCAGCCTCTTATTTGAGTCTTTTGGCTCAATGTTACCATAATTGTTACAACCACACCAGTTCACTTGTATTTGTGTGTATATATATATATATATTTATATGGTTGTCTATTTTGCACTTTAGAGTGTTGATTTGTAGTTTGTACCACCAAAAGATTCTCAGAGTTTTTGTATTTTTTTCGAATTTCCCATTAATTTCATTTTTTCGTCCCTGTTGTAAGGACCACCCGTCGGCCCAACAACGGAATCCAATGGCGTGGGTGAAGGTATAATGTGTGTTTGTCTTTTAAGTGCTCCTGTTAAGTTCACTTAATTTTTAGAATTTAGTTTCAGTTTTACTTTAGCTTTGCGCTTAATCTGACTCCAAAATCAAATTATATTAAATTTAGATTGTGTTTCTAAACTATTTGTTATGTATTCATTGAGATATTTGATTATTCTGGGTATCAAATACTTTCAATTATTCGTTCATTAGGGACCCGATGCCGCACAGTAGAGCTGGGACAGTGAGAAAATTTCATATCACGATTATAGTGACCAAAATTATTATATATCCCACCCGCAAATTACGCCTGTGCTAGTATGCTTAGCTGTTTCATTGTAGTGTTTTTTTCCAATGTTCCCGAGTTCCAGAGTGTTTTGTTTTGAATAATTAAAGACTACTTTTTCAGTTAGATCCTCAACTCTTCCCTGCCTTCACATGACAGGTATTGATTGTATTTCTGTATTTGTTTTTGCCCTTTTGATATTATTGTTGTATAGAATATTGTATATTGTTTGAAAACAGGCATTATTTTTGTAATTTTATTTTGTGCCACTAGGGGTGCAAAAATCAGTCTTCACTTTTTAAACCATGTCTCAATTCCTTATACCAGGAGTGTCCAATCCTGCTCCTGAAGGGCCACTATCCTGCATAGTTTATGCTGTGTTCACGCCATGTCGTATTTACCGTAATTACTAGATGACAACTCGGGATGACAACGTTCTCAGACTCGGAAATATGCACTTTAATGGCGACACTATTAATGTCATCACTGTATGATTTGAGTAATAAATAGACAAAACCACAATGCAACAAGTAACAGTCATTATGCAAATACCTTATTAATAAACTTATAGTTTATTTAGCAGGTCAGAAATAATTAAACTACATTAAACTGTACTGTATGTCTTTCATTTTTTAATTCAGATTTTTCTTGCATTAAGACATTACCAATAGTCAAACAAATATGAGTTCTTAACTATATTTTACAGTTGAAGCGCTGACATTTTGTTTCTGCATGACATTGCAGCGGTCAAGTCGAAGCTCTCAGAAAATTCCATAATTACGAGTTCTACACTGACATAAACACTTTTTCAAGTCAACACACCTTTAGCTCAAATCCTAAAGGGAACCTATTATTCCCCTTTTCACAAGATTAACTGTAATATAAGCCTCTGTTGTCCCCAGAATGTGTCTGTGAAGTTTCAGCTCAAAATACCCCACAGATCATTTATTATAGCTTGTCAAATTTGCCCCATTTGGGTGTGAGCAAAAACACGCCATTTTTGTGTGTGTCGCTTTAAATGCAAATGAGCTGCTGCTCCCGGCCCCCTTTCCAGAAGAGGGCGGAGCTTTAACAGCTCATGCTTCGGTCGCTCAACAACAACAAAGCTGGAGAATCTCACGCAGCCAAAATGAGGATTGTCAGTAACGGTGTTCAGCCTTACATTGTTCAAACCGGAGTCGACACTGATGGAGAGACTCAGGAAGAAGTTACAACTTTTAGAATGAAACTGGACGTTTCTGAATGGTTAGTGGATACATTTATGTAGTTGCTGTGGAGTTGATTCAACTCATCCACTAGCATGTGCCGTCATGTTAATCTTTTGTGCAAATCCAGCGTTGAATTGACCCTCGTTTGTGAAGCAGTCCGGCCTAAAATGACGGCATGTCAACAACACTCTACTACAACAACTCTTCCTCTTCTCTAAAGCAGCCCAACATGGCCTCACCCCCTTTGTTGTGTGTTCTTGGGGGCGGGGTTTATGTAAATTTTAGGGTTTGTGAGCATGCTTTGCTCGAACTTTTGCCGTGATGTTAGAACTGGTACACCGTTGTCACTTGCAAAAACAAAATGGCAGCAACGTGGGTGGAAACATGCAGATTAAGGGGCAGTAATATTATAATAAGCTCCCCTTCCATATGTCACTAGGGGAGCAAAATCTGAGTGGCTAGTTTTTTCCATAGACTGTAAAAAATATGGACGTAGTGTCCGTGACGTCACCCGTAGAGTTATATCATTAGAAAGTTCTAAAGGATTACTGTCAATCTACATTGTCTTTTTTACGATATAGATGCCCCAGCACCAGTAATTGAAATTTGTGTCGGGTGTGCAAATGACAACATGAAAAATCAAACGGGACTTCATACCTTTATAACGAAATAGCATTCACGAAATGAATCCAATCTGTCGCACTTGAGTAAAATGTCCATGAGTGTCCATTGAAAAACAAAAAACAGTTCTTTTTGTCCACAAAAGCATTAAATCCATGAAATATTGATATATTGTTTGTTTGCATCACATTTCTTCTGAATGATCTGTTCTCCATCATCGTTCTTCAAGAAATTATGCAACCTGAGCAGTGTTTATGTTGTAAAGCTGTATATGATCATAAATATCTCACAAACAAATGAGCCCGCGTCCAAATTATAATTCTTCAAAATGCAGCAGTTTTAGTTATAATATCCAAGCAGTGCTGTCGGAGTTTGTGGAGTCTTGAGAGGCATATTCTCCAGCCATCGTCATTGTAGTAAATCTTACGAACAAAACTTTTAGCCAATGCCAAGACGATCCAACAACGTGTGCTCTGTTTATCTTCTGCATGTGTGCACATGTTCACAGACGCACATCTGTCTCGAGTCTCGATCATTAATGCAGCAAGCCATATTATTTTATGATTGTATAAAATAATCCTGAAAAAAGCACAAACATGGCAGAGATGCGAAGTTCAACGGCTGGAATTAGCTGAGGTAACATGACGGCTCACAGACAGCAGCGCAATTCACCTGTCACTCAAGTGACCACGCCCCTAATTATGCAGAACTTTAAGGCTTAATATAATTTAAACGGATGAGTTATAAAAAAATTCACCCCCTTCAGAGTTGTCATGAAAAGCAATATTAGTTGTATAGACCAAAACCACAATTTGATCCAGGCTGTAAACATGTTTTTTTCTGCTGTAAACTTGGCCATTTTAACATGTGGATCAATGAGATTCTGCTCTCTTTTGGAGCCTGTCCCTAGTGGCCAGTCGATGAATCGCAGTTTAAGTCACTTCCGTATTGGCTTCACGGGGGAAGTGGGGGAGGTTGCTGCTTGGTTTTTTCAGATGCTTGCAAAGAAAGGCTTACCAAAACAAAGTTACTGGGTTGTCCTTTTTCATGTCTTCTGGGTGATGCACCGGGGACCCGATTATAGCAATTAAACACGGAAAAAGTCAGATTTTCATGATATGTCCCCTTTAATTAAACACAACTGAACCAGCTAATCAAGGTCTTCAAGAAACTTTTACTAGTAGAAACTTCCAGACCAGTGTGTTGGGACAGTTGGAGCCGAACTCTGCAGGACACTGGCCCTCCAGGAACTCTAGCTAGGAACTTTGTATTATTTTGTTGGCAAAGCCTCTTTTTATTTTTGTCACACGCTGAGTGTACATTTTGGAGCCTGCATGAGTAATTGGAGCAAACGTGTTGAGTTTGAAACCTCAAGCTTCAAGGAAGAACTTTTGTCCCCCAGCAAAGTTACTGTTGGTTTGGATTTGTCGGTACGCATTCACTGTGATGAAACTGGGTTACTTGAAGTGTATTTAGTGAGACAGGGCAGTTCACTTTGGGAAGCGAAACAAGGCTTCAAGTGTTCTGCTGTTAGCCTGAATTCACATGGTGGCCATTCTCTGAACTTCTCCCACTCACACATAAAAGAGAACACTATAGATCTCAATTGTAAAGCTTTTCTGCATTTTCTACTCATCTCATCAGTTTTTAAGAGGCACAAATCTGCTAATTAGGTTGGCCTTAATTATGCTAACAGCACCCTGTCAAGAGCTCCTGTCTCCAATTCCCTTTGATGGTCAGTCACTTAATACAGTGGCACCTAACTGACTTTGGAAGCACTTAAATGCCCTGTTGTAAGGATGCACTAGAGTAGATTGCATTTCAATCACAGAGAAGACATGCTAAGTTATTCATCAGCTTTGCAGTGAATCGCACTGCACAAAGTAGGCTGCAATTGTTTCAAAGTACCGTGACTGATTCCAAAAGGGTTCATTCAGCTGAGGTCAATTACATAAAGACTGAATCATTGTTTGGAGGTGAAAACCTTTATGTGGTGGCTGGGCTCTAATATGCATGAATAAATATTTATGCTCATGATTAGATGCTTTCATTTACATGATTGTAGCCAGTGCCTGCTTCTAATGCTGTATGTGCCAGATATAACACAAATGTGTTTCAGAGACACTGTAACATTCACTGTACATTAGTATATGGAATCAAATGTGATATCATGAATGTCTTTTTTTATTTTAATCCTTTAAACTGATTTTTTTTAAATGTTTTCTACAAATGGATGCATATTATAATGAAATAGGGAACAAATTACACTTTTACAGAACAATGAAAATTTGTAGAAGAATACCACATTTTTTATCTAACATGTCTCAAATACTGCATTGCAACAACATTTTCTCAGAACAGAGCGAGGCAATCAAGACATCCTCAGTGGGAAATGCCAAAACAAGAAGAGAGACGGGAAACAGGCTTCAGAAGCAATGATGCAGAAGTCTTCGAAAGACAAACAGTGGCCTGTGTAAATCACCCCAGAGAAACAGTCTGCTTGACCCTGACATCAATCCACCACTTGTGAATGGCAAATGAAAACCTCAGTAACACAAGCAGGTCTAGGAAAGATAACACTGGTCTGGAGACCCAAACAAAAACAAAAGGGTTATGTTATCGCCCTCTCATATCACGACAGCTTTGTGTGACTTACTGAGGGTGACCCTAATTTATTCAGGAGTTGCCATCCATGACTGACCACAGCCAGAAAAACACGAGAAAGAAAATCGCACATTTCTCCTAATTTGAACCCTAAACCATCTGAGAAATTTTTTGGGGGGGAATACGCAAGGTTTTTACGCAGTATACCAATCAATACTTGAAGTACAGTATATGGACTATAACACTTATTTTCTTTTCAATACTGATGTGTAAAATATTGATCCACAAAAATAATTTATAAAATATTGCAATTGAAAAATAACGCATTATATAATGCTTTTTAAAGTAAAAACAAATGGCTGTATGGCAATGTTTGCAAGTAGTTGACATCACCACAGGGCTCATATGATTATGTCACATGTCCCAGTCCTCTTGACATGCCAGCCAGTGAATCTTCATCTTCAGCAGATATGACCTCTGTAGAGAAACAGTAAGGTCAGATTGAATTTGTGGCTTCTCTCTGAACAGAAAGCTGGTCCAAAACAGCAGTATGTAAACAGCCTTGCTTGCAATGGGTTGACCCTGAGGTCAAACAGTAGTGACCCTTCGGACTGTCTTCTTTGCTTCCTTGCAGTACAAGTTCGAAACATCTTCCTCTTTCTGATTTTGATAGCTGAAAATGACAATATCAGGAACCTGTTGAGGAACAATATTTGATGAATGAGCCTTTTTTTACTGACTATTCCAAAATAAATGTTAAAGACCCCCTGTGGTGAAAATCAAGTTTTTAATGTTGTTTATATGCCTGTGTGGTGTGTGAGTATTTTCTCTTTAAAACTGCAAAGACAGTTTCAAAAACCTGGTTTGAAATCGCTGGTGTTTCTATAACGTCACAAACTACCTTGTAACCAATCACGTCAACGTGCTGGCAGGCTTTAGCATATCATTAACCATGGCTGTTTACCTCAGTAAGTTGACCAAGTGGATCTCTGAGCTGGCATAAGCGAGTGGAGGCGGGGCTAATTTGCATATTCATAGATCATATATTAAATGAAGCAAGGGTGTAGAGTTACATTCAAGCTATTTTAAGGCATGAAGAAATTTTTCATAGGAAAAAACTGTCATTTTGGTGATCAAAAATGAGTTTTAAGGGATAAAATAATTGACTACAGGGGGACTTTAAATAAAACTTTATACTTTTAAATGCTTTGTTTGCACTGGAATATCGACCCATTCTTAAGTTCCCATTCATGAGAAGTTTCTAAAAATCTAATTCTACCAAAATTTTGTTCAATAGTAACCATTTCAAATGAAATGCTTAAAAATTAAAAGGTTGAAAATGACCCAGCATCCAATTAGCATTATTTAGGAAAACTTTGCATTATGAATTATTGAAACATAATGGGTTATGGAGGTGAAGCTCATTGCTGTAGCCACCACAGTACAATTACAAGACGTAAAGGGCGTTTTCAAAAATAAAAAAGGATTACATAAAGCATTTACACAGTGTTTAAATGTTTGACTGAATATTCCTTCACATAGTAATAGAGAGATCAGCGTTTTCCCAAGGTGTGGGGCAGAAGACTTTACACTGAGGTGTCAGAAAACCCACCACTAGTTTTGAATAATGCAGAGGCAGTAATTCTCTCTCCTCTTACCCGTGGAGGGCTGATGATGTGTATCGTGCTGTCAGCTCTATTCCTGAGGTCACTGTGTCCTGAACCTGCGGGTGAAGAGCAGTTGTGTGTGACTTCACACTGCCTAAAATCTCACAGACAGAACTTACACTGTCCAATGTGCTCTTACTGCGGGACAAATGTACAAACATCATATTATGTATGCTTGTCTCTTATCCAGTAAAATATCTAAAGCAAGATATATTTACATATTAAGATAGTGAGGCTTGTTTTGTGGTCTTTTTAAGAAATCTTTTAAGAAAAGGAGATCTCTTCAAGAAAATAAAAAAATTAAGTGTACTTTCTTTTCTCTTTTTTTGCTGGCAGATTTTTTCCACTTGTTTTAATTGAAAACCTGACTAAATATATTGTTATTTTATTTCAGTTAAAATTGATTTAATTTCAAGAAATGAAAATGTTTTTTACAGCTTCAGTTAGTTTAGTTAAAATGCCCCTAATATGGTATTTTAAAGGTTCCTGATTTTGTTTTATTGTTTTCTACAACAGGTTTTCATGCAACCAGGTCAAAAAACACTAATTTTCTCATAATATTTTGCAGCATCAGCTCTTTTCTCAGTGTCTGAAATGGTTTGATCAAGTATTCTGTCTCTCTAAACCCCGCCTTTCTAAGAGCCTGCTCTGCTCTGATTAGTCAGATGACCCAGTCTGTTGTAATTGGTCTACTCTACTCTGATTGGTTAGATGGCCCAGTCTATTGTGATTGGTCAGAATCCAAACATGCATTACCATATCTGAATTTCAGCTCTGGATCTTCCTCAGCACTTGACACACAGTGATACGAACACTAATGATGGCGTCAGTTTTACCGTATCAATTCCAGCGTGAGTCCTCATCCTTTCAAAGTGCATGTAAAGTGAATTTGTTTCACAGCACAGAAAACAGTGTCTTCTCGACATGCTGACAACATGAATCATTCTCTTCTAGTCTCATCTACAACTACAGTGTTTGAGGGTCAAAGTAGATGTTGTTCATGGCTGGCATTAAGCAAATCTGTTACAAACCCCTTTATGTTCGAGCAGGAAGTAAGACTGGAATTACTGACGACTCATTTCAGGCAGTTCAGAATCGGTTCTTTTATCTGCACTTTGATCCTTTAAACTTTACAGACCTTTTACATTCGCAAACAGCGATATTACACACTACATGAAAGGTAATATCTGAAAAAGCATGAGAGGGGCACTTTAACTATAATAACCCTGAATCATTAGAACCATTTTACCTATTTCTATAAAACAGGATATATTTACACAAGAAACAAAACTGCACAAAACATTGGCAATGTTTTTACACAAAGTACAAAAAGCCATTATTGTAGCAAAGGCTTTTTTGTTAGTGTATATTTGATATCCCATAAAGTGTGTTGCTTTTTTGTTTAATTTCTGTGAAAATATATTAAAAAAGCAGGAATTATCCCCATATAATTTTGTTTAACACATCAGGGTATTCTGTTGATTCTGTATTTTGGTGCTATTACTTGTTACATCTTCAGCGTTGTATCCTGGGTTCACGTTTCCTCTGGTTTCATCAGCAACGCACCTCCTCTCACTGCTTAAATTGACAGTCCATGAAGAGGAGCTGGAAAGACAAATGCAATACAATAAACAGTTTTTTTTATTTTCCCAATACAACATAAGAGTCAGTGGCTATGTTGTTCAGAATGGAACACTAGAGTAGGGGCTTGACATTAACTTTTTTGCTCACCAGCCACTAGTGGTTTTCCAAAGTTACTAGCCACTCAGCATTTTCACTGGCCACAATTTTGACATCGATGCCATGGGAAAAAACTGCCATGCAGATATTTTTTATATTATCTCATAATTTGTCAGCAGGTATATTAGGCTGCTGTCACTTTAAGACCTGACGCACGGATCCATTATACTGTTACACATGCGTTTTCTTTCTCAACTGTTTACATTCACTTAAAACATAACTGACTGTGTTTACATGAATACTCGCCAAGACCGGCATTTTGACATTATTTTGTGAGTATTTGACTGTTTAAGCGCAATAAGCAGCGACTTTATGTACGCGCACATTGGGTGTGAGCACAAAATCTGCGGAAATTAATAAAATAATGCACAATATGCACAATCCCATGCCGAAATTTAAGCCGTGTAACAATAACAATATTCATCCAGAGCAAATGAAATGAGTGAGTGAGGAGGCGTGTTTGTGTGTCGACTCGCTGTCGGAGAGATGAGAAAGAGAGAAAGAACAGGTGGTATCGTGTGTCTATTCTGTGGAAAATGAGTATTGGAAGCATTTAAGATATTTCAGTGTCAATATGCATCAATATTTTTGACAACACTACATTGCACTTACACCCATCAGGCATAACATTATGACCACCTTCCTAATATTGTGTTGGTCCCACTTTTGCTGCCAAAACAGCCCTGACCCATCGAGGCATGGACTCCATTAGACCCCTGAAGGTGTGCTGTGGTATCTGACACCAAGATGTTAGCAGCAGATCCTTTAAGTCCTGTAAGTTGTGAGGTGGAGCCTCCATGGATCGGACTTGTTTGTTCAGCACATCCCACAAATGCTCGATTGGATTGAGATCTGGGGAATTTGGAGGCCAAGTCAACACCTCAAACTCGTTGTTGTGCTCCTCAAACCATTCCTGAACCATTTTTGCTTTGTGGCAGGAGCATTATCCTGCTGTAAGAGGCCACAGCCACCAGGGGATACCGTTTCCATGAAAGGGTGTACATGGTCTGCAACGGTGCTTAGGGAGGTGGTACGTGTCAAAGTAACATCCACATGGATGGCAGGACCCAAGGTTTCCCAGCAGAACATTGCCCAAAGCATCACACTGCCTCCGCCGGCTTGCCTTCTTCCCATAGTGCATCCTGGTGCCATGTGTTCTCCAGGTAAGTGACGACACGCACTCGGCCATCCATGTGATGTAAAAGAAAACGTGATTCATCAGACCAGGCCACCTTCTTCCATTGCTCCGTGGTCCAGTTCTGATGCTCATGTGTCCACTGTTGGAGCTTTCGGGCGGTGGACAGGGATCAGCATGGGCACCCTGACTGGTCTGCGGCTATGCAGCTCCATACGCAACAAGCTGTGATGCTCTGTGTATTCTGACACCTTTCTATCAGAACCAGCATTAACTTCTTGAGCAATTTGAGCTACAGCAGCTCATCTGTTGGATCGGACCACACGGGCCAGCCTTCGCTCCCTACGTGCATCAATGAGTCTTGGCCGCCCATGACCCTGTCGCCGGTTCACCACTGTTCCTTCCTTGGACCACTTTTGAGAGATACTGACCACTGTAGACCGGGAACACCCCACAAGAGCTGCAGTTTTGGAGATGATCTGACCCAATAGTCTAGCCATCACAATTTGACCCTTGTCAAACTTGCTCAAATCCTTACCCAATTTTCCTTGCCCAATTTTCCTGCTTCTAACACATCAACTTTGAGGACAAAATTATCATTTGCTGCTTAATATATCCACCTACTAACAGGTGCCGTGATGAAGAGATCATCAGTGTTGTTCACTTCACCTGTCAGTGCTCATAATGTTATGCCTGATCGGAGTAGTTTGTTTTTTCAAATGCCTTTTTAAAAGACTACAATTGAAAAATGTATATTATATATAAAACTCAACCCGCCAAAGTGGCTAGTAGGAGTGACTGTGTTACACACCACTGCTGAAATACACCCGCATCAAGCCCTGAGTACAACAGTAGTGTGATATATGATTGTCTTTGTACATTATGCCTGTACCATGTTGGTGTTAGCATTTTAGAACTGGGAATGATGTGCAGTGTTCAGAAAGATTAAGACTTCTGTCACTTATGGATCATTTTTTCATTCAGAAGAGAAAAGTCTCAAAATGTACAAAAACAACTCTTACCTCTCTTACAAGTCTTACCTGACTTTATTTTCAGAGCTCAATTCTAAAAAAAAAAAAGAATAACATATGTACATGTAACTTGATATTATTGTTGTAGCCTCAGGCAGTACTAGTCAACTAACAAGCCTGAATAGTAGCTATGACATCTTAGTAGCTGTAAATCCAGTTGCATTTGACATTCACTGTCCACTGTATATTACAATAAAATAAATATTAAAAATAATATATTGTAACATATAAAGAATTTTACAGGTCAAAATATGGTTTTTGAATATCATGTTATAACACTCTACGAAACATAATATTCTCAAAACATTATTTTATCAAATACATTCATATTGAACGTTTTAGTAGTGAGACATGTTTAAACAATCCCATGTTAAAATCTGTCAGTATGTAATACCTCATGTACAAAATTGAGCTGTAAAAAGTCTGAATGGCATTTTAAACTACAGAGAGTGTGCTGTAATATATTTCCATTTTTTTTCACAGGTGCTAGTAGAATATCTCTCTCATTTAACCACTAATAATGTGTGCTTTAACAAATAATGAGTAAAGAAAGATAAAAACAAAGAACATTTCGAACAATGACGTTGTTAATAGGTTTTCCATCTTTAACGGTATATCCATTTTCCTAAATGATGTGTAAGTTTGCATGGCAGGTGAACAATGCATTAAAGCCTTTAAACTGCCCTTTACTGCTGACAGCTCAACCTACTACAATGTGTCCTTGCTCTTGGTCCAATTTATGGCAAGCACTGAAAAACTTCTCTCTTCATTGGTTTAATAACTTGCAGGAGAGTTTTAAAAGGAACTTTTAGGAGAAATATAAATTGGATTTTCTTACTTGTCAGTTTTTTTCTATAGCAGAAGATGAGGATGAGCACTGCCAGCAGAATGCTCGTACACACCAACACTATCACGGCGATCACAACTGTGTAGTCCTCTGTAGTTTCCGGTGCCACTGCAAAACACATTTGTACATTTATGGCCACTTAATTTATATGCACAAAAACGGGCCTAATGCATTTATTCAGTATTTTTGTTGCCATGAGGAGGAGTCGTGTTCCTGGATCAACATTCCTGTCCAAAAACATGCCCTAACCCTATCTCTACCCCTAAACCTAACCCTACCCATAACGCATCCCTAAAATCAGAGAGAAATGATAGGCGAATAACACTGATGTAGAAGCACCTAACCCTGGTTGTAAACCTACACTTGACAAAAACTGTAAACTTGTGTCTTAAATCTGATGTTGTTCCAGCATCTACAAAGATGTTGATGCAGGAACATGTACTTTGTGAAATCACGTTCGCCATCATATAACACATGCAGTATCTGTACAATAAGATTGAATTAAATCAAGCAAAAACAAATATCTAAACAAAACAAAAGAAATCTTTTTCAAAACTATTTAGCTTTTTTATGATTTTAATATTGAAATATCATGCAGCGGTCCCACTTTATATTGTCTTTAGTTACTATGTACTAACTTCATAATTATTAATTATTAATAATCAGTTTAATAAATGTTTATTGTTTAATTATTATTCATTAAACTTATCAATAAATGTTAATTTATTAAACATATTAATAAATGTTAATTTCCAACATACTTTGGGTTCATTTTAAGCAAGCAATACAGTAATTTATAAACAATAGTTGAGTTAAATAAAACTACCCAGCAGGTTGAACAAACATTTAACCCAACCACTGGGTTAAAACGGCCCTATTGCTGGGTTTGTCCATTTTCAACCCAACTTGGGTTGTTTTTAACCCAACATTTTTTAGAGTGTAAAATGCATTTATTGTGTACATACATGTTTTTACATTGTATTTTTATTTAAATACCTGCTTGTAATTACAGTTGTAATTAATTTCTGTAATTACATCTATAATTACACTGTTGACCTTCCTTACGGAACAGTTCATGACCTCAAGGCTAGATTACTGTAATGCTCTACTGGGTGGTTGCCCTACATGCTTAAGAAACAAACTCCAGCTGGTCCAAAATGCAGCAGCTAGAGTTACTAGAACCAGGAAGTATGACCATATTAGCCCAGTTCTGTCAACACTGCATTGGCTCCCTATTAAACATTGTATACATTTTAAAATCATGCTAATTACTTACAAAGCACTAAATGGTTTAACTTCCCAGTACCTGAGTGAGCTCTTAACACATCATAGTCCTTCATGTCTATTGAGATCTCAGAATTCAGGCCAGTTGATAATACCTAGAATATCAAAATTGACTGCAGGCGGTAGATCTTTTTTCTATTTAGCACCTGAACTAGCGTTGTTTGACAGAGAGTGTCTGCTTTCCAGTTTAAATCTAGACTAAAAACACATTTTTAAAAACACTGTTTAAGCTGGCATACACATAACACATTATCAATTAATATTTTTACATCCGTTAAAGGATTGCTAGGCTGCATAAATTAGGTCAGCCAGAACCGGGAACACTTTCTATAACACCAGATGTATTCATTACATCAGAAGAAGAATGGCATCTACGCTAATATTAGTCTCTCTGTTTATCCCGAGGTTACCTAGTGTAACAAGGCAGGACACGACGTGAGATCCATGTGCAAGCTTTATTAGAACAATGTTCGTAGTCAAACAGGCAATGGTCAACAGGGGCAAACAGGTACAGCAAGGAACAGGCAGAGACGTGGTCAGGATACAGGCAGTAGATCAGGGCAGGCCGATATCGTTTACAGGTCAGATAACAATAAACAGTCCAAAGGCAGGCAGCAGGAATCGTAACACGGGAAACAGACAGGATCAGTAACAGGCAGACAGACAGGGTAAGTAACGCTCAGAATTGCAACACGGGTTAACAAGACTTCGCAATGCGGTGGTGTGTGAGTGAGTCTTAAATAGTCCAGATGATAGGCAACAGGTATATGTGGCAACAGGTGATTGGTGTGGAGTGTGCATGTGACAGGCAGGGAGGATTATGGGAAGTGTAGTCCGGGAACAGACAGGTACTGACGGTGATTGTGACACCTAGTCAGCCGTATCCAGATCAGAGGGAAGAACTGCGTCTAGACATGACCACAATGCATCCCTGAAATGTTAGCTAGATTGTGTCAACTAGATCATTCCCAGTGAAGGCCTCACCAACACGACAGCCAGTGGCACTGATCCCCAACAAACCGTCCCATACTGGCGTGAAGAATCCGATCTTCAACTAGATGGATCTGGATTAAATATTTTGACTGTTGCGATCCCAATCTGACTTATGACCTGTAACACTGCCTGAATCATAATCATGCACTGTTCGTTTGTTGACCAGAGGAGAACTGACCCCCTGATTGAGCCTGGTTTCTCGCAAGGTTTTTTTTTTTTTCCTCCATTTTTGTCACCTGATGGTTTGGGTTCCTTGCCGCTGTCACCTTTGGCTTGCTTAGTTGGGGACACTTGATTCAACAATATTATTGATCTGTCTGCATTGACACCTAAACCTGCCTATACCACCAAACCTGTCCTTAACCTTACCTGTATCCCACCTAGCATCACAAGTGTTTTGCAAAACAATAAATACATTGTACCTAATTAACTTTATGTAAGTACATAGTAGTTAAAGACACCTAATATAAAGTGTGACCCATGCATCTTTTTTGTGTTTTACAATTTAATTTGAAGCTGAAAGACATAGCTGTCCTCATAGTAAACAAAGTGATCAAACTAGTAATGCATATTTGTTTATTTTCACAAGAAGTTTGTTAATATCCAATCACTCTTACCTACGGTCAGCTTGACTCTGCTGGTTTGGTGGGCTAGAGCGGCAGACACAGACGCCCAACACTCCACTGTGGTGCTCGCCTCTGCTATTATCTGAAGCACACTGTTGGAGTTGAAAAGGCCGCTGGGGTCCTGAAGACTGCTGGTGTTGTAGTCGCCTCTGTCCACAGTGGTGGCGTTGACCAGCCAGGACACTGAAGGGTTCGGATACCAGCCAATCGCTTGGCAATTGAAGGTGACAAGCATTCCTTCTTGAACTGACAGGTCACCCTCCAAAATCCTGACATTTCCCTTTTCTAGATTTAAAACAAGACATTTTGAGTTATATTTCCTCAAAAAGTTGAGATATTTCCAATATTATTTTCTCATCATAAATGTTATGATGTTTTTGTGCACTCTGATGGCCCCAAAAGTATTTGGAAACTCATGCCAAACACATATTAATTTCATTGCATTAAATGACAAAACATCATGCAGCGAAAGTCTGTATAAATAGAGTCCAATGTACTGTTAATATGAAGGTTTTTTTCCATATAGATCCCGTATCGATTTTTCACCCATATTTTGAATTACGCAGTGCATTGTGTTTTAGGGTTAAGTCCTGGCAGAAAATTACAGACTTTTTTTCTTACAGTAGCAGCGTTTCCATTAACCTTTAAATTGCGCAAATTGAAAATACGCTCAATGGAAACATGCCAATTTCACAAAAACTCCCATATATCGCAAAAAAGTTTTTACACTAGCATGAGGTGGTTTTTCAGGCAATTCGAAAAAGGAATATTTCCCAAAACTGCAATGGAAACAGTTTTTTCGCATTTACAGGTCACCTGACGTACAGTCGCATCATCATTCTTCGAAGATAGCGCGATATGTTTGTACAGAAGACGAGACAAGGGGTGCTTTTCTTTTCTTATTTATGCATCTCTTTCCTCGCACCTCAGCTTCACCCCCATAGATGAAACGAGAGGATGCAAAATAAGAAAACGAGGATGGCGTAATGGAAGGAAATCTTATTTGTATGGAATATTCTTGATCCCTCGAGGGTTTAAAGTGTCATCAGCTACGCTCGAGCCTCGAGGGATCTAATGTTTTTGAAGTTTAACAACTAATACTAATAGTATTCATCTATTAACAATTATTAATTAACATACTAGAAACTAATATTATTAGATGTCTCTGCACCTGTGCATCCTCGCATAGCTCCTCAGGAAGCTTTCTCACTCCTCGTTCCTCAGCTTTTTGCGGTGAATTTACAGAATTGAAATGGCATTTACAGAAAAAAAAAAAAACGGTTTCCAGATCACAGGCTGGAGGATGGAGGAGTGAAGAAATGAGGAAACATCAATTGGAGTATTGAAAAGCACCCAGGGAAGCATTTATGAGGAAGAAGTGCAAATATTACGCTCCAAATAAAGCTCTCAGAAAGAAGTATCTTTTAGAAAATGACTTATCGCGAGAGGAAAATGACTCACCGCGAGAGTTTTAGGCACATAAACATGGGTTAATGGAAACGCTGTCATTTCGCAATAGTTTTTTATCGACATTTAGAAAATATCGCAAAAGTTTTGCGCAAATCTGTAATGGAAACGCAGCTAGTGAAACACCTGTTTTATCATTTAACCCTGCAAAGCCCGACATATGAAAAAAAAATCTTTATGTGTGTGTAATAGTTTATTGAAACTTTAGACAAAATATGTAAGATGAGCTTTTATGGCTCATATAGTATGAGATTTTTATAACAGAATAGCAAACTTGTGTAAAATGCATATAAATATCAGTTGTCACTCTATATCTCTTAATAATATGTCTTAGTAGGATGATTAGTTTTAAGTTCTCTAGTTTTAATTGTGGGGTGCAAAACATATAATGCAATGCAAAATGATTATTGCACAGATAAACATTCTTCAAAAGCCTGATGTATCATATCTGATACTCACATTGAGTACAGTTATTCTTAGGTTCACCTTCTAAAAATCAGTAAAGATTTAAAAAAATATACGTGAACTACGACCTGAAGGTGGATGTTTTTTACAATTATACTAAAGGGTGTTTATTTGTTAAAAAAGTATAAACTATCAATCAGATGACAGAAGGCATGTAGTAGATTGTGTACAACAGGTTTTTCAGCAAAGTTTTGATCATGTTGATCATTTAAAGGCCTTAGAAATGGCTTTAAATGGTTAAAATCTAACAAATGACTTTTTGTGAAATGTTTTGCTTTGAAAGGCATGCTTGTGCTTTTTCTTTTAAATTAATGTCACTCAGTTTGATATTTTATAAAATATTGCAATGACATTCACACATTTTAAGTGTGGCTTATGTGTCGAAATACTTTCTGAGGCCGCTGTATTTGTGTGTTTCTTTCCACTAAAAGCAGACAGTGATTGTATTCTTTTAAAATGATTGATGGTTCATAATTGACTAGTTGATGTGACTGGTGAACACGTGTGACAGCTAAATTGTCTCTTTTAAAAGCCCACATTATTGGCTTTTTATTCCCCCTGGAAAGAGAAACAAAAGGTAAAGCAGTGGATTATTATAGACAGCTGGGTAATTAGTTGAAATTTTCGCTTTCTCTTAGTGAATTGCACGGCCACAGCACTTCATTTGTAAAGGCTTTACTGTGTAAGGCTAATGATTGTCTTATACTGTACCTCATAAGTCATGTCATGGACCTTCGAGTCTTTGTTTAAAAAATATCTATATTTGGCCCTTCA
Organism: Hypophthalmichthys nobilis; assembly: GCA_037950665.1. Classification (NCBI taxonomy): domain Eukaryota; kingdom Metazoa; phylum Chordata; class Actinopteri; order Cypriniformes; family Xenocyprididae; genus Hypophthalmichthys; species Hypophthalmichthys nobilis. The sequence goes on along the minus strand of CM075479.1, from coordinate 32,957,190 downwards.
GACAACACACAATGTGATAATGGTTAAAAAAAAAAAAAGCAAGGAAGAAAAGTTTAAAAACATATTTTTAAAATTGTATTTAAACACAAGATTTTTACGTATTTGAACGATGCAAATGCAAACTCACTCCTAGGACGTTTTGGCTGGTTCACAGAGCATTCCTAAGGATCTGTTGGGTATTTACCACATTGCTAGGTCGTTGCTAGGTTGTTCTGGGTAGTTGCTAGGTGGTCCTATAATCAAAATATCTCACCATCCACCAGGCAAAAAAAGTCTGATCCTAACAGCATCAATAAGCTATGATTTGAGGTATTAGCCCAACTATTTTAAAGGGGTGGTTGATTATGATTTCACTTTTTTAACTTTAGTTAGTGTGTAATGTTGCTGTTTGAGCATAAAAACAGTAATATTGTGAAATATTATTACAATTTAAAATAACTGTTTTCTGTTTGAATATATTTATAAAGTAATTTATTCCTGTGATCAAAGCTGAATTTTCAGCATCATTACTCCAGTCTTCAGTGTCACATGATCCTTCAGAAATCATTCTAATATGCTGATCTGCTGCTCAAGAAACATTTATTGTGTACAATTGTATATAATATTTGTGTACAATATTTCTTTTTCAGGATTCCTTGATGAATAGAAAGTTCAAAAGAACAGCATTTATCTGAAATACAAAGCTTTTGTAACATTATACACTACCGTTCAAAAGTTTGGGTCAGTAAGAATTTAAAGAAATTAATTATTTTTTCAGCAAGGATGCATTAAATCGATCAAAAGTGACAGTAAAGACATTTATAATGTTACAAAAGATTATATTTCAAATAAATGCTGTTCTTTTCAACTTTCTATTCATCAAAGAATCCTAAAAAATAAATATTTTGTACAATTGTACACATTAAATGTTTCTTGAGCAGCAGATCAAAATATTAGAATGATTTCTGAAGGATCATGTGACACTGAAGACTGGAGTAATGATGCTGAAAATTCAGCTTTGCCAACAGAAGAATAAATTACATTTTAAAATATATTCAAACAGAAAACATTTATTTTAAATTGTAATAATATTTCACAATATTACTGTTTTTACTGTATTTTTAATTAAATAAATGCAGCCTTGGTAAGCAGACGAAACTTCTTTTAAAAACATTAAAAATCTTACCGTGTCCAAACTTTTGACCGGTAGTGTATGTGTGTGTGCAATGCATTTTCCCCTCCGGGCTTGCCGTGGATAGGGGTATGCGCACTTTTGTACTGGAGTGTTGTGGGTTTTTCGGGCTTAACACATAAGTGTTTAGGTGAACCCCTCATGAACGCTCTGTGTTTTATTTACTGTTGGTTACTAGGTTACCAATACCACGTCATACGCTCTAACAGCTTGATAGAAATGCACCTAATTCGCATTTGTATTTTTTATTTTTTATTTTTTTTTGCAAAACTTAGAAAAGATTCGCTTCACATTTGGATGGAAACCCAAACACCAGGCAGTCACAATCAGACAGTCACATCCATAGCACAAACAGTCTTTGAGTTGTGTGTCAGTAAGTTATACTGATATGAAATCATCATCAAGTTCAGACTGATTATTTTAATACTGTATTTTTTGGTGATAACAATAAGAGTTACATAAATATCTACCGCTAAGTCTGTGTCTGGTCCTGACTGTGTAATCTGAAAGCAGAGCCGTTCTTCCCTTGTCAGCTGGGTGATTTTTTTCCAGCAGGAGGGCCAGGCAGAGAAAATTACTGTCTATGAGACAGCGTTTAATCTGGAAGAAGTATGGCTGGCCATGCCTCTAATGAAAAGCTTTGTGAGCAATCCTGTGTCCGAAAGGCTGACACACGTTTAGCCCTTCCTGATTTACATCCTAAGCCTGATTCTCTTGCCAAGCTAATCTTTAGAGAAAAGCCATACAGAAAGTGAATATGAATAAGAGACGTCCCAGTTCACATACAATCCCTCCTAAATAGTATTCAAGATTAGAATGAATGTGTCCCAGTATTATGCCCTAGGACTCATAGGACTTGGTGTGGAATCTGTGGATGATAAAAAAACGCCAAAAAATATCCCATAATTACACTGAAGGAGGACCCCAACTATGGACGAGAATGTCATAGAGACTTGTGGGTGGGCTCTTTTGATTTGGACAACCTGCCAACTACCCAGAACACCCTTTAGCAACTTGCTAAAAACCCCACAGAACACCTTAGCAACACTCTGGCAACCACCCACAATGCCGTAGTATTGCACCGATGAGTTTTGCATGGGTAAAAACTGCTTATATTTTCTTATAATTAAAATATGTAAATATCCACTGAAAAAAACATGCCTGTGGTACCATTTCTTTAAATTGTTACGCAACACTTTCAAAGTGAATTGAGTGTCACTAAAAGCACATTCAGTTTTGTCTGAAACAGACGAACATGAATCTGTAAACACTGTTTTATGTTGCCGGTTGTATCGCTGCAGTTCGGAAATTAAAGTTCTGGTGAGTGGCAGTAAAAGGTTAATGCTCTATTGTGTTATGAATAATGTACTACATTCACTACACCTGAACATAGTGTTAACATTTCTTTTATCGTGACTCATACTCATAAGTTTACTATGTCAGAAAAGACATACAAATGGAGCTGGTTATGTGATGCAAACATCAAAATGTATTAACACTATGGTAAAATTGTTTTGAGGTCATAACATTGTATTGTGCAAGGAACCAAGCCTTTATTAATCAATAATCTACCCCTGAAATCATGATTTATTTGTGTGAAAAGGAATAAAAGTTGTTGGTGTTTTAATGCCACTAGTGTTCATTTCATTTTGTGCATGTGTCTTTAAATGCAAATGAGCTGCTGCTCCTGGCCTCACTTTCCAAAAGAGGGTGGAGCCTGTACAACTCTTTGTTTAGTTTTGATAATCACCTCTATCACGGTCATGCTCACGTGACATTGAAGTTCTTCATCATCGTAAAAGTTTATTATCTCAACGCGTATAAAAGCAATATCTTCTGATATATGTTTTTTTTTTTTGAGCGCACAAACCTGAAGCATGCACACAGAAAGCTGGATGTCAAACGGCAAAATAAGTTCTGATTTACGTGTTACTGCACTTGAAGGATTAGTTTAAAAACCTTAATTTCTTTTCGACTGAAGAAAGGCATAAACATCTTGGATGACATGGGGGTGAGTAAATTATCTGGAAATTTTAATTCTGAAGTGAATTAATCCTTTAAACTGTCAAATACACACACGGTTATGTCAAAAACACACAAAGTTCACATAAATACAGTCAGTTATGTCTGTGAACGTAAACAGCAAGAAATCACATGTGTATAATAGATCTGTGTATTGAAATGAAAGCAGCGTAATATACAGTACTGTTGATATGAATCAAACAAAAGAAAAACAGAAAATCACTCACTGCTCTTTACTGAATAGCTTTAGTAGTTTTAATAAGAACACTTTTTTACTTAAATGCTGCTGTTATAGATAAACATGGCGGACTGTGTACAGCACACTCAGGGCGGGGTCTATGCTAATAGGCGTCACTTTGCATAGAAGCAGCAAATGACTTATTCTGAGACACTGCTTATGATATAGGGGATTGAAAAAAAGCAGAGAGAGGATTTTTATCATTATAGGGTGGTTTTTTACAAACACTGCCGATACACATTTATGTTTAAACTTTATGTGAATTTTGCATAATAGGTGCCCTTTAATGGGAATGTTAGCAGAAAATATTTTTGTTAGCAGGGTACTTCAAAAATTATATATCCCAAAAAATTGGCCTTTTTCACTTTTTTTGATAGCGTCCCCATCAGTAAAAAGGCCAATATCAGTAATCGAATGTAAAAACAATAACGACTGTGAATCTCTGCACACATGCCCACTCACATGTGGGCCGGTCTGTTTGTCTTGATGAGAAACAGCTATTGCATTTAGTCCTACACATGCAAATGAATGGAAGCTTTTTGTAATGAGAGGAGTGAAGAGGATTTGTGGTTCCCTGAAGATTTGTGGGCGCCCTCCAACTGTACGTCTGACCCAATGTGCCACAAATCACCGCGAGAGATGCTGACTGCTAACTGAAAACGCCAAGACGCCCAATTAATTCCAAAGCTCTGTTAGTCACAAGACTTGCCCCACATCCACAGGGAACGGCTCTATTAAACACACACGACTGTTAATAGGGACATATACCACGTCAAATTTGTGATCTTAGTGATGAATTGGCTTACTCCATAATGTAGAGAGAGTCTCGGGTCATTTCTTTGGTTTTTAGCTGAGCTGTGGTATAGTTGCAGTCACAGAATAAATCAGGTTAGGTCTTAAAAAGTGATTGATTTGGTGATGTATCTGTAGATTGTCATGTTTTATCTATGGAATATAGGACTTTTAGCCGTCTAAAAGAGATCTGATAAGCCATTTATGAAATTAGACATTAAGTTAAATTAGATAGGCTTATGAAAATAAATCCTGGAATTCTGCAGGATCTTAATTTTTCCTACTGATGTTAGCACATATGAAATCCTACATGATACCTGCGTAATATTCCTGCAGGAGTCTTGTAGAGGTTTTGTAAAGGTGGTTTTTGTTGTACTGGTGCTTGAAATGCTAGCAAACTCAAATCTTACACACTTTCAGAGGAGGATAACAAATGCGACTGCACCTTCTGAATAAGAACTGAATATACACAGAAACAAATCTTATTCATTTATTATTCTTATTTTGTCACGCCTGTCTATTTACAAATAGCCCGCCTTGTTGGCAGACGTTATTTACGCAAGTGCTTTTGATGCAACCACCCCGAATTCAAATCAGCCTTTTTCTGAACTCATTCTTCTCCGTTTCCAATCACATATCAGCTTGGAGAGGAGTTAATTTTAAATAAATATTAAGAAAATATAAGTGGAAATAAAGTGGAAATATAACAGGAATTAAATAGTGAGAGTAAAGTGTTTATCAGGTAGAGTTAGGGGTAGGGGTATGCTTTAGGGATAGGGACTAGTAATGTAAGGCTGCATCCATTTATGATTTTAATAAATATAATCATACACACAGAAAATGTTGTTATCATTGCATACTATAATATACTGCAATACTCTGAGGCGCAAATAGTATCTGCCACTATAAATAGTATCTAAAAACCATTTACACAGTGCAAAGAAAATACTGCTATTTTCACTTATAATGTAAACAGCATTTAATGCTATTTGCACATAGTGCGAAGAAAATACTTTTTGTTGTTATTTACACTTTGTGTAAATAGCATCTATCGCTAAAAATATAAACATTATTTTATAAGATATGTGGGGTCCAAGTGCCAAAAAGCATGCCAAACACAATCTGCCAGATACACGGGATTCATATTTGGGGCATCATCCAAATTGACTATTTGGCAATAAAATTATTGACACATTTAACCCGCCCCACCCCAGACTTCAACATAAAAAGTTAATATTGTGTTATATTTTAGACACAACACTGTGTGTTTTTGTTGCCTATAAAGCCATAGCAGAAGCGTCTCCGAGAAACACAGTGGTGTTTCTGAATGAATCCGTGTTTTGAACGAATCGGAGGAACCAATGATTCAATGACCCATTCATAAAGAGTGCCATTTACTTCTTTCCTGAATTAATCATCCGTTTGAATGAATCGAATGAATGTATGACTCAATGACTTAAGCCCAAAGTAAACTTCACTTTTTATGCGTACGCGAGGGTCAGTGTACAGTGCGCGTGATGCAAATTTCATCATCAGAAGAGTACTGCATGCGCACTGCCGGATTTTTTAACTGCGCATACTTTGTACGCACAGGTCGCACATGCGCATTTAAAAAATTTTTGCAGTAATTATTTTATCCACAAGGTAGTCAAAGAAAAACTGCATAAAACAGAACAGACCGGAACACATGCAAGCTACAGCAACAATGGAGGCCTACATAGATGAGAGATTGTGTGAAGGGGTTAGAAAGTACCCTCATTTGTACAACTGTAGCATGAAACAGTTCAAAGATGTTTACATGGGTTGTAACTCGTGGAGAGAGATTGCTCAAAGCTGTGCATGCGTTGAACGCCTGTGTCTGCGTACGAGTCAACTATATGAAGTCAAATGAAGGCTGTGCGTTCGACTGAGAGCATACGCATAAAAAAACGAAGTATACTTTTGGCTTTACTAATTTCGCCACCTACTGGCAGTTTTAGTTTCTTATTTAGAGTATCATTTCATTAAAAAAATTATAATTATCCATATTAATAAAAAACAATTAAAAGTATAGTTCACCCAAAAATGGCAATTCTGTCATCATTTACTCACCCTCATGACCAGTGCAGCCTAAAATTTTGTGTAATAAATTGTTGAATCAAACATAATATTTTTTTTTTAAAGCTACTTTTTGTAATGTCTATTTGATGCTTTTCTCATTTAACACAATAATGACTTTAAATATATTTTGGGGGTAATTTTCAGCCAAATTTGATGAGTGATCGTGTAATTTAAATGCTTGACAGCCCTATATATATATATATATATATATATATATATACACACATACATACATACATAATATATATACATATATATATAATTTATTAATCCTGAATATATAAATACATATATTGTCTACTTAGGGCCTGAATTTTAACACAGGATTGTGGGTATTGCACATAACTTTACTCATCCATTCTTATGTGCTTTATTCTCTAGGAAACAAAACACAATCACAGACCAACCACCAAAGTAACAACGAGAAAAGACAAAGAACAACTGAAAATGAAGGCTATATATTCACAGAGAAACACTAGGGACTAAATGAGAATTAACTAGAGACAGGTGTGACAAATGAGGGCAAATCAAAAACCATGGTAACCAATGAACATGGACAAAGGAAACTAAACTGGAAACAAAGAAGACAATCAAACAAGAACACAACTCAAATAAAACTCAAACCCAGAACAAGAAAATGAGAAACTTGCTGAAATGAAATCGGTTTAATTATTTTATGTTTTATTTTAGTTAATGAGAATTGGCCTATAATGTCTTTGTTTAGGATGTTTTTTATATTTTTACTGAAAAAATACAGCTTAAATAAACCTTTTTGTAGTGTAACATAGTATTCTTATAATATAATATAATTTATTTTTATAACTTAAGAACTGAGAGTAGTAGTCCGTTTCTACAGCAGTAAGAAGCAATATGGCTGACATTTTTGGTTCCCATTAGAATGACAGGTTAGGATGAGAAATGGGTGGACCAGATGGGCGCTGATGGCCCCTGAATCTAAGATTAGAGTCGAGCAGTGCTTTCTGTCTCTGTTTACCGCTCGGTAGAGTGGCTTTGCAGTAGGTATTTTTAATGGTCCCCAATCGATTCCAATCCCAAGAGCCTTTGCTCTGGCATCGACAATGTCACATGCTCCGTCAAAACTGCCAGAGCAGCAGTCCTCACTTCGGCCAGCAGCACATAAATTCCCCTGCATGAAAAACACCTTAGTCGATGCTCACTCATAAATCAGCCATCTCGTATAAAAACTGACAGCTTCTCTGCATGCAGAAGGCTCTGGCCTTTATATCCACACATAACCAAAGTGTGAACAAGAATATCTTCATTTCATCATCATTATGGAGCAAAAGCGTTGCTGAATGGTTGGTGGAGATTTCCTTTTGCTCATATAAGTATTTTTTTCTTGTTGATACACAAGTCATTCTCAGGGAATGTGTCATTATTCACATGACTGATGATACAATAAGAAATTAAACTTTTAAATAAATTTTACTTTATTTTTAAATGTTAGTGTTTCATAGAAATATCAGCCAATTCGCATGGCCTCATTCAACATTACAAAAAAATCAACACACTGAAATTGAAATCTTTACTAATTATTGCTAAATAATCGCTTTGGCTCAATTCTCAAATTAGATTTTTTTTCTCAAAACAATAAGTTCAGATCTCTGAACAGATGGTTTCTTGTTCACATCAGATTTGAATTTCTTACTGATATAAGCAGATTGCATGTGTTTTGGCACGTGTGTGTAAAAGAGTAAGTACAACTGTCAACAGTTTGCACAATAACTACAGTTTTTTACAATTGCTAACATACTTTTGTCCAATCTGTAGTCACATTTATTTTCAAAACTCTAAACACAATTAGCACAACATCCGTCTGTTGTGACCATACCATTAACACAATTCATGCTGTTTTCACACAATATGCAGTCAATTAACATGTTTCTAAAATGCTTAAAGGGCACCTATTATGCCTCTTTTTACAAGATGTAAAAGAAGTCTCTGATGTCTCCAGAGTATATGAAGTTTTAGATCAAAATACCCCACAGATATTCTTTATAGCATGTTAATTTTTGTGTGTGTCCCTTTAAATGCAAATGAGCTGCTGCCCCCGCCCGCTTTCAAGAGGGCGGAGCTTCAAGAGCTCATGCAACAACAAAACAGGACAATCTCAAGCACTAAAAATGTCCGAAACTGTTGGCAGCGGTGTTCAGTTCGAACCAGAGTCAGACAATAATGCCAATACAGACAATACAGAGCCAGAGAATATTTGCTGCATGGAGATAGAACAGGTATAGTTTAGTTTAATTATGGTTATAAATTATGTTGTCAACTTGCTTTTATCCACTATTAGTACAAGGCTGTTGTAGCGGACCTTGTCTGAATGATGGCCAAATCTTGAGTTTTATGAAGCTTATTGTACATCACACAAAAGATGAAGCGTCCGTTTTCACTCCAGAAAATCACTGTAAGAACTGAATAAAACAGTACAAGAAGTTTGCATTAAAGTCTTATTCATAAACTCTCTCTCTCTCCCTTGCATTATCATAAATATACACAGCTGTCGAATTACACAAAAACACCCATTACAACTAACAGTGAACAAATATATATAGACCTTATTCTTTTTTTCGATAGGGGTGCTTAATAAACTGGTAAACTTTATATCCGTAAAACAACTCCGATGAACTCTAATAAAGTGTGTGCTGAGCTCTCCCTTTCATTGCTGCCGTAACCAGTATTGCTTTTAACACAGAAGTCTATTTGCCACCTGTTTGCCATCTGATGTCACCTGTTGGAGTTTGGGTTCCTTGCCGCTGTCGCCTTTGGCTTGCTTAGTTGGGGACACTTGACATTTGACTTGACATTTGATATTCAACAGTGCTTTGATCTGCCGACATTGACACTATTCTTTAAGAGCTGCTGTGCAGCCAAAATTATATACCAGTTATCAATGTAAAGCTGCTTTGACACAATCTGCATTGTAAAAAGCACTATATAAATAAAGGTGATTTGACTTGACTTTGGAGGATAGAGAAAGCTGGAACAGTTTGTACTGATCCTTCCTTGAGTAACAACTTTTTAGTGTTTTGTATTGTCCCTTTGCATTGACGCTCGTTCACAAAGCAGACTGGAGTGAAATGATTTGTGCTGACAAATAAATGTAGGTATATTTTAGGGCGTATTACCTTAAAAAATAAAACTAATCCTCTGCGTCCTCCATGGCTCAAATGTTGTGAGAAAATGAAGACTCCAGTGTTCACTCTTATATCCAACAACAGAACACCAGGATTGCTTATGAGACATTGTTGTTGGTAAAGCTGTTCAAGCGTGGAGAAAATGGCGGACAATGTACAACTCACTGAGGGTGGAAACTGTGGTAATGCAGGACTGTCAGTGGCCGTGGGCGGGGCCTGAGCAGTGTGACATCACACTGTTCAGAGATTAAAAACAGCAGGTCTAATGAGACTGCTTTGGTTTAATGGGGATTTAAAAAAAAAAAAAAAAAAAGGGAGTGGGTGGATTTTTATAATAGGTTGGTTGTGTTCACAAACTGCCAACACACATTTATGTTTAAACACCGTGTAAAAATGGATTTTGCATAATAGGTGCCCTTTGAATTTTCTTTTCACACAAGCTTACTCCATACCAAAATCATGGATCTTTCTGATCTTATTTACAAAAGCTTAAACACAGCATAACAGAAATGAAGACCTAATGTTCCAAACCTTAAATCTAGTATAAAGCCTCTACTTCTGCAACAACAGCAGCCCAAAAGTACTGAAAAAATATATTAAAAATATTGAAACAACTGATAAGCATTTTTAGATAACAGATCACTGAAATTCCAATCTCAGTTGGAGGCATAATCAGGTGTTGAAGTTCTTTCCATTACATGGACATACAGTAAAATAGGACTCTGAATCAGATTTGTTCAGTGTGGATGCAGAACAACACAGAGGAGCAAAGAGAGATAGAGAAAAAAAGATAATATCTGGGCGAGGGAGAGGAATAGATGAAGGAGGAGAGGAGTAGTTGGATCAGGGCGAGAGAGAAGAAGAGGTATGGGAGAGGAGTAAGAATGTGTGCTGGATTGTGCATCTCTATGGTTTTCCCCCTTACACATGACAAACCTATGAAATCTTATTTCTGCCATGCATAGAAAATAAAAAAGGTAATTGTGACTTTTTATCTCACAATTCTGATTTTTTCTTTCAATTCCTAGTTTATATTTCACAATTCTGAGAAAAAAAGTCAGAATTGTGAGACAAAAGTCACAATTACCTTTTATACTTTTTATTCTGTGGCAGAAAAAAAGCTGGCCATGTATGTTCGATTTGTTGTTGATGTTTTCCTGTAAAGCTTTTACTACAACAATTCCACTACCACTGTTCCATATATGCAGAATATAAGGGGGACACCATCCCACCCTCTATGAGGGCAACATCAACACCACACCACCCCCAGAAAGAGATTTCAACCGAGGGGGCAACTGAAGTTCTGCATAGGGGACTCATTTGACCAGTGGCTGCCCTAAGCAATTCTGTTACTGCATTTTTTTTCCTACTGTACATTGATTCTATAAAGTAATGCCTCGATCACTTTTAGATGTTGCCAAGAATGCACACGTTAGAACTGAAACATGACAAATAATGCAGTTTTCGTGATGCCATCAACTGTTAGTATTTTGACAGTCATTGTGTTATGACTGATTATATGTTCATTTTGGGTCGTGCTATGTTTTGACAGAACAACTCGATTTTGAATCAGGTTTGCTGTGTTTTGATAGAGTTAGTATATGTAGAAAAAAGTTTTTAGCATTTTGAAATGTAAAGTTTGTATTTATTTAAAAAAAAAAAAAGTGAAAAAAAAACTATTATGTATTTAAATTAATCATTTGATACAATGTACTTATTGTATACATACATGACTTTATGTTGTACTTATATATTTTTTTTAAATATCTGTATACAGTTACAGCTGTAGCCTAATTAAATCTGTAATTACGCTGTTGATCTTTTCCTTAAAGGGTTAGTTCACCCAAAAATGAAAATAATGTCATTTATTACTCTCCCTCATGTCGTTCCACACCCGTAAGGCCTTCGTTCATCTTCGGAACGCAAATTAAGATATTTTTGTTGAAATCCGATGGCTCAGTGAGGCCTCCATAGCCAGCAATGACATTTTCTCTCTCAAGATCCATTAATGTACTAAAAACATATTTAAATCAGTTCATGTGAGTACAGTGGTTCAATATTAATATTATAAAGCGACGAGAATATTTTTAGTGCGCCAAAAACACAAAATAACGACTTATATAGTGATGGCCGATTTCAAAACATTGCTTCAGGAAGCTTCAGAGCGTTATGAATCATGATTTGGATTGCGTGTCAAACCGCCAAACTGCTGAAATCACGTGACTTTAACGCTCCGAACCGCTGATTCGACACAAAAGATTCATAACGCTCCGAAGCTTCCTGAAACAGTGTTTTGAAAACGGCCATCACTATATAAGTTGTTATTTTGTTTTCTTGGCGCACCAAAAATATTCTCGTCGCTTTATAATATTAATATTGAACCACTGTACTCACATGAACTGATTTAAATATGTTTTTAGTACATTAATGGATCTTGAGAGAGGAAATGTCATTGCTGGCTATGGAGGCCTCACTGAGTCATCGGATTTCAACAAAAATATCTTAATTTGTGTTCCGAAGATGAACGAAGGTCTTACGGGTGTGGAACGGCATGAGGGTGAGTAATAAATGACATTATTTTCATTTTTGGGTGAACTAACCCTTTAAACCACCCTTAAATCTACCCATACCACCAAACATGTCCCTAACCTTACCCATATCATGTTTTGCAATACAATATGAACACAATAAGTACACTGTAGGTTACTTCATTTTTTTTTTATTTTTTTTTTATGTAAGTACACAGTAGATAAGGACACCTTAGATAAAGTGTGAACAAATGTCCATTTTCTTTTTGTGTACTACAGTATTGACTTTTCCTAGTAAATGTTTACCTACTGCTGAAATCTGTCAAAAGCTCAGTGTGAGACACAAGAGCATTCAGCTCAACAAAACTGACATTCCTGTATAGTCTAGAAAACAGACAGACAACTAAATGTAGAAAACACGTGAAATTTGTATATAACAAAAATTTCATGGTGAAAAAACATCTAAACATTTTGACCAGTGTGGCTCACACGATGACAAAAACACTTTTTATTTTTGAGGCACTGGTCAATTTACTGACACATGACTAGGTTTTGAAGCGTGAATGAAATGTTTTGGGTGAGTTACTACATTTTGCTGACATGCAATAGAGTTTGTGACAAAAGATGTTTCAAAAGATGTGCCAAAGCTATTGAGAAAAACCGTACATTTTATGTATAATCAAATACCGAAGTTTCAAGCTTGCACTTTTTTGTCAGATCTTAATTTATATTGATTTAAAGTGTCAGTTCAATTTCAAATTAAAAATCAAATTGAAAGCTCCTAAAGAAGACTGAAATATTACCAGAAATTACTGTTCAAATATAGTGCTTTTGTATGCGTGTTATATTTACAAATTGAGGTAATAGTTCAAGAACCTTCAATATATATACGAATATTGATGGTGGCACATATGGTTTACACCCAGTGGCAGTAACAGCACTGGTACAAGTAGATGTGCTCAACAAAAGATGTCATACCTTGTACAAACAGGTCCGATGATGATCTGCCGAGTTTCGTAGGCAGCAGTTCACATGTGACCTCCTGAACTGTAGGGCTGAAAGAGACGTTCATCAGGACTAACTCCCACACTGAGACAGATGACATGGAGTAATTGACTGTCGACACTCTCTCATCTCTTCCCAGAGGACCATGATCCACAGAGATAGAGAGGATTGTCCTTCCACCCAAAAGCCATGTCATGACATCCCAGGATTCATCAGTGCTGCAGTTAAAGTGGACCTCACTGCCTCGCAACACAGTGGCGTTCTTGGGTTCTAGACGGATAAAAGAGGCTACAGCTGTGAAGAGGAGAGACACGATTTAATAAATTACATGACACACATTCTCAGTGTTCAGATGTATTACTTATTCCAAAAATATAAACAATATATCAATTTCTTTGATAAACACTTTTACATTTCAGAATTAAATTCTTTTGGCATAAATACAAACTAAAATAAATCTATCATCTGTCTGTCACTCTAAAAAACACTGGGTTAAAAACCACCCAACTTGGGTTGTTTTTAAAACAAGGGCCGGGTAAATATAGGACAGAACACAATGTTGGGTTCATTTTATCCAGCAAATTGGGTTGATTCATTTTTACTATAATACTATATATATATATACACACACACACTACCAGTCAAAAGTCTGGAATCGGTAAGATTTTTAATGTTTTTAAAAGAAGTTTCATCTGCTCACCAAGGCTGCATTTATTTAATTAAATACAGTAAAAACAACAATTTAAAATAACTGTTTTCTGTTTGAATAGATTTTATAAAGTAATTTATTCCTGTGATCAAAGCTGAATTTTCAGCATCATTACTCCAGTCTTCAGTGTCACATGATCCTTCAGAAATCATTCTAATATGCTGATCTGCTGCTCAAGAAACATTTGTGTACAATATTTTTTTTTTTTTCAGGATTCTTTGATGAATAGAAAGTTCAAAAGAACAGCATTTATTTGAAATATAATCTTTTGTAACATTATAAATGTCTTTACTGTCACTTTTGATCGATTTAATGCATCCTTGCTGAATAAAAGTATTAATTTCTTTAATTTCTTTTCAAAAAAATAAAAATTCTTACTGACCCCAAACTTTTGAATGGTAGTGTATAATGTTACAAAAGCTTTGTATTTCAGATAAATGCTGTTCTTTTGAACTTTCTATTCATCAAAGAATCCTGAAAAAAAAAAATTGTACACAATAAATGTTTCTTGAGCAGCAGATCATCATATTAGAATGATTTCTGAAGGATCATGTGACACTGAAGACTGGAGTAATGATGCTGAAAATTCAGCTTTGATCACAGGAATAAATTACTTTATAAAATATATTCAAACAGAAAACAGAAAATTATTTTAAATTGTAATAATATTTCACAATATTACTGTTTTTACTGTATTTTTAATAAAATAAATGCAGCCTTGGTGAGCAGACGAAACTTCTTTTAAAAACATTAAAAATCTTACCGTTTCCAAACTTTTGATTGGTAGTGTATATACATACATACATGAATTAATGTTTTATGGATTAAGTTAAATCCTCTAAACTTTTTTTTTTAAAATACTCCACACAGCCACTGGTTTGCATGACAAGGTTAATTCCTTTATTTTCGATCACATTTTACATTATAGCATATTTTATATCAATTTTAGATACATATTGCCTACATTTACGCTCGTTTAACAAATATTAGAAGTACAAATTAAAATTTAAAAAAAGTAATTCAAGTGTAATCGACCAGTATCTGTTGTCTTGTTTCTACCGTAACGGCGCTGGATCTCGTGCCGGAGATGACTCGCGTTCGGCGGGGGAACTGATAATTTCAGACCGCCGCCTGCGTTTCACTCGTAGCCGAAAAATGCTGTGACTGACTCCATAACCTGTCCATAAATAATCAGTGTACAATTCTGAGAACATATTTTAACATCCTAAGTATTTATATTCTGTATCTTTTTGAATAAAATCATAACAATTTTGTGACCGACGCGACACTCGTTTAGGTGACTCACATTGCGCCCCTGTATGTTGCTTTGTATAAAATTAAACGATATACATCACAATAATGAATTTTTAGATAAAATAAAACGTACACAAACCTGTATTTAACCGAAGACATGCACCAATTTGACGGAGCTGCACTGCTCTCTCCTGAAGAGGGCGCAAAAAGCCCGCGATAAATAACTCAACCCCTGGGTTATGTCTGACCCAGGATCTGGGTAACACAAAAACTACCCAAACCCAAAAATGACCCAAAAGGCTCAACCCAGGACTAAAAAAGTCCTGTCTGTCTATCTATCTATCTATCCTCAGTTCGTGCAGTAGAAGCCCTGTAATGTGGTTCAATCCATTAGATAATGTAAATCACTAATATTCTGTATTAATGTACATGCCACTTTAATCCTACAGCAAATTTTCTTGGAAGCAAAGTCATGTAGTTAAACACACACCTTTACTTAGCAGATGACACACTCACCTTGGATTACACACAGCTGGAGGATGTGTCCGTGCATATTGCCAGAGAAACAGTCAGGCCATTGTTCTGCACAGCAAGGACACAGTGGAGAAAATATGTGAAATTGCCACAAAATATAAAATTGCAGTGACATTTTTAACCTTGTTTACAACATGAGCCGCACACTGTTAATGTTTCAGTGCTGTACATAAAAGTGTTGCGAAATGTGGTCAAGATAGATACCAAATCAAATTAATTTGACTGAATTATGTATTCTTATGGAAAATATATTTATATATTTAATCATTTGTTTGTACATATGTTTAATATATATTTTACTATATTTTATAATCAATATCACAGGTTGTCAGATGCTATACTCATAAAATTTTCAGTTAATATTATGCATGTAATCTTTCTAATGAGCTCAAGTTAATTGAAAAGCTATGTGAAATGTTTATAAAAATTATTTTCATGCTGCAGGACCTCAAGCAAAAAGGTAATAAAATCAAATCAAATAAAATAAAAGCCCTAAAAAGTTTTCTTTGTGCAAATTATAAATTCTTATTTTTCTCTTTTGAGTTAACTGGTTTTGTAAGAATCGAATACAATCTATATGCTTGTTTCTGTAAAAAAGAAAAAGAAGAAAAACAAACAAACTAAATGTGGGACGGTGAACATTTTTCTCACATTGTAATGCATAAGTCTACTAATAACACGAGCTCTAATTCATGACAACACATGAACAAGATATAGTTTGACCTTAAAATATTGAAATGGGTCACCATTCACACTTGTCCAACTTATAAAATACTACTAATCAAAGGGTTTATTGTACATGTGCCAAACGCATCACATCTGAGTGACAAATCCTGCTGCTGTATTCTTACCTTCAGTATTCCAGGATGAGTTATCCAGTATTCCAGAGAGCTGGAACAGAGATCATGTTTCCCACAGTCAGTATAGTAGCAGTTTGTGGGATTACTGTGGGATGTGGCCAAAACTAGCCAGTTAAATATTACTGAAAGCAAAACAGCCTTTTTAGCCTTGAACTGACCACTGCAAATCTTCACCAGTGACTCATGGGCTGCTGTGAATATTTTAGTGACGGCCTAAAATTTGCTGCTATTGTTAAGTCAAAAGTGAGCATGAGAAAACCTCCTCGTCTTCCATTCACTATCTCTAGGGAATCTCTTTAAGGTCACATCCTGTTTATTGAATTGGCACCACCCTGGTTGAACATTTCTGCTCTTTAAATACACACAATGTTTCAAGAATAGAACATAATGAAGCAGACAGCGCCTTTAAAACTCACTCTTTAATGGCAAAGAAGGGCATTTCCAACCATTCATTTCTGTCTACATACAAAGTGCATTATAACTGCCAAACGACTACAGAGAATGGCTTCCCGCAGGAACTGACGTCACATATTCAGACTGAAATCAGACACAATAGACTGAAAAAGGAGGTAATTATGACCTATGCCCTTTTACAGTGTTATTGTCTAATTTTAACTTCAGCTGTGGTTGTAACTATCTTTGAAGCATTATACATGTACAGTCAACTACATGCAGTACAAGTTTTGGACACACCTACTCAGTCTTTATTATTACCATTTTCCATATATGAGGGTAAAATAAGAGAAATAGAAGCATGTCGATTATGTAGTTACCAAAAATATCGAACAAATTCAAAACCATTATATTTTAACTCAGTGGGTTATAAACTGTTTTGTTTTTTTGCCTGAGGGCCCAAAATATTTAATTGTGAATCAAGTAGAGACCTACAAGAAGTAAAGAAATTATTAATTTTACAAAAGTAAACAAAAATATCCTTAGCCCTCATTTCATATTCAATTAGCTAATACTTTAGGGAATCGTACTGTAAGACGATCAAACGTTTGTTAAAAGGCTATTACCATGAGCTGTATAGACCCCGAAATACGCAAAATTATTAACATGCCTTAAGGCCCGTTCACACCAAGAATGATAACTATAAAGATAACGATATAGTTCTATAAATCGTTTTAAATATAAAAGAATAGCACTGTCCACACCACAGATATAACGATAACGATATAGAGGGACAATATCGTTGGATCACTTTCACAACGATTTTTTTTCCAGCTGTTGAACGGTAAAACACTGACAGCCAATCAGAATCCGTTCTAATTTAAGGGCTCGCTCGTTTAAAATGGCGGACGATATTGCGGAGAAGTTAATCGCCGAGGTCCAGAAAAAGCCACCAAAAGTATCTTTAAAGATACTTTAAAGAAAATGGATATATGGAAAACATTCGGGCATACCCTCGGAATAAATGGTGAGAAGTATTAACTATGAGATCAAAATGACAGGCTAGCGAACAGTGTAACATAAAATTAAAAGTTGATAAAGCCTATTAATAATTTGCTATGAGTTGATCTTCTTATTAGCATTTGGCATTGTAGCAAAGTGTGTCCAAAATTTGACTCGTAGTGTACTTCACAACACAGAGAGGTATTGTAAGGATTGGTTTGGCACATTTAAATGGTTCAGCACAACTAGTCACAAAATATTAGTTCAAAGGTTATTGAATAAGCTATCTTCTATATGTACAGTAAGAAAAAAGACATCCCTTTAAAATTCACAAGGAACTCGCCACTTAAGCATAAAAAGGCATTTCGCAGCCTCATCAGTAATGGGATGAGGCACAGTTATAAGTCGGGGTCTTGTGTGCATATTCTCCAGTGCAGCGGTGTCACATTTGGCTTGAGGAAAGCACAGGTGAAGATGTTTGTGGGTGATTTTGGACGGCTCCAGGGCAAGTGGGGTGTCACTTCAAGCTGGAAGGTAAAGCACATTGTAAGTGCGAGTATAAAGGTTGTACGTTCATAAATGTGAAGCATCAAAGGTTGCTCTTCAACATCACCACATCACCTCACTTATTTGTCATGCTGTTGATTGCCACAAAGAAAATGAAAAATAACAGAAAACAAAATGAAAAATATGTTTATAGTAATATGCTTAATTGTAATTATGCTTGTCACTACACCAAACTGTTATAAATTGAACAAAATTTCATAATTCTCAATATCACCAAATAATGAATTAATAACTCAAATCAATTAACAAATAAATTATACTACACTAAGTATATCCAACCTGAATACATACAGTACCCTCACGTTAAGTAGTATGTACTATACAGCAAATACTTACTGCTTGATTGTTAGATCATTGAAAAATGTAAACTATATTATTGGCCAGCGATAAATTAAAAGTTGGATATATAGTACATCATATACTATACTATATAGGAAATCTTGGATACATGATTTACATCACAAAATGTGATTAATTATCGTCACAAAGCTCTATATATAATTTACAGTAATATATACAATATATATGTGTATATATATACTACCTCCATGGTAGTCACGTAAAACAATATATACTATATAGTAAATGTCAACTTTGATTTTTTTTTTCTTTCAGCGCAAAATTGTATTATATTATCACCTGGGAGATATATACTATATAGCATATTTCAACTGCTTGATTGCTTATATAGTTTACGATATTAACCCTTTCATGCACAGAGGTCACTACAGTGGACAGCTATTTCAAAAAGCATTTTCTTGCATATGCATGGGTTTTCATGGCATAGTTGCACATCAACCTCTACAGTGGACCCTAGTGCATCATCCTATATATGCCACCAAGTGGCAGGTCGTTGTATGTCGATTATTTTCCCCTCCAAACCAAGATGGCCGACGGCCAGTCTGAAATGCCAAGTTGCTCTGGAATATCCATCCATTCCTTCTATCCTAGGAGACAATATCTATTGAGTCATATCAGTTAAATTTTCCAAGTATTGATTTTAGATTGGGAGGAAATTCTGATGTCCACCATAGTGCATCAATAGCTATATTTCAGCTACAATTCATACTATTACTGTGACTGTTGTTTTTGAAAATCACTTTTTCGACTATAAATAAATGTATCTGTGTTATTAGAATGTAATTTGTATTAACATCAAAAAGTAATCTGATTACGTAATGTATGTGACTTGTAATGTGTTATTTTACTCCTTACATCAAAACAGTAATCTGATTACGTAATGCACTTTACTTGTAATGTGTTACTTTAATCGTAACATCAAAAAGTAATCTGATTACTTAATGCACTTTACTTGTAATGCGTTACTTTAATCGTAACATCAAAAAGTAATCTGATTACGTAATGCATGTTACTGATAATGCGTTACTTTAATCTTAACATCAAAAAGTAATCTGATTACGTAATGCACTTTACTTGTAATGCGTTACTTTAACTGTAACATCAAAAAGTAATCTGATTACGTAATGCACTTTACTTGTAATGCGTACTTTAATCGTAATATCAAAAAGTAATCTGATTACGTAATGCATGTTACTGATAATGCGTTTCTTTAATCGTAACATCAAAAAGTAATCTGATTACGTAATGCACTTTACTTGTAATGCGTTACTTTAATTGTAACATCAAAAAGTAATCTGATTACGTAATGCACTTTACTTGTAATGCGTTACTTTAATAGTAACATCAAAAAGTAATCTGATTATGTAATGCATGTTACTGATAATGTGTTACTTTAATCTTAACATCAAAAAGTAATCTGATTACGTAATGCACTTTACTTGTAATGCGTTACTTTAACTGTAACATCAAAAAGTAATCTGATTACGTAATGCACTTTACTTGTAATGCGTACTTTAATCGTAATATCAAAAAGTAATCTGATTACGTAATGCATGTTACTGATAATGCGTTTCTTTAATCGTAACATCAAAAAGTAATCTGATTACGTAATGCATGTTACTTGTAATGCCTTACTTTAATCATAACATCAAGAAGTAATGTGATTACGTAATGCATGTTACTTTTAATGCATTACTTTACTTGTTAGATCAGAAATTTATCTGATTGCGTTATACGTGTTACTTGTAGTGTGTTACCCCCAACACTGCTCATTTCAGAGGAGATTGAAAACACCTGAGGTTTTCTCAGAGGAGAGCTGTTAGAAATGTGTCCATCTTGAACATAATCAGAATGATCAGCTAATAAGGGTAAATCGACATACTCTGGTACACTAAGCAATAAAAACACAGGGAAAAAATCCTGAGGTTATCATAATTCATGCATGAAAGGGTTAAAGATATAAACATTAATATCATGATTTTCTCTAAAGCTGCTTTGAAACATTGTGTATTATGAACAGCACTATACAAATCATTTAACTCAACTTGATGCTTAAAATAATAGAAATGTTGCAGGCATGTGTCTTGGAGAGTTTAAATCACAGCCGTTATTTAGGGACAAAAAATTTTGTCCCCACCACTTTATGAAATAGCTAGCAGCAGGGTGTGTCTAATATGTAGGAATCATCTCCAATATTAGAGGAGTTTTCATTTCACTCATTTCTGTCATTTTTAATGTTTTGCTGAGTGTGTCCGAGAGTGACAGCAGCAATATCCTCTCCCGTACAGCTCTCAGATGTATCTATCTGTTCCTATGAGATCACAAAACAATATGCACACAAATGTGTCGACGCTCGAGCTGATGTGCTTTTCATTTACTGAAATAAAGTTATTTTATAGCAGATTAGAACCCAGAACCCTGGATGCAAAAAGCTTAATGCCAGACCAACAATATTCTGATATTCTGAATGATCAATCCACAATCTGACTTGTGATGCAGCCTGGAATCATAATCACACCATGTTATTTTCCTGTTTATCACTGTAAAGCTGCTTTGAAACAATCTGTATTGTATAAAGCGCTATATAAATAAAGGTGACTTGACCATGCTTGACATTCAAATGCTGATCCATGCATTTATTCAACCCACTAGTAATGACTCAAGTGCTACCAAATCCTTCAGAAGGAATTACTAATTATTTGGATCAGTATCCTAAAGTTAAAATCACGAAAACTCTCTAGTAATGACTGAACACATTGTAAACTTTTGGGGTTTTTGATGGATTTGGTAACACTTGAGTCATTACTAGTGGGTTACCATAATCTTCACTTTAGAATACTGATCCAGATGACCAGTAGTTCCTTCAGAATGATGTAGTAACACTTAAGTTATTACTATTCAGAACCGTACAAAAACCTCAAAAGTTTACAATGACTTCAGTCATTACTAGTGAGTTTTCATGCTTTTCACTTTAGAATACTGATCCAAATAATTAGTAATTAGTAATTCCTTTTGAAGGATGTAGTAACACTTGAGTCATTATTAGTGGGCTACAAGATCTTCACTTTAGAACTGTTTTTACATTATGCATTATTCACATTAATTATGAACCTGTAGTAGTTCTTAGTAGTCCTCAGGGAGGTATGAAAAAAGTAGTTAATAAGCACTATTACTAACTAATTCGTTAATCAGAATTTCTTGTTAGTTAATAACAGTTACTAGAATATTAATACTGCATTACTCATTTGTTCCTGTGTAGTTGTTCATTATTGATGGAACAATATTATAAAGTGCTACCAAATACCCTTTTGGGAGGAAGATTTAAGCTATGAAAGTTACAATATCTTTTCATAGTACAATGAACTCTTATAACTTAAAGTCCCACTGTGGTGAAAATTAAGTTTTTAATGTTGTTCTTTAAGACAAACCGTGTGCAAATTCATCAGTCAACACCATTGCTGAGTATTTTCTCTTTAAAACTGCAGTCTCAAACCCACGGTTTGAAATCATTGGTGTTTCTGACGCCACAAACTACCTTGTAACCAATCACGTCAATGTGTGGGCGGACTTTAGCATATCATTAACAGGGAACTAACAGGGGAGTCTCGAGAAAAACCAGGTTATCCCGGTATATTTTTCTGCTGATATGAAAAATCGTGTAGATTTAGCAATATGGCGGGTGTATGATGTATATTACGATGTTATGATGAACTATATGCCTTTCTCCACTGACGTTCTGAGTTATTCAAAGTGTTTGTAAGGATACTGATTGTTAGATGGCAGCTGTCTGACTCGTGAATGTGAACATGGTTTGTGTAACATTAGCAATGCATTATACTGATTGATAATGTAGTCAAGCAAAAGGCTAATCATATTAATCACTGTTATGTGTCCGATGTTGTAAACAGTGATACCATTGTGCAGCGTTTACCTCAGTAATTTGAACAAATGGATCTCTGAGCTCGTGCGAGTGAGTGGAGGTGGGGCTAATTATCATATTCATAGATCTGTGTATTTTAAATGAGGCAAGGGTGTAGAGTAACATTCAAGCTATTTTAAGGCAATAAGAATTTTTTTACACAGGAAAAAATGTTTAAATATGTCATTTTGGTAATCAAAGATGAGTTTTAAGGGATAAAATTATTGACTACAGGGGGACTTTAAAAGATCAAGAAAAATATTCCTCATGACTTTAAAACCGTGAGGTAAATATCAAGGATATCTTTTAAACATGCTTATAAACAAATGCAACAAACACAAGTCAGTTTAAGCCGGTATGATTTAAGATACCATAAACATGTCATTACTGGCAGGATCTTTCTTTTAAGCAATCAACTGTCTTTGGTTCACCAGGCAGACAAATATCTTTAGTCTTGGACACTTGTGTTTTTTTACTCTAGCCAATGGTATCCTACAACGCCACCAAGTGGCAGAGAAGACAAAGCAAATGCATGTATTACCTGTGTGGGAAAATCCAGGTCCAAAATCCTCAGTTTCAGAACATTAGTCCTCCTGTGAATGACAGCAATCACAGTTAATAGCATATTGTTCCTAGATGTGCTATAAATGCTTCCTGTATAATCTGTTTAGCCATAATTCTGTCCTTTTTTTCATTATTATTCATTGTTATTTAGTTTCATGGTAACACTTTACAGTAAGGTTTCTTTACTTAACATTAGTTAACTACTTTAGTTAACATGAATTAAGAATGAACAATACTTCTACAGCATTTATTAATATAAATTAATGTTAATTTCAGCATTTACTAATACATTATTAAAATCAAATGTTGTATTTGTTAACATTAGTTAATGCACTGTGAACTAACATTAGATTAATAAAAAAACAAAGATTAATAAATACCGTAACAAACTGTTATTGTTCAATTGTTAGTTCTTGTTAGTTCATACATTAACTAATGTTAACTAATGAAACCTTATTGTAAAGTGTTACTCAAGTTTTGGAATACATTTTGGTATTCAACCTGGCTCTTAGATGTACTGTAAACAATAGGAGTCTGCACAATATCTATGTAAATGAATTATTAATCAACTTGAAAAGTGCATCGATTACTCATTAGTTTATTCATTTAGTTATCTTTAAACAGCATCAGCATATTGAATCAGTCAAATGCTGTATTAATCTATGAGGAAACAATTTCTTCAAGACAAGTTATGTTGTTGTCTTTTTAAAGTATTATAAAGTATTTTGAATTCCAGACAGTAATTTGAATGCATCCCTCAGTAAATATTGTACGCAGTAATGATAATAGAAATCTAAGAAGCAAGGCATTCCAGAGAGTTTAAAAGCAGAAAGAAGCATATATATTATTTGCTTCTGTTAATATTTCTACTAAATCATGTAATTGGGACTACTTTTCTTGGATATTGTTGACTTGTTCTAAACTTGGATTATTCCTTTAAGACTTGCACCACTCTACCATTCTATTCAACGCCTCTTTAACATTCTCAAGAGTTATGACATTGAAAATACACTCAAACCCAATGCTGAGATAATACAAAATTCTGCAGTTATTTTTTTCAATCTGAATGTCAACCATGCCACCCTTAAGGAGCAGAGCTCCTGTTTATTTCAATACAACATTTTCAAATCAATGTGTATTGCATGCTGACGGTCTTACTCAACATCTGAATTGTACTCAATGCATCAACATCATGTTTACAATGGTTCATTAAACTCATTGGAGCACATTGAACAATGCATTTTCTCCACCCTGTGGTCCTTCAAACAAAACAGTCATGCTTATATTCCTTTAAAAAGACAAGTACAGGAGGAGCATAAAAACTGAAACCCTGACATTATTTGGCCATCTGGATATACGATGACACTGTAATGTTGCATTATCATTTCTTGTACTTGAAATTCCCTTGACTTAAAAGTGCACTAACTTTCCTTTTCATAGGTTCACTCAATTCTGTGTCAGTAGTGGGAACACCCTCCAGGTGTGACGTCTATCTGAAGCCCATCGAGGCACACATGAGCTATGCGCTTGGGGCTCTGATGTCAAGCTACTGGCTCTGAAGAGTGAATTGATGGATTTCTCCATTTCGCTCTCTCTCTAAATCATGTGGTGGCAGCGGAGGAGCGCTATGTAAATCCAATTGAATTCAGACATGACCTAGAAGCTTGTGACACGATCTCTTTCATCTACAAGCATGATGATAATAATGGCCACAGTGGCCTCGGACTGTTCGGTGGCAGGCCTTGTGACATTCTCTTCTTTCTGGACCTTCGGGATTGCCACATGTTGATAAGAACAGACAACATATCAGTGATCTCTTATCTGAATCGTCAAGGGGGAATATGTTCTCACTCCCTGTAGAGATTAGTGAGGCACATTCTACTCTCGACGCATGGGTTAAGGCCCGGAGAGTGGAGGTTACACCCTGAAGTGGTGAGTGTGATCTGGCAAAGGGTCGGATGGATGTTTGAGTCCAGTGAAACAGCCCAGTGCCTTCTTCTCTCTGTCCCCTAGTATGAAAAGGTGGGCCAGAACCAGCCTGTACGCTTTCCTGCCAATTTGAGTGCTCTCAGTGGTCCTTTTGAGGGTGAGGGAAAACAGGTTTGTCTGTTGTTGGTGACTCCTTTTTGGCTGTCCTAAGTTTTTGGATCCGATATCTCTTTTAGAGGGTTCTCCTTGAAAGATTCCAGTCAGATTGGACCTAATTCTCAGGCCTGGTGCACAATTTAGCAACCTTGTTCAGAGATGTGGAGCCTTGGCAAGTTGGACCCAGTCCACTGCCCTATTGGATCAGTGCTGGCATTCCTTCAAAAGTGTTTCTTTGCAGGAGTAGCTTCGGCTACACTCAGGGTATATGTAGCTGCGATTGCAGCTGAACATGGTCCCGTGCAGGGTGTTTCTGTCAGAGACATTCTTTGTTTTCCTGCTTTATACGTGGACCAAGATGGCTAAGGCCTTTCCGCTTTATGGGATTTTCCGTGGTCCTGCAGAGATTGAAGAACTCACCTAATAAACCTATGAAAGGGAGCATATCAGTTAAATATATATCCTTGGTTCCCTGTGTAGGGAACGAGATGCTGAGGATACTCCTCAGTCCTGCTTTTGCTTCCTTCATTGGAAATTAATAAGGTGATGGTGCAAGCATGTCCTTTTGAGGCACAGGTGACGTGTGCCTTAATGGGTGGTGCCATCAGCCAATAAACTGGCGTGATTCTATACAGGCTTCAGACAATCGTCACACTTGGAGGGTGTTCCCATAGCATAAAAAAAAAAAAAACTAAATAAATTACAAAGATCTGATGAAATAAACAAAGATCTGATAACTTCAGAAATTTGAAACAATATTGTACAATACAGTAACAAATAGTGACAAAACAAGGTTCATAAACTTGTTAGGTAGTACGTCTAATCAAAAACAAAGTATGATTAAACAAAACACCTAGAATAAATACTTTTTGTCTTTATTGAACACACTGACCCAACAATTACCATTGCAAACATGTTAAACTGTTAAAGTGTTCAATAAAAATATAAAAAAGTATCTTATTTTGTGGTATTTGTTTGATTAAGTTAAAGCTGGTGTAAGCGATGTTAGCCATCCTGCTATTTCAAGTCAGTTCACTTGTTTGTTTTTTTCTCCTAAGGAATTTGAGAGAAATTTCTAAACGAAAGTTGATACTTCAAAGAAATGTGAGAACACTCCTGAGCTATGAAAGAGTGACTTGTGAGCAAAAAAGTGACTAAAGTGACCTATGAGCAAAAGAAAAAAAAAATATTTAGGGCTCTGTGGCATGAAGCAGGGTGGGGCTGAGAGCAGTAAAAGCAGAACAAGGCCGGTGGCCTGGTCCTCTTTCATCTTCCACTGTCGTCACTCATCCTTTTATCTTTTCGGGCTTCTCCATGGGACTCGAGACCAGTGTGACGTGCAGGTGACTGGCCTTGCTCTGCTTCCACGGCTCTCTGCCCCGCCCTGCTTCACAACACATTTCACGACTATTTCACTGACTCCTGGCAAATAACAGGGACATTTTATGTGTGATATTCCATAAGTGAATCACTTGCAGCAGCTTTAAACACTGCAAAAGTAAAAAAAAAACAAAAAAACAATCAAGCAATTCAATGACAAAAATATAAAGGCAAAACTTATTCAGATGCAAGTATCTAGTCTAGTGGTTCTCACCCTTTCTGACACAAAGACAATATTTGAAGGCCCCTCAAGATATTTCTGATACTCCTGCTATATTGACAAGGCTGCTCACTTTCAAAGTTTATTTAACAGAAACTAGGTTAAAATATAGTACAATAATTAAATAACTATAAATAATTAAAATAATATACAATTAATAATAAAATAAATTCCATTCCAGATTATAAATACCAGTGGTTCCCTTTCAAAGTGGAACTTCAGTGCTTCATCTTAGTGTTGACGCTATGGGGAACGTCATCAGCATGAATGACGGTCTGAAGCACATGTAACCATACCCCAATATTTATCGATAATTAACAGACGGCAGTCCATTACATCACAAGCGGAGCTTGTTTGTCTTCAGGAGCCGTTTGTATGTAACGCGCTGTAATAAAGACGAAACTATGGAGAAAACAAGCAGCAAATGCTTTAGAAAGTGTGTGCCTCTATGTCCTCATTTTATGACACCTGAGGAACCCATGATCTTTGTATTCTTTGCTTGGGAGCGGAGAACGCACATTCAGCGTTTGAGTGGGTTGGATGTGTTCAATGTGACAAGTTCACAGTGAGGAAGCTCCGTGCATGCTTGGCCCTCTTCTTGAGGGATGAGGGACAAGCATCTGCACCCCACGGTTCAGGTCCCACTGGTGCCGACAGCGACGTGGAGACTCGGATCGTGGGGCTCGCAGGTTAAGCTGGCTGAGGAATTTGAGAAAGGGATTTAGATTTCTCAAACCCTGTTGCTGGCTCAGGTGATCTGCTGGATCAGGAAGCCCATTCTTTGTCTTCTTCCATCAGACCCTCATACGAGGAACAGCTGGATGTAATGGCCTGCACCATGGCCAGGTTGGACTTGAACTGGTCATGTGAGAGACTGGAAAATGCTTGCGGTAGACTCGATGAGCGATTCCTGGTGGGTTATGTTCGTCCCTCCTCCGTGAGCCTGCAGTTTCTTCTGGATCTTCACACTAAGGTGGAGATGTCATGGAAAAAGCCATATTCAGGACGCAGCTTTCCTTTTCCACATTCAAATTATATGAATGTGGAGGGATTGTGTAAACAGGGATACGTGAAGATGCTCCCTGTAGCAGAGACACTGGCTAGCTATCTCTCGCAGAGTGAGGCACCCTTGTTGAAAGCTCCGATCTTGTCATCTAAACTATTACAGACCACCTTGCGGTTCATTGGCAAGGCATATGTGGCAGCGAGTCAGGCTGGTGGTGCCCTGCACACAATGGCTGTTCTGCAGGCATATCAGGCTGACCTGTTGAGAGATCTGGATCAGGGGCAGGGATTGTCTCTCAAAGCCATTGCTGAACTGTGCTGCAACACAGACTTAACCTGCCATGCCACCAAACATACATCGGTCATTCGATGGCAGCAATGGTATTTACAGAGAGGCATCTATAGTTAAATTTGTCGGACATCAAGGAGGAGAAAAACTTCCTATTTTTTTAAAACCAGGTCCCAGAGTGGATAAATCTGAAAATGACACACTTGCATTGTCATGTGTAGAGCCAATCCATATATTTTGTGAAACGATGATGTCATCATCCCACATGTCGACCCTAGTCAGACACCGCTACGTCACGTAACAGCAACAACAACAATAGCGGACTACATGCTTGTGTTCGAGCCGCAGAAGCTATCGAGCCTATTAGCTTTACTAAAATAAAGCTTTATTTCTAAGCTTCACTAAAGTTTGTATACAGCGCACAAGGATTATGCGTATGATCCAAGTCTTATTCTCTGTTTAAAGTGTATCTCTGTGGCAGAATTACAGTGCCACATACTGATCTGGCATGTATACTACATCATTTTGAGTCGGTTTCAGTGATTTCGTGTGTACGCAGATATTTCATGAGACGAGGAAAAAAAAAGATTGGAAAAGAAAAGCTCTGGCTTCTTGTGAATGTGGCCTTAGACTAAATGTCAGCCTGCATGCCTCCACTGTTCAGGCATGAATTTCCTATTCGTAATTCGTTTCACTTTTGTTGTGAAAGGGCCTTTACATTGCCAAAAACTTTTGTTTTTTTGTAATTAAAAAACAAACAAGCAAGCCAAGGCCAGGTGAGAAAAAGTAATGCAAAAGTAACTTAGCACATTACTTTCCATACAAAATAAGTAATGCAATTAGTTACTTCTGTAGGGAGTAACGCAATATTGTAATGCATTACTTTTAAAAGTAACTTTCCCCAATATTGGTCAAAACCAAGACGCAGCATCAAAGTTCCACTTCGAAAGGGAATGTTTCAGGTTGGGTATGCAACCTGGTTCCCTGAGAAAGGATATGAGACACTGCATCTCATTGCCATGCCTCAGGCTTGCCTGCACACCTCTATCAGACAAAAGAGTTGATGAAGTGTAATTTAGGCACCCTTTTATGGGTGCTCCGCATGTGATGCAATGGACTGCCATCCACTTATGAATATTGCCGTGTGGTTACACATGCTTCAGACACCGGTCACGCTGATGACGTTCCACATAGCGTCAACACCAAGATGCAGTGTCTTGTTCCCCTTATCATGGAACCGGGTTTCATGATTTCCATGGTTTTTATTTTTTACTCACTTGCGACCCCCCTGGAAGTGTGCTGAGGACCCCTAGTGGGCCCCAGACACCTGGTTGAGAACCACTGATCTAGTCAATCTGAAAGATTTCAAACACAACTGATGACATGCACCGGTGCCCCTGGCCTCCACCGACCACAACATGCTGAAACGAGCTAAAATGTTCTAGAGTACCTCTGAGGCATGTTCCTCTTCCTCCTGCGATAAAGGAATTTAGTATTAAAACAGAAGAATGCATCAATGCATTGGAATGAAAGAAACAGCTACTAAGGGAGAAGAAGGTTATGCTACACCCAGATAGTTATCTCAGCTAGTAAAGCTACAAGAGAATGAGCGGTGGAAGAGGATATATGTGTGTGTGTTTCTACAATAAAGATCCTAGAAGTGACAGCCACTAAACTTCTGTGATTTCAGCTCCTGTAACATAAGTAAGGGATGGAATGACTGGAAAAGAAAAGAAAAGAAAAGGAAAGGAAAGAAAAGAATGTATTGTATTCTAAATTTGGTCCAAGACATAGGAGGGCTGACAACACAGGTGCTAGTGAACAGATATCATGTGCAGTTAGAAAAAGGAAAAAAACAAACACAGAGGGGAAAGAAAACTAGAAAGAGCAAAAAGCTTAAAGAAAAGGAAAAAAACATGTATGAATCTACCTCAAGCTCTCTGAGTTCTTCTTCCTCCTAGAGGGGGAAACAGACTGAATCAGATGGAATGTGAGAACTTAAGCTGAAGAGAGCAACTTAAGAGATGCATGCAGAAACAGGTGGAGAGAGGAGAAAAAGACTGTCAGGTGGCAGCTAGAGTAGAGAAGTGAAACAGGAGGTTAATAGGAAGAATGGAGGAAAATCAGTTGCGAAATGAGGGGGGAAAACACAAATCACAAGTACAAAAAAAGAGAGAGATATACAGTACTGCTCATCAAACCCAAGTTACCTCAGACACCAAATCATCTTCTGCCTAGAAAAAAACAGGAGGGAGAGAGAAGAATACGCCATGAGAACGCCGGCTCAGTATTGGCCGATGCTGTTCACGTGAGCAGCATGACACATGCATGTAATGCTGACGCAGGAGCTGGCCAATAATGAGTTGGCGTTCTGACGTGGAACCTGGAAGCACTGAAAGTAAACAGCGTAGAAGACTGACAGGGAAGAGACGAAATTATGTTATTTTTGTTTTGTTTTTGCGCAAAAAAAAAGTATTCTCTTCACTTCATAACATTAAGGTTGAACCACTGTAACGTTGAATATTTTAACGATTGTATTTGTTTTGGCTTTGACAGGTGCAATGAAGTTGCTGCCTATGTGTGGTTCAAATACCTCTCAGATTTCATCAATAATATCTTAATTTGTGTTCCGAAGATGAAAGAAGGTCTTACGGATTTGAAACGACATGAGGGTGAGGAATTAATGACAGAAATTTCATTTTTGGGTGAACTAACCCTTTAATGCTTCTTAAAGCAGCAAGTTTTTCAGATTAAGTGACATTATTGACTTAAATTAAACCAGGTAATTTAGATGTTGCTACATAAAGCACATTATTTAGGTTATCTGAAAAAAAAATGTAAAAAAAAACATTTATTGTGATTAATGTTTCCTGTGATTGTAATTCCTGAATAAATACATTTATACCGCCTCTATGCAATAAATTGTTCAATGAAATGTGTATTTTAATATCAAATCATATTTGACGCTTCAGATGCTCCAGTCCACATGTGGTGAAAAGCGTATAAAACTTAGTATAAGTTATGATCGTTAGGATAATGTGGTTGGTATCGGCGAAACCATATGGAAATGATCATTCTTAATTCAGTTCTGTCATGACAACTCTCAGAGAGATTGGTATAGTAATAGAGATTGGTAGGGCTGGACGATTATGGCCTAAAATCAAAACCTCGATTAATTTAACATTTTACCTCGATTACAAGATGAACGATTATTTTGTTTCTGTTTTTTTTTTTTTTTTTGCCCTCATAGACCACTGACAAGGTTTGTACTGTAAATATGCTTGACTATTAAAGGTGGGATATTTTTTCCTTTTGAAAGAGTGATCTGACATAACAGCTCACTTTCAGCAGTTATTTCATCTATGGTTCGTAACATTTCTTACAGATTTCTGCTCGTTGTAAATCAGATAAAGATAAATTAAATTAGCTCAGTACCAGTACGTAATGAGAGCGACTGCGTGTGTGAATTAGTCATACCGTCTCTCTATTAATTGTGAAGCTGTAGGTTGTAAATAGTTCCTTCAAAAGTAGAAAAATATATGCTATAGTAAGTTTTGAGTTTCTAAGCTACTTTAGTGATAAATCACAGGACTGCGCTGACAACTAGTTTCTGCGTTCCTCTCTGTGCGTGATCTTCACGTTTTACGCAGCTACTGTTTGTATGAGTGTTCGTGCCACAATGCAGCTGCATGAGTACGGTAGCTCGATATAATATACATCTAAACGTCTAAAATTGCTTGAACGTGTAAACTGGCAAATCTTAAAACACATACAAAGTTTAGTGAAGACAATTCTGAAGTTCTGAATTTCGGTTTCGATTACTTTTCGATTAATCGTCCAGCCCTAGAGATTGGCATGGTAATGGATATGGCAAAGTTAATGTATTTGGTCTTGGCGGAATATATATCTGCTTTCTGCTGCAGAGCAAGTACAGAGACTTGATACTACCAATACATTCACAGACATTGCTATGAGCATGTAAGACATGCTGCTGCTGCACATGTAACATACTTGAATTGAACCCCATAGCAGATCTGTACAGGTGGAGATGGGGAAAGTGGAGGGTTTCTGAAAGTGTGCTACAGAATGCTAACAGCAACACTACCGGTATTTGTTTGAATGTTGAACCGCAGCTCATTGGCCGCTGATGCAACAGCAACCAATCAGCTGTGCGATGTAGATAATGACGTGATCGCTACCAATAGAGTTAAAGACCTATAAGCCTGCGCCATCTAGAGTTTCATGCCAGAACTAGGAAACTAATCTTAATTTAATTTCTTAATTTGGTTAAAAAGAAAGCTGATTATATATGGAATAATCAGTTCCAAAACAACATTTCATTTTTCGGAAGAAATGTGTTTTGAAATTGGTGGAGAACTCAAAAGGCTTTTAACAGAAAATGCATCCATAACACCTGTAAGGAAAAGGAGGAAGGAAAATGAAATACAGGCAAACTCCAAAGCAAACGAGTCACCTTCCAAGTGAGTAAAGGACTGACTATAAGGAGCAGATGAGAGACACACAAAAAAACACATGGATGCAAAAATTCACTAAAAATAATAATGAAAATGTTGTCAGCGAGATGAGAAGGAATGAATGGGAGAGAATATAGTTATAGATCTAGAATCTGTTATTAAGAATCACCTCTGAGACCAGGCGATTGTCCTCTACCTGAAACAGTAAATAATGAACATTAGTTTTTTTTTTTACAGCGTTTAACAGGGTTCCCACACTTTTCCAAATCGTTCATTATTAATTAAAAGGATTTTTAAAAATCATATTACAGATGCACAAATGTCTGTAAAAAGACCCTCATCATTGGACAGATTTTAATATTTCACACTCTACACAAACTCTCACAATGAGAAATATCTAGTCATTAAAATATTTTAGAAGCAGAACATAACTATAATAAATATATTTATTTATATTAATATATAATATTAATTAATATATTAATTTCTGTTATTTTTCTGAACTTTTTTCTATTTTTTCAGACCTGGAAACCATAATTTCCCTGATATTTCTGTTTTCTATGGCCATGGGAACCATGAAAAGAAAAGAAAAAATAGTCTGGACACATGTAATACATTGACAAAATTAAAATAAATTCTTGTTTTTGGATGAATGACTTCCACTGATTGGCAGAGCAAATACAGTGCTCTAAAGACAACTGAACCTCCACCTTGTGATACACACATGTGTTTCTCTATTCCCCCTCTTTAGGCAAAAGCAACACTTCCATTTGGGTTATTCCCAAAGGAAACATGCTGCAATCCAATATAAACCTTTCTTTTTAATTTCTATGAATCATGTCACAGCCTAACAGGAATCTTTGTGATGTGTAAAGCCTAGTGTTATTGTTGTTAAAATTGCAAAATACTTCTTAAGAGACTAAAAGTATAGATGTCAGTCTTACCTTGTCCTCTTCTCCTTCTTCCTGTGAATCATAGAAGAAAAGAAAAGGTTCACTCAGAATAGTAATGAATATAATTACAAAAGGTTTAAACTTTGCTTAGTTTTATTGCCATTACAATTACTTTGAATAGTACTACTGGATGTTTGTAATAGTTGTTAGGTAACAAGTGCCTTTGAGATGACGACAGCTCTGGCTGCTAGGCCTCACAGTGCTTCTAGACAGGCCACCTCCGCCTTGCATGCGATGGCCGTCCAGCAAGCCAAAACACTCATAGTGCACAAGGGTAGTTCTGAGCCGGGGTTGAACTGTGCACGGCGACTAACCTCACCCTCCAGGCAACGAAAGTCATGGCACAGGCTTTCAGCCAGATCTCGCAAGGTGGCCTCTTTGGCGACACTGTCGAGGACTTGCCCAGCAGTTCTCAGCAGTCCAGAAGCCGACATCTCTGCCACCCGGCCTCTGCAGGTTAGTCTGCTCGTCGCCAAGGGTGCCCCCCAGCCGTGACGTCAAGCCCCCCATAGGAAGGTGACGCAGCCCGTCCCCAGGCCGCCGCTAAAACCTCCAAACGGTCAGTGAGGTGGCCCCGAGACGGGTGACCTGGAGATGCAGGGGACTGCTCTTTCTCAGGAACTGATGAACCGCTCCTTCCCCCGGAGGAGGGCTAGGTGGAGAATCTTGCTTCATTTTGGCTCTGTTCCGCCACTGACCCAGCAGCCAGTGGTACCAAAATTCTCAAGAAAGAGCAGTTTTCTCACTCTCCAGGTCATACAGGGCGTGCATTGGCAGTGAGCGACACTCTGCTTCCTCACTCTCAGCCCCCCGTCTTTCACCACAGGCCGGGAGTTGCATTCGAGGATGCACTGGCTCATTCGGACAGTCAGACTTGGCAATGCGATTCAGTTCGCCAGGCATTCCCCCATGTTCAGCTGTGTCCTATTTACCTCTGTGGCACATAAAGATGCCCCTGTCCTGTGTGGAGAGATTGCAATCCTGCTGTTGAAGGACGCAATAGAGCCTGTCCCTCCAGCTGAGATGAAGTCAAGATTTTACAGCCCATAAGGCAGTGGGTTACGGCCAATCTTGGATCTGCTTGTCTTGAATCAGGCCCTTCACAAGCTCCCATTCAAGATGCTCACAAAGAAACACATTCTTATGTGTGTTTGCCCCCAGGATTGGTTTGCAGCGATCGACCTGAAGGACGCATACATTCATGCCTCGATTTTCTCATGTCTCATGGCATGCTACATGTAACCATCACACCGAGCTGTCGCCAAACATTCAGACCCTGGTGAGACTTTGTTTTCTACAGTCCGGAGTGGCCTTAGAACAAGTGTCCAGGCATCTGGACCTCAACTGCAGTGGCATACCATTTGCCTGGACTTGGTGGCAGTGCTGTTTGCCCTCCACCAGTTTCACCCATTACTTCAGAGCAAGCATGTGTTGGTCCGCACAGACAACAATGTGACTGTTGTGTACATTAACCGCCAAGGCGGGGTACGCTCACGTTGCATGTCACAACTCGCCTGCCATCTTCTCCTCTGGAGTCGGCAGCAGCTCAAGTGGCTTTCCACCAATCACAAACCCGGGCGAGCTCAATCGTGCATTCCCCTCTAGCGGGGGGATATGAGTGCCTACTTTGCTCTTCAGGTGATTTCCCCACTGAATCGAGTTCCTCCAGCATCCTTCGGCAGTCGGACGTGGCGGAGGCATCCGACGCCAGGCCCAGTACTTGTGTGCATGCCCGGTCGGTCAGCCCTTGTACTGGGCTAGATGTCCATATGCTGTGATTCCCCTTTGGTAATCCCATATGTTAACCATGGTATGTGTTTCCCTGTCGGTAAACACGTGTCTTTCCCTGGGCAGTTCTGCTCTGCCCTGTCTCTGCATCTGGCTAGGTAGGATCAACCGCAGAGATCTTCCATATGTAGCACTGTCCCATGGGTCAGTCCAAATGTGTATCCTCCCTTTGGGAATATGGGAATTGACATCCAAAGCACTCTTCCCCATGAAATATCATGATAAGAGGAACAGAATCGACGACCGTCTCCAGGTAAGCCCTGTCCCTTCCATCACATTGGTTTGGAGGACTAGTTTCCTTAGGCTTGCGTGGGGCACTGGGTAGGTTACGACTGTGTAGGGGGCAGTTGAGATCTATCTATCTATCCTGGTTAAATTGTTATACAATGATTAAGACATGCAGAATTGTTTAAGTACTTTTTTCTTACCTGCTCTTCCTCCTCAGCTGCTTTTCTCTAACAAAAACAAATAAATATTAAAATGAGCAAATAACATGAGGCAGAAAAACATATTTACTGAATGAACATCAACAATCTTCATTGAAACAATTGTCACACTGTCAACTGGAAACTAGTAGAAATCAAACTAGAAAAGAGGAGATGATAAAGCAGGGCGTTAGATGTTAATTTCAGTTGCATAGGAGAGATTACAGAACCTGCATGAACAAAAAAAAACTTGAGGTTAATTGATGAAGCAAAGATATTATGGATTATATGGAAGAAGAATGAGCAAATGAGCAGCTATGGGAAAGCAGATTATGTTTGAGGAGGAATGTGGGTTAATTAGGAGTTTTGATCAGTCAGTTACACTCTCTTCATCTTCTTCAGCGGGTTCCTCCTCTTCCTCATCCTCTTCTTGAGCATCTGTCTGTACGTTCTTGCCCGGATCATCGTCCTCCAGCTCTGCTGTGTGTGCATCTCCGTTCTGTTCAGCCTCCTTGATTTCCTTTTTCTAGAAGAACAAACAACGCATCCCAGGAAAGGGGAAATTAAAACTGTTATGACACTACAGGAGCTTCTAAAGCACTAAAAACTTGGCACCACGGAATCCTGGGTAGTTTTACAACAGGTCCCTCAGGATGAAGACAAGCATGAATAAATGAACTGGGTTTTCGGAAGAACAATCGCCAATGGGATTTGAGAAACAGTACTAAGAAAGAAAAGAGGGTTTGTTTGTAAGACAATTTTGCCAAACAAAATGGACATAATCAGTTTGCAATGTTGAATAATCCTCAAAAGAACATCTATATTTTTCAAGACAAAACAACATTGGAAGAAAAACATTTTCCTCAAACAAACATTAGGGTTGCAAGAAGTCAATAGAGTTGTAATTACATAGTTGTAAATACAAAATTAGTTTGTAAGTACATGTAATTACATAGGGTTGTAATCAGTCATTTCTATGTAACTTTGAAATTATTGTGAACATAATCAAGAGTCAGGATAACATAAACAAGATTTCTGCATTGTAACTTTCTGCATTGTAAGCATGCCTGATTAAATGTGATTAATAACACTACACAAATGCAAGTGGATTAAGAGGAACAGCATGCGAAAATGTGGAAATGTTTATATGTGGCTATGTTTGGAATGGCATACTAACATTGTGCTGCCTGCTATTTTAACACTTTCCAGTAATGTTTCATTTGTTAACATTAGTAAACTACATTAACATGCACTAACAATAAACAATACTTCTACAACATTTATTAACAAATATTTATTAAACAATTTACTTAAATTTAATTAAACATTTATATTAATGTTTATTTCTAATTTTACTAATACATTTTTAAAATCAAATGTATCTGTTATGATTAGTTAATGCACTGTGAAAAAACATGAACATACAAGGGACAATTATATTTTATTAACTAACACTATAACAAAGGCTAATAAATGCTGTAAAAATATATAGCTTATAGTTAGTTCATGTTAATTAAAGCATTAACTAATGTTAACAAATGAGACCTTTAGTAAAGTGTTATTGTGCATTGTGTTGCATGTTTAATTCAGTGAGGAATGTCCAATTATCATTTCGTAAATAAAACCTTTTGCATTTTTGTGTGAAAAAGTCTTAAATTCAAAATAAAAAAGTTGAAAACCAAGGCTACTACATTGTGGAATACAACGGACCCTTTTCACGGACTGTGATGACGAGTTTCCACAGTTATCAACATCAATCTAGTAAAGTTTTTAATATTTTCATTTAAAAAAATTACCCAACTATGACCACTTCCACTTCTGAGAACCCCGGAAATGTGAAAAGGGTCCAAACACTGAATAAATTCACAAATGTAAGTCATGCAGGAATTTCTTGCAAATGTACTCTGAACAGTCTACATACTGTTGAAATAGTATGAGTAGCATACTAATCCGAACATGGCCTGGGTATTAAGTTACACTCTCAGAAAAAAATGGTACAAAAGTTGTCACTGGGTTGGTACCATTTAGACACTACAATTTAGACACTAATATGTACATTTAAGGTACTAATATGCACACTTTAGCAATAAATAAGGTACAAAGGGTGCACCTTTTGAAAGGGTACCAACCCAGTGACGGCTTTTGTACCTTTTTTTTGACAGTGTAGGTTGTGATAGACTAGTGAACAAAAACCTTGCAGATGAAGAGCATACAATAAAGACGTGTCTGGAAATGCACTGAAAGTGAATTTCAGTTAAATATATATAAAACAAAGAGTAAAAGAAATTCATTTGGGTATTACTGTTGTGTCATCACCAAGATGTTCCTCTGTGCCAGATCCATTATGAAGCTTTTGTGAATTTTCAGCTTGTTGTGCCTCCTGCACCAAGAGAGATTTTTATTAAAGCACTGGCGAATCAATTCAATCACTGACAGCAAGGGAAAATTCACCAAAAATGCTAAAAAGAAGCGAGGAAGAAGACAGGATTCTACAGTGATAACAAACTTTCATGATTAAATGTTATTCTACTGACATTTATCCAATCACCACCAAAGACTCATCTGGTAATGTTTGTGCTTGTTTAAGAGGATCCAGAGAGGCCTGGGATATCTTTACTAGCTTTTGCATTTCAAGTGATTTGATTCGATTTTTAATGAGAATTTAATGTATTACTAATTTAATGGATTAAAACATTAGATTTGGGTGTACTATTGCTGGGTTATTACTGCCTCAACAAAAAGAAAAATATCTTTCTCTTTTGTCCCTACAAACATCTCATTCAAACATCTGAAGATATTTGAGGCCTAAAACGTTACCAAAGCGATGTTTTGGTGGTTGGCAGACATTGTATATGACTGGGAACAAGTGAAAAATATTTGGTTGTTGTTTGGCCCAGTTGTAAAGACATTATTACTGGTATCAGTTTAAGATATTGCAGTCTAAAGGATAATTCACACTGCACCGACAGATGCAGACCAACACCGACAGTCACCATATTACAGTACGTCATTTCTCAGTCATTCCGAGACCGAGAAACGGAAATTCAACGTGTTCAATCGGTGAAAACGAGAGCCGCCAGATGCTGACACATACTGATTTGACAAAACCTGGCGAACTGTCTGTTGCCTTCGGCCGGTGCTTTGTGAATTGACCTTAAGATGGTTTCTATCAATCAAGAAAAGGAAGCACACAGAAAGAAACAAAAAATGCAACCTTAGATCCTGGTGGAGGTGTCAGACCCAGAAATTCATAGACTGTGTTGTCCTCTTTGGCTTCAAAGAATGTGTCGTAGTCCTGCAATTTAGGATAGGAAACTATCATTAGCATTTTATAGCAAATAATGTATCAATTAATGTGTAGTTTCTGTGGAATTCAAAATGAGCCATCCAGACTGTTCTTTTATATGAAACAGTAGTGGATGGGGATCGCGTCTGCTAAATGTACCATAAAATGAATGTAGTCGAAGTAAGTTGTCCATACGACTTATGCACTTGATTTAAAATCTGTAGCCGTACAATAACTTTTAGAGAGAGTGGATCTAAATTTTAATCATTATTCCAGCACAATCTTACAGCAGTTCATAACTATTTCATATTCATATCTCAGACTGGTAACCCCAAGGTTGCAGGTTCAATTCTCAATACCGGAAGGAAATGACCGAGGTGCCCTTGAGCAAGACACCTA
This sequence comes from Hypophthalmichthys nobilis, assembly GCA_037950665.1. Classification (NCBI taxonomy): domain Eukaryota; kingdom Metazoa; phylum Chordata; class Actinopteri; order Cypriniformes; family Xenocyprididae; genus Hypophthalmichthys; species Hypophthalmichthys nobilis. The sequence goes on along the minus strand of CM075479.1, from coordinate 32,917,709 downwards.
ACCCCCAATCGCTCTCCAGGCGCCACCGCAAAATGGCTGCCCACTGCAACGAATTAGTAAATCGAGCGCATGATTTAGCCTACTATTTTATTCCTGCATGTCATGTGCGGGGCTTCATATTAATTAAGGTCTTTGTCAGTTTTAAGTTCCTCAAAAATCACATTTTGTTCACAACAAAGTCTTTTAGTAGTCTTAACCACAGACATTATTTTACTTAAAAAAAAAACCTTAAACCATTTTACAGCCCCATGGGAAATTCCCAAGGGATCTTATGGTTTGAAAATGGTAAATATCTTCCATGTTTTAGGACTAATAACTGTACAGTTCCTTTGAATATGTTTTGGGTCTTTTCTGTAGAATTTAAGTATAAATATAAGGATAAAACAACATGAAAAAAGGCTTACTCATGAGGTCTTGACCACACTGTAAACATTTAGGAGGGCAGTTTTATGGGAGCCTCTGTTGAAGCAGGTTCTTACCCCACAATACATCTCCTCATTGAAAATCTGTGGAGGCAGAGGAATTCCACTGGTGGGCTTCTTTTCTCCAGGGACATTTTCCCTCATCCACTGCCGGTTATCCTCATTTGAAGCGATGTCAAGCTGTGCGTAATCGATTTTAAGTGCCTCAAGAAATCCGACAACATCTTGTTGTTTCTTTTTGATCTGGGGTATTAGTAATAACAGATTATTGACATGAATCCCAAATTCAAAACATATATCACACATTCCAGACAGCAGTATATGTAAAAAATGCATTTGAAATGTAAATACAGTAATGATGTCAGATGATAATACTATGTTTCTTTGACATATACCATAATACATTAAAAAACACACATGTAGAAAAAACCTTGACTTTCCAGAAGGGAAAAATTATAACTCTTTCTAATACCTCAACTGGACCCATAAACATTGCACAAAATGTGTGTAGGCTGATATTTGCCAAAATTGTGAGAGTGACCAACACACACGCGTCATAATGTCAGAGTATTTCACCTACGGTTTGTTCTATATTTGTTTCCAATCTTTAACTCAATTAAAATCCATGCAGAAACCTTTAACACTTTTTAGGAGATGGGTGTAACACATTATGCTTTAACAAGTGTAACTCTTTTTTTTTACCTCTTTTATTTATTTATCATATATTTCAAACTTTTGTCTGCTACAAATTAAAGGCTAAACTGTCTCTCCCCAAACTGTAGTAGAAAGAGTGCAGTTATTACTGAGTTTTTGGCATTTATAATGTTAGTACACAGATAAAGACACCTCATGAATGGAAAAAAAAATCTTATTCTGGTCTATATATGTGTAAAAATATCAATATCTGGGGCCAGTTGCATAAACACTATGTTAAAGGGATAGTTCACCCAAAAATGAAAATTTTCCCATGATTTACACACCCTTAAGCCATCCTAGGTGTATATGACTACCTTCTTTCAGACGAACACAATCTGAGAAATATTTAAAAATATCCTTAGACCTCCAAGGTTTATAAAGGTTGTGAATGGGGGATCACATTTTGAACAAAAAAAGCACATCCTTCCATCATAAAAGTAATCCATACGGCTCCAGAGGGTTAATAAAGGCCCTTTGAAGCGAAGCATTTTTTGTTGTTGTTGTTGTTCAAAATGTGATCCCCCTTTCACAACCATTATAAACCTTGGAGCACAAAGGATATTTTTAAAACTATCTCTGATTGTGTTTGTCTGAAAGAAGACAGTCATATACACCTAGGATGGCTTGAGGGTGAGTAAATCATGGGGTAATTTTCATTTTTGGGTGAACTATCCCTTTAAGACTGTGTCTTATGAACAAGTCTGACCAAGTAGCAGTTAGTCAAATGTAAATCAGTCTTACTTTTCAAATTCAAATGAGACCAATCTACATATTTATGCAGGGTTGCCAAGTCTGCGGTTTTTCGGTTTTGATTTTCAGATATTGCATGAATTATATTTGACTGAAATGCTTGTATTGAAATATTTTATATTCTACCAATGATAAAACTGTGCTAGATTTTAAAGGATTAGTTCACTTTAGAATTAAAATTTCCTTATAATTTACTCACCTCCATGTCATCCAAGATGTTCATGTCTTTCTTTCTTAAGTGGAAAAAAAATTAATGTTTTTAAGGAAAACATTCCAGGATTTTTCTCCATATAGTGGACTTCACTGGGGATCAACAGGTTGAAGGTCCAAATGTCAGTTTCAGTGCAGCTTCAAAGAGCTCTACATGATCCCAGACGAGGAATAAGAGTCTAATCTAGAGAAACCATCGGCCATTTTCTAAAAAAATAAATAAAAATGTATATGCTTTATAACCACAAATGCTTGTCTTGCACTGCTCTGTGATGCTCCACACATTACGTAATCACGTTGGAAAGGTCACACGTGACGTAGGCAGAAGTACCGCGGTAGGGCGAAAAAATCATTTTCTTCTCCAACTTCAAAATCATCCGACATCGTCGTTTTACCTTTATTTTTGTAAAGGCCATTTGACTTAGTCTTTGCACGTTCGCTTTGTAAACACTTGCTCAGTACTTCCGCCTGCATCACATGACCTTTCCAACATGATTACGTAATGCGTGGCGCATCACAGAGCAGTGCAAGACGAGCATTTGTGGTTAAAAAGTATATAATTTTAATTTTTTTTAGAAAATGACCAATGGTTTCTCTAGATAAGACTCTTATTCCTCGTCTGGGATCATGTAGAGCTCTTTGAAGCTGCACTGAAACTGACATTTGGACCTTCAACCCGTTGAACTCCAGTGAAGTCCACTATATGGAGAAAAATCCTGGAATGTTTTCCTCAAAAACCTTCATTTTGACTGAAGAAAGAAAGACATGAACATCTTGGATGACATGGAGGTGAGTAAATTATCAGGAACTTTTAATTCTGAAGTCAACTAATCCTTTAAGTTTTGTGAGGGAGGGCCAGTGGTAGTGTGTTTATGATCACTATGATATAGTGGTTTTCAAAAATGCATAACAGTGACTATAAAATATGTATTTTAGGTATGGAAATGACATATTTTGAGTTTTGATATATGGGATATGGTCATTAGGCTACTTTTGGGCTATTTTTTGATTGGCCATTGGGATAGTTTTGTTACGCAGACCTGGCAACCCTGTATTTATGTAACTAACTTTAAAAAAAAAGTGACCTGTCTTAAAGAAAATAATTAGATGACTAACTTTCAAGACATGCAGTTTATGCAACCAATCAATATTTGAGCAAAAACTGTTATCGGTCTACCCTAATTATTTTGAATGATGACCACAATAAATGCAAATTTTAACCTAGTGTTTTCTAGGAGTGTTACAACCATTTAGGTCTCAACTCATTGAACTTGGACGCTAATTACGGTTCAGGGATAGATTGTAAATTTCCCTGGTCTCCCATAACAAGTTTAAACATGATAGTATCAGAGTAGCCTACATTTTTGTTAGTGATAAGTTAAAATATAAGATAATTAGCACTGTAAGCTATATCTCTAAACACATAAATCAATAAATAAACACGTTCGTCCTGCTGAGTAACTGAAATCAGCTCTGGAAGTTTTATGTTTAAAGGAATAGCTGCTACAGACTGGAATGTGATCTCAGGGATATTTAAGGAAACTGGCCGAGCTGCATGTGTTATTAGGTCACTCAGGATTATTTAAACATGCTTAAGTTAAAACTTTTTTTTACTTTTACTGTTTAAAATACATCCACCGACGATTATTGCAAACACGCTCTTGATTCATTCCGCAATCTGTATATAAAACAGTCGAAATCCAAGCGCTTCAGCTCAGGGACCTGTTGAATGACTGAACAATAACACACTTGCTATCCATTTTCTTACCGCCGTCGATCCCGAGGAGGATGCCAGGAAGACTTTAATGACCATTTTGTAGAATTGCGAGATTAAATGACCAGGGAAAAGTGTTTAAAGACACGGCGATCCACCCCCCTTTGGCTGGAAAGCACACAGAGCTGCAGTCTCGGCTCGAGCCGCTCGGTGTCTATTTCTGTCCGCAGCGCATCATCATGTGGCGGGATTGGCGCGTTTGACCCACTGCTGTCTGAGTGATTGGCAATTTCAGCTGTCTGTCCACATCAGGAGCTGCTAAAGTTAGTGTAACGACGTGCATATATGGACAGAGATGCTGTTTCTCAAGAAAAGTGTAATTTGCATTGACAACAAAAAGTGTAACTGTACCTGTACCTTTTTTTACTAGCAACTCTGAGGCTACGAGTTAGTAGGGGGTCAGCAGTATTGCTTTTATTATATAATTTTCACTTTATGATAAAATTAAAACTGTCCACAGATTTAAACTGGAAAGTTACCACACTCACATATATGGGCCATTCTACAGAATTGGTTCAAAGTCAGAGTTGGGAAAAAAAGGGAAAAAAAAGTATTTTTCCACAAATTTTGTATGTATGCAAATTGTATAATATCCAGGGTACACATTTCTAGTAATTGTGCAGTTAATTATCATATTGTATTTTCAGAAAGTTTTGAAATATTTTTCCTCTCCTCAAATTTGTCACTACCGAAACACTATAATAAATAATTTAATAAGAAGAGTTACATTGACCTATTAAGATTTTGTAAATATATTTTTTGCTATTTTAAAAAAAAAGTTTTCACAGGTAAATAATTAACATTTACAATTTTACCAATAATTTCAAGTGTAATTTATGAGATTTGTTGTATTTTGAATCCAATCTATCTTTATAAAAGGCATAAAGTTTATCATACTGATTTCAAAGTTAAGGATTCATACACTATCATAACATCTTAGTTGATAATTCAATATATTTTATTTTTGATAAAACATACCATGTTTCGGTCACGACTGCACATTTTCGGTAGTGACAGTAATGTGTTGGTAGTGACCACATCACGTTACAGGATTTTAACTCGCATACTAAAACATATTAAAATACTAATGATTTGCATAACTGTACTAAAATTTTGTTTATATCCTCCAAATGAACGATTATATGTTCCCTTTTGTCACTACCAAACAGTCAGGACATGTAGTGAAGTTTCGGTAGTGACAATTATAAATGTATAGTATAATGCAATGTAAGTCACTTTGGATAAAAGCGTCTGCCAAATGCATAAATTTAAATGTAAATGTAAATTTTAGATACTTTTGAATCTAGCTCAAAGATGCTAATCAGCACATGGTTAGCTTGCACAGTTCTGAACAGTTGTGCACATAAAACTAAATTTTATCAAATAACCTCCAAAAATCAATGATGTTGTTTCGGTGGTGACTGTTTCGGTAGTGACAATTTTAGATACTTAGGCCTAGCTCAAATATGCTAATCAGCACGTTTAGCTAACACAGTTATGAACAGTTGTAAACACACAAAAACTAAATTTTATCGAATAACACTCAAAAAAACAATGATGTTACAACGAAACTTCAACACGTTTTGGTTGTGACTGTTTCGGTAATGACAATTTTAGATACTTTTGAGTCTAGCTCAAAGATGCTAATTAGCACATGGTTAGCTAGCACAGTTCTGAACAGTTGTAAACACACAAAAACTAAATTTTATGAAATAACACCCAAAAAAGTTTGCTTAATTGCAGAAAAAAAAGGTGTTTAGTAGTGACGTTCGTTAAAGTTACACACAGATTTTCAGACTTTTGAACACATTTAACTCAAAATGATGGACTCTATCTACTATGAAAGAGAGGCTATGAGAGGGAGGGACACAGGAATATATTCTGTTAAAAAATGTAGAAGTGTGTAAAATCAGTCTCAGCCATTGGACTCAAACATACACTGTTTCGGTAGTGACATGAAAATGCAGGACACATTTTTTTTTTATTTTAAATATAAAATATCTGTTTTTAACTTCACTTCTTTAAAAAAAATCAAAACCATATTTTTAAAAACAACAGTGGAAAAAATTGCAAAAATCATTTCAATATCATTTTCACAAGTTGAAATTTAAGGGTTAGGGTTCAGGACAGCCACCTCCTCCCAACTGAAAGTACCCAACAAATTATGATTTTATATATATTAATCTTACTTATATTTTAAATATTATTGTGGGGTTCAATAAATAATAGAAGGATCTAAGTAAACACTTAAAATTTGAATACTTAAATGCTTTTTAAATGTTTTTTTTTTTTTTTTTTTTTGGTTGTGCGTGACAGCAGTTTGCACCAGTTCTGTAGAATGGCCCATATAGGGGCAGGGCTGTTGGCGAGGGAAACAAGCAGGAATGTTGTCCCAGGCTCTGTGGTGAAGGGGTCCCATGAGGTCTTTTAAAGTATGGGCTATCTGGGAAAAGAGAGCTTACCCATCAAAGTTTTGTCCTGGCCTCTGTCATGCGGGATCAGAGCAGCACAGAGGCTTGAGGGTGGGTGCTTTTGATTCTGGACAGCAAGAAACTACTTAGCAATGCTCTTAAAATGACGCAGAACACCCTAGCAACACTCCAGAAAACATCCAGAGCATCTCAGCAATAGTTGAGCAAATATCTGCTGGGACAGGCAGAAATATTATACCAAGTTGTGCATAGACAAAAACTGCTCTCATTTTTTTTTTTTTTTCAGAACATTTGAAGTTGATTATATGCTTCATTGCATGTCCTGTCATTCTCCCTCTGCCCTTAAAACATACAAAAGTTTCTTGTGGGCAAACAGAAGTCTCTCGTGCCTACACAAAAATGTTATTGTGCATACACAAAATTATTTTTATTTTTTTCTGCAAATGTTAATTTAAGAGCTCTGTCTGTATTGGCCCATTATGTAGCAAGGTTTGTTAAAAAAATCTTGCAATAAATATTAAAATAACCATAATAAATATAGAATTCCCCGTTATAAACGGAACGGGTTTAAAAACTCTTTTGTGCCAGTATCAGTCAGACTGTTGAACATGGATTAGTGACGTCTACCTGTATGTGTACGGTGAATATTGTGTCTAATTTTTAATGTTTCAGGTTGTCTTGAAATGTTGGCTATTAAATCCACTACAAATTTCCCTATTAGGGACAATAAAGTATATTTCATTTAATTTCAAATGACAGGAGCTGTAACACTAGGTAACAGTTAATATATATATATATGAATGTATAACTGTTGCATGAATTAAATTCATGAGCTTTATTCAGTGTATATCTAGCAATTACTTGCAAATGATCTATATCAACTATAGTTAACATTATAGCTTTAATATTTATCTATTAAGTACATTTATGCATCATCTAACATTAATATGCACCATAAATTTGCTTACATCGTTATATAAATCACTGAAATGAAATAACTTGTCACATTAAATAATGTTAGAAAGCTACTGAATACATTAAAAACAAAAAGTATATTAAGAAAAGTACATAACAGACCTCAAATTATCTTTCTGTAATGTTTTTGAGGAAAAAAGTATATGAGGATTATTGTTATGCTATTGGATAAGGCCTGCAGGGAAGCACAATTCAATATTTAATCAAATGTTAAAAAGAATTCTGCTTTTGAGAGTAGTTTGAACTATCCACTGGTGTTCCTCAGGGTTCGGTAATTGGACATTGCTCAACACTTAAACACATAAAACATCATCACATTAACCACACAAATGACTATTGTTGAAGTCTACAATAAATTGACCTATTTTAATGCACATTGCTGGTCTTGTTGTGATTGATTCATTGGTGCATTTTATTGCAAAAACTTCTATTAGATGTTCAAATGTAATAACTTGCTCTTCCTGATGCTGATGTCACTAAGACCTCACAAATAGCTATTGAAGCATTATTTTTGCAAACGCGCATTTGGTCTGGCAGCATTCTTGCATATTTGTAATTCCCTCTTTTCATGATCCAAACAATTCCCAATGGATAAAATAAGTCGCTCCCTATTTTTTCTCACGTTTTTTTCTCACTGTTTCACTCGTAAATAAGTCAAATTGCGCAAATCAAATCGATCGCAAATCAAAATAGAACCTGTTTACTTTCTTAATGCATGTTCTTGGTCTTAATGTGAATGATTCATCAGTGCACATTATTCTAAAGAATGTCTTATTAACATTTTATCAACATTTAAAAACTTGTCTCAGAAACATTCCAACAATTTTTTACGATCCAAGCAATTCCTGATAGATAGTCTTGCTCTAGATTATTTCCTTGTTGAATAATCTGATTTACTCAGAAATTTGTCACGATATGTAATTAATATGGTTGTGAATGCAAATACATGTTGACTCTAACCTCAAGTTGCACAGGGGTGACTGTCCCTGCCTCTTCACGTATTTTAAGTCACTGTGGGTAAAAGGCTACTACTTAGCAAATTCTCAAACTGAAGCACACTAGCACCACTCTAGCAAACAAAACAAAAAATCTAAATTTAATCTAGACTTCATTTTAAACATCTTTATTCTTTGCATTTGCTGTAAGAATTAAGTCTCAGTAGTCTGTCATTGTAACTTTCAGGAGAACAGCACAAGTCTGCTGTAAGAGAACAGCATTTTATTGTGTCCTGTTTTAAAGCACCTTTTCAAAATTTAGCAAACAATTGAGATTCAACTGTCCAGTAGTTTGACTTGCCTTGTAGTTGATTTACAGTGATGGACACTCATGATCTACGTAATTAATATTAATGTAGTGCAAAGGCTTGGGTATTCCCATTTTGTGGGATCCCACAAGGCAGTGCTGTATTACAGTACATTTCACTGTAAAATATATACATTTTAAAATATTATTGATAAATCTTGAAAAAAAATTTGCAATATTTTACAGTGAAGCAAATTTTGCAGTGAATTTACTTTCACACTGTGCTTTCTTGTTTTTCTTTTTATTACACAGACCAGTGACAGATGAACCATGGACATAACTGAAGATAGGACAACGGGATACAGGAATGGAACAAGGCAGTCCAGACTCAAACCTGGGTCCCCATGATGTCCTCATGTGCACAAATAATGTGCAGTTCTTACATTCTTTATTCTTAAAATACATGGTTCAAAACATTTCACCAAGTTGAAAGCTTTTTATTCTGAATCTATTTGTTGACATTTTGAGGGGTGTGGACATAGCAGGATCACATATACTGTACATTCAGGTTTTTTTTTTTTAAGATAAAATAGTGTTTTTCAAGAGTAACCCCACTCTTAAAAATAAAGGTTCTTTATTGGCATTGATGATTCCATGAAGAACCTTTAACATCCACGGAACCTTTATGTTCCACAAAAGTTTCTTTAGATTATTCAAATGTTCTTCACACTAAGAAAAAAAAATAGTTCTTTTAAGAACTGTTCATTGAAAGTTCCTCTGTGGAATCCAAAATGGTTCTTCCATCACATCACTGTGGAAAAAACCCTTTGGAACCTTTATTTTTAAGAGTATTGTGTTTTCTGTGCACTGCATGGACTAAAAGTACTGCAAATGGGTCATGTGTGAAACGGGTGTTACAATTACATATTTTATCATATTGCATTATACAAACAAACCAAGTGGCACAGTGGCAAGAATAGTTTATTGAACAATTTGAAAATATCTGGATTTCTGCATTGATAATTACATGTTAGACAAACACTATTTGACTAACACACAAACAGTTACTTTTCAAAATTTTATTGAAGACGCTGAGTGATCAATGGACAAGGCAGGCTGGACAAAGTAAGTGAACCATGTATTACTGATTCTACAAAAGCTAATTGGAGTCCATTAAAGGGGTCCTTGATTATGATTTCACTTTTTTTAACTGTAGTTAGTGTGTAATGTTGCTGTTTGAACATAAACAACATCTGCAAAGTTACAACACTCTAAGTTCAATGCAAAGGAGATATTTTCTTTTACAGAAATCGCTTTTTAAGGACTACAACAAACTGCTGGTAGGGACTACAACGAGCTTCTTCCCGGGTTAGTGACATCACAAACCCCAAAATTTACATAAACCCCGCCCCCGAGAACACACAACAAAGGGGGTGAGGCCATGTTGGGCTGCTTTAGAGAAGAGGAAGAGTTGTTGTAGTAGAGTGTTGTTGTCATGCCGTCATTTTACACCGGACTGCTTCACAAACGAGGGTCAATTCAACACTGGATTTGCACAAAAGATTAACATGACGGCACATGCTAGTGGATGAGTTGAATCAACTCCACAGCAACTACATAAATTTATCCACTAACCATTCAGAAACGTCCAGTTTCATTCTAAAAGTTGTAACTTCTTCCTGAGTCTCTCCATCAGTGTCGACTCCGGTTTGAACAATGTAAGGCTGAACACCGTTACTGACAATCCTCATTTTGGCTGCGTGAAATTCTCCAGCTTTGTTGTTGTTGAGCGACCGAAGCACGAGCTGTTAAAGCTCCGCCCTCTTCTGGAAAGGGGGCCGGGAGCAGCAGCTCATTTGAATTTAAAGCAACACACACAAAAACGGCGTGTTTTTGCCAAGCGGCAACCTCCCCCAGTTTCTCTTGAAGCCAATACGGAAGTGACTTAAACTGCAATTCATTGACTGGCCGCTAGGGACAGGCTCCAAAAGAGAGCAGAATCTCATTGACCCCCATGTTAAAATGGCCAAGTTTACAGCAGAAAAGAACATGTTTACAGCCTGGATCAAATTGTGGTTTTGGTCTACACTGCTAATTTTGCCCTTCATGACAACTCTGAAGGGGGTGAATTTTTTTATAACTCATCCGTTTAAATTATATTAAGCCTTAAAGTTCTGCATAATTAAGGGCGTGGTCACTTGAGTGACAGGTAGATTGCCGCTGCTGTCTGTGAGCCATCATGTTACCTCAGCTAATTCCAGCTGCTGAATTTGGCATCTCTGCCGTGTTTGTGCTTTTCTTCGGGATTATTTTATTCAATTATAAAGAAATATGGCTTGCTGTGTTAATGGTCGAGACTCATGTGCATCTGTGTAGATCTGCACACATGCAGAAGATAAACAGAACACACGTTGTTGGATCGTGGCATTGGCTAAAAGTTTTGTTCGTGAGATTTACTACAATGACAATGGCGGGAGAATATTAAACTCCGACAGCACTGCTTGGATATTATAACTAAAACTGCTGCACTATTTTGAAAAATTATATTTTGCATCATTTCAGACGAACGATGATAGAGAGCAGATCATTCAGAATGTGATGCAAACAATGAATAATATATCAATATTTCATGGATTTAACGCTTTTGTGGACAATAAGTACTGTTTTTTTTTTGTTTTTCCATGGACACTCATGGTCATGGACATTTTACCCAAGTGCCACACAAGATTCATCTAGCGATCGCTACATAAAGGTATGACGTCCCGTTTGATTTTTCATGTTGTTATTTGCACACCCGACACAAATTAATTACTGATGCTGGATAATCTATATTGTAAAAAAGACACAGTATATTGACAGTAAACCTTCAGAACTTTCTAATGATATAACGTAATCTTTATTAATATTTTAGATAGTAGCTAAGATAGATAGATAGCTCCTTTGCCTGCTAACATGATCACGTCGAGATAGGCGGGCTGGTTTCAGCAACCAGGCACAATATTATCACGTCCCGCCTCTTTGCCCAATTTCAGTTATCAGGAAGTGACGCGCTGCTAAGATGGCAGCGGCCTCATTTTCACTTTAAAAATGCTCTTCAGAAATCTACGGGTGATGTCACGGACACTACGTCTATATTTTTTTACAGTCTATGGTTTTTGCTCACACCCAAATAGGGGCAAATTTGACAAGCTATAATAAATGATCTGTGGGGTATTTTGAGCTGAAACTTCAGACACATTCTGGGGACACCAGAGACTTATATTACATCTTGTGAAAGGGGCATAATAGGACCCCTGAGGTGAGATTAGAAGTATGGGTTGCACAGGTGCACACAAAGTCTGATAAATCTGTTCTTCTCAAGAAAGATTGGTTGGTGTGAACCATGCCTCAATCCCCAAAAGCTTAAAACAGCATTACAGAGATACACAAAGCTGGAAAAGGCTGCAAAGCCATTGCTAAAGGTGTTCAGGAATCCATGAATACAACAGGCAACCCTGAAATAGAAGAGAACCAAGGATCTCTATAAACTGTGAAAGCCTAAAAAAAAAAAAAAAAAAAAAGTGAAGAATGTTCACGAATAGACAACATGAAGGAAACCACTGCTGCCAAAAACTAAAACACTGTGGCATGTTTGCCCAAGATCACCTGATGTGCCAAAAATCTTCTAGGAAAATGTTCTGTGGACAAAATAAGAAAAAAAAAGATTTTGGCAAAAATCCTTGTTTAGAGGAAAAAGAGCACTGCAAACCCACACCAAAACCTTCCCAGCTGTTAAGTATGGTAGAAGGAGCATCACGGTTTAATGCTGCTTTGCTGCCTCAGGAGCTGGACACTGCAATTATTGAAGGAACAGTGAATTCAAAAGTGTATCAAAACATTTTACATGCAGGAGAATGTCAGGGTAGAAGTACATGACTTCAAGTTGGGTGATGCAACAAGACAATGACCCAAATCACACGAGTAAATCAACTAAAGAACGCTTTGGCTGCTAAAGGGGGATTGAGAAGTTACTAAATTCCCATACTTTTTCCACCCTGCACTGAATGATTACTCAGTATATTCAATAAAAATGTAAAAAGTCCAATTGTTTGTTATATTAGTATAACCAGATTGTAAAATTCAAATCAGACTAAATTTTTTGAGCAATTATTGCAGAAATCCATTTTTTTTCTCCAGTGTTCACAAATGTATTCTTGCCACTGTAAAGACAAATAAAGCAATAAAACTCTGCATACATTTTCATTTGCACATTTATTAATACATGGACATTTTTTCTTTGAAAAACAAATCAATAAATAGATTTGTAACACTGACCAAAAAACAAACAAAAAAAAAAAACACCAAAACATGCCCAAATATACAATTATGGTACACGTAATAAATAAACACCAAACCTGTTGATGACATCAACTTATATCACAGCTTAAACCAGTGTTTTGCAGTTTGTTAGGAATGTTTACATGTCAGCATTTACTAACTAAATGCAAATAAAAACATTTTAATGTCATTAAACAAGAATTTGTAAGTACAGTCTTGAACTGTTTAACGGAACAGTGACTGGTATTTTTTAGGCCAGAGATCTTCAGCAGTGTTTATTTAGAGCAGGGGCGCCCAATCCTGGAGATCTACCTGCAGAGTTCAGATCCAACACACCTGCCTGTAATTATCAAGTGCTCCTGAAGATCTTAATTAGCTGATTCAGGTGTGTTTGATCAGGGTTGGAGCTGAACTTTGCAGGAAGGTAGATCTCCAGGAACAGGATTGGGCACCCCTGAGCTACAGCTTTAATCAAACACACCTTAACCAGCTAATCAAGCTCTTCAGGATCACCTGAAAATCACATTGGTGTGAAATTCGGTTGTGTTGAAGCAGACTGGATATAAACTTTGCAGGACAGTGGGTCTCCAGACTCAAAGACCTGAAATGGGTGTGTCAGACAAAGGAGACATGCAAAAAGTGCAGTGCTGGGGGGCTCCAGGAACGTGGTTGAGAACCACTGGGTTAGGCCATTCATGAAAATCCAGTGACTGTGTAGTGATGTTGATATAAAGCTCAAAGTTTAACTGACAGCATGAAGAACGATGGCCACCACCTTGTTGCAGACAACGAGCCAGCATGTGATTCCAACACCACCTGAGATAAATCAGCAAAAAAAAAAAAACACTTTATAAACTCCACGTAATTCTATTTATTTTATCCAGTCGACATGTAAATAATGGGCCTCATTTATGAAACAAACGTACAACAGAAAACCATGCATTTATCAACAAGAACATGAGTGTGTATGCTAGTTTTTGAGTTAGCGTGAGCTTGCGTGCAGCATAGTAGATCTGGTGGAGAATTGTAATGAGAGCATTCTGATAATTTAGATATTTATTTTATTAAATCCACATGATCGCGCAGGCACCTCGCGCGCACAGACAACATCAGTTCTAGCGTTTCTAACTTGACATTTCATCATCAAACTAAAATGCAGATAACCAAACATAAGTTATACTGCTCAAATTAAATGGTCCTCTGTAAATCAGCGTGTCCAGAGCTCAACCACATACATTTTTATGCAAGTGAAGGATGCTGTTTTACGTGGATATTGGGACAAGAGTGAAGTACAAAGCCTTAATTGTTTACATAATGAATAATAATTTAGCAAACAAAATGTTACATGCAAATATAGGAACATATTTGGATTCTTTCCAAATGAGAGAGGTGGGCCCATCAGTTTCACTTTAGCCTAAAACATTTCATTTTGGCTTGACTTATGTTGTTTATAATGAATGCCTATAACTGTCTAATTTATGTTTTATTTTATAGTTTAATATATAATTTTATAACTACTTTTTCATTCTTGTGCTCCGAATACCATTAAAATTAAAGGATTTGTTGTAAAGGGAACTACAATAGGCCTATGAATGTTTTGTTTTATTTACCAGTATTTAATATACATATATGTATTTAAATACATAAATGAATGTAATTGTTTGCAATTACGAGGTTAGCGGGTGTTTTTGGTGTGAAATGATTTTCTCTATCATGAGATTACTTCCTCTTCTTGACCAGGTTATGTTTCTCTGTGTCGTAAACTCTAGGGGCGAGACTTCTAAACCATGAATTTTTAGGGGTGTGATATTAAAATGGCGACTGTTTTCAGCTGCCACATTTATCAATGTACAATCATTCATACGATAGGATTGCCAGCATACGAATTTTTGATGAATCACACGTGAACCCTGTCGTAAGATGATTTCTGTGCTTGTTTCTACGTTAGATTGATAAATGAGGCCAATTGTATTTATTTAGATGTCAATTTGTTAAATGCTTTTTAAATCAATAATATTGACTGAGCCAAAGTGGCCATCGAATAACGCTGGTGACTGGGACATACCTGCAACTCCGGAAGGAAAGGCTACTAGTCTCTCCAGTGGAGCAATCCATTTACTGGGCACGACAGTGACCGGATCTGCGTAATACTTCAGTATGAGTGAGATCATGAGGGCCGCCTAACAACAGACAAAATGCCATTATGAGAGAAAATGAACAAGTGATGCATAGAGATACATCTATCATATTAACACTGGAAAGTCTAAATAATAGGCAGAAAATTTTCACTTTTTGAAATGGAAGAGTTTAAGTTTTAAACAAAATCTAAATTAAAAAAAAAAAAAAAAAAAAAAGCTTGCATGTTTGTTAGTTGGGCATATTTGATACTTACAGTTGCATGAAAAAGTATGTGAACCACTTCCAGAATCTGGAAAATGTGAATAATTTTAACAAAATAAAAGAGATCATACAAAACGTATGTTATTTTTTATTTAGTACTGTCCTGAGTAAGATATTATACATATAAAAGAAATTTACACACACATTTAGTCCTCAAGACTATAGCTGAATTTATTAAAATGACCCCACTCAGAAGCATGTGAACCATTGATTCTTAACACTGTGTGTGGTTACCTGGATGATATACGACTGTTTTTTTGTTTTGTGATGATTATTCATGAGTCCCTTGTTTGTCCTGCACAGTTAAACAGAGCTCTGTTCTTCAGAAAAATCCTCCAGGTCCTGCAGATTCTTCAGTTTTCAAGCATTTTTTGCATATTTGAACCCTTTCCAGCAGTGACTGTATGATTTTGAGATCCGTCAATTGAGGGACTCAAACACAACTATTAAAAAAGGTTCAAACATTCACTGATGCTCCAGAAGGAAACACGATGCATTGAGAGCTGGGGGGTGAAAACTTTTTGAATTTGAAGAACAAGGAATATTGTACTTAATTTGTCTTCCGGGAAACATGTAAGCATCTTCTGTAGCTTTCGAAGGGCAGAACTAAATGAAAAAATATGATCTTTAAACAAAATAAGAAAAACTTGCACATCATCTTCTTGTTCAAAAGTTTCACCTCCCGGCTCTTAATGCGTCGTGTTTCCTTCTGGAGCATCAGTGAATGTTTGAACCTTTTGTAATAGTTGTGTTTGAGTCCCTCAGTTGTCCTCAGTGTGAAAAGATGGATCTCAAAATCATACAGTCACTGCAGGAAAGGGTTCAAATATGCAAAAAGTCCTTGAAAACTGTAGAATCTGCAGGACCTGGAGGATTTTTCTGAAGAACAGAGCTCAGTTTAACTGCTCAGGACAAACAAGAGACTCATGAACAACCATCACAAAACAAAAAAACAGTCATGGATCATCCAGGTAACCACACACAGTCTTGTGGACTTTATGTAAACATCTTTTATGTAAAATATCTTACTCAGGACAGTACTAAATAAAAAATAACATGCATTTTGAATGATCTGTCTTCTTTTTAAAAAAAAAAATGATTCACATTTTCACAGATTCTGGTTCACAAATTTTTTCATGCAACTATAAGCCTTTTATGGCTCATATGGTATGATATAGCAAAAATATGCAATTTGGTGCAGTTACTGATATTTATATGGCCAAAAAGATGAAATTCTGATTGTTTGAAATATAAGTCAATGAGATCTTTATAACAGTATAACAGACTAAAATGCATATAAATATCAGTTGTCACTCCACACGATTTTTCTAAAAAAAAAAAAATGATGCATGTATAATCAAGTAAACCTAAGTTGCTTCAGTCCAGTAAGTTTTTATCCTGAAATATTACTAACAATATAAAAGTTATTCTTACATTAACTAATAAAACATGTAAAGTTTTCATAGCAAAAAGACGCATTTACCACAATCTGAAGGTGGACTTTTTTACAATTATACTAAAAGACCTTTTACTTAGATTGTGTACAACAGGTTTTTCAGCAAAGTTTTGATCATGTTGAAATGTGCAGATCAAATATGATACCATAGGTTTAATTTATGGGGTTAATATGCAAATTAAAAATGCTCCTAACTCACCTGAGAAACGTAAAATACAATATTCACAATCCATTTCATTTTTGCTTGCTGTGCAGTTCTTGACTTGACTGTAGAAAAGAAAAAACAAAACAAAGAATATAAACAAAAGGCCTGAGAGAATTTCTGTCTACTCAAGGTTTCCTTTAAAACAGGCTACCTCAAACCCAGTCCTGGAAGGCCACTGCCCTGCAGAGTTTTGGTCAAACCCTGTACCTGTAATTTTCTAGCAACTCTGAAGCCAAGCCGCTTTAAGGCAAACCTTCAGGGTTAGCAAAAAAGTTCAAAGCTGCAGTACACAGGGAAGGAGACCCAGCTGTGTTTAACTCCACTTTTAGACATTCACTCGCAAACTTCCCTAAGCACTTTGACAGAGGGACCGAGACTACTCAATATGTTCACTTCAGGCAGATCCACAGACCACAATGCAACATGATTGTGATGTCACAGTAGATCGCACCTAATTTACCCCCACCCCCACACAACTCTAGTGAAGACCTATAGAAAGGTGCGTATAACAAATTCATAAGGAAAAAGAAAATGTAAATAATAAATCAGCTCAATAGTGGATTTCAAGTAATTAAGGGTTTAGGGCATTCCATTTTTACACATTGCAAGGGCTTCGCCAGTAGTGGGCACTTAAGAAGAAATTACGTACATCAGAGTGAATAAGATGGAGGGAGGTTTGTGAGGGAAGGGCATAAAAAAAAAATTAAATCCAGCCCATGTAATGTGATTGGTTATCAAGGCAAACGTGATCTAAGTTGGCCGTTTCACTAGATAAGACCCTTATTCCTCATCTGGGATCGTGTAGAGCCCTTTGAAGCTGCACTGAAACTGAAATTTGGATCTTCAACCCGTTGGTAACTGTTAAAGTCCCCTATATGGAGAAAAATCCTGGAATGTTTTCCTCAAAAACCTTAATTTCTTTTCGACTGAAGAAAGAAAGACATGAACATCTTGGATGACATGGAGGTGAGTAAATTATCAGGAAATTTTAATTCAGAAGTGAACTAATCCTTTAAAGCTGCAGTCCGTAAGTTTTGCCTCTTTGCAATTACAGTTATTTGCAGAATTATCCTCTTTACATGCGTTGTGCATCGGCACGACTCCTCGGCGCGGATGAATCTGATGTTTGCTGTCAGTCCACACCGGTGTGGATACTGTACTTCAGAATCACAGATTCTACGTCTTGGAAGTATGGCCAATATAAGAATTATCACCGGAAAATGTCATCTAAACAAGTTTAACATTTCTGCCACTTTTGTTCTGACCAACTGAGGAAAAAAGCATTAGGCCTACAATAAATCACGCTGCCAATGATGATTAAATCTAACGATCGCTTAGCTCGGATCACGTCAAACTATTATTATTATTAATAATACAATAATTATTAATTATACAATTAATAATTATTAATTAATAATTAATAAAACAAATTATTATTATTATTGTTATACTTTGTTCTCAAATTGTTAATGTTAACAACATCCACTTGGTGACACTTGGACCTTTCTGGATTACAATCCGCCATCAAAATGATAAGTTTAATTATTCCAGGAGAAAAGGCTATAAATGACCCGCCATCCTCACGTGTGATATAGCCTACTAGCTGGGACTTCTTCTTTATGTAAACAGACGTGACGTAATGACGCAAAGATGAACGGCGGCATGCTCGAATTTCCCACGGAAACCCACCAGTACCAACCGAATTATTATTACATTATTACAAGCTTACCGTTGTGAATCGGGCTAAGGTAAGAAGATAGTTTTGAACACTGGCTGGTTATGTACTTGCTCAATAATTGATTTTGGATAATTTTTAACCAAAAAAAAAAGTTACGAACTGCAGCTTTAAGATATGTCAGTACAAGTTACTTTCAGTTAAAACTGCTGAAACGTGCATTTTTGTCTGGAATAGGCTTAAGCCTTCTCTGTGAAACATGAACATACTAAATTTAGTCTTTTTACTTTCATATAAACATCAGCGTACATATGTAGATCACATCAAATATGGTAAACAGAAACTGAAACATGCTTGCTTAATGCATAAGAACCAATCAAATGTATTGTAATTAAATAATAACTATTATTATTTTATTACCGTTATATTGATATATAATCGCAAACTTTTGGCCAAATTGTGCAGCCCTACAAACAAGCACAACAAACCTGGATTTTATTTTAAATCACATTTTAAACAACAATCACAATTTTTATAAGAAAATGCAATTAGATTTTATTCCCGAAATAGTGCAGCCCCAGTATAAAGTGACTGTGTCTCTTCAGGAGACTTGGATTAAACTACTTAAATCATACATTTACAATTTAAATGGAGGGGCAGAAATCTCTCGGGTTTCATTTCAAGTCTCTTCATTGGCATTTCGAAGATGAACATGTCTTATGGGATTGGAACGAGTAATTGATGATATAATTTTAAGTTCTGGGTAAACTAACCCTTTAACAAGTTATAAACCATGCTTTACTCCAATAACTGTAGCTACACTAGACACAAAGGACAGCAACAGGCAGCAGCTGAGCCATTTGTCCTCCTTCATGAATACTGAAGCCGTTATCTGAAACCCACCTGCCATTTTCCACACTTGGCCTGAGACTTCTGCCAAGTGAAGAAACCTTTGGTTTCTCAGTTCTCGCCCCACTATAAAGTGGACAACGGCAATCACACAAACTAACTCACTAAAGCAATTTTGAAAACTTTCATGCTAGTTTGGCTTTCATCAGGTGTGCTGGCGGCTGTAAACATCTTAACACTTGCTGCCCTTTGCTCCTTGTTTTCAATATATCAATATTACACATGTTGCGACTCAATTTGGCAGTTTTGTGGGCTTCTTTCTGTGTCGTGCTGGTTAGAAAGCAACCAACAGCTTGTCACTTCATCAGCAATCTTGCTGCACATGCATGTAATGCACATACACCTATAAAGAAAGCACAAAATAAGAACTTCATAATGTTTTGTTTACCAAGAGTCTTCAGTTGATCAGTCATCTTGTTGATCTTGCGTTCCAGTCTAGCGTATCTGGCGAACTCGTCCATCATGCTGATGGTGGACAGCTCCATCCTCATGTTCTGGATCTCATTCCTCATCTCCGTCTCCTGGTCAGCATCTTTCTGAAAGACCTTCGACAGCTATGAGAACAAACACAAAATCTCATAATGTACATGTGCTCATTCATTTTAGATGCAAAGCTTTTACACTGAATATCCCAAAAATGGAATCAAAAGGGAGATTTATTGTTATTACTGGTGAAGACCTAAGAAGGCTATTAAAGTTTGTTAAAAAAAAAAGTTAATTGTGATGTTTATCTTACAATTCTGACTTTTTCCCTCTCAATTCCGAGTTTATATCTCAGTTTTGTCTTTTTTCCCTCTCAATTCCGAGTTTATATCTCAGTTTTGACTTTTTTCCCTCTCAATTCCGAGTTTATATCTCAGTTTTGACTTTTTTCCCTCTCAATTCCGAGTTTATATCTCAGTTTTGTCTTTTTTCCCTCTCAATTCCGAGTTTAAATCTCAGTTTTGACTTTTTTCCCTCTCAATTCCGAGTTTAAATCTCAGTTTTGACCTTTTTCCCCTCTCAATTCCGAGTTTATATCTCAGTTTTGACTTTTTTCCCCTCTCAATTCCGAGTTTATATCTCAGTTTTGTCTTTTTCCCTCTCAATTCCGAGTTTATATCTCAGTTTTGACTTTTTCCCTCTCAATTCCGAGTTTATATCTCAGTTTTGACTTTTTCCCCCTCTCAATTCCGAGTTTATATCTCAGTTTTGACTTTTTCCCTCTCAATTCCGAGTTTATATCTCAGTTTTGACTTTTTTCCCTCTCAATTCCGAGTTTATATCTCAGTTTTGACTTTTTTCCCTCTCAATTCCGAGTTTAAATCTCAGTTTTGTTTTTTTCCCTCTCAATTCCGAGTTTAAATCTCAGTTGACTTTTTTCCCTCTCAATTCCGAGTTTATATCTCACAGTTTTGACTTTTTTCCTCTCAATTCCGAGTTTATATCTCACAGTTTTGACTTTTTCCCTCTCAATTCCGAGTTTATATCTCAGTTTTGTCTTTTTCCTCTCAATTCCGAGTTTATATCTCAGTTTTGACTTTTTCCCTCTCAATTCCGAGTTTATATCTCAGTTTTGACTTTTTCCTCTCAATTCCGAGTTTATATCTCAGTTTTGACTTTTTTCCCTCTCAATTCCGAGTTTATATCTCAGTTTTGACTTTTTTCCCTCTCAATTCCGAGTTTATATCTCAGTTTTGTCTTTTTTCCCTCTCAATTCCGAGTTTATATCTCAGTTTTGACTTTTTTCCCTCTCAATTCCGAGTTTGAATCTCAGTTTTGTCTTTTTCCTCTCAATTCCGAGTTTATATCTCAGTTTTGACTTTTTCCTCTCAATTCCGAGTTTATATCTCACAGTTTTGACTTTTTTCCTCTCAATTCCAAGTTTAAATCTCAGTTTTGTCTTTTTTCCTCTCAATTCCGAGTTTATATCGCAGTTGACTTTTTTCCGCTCAATTCCGAGTTTATATCTCAGTTTTGTCTTTTTCCCTCTCAATTCCGAGTTTAAATCTCAGTTTTGTCTTTTTCCCTCTCAATTCCGAGTTTAAATCTCAGTTTTGTCTTTTTTCCTCTCAATTCCGAGTTTATATCTCAGTTTTGACTTTTTTCCCTCTCAATTCCGAGTTTATATCTCAGTTTTGACTTTTTCCCCTCTCAATTCCGAGTTTATATCTCAGTTTTGACTTTTTCCCCTCTCAATTCGAGTTTATATCTCAGTTTTGTCTTTTTTCCTCTCAATTCCGAGTTTATATCTCAGTTTTGTCTTTTTCCTCTCAATTCCGAGTTTATATCTCAGTTTTGACTTTTTTCCCTCTCAATTCCGAGTTTGAATCTCAGTTTTGTCTTTTTCCCTCTCAATTCCGAGTTTATATCTCAGTTTTGACTTTTTTCCCTCTCAATTCCGAGTTTATATCTCACAGTTTTGACTTTTTTCCTCTCAATTCCAAGTTTAAATCTCAGTTTTGTCTTTTTTCCTCTCAATTCCGAGTTTATATCGCAGTTGACTTTTTTCCGCTCAATTCCGAGTTTATATCTCGGTTTTGTCTTTTTCCCTCTCAATTCCGAGTTTAAATCTCAGTTTTGTCTTTTTCCCTCTCAATTCCGAGTTTAAATCTCAGTTTTGTCTTTTTCCCTCTCAATTCCGAGTTTATATCTCAGTTTTGTCTTTTTTCCCTCTCAATTCCGAGTTTATATCTCAGTTTTGTCTTTTTTCCCCCTCTCAATTCCGAGTTTATATCTCAGTTTTGACTTTTTTCCCTCTCAATTCCGAGTTTATATCTCAGTTTTGACTTTCTTTCTCAGAATTCTGAGTTTACATCTCACACTTTCTTCTGCCACAGAATAACTAAATAAACAGGTAATTGTAACTTTTTATCTCACTATTCAGATTGCAAGTTTATATCTCTATATCACTTTTATATTTATATGACTTTATATTAACAACAATAATCTAGACCTTAAGAAACCAGACATTAGCATGTTTTGTTTTGTTTTAGATATGGAACTATAGTAAAACTATGTTGTTTTTTGGACATATATGGTACGAGTACACTGGAGTACCATGTACATGAAATGGCATGTTATAATAATTAGTGATCATTCAGTACCATCCAGATAACATGGTATTGTCCAATTCATGAAAGAATGGCACTTTTATTGATTAATGAAAATATTATTATCCCACATCAAACGTTTGTTTGGTACTAGTACTGCTGACCGCTAGTTGGTGTTTATGAATGAGATTTACTTGGTTAAAGCTAAAGAATGGTGGTAGTTTAACAGAGCAGCTTTTGTTTGCTGTGACTGCATGAAGCTCCTGTAGGGGTAGCAGACATGCTGTATCACAGAGCATTATGGCGTCACATCACGACTAATATACTTTTGAAAATATAGATGTGCTTAAGCGTCCCTAAAACTCTTTTGAATCAATACTTACAAATGAAGAAATGGATGGCAGGAATGTTTTGACGAGGTTGCACAGAAACACACAGCTCAGTACAAGGAACCAGTTAAACCCGGCAGCCATTTTCTTTTCATCAGCCTGATCCACCCCCAATAATAAAAACACACTAGCGCTCCTTTAAACCGGTTCCTCACGTTACATGTTTAAGATATATACTAATTTCTAAAAAAAACAAATTTAAAAAACAAATTTAAAAAAAAAATATGCAAAAACATTCAACTATCTGAAAAGGTAATGTTCATAAGACAAAACTCGTTTTTTCTTTCTTAAGCGACGTGTTTCTTTAAATTCATCTGCAAAGCATGAAAATATAACCAATACTAAAGATATTTACATGCTTACGAAAACAACAAATGCAGAAAGTGGCGCCTAAAGTATATAGAAGCAAATCTGTGATTGACATCTCAACCTATCCACACGCGTACTTTGCTTTGGTTTGAAATGCGGTTGCCAAGACGTTTCAGCCAATCACCGCCGAGAAGGGGCGGAGCGTAGCTCGCATCACGTTAGTGCTATAATGAAAAGAATATAGAAAGGGGAGATCCAATCCGGTTTCAGCTAGTTTCTGTTCCGATAGAACATTAATGCTTGCTTCAGTGTTTCCTAGACCTGGTTTTTACACTTTACTTACCAGTGCGTAAGCTATTTTAATTTATTTCCTTTTTTGTTCTAAAAGCATACAAGCTTTAAGCAGCCATGCCGAAAAGGAGCAAAGTAAGTTCGAAAATATTGGATATTTTATTCTGTTTTATAGTATGTTTTTAATAGCCTGCAATAATTAAGTGTGCACGTCGCTAGTAAGCTTTATGTAAAGTTATCTGAGTGTTTACTTCATTGGTGCATGTGTTAATTTGTAATCTAGGGCACGCGAGTCGGTGGCATGAATCTGGCGCCTTTTTACTTAGAGCTCTGCAATTGTGTCGACTGCGAGTGGATTTAACGAAAAATATACACGTCACAGAGCATTTTCGGCTTTACTTTTACATTAAAGTCGTGTTGAGAATACGCAAAGTAATAATCAGACAAAGGGGTGTAACCTCGTAACGTTTGGGCATGTTATTCCTCATGGAGAAGAGCTTGTCCTGCAAATGTTTTCCTTTTAACCGCGGTGTTTTGATGTCTTAATAACCATATACGTGTGAATTTATTACATTTATGTTTGAGGACACCGTGGGATCTTCGTTAGGCCATTGTCCAACTGTAAATACATGTGTTGTGTACGAATCCATATGGTTCTCGAGTAGGACACACACCATAGTCTTGAGCGTCATGGCTGCCTTTGCACTAAACACATTTCAAGCCTTAAATCCAAATGAGTTTGTTATCCCAGCAGGTTTATTTCATAATTACGTTTTTTGCGTGACAAGCCCGTCTGTATTTTTTCACTTAACCTTTGAAACGGACTTTGTAAAGTGGCTAAAGAAAGTTTTCACCGCGTATTTAAGTTAACTACTTAAGTAATTCTCGTTTTCTTGTTTTAATATCGACGCCAAAGCTGATTTATGTTAACAAACTTAAAATGTGTCGATGTTTAATGTGTTTGCTCGTCGAAAGTGAGTGAATTGTGTCGGTGGGGGCGGGGCTACTGTTCCCCTCCTCCCTTCGGTTCGTTACGGACATTTTTCGACATCGCTAATAGCGGTAGTAAGTTAGCTACGCTGTGAATAAATTCACTGTCATTGTAATTACCCCATATTGTAGTTCTGTTTACTTTTTATTTATTTTTTTTAACATGTTTTCGCGACAAATAACGGAATTGTATTGAAAGTATGACGCGTCACATGACCCCTCCCCCCACGTTTACTTTTAGATTACATAATTACACATAACTTGGAGGGGGTGTTTGGGGTACAACACCCCGCCCCCCTCAGTCAGCCATCTTTGTACACATACTAACAGCTTCTGTTTTCTCTGCTACAGGCTAACAATGACACTGAAGCAGCTGGGGTGAGTTTGAGTCGATTACTGTTACACATATAACACGGTTTTACATACAACTCTGATGCTTAATGCTTGTTTTTATTTGTTGTTGCCTTCTTATTTTGTCCTCATCAAATAAACAAACAGCCCAAAAGACGGTCTGAGAGACTTCAAGGTGTAAGTTGGTTTTGTCAGTCCCCCCGAATTCATATTTACACAATTAGCTTTTCGTGATGCACATAGCTTACGCTGACTTCTATTTTACAGAAACCCCAAACGCCAAAGTCTGAGCCCAAGCCAAAGGTAAATTAGTTAGCAAAATAAGCTTTATTACTCTTAGTGAGTGTTACCGGCAATAGCCTAACCATGTATTTTCTGGAACATCACAGAAGGCACCTGCAAGGGGAAAGAAGGCCAAGGAGGTAGAAAAGGCCAAACCCGAGGAGAAGAAAGAGGATGCGAAGCCCGAGGCTGAGTCTGAGGAGAAAACTCCAGCGGAGAACGGAGAGACCAAAGCTGATGAAGTCAGTCCATTTCTAATTAAGTTAGAATAATTAATCCAACCCACTGAAGTCCTCAGAGTGCTAGAGAAAATACGTCAGGTAGGGTTTCATCTGTGGCTAATGTTGTCAAAAACCTTTATTTATTTGTTACAGGACAACGGCGAGGAGGAAAAGGCCGACCAGAAAGAGGGAGCTGCTAAATAACGTTGATTACATTTCACCAGAGCTCCCGTACCTCTTTTCTTGTACAATACAGAGGAATATTTTTATTGACTATTTTCTAAAAACAAAAAAAAGCAGGTTTTTTAGTAGTTCGATATTAGAAGCTCATTTTATAGACAACTTTCAAGAGAAAAGCCTTAGAAGAGGGATTCCATCTTTTCCCACTCCAGTTTTTCCTGAAGAAGATTTGCAGTCATGAAACAACTAATGACTACTTCTTGTTGTTATTGTTTTTTTCTGACTCTGTTTTGTTTTTTAAAAAAGGGAGGGGAGTGGAACAGGTTGGAACAGGTTGCAACAGATCGTGCGATTGTGCCATTTTTAGAATTTAAAAAATGAAATTTCTTGAAACTGGGAGCGTTTGCCTGAGACACTAACATTCCATAGGCAATGTGATGGATGTCTGTATGTAGCCTGTATTGTATGGGAAGGGGGTTCTGTAAGGAAATGCTTTTGTTTTATTGTTTTTTTTTATTATTATTATTGTAAGCTGTATTCTATCAATTGAAACCTCTTCATTCAAACCGATTTATGAATCAACGGCTTTGATTGATGATCCTGCTCACTAGTACTGGAACACTCATCAGATTTGTGATTTACATTGACTTTTGTCTCTGTGTGGTGATAGCATTGCAATAACATTGTTGTATAGCTGCTGTGAAAAGGTTTTCATAATTTCTATATGCAGTATGTGATGGTACTTTAAGAGGATGAAAAATGGAATTGTGCGTTAGCAAAGCTAATAACAGCTGTGTTACAGTGTTAAACATGCAGGTTGTAGCTGATGTTATGAAAAATTACTGTAATTTCTTTCACGTGAACATGCCAGCAGTAGCTATATCACTCAAAGTTTTTAGGTTAAAAGTACACATGTACAGTTTCTTTTTTTATTTCCGTTTTTTATGTAGCTGTATCTGTAATGATTGGTATGATATGCCAATAAAATGGGTGTAATTTCACCATGATATTTTGCCCTTCTGTTTTCCTTTATATTCAGTGGAATGAACAAAATATTCAATATCCAACAGGTTAAATTCCATGTGGAAGACATAGCTAGAAAAGTAATTATTCATTGACATTATCTTTCATTTAATATTTTTATATACACACACACTACAGGTCAAAAGTTTTTGAACAGTAAGATTTTAAAATGTTTTTAAAACCCATTTATTTGCTTTATTTATTTGATCCAAAATGCAACAAAAACGGTAATATTGTGAAATGTTATTACAATTTAAAATAACTGTTTTCTATATGAATATGTTAAACTAATTTATTCCTGTGATCAAAGCTGAATTTTCAGCATCATTACTCCAGTCTTCAGTGTCACATGATCCTTCAGAAATCATTCTAATATGCTGATCTGCTGCTCAAGAAACATTTATTGTGTACAATTTTTTTTTTCAGGATTCTTTGATGAATAGAAAGTTCAAAAGAACAGCGTTTATTTGAAATATAATCTTTTGTAACATTATAAATGTCTTTACTGTCACTTTTGATCGATTCAATGCATCCTTGCTGAATAAAAGTATTGATTTCTTTAAAAAAAAAAAAAAATTCTTACTGAACCCAAACTTTTGAACGGTAGTGTATAATGTTACAAAAGCTTTGTATTTCAGATAAATGCTGTTCTTTTCAACTTTCTATTCATCAAGGAATCCTGGAAAAAAAAAATGCATTTGTTTTCAACATTGATAATAATCATAAATGTTTCTTGAGCAGCAGATCATCATATTAGAATGATTTCTGAAGGATCATGTGACACTGAAGACTGGAGTAATGATGCTGAAAATTCAGCTTTGATCACAGGAATAAATTACTTTATAAAATATATTCAAACAGAAAACAGTTATTTTAAATTGTAAAGATATTTCACAATATTACTGTTTTTACTGCATTTTGGATCAACTAAATGAAGCCTTGGTGAGCAGAAGAGACTTCTTTTAAAAACATTTAAAAAAAATCTTACTGATAATGTATACAGTGTTGTAATATTTCATATTCTATCATTGGCTAGAAATTGTTCTTTGTGAGTTTATTATATGTATATATTTATAAATCCTGTAAATTAGTTTGTCTAATATCTCCTTTGCATGAATGTCAAATAATGTCATATTTAGATATTTGGAATCTGAACACAGACCTGATTATAAACTAAATCATATTACAAACTCTTTTTGTGTGTGTGTGTGTTGGGGAGGGGGTTGTGTGTGTGTATGTGAGTGTGTTCTGCTGTGGGAATGTTCTATGGTTTCATCTCTTAATTTGTGTGTGTGTGTCTGTCTTCCCATTCATTCCTAAGAGGGTCAAATTGATCCTACGGAATCTGCAAGGAGAGGATTTGTTATTATTGTGTGTGTGTGTGTGTGTGTGTGTGTCCGATGAACATTCCATTTTTAAAAATAAAATTAATTTCGTGTCAAAATGCGGGTTCATTTGTGTTCATTGTTTGTGTATCTAATGACAGTTTCTCATGTTTTCTGCTATAAGGAGATTAAACATCCATGCAGTTTGATGGGGTTTTAGTATCTACCTTTTGGATGCTTTTATTTTATTGTCTTAAAGGTCAGGCTAAAAGTATGTGACCAATATTCATAAACACCTCCGGTCGCCAGTATTGTAATCATTATTTACTAACCATAGTTATTAATAGTTATCACCAATATAGTTATCAATACTTCACACTAGCTCTGTATTTTGATCTCACAAACCAGCTCATATACATTAGATCTATAATATATATCTGGACCCTCAAGATGCACTTAAAATGTCACCAAATATAAAAGCAAGTGGCATCTGCAAACAAATTAAACCTGATTTAAGTGGATGTATGTTCACAGAGTAATCGCAGGTGTAGTTCTTCCCAATAACAATGGACACAGTAAATGTGACTTTGACAACCAGAATGTCTCCAAATCTAAACTAAACTTTATTTCAGAAGCACTTTTCACAATCTCTCTCTCTCGTTTAAAAGCAGCTTTAAAGCAAATCACAATGTTAATGTTTGTAATATCTTATCTTCAAGCATTATAGTCACATTTAACAGATTAGAGCTGGGTTTAAATACATTTTACAAAGATATAAACAATCAAGCTTTACATCTAAGTGCTGTACGTATGTGGGTAAAGTATATACTTATACATCCAACTTTATATATCTGTGCCATACAGTTATAAACAATATGAATGTATATGGTCAGATATATGAACTGTATATCTTTTATCATTTAAAACCTAACAAGGTTATTTTGTAAAATGTTTAGCATGAATTGTATGCTTGCTTGTGCTAACTCTTTAAAATAAAAGTCACTAGGTTTGATGTTTTGTTTTTTATGCAAAGGCATTGATACATTTTAAGTGTATATGTAGTAATTTATAGTAAATACTATAGTGTTTTTGAACCATACTATAGTAAATTGTAGAATACTGTATTATAGTAGGCTATTTACTTTGTTAATGAATGCTAAAGCATACTGAATTTATAGTGACTGATAAACTGTACTAAATACTGTAGTATACTTTAGTTTTTACTACTGTAAACTGTAGTGTATTGTAGTATAATATACTTTATAGTTGTAGAAAACTTAGTACAGTATTTGTTTATATTACTACAGTTGTTATATTACCACAGCAACTATAGAATTACCACAACAAATTACTTCAAGTACTTTACTATAGTATGGTTCAAAAACACTATAGTATTTACTATAAATTACTATACCATTTTTTCATGTGGGTTGTGTAAATTTGGCTCATTTAATATAATGTACATCACGTAATCCCGCGTGTATGTGATAATAAGTAGGGCTGGTGAATATTAATTGTTTTCGTATCTTTAAATATTCAAACCATCAGGTTCTTTAATAGACAAAAGATAAACGGTTCTACTGTCGCCATTCAGCGTGACGTCACGAACTAGCAGTTCGACCGTACTGCGAACAGAAATGCGGGTTTTCGTTGTTCCTCGAGGAACGGTTCGCTTGGAAAGCCACGACAATAAACGTTTCGACTTGAACATTGAACGTTTGGGCTTTTAAATCTCCGCGTGGCTTCTGTTTTGCTGAAGAAGACAAGCGGTTATACCCCCTCCCCCTGTTTCCGGTGTGCAGGCGGAAGTAGCTGTGAGCTCAGGCCTCATACTTCCAATGGCGACCGAAAACTGGCCGAACAGAAAGCGGGAGCAATCGTGGAGGGGTACGAAGCGTACAATCGACATTAAATAATTATTTAAATTACAAACTACACATAAAGTTCGTCTCCAAATACCGTATTCTTTGAGCTATGGCCGATACTACAGCCAGAAATGGGAGTATTTCACCCCTCGAATCGGGTAAGCCACAAAAAGTAGCATTTGGGAATATTATTAAGAGGTACTTTTGTAGTTTCCTTATCGTAAATCCAATAATAAACGATCTCGCGGTGTCCTTTCGCAGAGTTGTATTACTTGATATCGCGCTATTTGAGCACGGGGCCGTGTCGGAAAGCGGCCGAGGTGAGTTGACTTTAGTCCTCGAGACTTTAATACGAGTATATTGTGTTTAAAATGATGCTCGTGTGGATGAGAGCCCTGAACAGCGCTCATTCTCATCTGTTGCAGGCTCTTGTGTCCGAGCTGGAGGAAAATCAGGTGTGTTGCTCGAGTACTTCATGTCCATCAGTCTGTGTGTATGCTTCCCTCTTGGATTGAAAGATGGATTCGGCGATATACTACTTTTCATTATCTCCTGCCTTGAACTTTGTTTACATTTTCCGCTAATATTAAGATTATACTTTGCGTAAGTCGCTTTCCTTTCGCCCTCATTAACCCGGCTTGTTTTTTGATAGCTCCTTCCACGTCGGTTGGATTGGGAAGGAAATGAACACCCGCGATCTTATGAAGATTTGGTAAGTGTTTTGATTTTTTTCTGGAGCATGTGCATGTGTTTAATTCTCACACGTGTGTATTTTGTGACCGATTTAGGCTCGACTTTAAGTGACAGGCTTCTGAACTCTTTCCTTCTGTTTTGTTGTACATCTGTAATATCTTTGGTAACTTTGATTAGATGCTATCGGGTTATTAATACGAGCAGTTATTTGGGGTTCTGTGTTTTGACTGCTTCCCTATTATTTAGTGCTGTATTGCAGTTAGGGTGGGGCCTCGTCGGGTTGTGGCTACGTCAGGATATTAAACCGTCCAATCAGATATCGGGACTCGCCGTCGGCTTTTTATTTTGCATGTGACCTGCGCTCTGATTGGCCGATAAACTGACACGATTTGCATAAACTCCTTGCACTCAGCTGCAGGAGACAGGCTTTTATTTATGTTTTCCTGAAGGGTCGCGACCACGGTCAGATATCTTAACTGTGTAAATGGCCACAATTTAACATGGCAGCTACTTAAAATCGGAATTTAGTTGTCTGCTTGCTTGGCTAAAAGCACATTTAGGGAAGCCAGAAGTCAGATACATCCTCTAAAAAAACAAACAAACGGAAAAATAGCATTGCTTAAGGTGCAAAAAAGAACAATAATACATAATCGTGTTAAGGACAGGTTTTGCTATTACACAGTTCAATATTATATTTTTGTATTATGATAAATTTTGGTCCCTGTTTATATTAAGTGTACTAAGATTTAAATGAGTCATTTGATACAATGCACTTATTGCATACATGTTTATAAACATTGTACTTGTATTTAAAATACAAGCGTATATATGCATATAATTACATCTGTAAATAATTGACCCTTTCCTTACCTTTTAACCCACTTATAAAGGGTTATTTCACCCAAAAATAAAATGTCATTAATTACTTATTCATCTTCGGAACACAAATGAAGATATTTTTGATGAAATCCGAGAGGTATTTGACTCGATATAATCAACACTTTCAAGGTACAGAAAGGTACTAAAGACATTGTTAAAACAGTCATGTGACTGCAGTGGTTCAACCTTAATGTTACGAAGCGACGAGAATACTTTTTGTGCGCAAAAACAAAAAATAACGACTTTATTCAACAATCTCTTCCCTGTCATTCTCCTTATGCAGTAAGCGCAGTGAAGGCTGTGTTTATGTCTGAACGCCGGCTCAGTATTGGCCAAAGCTGGTCATGTGAGCAGCATGACGCATGCGTGTGATGCTGATACAGGAGTTGGCCAATAATGAGTCGGCATTCTGACGTAGAACCTGGAAGCGCTGGACGTAAACAATGCATGAGAATGACACAGTAGAGAAGATATTGTTGAATAAAGTCGTTATTTTTATTTTGTTTTTGCGCACTAAAAGTATTCTCGTCGCTTCATAACATTGAACCACTGCAGTCACATGACTGTTTTAATTATGTTTTTAGTACCTTTCTGGACCTTGACAGTGGTGGTTAAGTTGCTGTCTATGGACGAGTCATATACCTCTTGGATTTCAACAAAAATATCTTCATTTGTGTACTGAAGATGAACGAAGGTCTTACAGGTATGGAATGACATGAAGGTGAGTAATTAATGACAGAAATGTCATATATGGGTGAACTAACCCTTTAAACCTACCCATACCATCAAACCTGTCCCTAACCTTACCTGTATCCCACCTCAATCGCAGCATAGGTTTTTTTTTTTTTTTTTTTTTAATGCAACATCAACACAATAAGTACATTGTACCTAAGAATTCATTTTTATTTGATGTAAGTACGTATTAGTTAAAGACACCTAATATAAAGTGTCCAAATTTTTTTTTGTTCATTTGGAGATGCATGACATAAGTAAACATGATGGATGTAAACTAAGCGACTTTATTACATTAACACGGTGTAAAGATCCTTTGTTCTTTGTTAGGTTGCTGCCAACAGACATATCGCACCAGACCACCTTTTGCAGATATGCAAGCAGATCGGTCCGGTTCTGGACCGAGAGGTTCCGTCTGGTGTGCCAGGAGTGCACTCTCTACTGGGGGCCGGGAAACACTCTTTACTGCGAAGGTCAAAAGGTGAGATCTGGCTGAAGCTTTCAGCCCCGTCAGCTTCGGTGTGAGTCTGTCAGTTATCCAAGTCTAAATGTCTCCACCGTCTGCCGTCTCTCCATATCTCTAGACTGCGGCAGTAGCAGATGGAAAGCCTCCACGTTTGCGGCCCTTCATAGAGGGAGACCACCAGAGAGGCCTTTAAGCTGCAGGGATGCCAATATAGGTGAGTACCTTCAGTTATTCACCTGTAACAATGACAATTTTTAGTTATATTTTCTTGTCTTGGCTAAATTTTTGCTCTCAGAGGAAGAAATAAAAGGTTGCTTTTCCTTTTATCGGCATGAAATGGAAGTTGCGATCGTCTTTTTTTCCCTGTTGTGATGTATATGATTGAGTGGAACTGTAGGGCAGGACTTAATTATGTCCTTTGGGAATTGATCGGATAGTTGTTGTTTGCTCACACGGTGCACACGTCATTGGAGAAGAGATGTCATTGCGAAAGGGGAGGGAAAGTTTTTATTTTTCTTTAACAATTTTTTTTGATGAAAGATTATGAGGGTACATGAATTTTAAAAAAGTTAAAATCACTTATAAAAACACTGCAATATTCCATAAAAAAAAATAAGAATTGTCCATTTTGATTTCGTTTGGTGCACACCAGGGTTCAGATGACAGCGTTCACACGTTTTTTTTTAAATTTCAGTACCGACTTGGTACCGAAGTCGATACTTTTGACAACCCTATAGTGAATTTAACTTATATTCAGCTTTTAAAAGCAAGTTATTTGTTAAATAATATTAGGGCTGCCCACGACTAAAGATTTTCCTAGTCGACTGTTAGTCGTTCATTTAAGCCATTAGTCGGGGGAGAAATACTAAACCATAATAATGATCATTTAAAATATATATTATAAAGTGCTCAAGTGCGCACAGGCCTATAGCTTGCCGCAGCGACACCTGCTAACATAGCATGAACTTTTCTGAGATCAGAACACAAATAACCTCTAAATAACAGATTAACAAAAATATTTTAAAAATGTAGGGCATAAATGTAAAGTATAAACAAATGAATAAAAAATAGCCTGTACAGCAAACTGAATCACTTAAAAGAGAAAAATCAGTGCAAACATAATCAGGCCGACAGACAAGTAGCTTTAACGTCGAGGTCAGAACACAAACAAAATGAATAAATATAATATACTGCCAGATCAGTTGCAAAAAACACATCTAAATGCGGTTGAGGCAAAACTAAAACTAAATCAACTGACTATGTTTTCATGTTTTCCGTCAAAAATTTGTGAAAATGCACGGAAAACATTCTCCTACATTTTTAACACATTAAGTGTATGCTACATTATCTGGCAACAGGGGTTAAAAATGTAGCTAATGTTACAAAGAAGGAACGGAGAATGAATTGAATCTAATTTTATCTGGGAAACTGGGCGTACATTTAAATCTACACCTGCCATGGTGTTTCTTATCTCTCGTCTCTGATTTTGGTCTGTCATCCCCGGATTTGCAGAGCCACAGACTGTGCGGACGTCGCTGCATAAATGTAGCACTGGCCTGCTGACTCTTTCCTTCAAGTTGGGCTCATAGCCATCCCTGATCCCTGTTTAATGCATTTTCTCTTCTGTCTTGGCAAACGGAGAAATGAAATGAGTGTATTTCCTCTCTGTCATTGCAGTGGAGGTGTGTCGAGGCAGAGAGCTCACAGGAGCTCAGCGCTTCAGCACTATCAACCCTGTCAGCAATTATCAGCACATGAGGATGCACAGGAGGATCCTGGGACATCTCTCTGCTGTGTACTGTATCGCCTTTGATCGAACAGGTTCCAGGATTTTTACGGTGAGCGTCACAAATCTCTTAGGGGGGTCCCTGGTACTCAGCTCTGGGTCTTTGTTGTCCCACGCTTGACCCTGTCGGTTTCCTGACCCTCAGGGTTCCGACGATGCCTTGGTGAAGATCTGGTCCTCCTTTGACGGAAGGCTTCACTCCACTCTCAGAGGACATTACGCTGAGATATCAGACCTCGCTGTTAACTTTGAGAATACCCTTATTGCAGCCGGGAGCTGCGACAAAAGCATTCGAGTCTGGTGCCTTCGTACTTGTGCCCCAGTGGCGGTCCTGCAGGGCCACAGTGGATCTATTACCTCTTTACAGGTGAGAGTGCCATATGACTTTAGAGTACTTGTCTTTAGGGGAGTGTGATATCACGATTTTAGGTTGTGAACGATTAAAATGTTGCTACTATTGAAGCTAGTTTCCGCCACTAAATAAAAAAATATAAAAGGTAATTGCGACTTTTTGTCTCACAATTGACTCTTTTTTTTTTCTTGTAATTGCGAGATATAAAGTCAGAATTATAATTTATATCTCGCAATTCTGACTTTATCTTGCAATCCTGAGAAAAATCTCGATGGCCGTTTATGAGTGCTATTTATTCATATTATATATTTAACATTTTAAATAGTTAAACTTTTAAAATAACAGTCTCCGTGCTCACAGCGTCACAGACATTAATATTTTAATGATTTATAAAAGATGAATCACTGTCTGGCCATCTGCGGTTTTGGTATGGAGATAAAGGTTATGATTATAATTTTTGGTAGTATTACACCACATTGTGTGTGTATATTGGCACCGTTTGTTGTTTTCTTGTGGTATGAGAGAGCATTTGGACCCGGAAGCGCTGCCGTGTGACGTCAGACTTAACAGCCGTATACAGAGACCATTAAAATGCCGCATAACCATAAAAGATAACATTACTTATTTAATCTATCATGTATTAACGACTAGTAGTAGACGTCACAAAGTCGCAGTTAAAGTCGCGTGTTTGCAAGAGAACACCGTTCCATCAGCAGCTGTTGCGTAAAGGGATAGTTCACCCAAAAATGAAAATTGTCATTTACTGACGCTCAAGTTGTTCCAAACCTGTATGAATTTCTCTGCTCTTCTGAACACAAAAGAAGGTATTTGGAAGAAGGTCAGTAACCAAACAGATCTTGCCCTCCATTGACTACCATAGTAGGAAAAATAAATACTATGGTAGTCAATGTAGGGCAAGATCTCTTTGGTTACTGACATTCTTCAAAATATCTTTTTGTGTTCAGCCAAACAAAGAATCCCATACAGGTTTGGAACAACTTGAGGGTCCTTAAATGACAGAATTTTCATTTTTGGGTGAACTATCCCTTTAATGTTAATGTTTTCAGTTGTATCATTTTCACGTTGTTTGTTCGCTCTAACAGGCATTTCTACTTCCTCTTTCTCTTTGTAGTTCTCTCCATTTGTCAAGGGCTCCAAAAGGTACATGGTGTCCACAGGAACTGATGCAACAGTGTGTTTCTGGCAGTGGGATGTGAATAATAACTGTTTCAGGTGAGGGTTTGAACCACGTTTGAATGAAAATATGAGAAGCAGGTCAGAGATTGAGGTTCATTCTTCTTTCTTTCCTTTAATGTTGACCAGCGATCGTCCACACAAATTCACAGAGAGGCCGAGGCCTGGTGTTCAGACAGTCTGCTCTTCCTTCAGCCCTGGTAAGATGGACTGAATATTTGAACTACTGCATCTCTTCACGTGTGTG
This sequence comes from Hypophthalmichthys nobilis, assembly GCA_037950665.1. Taxonomy (NCBI): domain Eukaryota; kingdom Metazoa; phylum Chordata; class Actinopteri; order Cypriniformes; family Xenocyprididae; genus Hypophthalmichthys; species Hypophthalmichthys nobilis. Next base: position 32,881,639 of record CM075479.1, on the reverse strand, counting down.
TGTTTATGTAAGGCTTTTTCAGTGTGCGTTTGTTTCTCTTTATACAGGTGGCATGTTCCTTGCAACAGGAAGCACAGATGATGTCATCAGGATATACTACCTGGGCAGTGGCTGTCCTGAAAAACTAGCTGAGCTTGACTCTCACACAGTAAGAGCGCTCAGTTTTTAGGAGTAGTTGAATCATCATCAGATTTTGTGGGAATATCTCATATGGTGTGTCCTGATTCACAATACTTGGCTTCTTTTGTAGGACAAGGTGGACAGCATCCAGTTCTGTCATTCAGGAGAGAGGTAACATTGGTGGTTTAATACAAACCAATGATTTTTATTTTTTTAGTGATGCACCGAAAATTAATTTTTGGTTTCGTCTGAAACCGTTTTGGAGGGCCGAAATCATTGACAGATTTGGTTATGTTTAATTGGCGCTTCTCCAATGGCACATTTTAACAGTCGGTGTCTTTCAACATGGATTAGATACAACAGTTAAACATGTGAGCTGTGTGGATATGTTGACTATAGTTGACTATAGTATTGTTTCAACTGCGGAAAGACATCATTAAAACAGCTTGCAAACAGTCATGTACCATTACATTTACTGCAGAAAAGCCATCCAGTGTCCTTAGTTTGATGGTTAGCTAGAAAAAAATTATTCTAGAGATGAGCATTTTGTTAAATATATGCACTATATTACATATTACAGGGCTCCAGACTGCAATTTATGTGCAGTTTAAAGGATTAGTTTACTTAAGAATTAAAATTTCCTGATAATTTATTCACCTCCATGTCATCCAAAATGTTCATGTCTTTCTTTCTTCAGTCAAAAAGAAATGAAGGTTTTTGAGGAAAACATTCCAGGATATTTCTCCATATAGTGGACTTCACTGGGGTTCAACGGGTTGAAGGTCCAAATGTCAGTTTCAGTGCAGCTTCAAAGAGCTCTACATGATCCCAGACGAGGAATAAGAGTCTAATCTAGAGAAATCATCGGCCATTTTCTAAAAAATAAAAATTGTATACTTTTTAACCACAAATGCTCGTCTTGCACTGCTCTGCGATGAGCCACGCATTACGTAATCACGTTGGAAAGGTCACACGTGACATAGGTGGAATACCGCGGTAGGGCGAAAAACTCGATTTTCTCTTCCAACTTCAAAATCGTCCAACATCGTCGTTTTACCTTTTTTTGTAAAGGGCGTTTGACTTGATCTTTGCACATTTGCTTTGTAAACACTTGCTTGGTAATGTTTTCCTCAAAAACCTTAATTTCTTTTTGACTGAATAAAGAAAGACATGAACCTTTTTTTTGGCTAAATGAAACCTGTAGTTTAGTAAATTAATTTAGGTGAATTACTATCATTTTACTTCATTTTGTTCTTCATGTGTGTTATACATCATTCTGTAATGTCTCTCTTGTAGGTTTGTGAGTGGCAGTCGAGACGGCACTGCTCGTATATGGCGACTGCATCAGAAACACCAATGGAAGAGCATTTTATTGGACATGTCTGCCACTCTTCCAGGGTATGGGAAGCCTCTGGAAAACTCAAACAAGTGTTTCATTGATGCAGATTTGATATGCTAATGAAGTTTCTTCTTTTTGTTTACTGAAGGTCTGCACCTTTAACAGAGGATGAAAATTTCTTCAAACCCAAAGTCACCATGGTGTCCTGGGACCGCCATGACAACACAGTCATTACCGCCGTCAACAATTATCTTCTCAAAGTGTGGAATTCCTATACTGGACAGTTGCTTCATATCCTTAAAGTAAGACCATTTACTGATGCACACATCCTGAGATTTAGTTCAAGGATTAGATCACTCAAAACAAATTTAATTGTCATTTATTTGTCTCTCCAGAAGTTCAAAATTACATTATTTTTATTTTAAGTTTTTAACATTTGGAAACAAACAAAGCAACAAATAAGCAAAGCAGACAGAGCAACAATTACTAATTAAAATCTGTTAACGGTCACCCCCTTTTTTGAACATAGACATGAAAATGTACTCTCCAAACTTAAAGGTGCTGTAAACGATTTCTGAGAAACACTTTTGAGTGTATAATATATATCGATTTCAAATATATTGATAGTTGAAATCAACCCAAACAAACACAACCCTCCCTTCATTGCTCCGCCAACAATAATGCAACGCAATGCAAGAGTAGGGATGGCTCAATACCACAATTTTGGCTTTGGTACAGTACCACAATCTAATACCGAAATATCGATATTAAATCAATACTGTGGGTCTGAATTTTGGTGCAGGTATTGCGCATAATTTTACTAATTCTCGCAGGTTTCGCGTTTATAAAGCATGAAATTACTGCAAATGCTTATTAGTAAATTAATCAACACATCAAATCAGTAATTTGAAAACTTTCTTGTGAGAAGTTTCTTCCCTCTCTATCTCTCAAAATAAGCAAATAGCGTCTGGCCTCAGAAGACATGGCGCCTGCACTATAAAAGCGAGCTGCGCGCTGCGATACGACACTCTCGTGGGCGTTTCATGACAGCTGACGGAAATCACTTGCCCACATCTTTTTAAACCATGCCAATTTGAACATCCAAGTGATTTAATATCATTCAGTAGTACTTGGTAGCTCTTTGAGAGATGATTTCTTTGTGCTTATACCAACAACGCGCACACAAGCCGCCTGGAAAGAGCTCGCACATTCCAAATTGAGTTTACTTTAAACGGTCAAATACACACACAATTATGTCAATGTCCATCTCATAGTGAGCTATTCACATGAACACAGTCGGTTATGTCTTACGTGAATGAAAATAGTGTAATAGTATGTGTTGTAGCATGTGTAATAGTAGACGACATCGGATGAATTTTAGGGGTTTAAGCTTTTGAATGATACCTAATTTATGATGATTACTAAAATATGTGATGGGGAAAAGGCAATAAAAAAGTGTCTCGGTAGCAGGACTGACAGTTAACAGGTTAAATGACCAAAATAAAACAATTTATTAAAATTAAGCAGTTTAAGTAGCCAAACAGAATTGTATCTTGCTATTTTGAGAAAGTTATTGCCTGTTTTTCTGTGATATGTATCATGTGAACAGGTCTGACACTACACCATCAAGCATGTAGATATATAGAGCTGAATGAATCTCTCTTCACCTTCTCACAGGGTCACGAGGCAGAGGTGTACGTTTTGGAGCCACATCCCTATGACCCTCGTGTCATGCTGTCTGCGGGCCATGATGGGAATGTCTTCATATGGGACCTCACCAGAGGCATTAAAACCATGCATTACTTTAATATGGTAGAGTATCCCAATGATCTTTCAGTTTGATTTCCAGAACTTCTTTCTAGTGTTGTTAAAAGTACCAACTTCGGTACTAAGTTGGTACTGAAATTTTAAAAATGTGACGCTTTTAGCGCTGTTGAGCGGATTCGTAAACAACTCTGATTGGCCATTGTGTTCACACGCTCATCAGATATGTCTGTGATTGGCTGTTTACTTTAAATCTATTTGAATGTTGCAATATGATTTAATAGACAGATTAATTGTTATTAAGAAATAAGATTGAGTGGGTGTTTGATTCAAAATCACAATCTTTTAAAGATTAATCGTGCAGCTCTACTGTGTTATACTGTATCTCAGCATTGATATCTGACACAAAACGTAAATGAGTAGCGTGAGGGCTTTTCAGTGCATTCATTACTATATTAATATTCATGAAGTGAGACATCGCTGTTAAAGGATACAGTGCTTCTCCCACACGTCCCACCAAAACTGTTTTCAGAATAGTTTAAATCTATTTGCGGTCAATGTTTATATTGTGGCGGGCCGCCACAAATACATCAGTGTATGGGCCTAGGTGGGCTCACGTCGCTTTCTCTCGTCTGCTTGAAAGGGATATTACATCACGTGACACGCATAGATAATGACACATTTCGCCCTCTGTTGGAACAAACGTGGGTAACTTCTGTCCACCTCGTCTGTAAGCAAGGACTAAAATAAAGCAAATTCATTTGAATTTTGAAAAATAAAAAAAAATAAAAAAATAATGATAGTTTGGTGAATCGTTTGTTTGTTTGTTTTTTTCTCCCAGCCCTATTAAATATAATTGATTGTGTCTGATTGGTCCAGATGCTTCAATTAGACAGGGTTTGTTTTGTTTTTTTTTGTTTTTTTTTAATCATCATTTTCCGTTTTCTGTGGTGTAGATTGAAGGTCAAGGACATGGTGCTGTATTTGACTGTAAGTTCACCCCTGATGGCCATCGCTTTGCAATGACAGACTCTCATGGACATCTGGTTATTTTCGGGTTTGGGAGCTCCAAGCCTTATGAGAAGGTTAGTATGATTTCTTCTAGTTGAGAAATCTGAAGTTGATCTTTTGACATCTGTATTGCACCAAGTTCCTAAATATAACTTCTCCATGTTGATCCTTAGCTTCCAGACCAGGTGTTTTTCCACACTGACTATCGGCCACTGATCCGGGACTCAAATGGGTTTGTTCTGGATGAGCAGACCCAGCAGGCCCCTCACCTGATGCCTTCTCCCTTCCTGGTGGATGTGGATGGGAACCCTCACCCTCCCAGGTTCCAAAGACTGGTCCCAGGAAGAGAAAACATTGCAGATGAGCATTTAGTTCCTCAACTGGGTTATGTCGCTACAAGTAAGTTCCCTACTGTCATCATAACATTGTTGTAATGTGTCCCTAGTTCACAGTTGACTGCTTTAGCATGCACAAAGTTCACTGTAAACAATGAGTTGAAAAACCAGTTTCAGAACCGGTTCTTTTGGATTAATTTCAGTTTTGGTAAAAATTCTTTTAAAGTTTTCATCTTTAGTTTAAAACCAAAGATAAAGTTTATTTAATTATCGATTAATCTAATTTATTATCATTTTTATTATAATTTATCATTTAAATTGCACATAAGACAGTTTTATATTAGCCTTTTAATGATTTGAGGGTAATGTACTGTACATCCAGCCATTTATTACAGAATAAACTCCGTCAGGGTGATCAGGACCCCTATGCGAAGCGGCTACTTGCCACATGAGTAAATTGGATACAAAATATTGATTTGAGTTGAAATATTTTATTGGCTCATTAAACGCAAAACATCCACAAAAAAAAATGTTCAAACAAAACAGACGTTTTAGGCATTATTTACAGATGTATCACTTTTTGAACAGCTTTTCACCACATAAATAATGATGGGGATATGAAATATTGATTTAAGAAACTGTTTTCAAATCTTACTTGCTTATTATCTATTACAGTATACAAAACAACCACTCTAGCAACACGGCAAACACTTTAACAATAATACTGTAGGCCTACTGTTAATACTGAAGTCCTCCAGTTTCATTTTACAGTAGATACTGTCGATAACGGAGACGTAAGATGGCACCAGCTGCATTTAAATGAAACGAGAGAGTGCGAGCGGCGTGAAACGAGAGACATGAAAGAACCGCCGGCCTCAAATACCTGGATGAGCTCCATTTTACAGCGTTGCTGTTGACGAAAGTCATTATCAGGGAATAACTGACCATCAAAATAAAGCATTTCAGAGAGCCGTGTATTTGTTTTTACTCCATTTCGATGTTAAAATAAAAGTATTTGAATGGTGGCTGTTATAACTTGCGTTTTCACTTATTCAAACATATGCTACATTAAGGTCAGCATTAGGGCTGCACAATATATCGTTTTAGCATTGATATCACGATGTGCGCATCTGTGATAGTCACATCGCAGGATGTGCGATGTCAAGTATAGGGATCCTTAATCCGTACGGACCAGACACCACGGTTCAAAACGCACCTGATTCTCGGATTAATTGTTTAACCATCATCAATAAAATTTGTTCATTTTAGGTCTTGGCTTAAAATCACTTGAATGTTTAAACTGACATTTGAGCGCACACAGACTTGAAAGAGAACTCCATTCTGAATGTGCGGCTGTTTACTGTACACACAATCACACGCAGTCGTTCAGATGCACGTGAACACCGAATGCCATTCTCTTCCCCGTCTATTTTCGCCTGAAAGGACGCATGCAAAAAAAAAAAAAAATCAAGTAAAACATTTGAGTATCCTCGTAAACACAGTTGCTAATGGCTTAGTGGCTTAGTGAAGACTATGTGGTGTTATTTTACATTTGATTATTAAATTTCTGTACCTGAATACTGTTAGACTTGCCTGAAAAATATGAAGCACTATTTATTTAATTTGTATCTTTGTTCTATTATATTTATCTATGCTTGTTATTTCATTATTTTCTATTCACTCACCTACAAAATCACCCCAATCTTACACTTTAATTTAAGGTGACTACATATACATGCTATACGGTTAAGGTTGGGGTTTGGTTTTGGGTTCGTTGTAATTTGCATAATGCACAATTTACTGTTATTTTTTTATAGTAAGCACATGTAACATGTAACTATGTCAGCTTAAAATAAAGTGTTGCATATTTTCGATTGCACGTGCGTCACTAAAAACATTATGATCATACTGAGTGTTTCTGATTTGCACCTTTTGAAAATGGCTTTCATCGCGTTTCAGGTGATGGTGAGGTCGTGGAGCAGGTGATCAGTCAGCAGTCTGCGGAGAGTGAGGAGGTTCGTCACAGCGCCCTGGATTTTGCCATCCGCCAACTTCAACAGCATCATGACAGACAGGTTGCAGCTCAGGGAGAGGGTGGTGTTCCTGCGGCTGCCCGTGTGCCAGACCCTGGAACTCCCCGCAGAGGTGCCTATACATTGATCTCTTTTGGCATTTAAATCACAGCCTTGTACTCTTTGACACCCGTTCCAGTAGATTTGCAGTTGAAGCTCCACCAAGTCTCATCTAATATTTCTGTGTTTGATTGCATAGTGTCGCTGAACGAGCGCATGGAGGTGCAGTCTCCACCTAACGTGGGTTTACGGCGCAGTGGACAGGTAGAGGGAGTTCGGCAGATGCACCAGAATGCTCCACGTAGTCAGATGGCAACAGAGAGGGACCTTCAGGCTTGGAGACGCAGGGTGGTGGTACCTGAGCTTACGGCAAGTGGCTACAGGTGAGGTTTATTTATTAATTAAATTAAATTTTATTCTCTTCAGTTATTTTATCGGTGTACAAATTAAGCCCATTATGTAATCCTGGTGAAGACTGGTAAAGAAAAGGGTCTGACATCCTTTGTAAAGCATCAAATTAATTTTTTTTTTTTTTTTTAATGCCTTCTCATACATAAGGATTAGTTCACTTTCAAATGAAAATCATCCCAAGCTTTACTCACCCTCAAGCCATCATAGGTGTATATGACTTTCTTCTTTCTGATGAACACAATTAGAGATATTAATAAATATCCTGACGCATCCAAGCTTTATAATAGCAGTGAACAGGACCAATGAGTATGAGCTGAAGAAAGTGATTCCATCCTCATCCATCCATCATAAACATTCTCCACACGGCTCCGGGGGGGTTACTAAAGGCCTTCTGAAGCGGTGCATTTGTCTAAAAAAAAAAAAAGCAAAATATCTAGTTCCGCCAGACCAACTTCCGTATTCAACGTACGAATAAAGTGTAAAACTCTTGCAGTTCAAAAAGCTTACGCTACGTCCTACTAGGGGTTAAAGAAAATATCGGTACACGTGAATATGGCGATATGTTTGGCGATACTGTATCGATTCTCAAAAACACTGTAACTATATTTACTTATTTATTTACATCCAAGAATCGTGTTCGGTTTAAACCCAACCGCTAGATGGCAGTGTTATCTCAGAACGTAAACTGACGCTGAGAAGAGCAAGGTCCGTGCATGGCTAGCCTCGCAAGACGGTAGAATTATTCCAGTTCCCGGCGCGGTGTACAGAGCTGAAGTGTGGACACATTTTGGCTTCAACTGTAAAGAAACCTCGAAGGACATCGACAACAGTCATGTTTGCAAAATAGGCCATGTTAAAATCCAAAACTTAGGAAATGCATTGAATCTGAGAGCTCACTTAACATCTGAGAATCTGAGAGCTCACGTAACAACCTTTCGCGCACAAAAAAAATGACAGCGGTGGCAGCAGAAAGAAAGCATCTGATCATAGCGATGTGGATATGTTTGCACCAGCTCTGTTCACCACTTCAGTGAAGGCACGTTTATTTAAATGGCATTTTATAAAATAGATTGCTTATACAAGCAGATTTACAGTATTAAATATGAAAAAATGGAATGCAGTCATGGAATGGACTGACTTTCTGTTGTTAAATATTTTATAAATTAAAAACTGCTATAATTTGAACTTTTTAAAAAATATATCTAAAGAATCCTGCAGTCACTTTATTATTTTTCCCTTTACTTAGATTGCACAAAAAAGTGATTACTAGTGATTTAAATACAAATTATACTGTCTTGAATAAAGTTTTGTCAGGTTTTATGCATATGGTGGTGTTCTTTATGACAGTTTTCTTCAGATTTCTAAAATTAGATCCTCTTTCAAAAAAAAAAAAAAAAAAAACAAGAAATATCACAATACATCGCCTTTCTTAAAGTATCGCAATATATCTCAATCATAGCCCCTGTATCGTGATGCGTATCATATCGCCACATTCCTTGTAATACACAGCCCTACGTCCTACGCCTTCCCTATTCAACTTACGGAAAAATTGTGACGCCAGTTTTTTTTTTTTTTTTTTTTTTTGACATGGAATAACTCAGGAAGGCAATAAGATCGGAGAAAAATTCTTTTTTGGTGATACTGTCCTACATGTGAGCTGCATCTGGTTCAAATTTTGTGGTGATGGCATATAGTTGAATAAAGCGTTCATTTTTTCGCAGCTAGATGGCGCCCATGGGCGGTAAACTCCGGTTTAGAGGCACTTCTCAGCAGTACTTAGGCGTTTTTCAAAATGGTTAGATGCATTAAAAAGCTGAGTTTCTAAGCTTTAAGATGATACCTATTTTGTGTTATTCCAATGGTTCCGGGAACATTGGATACACACTGCATCCCGGAAAGATGAGACATTCCGTGAGTAATATCTTATGATCATCGCAATATATTATGTTGATTTTGGGTTCATTTTAATCGAGAGAATCCACTTTAAATGATATGCCATTTTCTATGATCTGTGCATTTTTCATGAAGTTATGAGCACGTGAAATCTACATATTTGTATTCAGTTAGCGGCTGTGCTGTTTTTGTTGTAAACGCATATTACTCAGACTCATTAGAGGGTGAAAACATCGCAACAGAAGCATGTTGGAGGCTTGATCTGAACGTGTAAAGTCTCTGGTTTTGTATACAAAAAGAATTTTTGTGCTACCTGTATGGGTTCAGTTTTTATTGGCTCTTAAAGAGAATAACGCAAATGCATAAATGGGAACTGACCAAGAACAACTGAAACACAGGGCTATATAAACAGAGGTAGAACAAAGGAATGTAAACTAGACATGTGAAGCTAATATCTAACTATAGAGACCAATGAAGGCATAATCAGTAACCAACGAAACCAAAACAGAGCAAGGAAATTCTAGGTGTATATGACTTTCTTCTTTCTGATGAACACGGTTATATTAAAAATATCTTGGCTCGTCCAAGCTTTATAATGGGAGTGATTGGAGGATGAGTTTTTGAAGTCCAAAAAAGTGCAAGACTGTTAAACAGATTTATCATTGTAAAAATGGTTGATTTAATGGCAGTGGTTAAGTTCAGCCTGGTTATTAGAGCATTCAGATGGGCTGTATAACAATGCACATGACTTCTTCATTTAGGGCGCAGGAGTCATTCAGAACATCCAAGGGCGATGAGGAGGTCAGCCTTTACAACATCAAGAGAAGAAGAGTAACCCACGCCAGCTTCAGGGTAGGGTTCTTTCTCCTTATGAACTGAATTATGGATATTGATGTCAACACTGAGTGAACATCATGGTTCTGCCCATAGGATGATTCTGATGAAGAAGGGCCGTGCCTCAAACGTGCGCAGTCACGCAAACGACAGAAAAACCAGCAACGTAAAGAGAGTATGGCTGAAGAGTACATAGAGTTCTCATGTGAGGAAGGAGAGGAGACTGCGTCTTCCGAGGTTGAGCATTTGTGTTTATTTACTTTTTAAAACGCTGCCATATTAGACATGTCAATAACAATGTGTGTGTATATGTTTTATTGGTGCAGGATAGTGAAATGGAGGGCAGTGATGTTGATTTGTCCATTGAGGATGAAGAGGAATGGAGGAGTGATAGCTCAAGGTATTCGTGTTGCCACTGTAATTGTTTTTAAAAGGAAGCCTGTAATATCTGCAAGTTAGTTTCCAATAATACCTTACAGTTAATCAAATTAAAATTGAAACTTTAAAGAAAATGTTCAATTAAAGATAGGCAATGCCTGGCACAGCCATTTTTATTTATACTCAAAAACCATTGCAAATTTTGAGCCGGTGACATCTAATTGAAATTTTGGAATTCTGTTTGGTCCTGCTGGTGAGAAAATTATAAGCTACACCCTTAAACTGATAAGACGTCCATATAGTGATTTAATTTCATGTTGTCATCGCTAACATATTCATGAGGGAAAGATTTACACTGTCTCTTTGTTCATAACTGAAGCCACTCCTCCAGTGATTATTCCGACTGGATGGCAGATGCAGGAATAAATTTGCGACCGTCCGCGTCTCCGTCCTCCCGACGACGTGCTTCCCGCAGGATCAGCAGCTCTGAGGAAGAGGATGAGGAGGACGAAGATGTAGCGGATGAGGAGCAAACTCTAGATGAAGAGGAGCAGATGTCTTCACCCAGAAAGCACAAGAAGGCCAAAAGCAAAATGCCAAAGGTGTCTATTGGGCCGAACAACACATCCATTACTGAAAGGCCCCGATATACTCACAGCGTAGAGTTTTTCATACTTTGCATAGGGGTAAAAAGAAGTTTGAAATACGTGACCAGAGCTATATTGTTCACGAACATCCCGATGCGGTCCACGCGTTTAGATGAATATGTAATTGTGTGCTGCGCTGTTTCCACTCAATAACAAAATAAACACAACAAAAATAACAGCAGTTAAGAAAGCGCCTGATCATAGCGATGTAGATGTTTGCACCAGCTCTGCAATTCGCCTCTCCAGTCAAGTCGCGTCACATTTATTAGTGTATCACGTCACACTTCATACTATAGATTGCTTTTTATATATATATATATATATAATAAATAAATAAATATATATATATATATATATATATATATATATATATATATATATATATATATATACACACATTCCTCAACAACAACAAAGCTGGAGAATCTCACACAGCCAAAATGAGGATTGTCAGTAACGGTGTTCAGCCTTACATTGTTCAAACCGGAGTCGACACTGATGGAGAGACTCAGGAAGAAGTTACAACTTTTAGAATGAAACTGGACGTTTCTGAATGGTTAGTGGATAAATTTATGTAGTTGCTGTGGAGTTGATTCAACTCATCCACTAGCATGTGCCGTCATGTTAATCTTTTGTGCAAATCCAGTGTTGAATTGACCCTCGTTTGTGAAGCAGTCTGGTGTAAAACAACAACACTCTACTACAACAACTCTTCCTCTTCTCTAAAGCAGCCCAACATGGCCTCACCCCCTTTGTTGTGTGTTCTCGGGGGTGGGGTTTATGTAAATTTTAGGGAAGAAGCTTGTTATAGTCCCTATCAGCCGTTTGTTGTAGTCCTTAAGCCCAGAACACGTCAAGTCGAAGGTCGGCCGTCGAGCAGTTTTTGTTCGTCGGCCGACTAAGTTTTCTCAGTGTGTTCTGCACCGTCAGCTGATGTTGGTCCTTGTTGGCTTTTTTTCGGCCGATTCGACATGTTGAATCGGCATCGGTCAGTCGGGCCATCTGATCATTCTGATTGGCTGTTCAGCTACTGCCACCTGCTGGTACGGAAAGGCATTTCTTTATACGCAGGCGCAAAATAGACGTGCTACTTGGCCGTCGGCTGTCGAGCGTCGGTTTGGTGTGTCAGGGCAACTTTGGACACAGACCCTGCCGACGTGAGCCAACCCCACAGTCTGCTTTTGCCGTCACTAGTTTGTCGGCATCAGCTTGGTGTGTTCCGGGCTTAAAACAGCGGATTCTTTAAAAGAAAATATCTTCTTTGCATTGAACTTTGAGCGTCGCAACTTTGCAGATGTTTATGTTCAAACAGCAACATTACACACTAACTAAAGTTAAAAAAGTGAAATCATAATCAACCTCTCCTTTAAATAAAGCAGCTTTACAAGTGTCAAACATGCAGTAAAATTGACTCTGTCGCTTTCAATTAGGATTACAACTTCATTTTCTACTATAAAGCGGCTCTCACCGGAGAGATCATGTTTTTACTCATGGATGTCTGACCTCGACGGACTGAACAGAAGAAATTAACCGGAGAAGATCTCCACGTCATAGAAGACTGAGCCTCAGAGCCACATACCTATTACGTAATTGCCACGAATCAATGGTAACACAAAGGCATGAACTTTTCTGGAAAGTTGGCTTTGGCAAGCTGTTTCGAACTGCCGAAACAAACTCCAAACAAACATTTGTTATTCGTTTTAGCTTGAAGTATATCGAGGCCTTTTCTGTCACTATTACGAATTCTTACATGATCCTTTAAAATTTAAGTATCAACTTGGTACTGAAGTACTTTTTGAAATCCCTAGTTGTAATTCTGGAGAAGTATTTTTACTGTTGGCTAGCACTTATTTTGTGCTTGTCTTCATGAAAAAATGGTTTGAATTGAGTGCAATTTGTTTTCTTATCCTTAGCCACCAAAACCGAGGCCTCCCATTAACAGAGAGATCTCAAATGAGTTCCGTCCCCCAGCATGGATTACTGACGTCATTCCCAGAAAGTCCCCCTTCGTCCCTCAAATGGGAGATGAGGTACAGAATAAGTTTCGTCTGTATTAACGTATAACTGATCAGTGTCTAAATCCACTCTCTTTTTCTGTACACAGGTCATCTATTTTCGTCAGGGTCATGAGGCGTATGTGGATGCAGTCTGTAGGACAAACCTGTACCCCATTAACGTAGACAGACAGCCATGGAAGAAGATGGAGTTAAGAGTAAGATCAAGACAATCCTAGGATTTTACTGATTTGTTCTTATCAGATGCAGTCATTCATAAGTGCTTTGTAAAACTTTGCGTTGATCTGATCGTAACAGTTTGCATACAAACATCACTTGTCAGTATTTATTTCCGTCCATATATTTTTATGCAAATTTTAGGATGTCACATAAAAATATGCTTGATGGAAATGCCAAAATGCTCCTAAAAATCTTAAAACGCTCACAAAAAAAACGTATGTGCTCAATTAAGGTGGATAATGTTTTTTATTCGGTAAGAAAACATGCCCATAAACTGCGATGGAAACACATTTACCGAATTGATTCCTGGGTACGCATCAAATAAAAATCGTGACTTTACCTCAAGAGATAACTGAGCTATTACCAGCGAACCAATCTCATTGCAGACTATCTAAAATATTGTTTTGGTCATTTCAGAATTATTTGGTTAATTCCCTCCCAGAAGCGTCTCTCACGATTGCGTTCCCAGACACAAGGCATCCAAACACAAGATAACATGACAGCGTTTATTGCATTTCATCTGCACGCTCTGAGGTGCAAGTAACTTATTATTATATAAGAAAAATCCTCACTGATTTCACCTGTGCAAATGCAAAGTTTAATTCGCAACTTTGGATGGAGACATAGGTAGTGCAGCAAGGCTATTTTTATTTGTCTGCATTTATTTGTTGTAGTGACCAACAACAAGCCACAGATGCTGTCATAAGGTTCTGTTTCCTTGTATTTAACCATGAACATTTCTTTAAAAAAATGCATGCAACTCACCTAACCTTTAATGTTTTCAGCATGTTTGGCTTTGAAAATTATAAATCTCATGTTTTTATCAGGACCAAGAGTTTGTGAAAATAACAGGGATCAAGTATGAAGTCTGCCCTCCAACCCTGTGTTGCCTGAAACTGACCCAGATTGACCCTGGAACAGGCAAAATAACAGACCGATCCTTTTCGATAAAGTAAGTCGGCAAGCAGTGCTGGGTAGATTACATACAAATTTTAGTCCATTACTGAATACAAATTACCTGATGAAAATTGTAGTCAGGGTTCCTACACAGTTTGGAAAAGTATGGAATTTGAGTAATTTCCAGGTCTGGAAAAGAATGGAAAAATATTTGCATTTCCAGACTATTGCTGCCATTTAGTCTTCTATAATAGAAAATTAAGAATTTAATGAAAATAAATTTATCATACAAGATGTGTTTTCATGGCAGCTGTTTCGTGATTGTCAAACATGACTGAATTAATTCAAGATTCACTTTTTCATTATCCAAAAATGCAGGTTATAAGCATTTTGGGTTTCTTCTCACGATATTCGTAGCACTGTATTACAGAGCCTCGAAAAGGACCTTTGCAAAAATAAAAAATATAAGGACTTGTGTATAGGACAATAGATTAGCATATAGGACAGTGCACACTGAGCCACCTTTTGCGCCATCAGCCCATTTCGCAGTGTGGTTTCTTGGCCGCCACAGAGTATACATTAAAGCAGACCTCTAAGGCCTTGAAATATGGCGTACTGCCCTAACGAAAGCCACATTTTAAAAGATATAATTACATTTTCCATGTAATTATATCTTTTATGAACATATATAAGCAAAAGGCTGTTTTAGAAAGAAAAATGTAAAAGATAAATAATGAGGGAGAATGATTGAATTGAGAATTTACTGCCATTTTGTGAATATTAAGTAATCATGTAACCAATAAAAAATGTAACCAGTCTGATGTTTTTAAAACATAACAAAAAACGAAAGAAATTTACACAGTAAAATACCATAAAACAATGCATTCTGGGTAATATTTGTTGTAATCTATAGGATACTTTCTTGAAAATGTCAAATATTTCCAGAATACATTGTTTTACAGTATATTACTTCTGTATATTACAATGCATTCTGGGTAATATTATTTATAGTATTATATTATTACCCAGAATTCTTTTTTTATATATATATATATATATATAATATTATATTACGGTTTCAATGGAAAACGGTATTTTACTGTGTAAATTTTAGTTTCTTTAGAATTATTTTAGTAATCTAAATAAAAATATTTAATTTCTGGAATCTGATGACATAATCCAGATTGTATGTAATTGCTTACTACCCAGCACTGTTGGCAAGATATGATTTAAAATTAAAATGATCTTTCAGTATTTGTATAGATTTTTAAGCAGAAGTAATTGTTTTTGTGCCGTTTTTCCTTAGATATCATGACATGCCTGATGTAATTGATTTTCTGGTGCTGCGTCAAAGCTACGACGAGGCGCGGAACAGAGTGTGGGGATCGAGTAAGTGTGCTTGAGAATAGAGTCGAGAAAGCCTACTGCGGTACCCTGCATCAGTTCAGTCTTCTACAGAAATCAAACATTCAGTCATGTCTCTTCTGGTTTTCGTGATTTGGTTTCTGTAGATGATCGGTTTCGCTCTGTGATCGATGACGCCTGGTGGTTTGGGACCATAGTTTGTCAGGAGCCATATCAGTCTGAGTATCCCGACAGCCATTTTCAGTGCTTCAAAGTCAAGTAAGCACAAACTTTGTTTGAATTATTGGGAGCTGTGGCGTAGACCTTAGGCATTGGCTGTGATGTTAACTTTCTGATTTTGCAGATGGGATAATGGCGAGACCGAAAAGCTGAGTCCATGGGATGTGGAAGCTATTCCTGAAAACGGTACTTGACCACTTGAGCTTTATTTAACCAGATAAATGCAATGCAAATCTGCAGTCTTTGCACTAGATTCGGTTGTTTGGCTTGTTTGTTTGAAGGTGATTTATTATTGTGTTTTAATAAAGCAAATGGTCTGTTTATTGGATTGTTTGGGTTTCCATCCTGCAGCTGAACAGCCGGAGTCGGAGAGCGCGGGAGTGCCAGTGACAGATGAGGAGATGATTGATATCCTGTATAAACCTCAGGAGGGTGAATGGGGGGACAGGGGTCGAGACCAAGAGAGCGCACGCATCATTGCAGGCATAGAACAGCTTGTGACTGTGGGTACGTTTGATTTTGCAGTTATCCTATTCTGAGTTTTTACAGTGATCTATTTCTATCAATTTTGTGCCTTTTCTTTAAAGCTACACAATGCAACTTTTGGCCCGCTAGAAAAAAATCTGCATGCCTTTTGCAGAAGAACAGTGTTTTGGTTGTGCTTCGGCTCTGTGCAGATGAATATGACCCTTCACAATAGATAATGCTTTACAGTGAACTACATATGACAATTTATCTGTTCAATAAATAAATAGCTTACTCACCTTTTTGAGTAATAAAAATGCCATCTCCGATTTCAAATCACGCAGTTCTCGCCATCTCTGAAAAGCTAAGCCAAAGTTGATTCTTGTTTTGACACGATGAGCTCTGTCATGTTTTCTTTTTGCCAGCAGTCTCTCCTCTGTTCAGTGAACAGGTGATTCCCATGTCAGCCTTTCTCACCCGTTGTGACAAATAACCTATGCCACTTCAGGGCTCGACATTAAGCTTTCTCATGTGCCGACAAGTAAATCAGTCATTCACTTGTCTGAGTAAAAAAAGCTGCTTGTCCAGAAAAAAAAACGATTTTTTTTTGTGTGTGTGCATGGTGTAAATATAATTTATTCTTTCAGAATATAGAGCATATTTGTGATATAAAGCATATTTGTGATATTCACCCCGAGGGTATTTTTTCCCTAATCTTATTAAATGTATGATTCATTTCAAATTCTTGAATTTGATCAATAAATTCAATTAGAATAATAAGACACTATAAGGCTGTTTCCAATCAAATTAAATCATTTACACTGAAAAAATTACAATTTTTACAATATTTTACACTATTTTTTGAAAATACAAATTAGAAATGTTGGGAGAAAAATAATACTTTAAACATGAACTAAACCACCAGTAGGTGGCGGCAAATGACCGTCTTAATGAGTGAGTCATTGAATCATTCATTCAAACGATTTGTTCAAACAGCTGATTCATTCAAGAATGAGTCAGTTGTTTATGAATTGGTCATTGATTCTTTGACTTAACCGATTCATTCAGAACGCTGAATCAAAACAATCAAAAGCCTCAACAGCACAACCTTGTTATCGTCAGTACATTATTATCCACTAACGATCGCCACTTACACTAAATGTGATTAAAATAAGAGCCATTCTCGCGTTTTGGCGATTCCCTTATTGACGTTTTAATCAGGCTACTTGTCCAGTCAGGCAAGTAAAATTCTCTTTCACTTGCCCCTTCAAAAAATCCACTTGTCCCAGACATGCGAACAAGCGTCAATGTCGAGCCCTGCACTCCCACATCACAACTTTTCTCTGTTTACGGATAAGACGAGACACGCACGGGCGAGTGACTTATGTTTGCAATTCCCTTCCATAAAACATCCGTAAGGTCTAAAATATAAACACTTGGCTTACCATAGTGAATTGGGGAAAGACAAAAACATGTTTTGGAAGAAGGATTGTTGATGTATTGACTCATTATTTAAACTGTGTTCATTTTGAACAAAAAAAAGTTACATGGTGTACCTTTTAAGCAATCAGATTTTGATGGTCTACTAGCACTTAAAGGGTTAGTTCACCCCAAAATGAAAATTGTCATTTTTTTTTTTTACCTCGCCCTCATTTCGTTTCAAACTTTTGTTCATCTTTGGGACACACACATTTATGAATAATTTTTCTTCATCCATTGAAAGTATATGTAATTAACATTTTCAAGCTGCTAAAAGTTCATAAAGACATCGTAAAATGAATCCATATTAATTGAGCGGTATAATCCTAGTCTGAGGAGACCTCATTGGTTCTCAACATGTTTTGAGCTTCCATTTGCCATATTTGATGTGCTCTATGTAAGTGCGTTGATCAAAGTTTATATGTGAATAAAAGCCTAAAGAAATCTTTTTGTCATATAAAGCAAACATGTCTCTTCAGAACACTCTGATTAAACCACTCAATTCATTTGGATTATTTTTTTTTTTTTTTAATGTACAAGCTTGAAAATGTTGATTTAGGGAATTTTAAAAAAATCTTCATTTGTGTTTTAAAGATATGAACAAAAGTCTTACAGGTTTGGAACGACATGAGGGTGAGTAATTAATGACAGAATTTCATTGTTGTGTGAACTAACCCTTTAAATGTGACCCTCTGTCTCATCAAATGTCAATTTCTGTCCTCTTCAACAGACATCACAGCACCCTTCTCTGGTCCAGTCGATCTTGCTCAGTATCCTACATATTGTGCTGTCATTGCATATCCCACTGACCTGAACACCATCAAACTGCGGCTCAGGCACAACTTCTACAGGTTTGTAGCTTAATAGGTATAATCCACCTAAGAATAAAAATTGTTACCATTTAGATCAGTGTTCATTCTGCTTTTTTCAATGCAAAAAGCACTAAGTAGTCTGTACAACTTGTAGTCTTTAGTTTTAACTATCACCAATATTTATAGGGTTAGTTCACCCAAAAATTTGTTGTCGTCATTTACTCACCATGATGTCATTCCAAACCCATAAGACTTTCAGTCTTCAAAATACAAATCAGACCTCTACAGTGCGAGTAAAACACTTGCATATGCGACTAAATCTTCACTCTGAGTGACTAAATAATGTCTATCATTAGCCATTGGCTAATAGATTCTTAGAATTTATTCACCAGTATGTGTGTTGGAGGTTTAGCATAGATATATTTTCACTCGCTGAACACTCTGACTGAGCGCTTGAGAGTGTCTCTCCGTGTATTTCAATTCAGCTCAATGGATGCGTAGCATACCTGTATTTGACGTACCGCAAACTCTAGTGTGAAAGCGCACGACTCGCCGTCGTTTTTGCTTAGAGTGCTGTGTTTCTCACACACATGCAGAGAGGCTGAGAGAGAGTCTTACACACCACGCAGAATCATGTAAATGATATTCTTTGTTGTATTTTCCTGTCAAAATAACGGAGTTCATTTGGAATTATTCAGCTTTTAAGAACAAGCAGAAGAGATGCTGGTTTCTCCGGTAGTGGGCGGAACTAATGCGCAAACGGTAATCTCATTGGCTGATGTTCATCTATTACCGTCCCTGTTTTGATTTCAGCAAATCAGTTTGAGCGAACGCTGACAATGTAATTAATTATGAACCCAGCAGCTCATCAATCCTTAGTGCGTTGTATGTTATTATCAGTAGTTGCTAGATTTGTCCCTAAACTTTTGAAAAAAAGTCTCAAAAAGAGCTGAATTGGAAAGAAGTAAATAAAAGTTTGACTGTTTTATTTTTTTGAGGGGTGAACTCTAATTTCACATGTTTGCTTTTGGTTTGTTTCAACATGTGTTTTTTTTTTTTTTTTTTTTTTTTTTTTTAGGAGGCTGTCTGCACTGATCTGGGATGTTAAACACATTGAACAAAATGCCAAGACCTTCAACGAGCCCCGCAGCAAGATTGCAGAGTCTGCAAAAATCATAACAAATGTTCTTCTGAAGTTCATAAGGTTGGTCCTGGACATTGGTGGCAAAGATCTATCTGTGATATTGTAATGTTTAGCTTTGTAATAAACTTTCCTCCCCTCCCTGGCCACAGTAAACCTCACTGTACAGATATTATGGAGATCTATAATGCCGTTGAGAACATGGAGTACTCTGACGATGAGGTGAGTGTGCTTGTTCAACCTGTGTTTTCACTGCCTTTTCCTGGAGGACATGAGATTGATTTCATGTGGCTTTTAGGACATGGATGACATTGATGCACCTGGACCCTCTGCTGGACAAAGACTTCGCCAGGTAGTGCAAGATATATTACAATAGTAGAGCTGGGTAATATGACAGTGTATATACTGTACATTGGTAGAAATGTGTCAACAGAGACTATTACATTGTTAAAGGGGTAGTTCATCCAAAAATTAGACTTCTGTCATGATTTACTTACCCTCAAGTTGTCTGAGTGTCTTGCTTCTGCTGAATACAAAAGAAGATATTTTGAAGAACGTCAATAACCAAATAGATGATGGGCTCCATTGACTTACTATGGAAGTTAATGGGGCCCAACTGTTTAGATACCCATAGGGTGAGTAAATGATGACAGAACTATCCCTTTAACATCATACTATATATGCCCCATGGTAAAAAATTCTGACACAAAACAGTAAACAAGAACTTTGTTCTGATGGATGAGTTCGTTAAAGATGCTTCTTGTCTTGATTTCGCTAGCCATCAGTGGACGTCGTACAGGACAGGGATGCATGGAAGTACCACTGCAAACGTTTACTGGACTACATGTTTGTGTGTGAGGATTCAGAGCCTTTCCGGGATCCTGTAGATCAGAGAGAATATCCGGTGAGTCTCCAAAACACAATCAATGATATAATGTTAGGGAATTGGTCATATTTCCTAACTCTTTCCCCTCCAGAGTATTTATTTATTTTTATTTTATTTTTTAAGTTGCCAGCAAGCATCAGCATTTTTGATCATATCTTTGATGGCCCCCAGAATACTTTGTAAAAATGTGAACAGTGAATATATCAAAAGAAAGAACAGAGCCTCTTTTTATCCACATTTGAATGTGGGCAAGTTTCGTTTAAAAAAAAAAAAAAAAAAAAAAAAAAAAACTTTGAGAAAATCGCGTTTTTGTCAAAGACTACATCTGGTTCGAATTCAGAACGATGATCAAAACACAGATGGAGTAGCTCATGTTGCCCCCAAAGCTTCACAGTCCTATAGTTCTTCCTGGGTCATTACGCAGTTTTGATTCATATGCTGTTGAATGTTTGGTGATCACATTAGCTTATTTGTGCGTAAGCAATCTCCCGGACTGGTGGCAGAAGGTCTGGACCAGAAACCGGTTCAAGGAACAAAAAAATGAACGAAATTTTGACAGGAACATTATCAGAAATGGAAACAAAATCAATTTAATTGTTCTGAACAGAAACGTTTAATTGAAATGGCCATTTAAGTTTCACTTTAAATTAGGGATGCACCAATACCAAGCTCATGTACTCGTACTCGTAAAAATACCCCGATACCAAAGACCGATACCTCACGTGACGTAACTGACAGAATTTTCCGTGCACAGAGACACCAACGGCAGCAGCAGAAACAATGTCAGCCTCAGAGGTGTGGAAATACTTCAAAATTAATGATGACAACCCACACATTGTGAACTGCATGATTTCAGTCACAATTCGTTATCGATTAGTGAAGGCGGGATAGGCGGAATCGCGCTGAATGACACAGACTAGAAGCGCTCTCTCTTTCTTGCGCACGATCAGTTCTCCTCGCACCTGAATGTTCAAATGCGCACACAGTTGTCAAAATGTCCATCGTGTGGAGTATCTCACGTAAATACAATCGGTTATGGCTTAGGTGGACATAAACATTTGGGTGAAAACAGGATGTGTGTCAGTATCCATGGATTCAGTCTTAAAGGGACTGTAGCCTATATTTGTCATTAATGTTAATAAAACAACAAAAGATGTTAAATAAATATAAACATGGTAAATAAACCTACTGTATCTGAAAAACAAGTTTATTTAATTTTTATCTCTATAGTATTTGTTGTATTGTTTGTAAATGTCTTTTATATAACAACAATTTTTATATATATATATATATATATATATATATATATTGGTAATTATGCCCTTTGAAGGTTATTGGACACTGTGACATTTTTTTTCTTTAAGTTTGTGATAAGCACATAAAAATTATTACTTTTTTCATTAGAGTAATAATGAAGAAGCTGTCTTACATTCATTAGTCTCACTGTGTTGTGCTTGGAAAACTGCAACATCACAAAAAAAAAAAAAGAGAAATTAATAAATGTATCGGTATCGGCGAGTACTAGGAAAAAAGTATGGGTACTCATACTCAGTCCTTAAATTGTATCGGTGCATCCCTACTTAGAATTAATTCGTTTTGGCCTGATGTTTATATACTGTTAAATTTAGAGGATTTGTTGTGGAGTTAGAAGAACTGAAATAGCCTGTAGCTTTATAGTGTTTATAAGTTATGTTTACAAACATTATAAACAGTATAAAGCTATAGGCTATTTGTAAAAAATTTGATTTATTTACCGGTATTTTACATTTATTTCGGAATCTAATAAATTGCGACATAGGCTATACATGACTTTTTTCCTTTTTTCCTCTCAAAAATGCAATTTTATGCGAGTGGTGCTTTTTTTTTTTTTTTTTTTTTTTTTTATAAATACAGCAAACATTTTAAAATACTGTATCTTGAAAAAATACTTTAATTTCTTGAAACTGTAGACAGTTTTTTCTTTTGTTTAATATTTGGACAATCTTGTTATAAAAGATGATGTTGTATAGGCTCGACGGCAAATACAAGGACTTCACTGGGGTTCAATGGGTTGAAGGTCCAAATGTCAGTTTCAGTGCAGCTTCAAAGAGCTCTACATGATCCCAGACGAGGAATAAGAGTCTTATCTAGAGAAACCATCGGACATTTTCTAAAAAAATAAAAATTATATACTTTTTAACCACAAATGCTCGTTTTGCACTGCTCTGTGATGCTCCACGCATAATGTGTGTTTTCCTCAAAAAATTCTGTCAGCTGCTTATTGGTTGGCACATTTTCATCACCAAACAATTAAATAAAATTTTCCACACCAGGGAAAAATGTTTGTTTGTCATCTATAAATGTTCATACTCAACACAATAGCTCTCTATAGGAATGCATTATTTTTATTAAAGTATCGTACGTGCCGAATATTCACATTTGGAGTGATAGTAAATGTTAACTGCTAATGTTGAGATGTATTCGGTTTTAGGGAGTTCATAATTCCAACCCAATAAGACAAACTGATTTAAATGTGGGATCAAACGTTGTCAGTAGGAGTGGGCATTGTATTTATATTATTTTTATTTTTTAAATATGTCAAAACAAAGAGTTGTCTATCTTTGAACAAAGATGGTTAATAGTAATAGTTTAGTCTTTATAATACCGTGTCTTGGTGTCTCCAGGATTACGGTAATATTATCGACACGCCTATGGATCTTGGAACTGTGCGGCGGACTCTTGAAGAAGACCACTATGAAAATCCCATAGACCTGTGCAAGGACACCAGGCTTATTTTTGCCAATGCTAAAGCCTACACGCCAAACAAACGGTCAAAGGTAACGTATTCATGTCTCTTCTGTCATCTTGTCTTTATGCCTAATTCTTAAAGACTCATTGATATCCTCGTGCTGTTTTACAGATTTACAGCATGACTTTGCGACTATCAGCGTTTTTCGAAGAGAGTATACGCAAAATCATTTCTGACTACAAGACTGCCGTCAAAAGTAGCTTGAAGCTGCGACGCAGTCAGAGATTCAGGAAGAAGTCGCAGCATCAGGACTCGGCTCTTTCCAACCAAGGATCCACACGGTAAGCCTGATCTCCCTGTTCTCTTATTCTATTCTCCTTTATTCTTCTGTTTTGTTTGTGGCCATTAATAGTTTCCATGCTGAAGACAATAAAGCTGTCCTTGTTTCTCCTCCTGGCCCTAGTCAAAAGAGGGCTACTATAAAAACTCAGGAAAATGCAGAACAGTCTACAGCCAAATCTACCTCAGCCAAAGTGTCTGGACCAGAGCGCCGCAGAGTCAATGAAGCCAAGGATACCTTCAGACGGAGTGGCTCATCTTCATCCGGTAAGACAGACAATTCACAAAACTTATGTTTCCGGTATTAAAATGTAAGGCACTTGGTTGCTGCACGTTGTACCCAACACCACCAGTTCACTTGAAAATGAAAGTTCATTTACTCGCCATCATTGGAATGAACTTTCATTTTCAAGTGAACTGCCTATGTGTGTAAATAAATTATGCCTAAGTTGTAAACGAAACATTCTACTAGGTTTTGTGAACTGGATCAACAATTTCAACCAATCTTTGTTCCTGTTGAATGCGCAGTGCTTTAACAGGCACTATTTTGGAGCCATTTATCAGTTGACCTGATATTACAAAGATAACAAATTAAGTCGAAAAGAGTAAATATTGGTAAACCAATTATAGGTAAATCTCTAATTAAAGGGTCTATTACTTTTATTACATGGGGCCATTCCATAGTTTAAGTTTGTGCTTTTGATTTATAGGGTCTGATCATGACAGCAAACAATCTTTGAGTCAGTCTGAAGAGGAT
Organism: Hypophthalmichthys nobilis; assembly: GCA_037950665.1. Lineage (NCBI taxonomy): Eukaryota > Metazoa > Chordata > Actinopteri > Cypriniformes > Xenocyprididae > Hypophthalmichthys > Hypophthalmichthys nobilis. The sequence continues at coordinate 32,857,513 of CM075479.1, read as the reverse complement.
GAAGAACCTTCATCTTTGTCTCGTGTCTTCAGACGAGAGACTAGAGCCACGAGAAGAGCTGCGCAGAATAAAGGAGCAAAACGAAAACATGGTGAGACCCCACAGTGTGTGTCATTGGGCCTCGTTCATGAAACTTTTGAAAAAATGAGTAAATTCAGAGTAATTTGCTTGTAAAATGGGCCTTCCTGAAAACTCTCCTTTGGATTCACAAACGCTTTGTAAACATCAGATTTGATAGTTAAAGGATTTGAGATGAAAATTAGCCCAAGCTTTACTCACCCTCAAGCCATCCTAGGTGTATATGACTTCTTTCTGATGAACACAATCTGAGAAATATTAATAAATTTCAAGCGCTTTCAGCTCTGTCCACCTAGTAAAAAAGTGTGACAAACAAAATTTTCCTCATGCAGCGACTGTTTTGTGTATCCTAGAGAGCCATGCCAAGGTGAATGGGCACAGCAGGTCACATGAGCGTCAGAGACCACGACCCTGCAGCGATTCTGACCAGGAGCCTTCACAAGGTTCAGACACCTCAGAGAACGAGTCATCGTCTTCTGTCAGTCGCCGGCCAAGGACCCGCAAGACCGCCATGGCAGCGGTCAATAAGATGAAACTCATGGATACCCTGGAAGACGGTGACGGCTCGGATGAGGACGGTCGTGGAGGCGGCACACGGCCCGCAACCCGTGCTAGCAAACGCTCTGCTGTCATTCAGAGCAGTTCTGATTCAGACGAAGAGGAAGCTTCTCAGGAGGGTATAAACATCTACATCACTTACCTTGAAATGTTTTGTGTAACTTCTGTCCAAATATCTAATGTAACTTAAATGTTTTTAATGTTGTCCTCCTCACAGAGTCAAATGAAAGTGATGCTTCCGTTAGTGAAGAAGAGAAGAGTGGTGTGAGCGTGGACAGTGACTCATCTTCTCACAGCAAAGAGGAGAGAGCATCTGCTGGCCGCAGACCATGTAGACGATCAGCAGAGAAAAAGGGTATGTTTGGTAGTATCTCCCCTTCAGCTATTGAGCTCTACAGTCAACATGAAATCAAAATGTTTATCCATCTACACATCCCTGTTTTGCACAGTTCATAAGTACAAAAAGAAGAAAGTTAATTTTAATGAGAACTAGTGCTGTCAATCGATTAAAACAAATTAACTAACTTAAGTTTTTCATTTTTTTATATTGTAGTAATTTCACAGTTACTCTCCAAATTTAATGTAGAACAACTTAAAAACAGTATATTTTAAATATTTGACATATTTTTATGAATGAAGGCCAGTATCACTGACACTAATACTGTACTGATGTGTCTATGAAAGATTTATTTAAAACATTAATTATAGATTCAACATTACAGTATAACTGAAAGCTATCAATTTTAACATTTATTAGGCTTTAAAAAAATAACTTATTATAAGTGAACTTAAACATCTTCACATAAACTCATTATAATAAATGTCATATTTACCTGTCTAACAGGTAAGAAATATACAGAAATTGAATAAAGTTATCAAACACTTTACAGTCTTCACTGCATAAATTATAAATTAAATATAGATTAAACCTTGTTAAAGCTACACCTCTGTTCTTTGATTAACATTATAATGACAGACATCACAGCAGCTGGTTTATCATGCTGCTGTCACTTTAAGAGCTACCGCTGCCGAACAGTGATCTGATGCGCATCTCATTTTCTCACAACTCTTTAAGTTCATTTAAGACGTTATTTAACTCATTTAAGACTGCTCTTATGAGGATACTCAACAAAACGGGCATTATGGAATAATTTTGTGTTAGTGTTTGTTCAAGCGTGAAAGAACTCGAAACCGGTGCTCGTCTTTCTATGCACACAAGTCGTCTGTGTGTCACGACACGACATTCACAGACAGCGCGTTCTCGTTTGTTTTGTGGCGCTTGAATGGATTAAAAGCATTTGCGTGAATAAGAACATGATCATATGTGACCTGTGCTGGCAAGATGAGTCTGAAAAAAATGACTGATTTGAAAAACCTGTTTGAAGTTGAGTCAGTTGAGTCAGCAAAGTCAATTTTGAGAAAAATCTAGTTAAAGTTTTCTGAAGGTTCCAAAGCAAAATCACCTAGCAACCATACTTTAAAATCCCTGTTAATACCATTGAATTTGGCACAAACGTAATTTTTCATGGACAAAGGAATGGTACTCCTCTCAGAAAACATACAAATAAAGATACCTTTTAGATGTTTAATTGCTATTTAGAGCATTGGGATTGCTAGACATGGGCTAATTTTTGTGTGAACCTCAATTTTGACCAAAATTGACATTTTTCACTTGTTTGCCTGTAGTTCGAAATTAGCCTGTGTGCATTCTGACTCATTTTGCCAGCACGGGTCACATGTAATGTAACGCTAGCCAAATTAGAACAGAAAAAATTGCGTTAAATATTTTTAATGCATTAAACTGAAAAAATTATTTGCATGTGTTAACACTAATTTTGACAGCCCTAATAATAACTTGTTCAGTTTGTTTAGGCTCAAATAAATATGGCCTGATCACTAGGACAGAACCCTTACCACAATTTCCTGCAAACTCCGTGAAAAGGAAGCATCCATACCAGAATGGGGACATGACAATCTAGTCAATTCCTGACAGACAAAAGTCCCATCCTGCAGTTTCTCCTCATTAAATGTTGTTCCATTCAGAAGTCGCATTAAGCGAAATGGGCTGCAAATGTTTTATCTCTCAGATTTGACAAAATATCTTCATCTGTGTTTTGAAGATGAAATGTCTTGTGTTTGGATTGACATGAAGAGTAATTGATGACAGAATTTTCATTTTTGGGTGAACTAACCCTTTAAGCGTTAATGCGATGCTGACAATAAATAAAGGTCAATTTGTACATTGTGGAGGGGAAGTTGTAAACTGTACTTTCTTACTTCCATATTTCCATTTTTAGAAACGTCTCCTTTCGTTAATGGACACAGCACCAAACAACAGTGGGAGGACAGTGAGGACAACTCAAATGATGAGGGGAGTCAGAATGAAAGTGTGAATGGGGAGTCGGAGGAGGACCTCATTGTCAGGCGGAAGTCCACCAGGAAGACCGCAAAAGCCGCTGTCAGTAAAATAAAGAAACTGAATGACACCGATGCTGAAGAGGAGGAAAACTGCTCCAGAGACCGACATCAGAAACCTCGGCAAAGCAAGCAGGATTCTGAAAAGAGCTCTGAGGAGGATGTTGAGGTTCCCAGAACTCAAAAGCACCCTCATCAAAACGGAAGAAAGGTGGACGCGAAAGAGCTGAAGAAAAGTAAAGCATCATCAGACAGCCAAAAACAGCAAGTTACCCACAAAAAAACCTTATCCACAGATGCATTAATGTCAACAACCCAGGACTCGGAGGAACTCAGCGACGTTTCGGAAAAATCTCTTGCACACAGGAAGAGAATTAAATCAGAAGACGATGAGAATCAAAGCAATGATGCAGAAGAAAAAAGGTCCCTCAGAAACAGAAAATGGGCATCCAACGCTCGCAAAAAGAAACTCGATGCAAGGTCGGATGTCTCCAGTTCGGATAGCGAAGGGAAGGTAGATCGGATGAGGAGAAAAAAGGTGGGCACTTCCTCCGATGAGTCGCCAAAGAGCGAAGCATCAGAGGAAGACAAGCCGACGCATCCAAGGAGGAAGCCTTGCCTTACAGTTGCATCCAAAGGAAAATCACTTCGAAATCTTCCCAAGAAGAGCTACGTTGTGGAGGACTCGGATGAAGAATTCAGTCCTGAGATGGAGATTCAATCGAAGAATGGGAAGAGCAAGGAGCGGACCATCTCCCGGGCAAAAAAACCATCAGGCGGTGGCGATTCCAAAAGGAAACGTGGTGGCTCCTCAGAGTCTGAAGACATGGACAACAAAAGTAGTAGGACCAGTGATGAAAACGAGTGCATGGAACCTCAAAGAAAGGGCGCAAAGCGCTTCAAGCCCTTGAGCGGCTCGACGGACTCTGAGAGCGACTCCGAAACTAGATGCAAATCGGAGAATGGTCGAGAACAAAGGCCTCAGGAGAAGAATCCCAAAGCAAGCCGACGACGGCGGAAGCAAAGCGAAAGCGACGACGGAAGCAACGACAACTTTGAGAGCGAAGAGTCTGGGGAGTCTGAATCGGATGCCAGCTCAGGTTCACGGAGCAATCCAAAGAGAAGGCTAAGAAACCGTGACAGAGGAACGACGCGCTCGAGGAAACGCCAGAGGGATGTTTCCGACGAGGATAGCGACGTGTCGTATGGGAAACCTCGACGGGCCACACGCATCCGGACCAGAAACGGAGGCAAGCGGACTGTGAATTACCAAGACAGCGAATGAAGGACACTAACTGGAGACCTTGAAGACACTTGATTGTCCCAACATAAAAACAATGGTAGTAGCACTGGAGTCCTCACTATACTGTGAATCAGTTCCATTCAGGGATATTTATATTTTCTATGAAAAAAAAACAAACGAAACAAATGAATTATAAATAAGATGTATTTGATCTACTGGTTTGGCTGTTCAAACCAGCCCCACTCTGTGATTCGGCCAACAGGACAGACTGCACAGAGAAGCATTGTTTGCTTGGGTGCTATCTTAATATACCTCCTGTTTAATCGAGCATATTTGCTGGCTTGCACTAAAAGGCACACTGTAATGAGGTATTTTATACACTAGATCTGCATTAGAAACTCAGGGGTCAACTACGTTTACCATATTCTCAGACTTGCATTTGTTTTTTTTATTTTTAGTTCTAGGATTCTAGTGTCATATTTTCCACGTAAGCATTTAGGTCCAAACACCCTTTATGAAAACAAACAAGTCGTCTTCGACTCTGACACACACATTCTGTAATGTCACTGTTGAAGGGATCGTCGAGCCAAAATGTACAAATGCTTTTCCTTGTGGTTCCTCTTTGTTTGGATTTCTTTGACCATATTTCCAGGTTTCTGAGAATCAGTTTGTAGCAAAGTATTGTATATTTAAATTCCTCTGTCAAGCATTAATTTTCTTTTTGTATTCAATTAAAATGAATTGCCATGCCATGAACTATGAATTGGTACCTGTTTGCTAAGTACAGTAAATCAAATGAGTACTTCCAGCAAAGTACTGTAATTTCTCATATTGGGAAGATGTTTTAGTGATCTGTGTTGCATACTTTCAGTATTAATTCCTTTTTCTGATTTAACTTATGGACAGCAATGAACTTTTGTACACAAGTCTTTGAATTGTGCATCGCAGTTTATGTAATGCGTTTGTCAATTGGCATTTTGCTTGATGTCTTTTTCATAAGAGCTTCTTTAATACAAGTTTCACTGAGGATGTTAAGCCTGTTGGCCGCTGAAGTGGGAGAGGGATGACTTCCTATGAATAAAGTACTGTTTCAGGTTGGAATTGGATCTTGTTTTCAGTCATCTGTTTTGCTTGAGAAATCTTTAAATGAGCTGATGGATACAGGACAAATGAAAGGCAAATCTCATTTCTTTTAACAAATATAATTGGCTGTGTTTACACCTTCTGGTTAAGCATTAGATGCTCTGTTGTTATTGTAACACTTCTGTATAAATTGTAAGCAACACTCCACATATGCTGTTATTATATATACATATGTAGAGGGATATAAATTAATATTCTGTTAGTAGTTATTTAGGTGTTTGCATGACCCAATATTCTGATTAATTCAGGCACATGTTTTACTCGGGTTTCTAGAAACTAGAATATTGGCTTAATCAGCAGGTTATGGCAATTGGCCTGTTTGTGAAGTGGAATTTGACTAAATTCTGACAGATATCAGAATTGCTTTTAAATATGAACTTTGTTTCACTGTCAACACTGAACTTCTTTACTGCTTATTAATAGTAGCTACTAGGTAGTTGTTGTAGCGTTTAAGTTTAGGTATTGAATAGGATTATGGGATGTAGAATATGGTCATGCAAAATAAGGCATTAATATGTGCTTTATAATTACTAATAAACAGACAATGTTCTAGTAAAATCTAAGCTAATAAGCAACTCGTTAAAAGTAAGAATTGGACCCTAAACTACAGTGTTACCCAGAACACTTCTGTCATAATGAGCTGCATGACTGGAATTATTTAAACTGATTTTTTTTTTTTTTTTACAAGGAGAATTGTGCAAGAGTACATATCACAAACAGCAAAACTGAACTTTAGCCTACATGATCTGAAGTATATGCAGCTCTGTCCTTATCTGTGGCTTTTGCTCCTGCACACTTCCTAATATCAATATTGAAGAACACATTTGTAATGTACGCTAGTTTGAATGAAGTTAAGCATATTGACAAGCTATAGCTTCATTGTCCTCTGAGGATGGAGAAGCTGAATTTTCTTTTGATATTTTGGTTAATGAAACTGGTTAACTAATTGATATTTACACAGTATATACTAATTCAGCCTACAAATGATGAATTATATTTTTCTCAGTAAGTTTTTGATCAGTGCCTTGAAATGTTCCTCTTTCAGTAAGTGCATTAGGTTTCAAACTGGTCTTTGATCACACTGGAAAGATGAGATTTTGCTGATGGGATCAGAAGTGCTTGGTGGTTTTGAGGACTAACTGAAAAACTCTCATAGTTAAAACACTGAAGAGAATGATGTGACAAGAGAACACTTGCCCTAAATTATATTTCTTAAGCAATATGACCTTCTGCTCTATTTTTTTTTTTTTTTTTTTTTTTTTTTAAACCTTGCAACATTTATTGCTTAGGATTATTTATAGGGCAAAATGCCAAAGATGTTTGTTCTTTTTCACCTTCAGATATTTGGGCCACTCTCATGAAAAACTCAAAAATCCATACTTTAAAAATTTCTACCTATTAAAACTTTTAAAAAGTTTCAGTTGCAATTAGCATTTCAACTTAAATTAGTCTATATTAAACTGACTTTTAAAAAGGCGAGTTGAATCTCGTATAATTTAGGCTATATAAAAAAGTTGAAATAATTTGATGAGTTAAAGTAGGCTAACGTAAAAACATATGTTGGCATGAATTATTGATTAGGATATATCATTTTTAGGTCATATAATTTTACCTCAAAACCAGAAAAAGCTGCATGATTAATCGTTGATCTCGCGATGTCGATTCAAGCACCCACGTGATCATTCGATCTCAACTTTTGAGCAGTACGACAGTGTTGCCAAGTCCGCGGTTTTCCCACGGAATTGGGCTACTTGAACCGTGCGTTCACAACGCCACCGACGAGAGCGCCAAAGTGACAGGAAGTCATTCATTTTCAATGTGAGCCGGTGGCGAGCTTCGGCGAGAGCGGCGCGGCGCGTCTTGGAGGGTGAGAGCGTCGAGGAGAGTTGAAGTCAGGCCAACTTTATGGTAATGAGCTATGACACGGTTCAGCGGCAACCAGTCGGAATGTAGAGGTCCTCGCTTGAGAGGATTCCGATTGGTCGCCACAACTTGTCACTTACTTTGACCCTCCCGCCGGTGGTTTGAACGCACAGTACAGCGTTGTTGGCAGGGCAGCCAAGGCGAATTTTGACACTCTCGCCAGCGGCGATGTGAACGCACAGTTACACTGTTGCCGCGGGTTATTTTTCATGTCCTCGGGTTGAAGCAACCCCAAATAACATGATATTTAGCCCCCGGAATGCTAATTTAACCAGGGGAACCCCGCCAAAACGCGGATTTTACCAGGAGACCCCCCTGAAATGCAACTGGGCTAGTTTTGGGCTAGTTTTGAGTATCAATTGGGCGGGTTTTGTTGTGAAAACCTGGCAACCCTGATCAGTGTTGATATCTGAACTTTTATTCCAGTACTGTGTTAATGTGAATTACTGTAACACAGAAATAAGAATAGCCTATATTCTCTGGATCAATGGCAGCACAAACGCAGATCTGAATGTGATCGTACTGCAGGGTTGCCAGGTTAAATTCGCATTCCAGGGGGCTAAATATCATGTTATTTGGGGTCGCTTCAACCCGCGGACATGAAAAACAAGCGGTGTAAAAGTAGCCTAATTCCGCGGGAATACCGTGGACTTGGCAGTACTGACACTGATGTAAATGGTAGCGATCAAAATAATAAATCACCTTCTGGAAGTAACACTTTAAATAAAGATTGTATTAATTGCATCGTTTCACCAGTAGGTGGCGACAAGTGACTGTTAAAAATGTATTTGTCATTAAATCATTCAAGAGATTTGTACAAAAACGCTGATTCAAGTTTTTATAAGCGAGTCATTGAGTCATTCATTCAAACAATTCTTTTAAAATAATTAATTCAAATTAATTAAAACATTTTTAAACAGATTGAAGTAAGTCTTGGCAGAAATGTGATCTCTATTTTTTAAAAAAATTGTGATTCTCAGTTTATCCAGAATAGTGCAGCTCTAATTTACATTAAGACAATGAAAATGTTTTAGGTCCGTTATTATTGTCATAAATACCATTAAATTGAAACCATTAATAATAGTTTCTTAAAATTGTTTTTTACTGTATTGCAACAATAAATATGAGATTTGTTATTTATTATTTATTTTATAGTTTATTTATTCATGTATTTTTGCTCTGATTTCTTTATATTAAACTCAAGTGTTGTCCGAGGGTCATATTTCACTCTTGATCATGGTCTATTAACTATTAAGACTTTTGCAATGGGTTATGGTAAAACTCATAATGATACAGTAGCCTACATGCAACAAAACGTCTAATCCAGTTTGAAATTACTTTAATCAAACTTACAGTAATACATTGTTATTGCAATGTAATTCATTACCAGTAAGTGCTAAGAATGTCAATACACTTGTGAAATCTGAAAGTGATTGCATTAACGTGATGATACTTCATGATCAAAGACAGTGGTTTACACGCCTGAGCTGATAATGAGAGTGATTTTTGTCATGGTGACAGAGATCAAGTGCAGTATAAATTATCTTAACTTATCCTTGTGTGCCCTATACTTTCACCAGAGTTACAAATCCATGAATGCAAGTGACACATTATTACTGACGCCTCATTGTCATACACTAAAAATGCTGGGTTAAAAATAGACAAACTCAGCTGTTGGGTTGTTTTGACCCAGCAGTTGGGTTAAATGTTTATCCTGCTGGGTAGTTTTATTTAACTCAACTATTGTTTAAAAATGACTATATGGCTGACTTAAAATGAACCCAAAATAGGTTGGAAATGAAAAATCAGACACATAATTACTAGAGGCTTCTATAACAATCAAAAGGTGAACATTTATTAATAAGCAATTTAATTATTAATTATTAATTAATGTTCATTTATTAAGCATATTAATAAATGTTAATTTCCAACATACTTTGGGTTCATTTTAAGTGAGCAATACAGTAATTTTTATTGTCACAGCTTTAAAATTTCATGACAACTACAATATTTGCACAGCTTGTCTCTCAGACCATATTAAAAGCTGACACAAGTACATCCCCTTTCTAAAGCCCAGCCCTTCACTTAATGAAGATAAAAGGTCTTATCAGAAGAACTCTGTCCCTACGGTTCATTTGATCAAACACACACACGGCTATAAAAGGTCGTGGCTCTCCTCATCCTATTCTCCTTACACACATACACACACAACATCCAGCTTCACAATGCCAGCTGATTACAATGGAACGTGGGAGATGGTCAGCAATGACAACTTTGAAGATGTCATGAAGGCTATGGGTAAGTGATTTTCTTTTACTGTACACCAAAACAGAAACATAAAGTTATCAACAGGACACCAGAAATGCAGATATATCTACATACAGGTTATGTTGTTCTTAGTGGATCGAGCTCCCTGTAATCCTGCATAAATGACAGAGCAGTTGTTGCAAAATCTCAATTTAAAGAAGACGATGTAGTGCAAAGTAATAGAGTAAGACGTTTCGTGCATCATGCCTGCACTAGGGAGGCAAATTATTCAGTCTTACATGAGCAATATTCATTTTGCAACAGATTTGAATGCATGTATTCATTTTGCTTAATATGTAAGATTTGATCAGACTTTATATAGACAACTTAAAGGGATAGTTCACCCAAAAATGAAAATTCTGTCAGCTTTTACTCAACTCAAGTTGTTCCAAATCTGTATAAATTTCTTTGTTCTGCTGAACACAAAAGAAGATATTTGGAATAATGTCTGTAACCAAGCAGATCTTGCTTAGTAACCAACATTCTTTCCTTTGTATTCAACATAGTGTGGCCCAGATCCGGCCCACATCTGGTACATGTGGATTACATACGGACCAGATCTGGGCCGACACTATGTTGCTGTCGGGGTAAATACAGTCGATTATGGCTTAAGATGTTATGGCTTAAGTGAACGTATACAGCTTGGAGAAAATCGGATATGTGTCGGTTTTAAAGGGACAGCAGCCTAAAATACATGTCCTTAATCAAACAACAAAGGATGTTGAATATATATACATTTTAAATAAACCCACTCTAGCCTACCTGAAAAATGTAGTTTATTTAATTTGGAACTCTACCATATTTGTCCTATTGTTTGTAATTTGCTTCCTAGTTCTTTTTACATATATATATATATATATATATATATATAAAATAAAATAATTAATGATATCATTATCATGAAATAAAATTTCTCATAATAAAATTAAATGTATGAAATGAGAAATCTGGTCACCTCACTTATAGTAAAATAAATAAATAAATGTTAATTTATTATTAATTAATAAATTAATTGAATTAAATACTGATGAGTTGTAATAAACAAAAAAAAAACACCCGTTATCTTTACTAGTGCGAGAAATGAATAAACAAATGCAGTGCTTGTTCCAGGGTCAAAGTTCATGCCAGGTCACAGAATCTTATCAGTGGCTTTGATAAATGTGAGAGATGAGCGAACCTGAACACATCGTCCACCTTTGTCCCAGTGTGTAAATGTGTGTGAGGCCATTCTGTTGCATCATGGGGTGAAATATTGCCCTCTTTCTCCACTGATTCCAAAGCGCCCTTTCTCTAGTTTCAGACATTCATACTCAAACAATCGAGGTTTTAATATATGATTCTGTTCCTGCCCTACAGACATTGACTTTGCCACCCGTAAGATCGCGGTGCATCTCAAACAGACTAAGGTCATTGTGCAGAATGGAGACAAATTTGAGACCAAAACTCTCAGCACCTTCAGAAACTATGAGGTCAACTTCGTCATGGGGGAGGAGTTTGAGGAGCACACGAAAGGCCTGGACAACAGAGTTGTTAAGGTTGGTGTCCAAAATGATCCTGTCCAAAACAGGATCACACATTTTCCTCTTGTTCTGGCATCTTTGAAATAAGAAAAATACAGTGGATCAGAGGATAATACCATGTTAATTTGCTATACAAGTCAAGTCACCTTTATTTCTATAGGGCTTTATACAATACAGATTGTTTCAAAGCAGCTGAATAATGATTCAATGGTTCAAACAGAATTCGATTCTGCTGTAAATTTCCATCCATTCAGATTACACAGTTTTAACATAAACAAATAAACTTGATGTGATGCATATTTGTCAGTAATACGTACTGTAAATGAAACATTTATTTAATAGTAGCAATAAACTGACTGTTTTAAATACACAATAACCAGATTTATATATTTATAATAAATAAATACAATGTTTTAATCTCATATTCTTTTTATATTGCTTGTTCCACAGCTAGCCATATTTTAACCAAGTTCGTACTTTTTAACTGAATACATTTAATTGTTTTCACCATGAACAGATTTACGCTGAAGTGTTTTGAATAAGACATTTTTAAATGTATGATTATTAAAACGTACGGAGCCCCACACATGACATGCAAGAAAAAAGTAAATTGTGTGCAAGATTTACTAATTCATTCCCTCGATTTGTTAAATCGTGCACACCATTTACTATTTCGTTCCCTCGATTTACTAAATTTTGCGCACGATTTACTATTTCGTTCCCTTGATTTACTAAATCATACACAAGATTTTCTATTTCGTTCCCTCGATTTACTAAATTTTGCGCACGATTTACTATTTCGTTCCCTTGATTTACTAAATCATACACAAGATTTACTTTCATTCCCTCGATTAACTAAATTTTGCACACGATTTACTATTTCATTCCCTTGATTTGTTAAATCGTACACAAGATTTACTTTCATTCCCTCGATTAACTAAATTTTGCACACGATTTACTATTTCATTCCCTTGATTTGTTAAATCGTACAAAAGATTTTCTATTTCGTTCCCTCGATTTACTAAATTTTGCGCACAATTTACTATTTCGTTCCCTTGATTTGCTAAATCTTGCTCAAGATTTACTATTTTGTTCGCTTGATTTGCTAAATTGTACACAAATTTTACTATTTCATTTCCTCGATTTACTAAATTTTGCACAATTTACTATTTCATTCCCTTGATTTGCTAAATCGTACACAAGATTTACTATTTGATTCCCTCGATTTACTAAATTTTGCTTACGATTTACTATTTCGTTCCTTGATTTGCTAAATCTTGCTCAAGATTTACTATTTTGTTCGCTTGATTTGCTAAATTGTACACAAATTTTACTATTTCATTTCCTCGATTTACTAAATTTTGCGCACAATTTACTATTTCATTCCCTTGATTTGCTAAATCGTACAAAAGATTTTCTATTTTGTTCCCTCGATTTACTAAATTTTGCGCACAATTTACTATTTCGTTCCCTTGATTTGCTAAATCTTGCTCAAGATTTACTATTTTGTTCGCTTGATTTGCTAAATTGTACACAAATTTTACTATTTCATTTCCTCGATTTACTAAATTTTGCGCACAATTTACTATTTCATTCCCTTGATTTGCGAAATCGTACAAAAGATTTTCTATTTTGTTCCTTCGATTTACTAAATTTTGCACACAATTTACTATTTCGTTCCCTTGATTTGCGAAATCTTGCTCAAGATTTACTATTTCGTTCCCTCAATTTACTAAATTTTGCGCAGGATTTACTATTTCGTTGCCTTGATTTGCTAAATCTTGCTCAAGATTTACTATTTTGTTCCCTTGATTTGCTAAATTGTACACAAGATTTACTATTTCATTCCCTCGATTTACTAAATTTTGCGCACGATTTACTATTTCGTTCCCTCGATTTACTAAATTTTGTGAACGATTTACTATTTCATTCCCTTGATTTGCTAAATCGTACAAAAGAGTTTCTATTTCGTTCCCTTGATTTACTAAATTTTGCGCACGATTTACTATTTCGTTCCCTTGATTTACTAAATCATACACAAGATTTACTGTTTCATTCCCTCGATTTACTAAATTTTGCGCACAATTTACTATTTCGTTCTCTCGATTTGCTAAATCGTGCGCAGGATTTAAAAATTTGTTCCCTTGATTTATAAATTGTGCGCCTGATTTAGTGGTCTATTTTTTTCCTGCATGTCATGTGTGGGGCTCCGTAAAAATGAGATCAAATTGGTAATAATAAACCATTTTTGAGTGCAGAAATCTTTCCTATCTTAGCGTTTCATCTGACAGATATGCATCACACTTATTTATCAGTCTATTTCAAAACTTTGTAATCCAAATAGATGGAAATTGTCTGTACATAACTCTTAAAGGTACATTATGTAACTTTTGGCCCTCTAGCGGTTAAAAAAACAAAACTGCATGCATTTTGCGGAAGAACATTGTTTTGGTTGTGCTTCAGCTCTGCGTGACTGTGCAGATGAATATGAGCAATGAACTCTGTTAGAGCTACATATAACAATTTATCTGTTCAGTTAAATAGTTTACTCACCTTTTGAGTAATTAAAATGCCATCTCTGCATTGCCATCTCCAATTTCAACTCCCTCAGTCCTTGCCATCTCCGAAAAGCCAAGTCGATGTTGATTCTTGTTTTATTACGAGCTCTGTTGCGTTCTCTTTTTGCCAGCAGATTCTCCTCTGTTTAAAGTTTATTTAAAACAGGTGATTCCCCAAAGGTTAGAAATTTAGCTGTTCCATGTTAACCTTTCTCACTCGTTGTGACAACTAACCTATGCCACTCCCATATCGCAACTTTTCTCTATTTACGGATATGATGAGAAACGCACGAGAGTGACGCTGCTGACGCATGTTCGCACTTTCCTAAAATATAAACACTTATAATCAGCTTACCATAGTGATTCAGGGCAAGACAAAAACACATTTTGGAAGAAGGATTGAAGATGTATTGACTGTTAAAATGTGTAAATTTTGAACAAAAGTTACATAGTGAACCTTTAAATTTAAATTTAGTGCATTGTTATAGATACAGCATATTTTCTCCTTTAATGCCCTTTGAGTTCAAGATAACGAATTTAACCATATAATAATTGCTTTTATGTCATGAATGTGCAGGTGGGGTCCTATGCATCTTTTACATCTATTGAAATATTTGTTTCCAGACACTGGTGACGTGGGATGGTGATAAAATGATTTGTGTCCAGAAGGGAGAAAAAGAGAACCGTGGCTGGAGGCAGTGGATTGAAGGAGACCTGCTTCACCTGGTAAACAACAGCCTCGGGCCATCAGTACAAGAATAAACAAATCAATAAATCTGTACTGATTTATTAATTATTAATCTGGTACTGAATTATTAACAGATTGATGTACCATTCTATCTTCATATTATAGAGGATATATCAAGGTACATACCCAAATAAACATGGTAATACCTTAGCACTTTATGTTACAAAAGAACATTTAAAAAAAATGGCACTTTTTTATGTGGGTGGTAATAAATGTCTGGTTACACTTTAGACATTCTACTGATTATAGGTAACTCTGCAACTACATGTCAACTAACTCTCAGTAGAGTATTAGTAGACTGTTAGGTTAGGGTTAGTAGAAAAAGTTGAAATGTACTTTCAAAGTTACTTATAGTCAGTGGAATGTCTGTTGGGGAGCATCAAAATAAAGTGTTAGCAGATATTAAGTAGACCATCTACAATGAACCATTGAAATAAAGTGTTAGCAAATGTTTCAGTCTATGTGGGAATAGTTATTATCATACTAACTAACACACTGTCTCTCTCTTTTGTAGGAGATCCATTGTCAGGACAAAGTCTGCCATCAAGTCTTCAAGAAGAAAAACTAATGCTTCCTAAATAACTGGATATTCACTCCTGGGTTTGGAGTTGTGCTGTGCATATTTATTAAAGCAATTTTAATAAACAGCTTCAACCAAAAACATTCATTTGGTCCTCCATGTGGGAGGATTTCAATGCAGCAAATAAAAGTGCCTAATAAAGGGATTTCTGATAACCATAGCGCTAATTAATAATTAATAATAATTTCACAAGGTGTATGCAGTTTGATAGGTGTTTTATTGAGAACAGCATATCAAAGTTCATATGAATCACATTTTTTGTAGGATTTAGCCAGAAGTGTGTGTGGGTGCACTCTCACTTTCAGACCATGCTTTAACATATACTATATGAATGTAAATTTGCCCCTCTAAATATGATTTGGCTATAGGGAAAGAATAATATCTGACATTGAATTTAAACAAAATCACAAAATATACCAAAATCTCCCTGATATATTGGCATATATTTTTAATATATAAAATTACTTATATATAATAGTTACACATAAGTCCATAGTGGACAAAATGTCCGTATCAAAAATTGTCAAAAAAATTTGAAGCTTGGGAGCACAGACTTAAGTTTGGTCTCATTTTAAAGAAGACCCTTTGCAGAGAATCTTGCTGAAGAAAAAAAAAGTTTAAAAAGTGAAAGAAAAAAAAAAGTTATAGAGGTTTAAATTTATGAAAATGATTTATAAACATTATTTTATATAAAATATAGTTTTTGAAACATGTTGAAAACTGCTATAAAATCAAAGCCATAAATCTAAACAAGTTGTGTTGAAAATTTGAGGTTGATATCTCAAAAAATGAGCTTTCAGTAAGATTTTGTTTGGACGCAGTACCAAATTTTCCCCATTAGATGCCAGCAAAGCTCCACTGAATTTGTGATTTACAGTAGAGTTTTTCTCTCTCACATATTACAAACACACAAATGCAAACACACACACAATTTTTTTATTACACACATACAAACCACACTCTCACATCCATACCAACACACACACTCAATTATAGCTGCATAATTTATCCAATTGGCTCTATAATATGCATAAGCAGAAAACAAGAATAAAACAAGTATTTGCTTTATAGGCCAAACCTGAGAAAACGGCACCATCTGATAAAAAATAGTAAAAATTTAAATTTTGAAGCCTTGCCAACAAAATGAAAGCCTATAAGCAAAGATTGCAATATTGTATGGTTAAATGGCCCTGGGATTAAAAATGGCAGTTTTAATGGGTTTCAATGGGGACATTTTTGTTCAAAAGGTCCTGAGAGGAACTATTTTGTGTACCAAGTGTAAAATAGATTTTTTTAAAGGAAATGGGGATGAAATAGTAAAATTCCAACAAAAATACACACCTGTGCCAAAATTTATGCAGTTGGCATTAACACAGGCAAAATGATCAAAAAAAAAAAAACTGAAAAAGAGAACAATGTCGATAAGGTCCCACAAGGGTTAAATAGTCTGCTGTATAGGCTAGCCCTACAGAGTTCCTCTGAAACCCTCCACCACCCCCAGCTCCACCTGCCTAGATCTACTACGGGATTCATGTGTCTATTCATGTAGCAGCAGCATATCTTACATACTCACAGCAGCGTGTGTGCCTATTAGCAGTAACAAGTCCATGCATGCTCTGCAGAAGCAGCAGCAGTAGTGACGTAGCAGATCTAGTCCGCCAAGACCAAATACATTGCCATTCACAATAACATGCTAAAACTATTTAGAGTTGTCACGATTGAAATTTGAAATATATATATATATATATATATATATATATACATGGCTAGCTGATGCTATGGGGAACGTGTACATTCACACCGTGTTACTGCGAAGGGCGCTCGGCATAATTGGAGACATTAATAGTGCGGCGTCACATAAGCAGTTACCACAACACATGGTACAGCCACTGTCCATAAGTAGGATAAGCAGCACATACCTGACAACAGCTTCTCACTGGAGCTAGACACACAGCTGTGGAGCTTACCGGGATCAGATAAACACAAAGGCCTTGGGATCCGTTGTGTTACAAGTTGGTAAGTCGGCAGCAGCACCAGTGCCGCCTACTACAGAATTTTTTTTTTAATGTCAGCGGACCTAGTGGAGTGCGGGAGTACAAGCCGCTGTATGTGCAACAGCAAATATAGAAAGCGGTGAAACTCAGTGCTTATGACTATCCAAAAAAAGCTGCCATAGACAACATCACAACAAATTCATCCACAAGCGACGAACCCGACACTTGATGTACACTATTCGATGATCCTTAATAACACTGCAGCCAGTTAGTAGAACAGAATAAATGCAGTGAACATATTGTTTAAGGGCCAGCAGCCGCTGAAGCTACATTGCAAAACGTGGTGAAGCTCAGTGTTTTTTAGGGGATCATAGATAGGGCTTGTTGTATTGAGTGCATAAGTGATGAGGGCACCGGCGCTGTCACACAATATTGTAAGACTGTAGTGGACTGAGTGGAACCCCGCACCCAGGAGAAGGAGAAGAGTTTACCGTCCTCTCTAAGTTCATTGCACACGGCAAATCCAAGACGCATATGCTGTAGCAGAAGCAATAATGAATGAGAGCAGTAAAAATTGGGCTTAACTTAGCTAGCCTTCTTGCACTGATAGGACTTGAGAAGCTAGTGAAGAAAGGTCCATGTTATAGAACCTGACAAAAGTGTACTGTGAAGCCCGTCCTGCTGCTGAGCAATGTCCTGGATAAGACATACCCTTTGCCCATGCCCATGAGGAAGCCATACTCCTTGTACAGTGGGCCCGCACACCTATGGGGCACGACACATCCTGCGAATCATAAGTCAAAGCTATTGCATCCACAATCTAATGGGATTGTTTTGAAACTAGTAGTGCGACCACCAAAACACACGAAGAACTGTTTTTAGAGAGCCTAAACTGTCTGGTACACTCAACATAAATACGCAAAGCACGCACAGGGCAGAGTGGCTGTGGAGGGGGATCTTCCCTGGCCTCGCTTGGGGGGAAAGCTGAGAGGGTTATCACCTGGGCTCTGAACTGCATTGAGAGCTCTGTAGGCACATAGCCCTTTCTCGGCTTAAGCATGACTTTACAGTCGATAGAGCCGAAGTCCACGCAGGACTCGCTGACTGAGAGAGCATGCATGTCGCTGACTCGTTTAACAGAAGCGAGTGCAAGTAAAAGCGCTGCCTTGAAAGAGTTGTGGCAGTGAGACTGATGCTGGTGGGTTCTGTTGAATGGCCAGACATGAACTCGGGGTTGGGGTGCCAAATTGAGCCGTTCGCTGGAGAGAGGATATCCCTCCTCAGCGGATTGGTCCATGGGGGACCTGACAGCATCTCAAGCAGGTCCGGGAACCAGGGCTGTGTGGGCCATTTCGGTGCAACCTGAAGCGTGTAACTGCTTATGATCGTGTTTAGCACCCACCTTGATATTCCTTGGAAGCGCTCATCACACCTCCGTAAATTGCATGAGAGGTTTCAGCATGGCTCACAGGGTGAGATCGGTGGCACTGTGATGATCTTTGAAGATTTCTGGATTAGGGCCCTGCTTATCTAGGTGATTGAGCATCTTCACCTGAAAGAATTGCTGAATAGCCATCGAGTGGAGGGCTGACGCTGGATTGCTGATGCATACACTTTCCCAGCAATGTTAGCGGTGGTGCGACTTTACCTTCAGCACCATGGAGAGGGGCAAAGAGGGGTGGCAACAGCTTCCTCAATCAGGGGGGGCTTGGAATCAAACAGATGTGCCACATCCCCAGACCTCATCGTGCACCTCAGGAAAGAATGGGCCAGGCCTTTAGGGGCTGGCACAGTGGCGATGACTACATGTCATGGTCATCAGGGGTCTATGGGTTCCACACAGACCTCACAAAGCTTAAAACCCATGATGCAGATCTCGCTGAACAGCTTAAGGATACTTTTGTAAAATAATCCACTTTCTGCAATATTTCAACGCTGAAGGAAAGGCTTCTGACTTGCAATTTGAAGGAGAAAGATTCTGAGGAGTGTCACTCAGCCCCACCTTATATAGGTTGCGTGCAATCATCCATTTTGCGCACTTGAGCACCATTAGCCATTGTGGCTTCAATATTTCTAGGAGAAAGGTATTCCCCCATAGTGTCAGCTAGCTGTACGTAATGTCGAGAGACCATCTTGAAAGGGATCAAACAGGATGCGCTTTCTGCCATCTCGGTCTCCGTGAACTGCTTTCATGAGCGTGTCACAAATATGTCAATAAAAACCTTTGAGTGTCTACTTTTAAGTGCCTACATGTTGCTTATTTGACGTTAAATGCATTAGGCTAAGTCATTTTGGAAAATAAATCGCAGCACATTTCAGATTAATAAAAAATGGACATGTAGTTCGGAAAATACGGTAGCATATAGCAAATTATTTTGCGGTCCCCACTTTGAGAACCCCTGAATTAGAGAACTGAGATGTCCTTCAAGATGGCTTACTTTGATTGGTTTCCAGGTCACAGGTTGGAGGACAGATAAGTGAGGAAATGAGGAAGCATCAGTTTGACTATTGAGAAGCACCCAAAGTCATCACTAAAATCCTCCTGACAGGTGTGTTGGGGCAAGTTGGAGCCAAACTCCTTGATATAAACTAAATGTTTAGCTGAGTTAGCGAAAGATTCTTATATTATGAACCTTTGGCCCTTTGCTACCCTTGATTAAATTTTTGTTATAGATTCTCACATATCAATGCAGAAAACATTTTGTACTTAGGAGGAATGTTTGTAGGAATTAGACTAAGCATTTGATCCATCTAAGATTACATTGCACATACAACATGCAAGCAGTCACATGGGCTATTTGTTCCATTGTTGAACAAAAGTGTTTTGTTCAACAATGGAACAAACGTGACATTCTTTGCTAATCTCAAACACAAACTTTTTTTAGCCTTTAGCTACAGCACACCACATTTATTGGCTCAAACTGATGCGTCACCTGCATATGTTCAGCATATTGGCACACCCACAAAAATATGTTCTAAGAACACTTTGCTTACGTTCCCATTACATTATGAAAGTGTTATTTCAGTTTAAAAAACATTTTTTTCTAAGTTATGCAAACATTAAGGGAATCTTCCATTTTTCAAACATTATGGGATTGTTACTTTTTAATTTTCTCTGAACATTCTAAAACAAGAAGCCTAGTAACATTTAAAATGTTAGATGAACATCCAACTAAAATGTTTCAGGAAAAAAAAAAATCATGAATAATGTATATAGATAATGTTTTTTATGCTAACGTTTTGAGAACATTATTAAAGACCTGATAACTTTGAACGAACGTTCTTTTAACATCACCGGAAGAACATTTGTTCATAACTTTAAGAGAACGTTAGCCAAAATTCTGAGAACTTTCACTGTTAGTCTTGGAAATATATATCCAGTATCAAGGGAATATCCAGTATATGTTCATCCTTGCAGTACTAACATATAAAACATAAATAAACAGGCCTACAAATTATTGTTGGCAGGCAAATTAAAGCTAATGTAGAATGGACTTTAAATTTATGTCTTTTGAAGTAGACATATTTGTAGAGAATAATTTAGCTATCATTGGAGTCCAGTATATCTGAAGACACTATTAATGATAACGGTCATTTGATTCATCAGTAGGTTTATGATACTGGCTATATAGATTTGTTGTAGCCTATGTATAACGCCTACTTTTATTTCAATAATTAAACACAATGAATTCATTTTGATTTCGTTTCATTTATTTATTTATAGTTGAAAATATAAAATATAGCCCATGTATAAATACATTTAAAGGTAAATATATACATATTTTCCTTAGTTCAATATTGGTTATTATGTCGACATCTCAGTGTATTTAATCTTTCAAATGAGCAGACAGTTTCCAAATAAAAAGTAGGCTACTGGTTATCTTTATTATCTTTATTTCGTTTTTTATTTATATTTATTTAGTACTGCTATATGTGTGGTGTGAAATAAATAAGCACTGGATTTTTTTCGTTAAAAAATGGTCGTGATCTCAAATTAAGTAAATATTATAAAACACTGCCTTTTATTTTAGGGCTTCCGTATCGACTCGCTGATTGAAGCTGAACGCTGTTCAGAGTGAATGCTGTAGTGCCCAATCATGGAGCTCAGCGTAGCTGTACTCTATTTTCATTGGATTACAGTGGTGATTGACAGTTCCGGTTCACCAGTAATATTCACGGTTCTTGTCCGGAGGGCGTCACCCCCGCCTGTCCCATTTTCTGTAGTTTTCGTCCATTTCATTTTGTTGCGCGTGAATCGTAACGGGACAACATGGCGACGCAGACGGCCCGCTACTACAGTGAAGGCGGCAGAGCAACAAAACGACAAAAAACGGAAAGCGAGGGAGGAATGGCGACCGTAAGACAAATCTTTGCTTACATACTATCAGATATTTTATTACAGACTTTATCTGACATAGCTTTAGTTAGCCAGCTGGCTGAAATAGCGCTAGTTAGCGAACCAGCTAACCAAACAATTGAGCTACAACATGCTGGATGTTTTCACCGAAAGCATTACAAAAACACAAATATGATAAAATGAAATGATTATGAAGGAAATGTTTGCTGCATTAGTGTGAAATGAATGTGTTTTTCACGCCACACATTTATTCTGATATATTGCTGAATGAATGGATTGTGTTGCATGTAACCCGTCATCATAGATATACGATACACATATCATAATGAGTGGGAAAACATACAACATACATGATGATTACTACATACAATTTTAGAGAATTTGTACACAATAAGGACTATACACAGCATGCAAAATGTGAATAATATAATTTTGCTTGTTTGTATATAAGTTGTAATTAATTATGTCTGCTCACTGGATTATATTTTATAGGAAGGCTATGATGACCCACACAAGACCCTCCCCTCTCTTGTGGTGCATGTGCGAGGTTTAGTGGATGGGGTTTTGGAGGCAGACATCGTCGAAGCCCTACAAGAGTTTGGAACCATCAGGTAACTCTTGTGCTGCATCTGCGTAGAATGTGCCGTACCTTGATTCTACCTGCATTGTGGATCATCCATCTCCATCTCTCTGCAGTTATGTTGTACTCATGCCCAAGAAGCGTCAAGCCCTGGTTGAATATGAGGATATGAATGGGTCTTGCAATGCTGTTACTTATGCCAACGACAACCAGATCTACATCGCCGGACATCCTGCGTTCGTAAACTACTCTACCAGTCAGAAGATATCCAGGCCGGGTGACCCTGACGACTCCCGCAGTGTTAATAATGTTTTGCTTTTCACAATCATGAACCCCATTTATCCCATTACCACGGTAATACCTACAAGCCACTATGCAGGATTATTGATGCTTTTATTATAGAAATTTGTGTTTTCACAATACACTAATATTCTTTTCATTTTATAGGATGTTCTGTATACTATTTGCAACAACTGTGGTCCTGTTCAAAGAATCGTCATCTTCAGGAAGAATGGTGTCCAGGCCATGGTGGAATATCCTTTACTGTTTCAGAATGAAGATCAAAGCTGTTGTTTGATACCGAGAGCCGCCATTTGTGTTTATGAATCATCATGGTTGTTTGAGCTTGTTTGAGTCCACTTCCCATACTTTCTTTTATGATGTGTGGACTAAGAATGTCTTACAAACATTGTTGGGAAGTTTTCTATCCAAGCCAATTAACTGAAACTATAATATGTTGTGTTCCCAGAATGCTTTAAATCATGACATGTGTAGTCATGGCACGCAAGATTTCCTCTGTATTTCTTTAATTCCTCACACATTTGATTCCGTTCAGAGCGCCCAAAGGGCCAAGGCCTCGCTCAATGGGGCTGATATATACTCCGGCTGTTGCACACTAAAGATCGAGTATGCCAAGGTGAGCTATATCTAAATTCATTGTGTGATAATGTTAAAAAGTTTTATCATTATGTTTGACGATATCCGATATGCATGATTGGCTTAAAGGGATAGTTCACCCAAAAATGAAAATTATCCCATGATTTACTCACCCTCAAGCCATCCATCATGACGGTCTTCTTTCAGACGAACACAATCAGAGTTATATTAAAAAAATATTCTGGCTCTTCCAATCTGTATAATGGGAGTGAATAGAGATTTTAAAGCCAAAAAAGCACATCCATCCATCATAAAAGTAATCCATGTGACTCCAGGGCCTAAAGGCCTTCTGAAGAGAAGTGATGGGTTTTTGTAAGAAAAATATCCACATTTATAATTTTATCGACTATAAATACTATAATAACAGCCGTACACGAGTCAATTCTGTTGGAAGAGTGAACTCTGACCCGACGTATGATATATTGATGAATGCGGAAGCGCAGAGGAAAGAGCAAAACAAAACAGCGGTCACGAATTAGAAGTCTAAAACAAAATGAGAAATGTGGGAGGAGCTTGAGTTTGTTGCTCAGCTCTATTTGTTTGAACCGTGAGAGGCGTCTAAGCTTATGATACTCCTACATCCTGCGTCATACATTGGGTCAGAGGTCACTCTCTCGTTGGAACTCTACTTGTGTACGGCTGTTACCAGAAGCCAGTATTTATAGTTTATAAAGTTATAAAGATGGATATTTTTCTTAAAAAAAAAAAAAAATGCATTTCACTTCAGAAGGCCTTTATTAACCCCCTGGAGTTGTGTGGATTACTGTTAGGATGGATGGATGTGCTTAAAAATCTTGGTTACTCTTCACTCCCATTATAAAGCTTGGAAGAGCCAGAATATATTTTAATATAACTCAAATTGTGTTCTTCTGAAAGAAGATAGTCATATACAGCTAGGATGGCTTGAGGGTGAGTAAATCATGGGATAATTTTTTTTCGTTTTTGGGTGAACTATTCCTTTAAAAATGTGGTATATAATTTTGAACCATAATTTTGTAACCAGTTTTCAAAATCTTGAAAGCAAGAACAGTTAAAATCAAGTTTAAAATATTACAGCAAAATAAAAGTTTTCACTGCACAATTTTTCTTAAAGGATTAGTTCACTTCAGAATTAAAAGTTCCTGATAATTTACTCAGCTCCATGTCATCCAAGATGTTCATGTCTTTCTTTCTTCAGTTGAAAAGAAATGAAGGTTTTTGAGGAAAACATTCCAGGATTTTTCTCCATATAGTGGACTTCACTGGGGTTCAACGGGTTGAAGGTCCAAATGTCAGTTTCAGTGCAGCTTCAAAGAGCTCTACATGATCCCAGACGACGAATAAGAGTCTAATCTAGAGAAACCATTGGCCATTTTCTAAAAAATAAAAATACTTTTTAACCACAAATGCTCGTCTTGCACTGCTCTGTGATGCGCCACACGTTATATAATCACATTGGAAAGGTCACGGGTGACGTAGGCGGAAGTACCGCGGTAGGGTCTTTGACTTAGTCTTTGCATCTTCACTTTGTAAACACTTGCTTGGTACTTTTGCCTACGTCACGTGTGACCGATTACGTAATACGTGGCGCGTCACAGAGCAGTGCAAGAAGAGCATTTGTGGTTAAAAAGTATATACATTTTTATTTATTTTTTTAGAAAATGTCCGATGGTTTCTCTAGATAAGACTCTTATTCGTCGTCTGGGATCATGTAGAGCTCTTTGAAGCTGCACTGAAACTGACATTTGGACCTTCAACCCGTTGAACCCCAGTGAAGTCCACTATATGGAGAAAAATCCTGGAATGTTTTCCTCAAAAACCTTCATTTCTTTTCCACTGAAGAAAGACATGAACATCTTGAATGACATGAGGGTGAGTAAATTATCTGGAAATTTTAGTTCTGAAGTGAACTAATCCATTAATTGCACCAATATATAGTAACTATTCACATTTTTTTTTTTTTTTTTTTTTTTTTTTTTACATTTTAAGTAAATACTCAATATCCGCCATCCCTGCTTAAGCATTGCCATAGTTATGGTAGAAAGCAAAATTTAATTTTGTTATTTTTTTATTCTCTCAGCCAACACGCCTTAACGTGTTCAAGAATGACCAGGACACGTGGGACTACACCAATCCAAACCTGAGCAGCCAAGGTACCGTTTACCCTACATCTGCTCTGACATTTCTCAGCGCCCTTACTGCCACTGTGGGGGAAATAAATGGGTGGGATTGGGGCATCTTAGAATCGCAGCAGGTTTCCGCTGTTTCACCTCCCCTGTGCTGAGTGTTAGGCATACGTCTATAGGCCAACATCTACACCGCATGTTGTGTATGTTTTCCTGGCTCTCTGAGGGCAAAGTAAAAAGCCGTCTCTGTGTGATCTTGCTAAGGCTTCCTCCGAATGTTGTCCTTCTGATATCTCACAAGCTTCCTTTTCCAGCAAAGCCCGTCACATGTCAGTAATGTGAGGGGCAAGTGGCTTACTGGGTAAGCACCATGTAGGTCTACTCTGACACATTTTACAGTCAACGTGAAACTACGATTGCAGCCCATTTGACTTTTCCAGGGGGAACTTGATTTTGTCCATTGACACCGCTCGAAATGGAAAGTGTTTTTTGTACTTTAGAATAACATTTATTAAAAGTAAATGGGCACAATTCTGCTTTCATGTTGACTTTTAGGACAACGGATTACATAATTTTGTCCAAAGGTATTAATGGCCACCAACGGTGTGCCCAAAGAAACAAATAGGAGTTCAACGGAAAAAAGGCCTTTGAAAGAATTGTTCTTTGGTGCTCACGCCGGCCATTTGCTCCTCACATTCATGCGGTACATTTAGAGACCAATACGAAAGCACAGAACCTTCCAGAATATCAAGTGCGACAACAGAACACTCAGTACATCTGGACACTGGGGGACATTTCCTAGATTTCACTGAAGACACAAGTTCCTCAGACTTCCAACACTGTACCAGTCAACAAACCACAACTGCTTCCTATACCTGCGAGAACATTTCTCCAGAAGGACAAACACTCATTTTACTCTCGTGAAACTGCAAGACATCCTGACAAACACCTGATCACGCACCATTTAGCACTCATCACCTCCTACAGAAATGACACTGCCAACGAAGACATTCTTCCCGTTGTACGGCAGTACACATTGAAGGATTTGGGGTTGTCGGTGCGAGTAGTTATGGCTCCCACACCCATCCGACTTTCTCCCGTTGTTTCTTACGGGTCAAGAACAAGACACACTCCACTGTGACACATCACCTTCACCTCACTGCTAACAAGGGATGTTTTTGACACGCATCCTCAAGTGACACCACGACACAATTCAAACAGACCTCTTCTCTTCATTCATGTCAGACTGTTCCATCCACAGACAAACAGCCTTCTCTGAATCTTTCTCTGGGCTACGTCGTCTTTCTCTCGCCGTGCCGATCGTTACAACACAAACCCCCACACCTACAAATCGACATGCCTGACTCTTCACTCGTCAACAGCTGATGACACTAAACCACTCGAGACACCGAAGACACTGCAGACAACATTCCGACAAGCAGACGCACTGACATGCAGACAAGTTTTTTTTACTCAGTTAAGCCATGAAATTCTGCCCTGGAGGCTGGTGTTTCAGATACGCTCTCTTCCCCCAACATGTCTTCCTCCTCTAGTCCTTCCCTTTCACGATTCCTCCTCTCTCTTTCTGTCAATATGTGACGTTTTTTCCCTTTTTTTTTCCAGTCGTATGACTACTGTGTAACACCTTCCGTATGATGCAGGTTGGCTTTGTGTCTCTAGTGGAAGTACCAGTCAGTCTGAATTGAGCATAAATTGCTCCAGCTTTTCGACCTCCATAAGAAGACAGGCATTGAAATGTGAATATGGAACAAATGCTGGCATCAGTGGAGCATTGAAACCCATCTGAAACAAGGAAGAGTGCTTGGGAAATCAGTGGAATTGACTGAAATGGACAGTTCTTAAGTGCGAAATGGAGGAGGACGCTCAACGATGGCTAATTTACGGCATGTTCTACTTGCCCCATCCTTCAACCCCCAACCCTTACGTTTGTACTGTAAGTAACCCCAAGCTTCTGTTGTCTTGGAGTGATACGCTCATAGTCTAATGTTTCATGGGGGGATGTGTGACCAAATGTTTGACTAACTTGACCTTTTCCTTTTCAGTTGAGGTTTTTGTTTTTGTTTTCCCTCATTGGGCTACAAATTTATGTAGTTCAATAAGGTGCATTAAAATGCATTCTTGGGTTGGGTTGTGCTTCTGTGAGAAACAATTTTATACTTGTGTGATCCTCAGAGATGTTTTGAGGCAAGCTTAGTACCCCTTTTCCACCGACGGGGCAGTGGTCCCCCATCTGGCACAATTCTGTGTGTTTACACAAAATACAAGGCGGCCGCTCTGTACAGGCCCTTTAAACAAGGGATGCACCAATCCGATATTCAGTATCTGCTTCGATACTGAGATTTTTGTTGGATCTGGTGTCAGGAGCGATCCAAATCCGATACGGTGTACTCACGGTTGTTTATGTTAAGCTCCACAAAAGGCAAAAAACATTATAAAGCACCATAAAAGTATTTGTGCACTATATTCCAAGTCTCTTGCTTAAAGGGTTAGTTCACCCAAAAATGAAATTTGTCCTTAATTACTCACCCTCATGTCATTCCACATTCGTAAGTCCTTCGTTTATCTTCAGAACACAAATTAAGATATTTTTGATGAAATCCAAGAGTGTCTATCTTCCATAGAAAGCAACATAATTTCCACATTCAAGGTTAAAAAAAGTACTAGCGACATTGTTAAAATAGTCCATGTGACTGCAGTTAATGTTATGAAGCGACGAGAATACTTTTTGTGCACAAAAACAAAACAAAAATAACGACTTTATTCAACAATAATGTCTTTAGTACTATTCTGGACCTTGACAGTAATTGCGTTGTTTTCTATGGGAGATAACAACCTCTTGGATTTGAACAAAAATATCTTAATTTGTGTTCTGAAGATGAACGAAGGTCTTATGGGTGTGGAACGACATGACGGTGAGTAATGAAAGAATTTTCATTTTTGGGTGAACTAACCCTTTAACGTGTGGAACAGACGAATATGCATGTTCACGGAAGCTCTTCCTCTGCTGCGGCTGTCAGTC
Organism: Hypophthalmichthys nobilis; assembly: GCA_037950665.1. NCBI lineage: Eukaryota > Metazoa > Chordata > Actinopteri > Cypriniformes > Xenocyprididae > Hypophthalmichthys > Hypophthalmichthys nobilis. Next base: position 32,829,428 of record CM075479.1, on the reverse strand, counting down.
ATACATATATATAAATATATTATGTTTTTTTTAATTAAAAGTGTAAAATATATCTATTTTTAGGAAAGTTTAGCTAAACGTGTACCTCACATAGTTTTCCATTAAAATTCATTATATTTGTCCCAAATCGTTGTTACAGCACAAATAAAGTCTATGCTTATACTGATATGATAATATACAGTGCTGCTTGAAAGTTTTTGAACCACTTGCAGAATCTGTGAAAATGTGAATAATTTTAACAAAATAAGAGAGATCATACAAAATGCATGTTATTTTTTATTTAGTACTGTCCTGAGTAAGATATTACACGAACGATGTTTACATAAAGTCCACAAGACAAAAATAGCTGAATTTATAAATATGACCCCATTCAAACGTTTATGAACCCTTGGTTCTTAATACTGTGTGTGGTTACCTGGATGATCTACGACTGTTTTTTTTTTTTTTTTTTTTTTTGTGTTGTGATGGTTGTTCATGAGTCCCTTGTTTGTCCTGAACAGTTAAACTGCCCAATATTCTTCAAAAAAATCCTTCAGGTCACAATTTTTCAGTCTTCCAACATTTTTTGCATATTTGAACCCTTTCCAGCAGTGGCTGTATGATTTTTGAGATCCGTCAACTGAGGGACTCAAACACAACTATTAATAAAGGTTTAAACATTCACTGATGCTCCAGAAGGAAACACGATGCATTAAGAGCTGGGGGGTGAAAACTCTCTGAATTTGAAGATCAAGGAATATTTTACTTAATTTGTTTTCTGGCAAACATTTAAGTATCTTCTGTTGCTTCTGAAGGGCAGTACTAAATGAAGAAAAAAAAAAGAAAAAGATATTTAAACAAAATAAAGATTTGGACATCCTGTTCAGAAGTTTTCACCCCCCGGCTCTTAATGCGACGTGTTTCCTTCTGGAGCATCAGTGAATGTTTAAACCTTTATTAATAGTTGTGTTTGAGTCCCTCAATTGTCCTCAGTGTGAAAAGATGGATCTCAAAATCATACAGTCACTGCTGGAAAGAGTTCAAATATGCAAAAAATCCTTGAAAACTGAAGAATCTGCTGGGTCTGGAGGATTTTTCTGAAGAACAGAGCTCAGTTTAACTGCTCAGAAAAAACAAGAGACTCATGAACAACCATCACAAAACAAACAAACAGTCGTAGATCATCCACTTTTGAATGGGGTCATATTTATAAATTCAGCTATTTTTTTGTCTTGTGGACTTTATGTAAACATTTATGTAAAATATCTTACTCAGGACAGTACTAAATAAAAAATAACATGCATATTGTATGATCCCTCTTATTTTGTTAAATTTATTCACATTTTCACAGATTCTGCAAGTGGTTCACAAACTTTCAAGCAGCACTTGTAGATCACCATTTTCCAAAAAAAAAAAATAAATAAATAAAAATAAAGATGCAACTGTATTAATTCTTGAAGTAAAGTAAACTTTCGGCTGTATGGCGATAAGATTGACCTTTTAGGACTGCCTTGAACTCGAGCATGCGCGTACAGAATGACACATCTGGTGAAGCACGTTCAGCAGCCTCTATATTTTACTACACTTTACAGCCTGTGTATTTTACTCAGAGTAAGAAGTTTAAGATGCAGTTGGGATGGTTGACAAAAGCAAAATCACAGGGAATATACTGACTGATATTTTGATTTATTTTGGGGCTAATAACAGTAGTCAACATTTGAAGTGGATCAAAACCTTTCATCAAAGTTGTCCTAAAACCTTCTTCTTAGGACAACTTTGAACTTTTTTTGATCCACTTCAAATGTTGTATTTTAGAGGGGCTAAAGCCTCTGTAAAATAGTGACTTCCCTGGTATTTAGTGGATTGTGTTTAACACAAAAGATAGATCATCAGTTCCACACACACACAGTTGAGCATTCTACTGGTATCAGGGTCAGTATCAGCCAATATTCAGTATTTTGGGTATCTGAATCGGATAGATTTGGGAAAAAATGGAATTGGTGCATCCCTACTTTAAACCTGGAGTTCTTAAAGCAGGAACAACTAAAGCCCAAAGTATACTTCAGTTTTATGCGTTTGCTATGGTATTCGTACAGTGTGCGGCATAAATTTCCTCATCAGCATTGTACTGTACACGCATACATGTGCATGTGCATCTTAATTTTTTTCATCAATAAGTTGGTCCTCAAAGTGGTAATACTGTGTTTCAGTCGAAAAAGCAACAACTGTCTCATTTCGAAGGCTGCATTTGTTAAACACATGTCATTTTAGAAAAGTAGCCATTACATTCCAAAGTGAGAAAGAAATGACAGTAATTTACACCTCAAGAGTAATAACTCAGTTTTGTGATGGTTACTTTTCTGAATTGAGACATACGCGACCTCCAAGAGGACACAGCATTACAAATGAGACGTGCTTGTGTGAAGGGGTTAAGAGATATCCAAATGAGTACATTTTTATCCGTCGTAACCTCTGGAGTAGGGCTGCACGATATTGGAAAAAACGGACATTGCTATATTGTTTTTCTGCGATTATATTAAAAAAATAAATAAATAAATAATTCACCAGATGACTTAATCATTCTATAATCATTGGGGTGTTCTAGGTAAGTGAGTGAATACGCATAGAAAATAATGAACAAATTACAAGCATGAATAAAAATATAACGGAACAAAAAATACAAATTAAATAAACAGTGCTTTATATTTTTCAGGTAAGTCTAACCGTATTCAGGTACAGAAATTGAATAATCAAATGTAAAACACTGTATAGTCTCACTGTATAAATTAAAATCGCTTGAATGTTTAAACTGACAGGACCTAAAACACATTCAAATTATACATTTTCATTGTATGGTAGTCAAACTTTGCAATTAATCTGAGAATCGCGTGTGTTTTGAACCACGGTGTCTGGTCTGTATGGATTAACGTTCCCTATACTTGACATCGCACATCTTGTGATGTGATTATCGCGGATGTGCACTTCACAATATCAGTGCTAAAACGATATATTGTGCAGCCTTACTCTGGAGAGAAACACTGCAGACTTTGGACAAAAGCCGCATTTCCACCAAAATTACCCGGAACAATTTGTCCCAGGAAATTTTTTTTACCCCAGACCTGTTGCTGTCTGTTTCCATCGCGGTGTAAAGTACCGTGAAGATTAAGTCCGGTGACGTAGGACTGTGCACGATTTTCTAGTTCCCGCTGGATTTCGTCCTCCACATATAAGCTTAATAAAGCCTGAACCTCATCATCAGTCCATCAGTCATAATTTTTAAACTCCAATGTTGATTTGAATAGCAAACAACTCTTATATACTGCATGCACCGCAACAGACTTTAAAAGATGGTGGTTGAAATAAAATGCTGCATGGAGTCAACCAAATCAGCATGTCCCACCCCCATAAGTTCCTCAACTTTGAAAAAGTACTACCTCGTGAGCAGGGACTTTCTGAGGGGAAAAGAAAGTCCCCTCAGAAAGTCCCTGCTCAGAACTTCATTTAGATTTTGGTTTCTTGTAGTCGAAACCACCCCAAAGTCCCTAGGGAAAAGTTCCTGCGGTGGAAACGCAGCTAAAGATGAAACTTTCTAGTGCACAGGTTAACCATCTGTGTTCGCGCACACTGTCAAATGGAGTATCCTTTGAAACGCTATGTGTTCAGCTGTACGCGTACGGTAAGCGTTTGCGTCAAAACTGAAGTATACTTTGGGCTTAAAATCACTGGTTGAGGGACGAGAAAATCTCCTTACCATGTAAAAGTACCGCTAATTAGCCTTCCTAATGCAAATAAAAACAAGATTGCGCCTTACTAAATTTCCCATGCTTCTCAAGTACATAATTTTATTTGTTATATATTTTTAAAAAAAAGCATTGGCAGTTGCATCAAAGCTAGCTCATGATTACATACATAGGTACTTTTTACTCTAATGTAGAAGTAAGACTTGAAAGCAAAGTAGTTGATATGCCATATTTGTTTGTGGTCATGTAGTGACTTGAGATCTGGCTGTGAACGGTCACCAGCACCATTTTGTGTTAAAAAAAGGGTGTAGGAGAAGAGGCCTGTCATCATTTTCAATTTCTGTCTTTTGAAATAAAGCGAATAAAGGCATGGTGCCCTACACATTTAAGTTCCTGAATAGAGTAAGAAACCTGTAATGTGATTGTTTAGAAATGTCAGTGAGATTGATGTTTGCACTGTGTGTACCTGAACAGGTGCAGATGCTGATGGCAATGGGGGCAATCAAGGTGTGTGTCTGCAGTAGACATTATGTCCTCCCCCACCCACTCACTCCCAAACATATGACATACTACACTGTCATGGCCATTAGCCAATGAGTTCTTCGCTCTGTTGCTTTATTATAAGTTTGATTGGGCTGGTACACTGCCAAAGAAAGACTGTATGTTTGTTAGCCAGCTGACTGTGTTTGTGAGTAGTAATAAATAGGTCTTATTTAATGGGTGAATCTCATGAAACATGTCAAAACGTAACATTTCACCCCTAAAGAATATTTTAAATAAAAAAACTTATGCCATTATTATCATTAAAGGATTAGTTCACTTCATAATTAAAAGTTCCAGATAATTTACTCACCTCCATGTCATCCAAGATGTTCATGTCTTTCTTTCTTCAGTTGAAAAGAAATGAAGGTTTTTGAGGAAAACATTCCAGGATTTTTCTCCATATAGTGGACTTCACTGGGGTTCAACGGGTTGAAGGTCCAAATGTCAGTTTCAGTGCAGCTTCAAAGAGCTCTACATGATCCCAGACGAGGAATAAGGGTCTAATCTAGCGACACAATTGCTCATTTTCAAAAAAAATAAAAATTATATACTTTTTAACCACAAATGCTCATCTTGCACTGCTCTGCGATGCACCGCGTATTACGTAATCATGGTGGAAAGGTCATGAAAAACTCGATTTCATTTTCTCCTCCAACTTCAAAGTCGTCCGACATTGTTGTTTTACCTTTGTTTTTTTGTAAAGGGCGTTTGACTTTTGCACGTTCGCTTTGTAAACACTGGATCAGGACTTCCGCCTACGTCACGCGTGACCTTTGTAACATGATTACGTAATGCATGGCGCATCACAGAGCAGTGCAAGACGAGCATTTGTGGTTAAAAAGTATAGAAATTTTTATTTTTTTAAGAAAATGTTTTCCTCAAAAACCTTTATTTCTTTTCGACTGAAGTCACATGATGATACATGATATACCATACAAAATTGAATGATTTAAAATAACTTCATTTTCTTTACGAATATTCCTACAGAATGTTCGTAAAGAAATATTTTTGTGGGATTCACCCTAATAGTATCGCCCATTTTTTCCTGGTGTCTTATGTGTCCCCTTCTCTGCTGATCTTAAAGCACACGCCAGTCACATTAACGTTACAAGTGTCCTGTCCTGTCGCCTCTCAGCGAACGAACTCATCTTTCACTCTCTCTCTTCCCCTCTCTCTTTGCCCCTCCCCCTTTCCTTTCTTGGCCTTCTTCCTTCTCTCGCCTCTCAGATATGAACGCCAACCCCAACAAGCGCCAGAGGCAGCCGGCTCTGCTGGGAGACCACCCTCCAGAGTATGGTAAGGCTTGCGGGGTACACGCGTTTACACATTTGCCTCATTTGCTCGCAATCAGGGGAGTGGATGTTAAAACAACAACAAATCGGGGGTGCATTTATCACAGTGGCAGCAAGATGGTGCTGTGTTGAAGTTAAATCTTTAATTTAAGTGAAGGGTGTGTAAAATGTTTGTTTACTCCTAACCTGCCCGCAACCCCCACCCCACGTGGTCTGTTTGTCGTTTGTGGATTCTCAGGCGGTTATCACGGATACCAAGAAGAGACCTATGGTGGACCCTATGAAGGCCGACGGATGGGGCCGCCCATGGGTGGTCCAAGGCGCGGTGGAACCAGTCAGCGTTACGGCGGACAATACGGTCCCCCGCCTCCGCCCCCAGGTGAATATGGCGCACATGCAGACTCACCGGTGATCATGGTCTACGGCCTGGATCCGGTTAAAATAAACGCGGACAGGGTCTTCAACATCTTCTGCCTGTATGGCAATGTGGAACGGGTACGTACAACAGCAATACATGAGTCAGACACTGTCCAAAACCAAACCGCTTCATTTGAAAGCCCATTTTTCTCTTCTGAATGTAGGTGAAATTCATGAAGAGCAAGCCTGGAGCTGCCATGGTGGAGATGGGAGACTGCTATGCGGTGGATCGCGCCATCTCACATCTCAACAACAACTTCCTGTTCAATCAGAAGCTCAACGTATGGTATGTGCATTTTTCTTTTTTAATTTTGCAATAATGGCAGGTGGATCATACATGGTTCATTACATATTTTGCATAAAAAATGAAGCTTAGTAGGATGAACATTTTTGAATATTTCTGAGACAATTGTGATTGTTTTAATGATTAAAGACATATCACACCCTTGGTGTTAAAATACTTATTTAGGTCACACTTTAGTTTAGGGTCCAATTCTCACTATTAACTAACTATTAAAGGGTTAGTTCACCCAAAAATGAAATTTCTGTCATTAATTACTCACCCTCATGTCGTTCCACACCTGTAAGACCTTTGTTCATCTTCAGAACACAAATTAAGATATTTTTGATGAAATCCAAGAAGTATATGACTTCTCCATAGACAGCAATTTAACCACCACTTTCAAGGTCCAGAAAGGTACTAAAGACATTGTTAAAACAGTTGCCGTGACTGCAGTGGTTTTTGGGATTTGTGTCTACATGCCTGCATCGGTGTTGCCAATTGCTTTCAGCTGAAAGTAGCTAAAACTGGTCGCTAGATGACGTCATACATCTATATTAATATTTATGTAGATCAGTGGGCGAGTCATGGAATCTAGATATGGTTTGTCCAAGAAGTTGCAAGATTTGTTGCTAGGCTTTTGAAAAAAGTCTCAAAAGGGGCGGGGAAGTGGCTAAATCGGCAGCACTGGCTTGCATGCTTTCTTCAGCGTGACTGCTCTCTGCAGCAGGATGCATAATTTAGTAGGGATGTAACGGTATTATCAATATCGTGATAGCAAAATTGTCTCTATTATCGTGGTCACATGACTGTATGAAACGATATGTCTTCCGGGCAAAAAGTGCAGTTTTTTTTTTTTCAGCCCGGTTCCGAAAACTGCTCTCCTTTGATAGACGCCTCACCCCATGAATATTATAGCAATGAATGCACTGAAAAGCCCTCGCTCTACTTATATGTCAGATGTCAATGCAGAGAGAGAGAGAGGGTGCACAAAGCTGCACGATTAATCTTTAAAAGATTGCGTTCTCGATTTCATCACCCACGTGATCTAATTCACCAATGCCAACGATTCGCCCATGTATATTAAACCTTTGACAAAAATTAAATCGCGACATTCAAATCTGCGTTCGCGCTGCCGTTGATCTAAAGAGAGCAGTTGTCGTGTGTAGATATAAACAGCTTCACAGTCTTGTCAAACACACAGTATCATTATTTCTGTTACAAATATTCAAATTATCACAGAAGCATACAAAAGTGTATTATTCAAATAAACGCTGATGTCTACTTTACCGATCCAAATAGAATAATTCACTTTTTGAAAGTGCTTCTAATAACGACTGTATTGATTACATTGTTACGCCACTAGGTGGCAACAATTACTGTTAAATAAGTATCACTGAATCATTTTTTTTTTTTTTTTTTTTTTTACAAACAAGTGAAGTCTTTATGAATCTTACAAACATATTCTGTTTTACCTGTCTGGATCTTCCATGTGTGTTCAAGCATCTTATTTGTGTTGAATTTGTGATAACACTTTACAATAAGGTTCATTTGTATTAACTAACATGAACTAACCATGAGCAATACATGTTACTGTATTTGTTAATCTTTGTTAACCTTAATTAATAAAAATACAGTTGTTGTTCATAGATGGTTCATTTTACTTCACAGTGCATTAACTAATGTTAACAAATATACAACTCTTGAGAATGTTAGAAAAAATAATAGATGTTACCATTGTCAAGGTCCATCTGGTGCAATTATTTTATTTTATAAAGGGGAGTTTTAGGTCATTTGACCCATCTCATACTATACCTCATACCTCTAAACAACAGTTATGATTAGAGGATAAAGAAAAGAGGACAGTATATGACATGGTTAATTTGTACATCATTGTAATGTTCAATCATTGTTTAACACTTATGGCACTTTTTTCCAAGTCTTCATTCGTCTGTCTTTTTTTAAATATCGCAATAAATATCGTATTGTGGACTTTATATCGAGGTATTATCGTATCGTGAGATTTTGATATTGTTACATCCCTATAATTTAGTAATTTACCTCTTTCATCAGTTTTTTTTTTCTCTCTTCGTGTCAGTGTTTCTAAGCAGCAGGCCATCATGCCCGGCCAGTCATATGAGCTAGAGGACGGGACCAGCAGCTTCAAAGACTTTCACGGCAGCAGAAATAACCGCTTCACTTCTCCAGAGCAGGCGGCAAAGAACCGCATTCAGCACCCCAGCAACGTCCTCCACTTCTTCAACGCAGCACCTGAGGCTTCACCAGAGTCCTTCACCAGGGTCAGTTCATCACACTAGAGAACCTCAGGACCTTTCTTGTCTTATGATGTTATTTCGTGTATAAATTTAAAACCATCTCTTTTCAGATCTGTGAAGAACTGGGTGTAAAGAGTCCTTCCAATGTCAAACTTTTTGCAGCCAAAGGTATGTAATATAAATAAATGTGCTGTCTTTGACTGTTGCATTGTAAATGATAGCATAGAAAGCCAAACTCAGCGTAAACCTGTTTAAAGTGCAGCCTTTTTGTCAGTTAGGGAAACTTTAATGTCATATATGCACCACCGTTGTTATAATGGCTTCTTTACTTTATTGAACAGGTTCCACATCAGAGAGGAGTTCGTCAGGGCTTCTGGAGTGGGAGTCTGTTAATGATGCCATGGAAGCCCTTGCTATGATGAACCATCACCAGATGAAGAACCCCAGTAAGTGACCTCATTAGTGGTCGACCGTGCATTTACCACACACACACACTGAAGCACACGTGATGCTTGAGGTGTGTTCAGCCTCTGAACTCAAATAGAGTGCAGCCAGCTGCAGAGAAACTGGTAGCTAGGCAACATACAAGTGACCAATCCTGAGTGGCGACGTCACTTCACGAATTCTACCAGCACGATTCGGCACGGTTGTCTAATTCCCGGCCGAGAAGTGTATGTAATTGTGCTGTGCCTTACCAGGCTCAAGTGGAAATACAACTGGAACCATTCTAAAAACCGTTCGGCCTGACGGTGGAAAAGCGGCTAAAATGTTTGTTTCATAGTGGCTTTTGACATTTCCACTCTTCACATCTCCAACTGTCTCGTTACAAATCAAACAGAATGGCTTCGTGCTGGATTGGGGCAAAATTAATTGAGAACTATTTTCTTCGTCAACTTTTCTTTTCCTAGAAACTGACATCCTCACCCATCCAAACAGTCACTGCGGTGAAGTGTCGCCCCATTTAAGTCAAACGTCATACCCTCACTGGATGTCATGACAACAGTGTCACGCAAGAAAACTTTAAATATCTCGCCTTTGCTTTCATTTCGGACCATCTCCAAAAAAACATTAAAAAAAAAATAAACGAATGATTTACAAGTTTAACGTGTTTATCAAAGTAGGAAGTCCACACTTTTACTTACAATTAGTGCTCTTGAAATATGAAATGGAGGCGGTTCTGGATTGAATTCTCTCCGGGTCCGGATTCGGACTTTGAGAACCCCTGGTATATGCTGTCAATTATAATTCTTTGATAGAAAATTGAAATTGGTAAAAATCTGTATTGACAGGTCAGACTTATAAAAAAATCGGAATCAGCCAAAAATATTGCAATCGATAATACTCAGGCACTGGCGCTGTCAAAATAAAATTCCCATATCCGACACATCGGCCCAAACAAACAAAAAACATATCAGCCATAATTAAAAAATGCCAAATATTAGCCAATATATGGGTCTTGGAGATGCATATATCGGTTGAACTGGTTATATGATGGCACCTGTGATGGAAGTCCCATTAAATCTGTTCCAAATCCCAGTAAATGTCAACCTAGGCAGCATTTTAAAGCATCATAGGTGCATCTGTCAGCAGCATCACATGGATATTACGCAGAAACCACAGTTCCAGAATGCATTGCACCACCAAGCTCAGTAAAAACTTGTATTCAGTAGTATTTTTAAAAAAAAAGAAACTCTTTGTTCTCACTCCGTTCACACCCTTTTCCCATCGCCATGTTAAAATGTGTACTAATCATGTGTTTGTCTCCGCAGGTGGGCCGTACCCGTATACACTGAAGCTGTGCTTCTCGACTGCGCAGCATGCAAACTGAGCAGCAGCAGCAGCATCACCCATCACTTCACCTTCCTGCTACTTTATTGTCCTTTACGGCTCATTTGTGCGAGTGGGTGTGCAGACGTGTCGAGTTAACCTTATGTTGATTGAGCCGCAGCACATGCTGAGAGTGAAACTGACTGAACTCATTGTTTTTAATGGAAGAGGAGAGTTAAAACGCTTTTGTACCAGTATTTTGGTTTTGTTACCGTTTTTGTTCTTTTTTTTTTTTTATTGCTTACTATGGTCGACTGTTAGCTCTGTGCTCAGCACCTCACTTTTAGAAATGTCACCCTGTAAAGAAGATTGCATTTTTTTTTTCTGATTGTAAAATAAAAAGTGATAATGGGTCTTTTGTTGTGATTTGCTTTTGCAAGGGAACGATTGTGACTCATGTTTTAAAATGTTTTACAGCAGTTCAACCCTTCTTTTTTTCTTCTTCTTCAAAAGCTGCCTGGATGTTACTGCCTAGTGTATATTTGCAGTCTGGACAATAAAATGTAATCAATTTAATAAAGAAATTTAATCTGCGTATTCAAAATGGGCTCACTGCCACTTGCTGTTAATTGCAGATCAAGTTTGAACATGGGTTTCATCAGTCATGGGAAGATTAGACACGAACTCTTGGAAATGTGACTCCATTCTAGTGGAGGTAAATTTCTTTAATTATCTTGTGTATGGAGGCCCAGAAAACCAAATCATCTGTTGGGCTGCTTTCAAATCAAATGAATATTTAGACCAGAAATGGTAAGGAACCCTGATACGATGAAGACTCATCAAGCATAATTACTTGATGAATAGTTGATTTTGTAAAAAGTAATTCTGCAATAGACTAATGTTTGCTCAAAAGAACAAGAGTTAAATTCAAGGTATAATGTGCTGACCACTAGGACAGTCGTGATTTTTATTGAAATAATGTAGTGCAATGCAGGCTACTATAATAACTCAAAACTCAGTTTTGCTGAGGTTTACTTCTATCAGTAATAAGTGGGAGAAACTGCTATGCGCAATATGGCGGAATACATCCCGCCTTCTAAGTAAAAGAGCCAATCGCTGATTGATAAAGTCATTACGTCACTGCAGCTGCAGTTAGAAGCTCCGGTTCCCATAGAAACCTGAGACACTCGCTTAGGACTGCACATGCGCATTGTCTCGTCTAGCCTGAAAAATAAGCTTATTTAACGCTATTTGAGCATAAGAAACAACATTTATGGGACTGTTCACGTTTTTGCTGATTTGAAATGTTATTTAATTGTGAGTTCGCCAAGTAGTTTGAGATTTAAGGATTCCCCTTGTGTCCCAAATGACGCACTATACACTATGTGCTTATGCACTATGTACTCATCCATGTAGTGTATGGATTTTATGTAGTGTATGGAAGTTTATTTTGTCATTAACATCGGTGTCTGATCCCCCCTCTCCCTCAGCAACGTAATTAAAGCTGCCAGACTTCTTTTTTTACATATTTAAAGTGCACTTTTTCTTTTTGGAATTTTCTGTGTGAATGCACTACTCGCACTATTTGTTCTTAAAAACTTAGTAGAGTAGTGCGCAAGTATGCGAATTGGGACGCACCTGGATGCCCGAAATAGCTGTCAAAAGGACTTTGAAAGGGACTTTGGATTCGCCCCCCAGCGGTGACCTCTTGAACACGTGTCTATGGTTTTTACCTGATCTCTGATCAGTTTTATGCACTTGTATAAGTTTGAATGAGACATTTGTATTATTAAAAGGAACAATAGTAGTTAATAGTCTAACAAAACAAGCCCTGAAAATTGATAAAAGAACACATATTACTTAATAGTTAATGATATTAGATGATTAGTTAATTGTATTTGATAATTATACTTTAAATAAAACACTTGAAATGGGTTTTTAAAAGCTGTTTTATGCATGTTTGGACTGAGTTTTGACAGGCAGGCGTCAGCGTGTGACGGTTCAAACGCTTCGAAACAGTGAATCATTTGGCGAAGTGAATCGAATTGATTCGAAGCTTCGAAAAGCTTCGTTTCTCCCATCGGTACTCAAAAGCTTATGCTTGTCTTATTGAAGCTGAGCTAAATGATGACAGATGGATGAATACATTGGCACATGACACCTGCAGTCACAGGATGAAACAGAATAGATAATGTTACTAAAAAAAGATATGCAATGTGACTCTCAAAATTGAATAAACAATTAACGCTAGTACGTTATCGTCGGAAAAAATCTTATTCAAAATATCAAATGAAATAAGCATAAAATGTAACACAAAAAATAACTTTTATTTTATAAGTGACATTTGACCGGAAGTGCAGCACGCGCATGAGCGGAAGTTCACCGTGATGTAATACGCTAGAAAGTTCCCCGGATATTAAGTGTAGTGCGAAGGTCAGCAGCGCACAGACAGAGTAAGTTACTACACAGTAAGTCATATTTCACAGAAACTTCAGCAAGTCTTTTCTGGAACTTGTAATAAGAAAGCAACATGCCGAGAGGAAGCCGAAGCAGAACCTCGAGGATGAGTCCTCCAAGGTGAGAGATTATCACGAGTTACACACTGCTGCTGCTCGTGTGTGTGAAACAACACTATAATTCATCAACACACATCTATATCATCCACAGCTTCACAACACGGACACAGTCACTTCGTTTTAAACATATTAGTTATTATAAATTATGATGGTGACTGTAGGAGGACATGTAGCCTACATTTATATGATCACGAATCTATGAACGAGGTTAGTATTTGTTTACAATATGAAACTTATGATGTTTCTGCGATCATAATCTATGCTGTTTTTGTTGTTCGCTGCTCTAAATGTTTCTTTAGATGTTTAGTGTAAAGATGCACTGATATTAAAATTGTTTTTTTTAAATTGCAGAAAGTTTTATTAAATTCTTCATGTTTTAAAATATAAGCTTTAACTGTTAGATGAGGACAAACTTGATCTAAATCTAAAACAGAGAAGAAATGAACAGGCACCAGTAAATATTGATTAACTGTTGACTAATAAATGTCCAGTATCTACTGATAGTGACTGCATTTTTATAAGTATCTAATATCTGTGATTTATAAGGTAATATATAACCTTATATTTTATCAATACGTATTACGCATCCCTGTTTGGTCCATAATTAGAAAAAAAAAAACACCTAGCAACCACTAAGTACACCCTAGCAACCACCCAAAACATCCTAGCAACTGCGTATCTATCTGATAGACTGCATGGCCTTAAACCTGCCTAAGCCAAAGCTTTTAAGACGACTTCAATCTTTTGCCCAGGCTTTCTCAAGCCAACAACAAAGTTTGTCTTTGAATAATTTAAATAGATTAAAGTTCATCATGTTTTTAAATATTAACATTAAGCATAAGATGAAGACAAAATGTTATGTAAATGTAAAAAATAGGCGCCATTTAATATATTGAAAATGTTCATAATGTATCATATCTACTCATAGCAATTAAATAAAAATAAAAATCTTATATCGGTGATAACCAGTATGTTTTGTACATCGCTATAGAGGGCAACAGTCGAGATCCAGAAGTAAAAACTCAATTCATTTTCTCCATAAAGAAATTAATTTACGAACTTATGAACTTACTCCTGCTGTGAGCTACGATGTTGTTAATCCATGATATTTGCTTCTGCTGAAGCGTCAGCCTGCATTATTTCAGCTTGTTTGTTTTAATAGTGGAATTCCTGGTGAAAAACTACATTACCCATGATGCTGTACAAATATTACACCAATCAGAGAGTGGAAAAAGCAACATGCTCCAAAACATTTCTTTAGCTCCGCCCACTCCCATGAAGCACTGCAAATATGTAATCGAGTCGATCTTTATGCTTTCAAATGTGTGTGTGTGTATGTATATATATATATATATATATAAGTATTAAAATTATATTGTTTTTTAGTATATTTAATCAACAGTTGTAAATGAGTATTTTTATAATTCTCCATCATTTTTAATTTGATTATTCTGTTTGCAATGCTTCATGGGTTTGTAGTTATTTCCCTCACTAAAGTCGTTAAGTACACAGTCTTTTTGTCCGATTTTTAAAAACTTTTTTTGCTTCAAATCAAAGTTTGTAGTGTTGTGATTCACCTCGTAGCTGAGTAAAGGATATTTTAAAATCCTTATGGGAAAAATAAATGAAAAGAATACTTTCGGAACCAATGCCGCTGAAAAAGTGGGCGGGCACTATTGCACTCTATTTGGCCCCTAATTGGTCAAACTGCATAGTAACCACCCAGAGCACCCTAGCGACCACATAGCAACACAAAGAAATTACTCAGAATACCCTAGCAACACCATAGCAACCCCCCAGTACACCTTAGTAACTGCCTAGCAGGTAGCAGCCATAAAAATATCAGTAATACTTTATAATAAGGTTCATTAGTTAAACATTAGTTAATGTATTAACTGACATGAACTAACCATGAGCAATACATTTGTTACTGTATTTACTAATCTTCGTTAATGTTAGTTAATGAAAATACACTTGTTCGTTGTTTGTTCATGTTAGTTCACAGTGTATTAACTAATGATAACAATTAATAATGTATTAGTAAATGTTGAAATTAGCATTAACAAAGATTAATAAATGCTGTATAAGTGAAGTTCATTATTAGTTCATGTTAACTAATGTAGTTAACTAATGTTAACTAATGAACCTTATTGTAAAATGTTTCCAAAATATCTAATATCTGCGATAAGATAACCCATATGTTACATATGTTACACAATGTGTTGTGGATCCTTATTTGGTCCTTAATTGGTCGAACTGATTCACAAATCGGTTTGAATGATTCAACAATGAACAAACCATTAAAAATTATTGTCTAGCAATCACAAATGATGGAAATGTTGTGGAAATCATTGGTCAAAAAGTGTGAGAACCTCGTTTAAAGTGATAGTTCACCCAAAAATGAAAATTCTGTCATCTTTTACTGACCCTCAAGTTGTTCCAAACCTGTATGAGTTTCTTTGTTCTGCTGAACACAAAAGAAGATATTTTGAAGAATGTCGGTAACTAAACAGTTTGAGTTCCCATTGATTTCCGTTGTAAGGACAAAAATCAATGGAAACTGTTTGGCTACCGACATTCTTCAGAATATTTTCTTCTGTGTTTGGTAGATAAAAGAAACTCATACAGGTTTGGAACAACATGAGGGTGAGTAAATGATGAGAACATTTTCATGTTTGGTGAACTATCCCTTTAAAGAGATCTTCTAGTCCAAGCACTCATAATAATAAATGCACGTTTTCACTCTAGTTACTCCTCACCATCACCTCCACCAATGGCTCGCGCCGCTCCTCCGCGCTCATACGCCCCGGCGCCCGCCGCTCCACCCCCGTCGGCAGTGGGCGCTCCTGCTGCTGCTGCTCCTCACCAGCCGGGAATGTTCGCCCAGATGGCGACCACCGCAGCCGGCGTCGCGGTCGGCTCTGCTGTCGGACACACGTTAGGTCACGCCATGACCGGGGGCTTCGGCGGAGGCGGAGGTGGACACTCAGATGCTGCCAGACCTGATGTTACCTATCAGGTAAACACGAACCCAAACTTCTGGTTTGAATAGTTGTGCTCAGCTCTCCCTTCTGAAACAGTAGTAGACTTTAGCATGCCTTTAAAAAGATTACTTGTTACAGAAAATATACTATACTAAAAGAGAGTATGTTATACTGTAGAAATGCTTTAAAAGAATATACTTACACTACTGTTCAAAAGTTTGGGGTCAGTACGATTTTCTTTTCTGAAAGAAATTAATACTTTTCTTCAGGAATATTCACTTCAGAATTAAAAATTTCCTGATAATTTACTCACCTCCATGTCATTCAAGATGTTCATGTCTTTCTTTCTTCAGTCAAAATGAAGGTTTTTGAGGAAAACATTCCAGGATTTTTCTCCATATAGTGGACTTCACTGGGGTTCAACGGGTTGAAGGTCCAAATGTCAGTTTCAGTGCAGCTTCAAAGAGCTCTACATGATCCCAGACGACGAATAAGAGTCTAATCTAGAGAAACCATCGGACATTTTCTAAAAAAAAATAAAGTATATAAATTTTTAACTTTTTTTTTTTAACCACAAATGCTGGTCTTGCACTGTTCTGCAATGCGGCACGCTGGAAAGGTCATGTGACGTAGGCGGAAGTACCAATCCAGTGTCTACAAAGAGAACGTGCAAAGACTAAGTCAAACAGCCTTTACAAAAAAAGTTAAAACTACGATGTTGGACGATTTTGAAGTTGGAGGAGAAAACTCTACCGCGGTAGTTCCGCCTACGTCACGTGTGACCTTTCCAATGTGATTACGTAATCTCAGAGCAGTGCAAGACAAGCATTTGTGGTTAAAAAGTATATAATTTTAATTTTTTTTAGAAAATGTCCGATGATTTCTCTAGATTAGACTCTTATTCGTCGTCTGGGATCATGTAGAGCTCTTTGAAGCTGCACTGAAACTGACATTTGGACCTTCAACCCGTTGAACCCCAGTGAAGTCCACTATATGGAGAAAAATCCTGGAATGTTTTCCTTAAAAACCTTCATTTCTTTTCAACTGAAGAAAGAAAGACATGAACATCTTGGATGACATGGAGGTGAGTAAATTATCTGGAAATTTTAATTCTGAAGCGATCTAATATTTTAAGCACACTTTCTGTTTCTAATGTATTTTATTAGCCACGTCATTGCTGTTTGTGAGTCCTTAAATCCTTATACAGTTATTATGGATGACAAATGAATGTATTAAAAACTATATTAATCTCTTATGTCTGGTTGATCTTGCTAAATAATTGTAGGAATTCTGCTTTAAAATGACAGAATAATGAATTGCCCTGTTGATTGTGTGGTGTCACAGGAGCCGTATCCGGCTCAGCCCATGTATCAGCAGCAGCAGCAGCCGTCAGTGTTTCAGCAGGAGCAGAGTCCCTGTGCGTACGAGCTGAAGCAGTTCATCGAGTGCGCTCAGACACAGAGCGACTACAAACTCTGTGAGGGCTTCAGTGAAGTGCTCAAACAGTGCAAATTCTCCAATGGTATGTACTCTGAACTTGGTAGTGGCAGTGCAGGGAAAATTTACTTTTAAAGGTACAATATGTAAGATTTTTGGATTACAATTTCTGAAAGCCACTAGAACAATGTTATATATTTTGCTGACTGGTGTACTTACATTATCGCAACTATTTCCAAATGTTTAAATCAAGAGAAGTCAGCTATTTTAACAGTGCGTGTCATTGTGTCGCCTGTCAATGATGTCATCTGCGCTACCCTCGATTTCTGTAGAAACCATGGAAACACCAAAGACGCTTTAATATGTTGTGTGTTTTATTAGACAGGTGAGCAACTGTTTGGATACTTTTATCGACAGATAAACTAATCATTGTTATATAGCTCAACACGTTTAGTCTTCTTGTTTGAATCTCTTGTTTTCTTGATTTACCGCGAGAACCATGTTTGTGCCTCAAGTGGCTAACGGCATAATCAGACAGAGCTTTATTTGTAGTAACAGTAATATAGCATTTTTTTCACCTTATAATATATTTTAATGTCAATTGTGTTCCATTTATCAACACAAGTCATCCAGCTTTTATTAGATCGATATATAGAATATCATATTATCTTGTAACAAGTGTCTCATAGCAGCCGTCGAGCGAATGCACAGAGTAACGTTAACATAACTTTCATTCATGATTTTGACCAAGTAAAACAGCGCTGCGTCTCCCCACAATTTTAATTCATCAGATAAACTGACCTGTATGAGCAATTCAGCACTCGCAACTGTTTCATTAGAATAAAATAAAATAATGTGAATTTAAGTGATCAAATGTAACTGTAACAAAGTTCAAGTTCAGGGACGAAGGAGGTGGACGTTAAACAACTTTAATCGTAACTTTAGTCATAAAATATGCATAAACAACAAAGCGAAAGTAGTGGCAGTGGTCGACCACGGCATATAATCATAATAAAAACAGCAGTGTAAAATGACCCGGGCTCTCGGCTCGTCCTGCTTCACCACAGTAACGTTAATAAAACTTCAATACATTCACTCATCCATGAGCATGATTTGTGCCCAAGTCCCGTAGGATTGCTTTCCATCGGCTGTGGTGAAGATGACAACTCCCATGATTCCACGCTCATTCACGGCGTTGTCACACTACGCCTTTTGTTATTGTTTTGAAAAAGTGACCTCTAGTGGCAAAACTTGCATACTGTGTCTTTAAAAGTAATGCATTTGCTTTCTTCCCATAAAAAAGTAACTAATTATGTTACTTAGATACTATTTATGGAAAGTAATGTGTTGTATGTGTTTTTTTTTCTGTTACTTTTCACAGCTGGCTGAGAGTCGCTCTCTTCCAGGCCTTGCTTTTTTACAAGTGTTTACCGCATTCAATGCATTCAACAACATAGCCTATATAAAACACACCTTCATTTTCTAAAACACAGTTAGAATATTGTTAAATTCTGACCACATAGAATATTAACATAACGAAATATCTCTTAACATTACGGGTTATATTTTGTTAATTTTGTACTCTTTGTCTGTTCCTGCACAAGCATGAGTGCGCATGTCTAAGTCTACATTCACACTGCAGGTAAATGTGGCCCAAATCTGATTTTTTTTGCCCACATGTGACTCATATCTGTTTTCCCCATGACAGTGTGAACAGTACAAACCACATCTGATCTTTTCAGTTCCGATTTGTGCTACTTCCATATGTGGTACTAAATCCGATGCAGATCAGATGTTTGGTAATGCGACCGCAGTGTGAACAGTCATATCGTAATTCATACGATTTTTACGTCACTCGAGATCAACATTCGTCACGATTCTGAGTCTAAACATTTGACATACTCGACGTTATCAAGACAGTTGTGAAGCAGAACTCAGAGACTGCTCTATAAAACATGAGGGCTCGTATCATAAAAGTCTCAAAACTCTGCTGTCTTTTGTCACATCATTATCTTTATTTTTCAAGTTGCCTGCCCATAATTTCACTGACTTCTGCAGCAGATCACACTATAAATAAACGCGTAATCGCTTACTTTATTGCCCTCCGTGTTTACTTCAGTATGACTGTGTTGTCAAGTCCGAATTTCCCAGCAGAATTGGGTTACTTTTTCACTGTTGCAGCGGGTTGTTTTGCAACTCCGTGGGTTGCAGGGAACGCAACAAACGCGATATTTAACCCCCGGAACGTGATTGGGCTAGTTTTGAGAAGCGAGAAAAAGAGACCGTTTGCAAAGACCCGCCCCCTTTAGATACTGTTGCTATGTCCGATTGGCATGGCGCTGTCATGCCACACGTTCTCACGCAGTGAAAAATACAACGCAGAAGCAGACGACGCGTCGACAGACAACGCAGAGCAGGTTACTTTTGATATTCAAATTTTGTCATTTTTAAAGAAATTTAAACAAATACCATTTTGTGGCTCCTTAATGTGTCGTGACAGATCGCTGTAGCGCCTCAGTTCAAGCGGCTCGTGAACTGATCATCTCTTCTTACTACTTAATTTATATCGTCAAATAAACATGAATGAACCACATTTCAACCACAGAAAGACGTCCGTACACATCATTTTTTTTAAGTTCAAGTCCACCAACGTTAATCTACTAACTCCCCTGACTACTTTGTCGGACAAAATTGGCGGATTCAGCATTATGATTGGTTAGATTGCCTGTCAATCAAACTCCCGCGCTGTCAGAAAAAAAGGTACAGTGCTTGTCACTGGGGCAGTACCCTAAGGTACAAAAGCGAAAAGGTACATCTTTGTACCTTCTTACCCCTAAATGGTGCATATTAGTACTTTAAAAGTACATACTAGTACCTTTGTACCTTAGGGTACTGCCCCAGTGACAAGCACCTTTTTTTCTGACAGTGTGGTGAAGAGTCAATTGAGTGGATTTTGTGGTAAAAACCTGGCAACCCTGTTTGTATCGTTCTTTTGCACATGCAGGTCAGTCCAGAACCATGATCTGTTCACAATGGAAATCTATACAACTATACAAAAACATCAGATCTGAGCAAAAATCAGAATTGAGCATTAGGGCTCGCAGTGTGAACGAAGCCTAAGTGACTGCTATGAAGACGGGATTTTTAAATTTAGTAGTTTAACATATGTTTAAGCAAATAGATTCAACTGAAAAGTAATGTACATTACTTTTTTTAAAAGTAACTTAAATATTAATGTGTACATTTATAAAATAATGCATTACTTTAGCCTACTCATTACATAAAAAAAAAATCTGATTAAATATTGCTTGTTACTTCTAATGCATTACCCTCAACACTAGTGAGTGGCATGACATTTGACAAAATTATAGAATTATTGACTGATATTTATTATCAGTGAATTTACTGAACAGCATTTACACTTTTCTGCTTGTAAATTCTGCAGAGTAAATTGATAAATGGCGCCATCTGGTGGGTCATTAAAGAATATAAATTAGTTAGAGTAGCGCCATGTTTAATTTTTGACAGGAATGAAAATGAGGCTGTGAGGGATTGAAGTACAGTGCATTTAATGGATTGTACTGTTGTTTAACAACGTACCAGTTGTGCCCTCACAGCCTTGTTTTCATAAAATTCAATATGTATAATTCAATATGGCATCTAACCTGACTTCAGAAGTAACATTGTTCACTTTAATGACATTATTAATAGTTCTGATAACATTAATTACATTGTGATTACAGAAATATAATTACAGTTTTTCACTGATCTATTCCAGTCAGAAATACTGACAAATGGCTAAATGAGTAATACCTAAACCTAGATTAACATAAACCATTCTGCTTATACAGAGTTGTTCTCTTGTTGTAGATTATGTAGTGGACTTGCATACATTAATTTGCTGCTTCTTTTTTCCCCTAGTGTTTTTAGAGGCCACTGTAATGTTTATGGGTTGTATTGTTGTAAAGTAATTAAAATGATTTTCCCTCCCCCAGGACTGTCATGAGGTTTGGAGACATGAACACAGCTATTCCATACCATCTGCTTACTTCTGGAAAAAGCTTCCTCTTAAAATGCAACTCAATCAAATATTAGGGCCTGTGTGAAAATTAAAAGCAGTATCTTGGGAGAAATGCTGTGTAACACATGTGATGCATAGTATTTATGTATTTGGTGTAGATAACTGCAGCGTTCTGATTTTTTTGCCTGAGTTTGAAGAGATCACAATGTGTATTGCAGGAGATTCTTTGTCAGTATATGTTCTTATTGAAAATGTTTAATTCAAATGATGTGAATTGCAAATAAAAGGATCAGAAACATTTACATGCATTTCATTATCTTTTTACCCACAATATCCATTTAAATGTATAGCATTACAGGTTGTATTACCTTCTGTACAACTCTTGTTATTACAAGTTGAAAGTACTGTGTTTTGTTAATTTTGTACCCTTCGTCTGTTCCCACACAAGCATGACTGCGCACGTCTAAGTGACTGTTATGGAGAAGAGAATTTTAATTTAACTTAATTATTTAATTTAACCCTTTCATGCATAGAGGTCACTACAGTGGACGGCTACCATCAAGCAATATCTAATGAGTGATATCAGTTAAATTTACCAAGTATTGATTTTAGTTTGGGAGAACATTCCTGTTAATCATCTGTCTACTATAATGGACATCATGCATTAATAGCTATATTTCAGCTACAATTCATACTATTACTGTGACTGTTGTTTTTGAAAATGCTTCATCTGCAGTAACTTTTTTTGACTAAATGTATCTGTTATTAGAATGTAATTTGCATTAACATAAAAAAATTAATGTGATTACGTACGTAATATATGTGACTTGTAATGCATTACTTGTATGATCAAAAAGTAATCTGATTACATAATGCGTTACTTTACTCCTTACATCAAAAACAAATCTGATTACGTAATGCATGTTACTTGTAATGCGTTACTTTACTCGTAACATCAAAAAGTAATCTGATTACGTTATGCATGTTACTTGTAATGTGTTACTTGTTAGATCAAAAATTTGATTACGTAATGCGTTACTTTACTCTTTACATCAAAAACAAATCTGATTGCGTAATGCACGTTACTTGTAATATGTTACTCCTTACATTAAAAAGTAATCTGATTACGTTATGCACGTTACTTGTAATGTGTTACTTGTTAGATCAAAAATTTGATTACGTTATACACGTTACTTGTACGATCAAAAATGTGATTACGTAATGCACGTTACTTGTGATGTGTTACTTTACTCCTTACATCAAAAAGTAATCTGATTGTTATGCGTGTTACTTGTAATGCGTTACTGTACTCCTTACATTAAAAAGTAATCTGATTACGTTATGCACGTTACTTGTAATGCGTTACTTTACCCCTTACATCAAAAAGTAATCTGATTACGTTATGCGCGTTACTTGTAATGCGTTACTTTACTCCTTACATCAAAAAGTAATCTGATTACGTTATGCGCGTTACTTGTAATGCGTTACTGTACTCCTTACATCAAAAAGTAATCTGATTAAGTTATGCATGGTACTTGTAATGTGTTACTTGTTAGATCAAAAATTTGATTACGTTATGCGCGTTACTTGTAATGCGTTACTTTACTCCTTACATCAAAAAGTAATCTGATTACGTTATGCGCGTTACTTGTAATGCGTTACTTTACCCCTTACATCAAAAAGTAATCTAACACTGCTCATTTCAGAGGAGATTGAAAACACCTGATCGCTAGGTTTTCTCAGAAGAGAGCTATGTTAGAAATTTGTCCATCTTGAACATAATCAGAATGATCAGCTTTAATAAGGGTAAATGGACATACTCTGGCACACTGGAGGAGCATGTGAATTGGGTTTCCACAATTTTACCTTGACAGGTTTTTAGAGATCTCTGATATCAGAACATGAAGGATGAGATTCCATCAAATATATATGTTTGCAATATTTGACATATTTGTATATATTTCATAGTTTTCACATGATTTTATATAATTTTGTTGATTGGTTTGTTAAATACACGCAATATTGCTGTGTTATTACTGTATTATATTTAGTATATTTTCAGTTCAAACCATAAACGTATACTGTCTACATTTGAGTGGACATCTAGAAATCTCTTTGAAAAAAATACATTTTAAATTTTTTTTTTCTTGCCCCAAAAGCAATAAAAACACATAGGGAAAAAAATCCTGACTGAATTCATGCATGAAAGGGTTAAAATATGATTAAGCAAATAGATTAAACTGAAAAGTAATGTGCATTACTTTTTTTTTTTTTTAAAGTGTGTACATTTATAAATACGTTACTTTAGTCGTTACATCAAAAAGTAATCTGATTACGTAATGCACGTTAATTCACAATATCCATTCAAATGTATAGCATGACCATATGCTTAATTTAAATATCCAGAAATGTATGCATTTACCAGATGCTAAATTCATCTCCTCAGCTATAATAATAAGTGTAATATATATCAAATCATTTTATATATATGATAGTAAATAATTAAAAAAAAATAAAGAATCAGAAATAAATGGATTATTTCTCTTTTGCGCATTACATTCTAATGAATTGATACAGAAATAAAGGTATGAACTGGTTTTCTTAATAATATGGAGCGTATAACCGTAAGTGGTAATACGATATGGGACAGTCCTGTCTTTAATACGGCTTTTATTTTTGGATCTTGACATTCACAGTTGCCCTTTCGGCGCAGTGTTGTTGAAGGCAGCAGAGCCGTCATTTCTCTACCGGGATATTCGTTAGGGAAGACTGGATCATGGACTGACCGCTGCCTGCACGAGCTGAAGGAGAAGAACACTGTTAAACGAAGGGAATAATACTCTATCAGGTATGCTGAATGTAGACGCTGTGAATTCGTGCCTGTAATCCGCTAAGCAGGTTTCCGTCATGCCGCCGTCCATGATGCTGCAGCAGACTGATGCGGAGCCGCTGCTGCTGCCGACTGTAAACATCGCGAGTTCATGACCGAAGATCCAACCAGCTCATTATAAATCAATAGGTTGAATGTCAAAAACTACAGTAACACGGTAAATAAAGCAGCAGACAAAAAATGCGGTTTTTGAACCGTACTAAAAGTAGCCGGGTGACCACTGTACACTTGTGTACCATGGTATTTACATGGCACGGCACTTGTCAGAAATGGTATTGCCATGGTGTAGAAAAACAACAACAACATGGTATTACTGCAGAAATCAGACCACAATTGCTGAACAGAAAAGTACCATGTAATAAGTTGTTTTTGTGCCATGGTATTACCATGTAAATACAATAGTATTGGAATATGGTAATCATTTACACTTTACCCTCTGATCACTATACCTATAGTTTTATTTGTATTATTATTTATCCTGACTTTAGCAAACGTTAACATGAACTAGTTGGTGTGCTGTAGGTTTATAATAACCCAGTTTTCTTACAGGTGAGGTTATAATAATGACCAAAGAAGATGAAATCCCTGACTGGGCTGGAGCGCAGGACTTCTATCAGAAGTATGATCCAAAGGAGATCCTTGGAAGGTACTGTCATATTTTAGTGAAGATGGAAAAATGTCCCGGTCATATTCACCCCCATTTACATAATAACCCATTATTATTTTCACTTGATGCTAATGAGAATGCGATTTGTTGACTTTTTTATATCAATGTCAAAATGTTTAACTTGTTAGATTCACATGAAAATTGACGAACAGCAAATACAACTAGAGGGACGTGAAATTTGTAGCGCACCATCTTGAGCATGTTTTTAAAAACTGAAGACTCTGTCACGCAATCTACTAGAGAGAGGACCCAGACGCAGCATGAGCAAGGGGTGATATTTACTGACAACAATAGACTGGGCGTGAAGACAATCCAACAGCAGGACAGGGCACAGGCAGGTAAGGGTGACGCTGAGATCAGACCCGGGTGATGTTAGGCTGGAGAACTGAAGAGCTGAGGCAGCACCAGATGGAGTGACAATACTGGAGATCAGGCAGCGGCTCAAGGAACCAGAGGCGTGAAACATGGAGCCGTAACTGAAGCACTGGCTGCCAGGCATAGAGAATCTGCAGCCAGGGAGGATACGAGAACACAAGACTCACAATACACAATACAAGACAACAAAAGATAAGAACAATAGCAAAATGAAACTACTAACGATAATATGGCTAGAGAAACTAAGCTGGGGAGCTAGAATAATCACTGGAGCTTATTAACCAAGAAAACCAATTTTTTTGTTTTTGTTAATATTTTTCTGTAGAAAGACAAACATAAATAGTGATGAAAGACAAAATATTAAATGTCACAGATGTATATTTACTGAGTAATCCACTATGTTGTAGAGGGGGTCAAAATGACCATTTTCACCTGAGATTTGGAGCCAGTTTACAGGGTGTAAAAATGACTTTATAAAGATGGCAGCATGATTATTTTATTTGTACACAGAGATTGGTAGGTCTATTAGTAAAATCTGTTGACTTTAGCAATCTTTCTTTCATTACAGGTGCTGGTCATATAATTAGAATATCATCAAAAAGTTGATTTATTTCACTAATTCCATTCAAAAAGTGAAACTTGTATATTATATTCATTCATTACACACAGACTGATATATTTCAAATGTTTATTTATTTTAATTTCAGTGATTATAACTGACAACTAAGGAAAATCCCAAATTCAGTATCTCAGAAAATTAGAATATTGTGAAAAGGTTCAATATTGAAGACACCTGGTGCCACACTCTAATCAGCTAATTAACTCAAAACACCTGCAAAGGCCTTTAAATGGTCTCTCAGTCTAGTTCTGTAGGCTACACAATCATGGGGAAGACTGCTGACTTGACAGTTGTCCAAAAGACGGCCATTGACACCTTGCACAAGGAGGGCAAGACACAAAAGGTCATTGCAAAAGAGGCTGGCTGTTCACAGAGCTCTGTGTCCAAGCACATTAATAGAGAGGCGAAGGGAAGGAAAAGATGTGGTAGAAAAAAGTGTACAAGCAATAGGGATAACCGCACCCTGGAGAGGATTGTGAAACAAAACCCATTCAAAAATGTGGGGAGATTCACAAAGAGTGGACTGCAGCTGGAGTCAGTGCTTCCAAGAACCACCACGCACAGACGTATGCAAGAAATAGGTTTCAGCTGTCGCATTCCTTGTGTCAAGCCACTCTTGAACAACAGACAGCGTCAGAAGCGTTAAAGATAAAAAGGACTGGACTGCTGCTGAGTGGTCCAAAGTTATGTTCTCTGATGAAAGTAAATTTTGCATTTCCTTTGAAAATCAGGGTCCCAGAGTCTGGAGGAAGAGAGGAGAGGCACACAATCCACGTTGCTTGAGGTCCAGTGTAAAGTTTCCACAGTCAGTGATGGTTTGGGGTGCCATGTCATCTGCTGGTGTTGGTCCACTGTGTTTTCTGAGGTCCCAGGTCAACACAGCCGTATACCAAGAAGTTTTAGAGCACTTCATGCTTCCTGCTGCTGACCAACTTTATGGAGATGCAGATTTCATTTTCCAACAGGACTTGGCACCTGCACACAGTGCCAAAGCTACCAGTACCTGGTTTAAGGACCATGGTATCCCTGTTCTTAATTGGCCAGCAAACTCGCCTGACCTTAACCCCATAGAAAATCTATGGGGTATTGTGAAGAGGAAGATGCGATATGCCAGACCCAACAATGCAGAAGAGCTGAAGGCCACTATCAGAGCAACCTGGGCTCTTATAACACCTGAGCAGTGCCACAGACTGATCGACTCCATGCCACGCCGCATTGCTGCAGTAATTCAGGCAAAGGAGCCCCAACTAAGTATTGAGTGCTGTACATGCTCATACTTTTCATGTTCATACTTTTCAGTTGGCCAAGATTTCTAAAAATCCTTTCTTTGTATTGGTCTTAAGTAATATTCTAATTTTCTGAGATACTGAATTTGGGATTTTCCTTAGTTGTCAGTTATAATCATCAAAATTAAAAGAAATAAACATTTGAAATATATCAGTCTGTGTGTAATGAATGAATATAATATACAAGTTTCACTTTTTGAATGGAATTAGTGAAATTAATCAACTTATAGATGATATTCTAATTATATAACCAGCACCTGTATATGCCAACAGTGACCGTTCACTTGTGTTTTTTGCCTCAACCACATTTGGTTTTCGATCACTGAAAATGGGTAAAATTCAACAATTTGAACATGGAGCTGCTTTGAGATCCTCATATCTACAGGACTTGAGCATACATTGGTCATACACTCGTTATTGCAGTGCATTGTGGGATTGAATGAGTGCTCTTGATAATGTCCACTATGGTTTTGGACACCACTACAAATGGCTGTCCCCTCAAATAGTGCCCTATTTAAGGGTATAGGGGGCGATTTCAGACACAGCCAAGGACTAAACAAGGGGCTGTGGTGAGAGGAAAGAGGCGAGATGAGAGGAGCACATGGCGACACAAACAAAGAGCACGAGCACAAGACAAAACAGACAAGGCTGTCAGGACAGGACCCTGACAGACACAAAAAAATCTCATTTTTTTAGGGGTTCAAGCGCGTTGGACTGAAACCTTATTATAATTGTTAACATTTCCAAGGATCAGCATTCTCCCCATAAAAGTGATCGGGCAGACCAAACCGTAACTCGTGGAGACTTGAAACTTTGAGGGCTGGTAGTACTCACACCAGCTACAATGTCACCGATCGGCCTGACGGGGGCGCTACAGCGGTGAAAAGTATGAAATGACTAATAACTCCTAAACCGTTTGGTGTAGGATCAAGTGTCTTATATTGCATGTCTTATATTGTGTGTCTTATATCTATGGTGAACTAGTCCTAGGTTTTTGACCCGATCGGAACCGAACCAGTGCAGCGAGATTCTCTGGAGTCTGATTGTCAATAATTATCAAAAAAGTTGAAATTCCGATTTATGGACACTAAGGGCCGCCAAAACGTTTGAAGTGGACAGAGACCGTTGTAGTAAAATGGCTATAACTCTTGAACGTAATGATAGATTTTCACCAAACTCAGCACACCTATGTAAGAGATTATTCTGTGGTCGTGTGAAAAAGGATGCGACGACTGGCCACTTGGTGGCGCTATAAAATGAAAAAAACATGAAAATGGCTATAACTACTTCATCGTCAGCTCGATTGACTTGAAAACTGGCATGCGGTGTCTTTGTCCAAGGTGCCATGACTGTCTATGAGGACATTGATGTATCTCAAAAAACATGTCCGCCATCGGCCAATGAAGTTTGAGCACCTATTAGACAAGGTTAACAGAGGCAGATCGGAACGAAACTCGATGGGCATGTTTGACTCATGGTCCTAGAGGCCTGTGAGAATTTTAAAAGAAATTGGCAACTACTAGTTGGCGCTAATGAGTTTTACGCCTCTGTAATCACGTGGTGTTTGCAGTACTCTGGACTCTCTAGGTCAATTATTATCAAGAAGAGTTTTTGAATCTTACCCTTAGGGTAGCTATAACAGGGTCATTTAAAAAGGGGCATGGCTAAGTGCTCACAAAAGCTATAAATCCTAAACGAAAACTCGGAACTTCATGAAAATAGGTGAGCACATGCAGCATATGACAAACTTTTATGGAGATCAGACTATAGGTGGTGCTATAACTGTTAAAAAGATTTAAAACCCATATATTCCTGATGGTAAATTGCCTGTATTGGCTGTAAAAGGTCTTTTCCTTCTATGATTTAAATGGTCACTTGCTAAATAAAACATAATACTTTTTTACACATTGGCTTAAAGGCCTTAAAATGCTTGAACCCGATAATTGTATATTTTTAAATGGAACTTGAACCTTTTGACAAATGGCATTTGGCCTTTTATGGCTCATATAGTATGATATAGTGAGAATATGGAGCTCATGTTCGAGGAGGAAAAAATTCAGTTTTATTTAGAGGCCCAAACTGTTGCTGATATTTATATGACCAAAACCTAAGATGAAATTCTGATAGCTTGTAATGTAAATCATACATAAACTACATGTGAATATCAGTTTATATCTCTAATATGTTTTTGTAATTTAAGTCTTGAAATATTACCAATAATACAAAGTCACTCTTTCCTTTACTTCAGAAAAATATTTCACAGCAAAAAAACATGTGAATCACGATCTGAAGATGACATTTTTACAATTAGACTAAAAGGCCTTTTACTTGCTAACAAAGGATAATCAATCAATCAGATGACAGAAGGCTTGTAGTAGATCATGTACAACAGGTTTTCAGCAAAGATTCTGTACAATTGATTTTTCATGGCACTTCATTGGACCATGTGTTATATACTCTTCAATGTAGTATTTTCTTTTGAAGTCTGTAGTATTTCTCATATTTGATTGTGTTTGTGTTGCAGAGGGGTAAGCAGTGTGGTTCGACGCTGCATCGATAAGCGCACCACTCAGGAATATGCCGTCAAAATCATAGACATCACGCCATCAGATAAGATGAGCCCCGAGGAGATCGAGGAGATCAGAAATGCCACGACAAAGGAGATTGACATCCTCAAGATAGTGTGCGGGCAAGAAAACATCAGTAAGTGTCCAGGATGATGGAATAGTAGCAGCTTTAAAGCATGAAATGTACCAGCATCTTGTTGAGATCAAGTGTATTTATATCTGTAGAGAGTCTCGTATGATTTGAACACATTGTTTCTCGCTTCTCCAGTTCAGTTGAAGGATTCCTTTGAAACTAAAGCTTTCTTCTTCTTGGTGTTTGACTTGTAAGTATTGATTTCATTCTTTTTATATATATATATTATGCTATATAATATTATATATATATACACACACGATAAAAGTACAAACACTACACATCATTTTCTAATTAATAAAACATCTTTAACTTAATTATGATGCTATTTGAAAAGTAGCGAAATGCATAATAAATATTGTTCTCACAGGATGAAGAAAGGAGAGCTTTTCGATTATCTAACTGAGAAGGTTACGCTCAGTGAAAAAGAGACAAGGTTAGTTTAATTTATAATGAATCACATGAAACCTGTCAAGAACATGTGCAGGTCATATCTCATCACAAAATCAAAGTAAAAAAACAAAAAAAAAAACAGGCCAAATTTATGATCATTACGATTGTTTGGCATTGTGACATTATTTTTTATGACAACTTTGTCACATTGCCTCCTCAAATCTCATTACTTTAATGTAGAAATATCTTATTCTCAATACAGGAAAAAAAAAAATATTTAAAGTGTTATTGTACACAATGAAATTATTCATTGTACTTCCTTTAATTTATGATGATTTAAAGGAATATCTTGAGTTCAATACAGGTTACTGTAAGCTTAATCAGAAGCATTGGTTGCATTGATTACCACAAAAAAGTTGACTCATCCATTGTTTTCTTTACAAACAGCTAAAATCAAGGTTAAGGTAAGGCAATTACAACAGAAGTGAATAATTTTATTAAATCACTTACATTAAAGGGTTGAAAATCCTGCCATCACTTATTCTTCATGTCGTTCCAAAGCCATTATAATAAGACTTTCGTTGATCTTTTTGTTTATCTAAAAAACAAATGAAGATGTTTGTAATGAAACCTGAACTAACCCTTTAATTCTTCTGTTAAAAGTTGTTGGTAGCACTTTATTTTACAGTCCTGTTCCCCATGTACATACTATGTACTTATTGCAATAACTGGGTAATAACTAGGTATTAAACCTGAACCTACCCATAAACCCAACCTTAACCCATGTAGTTACCTTATATTACCCAGTACTGTCTTAGCTAAGTACACTGTAAGTACATGTAAGAGCACGTAGTGTAAAATAAAGTGCCGCTTTCTGATATAGCCTAGTATTAGCAACTCAACAAAGTTATGCCAGTGGCCACAAGTTCTGCTGAATATTCCTAAATAGACAGATAATTGATAAACAATATTACTGGAGAATTTTTTTTAATCTAATGAAATCACCTTTGAGAGAATAATTATGGTAATGAGAATATAAGGTCTTGTTTTTTGTCTTGTCTCTGTGTTCATTTTCGCAGGAAGATCATGCGCTCCCTGTTGGAGGTGGTTCAGTTCCTTCACTCTCAGAACATTGTGCACAGAGATCTGAAGCCGGAGAACATCCTTCTGGATGACAATATGAGCATCAAACTCACTGATTTTGGCTTTGCTGTGCAGATTACACCAGGACAAAAACTCCACGGTAAATCACTTCTTCCTCTAACTAGATGATGATACATAGAGATAGTATAGGGATGTAATGACTCATCAATATGAATCGATGCATCCATCAAATGACTAACGATGTAATGTGTAATATTGATGCAACATGTAAAAAACTATATTTTTAAGATGCACGCTCATGTTAGCTACATCTGCACACAATGTCTCAAAGAACCTCAAAACAGGCCACAAGAACACTTGTTTGTCTGTTATAAAAAGATAAATTTTTCTATAATATTTGAAAAAACTAAAGTTTACTTTTTGTTGTTGATGTCCCAATTGGGATACGGGATTTGCAATTGTCAGAGAGTTCAATTAAATGCTTATATTTTGGTTGGATTTTTCTAGTTAATGAGCATAGGCACATAACATCAATGTACTGATCACAGGCAGTGTTCGGTAAGTTACTATAAAAAAACTTAATTACTAGCTACTAATTACATCTTCAACAGTGTAATTAGATTAGTGTACTAATTACTCTCTAAAAAGTACTATCTGCATTACCGATAACTAATTACTTTCTAAATCCCATATCATCCTCGGCCAGTTTAACAATACAAGGATAGACATGAAACTGCTCTTTTAATTCTTTCAAATAAATAATATAAAAATGCATAAATTATTCTTGAACTGACCAAAGTATTTAAAGGGAGAAGATTACATTAAAAACATGCATTTTAAGATTAGACGTTAAATTTTGATGTTAAATCCACTGTTGTCTTCTGGTCCTCTTTGTTTAGGGGTCACACTTGGCTCCTTTGCGGTCAAAAGTGACCGAAGCCTTGAAATGTAACTTCTTTTTTTTTTTTTTTTGGGAAAACCAATGTAATATATTTTTGTTCAATAATATTTTTTGATTATTATTTAAAATTTTGAGGGTATTTTATGATACTATGCATTTTTTTCTAATTTTTTTTAGCTATTTTTTTCCCCATTGAAAATAATCCACTTTTTTTCTAATATATTTCAAAATAATTTTTCAATTAAAGCAGATTTCCATGAGATTTAATCTCAAAAAGAGCATTTAAAGGCATTTAAAATGAAGGTAGATTAGTGCCATCTAGTGGGAGTGAAAAAAGAAAAACTTATGTAATGCCATGATGTAACCACTAGATGCCTGTAAAGTTCAATATGAAGTGGCTTATAAATTATATAGTGGTTTTTACTTTTTAGACATAACTTTTTATTAAGTTTTGGATTTATACTTAGACATTCTCTCAGACTACTTTTTGTCATGGTTTAGATTTTTTTGTTTGAGAAGTTGATTGAAGTGTCAGTTTTTGCATTCATTTTACTACAGTCAAAACTGAACACAGGTTTGACTAGTTTGTACCACCAAAAGACCAAAAGAAAGAGTTTTTGTATTTTTCATATTTCCCATTCATTTCCTATGTCAGTCATTTTTGACTGTGAAAAAGCCAAGTGTGACTATTTTTTTCATCCCTTTAACGTTTCAGAATCATGTCCATGATATTTTTTTGTTCACATAGCTAATGTGACAGAAGTCATCAAGTCACCATCCATTCCGATGAAGCAAAAAAAAAAAAAAAAAAATGAAAAAATAAATAAATAAATAAATAAAAACTTTCTGTCATTTTTGACCGAAGAGGACCAGAGGGTTTGATAATCTTTCTTTACAAAGTGACATCACCAACTACTTGTCTAGCAGGTGAAATACCGTGTTTTTAGTCGTTCACACGGATCATTGTGAACGGGGATATTTTTTGATAACGTTGTCATCTGTACAAAGAAAAAACATTTCCGTTTTTAGTACATCGTTGTCGTATAAACATACCTAAGAGTAATCCCTTACTTTACTTTTTCAAGGGAAAAGTAATTAAATTACAGTAATTCATTACTAAGTAATTACACCCAACACTGATCACAGCCACCTGAATGTAATTGAACAGTAATCATGTCAGGGCATGTTTTGAGGCATCTGCAAATATCATATGATCTATATGTGATGAAACGTCAGAGAGAGAGAGAGAGAGAGAGAGACATGCCACTGCATTTTCTGGTCAGTAGTTGTCAGGTTTGTGCAGCTCTTGGATTCGGGTTTCATACTATCCTTATATGAGAGTTTAACATGTTAGTGGAACTGGAGGAGCTGTTTGCTATTTGGTGTGGCCTCTGACCTTTAACCAGGAACAGAGTAGTTGCCTCTAAGAATGACCCATCAGTTACATAAATGTGTGTTTCATTCATGACTAAAGGTGATGATACACGGGGCAACTTTTTGAGCAATGTTGCTTGAGCACTTTCCCATTGAGAATGGGCAACAAATTTCTATCCGGATACTTTTAGATCAAAATTTGTAGCCCATTCTCAATGGGAAAGTTAAATCTCTTTTTTTGGCTCATTTTGCCTGTAAAAGAAAACCTGCGTAATAATTCTGCACACCTGAATATAAGTTTTTTTTCCACTTCCAGCCTTCATGAACAATTATATATCACTAATAAATTATTAAATACATAGTTAATAGTAGTTATTAAGATTGATGAGGTTTGGAACTGGTAAAATGTTCTTGGAAAAAAAATATGATCAGAAAATCAACTTGAATAATAATTATGCATGCACTGTATATTCTAATAATATATATATATATATATATATATATACACACTATCAGTCAAAAGTTTGGAATCGGTAAGATTTTCAATGTTTTTAAAAGAAGTTTCGTCTGAATATATTTTGTAAAGTAATTTATTCCTGTGATCAAAGCTGAATTTTCAGCATCATTACTCCAGTCTTCAGTGTCACATGATCCTTCAGAAATCATTCTAATATGATGATCTGCTGCTCAAGAAACATTTATGATTATTATCAATGTTGAAAACAGTTGTGTATTTTTTTTAAAGATTATTTGATGAATAGAAAGTTCAAAAGAACAGCATTTATCTGAAATACAAAGCTTTTTTAACATTATACACTACCGTTCAAAAGTTTGGGGTCAGTAAGAATTTTTATTTTTATTTTTTTGAAAAGAAATTAAAGAAATTAATTATTTTTTTCAGCAAGGATGCATTAAATTGATCAAAAGTGACAGTAAAGACATTTATAATGTTACAAAAGATTATATTTCAAATAAATGCTGTTCTTTTGAACTTTCAATTCATCAAAGAATCCTGAAAAAAAAAATATTGTACACAAATATTTTGTACAGTTGTACACAATAAATGTTTCTTGAGCAGCAGATCATCATATTAGAATGATTTCTGAAGGATCATGTGACACTGAAGACTGGAGTAATGATGCTGAAAATTCAGCTTTGATCACAGGAATAAATTACTTTATGAAATATATTCAAACAGAAAACAGTTATTTTAATATTTAATAGTTCACAATATTACTGTTTTTACTGTATTTTTAATTAAATAAATGCAGTCTTGGTGAGCAGACGAAACTTCCTTTAAAAACATTAAAAATCTTACCATTTCCAAACTTTTGACTGGTAGTGTGTGTATATATATTTATATATTATAATCTTATCATAAAATATCTAAAAATCTATAAAGTAATCATATATTTATTATTTGTCATTATATTAAATTGTAATAATATACAATTTATTATTTAAATAATTTTTTATACATTTTGAATTTTATTTATATTTTTACTACCTGCATTTATTCTGATTTAAAAAAAAAAGCATTGTGTATGGATCAAGTGTTTTTCATTAATCTATTACAATAATGAGAATAAAATAAAACTTCTAATTCAATTTTATTTTATTTTTGGGTGAAATAAGAACCTAACATGATGTTAAACCGAAAACTGTACATACATAATGCATGCAGTATTACAAGTATAACAGTCACACACGTGTTTCATTAGAGTTTCTTTTGATCTTGTGTCGTCACTCATAGAGGTATGTGGAACGCCAGGATATCTAGCCCCAGAGATTATCGAGTGCTCTATGGATCCTCACCACCAAGGTTACGGGACCGCCGTTGATCTGTGAGTAGACCTTCATATGTGCTTTTCACAGCATGGCCAATGACAAGTTAATGAAACCAGTTTACATTATACTTTTAATTTGGACTGAATTGAGAAAAATCACACACCGTTGTCTTTTTCAGCTGGAGTGCAGGGGTGATCATGTACACCCTTCTTGCAGGTTCCCCTCCCTTCTGGCACAGGAAGCAGATGCTAATGCTGCGCATGATCCTAGCAGGAAGTTACGAGTTCACCTCTCCGGAGTGGGACGACCGTTCGGACACTGTCAAAGACCTGGTGCGTCTGGTGCAGACCTGGGAATAATCGAAATAGTGGAACACACTTGTTTAGCTTACCAGCCAACGAATACAAGCCTACAACAGACCTACTAACCTGTGCTGTTCATGGGCTGTTTAAACTTTCAGATCTCCAGGTTGTTGGTGGTGAATCCCGAGGCACGTTACACTGCCACAGAAGCCTTAAACCACCCTTTCTTCCAGCAGTATGTGGTCGCAGAGGTGCGACATTTCAGTCCGTACAGGAAGTTCAAGGTGGGCTCTATAATAATTGATTTAATTAATTCTAATTGTTGATTTATCTTGCATATTTGTAGGAAAACACTTCACATCATTATTAGACAGTCACATTAGTAAAACAAAAAATGATAATAATGAATGATGAATTAAAATATAATAAATTATATATAAATAAATATATCAGGGTCGACTAAAGTTATTTATAACATATGGTATATCTCACATAATTTTTCTCGAATATCAGCACAATTGCATGTATGATATTGATTTTATACAACAATTCAATAAACAAGAAGTTAACGTTTAGTGAATTACATTTAAACTCAATTAAACTGAAAATAGTTGTAAACAAACCAGAGGAGAACCGTTGTTCATGTCCGAGCAACACGCAGTGGTGTTTCATTAATGAACGAATCTGCGTTTCTGAACAAATCCGTTGAGTGAACAATTCAGTGACCCAATGACTTGGTTTATATGTGCACCAATAATGCGATTATTTCTCATAATCAGAGTAAGGTCTTAATCATAGTAAGATGTTTACATGACATGAGCAGAACACTTCACTCCAGTTTACATGCAGTTTTTATTACTCTGATTATTTGCTAATAAGTATGGTTATACCACACTCAGTATGCATGTTACCGGCCATTGTTTTAATCTACTCACATCGAATTCAAAATATATTTTTATGGGTGTACAAGATAATATACGGCGCCATGATGAACATCGCAGTGGCAGGTTTGCCTACGCTGCCGTCTCGTTCTTTGCACCGTTCGGATGAAGATCCAGAGCAGAGACTGCGCGGGGAGTTGTGCTGACAGAGTTTAGCGAATTGGAGGAGAAAAAACTTCAGAAAAATGTCGCAGAGTTCATTCATAAAGTTGTGTGAACAACACACGGCATCCATGTACATCCGAGCACATGGGCACTTTGGTCAGAGCAGTAATAATGCGATTAAGGTGTTTACATGCCTGTTTGTGTTTAAAAACGGCATACACCACCTAGTTTAATGCGATTATGGTTACTACGATTATGAGCTTAATCGCATTCGTTTAATCAAAGTATTGCGTTTACGTAAGCAGGGCTCAACGCTAAGGATTTTTTCTACTGGCCCAGTTGGGCAAGTGGCTCAAATTTTTACTTGCCCCACCAAAAT
The DNA here is from genome assembly GCA_037950665.1 of Hypophthalmichthys nobilis. Classification (NCBI taxonomy): domain Eukaryota; kingdom Metazoa; phylum Chordata; class Actinopteri; order Cypriniformes; family Xenocyprididae; genus Hypophthalmichthys; species Hypophthalmichthys nobilis. Next base: position 32,792,292 of record CM075479.1, on the reverse strand, counting down.
TTTCACTGGCCCCACAACAAAAAATTAATAAAAGTAAAATACAAGAAAATGGGCCTATAAAATAAGCATAGTTATTGTTTTCGTTGTCTTTGTTACATTTAACCTCAATAAATAGGGTTATGACACCAAAAGCTATTAGATTAACTCACTTATATTTTAAATATTGTTAGACAAATAAACAGTAAGTAATAAAATAGTAACAAATAATCAAATTACGAGTAATAGCACAAATAAATACAACAGAACAAACATAAATGAAATAAATGGTGCTTTTCAAGTTTTCATGTAGGTTTAAACAGGAGATTTTCAGGTACAGAAATTGTAATCTAATGTATAACTATATAACTATAGAATAGATTAAACTTTATTAAAGTTAATCAGTCAAGAGCAGTTACAGATGCATAAAAACGTTTTTAATGTTGAAAATATAAAACGTTAAATACTGTTATTTGAAATTATTTAAAAAAAAAAATGAAGACACTTTAAATGTGAAATTAAACCCGCCAGTAGGTGGCAGCGAATCACTGTTAATGAGCGAATCATTGAGATTCAACCGATTCATTCAAGTGGCTGATTCATTCAGGAAGTGTTGCTCAGAGACGCAAAACAATTCTGTGGACTTTGGAACTATTTTCGTTGGCGAAATACAGCGAAACTTAAATATAAGTCACTTGATATTAAGTTCTTGTTCATTAAACTGTACGCTGAATAAAATCAATATCACATTTGTAATCATGCTAATATTTGGAGAAAACGGCGCTCTTTGTGTAATGTTGGTTAACTATATTAAATTAAATAAATATGAAATATATACAGGGGCATTTTTGCCCCTTATCTTGAATTCTGGGGCATTCTAAAGGAATTTTAATAGACTGAATGCGTACGCTCTAAACATGCACGCGCACTAGTCTAACCTACTAGACTGTGTCACGTAGTGCATGCGTGCACTCAATGGGTGTGTTTTTGTTTGTTTTTTGTAAAGTGAGGGACATACTCGATAATATCAGATCATTAAATCAACAATTACGATATCATAGACGATATATAACGCACACCCTACAGAACTGGCCCGATCGGGCAAGTGACAGTTCCGTCTACAGTCCCGAGCGTCGTTCACACTGGCCATCGGGCCATCGGGCGGTCCTTATTGTCGAGCCCTGATAAGGTAAAGTTTAATCACAATATTGCCAAAATTATAATCTCATTATGAGGGTGCATGTAAACGCACTCACTGATAAAAACAGGCTGCCTCCGAAATCGCAAACTCTCTCAAAAGTCTCTAAGGAATTGCTTTGTGAGCACTAAAAAGTATGTTCTGTATAGTATGAATATGTGTAGTATGAACAACATTTGCCATGTTGTCATTATCATGTGATCTGCGGCGTCAGTTGCGTCACTTCACTGACATTCACAAATCCTCTCCCGTGGCCTCATGGAATAGTAAAGTGTCATTCAGTAGGTATTCCTGGGACTTTTTCCCTACTCTTTTATGAGTACTGTGAATTTGGACATGCTTTTTTTGTCACATACTGTTTTTGCCTACTATATAGGATAGTATGCAATTAAGGATGCAGCCATAGTCACTTGGATCATTCCTGAATGAATCAGCAATTATGAACAAAATGGCTGATTGAATAATTCAATGACTCCCTAATGGTGATTTTAGTTTTTAAAAGCAGACTATAATTTTGTTTTCCCCCAATCATTTTTATCTTTCTATATTCATAAATCATTAATCTCATAACATTACTTTTGCATTTGTCTGTGTAAATACATGCCTCTGCAGTGCAAAGATGGATTTTGTTGATACTGATTTCATTTGATTGGTAACAACTGTCTTAAATTGAATGATTAAATGTAAGAATTTGACAAAATATGGTTTGTCCTTATGAAGGCAAACAATCCCCTTGGAAATCCATGCAGGTTAATTTCAGTCACTTGTGTTTTTCAGGTAATCTGCATGACAGTTCTGGCAACGATGCGCATTTACTGCAATTATCGACGTGCCAAGCCAGTTACCAAAGAAGTGATCAAGAGTGACCCCTATGCAGTAAAACCTATTCGCAAGCTTATCGATGCCTGTGCGTTCAAGATTTACGGACACTGGGTAAAGAAGGGGCAGACACAGAACAGAGCTGCTCTGTTTGAGAATAGTCCAAAAGCTATCTTGCTTTCTCTAGCAGCGGAAACAGATGATTCAGCTCTCAGAATGATGTAATACATGTAAAGCACTCTACTGAAAACTATACAGGAAAATATGTACTGTATTATGACATCAGTACCTCATACTGCATGACATTGTGAGATGTTTCAAAACTTATAAATATGCGCTTTCATTTCATTCATTTTGCCCTGAAGAGTTGCATAATTGGCCTGCAACATTTAAATGTTATTGAAATCCAGGTATCAACCTTGATACCTGAAGATCTCATGCTAATTCAGGTCATATTTATTTATTCTGTATGATAAATTATTTGAAATATTAAAACAAACAAAATATATGAAACTAAATGTGGATCCAAACTCATTTTATGGTGTTGTGTATAATGTGGGGTGAGAAAATTGAAATTGTGGTTTACATCTTTGTCACCTTTTTCACCCCTAATGAATTTGCATCCCTGATATTACAAGAGCAAAGAACTTACATTTTAATTGCAACAGAAAACCAATTAATCTGCTATATTCCTCTGTCTGCTATTTTCAAGGGTAAGATTTCTTTATAAATCATCTACTCACTCATATGTCTTTATTTTGAGGAACACAAAAGGAGAGAGTCGCATAGTCACCGTTAGTCACTGCTCTTCACTGATTACCGTTTGTAACTTGAATAAGGATTAATCTATATTCAACTTATAGTTTATGTGAATATTGTTTTAAGTTCACTTAAATTAAAAGTTGTTATACATTTTTAAAGCCTATAAATGTTACAAATAATGGCTTTCAATTATACTGTAATGGCTATTATAATTAATGGCTAACACTGAGGAAAAAGAGATATCAGTAGCACTATTGGTATCATCAATACTGGCCTTCATTCATATGGAGGACCAAATTACTCAAAATGAAATAATTAAATAAATAATGAATTTAATAAAACAACAACTAAATGTACCAGTTTATTCTGAAATAATTAAATAAATCTATAAATAAATGTATGTATTTATTTTGTAAACTTCCATGAAAACACAACATTTATTGATTAATATATTTCACAATATCCTCTCTCACACACGATTACTGTTTAGATATCTATTTTTTTCATAATTAAATGTGCTTTTTCAAAAAGCTGTTTTTCATAATAATATGCTGCATTTACGAATGACGACTATTTGATGAATCATGTATTTTCAAAGTACGATTTTCCCAAAGATTCTTTTCATAATAGAGGACATTTCACAAATGCCAATCAACAGACAGTGGGCGGTGCTTGGCGGTAATTGGCTATTCACCCTTTTGGATGAATTACTTAGATCTGGCGAGGTGAACTGAAAGATTGGAAAGGAATATGGCTGTAGGATTGATTATAGATTGGGGACTTGATCAAGTTAAAAACGCACTGCTTTCTTCTGCAGATGAAGTAGAAGGGAATGTTTTGTTTGGTGATGCTCTGTTATCTGGATTAGACATAAAGGATCTGCTAGTGGCAATAAGTGCGTCAGAGGATCTAGAAATTGACGACTACATATGGAACACTTCACAAGCGACTGAACGCAGAGTTTTTGTAGATGAGTAGTCATGTGACAGGTGTAATTTGCAGGTGGGACATGGGATGTCCCCACCACATTTTGCCAGGGTTGATATTGAATGATGCACTTGAAGCAACATTGAGTCACACAGCACACAGCGTGCACTGCTCTTTCCCTTTAACAGTTTTAAATGTCAGTGACTCTTTTGGTGATGTTCCTCTATATGTGAGCTGTATCTGGATCAAATTTTGTGGTGATCGCAGAAAGAAATCAACAGTTAGAGCATTTGGAACCAAGGTAGCCTTTTTGTTTATCCATTGGCGCCCCCTGATGGGCATTTTTAAAATCGTTCTTTCATGTGGAGTAATTCGTGATCGGCTTATTGGATTCTGTTGATCTTGGACTCATTTCAATCGGGAGCATCCACTGTAAGTAATGTTGTGCCATTTTCTACAATCTATGCATGTTTCATGAAGTTATAAGCTGAAATGCCAAGTGATAGCTACATTTTAGTTTTAGTTAGCATCTGTGCGCCTGTGGAGTTTTGTGTCGTAATTTCATGAGCAATATCTCGTGATCTGCTTATTGGATTGTGCCGATGTTGGACTCATTTTAATCATGAGAATTAATAATGAATTAATCAAAAATGATGTCCAATTTTCCACAATCAGAGCATGTTTCTTGAAGTTACGAGCCGAAACGTGACATAAATGCTGCATTGGTTTATATGGTCTTGAGGGGTTTACGTACAAAAACTCGCTCAAGTTTAGTCAGAGCCTAAAACAGTTACACTTGTTGTATTGTACTCCGTGAGACCTTTCAAATGACACATAACACATGATTATCTGAGCTGTATGATGCTTTTGACACATTGGAGTACATAGTACAAAAAAAAATAAATAATAATTTTTATTTTTCAGCAAATAACTCAGCAGTACTTAGGAGTTAATCAAATTGGCTACATTAATTGTACAGTTCAGACTCTAAGCTTTCAAATGACAGCTATTTAGGAGTTTTGAAAAATATGATTATTAATTTTTTTGTAGCTAGGTGGCAGTACACTCCATTTCAGAGTGATGACTCAGCACTTGTTAAGAGTTGAACAAAATGGTTGGATGCATTAAAATGATACCTATTTTGTGTTATTCGTGTCATTGGTTGCTTAGTAATTTGTTTATAAATTTTTTTCGCGGAGGGGTGGTGTCCCACCGGCGGGACACTTCGGGGTTAAAATGGGGTTAAAAGGGGTTAAAATGCGAACACTAGACTTTTAACAGGCACTTGTAAAAAACAGCATGTAACACCGGTTTTAGCCTCACTCCATTGGTTGCCTGTCCAGTACAGAATTGATTTATGTATATTGATTTATATATATATATATTGATTTATGATTGGTTATTGTATATAAAGCATTGCATAACTTGCCCCCACCATATTTAGTACAGCTTCTTCATATTCATAAACCATCTAGGTCTCTCAGATCAGCAAATCAGGTGATCCTAGACATTCCAAGGAACAGATTTAAATTGAGTGGTGACTGGGCATTTGCAGTAGAAGCTCCAAAGCGCTGGAGTAATCTACTTCTACATCTTAGATTGGCTCCTTCTCTAGGTTATTTTAAACAAAAGCTAAAATTACATTTACTGGATTTAGCATTTGGTTCAGTAGGTTAATTAGCAAGAGGCTCTTAGCAGATGTTCGTAAATCATTGTTTGTCTGAAAGTTAATTTTATTTGTGTCATTTTATTTTATTGTGTGATTGTACAGCACATTAGTCAACATTACGTTGTTTTAATTGTGCTTTATAAATAAAGGGAAAAAAAATGTTTTAAAATATGCTCCAGATTTCCTCTGCTCTGTCCAAACAACAACTGCTCGTTGTCAAACATTTCAAAAACATTCTTGCTCCCCTGAAAGATTTGTGCAGCTCCTCAGTGCCATCACAAGCCTCTACTGCAAACTTCTAACCACTTGAGAGACCTCTCAAGCTGTCTTAAATAGCTGGGAGAGTAAGAGTGATTCTTAGCTTTAAGAAATTTGATAACTTAAGTTTGAAAGTAGGAGTAAATTTCATGAATTCTCAGCACTTAAGACTAAAATGGCACTTTGAGAAACTTGATAAATAACGGGCCCTGATCCTCTGAGCTTGATTCACAGCTCCTGTGCTGTGCTGAGTATGACCATCTTCTTATCCATGAATGCGTTAAAATATCCCAGAGAAAAAGCTGGCTTGCGTCTTTATCAGTATTGCACCAATCAATAAGCTCAATGCATTCCATATGAATTTTAATGAGAAAGCTGGTTAGTCATGGCCACATAGTTTAAAATAAAAATATAGTTAATGGAAGGTAATGTGAACATTTTATACTGAAACATCTTGAAGAAAACACTCTATAAAGAATTTTGACACAGCCAAAGGATCCCCGTCCCAGCTCACCAAGCACATCATATTTCGAATGTACTGAAAGATAAATTACAGCATGTTAATGTAAGTATGATTCTTGTTGTGCCTGAGCAGACAGAATAAAAAGAATGTGAGTAGGTCTTTTCAATTCAGATCAGCTACTATTAGATGACGTAATCTGAAATCACAATCCACATTACTTTGCACTTTATGTACTCCACACATATGGCACAGGCAGGTAAATGAATCTAACTGCAGTGTCAAGTCAATCAAAATGTTTTTTTAAACATGGAACAAAAAGTGAGTTACAAAAGTACCTGAGCCAGGCGATGGGCCGATTCCGCTTGAACCTGACTGAGGCAAGGTCTCGATCCCTGATGGACCTGGGACAGGATTAGGGTCAGGCATTGGTGTCAGACCTGTGAAGGGGATGCACAATGATACTTGTAATCAATCAGTTACGTGCTTGACATAACTCATGATTAACTGGTGATTCGGTAATAATAAGATGAATCTTTAAGCCATTTTTTGTGTAAGTAATATGGTTCTCCTCTAATATAAACATTAGGGGTGTGACGAAATATTAAAACGTGACTATATTTTTTTTGTTGAGGTGAAAAGCTGTTAAATAAATGTATAAACCCTTGCTCTGAGTTTTGATATCCACATGTTCTTGTTAAAGAACTATATTTCTATCGTAAAGAAGTTGCCAAATATTAAATATTAAATGGACACTTGAATTAAATTGTTTGGCCAATATTAAACAAGCATTTGATCATACAAAGCATAACAACCACCACCAGGCCGTTGGCACCCTCTGCAGGCATTTGTTATGATACGTAATGATGATTATTATATATATTATATTATGTATTTTAACACTGTTGTTCAATAAAACCATAACATTCCTAACATTATTATTGCCTCGTTGTTATATATGTATTTTAAGTCATTTCAAAGGGTATTATTCACTTAGGTCTTTTTTTATTGCCAAAAAAAAAAAAAAAAAAAAAAAAAAAAAAATAATTAACAGATTACTCTATAGTCAAAATAACTAACCAATTACTGGATTAATAATTGTGTTTCTGATAAACTGGATGTAATTTAAGTTCTGTTGCTTTTATATGAAAATATGGTGAACACGACACCCAAAAGTATTTTTATTTCCATTCGAAAGACGTGTTTCGAAAGTCATTTTTACTTTAATACAGACATGTTTATATATACAAATAAAATAAATAAATATCGATAAATATCAGCATTACGATTATAAATATGCTGAAATTATCCTAATTAACGTCATACAAGTTTGGCCATGAAAACTGTCGCTGAATTCGGGAAAGAAGTTTCAAGCTTCATGAAAACATCATAATATCGAAGTTTTCCCTCATTCTTTATAATTTTGAGCAATTATCAAGCGTCACTGACACTTTATGTCTTTTAAATAATTTTATTTCTTTTAAATCATTATCACTGAAGCAGTAATGTTTGTGAATGACAGTACGCTTTTTACCTCGAGTCGATTATGAACGTCGAGCTCCGTGTTTGACATCAGAAGTTGTACTAATCGTGACGTGAAGCTTTTGAAAGAAGAAATGTTTTAAGATAAAGTTCATAAATATATTTATTTATGTCTAAACAATAGCAGTTATCGTTTGCATGTATCTGTATATTCTCGTGACCAAAACATTCGAAAAAATCCCTTGGCAACCGGCCGACGCGTCAGAACTTGTGACGTCACAGTCCGAGTCTCCCAATGCCTATATATCGAACTCCACGAAGGCTGCAGTTTAGTTCATTTGTTTTCTGCTGTATCAATCGATCTGACTAGTATTGTAGTACATCTGCGGTGAAAAGTCTCTCAAATTGTGTTATATCACTCTGTCTGCGTGTTATATCACTTGATTTGTAGTTTTTCACTGATCTGTGCGCTATACAAGTTCAATCGAGTTGTGATAAAGTTTGTGACAGAACTTCAGCGAGACATCTGACGCAATGGGGCAGTGCACATCTCGCAGCTGCACTGCAGTCCAAGATCCTTCTGCATGTGTAACACCAACACCTGTCCCTGAGAGAGTAGAAAAGAAGAGAGGGAGGCTTTTTAGATGGGCTTTTTCTAGGAAATCCAAGAAAACGCCCATCGAAGCCCAACAGGGTCGGTGCAGAATTTGCAGGAGCAAACCACCTCAGAGATGCTCTGATGGTGAAGATAAACAGAAGAACAAAACCCAGAGCATCAACAACACTGTTCATTCACTGAACAAAGCTGAAGAGAGCAGTGACACGTCTCCCTTCAGCGGTGTGAGGGTAGTTAAAGTAGATGTGCACAGAGCTGAAGACACCAGTGCCACTACACTGCACAGCCATGTGTCTTCCTTCAGCGCTGTGGAGAAGGTTAACGAAGATGTTCCTAAAGCTGAAGAAAACAGCAACACTTCAGTGTACAGCTGCGTGTCTTCCTTCAGCGCTGTGGAGAAAGTTAATGAAGATGAAGCTGAAGAAAACAGCAACACTTCATTGTACAGTTGGCACTGCTGTGTATCTACCCTCAACACTGTGCAGGAGGTTGATGCTCCCAGACAAGAGCAAGAGGACATCAACGTGAACAACAGTACTTCTCCAACTGTGTCATCCATTACTAAAGCAGATCTCAGCGCTCCTTTGCCATTGGACGACATGTTACAGAAAACTGAGGATGAAATTATCAATATAAGTTCAAACGCAAAGAGAGGTCAGTTTACTACCACATGCCCCAACATGAATGTCTTCTTCTGGACATTGTCTTTCTTATCCTAATGAAGATGTGCACTGAGGATGGATTTTGGTTGTGTGAGGCCCCATAACACCACAATAATGTGTCCATTTTTAAAGTGTTCTTTCATTTTATGGTTTATACTGTAAATTTACTATATACCGCATATATATATTCATATATACATATATAATCTTTCTTTTTTTTTTTTTTTTTTTTACAGGGGACATCAACTGGGACTATAAAATTGGTAGACTTCTGGGTCAAGGAGGATTTGGAAAAGTGTATGAAGGAACGCGATTGGCTGATTCACGAAAGGTGTGTTTCTTTCCTCACTAACAAAAGTATTTGGTACTCTTTAAATTCATTTAAAGTTACATCAAGGTTCATTACTAGAATCATGTGACCTCTGCACAGATAACTAATTAATTGTGATCCATTCTCACTAAAAAAATCATTCTGTTTTTGTTTCCTTTGAACAGGTGGCACTCAAATATGTGGCGAAGCAAGAATGGTATGAAAATGAGCGACTTGTAAGTAGGCTGCTGCTCCCTTCATTTTCTTACTCTCAGAGTACACGGTCACATTAGCGGTAGGATATTTTAACAAAATTTTGCGGGCAAAAAAGGTCCATTGTCAATAGAGTAACTTTCAAACCAAGCAGCTCTCTGAGGGTCAGCATGGCAAATTCACATGACCAACATGAACGAGCTTTTCCACCCTCACGCTAAACTCCAGAGCGTGTGGATTCCTGTTAAAATGACTGAATTTTGCCCTGCAAAATTTCGACAACCAGCCGTAAATGTGACCGCAACCTCAGTAACTATTTCCAGTTGAATTTATTTAAATTACAAAACCTACTTAGGACATTTATTATGTTGCAGTAATTCAGATGAGTTACATCACGTCCTCTAATTATCTCACTTTTGTGTACATTTTATCTCTTCTGTAGAGTCTATTTGGCAAAACGCTTCCAAATGAGATCGCTATGATGATTCGTGTGAGCGAAGGTCCCAGCGTTCCCCAAATAATAAAGCTGCTGGACTGGTATGAGACACTGGATGAGTACATACTGGTCATAGAGCGGCCCACGCCTTGCAAAGATCTGCGGCAGTATTTAGTGCAAAATGGTGGCAGAATCAGCGAGTGGAAAGCACGAGCTGTGATGCATCAAGTTGTTACTGCTGCAAGAATATGCATTGAAAGGGGAGTTTTCCACAGCGACATCAAGCTGGAAAACCTGCTAATCAATGAGAACAGCTTGCAGGTCAAATTAATCGACTTCGGTGTTAGTAGAAGCTTCAATACGTTTGGTTATAAGAGGTACACTGGTACGTATTATTCCACAAATCTATGGTGAAAAGTTATAATGACAGAGACAGAGCCAATAACAGCAGAGATCACTTGTTTAATGAATAGACAAAAAGCTGTAGAAATACAAATTCATTGCAATGGACAAAATCTTATTCTTTCTTTTTTCCAGGCACAAAACTTTACGCTCCCCCTGAGGCTCTCCACAGAAGTTGCAGGTACCACGCCAAGCCGGCAACAGTATATTCTCTAGGCGTACTGTTGTTCGTGATTCTGTTTGGGAAGTACCCTTACAAGATGAATCCTGAGGCCATTGCCAACATCTTGAAAACAGCAGAAATTTCCAAAGGTAAGAGCATGTCGACGGATCATACTGAAACTTTTATTACAGCTAAAAGTAATGTGATCAGTTACACAAAGTATAAAACACAATAATAATCAGACATTTCTCCCCACTTTCTTCACAGAATGCAAAGAACTGATGTCTTTGTGTATGGAAAAAGATCCAACCAAGAGGATTGACTTGGACGAGATCCTCGACCATGACTGGTTCCAAGTTTTGCTCCTGAAGCCGGAGAGTCAAAACGAGCAACCCAAGGTAAGTGAATTCCCATGTGTGGATTCATGCATCCTGAGAAAAAGAAAGCTTTGCGTGGAGAAATGCTAGGAGAAAAATCGTATATATGTACATATATGTACAAATACGGGTCCAAGCACAGCTTACATGCACTTTGCAAAAGAAGAAAAGATTTATTTAAAAACATATTTATATAAATAACGGACGACTGCCACATAAATTTAAATAGAACAACAACATAAAATCCAGGCCTGGTCCTCTCTCGTCTTGCACTGCCGTCACTCCTCTTTTTATCCTTCTGGAGCTCCTCCGTGGGACTCGAGACTGGTGTGGTGGGCAGGTGATGCTTATTTGCACTCGCTTCGTTCCCACGGCTCTCGGCCCCGTCCTGCTTGTCACTTACCCCGCATAACCTCTCGCAGCACCTGGGGTAAGGACAGATGAGGCGAGAGAGAAGGAGACGGAAGGATGAGGAGAGACAAGAGACGAGAGAGGGGAGAGAAGAAAAATAAATCTTGGTCCGGTTCCCAAAATGCACTCCTCCACGATGCCTGGTGGTGGCGCTGGATACACCTCGGCGGACGGACGCACCCGGCAGTAAGTCCCCCTTTCCCTGCTCCTCCCCATCATGGCGGACGGCAGCAGTTACTCCAGCCCACCACCTCGAGCGAACATGCCGGCAGACTCTGCTCAGCTCAATGGCACCGTGGATTTCCCACAGTGGTGAGGGATCTTTGGCAGTGCTTTCCTCCTTCCTTCTGGGTTTTGTCTCAGGGAAGAAGGAGGTGGGAACCGGCGAAACAAAACAAAAGTAAAGTGGCAGTCATCCTTATGAATGAAAACAAAACAACATAAAATCCAGGCCTGGTCCTCTCCTCCTTTTATTCTTCTGGAGCTCCTCCATAAGACTTTTAACGCTTAACGCGTGGCGCTTATATCGCTCCGTTCCCATGGCTCTCATCCCCCCCCCCTTTTTTTTAAATAAAAAAAAGATTTATTATTTTTAATAAACACTGCAATATTTCATAAAAAAACAAGTATTGTGTAAATCATTACTGATAACAAAAATGAGAAGCAAAATTATATATTTATAAAATATAATCATTTTGTGATGTGGAACATCACATCATCACATCAGACAGACTTCTTTTGGGAATGTCTTTTTACTGTTTTTCATTGGGACTTGTATATCAATGCATTGCTTTCACTTGTCAAGTCATCTTCATTTATATAGCGCTTTTCACAATTCATATTGTTTCAAAGCAGCTTCACAGTGACAATAGGAAAATTATTATCGAGCTAAAGTTGGTTTTTGAATGAATCACTTGCGTTGTAAAAATTGTTAATTATTACTTTAGGGGCCACTTAAATGACACCTTTCCTACTGAAAACCCAATACCTTTAATGCATTCTTGCCGTTCATTTACATGTTTAGTCTATAGGTTTGCATGTTTGAGTGTGTATGTGCGCAGAAGCTTGGTCTTTTTAAAAAAGTGATATTTGCCAAATTATTTGTCTGGTCCGCATAATACAGAAAAATTAGTTGTGTCTGCAGATCGATGCGAACTGGGATAATTGTGATGAAGTTTTATCTATACATAGGGAAAGGAAAGAAAAATGGGCCTTCGCAGGGGATAGTTTAGTCGAAACGTCAGGGCTGCGTTATCATCATGTCTAGATGCAGGTCTTTCATCTCATCTGGGTACGGACTGGATCTGGCAGGCTGCGGCAAACCTCGGGATAACAGAGAGAGACTAATATTAGCGTAGACACCATTCTTCTTATGATGTAGCGAGTACATCAGGTGTTTTGGGAAGTGTTCCCGGTTCCGGCTGACCTAATCTATGCAGCCTAACAATTTACATGAATTGAATTATAGAAGTAAATAATGGTTTATGTGTATGCAAGTTTAAACAGATGTGTTTTTAGTCTAGATTTAAACTGACACAGTGTCGCCTGCAGTTGATTTTGATATTCTAGGTATTATCAGCTGGCCTGAATTCTGAGATCTCAATAGACGTTAAAGACTGTAATGCATTAAGAGCTCGCTCAGGTACTGGGGAGCTAAACCATTTAGTGCTTTGTAAGTACGTAGCAAGACTTTAAAATCTATACGATGTTTAACAGGAAGCCAATGCATTGTTGACAGAACTGGGCTAATATGGTCATACTTCCTGGCTTTAGTAAGAACTCTAGCTGCTGCATTTTGGACCAGCTGTAGTTTATTTATCAAGCGAGCGGAACAACCACCCAGTAGAGCGTTACAGTAATCTAGCCTTGAGGTCATGAACGCATGAACTAACTGTTCTGCATTTTTCATTGAGAGCATATGTCGTAGTTTAGATATATTTTTAAGATGGAAGAATGCGGTTTTACAGATGCTAGTAACATGGGCTTCAAATGAAAGATTGGTATCAAAGAGCACACCCAGGTTCCTAACTGACGACGAAGACTTAACAGAGCAGCCATCAAGTGTTAGACAGTATTCTAGGTTATTACGTGAAGAAGTTTTTGGTCCAAAAATTAGAATCTCTGTTTTTTCTGAACTTAGTAGTAAGAAATTACTGGTCATCCAATTTTTTATATCAGCTATGCATTCTGTTAATTTTGTGAATTGGTAAGTTTCGTCAGGGTGCGAAGAAATATAGAGCTGAGTATCATCAGCGTAACAGTGAAAACTAACGCCATGCTTCCTAATGATATCTCCCAAGGGTAGCATGTACAGAGTGAAAAGCAACGGTCCTAGTACTGAGCCTTGCGGTACTCCATATTGAACTTGTGATCGATATGACCTCTCTTTGTTTACTACTACAAACTGATAACGGTCAGATAAGTAAGAATTGAACCATGCCAATGCAATTTCACTAATGCCAACATCAATCAATCAATCAACATTTATTTATACAGCTCTTTACAACACTCAAGATGAACCAAAGTGCTTTCTAATAAAAACAAAACAATAAAAACAAAAATTAAAAGCCAACAACAAAAAATACATAAAATACACAAAAATGTCACAACAATTGCTAGATATTAAAAGCCAGTCTAAATAAATAAGTTTTAAGTTTAGCTTTAAAAAGGCCCAAGGCCATTGAGAGCTTTAAAAACAAACAATAAAATCTTAAAATCAACTCTAAAAGAAACTGGAAGCCAGTGGAGCGAATAAAGAATTGGGGTTATGTGCTCACGTTTGCGTGTGTTGTTTAAAAGACGGGCTGCAGCATTCTGCAACATAATTTTCAAGTCTATTCAAAAGAATATTGTGGTCGATAGTGTCAAAAGCAGCACTCTATAGTAACACTAATAGAGAGATACAACCATGATCGGATGATAAGAGCAAATCATTTGTAAGCAGTCTCAGTACTATGGTATGGTCTAAATCCTGACTGGAAATCCTCACAGATACCATTTCTTTCTAAAAAGGAACATAGTTGTGATGATACTGCCTTTTCTAGTATTTTTGACAGAAGATTCGAGATCGGCCTGTAACTGACTAATTCTCTAGAATCAAGTTGTGTTTTTTTAATAAGAGGTTTAATAATAGCCAGCTTAAAAGTTTTCGGTACGTATCCTAGTGATAAAGATGAATTGACGATATTAAGAAGAGGATCTATGACCTCTGAAAGCATCTCTTTCAATAGCTTAGTCGGTATAGGATCTAACATACAAGTTGTTGATTTTGATGATTTAATAAGTTTAGAGAATTCTTCCTCTCCTATAGCAGCAAATGAATTGAATTTTTCCTCAGGGACACTATCTGACGTGATACTGTAGTAGATGGTTGCATGGTTATAATTTTCTCTCTAATATTGTCAATCTTGCAAGTAAATAAAGTTCATAAAGTTCATAAAGTCATTGCTGTTTGGAAATATCAGAAGTTGAAGCTCTATTTCTCGTTAATTTAGCCACTGTATCAAATAAATATCTAGGGTTGTGTTTGTTTTCTTCTAAGAGATTTGAAAAATAAGTAGATCTAGCATTTTTTAAGGCCTTTCTGTACTCAATCATTCTCTCTCTTCACGAAATGCGAAAAACTAGTTTTGTTTTCTTCCAGCTGTGCTCCATTTTTCTGGCAGCTCTCTTAAGGGCCCAAGTGTGCTCGTTGTACCATGGCGCTGGATTAGTTTCCTTAATCTTCTTTAAGCGCAAAAGGAGCAACTGAGTCTAATGTGCTGGAAAAGACGGAGGCAATAGTTTCTGTTGCAACATCGAGGTCTTCTAAACTGTCTGCTATGCTAAGGCGATGAAACTGATCAGGAAGATTATTTATAAAGCGATCTTTAGTGGTAGAAGTGGTTCTACCATATTTATGGCTGGGTGGCGGTTTTGCAGCCTTGGCTAAATGTAGTATACACAAGACTAAATAATGATCTGAGATGTCATCGCTCTGCTGCAGAATTTCAACGAATTTCAATATCGATTCCATGTGACAATATTAGATCTAAAGTATGATTACGACAATGAGTGGGTCCTGACACGTGTTGTCTAACTCCAATAGAGTTTAGAATGTCTGTAAATGCCAATCCCAATGCGTCTTTTTCATTATCTACATGGATATTAAAATCACCAACAACAAGGACTTTATCCGCAGCTAGTACTAACTCTGATAGAAAATCAGCAAATTCTTTGATAAAGTCTGTATGGTGTCCTGGTGGCCTGTATACAGTAGCCAGCACAAATGTCAACTTACATAATGTTACATAAAGCACCATCACTTCGAAGGAATTATATTTGAAGTAATACTTTTGAGTAATACTGAAGATATTACTATAAATTACAGCAACACCTCCCCGTTTGCCTTTCTGACGAGGATTGTGTTGATAATCGTAACCTTGAGGGCTAGACTCATTTAAAGTAATGTAATCATCTGGTTTTAGCCAGGTTTCTATCAAACACAGCACATCTAGATTATTGTCTGTGATAATATCAATAAGTGCTTTTGAAGAAAGGGATCTAATATTCAGCAACCCAAGCTTGATCATTTGTTTATCAGTATTATCTCTGTTTTTTATTTGTTGAACATCAATTAATTTTTTACCCTAAAAGGGTTTGGAAGTTTTTTCTATTTACTAATTCGGGGTACAGACACAGTCTCTATCTGATAATATCTAGGTGAAAGAGTTTCTATGTGTTGGGATTTATCTTTGGTGACATTGTTGATTTTGTGAAGTCCTGTGACCTGTGCAGCGCTGCCGATGACTTCCGTAAACCTGAACGCGCGTTGATGGGCGTGCTCTTGCTCTCTCGCTCTGGTCGACGTGTGCGTGCGCCCTTCCAGGAGAAGTGCCCGTACAAGGAATTCCGACCTGGTTGACATCACTCAGGCACATGACAAAAAGATCCCGAATCCTGTAAGGATTTGAAAGAGAATTTTTGGTACAGAAATACTCCGTCATTCATCCAACTCGTGTTTTGAAACTTTGGCCATGTTTAGCATGAGAATCTAACTCTTTAACAGTGTAAATAAGTCAGAATACATGAAATAGCATCAAACCCCCCTTTAATCTACCTGCATTCTCCTTATCTTCTCACACAACAATCGAGGCTGGATCGTATTGAAGGCGCTTGAGAAATCAAAGAATGTGAACCTCACAGATGCATCAGGAGTGTCCAGATGTGCATAGGTCCTCTGTAGCATGTAAATGAGGGCATCATCTACACCCATGTTGGACTGATATGCAAACTGTAGAGGATCCATGTAATTTGACATGGTAGCCTTGATGTAGGAGAGGACCCGTCTTTCAAACATCTTCATAATATGTGAGGTGAGCGCTACAGGTCTATAATCGTTGTGGTCAAAGGGTGTCTCTTCTTGGGAACAGGGATCAGACAAGATGTTTTCCACAGCCCAGGGACTCGTCTGGACTCTATCGCAGCTTTCATCCTTTAGAATTCAACCAATCAGATGACGACTTTGAAAATGTTTCCAGTTAAGTGTGCTATATGCATCAGACATTCAGCCAACGATCCGTGGACGTGATGTCTGAGGCTGAGATTACCAGGTAGCAGACCGGATGTGACGGGCTGGGGTGACCTGGGGTTATCAAATCTATTAAAGAACCTGTTCAGATCGTCAGCCAGGTTTTGATCACTGTCAAGCAGCAAACCCCCTTTCAGCTTCATGTGATCTTTCTCATGCCAGCCCAGACCTGCTTCACTCCATTCTGCTGTAACTGTTCTAATTTGCGCCTGTATGCTTCTTTCCCCTCCTTAATCTTCATCCTCAGTACTCTTTGAAGTTCTTTGACTTTTTCCCCTGTTGCCCTCTCTAAAAGCCTTCTTCTCATTTAACAGTACCTTCAGACTGCTAGTTACCCATGGTTTATTATTGGGGAATCAGCGAATTACTCTGGAGGTCATGATGTCATTATTACAGAATTTAATGTAATGGGTGATGCATTCCATCAATGTCATCCCCATAATCCTAAAAGAAAACATCCCAGTCAACATCCCAAACAGTACATTAGGGCTTCTTCTCTCCCCGTAGATCAGTGTTTTGATGTTCTGTTGATAACAGGCAGCCTCTTGACAACTGGAGCCTGGAACACACAAAGCCAACGCCGACGAACTAGTGGCGATGAAAGCAGACTGCAGGGTTGGCTCACATCAGCAGCGTCTGGGTCCAAAGTTGCCCTGACACACCAAACCGACGCTCGACACCCGACGGCCAAGTAGCACGTCCGTTCTGCGCCTGCGTAAGAAGAAATGCCTTTCCGTACAAGCAGGTGGCACACAGGTGACTCACTAAGCGTACTTGTAACATTCACCTTCACGGAAATCTTTAGTAACAGGTGAAAGATCGGGTTCATCACGAAACTGCCACATAGTAATAGAATAACTATGAATAAAATAGCAAATAGTATAGCATAAATTTTAAAATAATGTAGTTAATAAAATAAAAATAGCAAATAAAATACTGATAGTGAATAGTACATTGATACAATAGTATAAGTCGTATAAGAATATCATATATAATATAATTGGCAGATAAAGTCTTTTGGAAAGGCTTTCTTCAGCCTTCCTTGAGGTTTGTGTTGTCCTGGTTGCCACTAGCTGAAATGAGTCATGATTAGATGACAAGCAATCAAATCACCTGGTCTTCGGAGATGAGTTGGTTTAGGTATCTGTACTTCTCCTGTCAAAGTCCTCAGGCTTCATTGCACGGAAGACTCGCGATTTAGAATATAATCTCAGACTTCATTAGAATTATGTAAACTTTATATTATTTTCTTATAAAGTCTCAGTTTTCATAGCTAACCCGCGTTATCACTAGCTATTAATAGCCTGATTTTGGTGGCCAACTAGCCTTCAAAATAATGTTACAATGACCAAATATGACCAGAAAAAACTGATAGATAAAGACAAATAGATATATAAAGAGATAGATAAATAGATAAAGAGATAGTTTTTTGCTACATATCCAAATAAAGTGAGAAACAACTCGTAATAATAAGAAAATACTATTGTAAGAACAGCTGTGGTGATGTCATAGTAACCAGGTGAAGGCAATGAGGAAATTAAATTGCTACATTAGGAGACACAATTGCTCTAATCCGTCCAAAATGAAAAAGAAAAAAAAATGCATATTCAAGACAACGGTTGAAGGACTGTCACAACTGAAGTGAAATGTGAAAATAAATTGAAAGTGTTGCAGCATTACAGTTATACATGCTCACATGGCATGCAAGATTTTATACTCTTTTTTTCAGCGTTGAGCATTACAACCAATCATACACATCTCTGTTGAGCTCATGATGCAATAACCAATCAGATGAGTTTAGATTAGTTCCCGGTGAAGAAAAAAAAATCTACTGATATCGCGGGAGTTTTTGCCGCTTTCGCGCCATGTGCTCAACTCAGTGTGACGCAGGACTTTCTGAGGGGGAATTTCAGTCAGCGTGTGACGCACTGTGAATAGGCTACTGCGCGTGGAAAAGTGCAGCTTTTTTATGCTACTAAAATAACAATGTCTTGATTTTCTAATGCGTAAAAAGTAAACGTCATAAACGGTTCTTCTCTGTGCGGCATACAAGAATGACCTTTTCCACCCCACACAAAAACGCTTAATGTACTTTTTTAATCGACGTTATTACAAAATCACAAGTAGAAATCGACATTAATGATGTTTTTCAGTTATAAGGCAAAAAGTTGCTGTCATACATGATGCAGGATGATGTATGCATCATCTTTTGTCAAATTCTTACATTTAATCAATAAATTAAATGAGTATCAAGACAAAATAACACGAAAAATAGCTGACGAATTCAGTATCAATATTCATCTTTGCAATGCTAAGGAAATAGATGCAGCATCTGAAATAACATTGTTTAATGCAGTTCACATGGGATCAACAATTACTTAATTAATAAAGGAAATTAATAATGCTTTGTTTTAAACATAAAACGTTGAATATTTATTATTTTATTTATTTTAAATTCAAAATTGAAACTATACTTCAAATGTGAAATTAAAACCGCCACTAGGTGGCAGCAAGCCACTTTTATTGAGTGAGTCATTAAGATTCAACAAATTCATTCGGCTTGTTCATTCAGGAATTATCGAATTATCGAATCATTCATCAACCAATTCGTTCAAAAACCTGATTGATTCATTCATTAGCGAAACACCGCCATGTGGCGCTCAGAGAAGAAAACGGCTGTAGCTTTGTTTGGAGCTATTTCCGCTGACGACATAGAGCAAAAACAGAGAATTTTGTGTCTAATGTAACGCAAGTCACTTAATATTAAATAGCTGTTTTGTATAAAATCAATATCACATTTGTAATCATGCTGGCTTTTGGCGGGAAAACAGCACTCTTCGTGTGTTAGATGGTTAGAGGTAGTGAAGGCAGTATCCGCTTGTGAAGTCGTGACGTAAAGAAACCGTTTCTGGGTCCAAGCCTCGTTTCCTTTCACTGTTAGCTCTATTTATTCATATTAAACATTAAACATTTTAAATAGTTAAACATTTAAAATACTTACAGTCTACACAACAGTCTCCGTGCTCACAGCGTCACAGACATTAATATTTTATCGATTTATCAAAGATAAATCACTGTGTGGCCATCTGGGTATGGAGATAAAGGTTATGATTATATATATGTATACATATATATTTTGTAGTATTACGCCACATCGTGTGTTTATTAGCACGTTTGTTGTTTTCTTGTGGTATGAGCGTTGGACCCGGAAGCGCTGCCGCGTAACGTCAGACTTAACCGATCATCTGCTAAAACCATAATAATGACAAATTTACGTCTTATCCATGATCCATGTAAGTTTTTGATGCGCGTGAAGTAAACAATACCAAGAAAAAGTCATTATAGGAATAGTACAATTGTTAACTTAATAATTTTTCATTTATTTATTATATTATTATAGCAGGCTCACACACACATGCAAAATGTTTTATGCTGATGTACTTTATTACACAAATAATGAACTTTATACAAAATAATGAACAAAATAAAAGATTTCAAAATCACAAAAAAACATGAACCGAGCCGATTTGTTTTAAGCTAGCTGTTGTAAATTAGCCTAATAAATAAATAATATTAATTAATAATAAAATTAAGTAATAACAATAAATAAACAAATGTAACCATAATCAAACAAACTATCTATCTATATAACTATCTATCTAAGTAACATGTGAATATTAATTTGAAATAAACTATCTAGAACAACGTTTTTAAATTTATTCTAACATTTCATCATTTTTAGATATTTTCTCGATTGCCCTCCGTCGATGCGTGACCACCAAATGAAGGGGAAGTTCGCTGATGAGCTCCTCAACGCTCTTGTCGAAGAGATCGAGGGGTGCTGTGAATTCAGCGAAGTCCTCTGTCAGGATTGCCAGTTCCCCACTGGCTTCAGAGAGGCCAGCGACCTTTATCTCCTCCACCACTGGACCTTGCTCCATGACCTGAGTTGCAAGGTAAATAAAAAAACACATTTAGAGTAAGTGATCATGAACCTTTTCCTTTATTTTGTAATTATAATTGCATTTGCAACTTGTTTGCTTGTCACTCATAGCATGCTTCTTTTAGCAAGTGAGAAAGTAACCGTAAAGACACTGAATTAAACATAAATGCAGCTTTTGTGTCTTTATCAGCTTTTCTGCATTTATACTGGCCTTGATAATCATCACACATTCACTTACTGCTTGCTCCATTTCTGCAAATCTGTTTTTATGAATGAATGATGACTTACTAGCCGTTGCTCTGGTCTTCGTAAACAGCCGCTAGCGGCACCTGCTGGTGAGGACGACTAACAGCAGATGGAGATCATGCATCGGCACTCTACTGCTTTTCCTGCAGTTCCCGGATGTGAAATGTTGAATTTTCTGCCGAATTTGAACCACTGAATTTGTGGAAGTGAATTTGTAAAGCGAAATGAAATGGACCGAAAATTGCTAGTCGAATATTGTAGGTTGTATTTTTAAACAGAATGAATATTTTAGAAGTGAAATCTGAAAGGTGAATATAAATGATTGAATTTTTAATAATGTAAATGTGTGTAAAATGTTTTGAATTGAAATATTCACAGCTTAAATATACGACCATGTTGAATTTCAGCCCATAAACATGCAAGCCTTAAAAATACAATGCATCGAAATGCAAGCACAGTTAACGTAATGCATTTTTTTTTTCAATTAGTGCAATTCAACAAGCTTTTTATTTCAAAAACATTTGGCATTAATTTACTTCCATAAAAATCTAGCCAAAGTCTTTTGTTTTTCTTAACTTACAAGCAGGTGTTTGATGATTTTTCAGGACAGAGGGCTCTGAATGTGGCATTCCTCTACGGTTGTGTAGCTCGTCGAGTTGAACTTGAGACACTTGGTGTTCCCCTTCAGATGAGTAATTTTCAGTTTGTCGTTTAGGTGAATCGTGCTCAGGGCCTGATCACGCCACAGGGACACGTCCAGGCGTTCAGATCCACTTTGGATGGCCAAGTCCAAGATGGGGACTTCCTTGCCCACAACAGTGGTCATTCTCAGAACCTGCAGCTATAAAATAATGGTACAATTAAAATCAATATAACTTACAAATGTTTAGAAATAACTTGTAAATGCATTGTTGTTGTTGTTGGTTTGTGTGTGTTTGATAGAGTTCTGACAAGGTTAAAACTACTCACATTTCCCACCATCCCTTCAAGTGTAAGGTATCCCCCCTGGGAAAAGAGGTCCTGGTCTAGCCCGGTGACTTCAAGGGATGGAGGAATGAGGGCCTCTCTTGCCAGCCTCTCTTCCTCCTCTGTCAGTGAGAGGGGAGAGGTTCGGTAGATTGCCGTGTTTTGCCCAATGAACAGACGTTCTGGCCTTTATCGGGAGGACACAGTGTGATTTCCTTTTTTTTTTTTTTTACAAAGTATGTCACACCCTCTTCAAAAACTGCAGTGTATGAAGAGGACTGACACACATACACAGTTTCTCCACTTGACGGAGCACTAAGGTGGGTGCTTTCTTTGGTGCCTGGACAAATCACACTATTGACCAGCTGGAAATTTAGGGTTTTTGTTTTCACGTAGTTCATTACGCATTTGACCCTGATAGGACCGGGGCGGCTATAGGGATGGGATGATGCCATTCTAATGAGAAGGAGAGAAAAAAACATGAAATAAGTTAAACTGTTTTTTTTTTTTTTTTTTAATAAAATAGAAGATGATAAATAAGTGTGTGGTAAACAAGAAGTGAAGAAAAAAATGTGTACGGGATAGTTCTCCTCAAAATTAAAATTCTTTCTTCATATTGTTATATTTTAAATATCTCCTTTGTTCTGTAAGAACACAAAAAGGAAGAAAGCCATACAGATCTGGAATAGCATGAGGCGGATAAAAGAATTTTCACTTTTTGGGTGGAGCATCTTTTTAAGAAGATTGTGAAGCAGATACAGAAATATTTATGGAACAAGGTACACTACCGGTCAAAAGTCTCTTATGCTCATCAAGCCTGCATTTATTTGATAAAAAAATACTGAAAAAATAGTAATATTGTGTAAAATGAGTTTTCTGTTTTAATATACATTAAAATATAATTCTGTGACACAAAGCTGAATTTTCAGCATCTTTACAGCAGTTTTCAGTGTAGCATGACCCCTCAGGAATCATTATATGATGCTGATTTGCTGCTCCGTTATCAATGTTGGAAACAGTTGTGCTGCTTAATATTTTTTGGGAACCTGTGATACTTTTTTCAGGATTCTTTGAATAAAAAGTTGATAATTAAAAAGTAGACATTTTTTCAAAATCTTTTCTAACAATATAAGTCTTTAATATCACTTTTTAACCATTTAACACACATTTTCTGAGTAAGTACTAATTTCTTTCACAAAAAGAAACTGAATAGTAGTGTATATTGTTACAAAAGATTTTTATTTTAAATAAGTGCTGTTCTCTTCTAACTTTTTATTCATTAAAGAATCCTGAAAATAGTATCATGTGTTACAAAAAAATATTAAGCAGCACAACTGTTTCTAACATTGATAATAAATCATCATATTAGAATGATTTCTGAAGGGTCATGTGACACTGAAGACTGGAGTAATGATTCAGCTTTGATCACAGGAATAAATTATATTTTATATTTTAAAGTATATTTAAAAAAAACATTATTTTACATCGTAATACAATTTCACAATATTACTGTTTTTTTCTGTCTTTGTGATCAAAGAAATGCAGGCGTGATGAGCTTAAAGGGTTAGTTCACCCAAGAATGACAATTCTGTCATCATTTACTGACCCTCAAGTTGTTCCAAACCTGTATGAATTTCTTTCTTATGCTGAACACAAAAGAAGATATTTTGAAGAATATGGGTAACCAAACAGTTGATGGACAAAAAGAAAAAAAAAAAGTATGGATGTCAATGGAACCCATCAACCATTCGGTTATCGACATTATTCAAAATATCTTTTCTGTTCAGCAGAAGAAAGAAATTCATACAGGTTTGGAACAACTTGAGGGTGAGTAAATGATGTCAGAATTTTCATTTTTGGGTGAACTATCCCTTTAAGAGACTTATTTCCAAAACATTGAAATAGTAATGTGTCCAAACTTATGACCGGGGCTGAATATACATGCGATTTTAACCTTATGATACCATGAAATACTACAATTATACTTGGTTAACACACCTACCTTGACCTGCAGTTGGTGCCAAGTAATGCTGCTCGTGAGAAAAGCTATTGAAAACAGAGATTTATAACTTTATATTAGAAACAGGGAAAAAGACATGGAATTTTAGAGTGATGTTGCCATGTGATGCTATAATGTACATGAATGTTTTGGGTATCATGAACATTTTATTTTAGCATGTTGTCATCAGGGAAGGCATTGACATATTTGGTGTATATGCACTAATTTTGTCACATAGGTGTGTCATTGGTAGAGGGCAGCAGCGAGTGTCACACTGAGGGCAGCAAACCCTGGAGGGTAATTTGAGATGAGGTAATCCTCCCCTCAGACCAAATTCTACATTTTACCATATTGAAATTTCCCCCTACTTCTTCTTCTTCAAAAAAATCATTAATATAACTTGATTTGCGGTTAATAAAAAAAATACTTCAGAAAAAATTTCCTGTCAGAAACCTTCCTCTCAGACTAAATTCTGTCAGAATATATTTTATTATATTGAAATTTCCCACTGACTTTTTAAAAGTCATTAATATAACTTGATTTGAGGTCAAAATTACCTCAGAAAACACTTTCCTGTCAGAAACCTTCCTCTCACAGCAAAATCTGTCATTTTATATTATCATTTCTTCATAATTTTTTTTAAAAATCATTAATGTAATTTGAAATTACTTCAGTAAAAACACTTTCCTTATAACTTTTAAACAGTGTGTAGAAATGTGAAAGATGTCTCACCTTAGGACATGGGTGTTGTTGCTGCTGAATGGTGAAAGTGAGTGGGTGTCAGTGGTCTTGAACTTGGCAGCAGTCCAATCAGAAGATATCGCCAAGGCACATAGTAACCGTTGGCCAATTATCTTCTTTTTTTCCTTTTTTTTTTTTTTCCCCCTTCTGATGAGAAGAACTGAAGAAAATCAGCATGCAAGTTCATTGCAGTTATCTAAAGAAGTAGAAAGCCAAACTGGAGTGACTATTTCCCATGACACAATATGGCGTACACTGCAGAGGAACGGCATGCATGGGTGCCGTCCACGAAAGAAGCCTCTCCTGAAGCCCAGGCACAAAAAAGCCCGCCTAGAGTTTGCCAGGGCCCATGCTGACAAAGATGAAGACTACTGGGACTCTATACTCTGGAATGATGAGACCAAGATAAATGTTTTTGGAACCGATGGCTTCAAAACTGTATGGCGTCGCAAAGGTGAGGAATACAAAGAAAAATGCATGGTGCCTACAGTGAAATGTGATGGTGGAGTGTCCTTATGTGGGGCTGCATGAGTGCTGCTGGTGTCGGGGAGCTGCATTTCATTGATGGCATCATGAATTCACAGATGTACTGCTCTATACTGAAAGAGAAGATGCTACCATCACTTGGTCGTTGTGCACTTTTCCAGCATGACAATGATCCTAAACACACATCTAAGGCCACTGTTGGATTTCTGAAGAAGAACAGGGTGAAAGTGATTCAGTGGCTCCTGATCTGAAACCATTCGAACACCTATGAGGAATTCTGAAGAGACAAGTTGAGCATCACTCTCCATCCAGTCTCTAAAAGAGGTCATTCTTGAAGAATGGAAAGACAGATGTTGCAAAATGTCGCCAACTTGTTGCAAGACTTGGTGCTGTCATTAAAAATCATGGAGGCCATACAAAGTACTAGATGTAGTAGTTTTTGTTGTGGGGTGTGCTCATTTTTGCATCACCCTAATTTGAGTAAAACTGAAAAATGTGTAATCTGTTATATTATTAACCTTACTTTCATGTTATAAGTTAAACAGATGTTATATTAAACTTAGACTTGTCAACATTTTGGAAATTGTTTTTGTGTTCATTGAGATATTGTTTAAAATGTTACTTTTCTAAGGGGGTGTACTCATTTACGCTGAGCACTGTATATTTAAAAACATTTAAAGAAAGTTTTTGTCAGAGCCCTTGTTATTCTTAATTTTGATATGAATTTTCATTTTTACACCAGACATACAGTATATCGGTTCAAAATATTGGTTATCTGTCTACTTGGTCTGTAATAATCGGCATCAGCCCTGAAAAACACACATCGGTCGACCCCTACAGTGAGCAGCCTCTCATTAGCTGCGTCTCATTTCGAAAGCTGCGTCCTCTGGAGGTCACGTTTTAAGGCTGCAAACGTCATCGAAGCAGTCTCATTTAAAGGGGGGCCTAATGCTATTTCATGCATTCTGACTTATATTTACACTGTTAAAGAGTTGCATTCTCATGCTAAACATAGCCAAAGATTCAAAACAAGAGTTGGACGTATGACGGAGTATTTCTGTGCCAAATACATTCAATACACCCAAATACACTGTGCCAAATAGTTTTGGAAAGTTTTTTTTTTTGAGTATGGCCCTGTATAACGTCATAAAGGGCGGAATAAAAGTAACCCACTCATGTACTTACATTTGCTTTATTCCTTTACAACATTATATGGTACGGGTTGTAACTCTTTGCTCTGTCAGTAACATCCTCCTTGTCTGGTATTTATTTTTCTTCAGAGAGACATCTTCAGTATGTTTACACCACTGTCTCCAAACCGGATTCATTCTCCAGTCCTGAGTTCAGTGCAGTGTGTCTGTATGATGACAGACGGATCTCTCACTACAGTAATGAAGAACGAACCTGGAAAAGAGACGGACAGTATTCAGAGATCTGGAGAGACACTAAAGAGCCATATGAGTCTAGAGACTGGTTTATACATCTATTTAACACTCTGGCGAACTGCACAAGCTCCACATGTGACGGTGAGTCTGTTGAGTTCAACTGTTTTATCAGTTATCAGACCTGAAATATCATTGTGGACTTATAACTTAATAACTAGACATTTTGGTCACACATTTGACTTTAATGGCATTGGATTCAATGTTGAACATGAAGACCAGTGTTGGAGTGGGACCTGTTTTCAGTCTGGGAGTTTAATGTTCAAGACCAGCCCTTTGTTTTGAACTTGAATACATGAAGTGACAGTTCAGTTTTTACTATCCAATTTTTAGTTATTACAGATATGTTTTACAAAAATATAAATAAATGACATACTGCAAACTTATGTATAGGCTGCACAGTTGAAAAATACTGTACAAATTAAAAAGTGAAATAATTGAAAATGAATATCAGATATTGACACTTGTCATTTTAACATACTTACATACTAACATACTTTTTTGGGGACTGTATATTTTTGAAAATTAAACCAGTTCTCATGTTGTTTTTTGATTTATTTACATTTTTCAGGTCTCCATACACTACAGAGGTGAATCGGCTGTGAAGTGGATGCAGCGATGAATGTGAATGCATTTGATGAGTACCGATATGACGGAGAGGATTTTATTGCCTTTAATTACGACACAAGGCAGTGGATGGAGAAAAAAACAAAGGCAAAAGAAACCAAAACGAAGTGGGACAATCAGTCAGTTCACACACTGATGCTCCAGTCATTCCTCAAGACCTGCATGAACAAGATCTCCACGTTTAATGATTCTGATGACTTCAGTGTTTTCAACTCATGTCTGAGAATATTTGTAATATGTTTTGTTTTATTTCTATTTTCCTGCAGATGGAACATGCAATCGTTGCAGTATAAAACCTAGAAGGCGTGATTTGGCAATAGTTGCAGTTGGTGCATTTTTAATTGTAGTTTTATTCGTCTTGTCAAAAATCTGCAAAAGAAGGTTAAATAGTAAGTTCAAACTATTTAAAGGAATACTTTTCCCTAAATTGAAAACGGTCATCAGTTACTCCACCCTCATTTTGTTACAAACCTGTGATGTTTAACCAGTGAACACAAAAATATATTTTTTTTGAACAATCTTCACATGGTTCTTCCCCTAACAATTCCACAAATAGCAAATACTGTTAATTAATGGTAAAGTTTTCATCTCTAGGCCAGACGAACTGTAATGGCTCTAGTACCAGAAGTGAGAACGTCAAATCAAGGTTACCAGAGCTCCTGAATGCAACTGATTCACCTAAGAATCATGAATCGGCTTCACTGACACAGATGACCCGGTGTCACAATTTCAGTTTGTTTAATTGTTGTGTTTCTCAAGAGACTGCAGATGCAAATTAGCTTTATAGCCATCTCTAGCACAATAACTGTGCTGTGCATGGCCTGTTAAATAAACAGGGGTTTTCACACTTGCATGTTTGCTACGGTCCAAATCCGAGTGCGTTGTTCCCGCTGCCCCAGATTAAAAAAAAAAAAAACTTGACCAAAATCACTCTGTTTTATTCAGACAAAATATTACAGACTGTTTTCAACAAGCCGCTACAAGCTTTAATACTTGTCAAAAAATTAAATCCCCCAATCAGAGCTTTTCTGTTAAAAGAACGCGTTTTCTACTCGGTGTTTTACTTAAAGCTGCTGTCCGTAACTTTTTTTGGTTAAAAATTATCAATTTTTGAGCATGTACATAACCAGCCAGTGTTCAAAACTATCTCCTTACCTCAGCCTGATTCACAACAGTAAGCTTGTAATAATGTTTTATAGTTCGGGTGGTACTGATGGGTTTCCGCGGGAGTAGACACATGGTCACACAATGCTGGTGTTGTTAACATTAACAATTTGAGAAAGTATAACAATAATAATAATTTGCACAGTTTGACGTGATCCGAGCTAAGCGATCGTTAGATTTAATCATCATTGGCAGCGTGATTTATTGTAGGCCTAATGCTTTTTCCTTAGTTGGTCAGAACAAAAGTAGCAGAAATGTTACTTACTTGTTCAGCTGATATTTTCCAGTGATAATTCTTATTTTGGTCACACTTCCAAGACGTAGAATCTGTGATTCTGAAGTGCATTATCCACACTGATGTGGTGATTGACAGCAAACATTAGATTCATCCGCTGAGGAGTCGTGCCGAAGCACAACGCACGTAAAGGTAATAATTCCGCAAACAACTGCAATTGCAGGTTTCAAACAGAGATGGCGACAAAGAGGCAAAACTATGGACTGCAGCTTTAATGTTTGCATTCTGGTAACCATGCGCACATGTGCTGTCTACACTGCAGAAGAAGCGCGGTTGATCTGACAACAGACAAACAAGTAAACCCGCCTTTCCACTGCACATGACAAACGACAGCTGATGGACCAGAAGTCATTCATTTGCTATGAAGAGTCGCACAGGGGCTGCACGGGGTGCCGGCCATCTGCAGATGCGTAATTTTCGGATCCGATTTGATCTTTGGATGGGTTCATTTTTTTACTTGAGCGACTACACCGTATGTGACACGCTGACCGGATGTGATGTATTTCAATCCGATCGGTGTGAGAATTAATATTTTTGTGTAACTTTATCAGAAACACTTGATATATTTAAAAAAAAAACTTCTATATGCATAGCTGTTTATTATTTGCATTAATTTATTAATTTGCATACATTTATTAGAGTCTAAAGAAATATTGCACGTCAACGTGGGTAAAACACTACCTAGCTCAGTTATCAGGCACGTGCACACATAGACTTAAAAGAGGGCTTGAGCCCCTGCCCTTTTTCTTCCTCGAGAGAAAATGCCCTTTTTTCTGGGGATTTTTTTTTTCTTTTTTAATAAATGAATTTATATTCCTGTTTGCGCACAGCTTCCCTGTCAAACAAATATATTTACTGAATAAAAAAAATAAAAAAAATTACTATATATCAGACCGGCTTTGTCGAGTTCAAATGCCCGCCCTCCACGACATGCCATTCATTCCCGCACGCCCCGCCCCACCTCATGTTTGCTGCTGGCTGACTACTTGTGACAACTATGCCCGGGAAAATACAACTGCTGTCTGTTGATGAGAAGTGAAAAAGAAAAAAGCCTTTGGTGGATCCATCCCGTGCATTTCTTTCAGCTTGCCTATGTATGTTCACAATGCGAAGTAAGTACATATTCAAAAGAGGTACCCATTCAGAGTATGTGATTTCAGATTCAGCCCAATCCCTGAAACGGATGGATTGTGTAAGGGGGACATCCAAATGTTTACAGTTGGTGTGCTTCCAAGAAGAGGGTTGGGAAACAAAGACATACATTTGCTTTTAAAACACTCAGATACAGCAAATCTCAATGTTTAACTTCGAGTTCTCAAAGGTGAACTATTGACCCAGTAACAGTAAAGTGAAAAAATGGAAATGCACATTAATCAAGTTAATGTAACATACACAACGCCCCAATGGTAGGTTATATATATAAAAAAAAAACATTAAGAAAAAAAACATTTCCATTAAAAAAACAAAACTAAAACCAAAACCTTGTGGTTTGAATTAAGCAATGCCAATTGTCTTGGCACAAGCTATGGCCAATGCCATACTTTCTGAAAAGTCATTAAATGTTTTGCACATTGGCAAATTGAAGCTCACTGAGCACGTGTTGGCCGTTGGAAGGCTTCGACCTAACCCTGGTTCCATGAATGTGATAGTTCGTTACTCCTGAAATCCTGCCAGTGGGACTTTAGATGCCCCACTGGCAAAGATTAAAATGTCCTCCAGCTTCACGTTGTCAACATTTCCTTTTAAAATTAAATAGAAAACAAATCAAAAATGTACATTACCAGCACAGCCAATAGCGAAAACCTTTAAAAGTGAGAATTTCCTTTACTGTGATTGTATAAAACCCTTATGACCTCTGTTCTAATCGTAGCCCTACCCACTAGCAAAAGCTGGCACTAATTGCCACTAATAAGCAGGCCTTTAAATGAGTGTTTGCTTGAACATGGCAACCCTTGTGCTACAGCTTGGGACATTCATCGTTGATGTCAGGTGCCATTATTGAAATATTAACTACAATATAAACAACTTTATGGAATATGTATGCTTGTTGTAAAATAAATGATCGTTGTGATTGAAAGCTCTGGATTTTTTTTTTTATTGGACATACACATTGGTTTTAATTACCAAAACAACCACCCATTTATATTTTAAAATCATGAACATAAATCTTAAGTGTTTGATGTATCGATTTTCCTAGATGCATTTAATTGTCAAGAAATATCAGGCCAATCTATGTTTTTATGTAACTGACTTGAAAAAAGTTATAAACTGTCTTAAAGATTTTTTTTTAATCACTAACTTCTAAGTTTATGCAAGAGGCAAAAAAATCTCTTTAACCCTTGTGCAGTCTCCACAGACCCCAGGCAACAAAATGTAATTTTGTAACAAAAATAATTTTTTTTTTTTTTAAACAAATGTAATTTTACTCTGTTTATTAATGTTTTTACTCAACATTTGTGTTTTTTTTTTTTTTTTTTGATGATTTGTGATATCTTTTAAATTTACATAAATAAATTAAAAAAACATTTTTTTTAAAAATATGTTTAAAAAATACAGCTTTTTATGTAAAATTAACTTTATAAAAGACCCACATTTCTAACTTTCATTCATGGGGACAACATGGATAATTTGACATGGTTTAGTGTAAGATTTTTGCCCATCTTTTGGAAAAATGCAGTTTTAAAAGTAAAACAATATCACCTTTTTCCAGTAGATGGCTGCAGAGCTATTTGCTATGTGCTATTTGACTGACTGAAATACATAGTTTTTCTCATTTGGATTGATATCTAAATATTATGAAATCACAATTATAACAATAAAAATCACTTTTTTGTCAAAGTTTAGCATTTTTAGTACTGAAAAAATCTTTTTCAATAATGTTATTATAAATTAAAAAATGATTTTTTTCAGTAACAAAAATGCTTTGACAAAGTAATTTTTATTGTTATGATAAATATATATATTTTTTTACACTAACATAAAAACAAGATATCATTCCATTTTTTTATTTTTATTTGTAGATCTTGAAAGTGTTAACCACCGTACAAAGTCTCATGCCATATGGACAAAGAAAACATTTTTAAAAATTTTAGCAAACATCATTTGCGGGTCAAAAAGACCCAGAAGAGCATGAGTTAAGACTCTTCATGACTTTTTCAAGTCAGTTACATAAAAACATAGATTGGCCTGATATTTCTTGACAATTAAATTTTTTCCCATCTAGGAAAATAGATACATGGAACATTTTCTAAAGCTACTTTTTGTAATGTCTATTTGATAATTTTCTCACAATAATGACTTTAAATAATCATTTGGAGGTCATTTCTAAGCAAAAATGGATGTGTGATTAATTTGCGATTAATTACATTAATTATTCAGCACACAATGTAATTTTTTTCAACTAAAAACAGATTAGAAATTTTTTAAACCGCTTGACAGCCCTTGAAAAAGGTAATACAATGTGATGTGATGTAAAAGAAATGAAAATACAGCGCTGTCTGCTCTAGGCTAAATAAGTAAACACTCACTGAAACTTCTCAGATAACACATTCATCAGTGTTTTCCAACCTTGTTCCTGGAGGCACACCAACAGTACACATTTTCAGACTCTTGCTATTTAAACACATCTGATTGAACTCATCAGCTCATTTGTAGATTCCAAGGCTGCATCTGGAATCACATACATCCCTAATATTAAGTATGTGAAAACAAGCAGTCTGAATTCTTAGTATTCATAAAACACCAGAATGACCAACTACTACCAGAGAGATTCTGAAGTGCACATCCAATGGGCACTTTGCTGAGGAGATGAGAATGGCAGTGATGCAGCGCAACTGATGCCGTAAGTCACATGACAGACGTATTACATCCAAAATGCATTACAGTATAAGCATTCATGTATCTCAATGTTAAACTTATCTTCCACCTCCAGTAGCCAATCTCTCCAGAAAGCAAGAGTTCTGTTCTCAGACCTCCTCCTATTGCTTCCAACTGGCGAGAAAATTGGTTTGAAAAGGTTTGCTATGTCGGTACAAGTTAGAGGCACAACAGATGCTGTGAAGACTGTGTGGAATATTTCTGGGTTGGCTACAATCTCATCCAGGACCCCCGAAGTCATTAGACCTTCCTTTAGCCTAGGGTGTAAGACAGCATAGAAATTCAGTGATTAAAAAATTGCACCAAAGGAAATGCTTCAGTTAGTGTTAATATATCTTTTCCCTTTTAAAACTGGATTGCCTAAAGTAAATATTTCCAAACTTCTTGTTTTACAAATTCAATGAATAAAGAAATTTCAACCTACTGTGAAATAGCCTGTGAAAGTCTGTCTTGAAGATAAAACTGTGTTACCCTATCCCGCTCTTCTAAGAAATTGCTGCCCTTTTTTCCTCCACAGATCTGCTGTGTTGATCTGAAACACAAAATCATGATAGCTCGATATTCAAAATTTTTATTGGGATGCACAATAAATTGGCCACCATATTGGTCTTGGCCAAAATATGTTTAATCGCTTCAAAAAGGAAAATACAGTTTAGTGAAACGTGCAAGTCTGTCTTATGGGTTTCAAAAAATTACAATGACAACATTATAATTGTGTTTGGGACATGGCTTTTATTGGTGACTTTTGTTTTTGTGATTAGATTTATCGGCCAATATATCGGTTATTGGCTTTCAAATATAAAGAATTATCGGTTATCGGTATCAGCCAAAATGTTCATCAATGTATCCTGGATCCGTGTATACTAAATGAAGCAAGGGTGTTGAGTTACATTTAAACTATTTTATTTTAATTTTCCAATTTT
Organism: Hypophthalmichthys nobilis; assembly: GCA_037950665.1. Classification (NCBI taxonomy): domain Eukaryota; kingdom Metazoa; phylum Chordata; class Actinopteri; order Cypriniformes; family Xenocyprididae; genus Hypophthalmichthys; species Hypophthalmichthys nobilis. Next base: position 32,758,874 of record CM075479.1, on the reverse strand, counting down.
TCTCAATTCAACTTTAAATAGTATTGGAATTTAATTGACATTCTTCAATCCATTCTTAATGATAGACAAAGTTTACTCATTTCATCTACAATCACGATACATCATTCAAATGTTTGCATCAAGGTCAGGGGTGTCCAATCCTGGTCCTGAAGGACCTCTGTCCCGCAAGAGTTCAACTCCAACACGCCTGGCCCAGCTAATCAAGGTCTGACTATGAAGACTAGAAACTTCCAGACAGGTGTGTTGAATTAAGTTGGAACTAAACTCTGCAGGACAGTGGCACTCCAGGACAGAGTTTGGACACTCTTGATCAAGATGGATAAAATTTAGTAACAGTAGTACTTACTTTCTCCAACTGACTCCGGATGTCATGGTCTGCAACTTCTTCCAATGTAAACTTGGGTGGTGGCAGGGCACTAATTTGGCAGTACAGCCTCTCTGAAAAGAAATGGATGGGCAACCCTCCCTGAACCAAAGCCACCGAAATCATTTTTCCAATGGTCCTATACAGCCCTTCTTGCACAGCTATAAAGGAGAAAGTGTCATAATTAAGCCATACATTAACAAAACAAGCTTTGTCCAAATTCGGAAATACTAGAGTACTTAATGAAGTAATGCAGAGTAAATGTGAAATTAACTTACCATCACCATGAAGGGCTAATGACCTTGATTCTTCTGGCCCTTCCAATATCTTGCAGTGTTGAACTTCCTGCATTAAAAGGCGCAGGAACTCACGCCTGAGCTCACCTTCATCTACAGATCCTTCCCCTTTGCCTTGAACGTCAACAAATGCTACATCAATGCGGGCCTCGGCATCAAACCTCTGCCTCTGGAAGGCCCGTATGGCACAATCTAATACTTCCTCCCTGTACACATTTATGATATTTGCTCTTGGTGGCTCTTGTATTTCTTGCTGAAGTTTTTTAATTAGGTCATCAATGTCAATTGCTAATTTTGAATTGGGAAGATTTTAATTTTCAGGACCGTCGTGAGGAATGTGGGACAGGACAGGGCTTCACTCAGGCAGTGGTGAATGAACAGGAGGACTGTCTTCAATTAATTAGGGATTACTTAACTGAGGGTATTTGTCATTATTACATAAAACAAGCCATATGGATAATCATTGTGGTACAAATCAGGCATATTATAAGGAAAGGAAGGATAAACTAATGAAGTGTACTGCTTATGCTACAACAAACTTTGTGTCGTATAGATGCAGTCACTTCCAGAGTCAAGTCAAGCAAGGAGGATGCATTAGATTGTGCCAGAATTGTATATATTATATTCAATTGTATATATTATATAATATAATATATTCATATTTTCTGTACATTGCTCACCTCTGAAAGTTCATCTGGGTCAGAGCGTGTCACATTCATTGTCCACCTACAACAAATAAAAAATCAAGTTTCAAGTTTAATTTATTTATATACAGTAGCACCATTAAAACAGCAGCAGCTGACCAATGTGCTTTACAACAAATAAAATGCAAGCAAAAACAATTAAATAATAATGTCACAAATAAAATGTCACATATAAAATTGAGACAATTTGACCAACAAAATATAAAAAAATCTAAACACTGACAAAAGTCAAAATACAAAAATAAACCATCAAGGGACATTAAAAGCAATGGAAAATAATGAGTTTTAAATTTGTAATGTCAGAGCAGATCTAATATTAACCCGTAGCCTGTTCCAGAGTTTAGGGCCCGCAACAGCAAAAGCACGTTCTCCTCTTTGTTTTAGTCTAACTCTGGGAACAGCGAGCAATCTAAGACTACTAGATCGAAGAGCTCGGGAAGGGTTATGTAAAGATAAAAGTTCAAATAAATATGAGGGGGCTGGGTTATTTAGGGACTTAAAAACAAAAACTAGAATTTTAAACTCCACTCTAAACCACACAGGAAGCCAATGCAATGATGCTAACACGGGTGTAATGAGAGTGGATTTACAGAGGCCCAATAAAAGTCTAGCTGACACATTTTGGACCAACTGGAGACGGGCCAAGGAAGTAGCGTTCAATTCACAATACAGTGAGTTACAGTAGTCTAAACGTGATGATATGAAAACATGAATTACTCTTTCAAAATCATGAAAAGAAAGAAAAAGCTTCATTTTGGAAAGAAGACGGAGATGAAAAAAAACAGGATCTAACAACTGAATTCACTTGTCAAGTTTCAGCTCGATGTCAAGTTTTAACAACAGTTTTAGCTTGAGATGAGACACGATGATCATTAACAAATTTTTGTGGGAATGCCACTAGGTGGGCCAAAGAATATAATTTCAGTTTTCTTTTCATTTAGATTGAGAAAATTTGATGACATCCAGATTTTTACGTCCTCCTTACACTCCATCAGAGGGCCCAGGGAGATGTTACCTGAGCGTTTAAGGGTAGATAAATCTGGGTGTCATCGGCGTAGCAATGAAAAGATACACCATGTTTACGGAAAATAGAGCCCAAAGGGAGCATATATAAAGTAAAAAGGGTAGGGACAAGTATAGATCCCTGCGGGACGCCCCATGGGAGACTGGCAGCTGAAGACATGAGGGTACCAAGATGAACAGAGAATCTCCTGTCCTTTAAATAGGAACTAAACCAGCGTAAAACTGTTCCCATCATGCCCACATAGGTCTCGAGACGGGCAATGAGAATCTCATGATCGATCATATCAAATGCAGCAGTAAGATCTAACATCTCCAATATTACACTATCACCCTGGTCAGTTACCATATAAATATCGTTTAACACCTTTAATAAAGCCGACTCTGTGCTGTAAAATCTTCGAAAGCCTGACTGAAATGGTTCATAGAATTTGAAGCAGGAAAGAGTGTAACTGAAGTTGAACAATTTTTTCAAGAATTTTCAAAATGATAAAATCTTGTCTATTAATGTCCATTAATCATCACAGTAACCTACATGAATGTCAGGAATGTAAAGACAAGATAAAATAGATATGCACTATGTACTGGACATCAAACATTACCTGACGATTAGTGATGATTAGTAAGCATACAGGTACAATGTAATTGCATAAATTACGTTTTGACAAGTAACATTTAAAGTCCTAATAATCTGCAATATTACTTATTGTTTGAATAACTGCATAGCTGTTGTAATCATTCTAACCTAAGCAAAACTGTGTTCTTTCCAAAAATTAGTCAAGTGTAAACATTGGCATGGTCCTATATTTTATTGGCTAAAAACTGCCTAAAAATTCATGTGTCCCTAATAAAAATGCATATACCTGTGGCCTGATATATAGAGCAGACCACCCAAGTTCACCAAGAGCCCTTATTGCTGCAGGTGTCTTGATTGGGCAGGTCAAAACATGCAGCCTTCTGGTCTTGTCCATTCTACAGAGATCAAAACTGTCTTTACCAAGGAGTGGAAACTCTTTTTGAAGAAGTTCTTCAAATTGCTGAGCATTTAGTGCCAGGGGCACCGTAATGCGTCAAGTTTTATTTGCTGGGGGGAAAAATTCAAACATAGCCAGAGGTAGCCAGATCAGTAATGGCAATCTCTGATTTCAGCAGCAAAACAAACAAACAAACAAACAAAAAAACAACATCTGAAATACATTCAGTATTCAGTTCAGCAATATTCTAACTATTTACAGTTTAAATCAATGACATCTCCATACAGTATATTTCTGAAACTATTGCAAATACGGCCATAGGGTAAAGTTTAAGTTCTGTAAAAGAAATTACCATCTTTTGAATTGTAAACTTCCATGAATGGATCATGTACCAGCACCACTCTAAAGGACCAAGATGGTTGTATTAGTGAAGTGTTTTCATGGTGAGTAGTGCTGTGGAATACAGGTTTATAATATTCATAAGTTCATAAAACCAGAGATATAGCATGTTGAAGCAATACAGGTACAGTAATCTTATTTAAAGTGACAAACAACAGGGCAGCCAACAGTACATAGCATTCAGTTATTGAAGCTGTAACGTAACAATGAACGTATCCAGAAAAGTCTACTGTACACTGTAAATGCACATATGCATTATTGGGTATTTCTAACTGGCACCTCAAATAAATTGTAATATATTTACATATACATGCATGCATACCTAAATGCACTACAAAAATTTAAACAGAACATTAAAGAATAAAGACTTACGAAGTACTCTGGTGCATTTCTGTCTGCTGATCTTGCCCTTTGGACCTGAAAAAAAAAAATTGGTTTTAATTGGAATGCTTAACCCAGTAAATTTGTTATGACTGCATCTAAACAAGTATCTGGGTTCCACTTTGTTTTAATGGTCCCCTTGTACTGACTAACGTTGCACCTGCACGTCAACTAACTCAGAGTATTAGTAGACTGGTAGGGTTAGTAGAATATTCTAATGTGAGTTAGTTGAGATTTAGGTGCAATGTTACTTACAGCTAACAGAATGTCTAAAGTGGACTATAGAAATAAAGTGTTACCAGTATCTGTAATGTAATTATTAACTTTATGAATCAGTAACACAAATGGGGTACACAAAAGAGGACCATGTCAAGCATTAGATATACATTTTTTAGTAAACCACCATTAGAAAATCAGTTTGAATGCATATTCAAAACAAAAAACTATGTAATATTTGGAGTATTTGGTCAAATTCATACAACAATGTGGGTGTAGTATTATTGTATAGTATCATAAAGACATAACTTTAGATAGAACTGAAAACAGGTAACCTTTTGCACTGTTGAATGTGTTTCTCCAGTTCAAAAAGGGGAACAACTCCAGAGCACAGACTTCCTTTACAACATCCTTTACAAAAACAAACAAAAAAACATTATACAAAAATTATTCTGTCAAATATTTTTGACAGTAATAGTTAACAACTTATTTATACATAATTTATATATAATTATACTACTAATATAATTTCAGAATGTCAGTCTCACTCAATATAGATGCATTTTCATTTAAAACACAAATCTTACTGTATCTTCTGTTGATGCAATAACAGATTGCATTGGAAGATTCTCTTGCAGTGGTGCAATGTAGGTCGTGGCTTTATTTAGGCCACGCTGGCTTTTCAAATAGGGTATGGATTACCCTGAATTTGGAATTGGTATGTTGATCAAGTTTTGGCCTCGAGTACAACGCAATAATTTGAAGCCATGGACACTTTTGAGGGTACGCATTAATTATCTGGTTGTCAGGTGATTAAAGGTGAGGACATTTGCATGGGGAATCTGGGAATGAGACTGATGTATGATGACGATGCTCTGTTTTGTTGTCCTCTGATCAGGTCTGATGCTCTTAAAAGCATTTCAGAAGCTTGTAATCACTCCAGTTCTGCTCTGTAATATAATAAGAGTCACGTTAGAAATAAATGCTAATCAGACAAAACACATAACACAATGTACATTTTGCTCAATTAAAAAAAAAAATTCTTTACATATTTTTATTATTAAGAAAATGGATTTATCTCTCCATGTGTCAACAAGGACTTCATTCTGCTTACCAGAAAAACAAGTTTAAATACTCTAGACATATTCATTGAAATTTGTTGATGCATAATAGTAAAATCTATTCAAAATACATTAACCCCCGGTTTCACAAGGCTTAAGCTAGTCCTAGACTAAAATGCATGTTTGAGCTGTTTTAACTGAAAGAAACTTGTATGACATATCTTAAAATATGTCAGTGCCATTGTTTTATCTCAAGATACACACCAGTAACGCAAAATAAATAAATAAATAAATAAATAAATAAATGTCCTAAAATATTGTCATAATTCAACAGTAAATTAAGCAATCGCTTGGCTCATTTAACTAAGATCTAATCCCAGGTTAGTCTAAACCCTGTCTGTCAAACCGGGCCTTAAGGACCGGTGGAAAAACTCTTATTTACACGCAGAACTAACATAATAAAATAACTCGACCGCTACACATCGTACTGTTCAAATGAGGCGTGCTGCACTGATCAAATTGGCGGGCTGTCCTGAGATGCACGTACGACGTCAGTGCTTGCCTGTCTAACGCATGATTCTGATTGGCTTCTAATTAACATTTGTAAAAAATAAAAAAAAAATAAAAAAGCAATCATACATCTGTTTCTATACACACATTAACAGCACAAACTAATTACAGTTACTTGCCATTAATAATAAAGCTTGTAATCGCTCACATTCTGCTTTGTAGTATACCAAATAAGAGTCAAGATAGAAATAATAATAAAAAAAGCAGTAGGAACGAGATCAATGTAATTCTTCTGACCAACACTGAAAAGGGATTGCTTCTGTATATGGCTGGAAATAAAAAAAGTAAATCACACATCGGTTTGTATATACACATTTATAAACGGCACAAACTAATTAAATTTACTTGCTATTAATAATAAATCAAGGAACTGAAATCAATCCAACGTTCAAGCAGAGGCAACTCTCACAGCTTCCTTGTAAACCTCCATGCCAAATGTGTTACTGTGCATGAAAGGGTCAGGACAGTCCTGTAATTTGGCCACAACCACCTCTCTAAGTACAGAAGAGGGTTCGGGAACAGAAACTGGTGATTCTTCAGTCTCAGTCACAACTGGTCCATCCCAGTCAATGCCCAGCAGACCAGCTTCCAACTGAAGTAAGAGCGAGAGGAGGGGGGAAACATTTAAAATGATTTTCTGCAAAATATTTAATAAGATATCTGAATTAAATAAAGAAATACACAGCTATTAAGGTTTGGTTTACCTGATCACACAATGTGTCTGCACTTGAAGAAAGAGGGTGTCGGTCCCATGTGCTCCTCAAAATATCAAGGTGTGCATTTATTCTGGTAATCATGACAAATTGAAGACACACAATGTGCAGGTCATTGTTGGGATCAAGAAAGCCGGTATCCTCAAGATGATGGAAAGCTGCATAATAGTTGCTGAGAACTGAGCACCATACGTCACGCCATAGTCGCTCAATTCTTTGATTGTGTACACTTCTGCCCGTGATCATGCTCCTTTTATCTGCCAAGTAAGAAGGAAGAATTTGAGGTACAATGTTGGTTGTGTTAGTAATGTAAAAATGTAAAAATAAATAAATAATAATACAATAAAAATGTGATGAATATCAGCATCTCATTGCATATCTTATAGCATGCATCTGTTAATTACAGGGAATGAGATTGAAAGTTGAAAAATGAAAAAGAAATGTTGAAATATGCTGAAATACCTGGTCCCCTTAAGGGACGTTCTAACATGAAGCGAGCAACATCAACATTTTCACCAGCCTTGTCACTTCGGACACAAACAAACCCATGAGTCTGTACAGCCTCCAAAAAACACTGAAGCACTGTTGAGGCTTTGTTGTTGCCATTTGCTTGGAGATACATAATTTTCCTGCTGTAGCCATCAATTCCCCCATGGACAATTATTTGCCATCTAAAATAAGAACAGCAAAATATAAATTATTAAAAAAGGAACAGATGCAATATGATTGTTACAAATAAGTGCCTCTTGGAAAGTATAGTTGATCATTTTCAACAATCACAATGTGTATCTGACACTGTTAAAAGAAAACTTAAACAATTAGAATGGTTAGTTTACATTTTCATTACACATAGCTAAAATAACCATTATAAAAAGTATGCATATAATACTGATTAGTTTTAAAATAATTACACAATTACATGGAAAATAATCATACTTTCACAAAAAATGCCTTCCAAGTATGGTAATGATACAATTAATCATAAAACTGCAATTTCTTTTGGAAAAATGTTTGCCTTTAATTGATGGAAAAGTGAAATTAATCAACTAATGTACTACTGCTAACAAATTTGTCCCATCATAAGACACTGTATCCCAAATTTAGGCATCTAGTAATTTGATTACTCATTTTAATTTTAATAATAAAAGACTTAAGAATCAAAGACCACATTTCTTTAAAGCCTGTATTGTTTGCTTCATGATGTCTGGCTGAACAGTGATTTGCTTTTTTTATTCTTGGATTATGATTATGATTACGATTATGTGGTTGTGACTGATTATGAAGAAGAAAAAAAATTGCCTCACAAGCTTGTGATTTCCATCAATGTGCCAAAGTGACAATGTAGGGTCTTCTAGGTAGGAGCATGACCTCAAGGCCTCGGAATACACTTCCAACTGGATCAATGGATTGAAGAGTTGCTCGGACTCTTTGCTGGGTGATCCTTTTAGGGAAAAAAGCACAACACTAAATGCATGGCAAAAGTTTCTCTTTTAATGTTATATTTCAGGATATTGAACTGCAGACAGATGGTGTACATACACTATATTGCCAAAAGTATTGGGACACCCCTCCAAATCATTGAATTCAGGTGTTCCAATCACTTTCATGGCCACAGGTGTATAAAATCAAGCACCTAGGCATGCAGACTGCTTCTACAAACATTTGTGAAAGAATGGGTCGCTCTCAGGAGCTCAGTGAATTCAAGCGTGGTACTGTGATAGGTTGCCACCTGTGCAATAAGTCCATTCGTGAAATTTCCTCACTACTAAATATTTCACAGTCAACTGTTAGTGGTATCATAAGTGGAAGCAATTGGGAACAACAGCAACTCAGCCACGAAGTGGTAGGACACGTAAAATCACAGAGCGGGATCAGCGCATGCTGAGGCGCACAGTGTGTGGAAGTCGCCAACTTTCTGCAGAGTCAATAGCTACAGATCTCCAAACTTTGTGTGGCCTTCAGAATAGCTCAAGATCAGTGCGTAGAGAGCTTCATGGAATGGGTTTCCATGACCGAGCAGCTGCATCCATGCCTTACATCACCAAGTGCAATGCAAAGCGTCGGATGCAGTGGTGTAAAGCACGCCGCCACTGGACTCTAGAGCAGTAGAGACGTGTTCTCTGGAGTGACAAATCATGCTTCTCTATCTGGCAATCTGATGGACGAGTTTGGGTTTGGCGGTTGCCAGGAGAACGGTACTTGCCTGACTGCATTGTGGTGTGGGGTTGTTTTTCAGGGGTTGGGCTTGGCCCCTTAGTTCCAGTGAAAGGAACTCTTAATGCTTCAGCATACCAAGACATTTTGGACAATTTCATGCTCCCAACTTTGTGGGAACAGTTTGAGGATGGCCCCTTCCTGTTCCAACATGACTGTGCACCAGTGCACAAAGCAAGGTCCATAAAGACATGGATGAGCGAGTTTGGTGTGGAGGAACTTGACTGGCCTGCACAGAGTCCTAACATCAACCCGACAGAACACCTTTGGGATGAATTAGAGCAGAGACTGTGAGCCAGGCCTTCTCGCCAACATCACTGCCTGACCTCACAAATGCGCTTCAAGAAGAATGGTCAAAAATTCCCATAAACACACTCCTAAACCTTGTGGAAAGCCTTCCCAGAAGAGTTGAGGCTGTTATAGCTGCAAAGGGTGGGCCAACTCTTTTGGTGGGCCAACACCCTTTGGGCGTCCCAAAACTTTTGGCAATATAGTTTATGATAATGCAAGTTTGTCGACTTGAGTTTTAGTGTGATTTTATTCCTTAAGTTAAAGGTTAGGTTAACAAACTTATTTTGGAGTACAATTTAGTAAGTGACAAGCGTCTTGTTTTCCATACCTAATGCCTATGCTCCTCAGATATCCAGACAGCATTCTGTATCCAGAGTTGGGAGTGTTGCAAGAAAATCTGCCACAACTCGCTGAAGGTCCTCCTCACTAATGTCTGTAAAGCACTGCTTCACTGATAAGCCCAATTCTTTCATTCGTCTTCTAATTGTTCTAACACTCACATCCAAAAGTCTAGCAATTTCAGGGACCGTGAAGTCAAATTCAAGAAGGAATTCAAGGCGCTCTTTTGATATGTCAAAACAAGGACGTCCCGTTTTTCCTGATGGAATAACTGGTGCTTGGTAACCATTGAGAACTGTGCACTGACAACGGTCTAATATTTCTAATGCAAACACCAGATTCTGCTGAACTTCTGGAGCATTAGGTATTACAGTGGTTTCAGAAAACCTAGACAATACATTTAGTATTTTTTTGTATTTAATACAAAAAAACTTGTTCAATTCTTAGATAGACAAAGTCCATGTCCTCATGAATGGATGACAGTCTACAACTAAGGTCTAGTAATATGTTGGAGACCTCTTCCAAAAATTCTTGGGGCAGCTGCTGCTCAACTCTGAAAAGACAAGAGAACATCACGGTTAACTAAACAAGAACCAACCGGAGAAAACTAGAAGAAACAAAAGGGCAAAAATGAATTTAAAAAAATAAGTCATCGAACAAACACACGAAAAAAGACAGTGTGTTTTGGATTTTTAAAAGCGAGTTTTAAAGTGTTAGTTCACCCAAATATGAAAATTACGTCATTTATTCCTTCCCACACCCGTAAGACCTTCGTTAATCTTCGGAACACAAATATAAGATATTTTTGTTGAAATCCGATGGCTCAGTGAGGCCTGCATAGGGAGCAATGACATTTCCCCTCTCAAGATCCATTAATGTACTAAAAACATATTTAAATCAGTTCATGTGAGTACAGTGGTTCAATATTAATATTATAAAGCAACGAGAATATTTTTGGTGCGCCAAAAAAACAAAATAACGACTTATTTAGTGATGGCCGATTTCAAAACATTGCTTCAGGAAGCTTCGGAGCATAATGAATCAGCGTGTCGAATCAGCAGTTCGGAGCGCCAAAGTCACGTGATTTCAGCAGTTTGGCGGTTTGACACACGATCTGAATCATGATTCGATACGCTGATTCATTATGCTCCGAAGCTTCCTGAAGCAGTGTTTTGAAATCGGCCATCATTAAATAAGTCGTTATTTTGTTTTTTTGGCGCACCAAAAATATTCTCGTCGCTTTATAATATTAATATTGAACCATTATTACTAAAACACAAAAAAATGCAATTGCTGGTTACAAAGAGATCTGTCACTAAAACGCAGAAAACTGCTCACTAAGGCAGAGGGTCTGTCTCGTTTGGCCTGCGCAGCTCTTTCTGTGGATAAGCCCACGAGGTCTTAATAAAATTCCTATGGAAAAATAAATCTCATTATTTGAGAAAATCAGTCATATTAAACTCTTATAATAATGGTGGTCTGAATTTTATTGATTTGGATTCCCTCAACAATACATTTAAAATTAATTGGCTGAACCAATATCTAGCCAAACCATCCTCTATTTGGAATGTTTTTCATCAACGTGTTTTTTCACAACTTGGTGGCATTCATTTTCTCTTAATGTGTAATTGTGATATATCCAAACTCCTTATCAAACTTTCCAGTTTTCACAGACAAGCTCTCTTAGCTTGGGCTCTAATTTATAAGCATATCTTCTCGCCACATAGATGTTTTATCTGGAACAAAAGAACATTTTATTCATATAGCAAGGTCTTTTGTTTAGGTACTCAGAATTTCTTTTCAAATACCAAATACCAATGACCCCAAAAGAATTTGCTACAATTATGGGAGCTATCCCCTCTGGTTTATGTATGCTTTTTAAAAACTGTAATTACTCCTCAGTATCTACTGCATCCTTTCCTAAAACTTGTGATACTCCTGTTGGTCAAATTTGTTTCTCTGAGTCGAAAACCAAAAATGATAAAATAAGACCTTTATTTCTTAAGAATTTGATTTCTGTTCCACAAAGATTTAAAGCTGACATCGATGCTCTTTTTGTTCGAATACTGATGAAACTGTGGTACATTTATTCTGGTCATGTCACTACACTCAGAAGTTTTGGAATTATATTAGTGTAAGATTTTGCCAGGCTTCTCGGTACATATAAGAAACATTATATTTGGGTATTATGACACAGACCCCACAAATGAAAATATCTGTTTTGTTATCAATAAAAAATTTTCCTAAGAAAATTTCATATTCACAATGCAAATTTTCCAGCTGTAATTTAGTGGCTCTATTCAATTCTGTGTGCAAAACATGTTAAAATGTAAAATTGATATTTCCTTACACACTAAAGAAATCAATAGGACACAACCATCTTAAGACAAAGACTTTGTGAACCAGGTAATGTGCATGAGACTTTTTTTTTTATTTTTAAAAATGGGTGAAAGCATGAATATGTTTTACAGACAAAACTTTGGAGACTCAGAAGAAAAAGATCCAGGAGAAGGAAAGATCATCTGGCCAAAAAGCGGTGAAGGAAGGCTATTCGATTCAGTTCCTGCAGGGACACGACCAGCAGAGTTCAGTATCATTGCACAGTAGTTTTAAACAGTTATTTTAAATTGTAAAAATATTTCAACAATATTACTGTTTTTACTGTATTTTTAATAAAATAAATGCAGCCTTGGTGAGCAGACGAAACTTCTTTTAAAAACATTAAAAATCTTACCGTGTCCAAACTTTTGACTGGTAGTGTATAATGATGACAAAATTATACCCCAATTTGTAATTTTCATGAAGACAAAATTCCCATACCCTTTGCCTCAGTGGAGGAGGCAATCAACAGCATCTACTGCTAAGACCACGGCAACATAAACAAAGTGTAAGGACAATATTTTTGGTTAAGCGTGGAAAACGCTGAACGTTTATGCGCGTTGCCTTCATATTCGGCCTGACTTGCTTGTCTGTATAGCTTTATTGGGCTTTTAATATTACTGTCTTAATGCATTAGCGTTTTCTTCATAACTGTATTTTATTTTCTAGGAAAACGCTTAACGTGTTATTGTGTTCATAGGCTCATCTGCTTGTCTGTACATATGCTTTATTTATAAGGTGTGTACTAAATTTGCTCCTCTAATATCACTGTAGTACATTAAGCCACATTAAGCGTTTACGTTTTTCACGTTAAGTGCTTAGAATGTCCCGCTTCGCTGGGCGAGTTTGCCGTCAGCATTCTCTTGGACATGCGGCAGTATCGGACCCCTCGTGAGTGAGAATGGGTTGACTTTTTTTTAACGGTAACAAAAGGGGAGCAATCTCGCCCGTCACCATGTTGAGACAGGTGTTCTGCATCTGCAATGCCCAATTCAGTTTTAAAATAAAGTCACGTATTATCGTGATTACAGGCTATCGAAAGTGTGGGAGAAACAGTAGGCCTAATTTACAAAAGGAAACTTTTAAATTGACATTTTTTTCGACTTTAATCTGTCCATTTTTAATTTTGGTTTAAAGATGCAAAACGTAATAAACAAAAATCTGAAAAGAAGTCAGTATTTTATTTCATGCGCATGAAATTTGTGTATACGGTTTTAATTTAAATTTTGGTATTTAACATAGCACTTAAAAATACAACAACCGTTCGTTTTTTGTTTTTCTCGCAGTGGTTAAAAAAGGAAAAAGGAATGGATGCAAAAGTACACGGATCTGGAATGATACCTGTTTTTATGTTAGTGTGAAAAAAAAAATAACACTCTTGCTGTTCGGGGTCTCTGGAGACCCCAGGCAACAAAATGTATTTTTGTAACAAAATAATAAAAGTTTTTTTTTTTTTTTTTTAAACAAATGTAATTTTACTCTGTTTATGTTTTTACTCAACAATTATGCAGTTTTTGGAGGATTTATGATATATTTTAAATTGAATATTTATTGAAATATTTTTTTAAATAGGTTTTTATACAAAAACAGCTTTTTATGTAAAATTCACTTTATAAAAGACCCACATTTCTAACTTTCATTCATGAGTTAGAAACTCAAAGTTAGAAATTCCTGGATGATGATGAGATGATGATCAACTCGTCTCTACAGAATCCCCCACAGGCACTCAAGAGTGTTAAGATTGAGCGCAATACATGTCCACAGAAGGTTTTTCACTTTGGGAGAATGCATTTCCTCATTGTCATGTTGAAAAAATGCCCAACAATGCAGGGAATGAGGAAAGGGTAACATCTTCTGTTTCAAGTTTGTGTATTAAATTACACAGTGGTGTGGGAATTCATGACAGCATTGATAAAGCACAAATCCCTCACACCTTCAGCACTCATACATCCCTAAGAGCTTTACTACCACTGAACTTTACTGTGGGAACCAGGCACTTCTCACTGTACTCTGTACAGAATCTATATTTTGTAAATATGGGCTTTGGAAATGGCTAACTGACTTTATTGTGTATGTCTGTAAAAGGTGTAGCTACAGTTTATTGCCATGACTTAACTATAAAATCAGTTTTTAATATGAGCTCTTAATCATACATTATGATTATGGAAGCTTGTTTCCGCTAAAAATTAAAAAAAAAAAAAAAAAAAGGTAATTGAGACTTTAAATTTTTATCTCGCAATTCTGACTTAGAAGATATAAACTCCAGAAAAAAGTCAGAATTGTGTGATATAAAAAAAATTATTAATCATACTGTCACAGACACGCCAGGCTCCAACACTGTCCAATCACAGCGCACTCCCTCACCCGAATGCTGATCACAGGCACCTGCACTCAATCAGCACCCTCATCAGTCACCACATAAAAGACACTCACACACCTTCAGTCACTGTCCAGTCTCGTTCGCATTAAGACTTACCTTCATGCTTACCTCAAGGACTCCTGTCGATCTACTTACCTGTCTCCAGCGTCTCCAAGTCTCCTCCCGTGTCTCCAGTCCGTGTGTGAGTTGCCTATCGTCTCCGTTGTTGCATCTCTCCACCATCGCCCAGGATCTTCACCACTACAAACACACAGGACAGTATCACTCATCTACCACTCTCCATTCACTCACAAGATCATCTGCATACTCCCCTGCACTTCCGTATACTCTGCTGTGTGTCAATAAACTACCATTAACTGTACTCTCCAGTCTCCGACCCTTCTGTATTGTAACACATACATTATGACAAATTGTTCTCGTTGCCAGTGTCAATCATTGGAACTATTTTAATGTTTTGTTTTACTATTTGAAAATAAAAATATTAGTCAAAGACAAAGTCAGTGAACAACAAAGAAATCCATAACACGTAATAAAATATGTGGCAGGTCTATTAGTCTGCATTTACACTTAATGCACACATCTATTTTTTGGCAGTAGGTTTTGGAAGATTATTATGTCTGCAAGACGAACTTTTCAGGATAAGAGATGGACTAAAAATGAACTCCCACACATTACTGCCAGATTCTGGAAGATAAATTCTTCAAACAGTGTACAAGAGTATATGGTGCTGGTCCTTCAAGAGTCACTCTTAATCTGTCTGTCTATAAAGCCTATATATAAAAAAAAATCAGTCTTCTTGTATTTTACTACAATTCAGTATGTGATTCTTAAATGGGGGGCATTTTTTTATTTTTTAGGATTCTCTCTGAGATCCTGACACCTTGTACTTCTGGAGACTCCAGGTAGGTTGCAGTTCTGGAAAATGGTGGCGCTGGAGACTAAAGGGTTCCCGATGGTTTCACACTTAATTCTTCACCTTAATTCTTTTGCAGTTAACGTGTTTTTTCTTCTCCACCTGTTTTTGTTTGACCCTGCTGACCCAATGAGCGTTTTGCTGTCCATTGGTCATGCCTTAACTGCAATTCCTAGTATTGCATTAGTATTGCATCCTTCTCATGGGCATTTATTAATTTTTGATCTTTCAATCTGAGTTAAATCTCTTTTTGGCTCATTTTATCTGTAAAAGAAAACATACATAATAATTCTGCACACCTGAATATAAGGCGTTTTTCATTTCCAGCCTTCATGAACAATTATACATCACTTATAAATGATAAAAATTCAATTTTAATAGTAGTTATTATTATTGATTGGTAAAATGTGCTTGGAAAAAAAATATGATCAGAAAATCAACTTGCATAATAATTATGCACGTCACTGAATTACATAGCTGCTTAACATTCGCTGCATGCATTTGAGCAACACAAGACTAAACAACATTGAAAATACTACTCTCACGTGTCAAAACTCAGCATTCCTGAACATTGCACTTTCTGCAACTAATGGTGATTGTTTTAGGCCAGTGATAAACTAAAGAAAAATCCAAGAACTTTTTAAAAAAAATAATTTTCCGAGATTTTCCAGGACATTTTACATTTTCTCTAATTTTCCATGTGTTTTCCAGGACTGGAAAATTTGTCATCAATTTTCCAGGTTTTCAAGGTCGAGTGGGAACCCTGATAATTGAATAAATTTAAAGACAGAGACACAGTTGGTTCAGTAAAACATTGTTTAATAAAAAAAAAAAAAAAAAGACTCTCGCCCTGCTGTACCGAACCGTGACTTCAAAACCGAGGTACGTACCGAACCGTCATTTTTGTGTACCGTTACACCCCTACCAGAGAGGTGGAGCTGGACGTTATTTAGTAGCATCTCACTGCAGCCTATGGTGGACATCCAACCCCAGACCTATAGAGAGACATGGCTCTGTCCAACCCGGCCCACATCCAAATGTGACATCAGAAGCCATGTCCATGCCGTCCAGCAGATTTTATTTTATAGGTCATGTCAATCACAGTACTGAATGCCTACACCAAACACTAATCCCTAAACCTTACCCGTCACTGTAACCAATGAAATTACCTGCAGGGCGAGATTTCAGGTGAAGTGGTTTGGGGAAAAAAATAAAATAAAATGAGGATAAGCGGAATTAACTGTGAAAATCAAGAAGACATAACCTTCCCTCACACCTAATTCTTTATCACTACTTCTTATATTTCTCTTTTTTTTTTTTGACAGTCCACACTGAAACCCACCTAAAAACCTATCCTTACGCCTGAAACACACTCAAAACCTACCCTTACGCCTAAAAACCCTTCAATCGGAAACCTACATACAAAAAATAGGGTTTCTAGGGCGACACGGGAATCCATGTGCGGAGTTTTATTCAGCACAACAGTACAAACAAAGTCAGATGCAGAACTGGAAATAAACAGGCAAAGGGTCAATAACAATAGCGGCAGTCCAGACAGCAAACAAATCCGAAACAGTAATCCAAAAGTCGAGGTCATAAACAGGCAGAGAAACATACACGTGGCAAACAAACTGAGTATAAGAAACGCTCGGTAGAGAGGGTAAACTGGCAATACTTCGCAACATGCTATACAAACAACATGGCTTATAACAGGTGTAAACAGGAAGTGAAGAAAGAAGAACCGGCAGTGTTAGTATTCGGGAGATGGCTCCTTCTGGCGGTTGGAGGAATGGATGGCGGATGCAGATGTTACACGAATACTCAGTATTGATCATCTATCGACTTTTCAAGAAGGATATTGTTCCGTGGCCACAGAAAAATATCGCTTTCTTAGCATGTAGCTGCGATCAAATCTTTATCAGGGACATTGGTTTATAAGCATATCAGAATCAACTTGCAAGAATGTGCACAAATTTTATTAAACTAAATCACAAACACATAACTAAACTAACAAACACACAAATACATAGGAAATGAGAGTGGAAATGAATTTGAACTGTATCATAACAGGGGAATTAAGCAATGGAAAGAGTAAATGAACAATTGCTGGACAAAACATCAGTTTCAATACTATAAAGCACCTTTGTTAACAAAGGGGTTCAAAATCTTAATACTAAATCGCCGTTTTAGTGTTCAAACGATACTTGCAAATGCCTTAGCTGTCTTAAATTGCAAGTGCATGGCAGTGTGATCAGAGTGAGTGGCAGAGTGAGGCCTACCAGCCCGGCTCAGAAGCCAGGTGGGATCTCACGTGACGCAATCTGTAGTATCAGCAGGAACAAAAAGAAGAACCAGGAGCACTAACTCTGATCTGCTCAGAGGTATTAACTTCTACAGAAAGTTTACGCCCCTCCGTTTTGGCTTGACCAATGAGAAAGGTGTAGATCTCTGGCGGGAGATTCCTTTGTTTGAAAGTGAGTTAATTTGCATGGGGGGAGTTAACTAGTAGGTTTGTGTCCATTTATACTCCGATAAATATAACAAACATACAATGCATTCTATGAGACTGTGATGTCCACCAAAATTTAAGTCATTAAACAAGGAGTAATTTGATATTGAAGACCACCTAGATGGACTACAATATCAAGAAGTATCATCACATGCATTTATAACACTTTACAATATACCAAAGAACAATATACAAACAGATATAATACACAAAATGTACTGGGGAGATGCATGTTCATTCATTTAGACAAAGTTTTCAATTAATTAATGGCAAAGAATCCATTTTTATAGACAATGTATGATTCTAGTGGCCTGTCTCCTAAGTGTCTTTGAAGTGTAGGTGTTTTTTTTATATTATTATTTATTATTATTTTTATTCAGGAGAACATTAAGGTTCAACAAAACAATCACAAGGTGACGTATTGGGCATGGGTTTGGCTTCTGACGTCACACGTCAGGGCTCTACACTGCGACCATTTCGAACGCATTTGCGACTGAAAATAACTGCGTACGACTGTGAAAAAATATTTAGGTGCACCGGTCCGAGTGACCCGATCGATTCTCATGAACAGATTATAATAGAATCGGAATAAAAAGTACAACTCCCAAAATGCATCTACACTGAACAACAGTTATGTTTCATACTGCAATCGGCTGCTTTTCATGCCTTCATTCAAAGTGCAAAAGACGTGCATGAAGGACTACACTTCAAAGATTGTTTACAAGGTGAAATGGGTGATGCGCATTTACAAGACAGTCTCATGCTGCTGATGTTTCAGCCAAATTAACTGGAAATACTACATTTGGATTATCATTAAAAAAAACATACCATTATAAATGCCTGTGCGCATATTACTTTAACTTTTGAAGTAGTGGCAAATCTGAGGCGGCAATTGCTTGAATGTTATTATCCTTAATGAAAAACACAACAACAAAACAGTACAATAACAAACTCGCTTAAATATGCGCTTTTACATTTCGTTTTGCAACCAAATTTTCCTCCATCGTCTTGTTAGTCAGAAAAGGGAGGTGAAATCTGACTCCTGCTGCTGATCTGTGCTGCAACTCTCATTCGGCTTGCGCTGACTTGAGCAGATGCATTCAGTTTTTAACTATATCTTTAACACCATCTATCGCAGCAAGCCTAATATGATGACTTCTGTTTTTCCAAGTATTGGCATGATTGCAAATGTGATACTTACTGATCTTATTTAAGTCCAATAAACAAGATATTAAGTGAATTATCATTTTTAGCCAGAATACTCTCAGTTTTTGCTCTATTTCATGAAAATAGTTTCAAACAAAGCCACACCAGAACTGTTGCGCATCTTCAAGCAACGGTGATTTTGAATGAATCTGCGTTTTGAACGACTGAATGAAAGACTCGCACATTGACTTTAAACACTTTACATGGACTGTTTAATTTTTACATATTTCTAAATTCAAAAATTATATCTAAAACATTCATTCAACATTATTTACTAATGAGCTGCATGAAGCAGGCTATGTAAATGTCTAAATAATACCACTTTAGATGGAGCTTCTGTGCCACTTCTGCAGTGCAAAGATGGATTTTTTGATGATTTCTTTTTAATTGGTAACAGTCTGATTGGGTCTTATTGTTCTAACTGAATTTATTGCTTAAATTAACATTTAACAACAAACTTTCTATTTTAATTTAAGAAATTGATGAAATATGATGCATACATTTAATAAAATTAGAAAAAATGGCTCTTATAATGTAAAAAATGCCCCTGAAAACTAATTTAAAAGGGGCAAATATCGCACTGTAATGGGAAAGTTAATGTCTGTTATTGATCAGAAAGTGCTCCTAGAGAAAAATGTTAGCATAGAGCCCTGCACCTGGGCGGAGTTGGATGCCCACCGCAGGCTGTAGCGAGCCCTACTTCTCCTTCAACTTGCTGCAGACTGCAGTGAGTGAGAGTGAGCAAACATACCCAGTGTTGCCAAGTCTGCAGTTTTCCCGTGGAATTGGGCTACCGGTTGCGCCCCACCCCCATGAATAGTCACCTAGTACGAAACTAGGGGCTGAGACTTTCCAGCTACCAGCACATGGTGATTGGGTTACACAACCAACCACATGCTTGACTTTAACACTGTTGCTGTGGGTTGAAAAGACCCCAAATAACATGATATTTAGCCTCTGAACTTGTGAACTTACAATGGTAAATAAACAACTGTTTGTTTCAGAAAGTACTGTACTCAGTATTGCCGTCTAATCAGCCAATGTTGTCTTAAATAGCCTGCATAGCACTTCATCTTTTATAACATGAGATTTTGACCAAATGTATTCTTGATTTTGGTAAAATGTTGCAACAATGTGTTGTTTTTTTCATGAAAAATTACAGTTTTGGACATATAAGGTATTAAAAAATAAATAAAAAATTGCCTTAATGTAACTACAAATGAGCATGTAAAGCAAAAACTTTTTAAAAAATTCTGTGTGGAGCATGCCCCTGCCCCACGCAATGTTTTCATCTTTTTTCCCCCTTATCTGTTTGCATCCCTGACTAACCTTCCTTTATTCAAAAGCCAAGCTCATGTTGGCACTTGTGCCAGGAATCAATATAAAATATGAAATGCACAGAATACATGTAAGGTTAGGCATACACTACACTTTATGTACTTTCACAAGCAAAAAGCGGTTTTCATTACTTTTGATAATTACGAAATTAGCACTAACGTTACATATTTTGGTTACTTACCGCAAAGCACAGGGAGATACAAAATGAAAAGAATGAAAGCCAAAACAATAACCATTTCTCGTTTTTAAGGAAAGAGAAGGCTATCTCACGTCGCCCATGGTTAGCTACAGGCTAAAACAACGTGTAGGGCTCTTCTTTTGATTTTAAAGCAGGGTGTGAACCGACTTCATAGCTGCATACCACCACCTACTGTGATGGAGTGTGAAGAGAATGAACTATATTCTATTTTTTAATCCACTGATCCTAATAAAACTCATGATTGCATTTATCATTTTTCCTGCGTTTGAACATCATTTACTATTTTACTTAATGTGAATTTTACCAGTGGTTGAAATTCCTCCTTAAGACTTTTTCGTTCTCTTTCATATGCATTACATACCATAATTTCATGTTCTACTGTCTCCTCTATTAAACACACATCACATAGACCTGTATTATGTTTCCCTATAATGTGTAATGTGTGATTAAGATTTGAATGCCCTGTTCGTAGATGAGTGAGGATGACTTGCTCCCTTCTACCTATGTTATGAATGATTTAGATTTCTTTATACTCCTTTGAACCTTATTAAAGTGTTGTCCTGTTTGACATGAGTCCCAAAATGTTTGCCTTTTCCTATTGCATGCTTCTAAAACTTAGGGAAGGCGTAGGATGTACAGCGTAAGCTTTTAAAGAATACAGAAGGCGGTCTGGCGGAAGCTTTATATTTTACTTCATAACTTGTTAAATATGGATATTTTTTTACAAAAACGCATCGCTTTGCTTCAGAAGGCCGTGTGGAATATTTTTATGATGGATGGATGTGGAGGCACTTTCTTCAGCTCATACTCGTTGGTATTGTTCACTGCCATTTAAAGCTCAGTTGCGTCAGGATATTTATTAATATTTCTCCGATTGTGTTCATCAGAAAGAAGAAAGTCATATACACCTAGGATGGCTTGAGGGTGAGAAAAGCTTGGGCTAATTTTCATTTGAAAGTGAACTAATCCCTTAAATGATTGATTATTGTATATAAAGCATTGCATAACTTGCCCCCACCATATTTAGTGCAACTCCTTCATATTCATAAACCATCTAGGTCTCTCAGATCAGCAAATCAGGTGATCCTAGACATTCCAAGGAACAGATTTAAATTGATGGTGACCGGACATTTGCAGTAGAAGCTCCAAAGTGCTGGAATAAACTACTTCTACATCTTAGGCTGGCTCCATCTCCTTCTTTACTGGATTTAGCGTTTGGTTCAGTAGGTTAATTAGCAAGAGGCTCTTAGCAGATGTTTGTCTAAACATCATTTTCTAAGCAATGTAAGTCATTGTTTGTCTAATTTTATTTGTGTCATTTTATTTTATTGTGTGATTGTACAGCACATTGGTCAACATTATGTTGTTTTAATTGTGCTTTATAAATAAATAAATAAAAATGTTTTAAAATATGCTCCAGATTTCCTCTTTTCATAGATTGTAAGCTGGTATCATCCTGTGCTGTCAACTTTGTCTGTCTCTGCTTTCTAAATGCTCTTGTCTGGCTTACTAGCTCTTGTGGCTCCAGTTCTTACTCTGAGTCTGATCCACTGAGCTTGATTCACAGCTCCTGTGCTGTGCTGAGTATGACCATCTTCTTATTCATGGATGTGTTAAAATATCCTCGAGAAAAAGCTGGCTTGCGTCTTTATCAGTATTGCACCAATGCATTCAATATGAATTTTAATGAGAAAGCTGGTTAGTCATGGCCACATAGTTTAAAATAAAAATATAGTTAATGGAAGTAATGTGAACATTTTATACTGAAACATCTTGAAGAAAACACTCTATAAAGAATGTTTCTCTGTAATGCTATATATGTTTATGTTCCTCTGTACTCTTAACATGTAACACCAGAGAGTCACCGATGAACATTTGAGGGCAATCCCGTGTTTTACAAGTTTTTTTTGTTTGTTGATACTCGATTAACGTTTAGCGGACTGAATTTAGTGTGCTTGTCATTGTGTTGTTAGTGCCATTATCTTACCTGTGGGTACACTGGTGAGGGCTGAATGTACCACCCGGCTCAGAATACAACCCAGAGACAAGCGAGTTTGTTTAAGGGCCAAGCTTAATGGTGTCAGGCCTCGGGTGTCCTTCTGGTTCTGTAAACAAGACATGTTTAGTGTGAAGCCAACAGTACAGCAGTGAATCACATTCAGTGGAGAAAACATAAACTACATATGTTTAGAGGCTACTAGAGGTTTGCTACTTCCTCTCTCTCTCTGCCCTTGATTTCCAGTCTTTTTGTACTTGTGAGTCTGTCAACAAAAATGTACAAAAAACGCTAAGAAAACAATCAGGAAACTTACCACAGACTCATAATGGATGTGTCCATGGTAAACTTCATGGCACATATGGCTCAGGCAGGTAAATGAATCTAACTGCAGTGTCAAGTCAATCAAAATGTTTTTAAACATGGAACAAAAAGCGAGTTACAAAAGTACCTGAGCCAGGCGATGGGCTGATTCCGCTTGAACCTGACTGAGGCAAGATCTCGATCCCTGATGGACCCGGGACAGGATTAGGGTGAATGGGATGCACAATGATACTTGTAATCAATCAGTTACGTGCTTGACATAATTCATGATTAACTGGTTAACAAGATGAATCTTTAAGCCGTTTTTTGTGTAAATAATATGGTTCTCCTCTAATATAAACATTAGGGGTGTGACGAAATATTAAAACGTGACTATATTTTTTTTGTTGAGGTGAAAAGCTGTTAAATAAATGTATAAACCCTTGCTCTGAGTTTTGATATCCACATGTTCTTGTTAAAGAACTATCGTAAAGAAGTTGCCAAATATTAAATATTAAATGGACACTTGAATTAAATTGTTTGGCCAATATTAAACAAGCATTTGATCATACAAAGCATAACAACAACAATCACGTTGGCACCCTTTGCAGGCATTTGTTATGATACGTAATGTACATAAGATGATTATTATATATATGTAATATTATGTATTTTAACAGTGTTGTTCAATAAAACCATAACATAACTTGCTTTTGATACTTTATGTAAACCAATTATTATTGCCTCGTTGTTATTATATATATATTTTAAATGAATATGATGAACACGACACCCAAAAGTACTTGTTATTTATTTCCATTCGAAATGTGTTTCGAAAGTCAATTTTACCTTAATAAATCTCATAAATGTTCAGATGAAATGTCAAGGTTTCGATAAATATCAGCATAACCATTCAACAAATATGCTGAAATTATCCTAATTAACGTCATACAAGTTTGGCCATGAAAACTGTCGCTGAATTCGGGCAAGAAGTTTCAAGCTTCATGAAAACATCATAATATCGAAGTTTTCCCTCATTCTTTAAAATTTTGAGCAATTATCAAGCATCACTGACACTTTATTTCTTTTAAATCATTTTATTTCTTTTAAATCATTATCACTGAAGCAGTAATGTTTGTGAATGACAGTACGCTTTTTACCTCGAGTCGATTATGAACGTCGAGCTCCGTGTTTGACATCAGAAGTTGTAGTAATCGTGACGTGAAGCTTTTGAAAGAAGAAATGTTTTAAGATAAAGTTCATAAATGTATTTATTTATGTCTAAACAATAGCAGTTATCGTTTGCATGTATCTGTTGTAGCGTCTGGGGTGGATCAAAAATCATCAATACAACTATAAATTAAAGAAAGCTTTAAACGTTTGACCTCCTTCAGATAACCCATAGACCATGGCTCCGGCAGGTCTGGATGAAATTACCCTGGTGGCATCTTTGTTACCTTCAGTGAGGAGAAGCAGGAGGCTTTCTCCCCAGCTCTGGGGACTTCAAAGAGTCACCCATGCTCCCCCCCACAATGGCACTAAGGGCCATGTGGCATACCCAAGACGCTGCGAAAACCCAATACACATCACACACACACATACAGAGACACAAACACACGTTTGGAAACTGTATCTACATTTAGCCTCATAATATGACTATACCAAAGTGTACCCGTTGCTGTATTCAAGTGAACGTGCATGTATTCCTAGTATATAAGATTAGTTATGATTGTAGTAGTGTTAGTTTTATTCTAAGCGGTATATTCAAGTATAAACTGTATCCCTCACTTTTATGTCTTTGACAGTTGACAAGTTTGGTCTCATTGTAAAGCTCTCTTTATGCCCTAATTGACAATGTATGTCACATCACTGTAAAATGCATTGTTCTATTTTTAATGGTACTTTGAAGAAAATGTACTCAGGTCTGACACTTCATAAACCATGCAAATGAGGCCATAAATGGAGACAAAGAAAAAGTTTGCCCGCCAAAGTTGCACCCGCACCATTGGCTGACGCACCCGAGGAGGCGTTTGGCTTGTTTGTCCTTAAAAGACATTCACACGCATATTTCCTTTGTCTCTCGATCGTCTTTCGATTGTCCGTCGCCACCTCACGCACGTCTCTCCCGGACGTCTCGGCGACCGCGCTTCCATCACGCGCTCCTCTGCATCTTCGGGACGACCATCTGTTTGGCACAAGTTCGCTTCTGTCAAGCCTCCGTCATCCTCCATCACCTCGGAGACGGACTCTCTCTCTTCTTTATTTTCCGGTTATCTTACTCTCAAGTTAAAACCTTGTTTGAAAACCCCGCCGAGAACCCAGTCTCGGAAAAGGACCAATCGCTCCAGCCGCACGCATTGAAACTCCTCCAGAAAGACACGCAACTCCAGCACCTAAAACCTATGCAAGTATAGAACTATTCTTTTGAGCGTTTTAAGCTCCATGCATAAGCTGAGTTTCCTTACTGGCTCTCAAAGGTTTAACTGTTTGTAATTTGCCACTTTCTTTGATCACCTCTGTTTTCCTGCCTTTACTTTAGCTTTTGTATATATGTGTATTCCTTTGTGTATATCTAGTCATATAACGTTAGCCCATGTAGTTGTAGTTTCGTATATTAAATACATTATATTCATGCTTGATTGCCTCTGTTGCTCATTCACGAACCAGGTCCCTTCTACGTTTGATTCTGCAAAACTGCTTTACGCTTTAATGCTATAATAGGAAGTTATTCTCGTGGCCAGAGACCAACTTCCTTTTATAAATAGTTTATGAGAAAACTGATGGTTTGCTGGACAAACTAGGATAGTCTTTCTCAAATCACTATTGAACTAGACCTAATCATATATGTAATTGATTATAATCCGTTGTAATTAATTCACAATATATGTGCATAATTCCCTCTTTGGTCGATCTATATTATAATTAATCATAGCAGCGTTATGACTTAATTATATATATATTTCACCCATAATTTGAGCTAATTGATTAAATACATGTAGATTCGCTACATATATACATATTATTTTTTTGGTGGAGAATGCGGGCAACGTTTTAAACTTGGTTCTGTGCTTGAGCAACTCAGAATAAATCTGTGTGTTTATTAATGTTTATGCGCGCTTTATACAGTGAGACCAGACGCAACGCGTTCCTCACATGGAAACGTTAACAAACTGCTATTTGTGTCTAAACATTTTAGCCAATTGTTAACCGTTTAAAATAAACTGCAGTTTCATTAATATTAAACTTCGTTCCTGCAAAGAGAGACAATCTTTTGCAGGACAGCTTTAATATTAATTTCGCTTGAATAAAACGAAGAAATCGTTTTCAGCGTGATAAAAGACCGTTAGGGACGAGTCTCTCTCCTCTCCGTCTAGAAGGCCTCATAAATCGTAGCGCTATAAAATTTGAATTATTGTGTTGTCCGATAATACAAATAGCGCCTCACTCCTCACTCTTGGTAAACCATTGGCGTAGCTAACCAACGTTACCTAGTGCAAATCTAATCTGGAAAACAGTTTATCTGATTTATCCGATTGATGTGTGAAATTGGGAGTTATTAACACCTGATCCAGTGTTAATTTGTAACGCGAGCGAAGAAACCCTGCTAAAGTTACATGTTCGTGTCCAGTGAACTGGCACAAGAGAATCCGCGAGATTCTGAATATTATAAGTGATAAGTTGCAGTTAAATCGGCCGTGCGCTAGATTTAAAAGTCACGATTTTTAAAGTAGGTGGGCGCAGTACCTCTGACTAAACGCCAGAGGGCAGTCTGTTCAGGTGTGTGGCACACCTCCTACGTCATTGTTGTGTGGACCCATTAACGCCATCGTGTGGGCGTTCTGGGTTAGGTCTGCTTTCCTCGTGTTTGATCTGAATTATTTCCAACTTTCCTTTGGCTATTTTAATTTGCTGGCTGTTATAATTCTTTTGTTTTATTGTTTTGACGGTTATCCTGTCTATTTGTATTTGGAATGCGGTTTACTGATTTAAATTTAGTTTAAACACGTTTTAAATTTTAATTTTAATTAAGTTCCTTCCAACAAGAGAATTCACTTTCTGGAAGTGCTCCCCCTTGTGGACACTCCCAGATAAGCCAATTCCCTCCCTTGGAGTTTTTCTTTTCCTTTTCCTGTGTGTACATTTCTACTTTATTCTATTTTAATTATTTCCCTCTTGAATTATTTTTTTTCACTTTGGGAACTCCTTCCTTTCGTTTCTCTTTTTGTTTTGTTTTTGTTTGTTCTTTTCTCATATTTATTTCTTTACTTCTTTTTCTGTCGATAGCATCCTTATACCCAAGCCTCCCTTATTTTATACACTTATTTAAATTTAATTAAACAACGTTTAATTGAAATTTAAATTCAAGTTTTGTGTCATCGATTGACATTTGCTCATCAAGGAGCAGCCCCCCAAAAAGGGCACTCTCAAATAGGGAAGGCTTTCTCCTCTCCTCCTCCCACTCTCTTATTCTGTGCACTTATTTAAAATTTAATTAAACCAAGTTTAATTTAAGTTTGAATCAAGCGCCACTGAACTGGTTTTTTTTTCTTCTTCTTTATTGTTTGTTTCTGTTCTGCTTCTTAACTAATTCATTCTGATTGTCATTTCAGACCCCAATTCTCTTGCCCTACACATTTAATTATTTAAATTTGGTTTAAGCAAGACTTAAATTTAGATTTAAATTTACAATTAAATTGTGTTTACTTGACCATTGGTGTACTTGCAGATAGTGCCCCCTCTAGTGCTCGGTGGTGAGTTGGCGGTTGTTTCAGTGAGTTCCAGTGAGTGGAGTCACCTGGCCTGGCGGATCCGGCACTGGCTGTGCGTGAATCGTGGACTTTTCTGACCTCGTACCACCGGCAACACGCGGGACATCAGCAATTGGGTACATCAGGTGCAGGGAGGCAACGAGTCCAGGCTGACAACAAGGGCAATTTTGTTTAATTTCCCTGTTTAGGCTTCTGCACGACAGAACCGCCCGTTGAGAGTAACTGCCTGCGGGGTCAGACTCTTGGCTCAGGGAAAACTCAATTTTGATCTGTCAGTCTGGCCGTTGGCAAAACACCTCGCCTAAGTACAGTTGCAAAGCTACCAATTGTGCTAAAAGTCACCGTTTGTGTGGTTGCATCGTGGTACAAAGGGGACAGGGTGCCCACGGACACCGCAGTCGAGTGGTGGAACGTCAAGGAAAGGCTGCCTCTGCCATTGAGTCCTTATCTGAGCAATCACAATTCACCCCAGGCCTAAAGTAATGACATACAGTCCACTCCCTTATTAAAAGCCACAGAATAGTAGATATTCTCTGATCATTTAAGTGTTGGCCAACCCCTTCTATTCTTGAACCATACCATTTCCTTAGGTTTGATAACTCAACAGCGCCCTCGTCAGGCCTGCCTTAAACCCTAACCGTGGTAATAAGTTTAAGCTCCTTAACTCCTCTCTCTCTCTCTCTGATCGTATCTCACTTTCGTTTTATTTACTCGTAATTGTCTCTATTTTGTCTTGGCCTATTTGCTTTTCTGTTGTGTCTTGTTTCTTTCAGTTCATATAAAAGCAGTACCTGTGAGAGCCATCACGGAAGCTGAATAATAGATAAATGACCCGAGCAGCCAGAGTCATTAGAGGACCAACTGAGCTACCGCCTGTCAAAATCCTTATTCAGATTTGGCACTCACCCACACAAATTGGCCCACGTGGCCATTCCCGTCCATTGACGGCGTACATTCCACTAACTGTCTGCACCAGTTAGTTGGAATCACACACAAAGTTTATCTAATTACGTGAGATCGTAACCCGCCAATCCCGCGCAAGCTTGCATTGGTTCTTTTTGTGCTGTCTTTCTCTCGTCAACAGTAAGCCACTATGTCACGAGCATCTAGACCTGACACCCACTGGGATCATCTTGAGACCTGGCTGGGCGTCATGACCAACACGTTCCTGCCCAATGCCGCCAGCGACCTCCAGCACCTGAGCAGCGAGCAGCTGGATGAGGACCT
The DNA here is from genome assembly GCA_037950665.1 of Hypophthalmichthys nobilis. NCBI lineage: Eukaryota > Metazoa > Chordata > Actinopteri > Cypriniformes > Xenocyprididae > Hypophthalmichthys > Hypophthalmichthys nobilis. The sequence continues at coordinate 32,730,113 of CM075479.1, read as the reverse complement.
GAATCAACTGATGGCCCACGATCCGACCCAGAGCTACAGCCACAAAGAATGGGCAAAAATCGTCGGCGGCCTTGTCCACAACCTCATTGCCCAGGTGAGGCCTAGGAAGAGAAACAGCGCCCTCCTGGAACAGGAAGTAGCAGCGCTCAAGCTTCAGGCCGAGGAGGCCCGGAGGAATCAGGCCCAGACTCAACGTCGCCTCGATCAGCTACTCCTCGAGACCAAAGACCAGCGTGGGACAGCAGATGGATCCGACTCCGAGCTACAAGTCGAGGGGGAGAAACTTCAAAAGGCCCTTGCAGAGCTCCACCCGGAGATGGGGCGTAGAGAGCAGTTGGAAAAGAAATCCAGAGAGGAAAGAACTGGAAAACTCCAACAAGGTGAAGTTCTCCTAGCCAGAGCAGAGACTGAGCTGAAAGAAAGAGACGCTAAAGCCAGGGCCTGTGAAAATCATCCTAAACAGGCCCGGAAAGAAGTCATTGCTCTGAAACAACAAAAACTATTCAAAAGATGAACTCGATACTCGTTACAGAGAACTGCAAAGTGGCCTGGGAGGGGAAACATCCATCACAGAGTTTCACCTGGCCAGTCAAGAATCCCTAGTCCAAAAGGGGGTTGAAAGTCCACTGCCCAAGACGTCCAGCGCAGAAGAACTTTTGCCAGCAGCTGTCAAATCCAACTACCAGCAGCTGCGACAGGCTTTGATCAAAGAGTTTTCTGACCTGAATCGGACCAAGGGCTCCCTGCTGCCATGGACCTTAAACAGGGCCGACTGGAAAATCCACAAGCTTACTACAACCGACTGCGAAGGGCCTACTTGAGCACGTAACGAGCCAGGAATGGAGGAAGATTTCAACTTCAAAATTCTGTTTCTCCGAAATCTGCACCCTGCGGTGAGTCATCATCTGGGAGCCTTGGCCTGCCCACGCAGTATGTCTACTCAGCAGCTGCGAGACTTAGCCCACAAGGCTTATTCTAAGCGAAAGCTGCGTCTGAAAAGACTGTAGAAAATCCAACCATTTATCCAGTCTCTGATCACTGCCCAGAACTGACCCTAGCCATTCCTGTGGAAAATGATGTGAGAAGTGAAGCCCTGGTAGACACCAGAGCAGATCTCACTCTGACGTCATCTGACCTTTTGAAAGACCTAGAGCCGAAGCTAAGAGACAAAATCAGACTCTTAAATCGCAAAGATGTGAGCTGAATGTGCAGTCGTACAGCCAAAATGAGGTACAACTTGAACAAATAGCTCCCATCCACCGCACAATTGGTCCCATGAGCTCGGTACCTCCTGTGTACATATCACAAAGGGACGCGTTTTCCCCTTTCATCTGCAAAGACCTGCTAGAGCGTTTTGAGCCCTTATTGGACTACAAACAGCTGAAAATCTGGACTCAAGTGCGAGAACCTCTGCCTTTCCAGTTACCCAGACCACCTGAGCCAGACCGTCAGGTCACAGAGGTCACGGGAAATCTCGCAGCTAGCCGCGGGAACCCCGTTTCAGCCCCAGAGCAAAGTTCAAGTTCGCCACTCTGCACTCTTCAACTTACCATAGACTCTGATTCCTTCTGCCTCAAGGTCATGACAGATTTACAGCTGAATGATGTAACAACAACAGACATTATTCTCACACTGTGGGCAGACCACTCAGCCTTCAGCCACGCCCTGGTCAGTGCTCTCATTGAAGGAACACCGGACCTCCCATTTGCCAACAAGCACACACGCTTCCCATGGGACTCTCGTCTGTCAACCATGACTGCTGCCGAGGACATCCGCGCTTTGAACTTGAAATGGAACGACTGGCGCCTAACCCATCACTTCCTGGTCCTTCCGGACCTCCTGATGCACCCTAAAGCTCAAGTGAACTTTATTAATGAGGTGGTGTGGGCCTCAATGACTTTACAGCCCCCTGTTGTTTTTGTCAACACTGAAAACTTCCTGTCAGGCCAGACCATTCCCGAGGTCTGCATCCTGGTCAACGAACAGGAAGCCGTAGTTCGGCTCAACATGCAACGTGGTCAAACCCTAAACAACACGCTGGGTTTCTTCCAACTTTCACCCGAAGGTATGGGACTTGGACTCACTCTGGAAGCCACACCCCTCACTGAAGTATCATCCCGCGTAGTCTACATATTGTTCAACAACTGCACGGCCACAGATATCAGAATTCCCAAGACCTATCGTCTAGGATGGCTAGTGAGTCACGACTTCCATGACTTTGAACTCATATTACCAGTCATTGGCTCAATACCACCTGCAATGATCCCAGAAGGAAGCTCAGACAACACAGTGTTCACAGCACCCTTCAAGATCATCTCCATCACTTCCATCATGCCGGTAGCCACAGAACAGGTGTGCAGAACGGAGCTGATGGAGGACCAACACCTCGCAGTATACACAGTCTCTAACCAGCCTGCCTGCGAAATTCATGATAACACTACACCTCCAACGGCCAATGTGACACGTGACGCTACAATGGAGGAGCCATTTCCAGGATTTGAGACTCGAGTCCAACAAATTCTGAAAGATGCAGATGCCCTAAAGAATGATACAGACCGTCAGAAACTCAGACAGGTCCTGTACAAATTCAAAGCGTCATTTGCAAAAGACTCTTTAGACTGTGGCCTCACTAACCTTCACACGGTGTGTATTCCAACACACCCAAATGCTCCTCCCACTTTCGTCAGGCAGTACAAAATTCCCATCGCCTCACACGAACCAGTGCAGGAGATTATTCGCTCCATGAAAGAAAAAGGTGTCATCCGCCCATGCAACAGCACGTATTCAGCCCCCATCTGGCCCATTCTCAAACCAAATGGCAAATGGCGACCCACCATTGACTACAGGACGTTGAACCAACAAGTGCCACTGTCGCGATGGCCCATGACACAGCTGGAGCAGGAACTACCCAGAATCAGAGGAGCCACTATCTTCTCTACGCTTGATGTGGCATCAGGATTCTGGACCATACCCGTGCATCCAGAAGATCAACACAAGCTGGCCTTCACCTTTGGCAACCGACAGTACACGTTCACGCGGTGCCCATTCGGCTATGCCAACTCGCCAGCTGAATTCAACATCTTCCTGAACAAAGCAGGCACGGTATGGGCCATCCAAAGACTCTCCAACTACATCGGAGCGCAAAGGTTCTCATAGAAACCTGTCACCAGCCTATCACTTTCCTCAACACCCAACGCATCCAAGATGGCGTGGTCACCAACTCACGCATAACTACGCGGCTGATGGCCCTCCAGGGGCGCAAGCGTTGAGACACGATATGCCCAAAATCACAAGTCTGCACTAAGCGACGGCTTGGCTGCCTGCCAAAACTGCTCTGATGACACAACAGCTTCAACACTGGAGATAGAGGTACCCCAACAACAGCAACCAACCTGTCACAGGTACTCTGAAGAGAATGCGTGCCAAGGTATGCCCACCGCCACGTCGATGGATGTTCCTACAACCATGAGGGCATCCTAAAGGCAGGTGCAAGGGTGTTATGGTTAAACGACCAACCCTGTCCACCACAACACTTCAGGTTGGGTCCCCAATCATCGCAGTATGCTGAAGTAGCAGCAATTCTCATAACCCTTCAAATCGCATCGCCCATAACATCAGAGAACTCCTTATTTGCACAGATTCAAACTATGCCAGACTCAGTTTCACATGCCACCTTCCAGGCTGGACACAAAATGGCTTCAAGACCGCAAACAACAAGCCGGTCAAACACCAACACCTGTTCCAAGCTTGTGATGACATCACTCAAACAAACGACATGATCATTTACTGGAAAAGGTGAAAGGACACTCAAAGCAACCAGGGTGTGACAAAGACTCAAATGACCAAACCGATGCCCTTGCCAAGACTGGCACACTACATGGCAATCTACGGTCATCCCCACCCCAGTCGCCCACCCTTAGTCTGGCAGCAATAACCCACAGCCAACGAACTGCTCCTGCAACAGTTCCCACCTCACAGCCAATTTCACTGGCTCCACAAATTTCCAACAATGATATAGCTGATCTCCAAGTCTCAAACACCTCCATACAAGCTATATTAAACCACCTCTCAGACCCCTCCAACCACCCGATCATGGCATCTGATCCCACTGCGGCCACTAGCCTCAAACGACTGCATGAGAACAAACACATGCTGCGTGTGGAGGTAAACATTCTCTGGTATGCCCCTGATGACCTCACAGCGCCAAAGCTTGTAATGCCACAGTGCCAAAAGGGGGGCACGCTAATATACGCCCACAACGCACCATGTGCCAGACACCATGGTACCAGAGCCACTTATGAGACATTAAAACAAGTGGCATATTGGCCACTTGCAGCATGATGGGGCAGAGTATGTCAGAGGATGTCTGGTTTGCTGTCAATTCCAACCGGCAAACCCAGTTCACAGAGCTCCACTGCAACACAGAGGAATCACATTTCCATGGTCGGACCTCCAGATAGACTGGGTGGGTCTCATGCCCAGGTCAACAAGAGGTAACAAGTATTTCCTCACGGTCGTGTGCCAATTTACCAAGGGGGTAGAGTGTCTTCCAGCACCTAATGACACTGCCCAGACCCTGGCCTACCTCCTGATGAACCACATCTTCACCAGGCCCAGACTGCCACTTAGAGTCAACTCTAACAGAGGCACTCACCTCACGGCCAATGTCAAGCACATGCTCACTCAACTGGAGAAAATGACTGTCACACAAGCTGAATTAAGTGGACACAACCGATGCACCAAACGGTTCTTGGGAGCTTTGCTCGGAGCCGCCGCTGCCGTCGGAACCATGTTTATCCTCGGCATGTCTAGTGCCAACACAGTGAGCCTAGCCACCATAAGACAACATGTGGCTAAAATTCAGACTGAGAGTCCGCAGCTGAGAAAACAACTGGCAACACAGAGTAAAACCCTGCAAACCATCTGCAAATCCATTAAAGGTATTGTGGAGGTTCTCAGCACTCACAGTTTCCTGCTGAACCAAACGGTGAACTTAATGAAGCAACCGTTTACCGTCTCCCAAAATGACTTTTCCCAAACTCAGCTGGTCACAACTCTGACAGACATGCTGCGGGAGGTTAGCTCCTCCATGGACAGCTTTGCTATGGGTAGGATTCCCCGTACCTTGTGCCCATGAGCCTCATACAAACTGTGCTGGCATCTGCTACACGCCAGACCTACGGACCCTCTTCAAACCCACCTCGCCTACTCTCTGGGTAGCGCCATCCTATTACACGTCGACCCGAACAGAGTGAGGTGGCCTTTCTCCTGAACCTACCCATCATTGAATCAAGCAACATCTACCGACTCAAAGACATAGTCAATGTCGGATTTTGGCAAGGTAACACCCATATCAAGATACACACACCAAAAGTGGTAGCCTACCACGACAGCAACCCACAGCTGTACCTGACTCCCAATTTGCACATGTGTATTTTGACCAAAGACATTCACTACCTCTGCCCCAGCAAACCTTTCCTCAGAGACAACACTGAAGGAATCTGCAGGTTGCAACCCATGATCAGCGACACACGCTGCCCTGCCGAGCCAAGCCTCGCACCCAAGTCATCGGAACACAAGCCGAGATTGTGGCCAATCGATGGCTCATCAACACCCCCATTCGCACTGTCACCCTGACCTACGATCAGCACGACACCAGCACTCGTGTCAGCCTGCCCAACCAAAGTATGTGGGTTCAGGTACCCACAGGCGCCATCCTCCACCTCGACGATCTGGCATTGTACCATCTCTCAAGTGAGGAATACCAGTCGGAACTGGAAATCCCAACCTTCTTCAAGGATCACAACCTCACCTTAGATCCAGAACTGGAACTTAGGATTGAGAAAGGGGGGTCCCAGTTGATCGACATTACTCCCATTGACACATCCCTCCAAGCACTGTCCCGACTGCCCATCCTGACCAGCTCACTTATAGCCCAGGCTTGGACGGCTGCCGACACGGCCCTTTGTCTCTCCATGGCAATCGGGTACATATTGACACTGGGCCTGGCCTTCATCCTGTTCAAGAGGATCAAAGGGATGCGAGAATCCCTGGACAAGTGCCTGCCTGCCCTTCCTAGAAGTTTCAAAAGGAAACCAAGGAGAGGAAGTACCAAGACAGAAAATATGCCAAATCTCATCGAGATGGACTCTCCATCTGAGGAACCAAAGGCCGAGGACTAGTAGCAAACCACCTGTTGCTTGACCATCATGATCCATCTACCATCCGACTTTGTTGACGTCCGACGAGGTCCACACATGAACCTCGTCGGCCGAAAGGGGGACTGTAGCGTCTGGGGTGGATCAAAAATCATCAATACAACTATAAATTAAAGAAAGCTTTAAACGTTTGACCTCCTTCAGATAACCCATAGACCATTGCTCCGGCAGGTCTGGATGAAATTACCCTGGTGGCATCTTTGTTACCTTCAGTGAGGAGAAGCAGGAGGCTTTCTCCCCAGCTCTGGGGACTTCAAAGAGTCACCCATGCTCCCCCACAATGGCACTAAGGGCCATGTGGCATACCCAAGACGCTATGAAACCCAATACACATCACACACACACATACAGAGACACAAACACACGTTTGGAAACTGTATCTACATTTAGCCTCATAATATGACTATACCAAAGTGTACCCGTTGCTGTATTCAGGTGAGCGTGCATGTATTCCTAGTATATAAGATTAGTTATGATTGTAGTAGTGTTAGTTTTATTCTAAGCGGTATATTCAAGTATAAACTGTATCCCTCACTTTTATGTCTTTGACAGTTGACAAGTTTGGTCTCATTGTAAAGCTCTCTTTATGCCTAATTGACAATGTATGTCACATCACTGTAAAATGCATTGTTCTATTTTTAATGGTACTTTGAAGAAAATGTACTCAGGTCTGACACTTCATAAACCATGCAAATGAGGCCATAAATGGAGACAAAGAAAGTTTGCCCGCCAAAGTTGCACCGCACCATTGGCTGACGCACCCGAGGCGTTTGGCTTGTTTGTCCTTAAAAGACATTCACACGCATATTTCCTTTGTCTCTCGACTGTCTCTCGATCGTCTTTCGATTGTCCGTCGCCACCTCACGCCGTCTCCCGGACGTCTCGGCGACCGCGCTTCCATCACGCGCTCCTCTGCATCTTCGGGACGACCATCTGTTTGGCACAAGTTCGCTTCTGTCAAGCCTCCGTCATCCTCCATCACCTCGGAGACGGACTCTCTCTCTTCTTTATTTTCCGGTTATCTTACTCTCAAGTTAAAACCTTGTTTGAAAACCCCGCCGAGAACCCAGTCTCGGAAAAGGACCAATCGCTCCAGCCGCACGCATTGAAACTCCTCCAGAAAGACACGCAACTCCAGCACCTAAAACCTATGCAAGTATAGAACTATTCTTTTCGAAGCGTTTTAAGCTCCATGCATAAGCTGAGTTTCCTTGCTGGCTCTCAAAGGTTTAACTGTTTGTAATTTGCCACTTTCTTTGATCACCTCTGTTTTCCTGCCTTTACTTTCGCTTTTGTATATATGTGTATTCCTTTGTGTATATCTAGTCATATAACGTTAGCCCATGTAGTTGTAGTTTCGTATATTAAATACATTATATTCATGCTTGATTGCCTCTGTTGCTCATTCACTAACCAGGTCCCTTCTACGTTTGATTCTGCAAAACTGCTTTACGCTTTAATGCTATAATAGGAAGTTATTCTCGTGGCCAGAGACCAACTTCCTTTTATAAATAGTTTATGAGAAAACTGATGGTTTGCTGGACAAACTAGGATAGTCTTTCTCAAATCACTATTGAACTAGACCTAATCATATATGTAATTGATTATAATCCGTTGTAATTAATTCACAATATATGTGCATAATTCCCTCTTTGGTCGATCTATATTATAATTAATCATAACGCGTTATGACTTAATTATATATATATTTCACCCATAATTTGAGCTAATTGATTAAATACATGTAGATTCGCTACACTGTATATTCTCGTGACCAAAACATTCGAAAAAAATCCCTTGGCAACCGGCCGACGCGTCAGAACGTGTGACGTCACAGTCCGAGTCTCCCAATGCCTATATATCGAACTCCACGAATGCTGAAGTTTAGTTCATTTGTTTTCTGCTGTATCAATCGATCTGACTAGTATTGTAGTACATCTGTGGTGAAAAGTCTCTCAAATTGTGTTATATCACTCTGTCTGCGTGTTATATCACTTGATTTGTAGTTTTTCACTGATCTGTGCGCTATACAAGTTCAATCGAGTTGTGATAAAGTTTGTGACAGAACTTCAGCGAGACATCTGACGCAATGGGGCAGTGCACATCTCGCAGCTGCACTGCAGTCCAAGATCCTTCTGCATGTGTAACACCAACACCTGTCCCTGAGAGAGTAGAAAAGAAGAGAGGGAGGCTTTTTAGATGGGCTTTTTCTAGGAAATCCGAGAAAACGCCCATCAAGCTAACAGGTCGGTGCAGAATTTGCAGGAGCCAACCACCTCAGAGATGCTCTGATGGTGAAGATAAACAGAAGAACAAAACCCAGAGCATCAACAACACTGTTCATTCACTGAACAAAGCTGAAGAGAGCAGTGACACGTCTCCCTTCAGCGGTGTGAGGGTAGTTAAAGTAGATGTGCACAGAGCTGAAGACACCAGTGCCACTACACTGCACAGCCATGTGTCTTCCTTCAGCGCTGTGGAGAAGGTTAACGAAGATGTTCCTAAAGCTGAAGAAAACAGCAACACTTCAGTGTACAGCTGCGTGTCTTCCTTCAGCGCTGTGCAGAAAGTTAATGAAGATGAAGCTGAAGAAAACAGCAACACTTCAGTGTACAGCTGGCACAGCTGTGTATCTACCCTCAACACTGTGCAGGAGGTTGATGCTCCCAGACAAGAGCAAGAGGACATCAACGTGTACAACAGTACTTCTCCAACTGTGTCATCCATTACTAAAGCAGATCTCAGCGCTCCTTTGCTATCGGACGACATTTTTTGGAAAAATGAGGATGAAATTATCAATATAAGTTCAAACGCAAAGAGAGGTCAGTTTACTACCACATGCCCCAACATGAATGTCTTCTTCTGGACATTGTTTTCTTATCCTAATGAAGATGTTCACTGAGGATGGATTTTGGTTGTGTGAGGCCCCATAACACCACAATAATGTGTCCATTTTTAAAGTGTTCTTTCATTTTATGGTTTATACTGTAAATTTACTAAATACCTCTTTTTACAGGGGACATCTACCGGGACTATAAAATTGGTAGACTTCTGGGTCAAGGAGGATTTGGACAAGTGTTTGAAGGAACGCGATTGTCTGATTCACGAAAGGTGTGTTTCTTTCGTCGCTAAAAAAAAAAAAAAAATTGGTACTCTTTAAATTCAATAAAAGTTACATCAAGGTTCATTACTAGAATCATGTGACCTCTGCACAGATAACTAATTAATTGTGATCCATTCTCACTAAAAAAATCATTCTGTTTTTGTTTCCCTTGAACAGGTGGCACTCAAATATGTGGCGAAGCAAGAATGGTATGAAAATGGGCGACTTGTAAGTAGGCTGCTGCTCCCTTCATTTTCTTACTCTCAGAGTACACGGTCACATTAGCGGTAGGATATTTTAACAAAATTTTGCGGGCAAAAAAGGTCCATTGTCAATAGAGTAACTTTCAAACCAAGCAGCTCTCTGAGGGTCAGCATGGCAAATTCACATGACCAACATGAACGAGCTTTTTCACCCTCACGCTAAACTCCAGAGCGTGTGGATTCCTGTTAAAATGACTGAATTTTGCCCCGCAAAATTTCGACAACCAGCCGTAAATGTGACCGCAACTTCAGTAACTATTTCCAGTTGAATTTGTTTAAATTACAAGACTTCAAACCTACTTAGGACATAATTATGTTGCAGTAATTCAGATGAGTTACATCACGTTCTCTAATTATCTCACTTTTGTGTACATTTTATCTCTTCTGTAGAGTCTATTTGGCAAAGCGCTTCCAAATGAGGTCGCTATGATGATTCAGGTGAGCGAAGGTCCCAGCGTTCCCCAAATAATAAAGCTGCTGGACTGGTATGAGACACAAGATGAGTACATCCTGGTCATAGAGCGGCCCACGCCTTGCAAAAATCTGCGGCAGTATTTAGTGCAAAATGGTGGCAGAATCAGCGAGTGGAAAGCACGAGCTGTGATGCATCAAGTTGTTACTGCTGCAAGAATATGCTTTGAAAGGGGAGTTTTCCACAGCGACATCAAACTAGAAAACCTGCTAATCAATGAGAACAGCTTGCAGGTCAAATTAATCGACTTCGGTGTTAGTAGAAGCTTCAAGAAGTCTAGTTATAAGAGGTACATTGGTACGTATTATTCCACAAATCTATGGTGACAAGTTATAATGAGCTTTCTAGACAGAGCCAATAACAGCAGAGATCACTTGTTAAATAGACAAATTAATTCAAAATTCAGTCAAAATACAAATTCATTGCAATACAAATCTTGTTCTTTCATTCAGGCACAAAAATTTACGCTCCCCTGAGGCTCTCCACAGAAGTTGCAGGTACCACGCCAAGCCGGCAACAGTATATTCTTTAGGCATACTGTTGTACTTGATGCTGTTTGGGAAGTACCCTTACATTATGGAACCTAAGATCTTTGCCAGTACCTTGAAAACAGCAGAAATTTCCAAAGGTAAGAGCATGTGGACGAATCATACAGGAACTTTTATTACAGCTTAAAATAATGTGATCAGTTACACAAAGTATAAAACTCACAATAATAATCAGACATCTCTCCCCACTTTCTTCACAGAAAGCAAAGAACTGATATCTTTGTGTATGGAAAAAGATCCAACCAAGAGGACTGACTTGGACAAGATCCTCGACCATGACTGGTTCCAAGTTTTGCTCCTGAAGCCGGAGAGTCAAAACGAGGAACCCAAAGTAAGTGAATTCCCATTTGTGGATTCATACATCCTGAGAAAAAAATAATCTTTGCGTGCTAGGAGAAAAAACGTTCATAGACGCAAATACAGGTCCAAGCACAGCTTACATGCACATTGCAAAAGAAGAAGAAGAAAAAAATCCTTCTGGAGCTCCTCCGTGGGACTCGAGACTGGTGTGGTGGGCAGGTGATGCTTATTAGCACTCGCTTCGTTCCCACGGCTCTCAGCCTCGTCCTGCTTGTCACTTACCCGATAACCTCTCGCAGCACCTGGGGGTAAGGACAGATGAGGCGAGAGAGAAGGAGACGGAAGGATGAGGAGAGACAAGAGACGAGAGAGGGGAGAGAAGAAAAATAAATCTTGGTCCGGTTCCTAAAACGCACTGCCGTCCGGTCTTCCACCTGCTGGGCGAACTCCTCCGCAATGGCTGGTGGTGGCGCCGGCAGTGCAGGATCTTTGGCAGTGCGTTCCTCCTTCCTTCTGGGTTTTGTCTCGGGGAAGGAGGAGGTGGGAACCGGCGAAACAAAACAAAAGTAAAGCGGCAGTCGTCCTTATGAATGAAAACAAAACAACATAAAATCCAGGCCTGGTCCTCCTGGTCCTCTCCTCCTTTCATCCCTCCGGAGCTCCTCCATTAGACTTATAAGGCTTAACGCGGCGCTTCCCATGGCTCTCGACATAATATAATAATGTTAATAATTTTTAATAAATACTGCAGTATTTCATAAAAAAACAAGTATTGTCAGTTTTGATTTATGGTGACTGTAAAAATGTTTTTTGTACTCATCTAGCAGCTGTGGTGGTTGCTAAGAATTCATCATAAAAAAATATGGTGATATTGTTTCAGGTATTATGGGATGGCATATTGATTGCCAGTATATTTTACAACTTATAACTGCATATTTAATCAAGTGATATAATGTTAAATCGTTACTGATAACAAAAATCATTTTGTGATGTGGAACATCACATCATCACATCAGACAGACTTCTTTTGGGAATCTTTTTACTGTTTTTCATTGGGACTTGTACATCAATGCATTGCTTTCACTTGTTAAACCATTTACAGTGTTTCTTTGTATATCAGGGATATTCAGTTAAAGTTCCATGAGGTCCAGCCTTCATATTTCATTTCCAGAGGAGGTCCAGACTGTTCTTTTTGGAACAGTTATAAATGTCCATGTGGACAGCAGTAGTACTTTGTAAAAGAAAAAAGAAATTCAAAATATCAAGGATAAGGATATTGGGAGCAAAGCATTTATAGCCACAAGCACCAATGAGCCATTAGTGATCCAGCTGAAGTGTGTCTTATGATGTGGTTTTTACAGCAAAGTCCACCTTGAATCTTCACTGAAAGTTCAGTTTTCATCATTATGCATGTGTGGACTCATTCAACATTTAAATTTAGACGAAACTCATGTGATAGGATGTCACAGGACAATTTCAAATAAATATGAAGATATCATTTGCAGCTACCTGAAGCTATCTGAAGTATTTATCTTTTAGGCCCTTTTTAATTTTTATTATGTATTTATATAATATGTGTAGCCTTTTAATCTTTTAAACCGTGTATTTGTGCGAACTGTTAGAGTGAAATGTTTTGTATAACTAAAACTAATTAAACAAATTTAAAAAAATAAATATGAAATTCTTATAAGCATGAATATAATGATAATAAATATGAATGAAAATAAATAATATTTTTGTAGTAATCATAATATAATAATGGGATGCAAAAATAATACAAAGATCAAACTATCATATTATTTAAGACAGCATATTAGGAAAAAAAAAATAAAACATTGAAGGACATTTGTTTATTTAAAATAAATCATGGTGTCAGGTTATATGAGATTGTGCTGTCTGTAAGATTACTCATGCTTCCAGTTTAACAACACATTTGTTATATTATTCATACCACAACAGTACTTAATAGAAATGTTATAATATATTATCTTGAATAAAATAATCTGATATTTTTGTAGTAATATAAACAGACCTAAGCAAAGACCGAAGCCTTTAAAATGACTTAAAATACATATATAATAATAACAATGAGACAATGATATTTGGTTCAAATAAAGTATCAAGAGCAAGTAATCATATGGTTTTATAGAACAACACTGTTAAAATACATCATATACATAACTGAGTGTTCGCAAAGACCCGCCCCTGTTAGTTACTGTTGCTATGTCCGACAAGCCATCACTCTCACGTCACACATCATGTTCTCATGCAGTGAAAAATACATCGCGGAGCAAAGATGAAACTGACAACGCGTCGACAGACAAGAGCAGGTTACTTTATACTGCGTATAACCATAATTTAAGTTTCAAATTTCAAATGTTGTCATATTTAAAGAACAATAAATAATAAATGAATACCGTTTTGTGGCTCTTTAATATGTCGATGGATCGCTGTAGTGCCTCGTGAACCGATCATCTCTACTAGTTAAATTAGCATCAAATAAACTAATGAACATCAGGTTGTTGTTACTGCCATAGAAAGACGTCAGTACACACCATTTTCCAAGTTCAAGTCGACACTGATCTACTAACTCTCCTGACTGCTTTGTCGGACAAAACGGCGGATTCGGCATTATTGGTTACAGTGTTTCCCACAGGATTTTTTTGAGACTGTGGTGAGTGGACATTGGTCCCTCTAGGGGGGTCCGGGGAATCCCCCGGATGAAAATTTTGTACATTTTAAAGTTAAATGCATAAATCTGGTGCATTCTGAGAGCAAAATTTAAGTGACCAGATCAGTGAAGAAATTTGTTCTCTTGTAAACAATTTTGTGCTCTAAAAGTAATTTATTTATTGGTGATGGTAGGGCACATTAGTCACGTACACAACATATAGTAGGCTAAATGATAGTTCATAAGTGGTCAAACATGTAGAGTATCATTTAAACCATTCAAAATATGTAGCAAAAGAGGTTACCTTTGTTGAATTAATTTATTTCTAGAATAATTAGTGGGATCCTGTATCTATAGATCTGTATTTGTGGAACTAATGGTCACTCTTTGATTTGTTAAACACAATCCAGAATGCACTAAACACACTACTTCATTATAGAGAAAAATAAAAAATTAATAAAAATATATAATCATAAGCTGACCAAAAAATAAATAAATAAAATCTAGGTGACTATACAATTCAGCAGTAAAAAATATGCTTGCCTAATTCTTGAAAAAAACTTTGCACAGTAATTTTATAAAATCTAAATATGTCAATAAAACGTTTAAAATTACTATTTGTATTCTTATGAAATGAAAAAAACTTTATTTTATATTTATATGTGAATGTTAAGAATTATATGTATTTATACTAATGGAATATTGAAAGACGTTTATTTTAAATGCATTGTGCAGCTTTTTAATGGGGCAGCAAGATATGATAGATACGACAGAACAAAATAGGTTAATAATAATCTTTCAGTGTGCAAAACCATGATAATACGAAACGCTTCAAAACAGCAGCACAAACCGCTTATGCGCATCCCGGGTGCAGAATGATGTGCTTAAAGCAATATGGAGTCACAGCGCATTAAAAAGTTCACGACACAAAGACAATCCCTGTGTATATCTGCATCTAACAGTTTATTGATCATATGTTTCTTCTCACTTTTAAATTCCAGTTATTGTGCGTGTCATGCGAATTCATAGTCTCTGTGTTGTGTGAACTAACAGACACACTGTAGCCAGTATGATGACATCGTGCAGAAACAGCAACATTATGTCGTTTTAAGCAAATCCACAGCCCTTTATCTACATATCAAGTATTATAATGGGAATATATCATATTGGAGAGTTTTACTGTGCTGACTGTCGTTACCGAACGCGACGCGCTGTTTGCTAACACTGGGTTAGATCGCCTGTCAATCAAACTCCTGTGGAAGACTCAATTTAAACAATCATTTTATGTACATTATGTATTATAACAAATGTCTGCAGAGGGCGCCAACGGCCTGGTTATTATTGCACTTTACAGCAGATCAAATCCTTGTTTAATATTGGCCAGAGATTGTCTTATGCTCACGCCACCTCGTATTTACCGGAATCTTGAGATGACAACACGTGATGTTATATTCGGAGCTGTTAACGTCCTTGGACTGGGAATATTTGTTTCCATGGCACCACTATCAACGCCTAAATTAATCTACAGCGGTCAGGTGGTACAGCGGCCACGTGGTACATCTGGGAGCTTTCAGAGCTTACAAGCTGTAATTACGAGCTCTGCGAGGACGTGAATGCTTTTTACAAGCTTGAATCTCGTAACTACAGGAATTACGAGGCCTCGTGAACGCACCTTTATTCTTGGGGAGATGAGAGGGTCTGTATCTCTTACCATTGGAGAAAGCATAACGGCTAACTTGGATCACGTGAGGCGCCTCAGCCTATCATATAATGGCAGTGACGTCAGTGTCCGCCGTTTAAAATTTTATGACAGTCGGTTGCAATTTACGTTAATCAGTTTCTTGTGAATTAGCTCGTTGGTCTTGAGAATAAAAGTTACAATTTGGTGTTAACGTACAGTAGGACTGCATTGTTTGTGGAATGTGCTTTACTGTGGAAAAAAAGAGTGCGATAATATCTCTATTAGCTGCAAATTAGTCACTGCAGGCACATAAAACTACACCAAAACTTAATTGTAATTTAATACACATTTAGTTCATTTAAATTATACGTAATTACCTTCATTCATTAAAAAGCATTACATCATCATCATTAGACACACAGCCGTCATAAATCATTACAAGTCTAACCTGGTACTGTAGCGATAGTAAGAACACTTAATTTTTTTTTCATTGAACAACATACAACTTAACAATGTTTATAATTAAATTATTCATTTTCTCTTTATTCATTAAACTGCACCAGCGTCATATGCATACATGCAGTTATAAAAAAATCCTATAATAACTAAAACCTGAAAGCCAAAGAAAGAAAACATCAGTATTTTATACTTTCTTTAGACAATATACAATATCACTCAATATTACTATTAAATACTATGGTAAAGCCGTAAATGAGTCCTACCTGTCGTGACAGTCCCTACTCTACTTTCTCTTATAACCTTTTTATCATGGTAAAATCTTCATATCGTTCCCAACAAACTTGTTTAACGTAAAACATGTTGGAGATTAGCAGTCAGTCAGTCGATTCATCAAATAAGCTGTTTCCTCACAAAAGAGGTTTATTCAGTGTAGTGAAGCACCTTGTCCATTGACATCCAATAAAAAATAAAAAAAAAAATCCTTTTCTGCGTACCGGTAAAGCTGGAGCATTAGCATTCCCATTAGCCATTATGTTTTTTTGGCTAAAGTTTGCAGGCTTGCCTTCCAGTGGCTTTGATATTGGTCAAATGACATTTAATTCTAATTCTTTGCCGAGCTTAATGGCTCTGGCCGAGCTGTGATATAAACAGAATGCTATTGGTTATTTTTAAAAAGGGGGAGGGGCTGCTTGATATGTCTTTCTGTTTCAGTGGAAATTACGACCACTCACTGAATAACGCTGTGCGTTTCATGGCACTTCAGTGGGCCTTTAAGTAACACTTAACACTAATGTACATATCAGGAGAAACATTGAGCCGATCCAGTTATCCAATATTTTTCAACCAACAATTCAACAACAATTATCATGGATTTACTGTGGTATTAAAGTCAGCATGAAATCAAAATTGACCCTATTTACTTTGTTAGTGCATATTACTAGTCTTGTGGTGAACAATTAATCCGTGCAAGTTAATACACAGAAAAAAATTGTTTGTCGTGGTAATCTTTAATCAAAATCTAAAAAGTTACTTCTGTTCCTTCTCTGATGACGTCAGTTTGACGGCTTGGGCTGAAAACACTTAAACCACTCCTCTCCAATCTGCTATGAGCGAGAGATGGAGAGGAGGAGCGCTAAAGTAAGCAGACTAACCCTGCCCTCTATTCAATATTCTGTTTCACTTGGAAATACGTCACAACACTGGAGAAAAGTCGTTTGCAACTTCCAGTTCACGGGGACTTTAAATGAGTACTAAAGGTCAGATTACAGGCTATTTTTTGTCATAAACTTGAAGTTTTGTGCAGTCGTATTTATATTAACTGTGTTATAGACTAAATACCATAAAGCCATTCTAGAATTTTTTTTTTTTTTTACTTTTTACCATGTAGTGAAGTGCCTGTGGTGATCTAATTAGAGTACTTTTATTTTAAATAAGATTAGACTTCTAACTTTGAATTTCACCCTTTAAAAACGAGGTTGTTAAAAGTTTTACAGATATTGTTTGTGTATTAAATTTACCTCTGTGTCTTTTCTCAAGCTACTCTACTGTCAGCTCTAGCTTTTGTCAAATCTGTCATGTTTTTAAGAAAACATGTAAAACATGTAATATATATATATATATATATATATATAATTTAGAATGAGCCGGCCCCCAGATGTGTCCACGACATCGAATCTGGCCCCCTTTTTAAAAAGTTTAAACACCCCTGCATTAGAGGATTAGGACGAAACAAAAAAATATACATAGGGTTCCTACACATTTTCCATTTTAAAATTCCATACTTTTCCAGACTCAAATTTCCAGACCTCTTTCCAAACGATTTTGAACATAAATGGTTCACACGGAATTATTTTTGGTAAATAGTAAAGTCATCTGTAAATATTTTTATTTACTGTTTTTCATTGGTTTTCTCAAAGTGATATCATGCAAGCACGTTGAGAAGAAACCTAAAAAGCTTTATAACCTGCATTTGTTTAATGAAGTTCAAAAGAGACTCGCTTATGGTAAAGAATTCATTCAGTCAGTCATGTTCGACAATCAAACAATCACTACAGACAGTCAGTCTTGAAAACACTCTGCTTGTAGGGCTGGGTATTGACAAATTTCACAGTTTGATTTAGATTCTCAAGCTTGCGATTTATTTCACTTCCGATTTCGATTCAATTCAATTCGATATTGATTAATTAGGGTATGTATCAGGTAGAGTACATGGCAAATTTTCAAGGAAAAAAATGTCTCAACTAATTCTGTAAACTATACAGGGAACCCCAGTTGGTACATTACTGTAATATAACAGGTTAAAATCAACTGATTTGGTTACTTACATTTAAATTATACACAAGGAAATTTCCATAATAATAATGTTATAATAACTATTTAATGGCATAATTATGTTTCTTCTTGTTTTTTTTTTTTGTTTTTTGTTTTTTTAAATATAAACATTTAAATAGTGGCTGTACGAAAAAACATATTTTTTCAAACATACATTAAATATTGAAGAACATAAAACGTAAAAATACAATGAATATACAATATAGTGTATACACTGCCCAGCCAAAAAAAAAAGTCGCTGTTTGGATTAAAATATTGCTGCATTGCTGCAGTGTGTGGTGTATGGTCTGAGCACTGACAAGCTGACCTTCGGCTTCTGAAACCTCTAAAGAAATGCTGGCAGCACTCGTGTCTGTTTTTTGAAGCCAGCTTCTGCACCTGACGCACAGCATTAGGGCTCAACTACTTTGATCGACCCTTGCAAGGCCTGTTCCAAGTGGAACCTATCTTGGAAAACCTCTGTATGACACTGTCCACTGTACTGTAACTCAGTTTCAGGGTGTTACCGATCTTCTTATAGCCTAGGCCATCTTTGTGGAGAGCAACAATTCTAATTATCAACTCCTCAGAGAGTTCTTTGCCATGAGGTGCCATGTTGAACATCCAATGATCAGTATGAGAGAAATGTACTCAAAGCACCAAATTTTAACTGCTCTAATACAAGATATGCAAATTTGTATTGTCCAATCAGGCAGACAGAAACATGAACATGATGAATAGGACATGTGGCTTTGCATGGTTAAAAGACATAGTGCTGTTATCACTTAGGGGTGTACTCACTTTTGTTGCCAACTATTTAGACAATAATGGCTGTATGTAAGTTATTTTCAGAAGACAGTAAATCTGTACTACTATACAAGCAGCACATTGACTACTCTAAAATATATACAAATTTCATTTCTATAGTATTGTCCCTTGAGAAGATATACTAAAATAGTGCTGAAATGTGAGGGGTGTACTCACTTTTGTGAGATATTGCATGTATATATGTATATTATATATATATATATTTATATATATGTATATGTAGCAAAATGCTCCTCTCAAAAGTTCATTTTTCGAGCCGACTCAGAAGTTTATGGTCAAATGGGCATTACCTGACCAATTAATTAACTTGTATCTTTGCAATTGCCAGGAATGCAGCACTAGCTGTTGTGTGTCTATTTTGACTTTTAAAGGGGGGGGGAATCTAATGCTATTTCATGCATTCTGACTTATTTACACTGTTAAAGAGTTGCATTCTCATGCTAAACATGGCCAAAG
The DNA here is from genome assembly GCA_037950665.1 of Hypophthalmichthys nobilis. Taxonomy (NCBI): domain Eukaryota; kingdom Metazoa; phylum Chordata; class Actinopteri; order Cypriniformes; family Xenocyprididae; genus Hypophthalmichthys; species Hypophthalmichthys nobilis. The sequence goes on along the minus strand of CM075479.1, from coordinate 32,710,804 downwards.
TTTCAAAACACGAATTGGACGTATGACGGAGTGTTTCTGTGCCAAATATACTACTACCGGTTGTGGACATGTTTCGCCGTTTTTTCTTTTTTTTCCGAGTACGGCCTGTATCACGTCAAAAAGCCAGGCGGAATTCCTTGTATAGGCATTTCTCCCTGATAAGCATGCACGCACACATCACCCAGAGCAAGAGCAAGAGCACGCCCATCAACGTATTTCGGTCGGGATACAGAAGCCTAGAGATTTTAAGAATTTATTTTAAGAAATTACAGTATTTTACACCTCACAATGAACATCAGTCAATTTTATTACGGTTACTTTTCTTAAATAAGACATCCTTGATGACGTACGCAGCCTTCAAATGCGACCTCCGGAGGACACGGCCTCCGAAATGAGACGCAGCTCCTGTCACCAAAGGAGTGTGTTTTTGGTTGTGAGGGAAAGATTACCTTTTTCAGCTTCCCATGGAACCCAGCATTAAGGGAACAGTGGATGAAGTTTGTTTTTCTGGGGCAGCAACGGAGTTGTGCACGTATGTTTGCTTGTTCTCGGGATTTCGTTGATGAATGCTTTGTAAACAAGTCCCAGTTCGACGCTGGATTTGCAGATCGTGGGTGGTGAGTAAAGCTGCATCAGATGTCTATGTTTTGTTGGCAATAAAGTGCATAAAATGTAAACATGAACGTTTTTGTTCCCTTTTTATTTGTAATGATATCAAAGCTTGCAGACGATCTCTACGCAAAAGCTGCACGCGCTCGTGACTCTTTAGCTCTGCCCACAGCAGGTACGCCTCCAGGAGCTCGGCTTTTTTCGGAAAGACTCGGTACAGTGTATCTATCTTTTATAAATATGATAAAACTAAAGACTTTTCAGAGATACGAAGGATGCAATATTACTCTATATGTACTCAAGATTACCATGAGATTGGCAGAAACTGTGTGTGATACCCCCCTTTAAGAAAATTCAAAATGGTGGAAAAATGAACATAGAACAAAGCACTGGCCACCACTGTCTTGAAGAGATTGCATGGTAGGGGATGGCAGATGTTACATGACCTCAGCCTTCTTAAGAAATAAATTCGGCTTTGACCCTTTTTGTACACCATCCTCATGTGGCTCTTCCAGTCCAGCTTGTTGTCAAGCTGCACACCAAGATATCTGTGACTGGAGACCATCTCCACTTCAATGTCCCGGATGGTGATCAGAATTGACTGAGTCGTCTTCCTCCTAAAATCCACAACCATCTCCTTGGTTTTTGAGATGTTAAGGTGGAGATGGTTGTGGTCGCTCCAAAACACAAAGTCCTTAATTGTTCTCCTGTACTCCTCCTCCTCACCTCCCTTAATTAGACTGACAACTACTGTATCATCAGAAAATTTCTGGAGAAAACAGCTGCCAGTATTGTACTAGTCTGCCATATGGTAAACAGGAATGGGGCCAGACCGGTTCCTTGCGGCGTCGCTATATTACTCAGGATAGTATTGGAGACACTGTTCTGCAGATGCACATATGGTCTGCAGGATAGTTAGTTCATATACCACTGGACCAATGATTAAAGGGGCCCCCCCACACAGTTTCTGCCAATATCATGTTAATCTTGAGTACCTATAGAGTAGTAGTGCATCCTTCATATCTCCAAAAAGTCTTCAGTTTTATCATATTTATAAAAGATACATACGCTGTACCGAGCATTTCCGAAAATAGCCGAGCGCCTGGAGGCGTTCTGTGAGCTGAGCTAAAGAGTGACGAGAACTCGCAGCTTTTGTGTAGCGATCGTCTGCAAGATATCAATGATCAGCTAAACAGATGTATTTAAACACACACAATACACCATCACATTATCCCTGGATAACTTTTGAATCACTATAATGAATATAGCGTATAGTGAATGATGAGTAATGAATTTATGAATTCACTACGTTCGTGTTGTTTACATTATATGCACTTATTGCCAACAAAACAGACATTTGAAGCAGTTTTACTCACCACCTGTGGTTCTGACTAGATCTGTAAATCCAGCGTGGAACTGGGCTTTGTTTATGAAACCATAAGCGCCGATCCTGAGGGCTCGAGCTGCCACGGGAAAACACGAGATATTCTCCATTCATTTTAACCAATAAAAAAGTGATTGCAAATATTATTTTCTATAGTTATTTTAATGACAAATGTTGAGAGCGTAATGTAATGTAATGCGTGAGCACAAAACTCTCAGCTCTACTTAATGCTGGGTTCTTTGGGAAGCAAGGTTATCTTTCCCTCACAACCAAAATCACACTACATTGTTGATTTTGTGAAGTCCTGTGACCTGTGCAGCACTGCTGACGACTTCCGTAAACCTGAACGCGCGTTGATGTGCGTGCTCTTGCTCTCTCGCTCTGGTCGACGTGTGCGCGTGCCCTTCCAGGAGAAGTGCCCGTACAAGGAATTCCGACCTGGTTGACATCACCCAGGCACATACTTGAAAAAAAGATCCCGAATCCTGTAAGGATTTGAAAGAGAATTTTTGGCACAGAAATACTCCGTCATTCATCCAACTCGTGTTTTGAAACTTTGGCCATGTTTAGCATGAGAATCCAACTCTTTAACAGTGTAAATAAGTCAGAATACATGAAATAGCATTATACCCCCCTTTAATCTACCTGCATTCTCCTCATCTTCTCACACAACAATCGAGGCTGGATCGTATTGAAGGCGCTTGAGAAATCAAAGAATGTGAACCTCACAGATGCATCAGGAGTGTCCAGATGTGCATAGGTCCTCTGTAGCATGTAAATGAGGGCATCATCTACACCCATGTTGGACTGATATCCAAACTGTAGAGGATCCATGTAATTTGACATGGTAGCCTTGATGTAGGAGAGGACCCGTCTTTCAAACATCTTCATAATATGTGAGGTGAGCACTACAGGTCTATAATCGTTGTGGTCAAAGGGGTGTCTCTTCTTGGGAACAGGGATCAGACAAGATGTTTTCCACAGCTCAGGGACTCGTCTGGACTCTATCGCAGCTTTCATTGGCCAAGGACTGCCCTATGTTTGACTGACATGTAACGCAACCAATCACAGTTCGTTTTATTCCGCGTCATGTGTAGGGGCGTGAAAATGTAAAGTCGATGTCCCTACAATAACAGACCAGCGTGCATCTAATAAATTATTTATTCAAGAACATTGTGCAAGTTTACTGCAACAATGGAGCCACGAACTTTTCATACTTTTGAAAATCCAGAGTTTAGCTCCTGGTAAGCGCTTGTTGTCACAGTTGTAAACATGACGGCTTTCTTCTTCTACGAGGGGGTTTGGCGTCAAGGCATTGTTTCCAGACGGACGCAACACGCACGTCTCCCGTACATCCTTTAGAATTCAACCAATCAGATGACGACTTTGAAAATCCTGAAGTGTTTCCAGTTAAGTGTGCTATATGCATCAGACATTCAGCCAACGGTCCGTGGGTGTGACGTCTGAGGCTGAGATTACCAGGTAGCAGACCGGATGTGATAGGCTGGGGTGACGTGGGGTTATTAAATCTATTAAAGAACCTGTTCAGATCATCAGCCAGGTTCTGGTCCCTGTCAAGCAGCGAACCCCCTTTCTGCTTGATGCCTGTGAGCTCACCGTGGGTCTGCCAGTCTCCAGCTCCATCGTGGTCAGTAGATCCTCGGCCTCCAGCCTCCGCAACCAGGACTCCACTTTGGCCCATCGGTCCATTAGCTCCACCTTGGCTCCTACTTCCCTCATCTCCACCGTGACCCATTAGCCCACCAGCTTCGACAGGCTCCCTCGTCCCTCTGGCTCCGCCTTTGTCATTTGTGGGCCTGCCCTCGCCTCGGGACTGCACTTCTCTGGCTTCACCTCGTCCCTACGTCCCTCTGGCTCCGTTGGGCTCCTCACTCCCTCTAGCTCCACCTTGGTCCTTTGTCACTCCGGCTCCACCACGGCCTTCTGGATCCCCACCTATGCCTCGGTCACCAGTCAACTTCAGCATCGCCATGTCCCTCCAGATCCTCAGGGTCGCCTTGGTTTTTCGGCTTTTTTTGGTTAAACCCTGGTCTCCTCTTCCACCTGCTCCACCAGTCAGCCCCCTAGAGTCATCAGCCCTTTCTCCACCATGGCTCCTCCCTCTATTGGCTCCACCATGGGCCGTCTGCCTGGCTGCAGTCTGGCTCCAACCTTGCTTCTCTTACTCCAAGTCCCTCCTGTTTCCTTCCTGGCGTTCACCACCATCTGCACCACCCAGAACCTCTGTGTTCCACCTCCTCCCGTTCTGCCATCCACCTCCAAAACCTCCTCCTGTGTCCTCTGCCTGTTTTGCCAACCCTTTGCCAGCCTCTTCACTGTCCCTTTGCCATCTCCTCAGATTCTTGTCACCATGGCGCAAGGACGCGCCTTCCAGGAGGGGGCATTCTGTCACATGCTCAAACCACCAAAGACTCTAGCTGTTTCTCAATATACGTTCTTGTCTGTACTTGTGTTCTGGTGGACTTGTAAAACGTCATTAATCGCTGCCCAAGTACTGTTCCAGTTCGCATCCGCCCCTTTTATCGAGAATGCATCTCGCACTAACCAGCAAGTGTCATAGTAAAGGAGAAAACCTGCGTAATTTAAACAAATTACTGTTTTTATGTCATGATATGTAGTTTTAAGAATTTTTCAGACGAGAATGTACTGGTTTAAAGCTTAAATCTGTGGTTTATTGATAAAGATAGTGCCTGTTTGAAAATTTTCAGAGTTGTGAGATCCAGGTGATCACCGGGCGCTCAGCGCTCATGTGCCCCGCCGAGAACAGCCTTACCTAGGCTAATCCTTCTGACATTTGCCGCTGGTTTTGCTGGTCTCTGTAGTGGTTAAACATGAGATATAATTCATCTTTTGTATATCTAACGGGTGATCTTTGGTCTCATGAATCTATCATTTGTTCCCTGGCAAATCGTTTTGGCTGAGGGCAAAGTGAAGTTTCATAACTTTATATATTTAGGCTATTTAACTTTACCGTTGTAGCTTACTAAAGCGCTGATTTTGTACGTTTGACTGAATTGTTTTCTTATTGTATAGCTTGGTATACTATAAGTAAAATACTTTTATAAGTTATACTTTTAAAATGGCTATTATTGATCATTAAAACTGACATTTAACAAAAAGAGACAGAGTTGTGTTTTATGTTACATTTAATTTTATTACAGTGAAGATAAGCAGAGTATGCACATATTGCCTGAATGTTTAAGATTTTGGAAACGAAAACGAAAAGAGGCAGAGTGGTGTTTTATAACATATTTAGTTTTTTTGTTGCCTAAAACATACATACAGAGATAACAGGGGTAGCCAGAGCGAGCTGAGTGATGTTATTAAGAATGCTGCTGTACCATTTACAGAATCACCGGACTTGCGTCCTCCCATCCTTGGGAGTCCTTTCTCCTGAGTTGAACTTGCCAAGTCCGAACTACCAAGGATGTAAGTCCGAAATTTGCGTACTTGGTATGGAGAAATGCTTTCTGTTTGTTTTCGTTCACCATTTCTCCCTGCCTGGTTTGTCGTCGTATTTCACTGATTTGATTTTGAAACTGTGTTCAGGTGTGCAAGTGTCATTATCTTCTCCATGTAAGTTCAGCTCAGTTTGTGTGTCTTTGTCAGATCGCATCAGTATGTATGTTGTGTTAAACTGCCTAACGGTGTTGGACTGTATTTGTGGATTAAATAAGCCTGTTATATCTAGGGTTGGGTACCGAACTTGGTACTAAGGGCACCGACCGAATTACGTTGGTACTACCGAGTACCGATTCACATTAAATCAATCGGTGCCAAATTTCGGTACCTGAGAACGCATCTGGGCGCAAAAGTAAGGTACGTTAGAAAAATAGAGAGAGAGAGAGACCACGCAACGTCGCCCCTGTAACTTGTTCAAACACACAGGGCAATGGCTAAGCATTCTGAAGTGTGGTTACATTTCACAAAACTAGATGCAGAATGAGACAACGCTATTTGCAATATTATGTCCATAAAAATTTGAAACGTGCTTCCTCCAGTTCGTTATGATCTATGATCCACGTTGCGAGCGTTATTAATCTCATCACGACGTTCCGTGCAAAAACTGCTTTCATGAGCGCTCCCATGTTGTTACATGCTAAATATTGTCAGTCATAATTCCCATGTGTTGTTAGTCAAACTCCAGCTCTGACAGAATCGTGGGGAAAATTAAACAACACTTTTGCGCTTCTGTACTGAGGAAACATATAAGTTTTATTTTGTCTAGTGCATAAAATTTCTAAAAAAATAAAAATAAAAATGCTGAAATTAAGAGGCTTGGACTTTTTTTTCACTGAAACAAATGTTTTTGTTATTACACAGAGAGTAAAGTACCGAAAAAAGGTACCGTTGGGTACCCGCAACGAATTTCAGGTACCGTTACTGGTACCATTTAAAATGTGAACGGTACCCAACTTCTTCATCGTGTATTGTATCTTACTACACAACACCTGACAATTATGTTCCTATTATTAAATCAAATATTAATTTACTTGTATTTTTCAAGCATGACATTTTATTTACAGCAGACAAATTAATCATGATTTAAATTCCTGAAGAAAAGGGATAATGTTTCACAGGTGAGAATGTGTTGGTTTATACTGTGGTACATTTTTAATGTCGTGTTAGCTGATGCCTTTGTCTTGTTGTATTGTGTTAGTTTAGCAAAATAATCTGTTGAAGTCTATTCGTATATGCGTCTAACTACGGTTACAGACCCAGTCAACCTGCTCTTGAGTGTCACGAACCGGTGTTTTGACTGTTCCAATATGTTGAACAGCTGATGAATAGCGGCCCAGTGAAACAGCCACAAATGACGCATCTATTAGGGCTGTCACGATTCCTTGATTAAATTTGAGTACTCAATTTAAAAAAAAATCCTCGATTGCAATAGGTTGTTTGCACATGATGTCATGGGGTGGCGCGAAATGCAAATGGAGGGCAGGAAGTGGTTTATCATAATGGCAAATTCATTGATCTATATAAATATGAATATAGATTAGTGGGCAAAATAAGAATTTAGATAAGGTTTGTCCAAGAAGTTGCTAGATTTGTCCCTAAACTTTTGTAAAAAGTTTCAAAAGTCACAAAATCTAGTGACAAAATCGCTAAATTGGCAACACTGCTTCACACGGGGCGTCGGCATCAATGCTTGCCGGAAGGCGTGTCTGAAGCTTGCGCTGACGCGACCGTCATAGTGACAACAGCCAATCACATTACTTTCCGATGTTGCATGAACGCAATTGGCTAGTGTCTGTGTTCTGATTGGCTGACTCTTCCATTGGCGCTTGAAAAGTTGAGAAATCTTCAACTTCTGCCGTGAGGAACATGAGTGAAGTGAAGCGACGGAACCCACAATTCAGTTCAGGCTGCACAATGTGTTAAAACCATTTTAAAAATCATTCTATAGCATAGTCCTATATTGCAATTGACAGTTCGCAAAGACCCGCCCCCTTTAGTTACTATTGCTAAGTCTGACAAGCCATGCGGATCTCTCATCACACATCATGTTCTCATGCAGTGAAAAATACATCGTGGAGCAAAGAGGACACTGACAACGCGTCAACAGACAAGGCAGAGCAGTTTACTTTTGATATGAAACAAAGTCTCAAATTTCAAATTTGGTCATTTTTAAAGAAATTTAAACAATAAATACCATTTTGTGGCTCTTTAATGTGTCGTGACAGATCGCGGATCGTGAACTGATCATCTCTTCCTATTAGTTAATTTATAGTATCAAATAAACATGTAAAAACATCATAAGGAATGTTGTTTCAACCGCAGAAAGATGTCAATACACACCATTTTTCAAGTTCCACCTACGTTTATCTACTAACACTCCTGACAGCTTTGTCGGACAAAATGGTGGATTTGGCATTATGATTGGTTAGATCGCCTGTCAATCAAACTCTTGGCGAAGGGTCAATTTAATTAAATAACACAGTGTGCACCGTTTCATCAGATTTGTAAGGTAAATCATTTATAAACCTATGCCAAAACAGTTAAACAGTTACGCCAAAATAGGTTTATGTTTCTAATCAATATATTTCTATAAATGCGAACTGTTCAGTGCAATTTCAAAATAAAAGTTTAAACCCTCACTCTGAGTTTGCATGTTTTGATGTCCACATATTCTTGTTCAAGAAATTAGAGTGGCTGTAGCATTTCTATCATAAAGTTGACAAATATGAAAGATTAAGTACACATTAGAATTAAATGTTGTTTGGCCAATATTACACAAGGATTTGATCTGCTGTAAAGTGCAATAATCACCAGGCCGCTGACGCCCTCTGCAGGCATTTGTTAGCATACATAATGTACATAAGATGATTGTTTAAATTGTGTATATTATGTATTTTAATAGTGTTGTTCTATAAAACCATATGATTACTTGCTTTTGTTACTTTCTTTGAACCAAATATTATTGCCTCATTGTTATTATTATATGTATTTTAAATCATTTTAAAGGCTTCGGTCTTTGCTTAGGTCTATTTTTATTACCACAGAAAAATATCAGATTAATAGATTAATTTTATTTGTCTTATTCAAGATTATATATTATAATATTTCTATTAAGTACTGCTGTGGTATGAATAATATAACAAATGTGTTGTTAAACTGGAAGCATGAGTAATCTTACAGACAGCACAATCTCATATAACCTGACACCATGATTTATTTTAAATAAATAAATGTCCTTCAATGTTTTCTTTTTTTTTTCCTAATATGCTGTCTTAAATAATATGATAGTTTGATCTTTGTATTATTTTTGCATCCCATTATTATATTATGATTACTACAAAAATATTATTTATTTTCATTCATATTTATTATTATTATATTCATGCTAATAAGAATTTCATATTTTTTTAATTTGTTTAATTAGTTTTAGTTCTACAAAACATTTCACTCTAACAGTTCGCACAAATACACGGTTTAAAAGATTAAAAGGCTACACGTATTATATAAATACATAATAAAAATTAAAAAGGGCCTAAAAGATAAATACTTCAGATAGCTTCAGGTAGCTGCAAATGATATCTTCATATTTATTTGAAATTGTCCTGTGACATCCTATCACATGAGTTTCGTCTAAATTTAAATGTTGAATGAGTCCACACATGCATAATGATGAAAACTGAACTTTCAGTGAAGATTCAAGGTGGACTTTGCTGTAAAAACCACATAATAAGACACACTTCAGCTGGATCACTAATGGCTCATTGGTGCTTGTGGCTATAAATGCTTTGCTCTCAATATCCTTATCCTTGATATTTTGAATTTCTTTTTTCTTTTACAAAGTACTTCTGCAGTCCACATGGAAATTTATAATTATTTCAAAAGAACAGTCTGGACCTCCTCTGGAAATGAAATATGAAGGCTGGACCTCATGGAACTTTAACTGAATATCCCTGATATACAAAGAAACACTGTAAATGGTTTAACAAGTGAAAGCAATGCATTGATGTACAAGTCCCAATGAAAAACAGTAAAAAGATTCCCAAAAGAAGTCTGTCTGATGTGATGATGTGATGTTCCACATCACAAAATGATTTTTGTTATCAGTAACGATTTAACATTATATCACTTGATTAAATATGCAGTTATAAGTTGTAAAATATACTGGCATCAATATGCCATCCCGTAATACCTGAAACAATATCACCATATTTTTTTATGATGAATTCTTAGCAACCACCACAGCTGCTAGATGAGTACAAAAAACATTTTTACAGTCACCATAAATCAAAACTGACAATACTTGTTTTTTTATGAAATACTGCAGTATTTATTAAAAATTATTTAAAAGGGGGGGGGGGTGAGAGCCATGGGAACGGAGCGATATAAGCGCCGCGTTAAGCGTTATAAGTCCCATGGAGGAGGTCCAGAAGGATAAAAGGAGGAGAGGACCAGGAGGACCAGGCCTGGATTTTATGTTGTTTTGTTTTCATTCATAAGGACGACTGCCGCTTTACTTTTGTTTTGTTTTGCCGGTTCCCACCTCCTCCTTCCCTGAGCCGAAACCCAGAAGGAAGGAGGAACGCACTGCCAAACATCCCTCACCGCTGTGGGAAAGGGGGACTCACTGCCGGGTGCGCTAAGCCGGAGGAGTTGTCGCCATCCACCAGGCAGCGGAGGAGTGTCGCGCCGTCCACCGAGGGGTATCCGGCGCCACCACCAGGCATCGCGGAGGAGTTCGCCCAGCAGGTGGAAGACCGGACGGCAGTGCGTTTTGGGAACCAGACAAAGACTTATTTTTCTTCTCTCTCCTCTCTCGTCTCTTGTCTCTCCTCATCCTTCCGTCTCCTTCTCTCTCGTCTCATCTGTCCTTACCCCCAGGTGCTGCGAGAGGTTATGGGGGTAAGTGACAAGCAGGACGGGGCCGAGAGCCGTGGGAACGAAGCGAGTGCAAATAAGCATCACCTGCCCACCACACCAGTCTCGAGTCCCACGGAGGAGCTCCAGAAGGATAAAAAGAGGAGTGACGGCAGTGCAAGACGAGAGAGGACCAGGCCTGGAATCTTTTCTTCTTCTACAAAGTGCATGTAAGCTGTGCTTGGACCCGTATTTGCATCTATGTACATACGATTTTTTCCTAGCACGCGAGGATTATTTTTTTCTCAGGTCGCATGAATCCACGCAAAGCTTTCTTTTTCTCAGGATGCATGAATCCACGCGAAGCTTTCTTTTTCTCAGGATGCATGAATCCACACGAAGCTTTCTTTTTCTCATGACATATGAATCCACACATGGGAATTCACTTACCTTGGGTTCCTCATTTTGACTCTCCGGCTTCAGGAGCAAAACTTGGAACCAGTCATGGTCGAGGATCTTGTCCAAGTCAATCCTCTTGGTTGGATCTTTTTCCATACACAAAGACATCAGTTCTTTGCTTTCTGTGAAGAAAGTGGGGAGAAATGTCTGATTATCATTGTAAGTTTTATACTTTGTGTAACTGATTATATTATTTTAAGCTGTAAATAAAGTTCCTGTATGATCCGTCCACATGCTCTTACCTTTGGAAATTTCTGCTGTTTTCAAGATGTCAGCAATGGCCTCAGGATTCACCTTGTAAGGGTACTTCCCAAACAGCATCACAAACAACAGTACGCCTAAAGAATATACTGTTGCCGGCTTGGCGTGGTACCTCCATGTTCTGCGGAAAGCCTCAGGGGGAGCGTAAAATTTTGTGCCTGAAAGAAAAAACAAGATTTTGTCCATTGCAATGAATTTGTATTTCTACAGCTTTTTGTCTATTCATTAAACAAGTGATCTCTGCTGTTATTGGCTCTGTCTCTGTCATTATAACTTTTCACCATAGATTTGTGGAATAATACGTACCGATGTACTTTGTATAACCAAACGTATTCAAGCTTCTACTAACACCGAAGTCGATTAATTTGACCTGCAAGCTGTTCTCGTTAATTAGCAGGTTTTCCAGCTTGATGTCGCTGTGGAAAACTCCCCTTTCAAAGCATGTGCTTGAAGCAGTAACAACTTGATGCATCACAACTCGTGCTTTTGACTCGCTGATTCTGCCACCATTTTGCACTAAATACTGCCGCAGATTTTTGCAAGGCGTGGGCCGCTCTATGACCAGTATGTATTCCTTCCATGTCTCATACCAGTCCAGCAGCTTTATTATTTGGGGAACGCTGGGACCTTCGCTCACACGAATCATCATAGCGATCTCATTTGGAAGCGTTTTGCCAAATAGACTCTACAGAAGAGATAAAATTTACACAAAAGTGAGATAATTAGAGGACGTGATGTAACTCATCTGAATTACTGCAACATAATTATGTCCTAAGTAGGTTTTGTAATTTAAACAAATTCAACTGGAAATAGTTACTGAAGTTGCGGTCACATTTACGGCTGGTTGTCGAAATTTTGCGGGGCAAAATTCAGTCATTTTAACAGGAATCCACACGCTCTGGAGTTTAGCGTGAGGGTGAAAAAGCTCGTTCATGTTGGTCATGTGAATTTGCCATGCTGACCCTCAGAGAGCTGCTTGGTTTGAAAGTTACTCTATTGACAATGGACCTTTTTTGCCCGCAAAATTTTGTTAAAATATCCTACCGCTAATGTGACCGTGTACTCTGAGAGTAAGAAAATGAAGGGAGCAGCAGCCTACTTACAAGTCGCTCATTTTCATAGCATTCGTGCTTCGCCACATATTTGAGTGCCACCTGTTCAAAGGAAACAAAAACAGAATGATTTTTTTAGTGAAAATGGATCACAATTAATTAGTTATCTGTGCAGAGGTCACATGAATCTAGTAATGAACCTTGATGTAACTTTAAATGAATTTAAAGAGTACCAAATACTTTTGTTAGTGAGGAAAGAAACACACCTTTCGTGAATCAGACAATCGCGTTCCTTCATACACTTTTCCAAATCCTCCTTGACCGAGAAGTCTACCAATTTTATAGTCCCGGTAGATGTCCCCTGTAAAAAAATAAAAGAAAGATTATATATGAATGTATGTATGAATATATATATATATCCTCAGTGAACATCTTCATTAGGATAAGAAAGACAATGTCCAGAAGAAGACATTCATGTTGGGGCATGTGGTAGTAAACTGACCTCTCTTTGCGTTTGAACTTATATTGATAATTTCATCCTCATTTTTCCAAAAAATGTCGTCCGATAGCAAAGGAGCGCTGAGATCCGCTTTAGTAATGGATGACACAGTTGGAGAAGTACTGTTGTTCACGTTGATGTCCTCTTGCTCTTGTCTGGGAGCATCAACCTCCTCCACAGTGTTGAGGGTAGATACACAGCTGTGCCAGCTGTACAATGAAGTGTTGCTGTTTTCTTCAGCTTCATCTTCATTAACTTTCTCCACAGCGCTGAAGGAAGACACGCAGCTGTACACTGAAGTGTTGCTGTTTTCTTCAGCTTTAGGAACATCTTCGTTAACCTTCTCCACAGCGCTGAAGGAAGACACATGGCTGTGCAGTGTAGTGGCACTGGTGTCTTCAGCTCTGTGCACATCTACTTTAACTACCCTCACACCGCTGAAGGGAGACGTGTCACTGCTCTCTTCAGCTTTGTTCAGTGAATGAACAGTGTTGTTGATGCTCTGGGTTTTGTTCTTCTGTTTATCTTCACCATCAGAGCATCTCTGAGGTGGTTTGCTCCTGCAAATTCTGCACCGACCCTGTTGGGCTTCGATGGGCGTTTTCTCGGATTTCCTAGAAAAAGCCCATCTAAAAAGCCTCCCTCTCTTCTTTTCTACTCTCTCAGGGACAGGTGTTGGTGTTACACATGCAGAAGGATCTTGGACTGCAGTGCAGCTGCGAGATGTGCACTGCCCCATTGCGTCAGATGTCTCGCTGAAGTTCTGTCACAAACTTTATCACAACTCGATTGAACTTGTATAGCGCACAGATCAGTGAAAAACTACAAATCAAGTGATATAACACGCAGACAGAGTGATATAACACAATTTGAGAGACTTTTCACCGCAGATGTACTACAATACTAGTCAGATCGATTGATACAGCAGAAAACAAATGAACTAAACTGCAGCCTTCGTGGAGTTCGATATATAGGCATTGGGAGACTCGGACTGTGACGTCACAAGTTCTGACGCGTCGGCCGGTTGCCAAGGGATTTTTTCGAATGTTTTGGTCACGAGAATATACAGATACATGCAAACGATAACTGCTATTGTTTAGACATAAATAAATATATTTATGAACTTTATCTTAAAACATTTCTTCTTTCAAAAGCTTCACGTCACGATTACTACAACTTCTAATGTCAAACACGGAGCTCGACGTTCATAATCGACTCGAGGTAAAAAGCGTACTGTCATTCACAAACATTACTGCTTCAGTGATAATGATTTAAAAGAAATAAAGAAATAAAGTGTCAGTGATGCTTGATAATTGCCCAAAATTATAAAGAATGAGGGAAAACTTCGATATTATGATGTTTTCATGAAGCTTGAAACCTCTTGCCCGAATTCAGCAATGGCGTAATTAATCTAATTTCAGCATATTTATTGAATCGTTATGCTGATATTAATCGAAACCTTGACATTTAATCTGAACATTTGTGAGATTTATTTTATTTGTTTTAATGTGTATAGCCTGCAATCCATATATGTCTCGTGTTAGAACAGTATTACCTCATACAGTCAGATGTGTATGCTCTTTTTTTTTTTTTAAGAATATAGGTTTTTATTATTATTATTATTATTATTTTTCAATAAACTGATTTCGGAGTTCCCGATAGCGTTATTTGATGGTTTCGCTCTTTAAGTACCTGAAGAACTGAAGGAGCTGTCCGAACAAAAGGTGCTGAAAGAACTAAACTCTCTGTGACATGAACAAAAATACTGTACTTCATTTATAATGCTGGCAAATTCATGGACATGTGTCATTTGTTAATCATTTCAATGCTTTAAATCCTTTCTGTGATTCAAAATCTGTTGGTGACTTCAATAAAAATAAATAAATAAATAAAAAATCATTAAAAGCTATTATTTTTAAGTATAGCCTACAGTATTCCTGTAAATGAACATTTATATTTTGGTATTTATGTGTAAACAGTATTACTTTGTGGAAGAAAATGTCTACATCTGCCACTGCAAAAAATCAAAATGAGCCTTCATGAATGAAGACATCAGCACACAAACAGACTAAACAGTAAATGTTTAGTTTGGCCTGTACGTGATAATAAAATAATGCTACAAACATGAACTCAACAGTATAAAACGAACCTTAAACACCAAACTGATTACAAAACTAAAGAATTTAATGTGGCATACAGGGACTTCTGAAGGTCTTTTTTATGGTTTTCACTGTAAATGTGTGAGAATTACAATTTTTTTTTTTTTAACGTAGGCTACAAAGACAAAACAATATTGTTATATTGTCTCAATGAACACTGAAAAAAAAAAAAAAAAAATGCTAGATTTACTTAAAAATATAGTGCATCATTTTTGCAAGCCTCTTTTAAAGCAATTTTCACACTGAATTTTAAGCATTACCTAAAAATCTTTAGTTGGCGATGCTTAAATGTTTGAGTATCCCAGCAAATGGTTTTGCTCAAATTTACTGGTTGGTGTAACAATATTTTAAGTAGTTTTTATATGACAAATTACAATTATTTCTACCTGAAAAAGTTTTGTTTACCCAATTGTAAAATGTAAGCTCACTTAGATTGATCATTTTTAGTTCTTGAACTTTAAAATACCAAATCAGTTAATGTACAATTAGTAATACATTACAATGAGTGGAAGAAACAACAGACAACTGATGAGTATGCAAGTACTTCTTTATTAGACAAATGCAACTTAAAACATTTTCAGCTGTTCAACAATTTAATAGAAACGTCTGTATGATTTGTTCTAAAATTTTGTTAGTATGTTTAGTGTGCAATGGTGTATTTGTCAATCATTAAAGGGTTAGTTCACCCAAAAATGAAATTTCTGTCATTAATTACTCACCCTCATGTCGTTCCACACCCATAAGAGCTTCATTCATCTTCAGAACACAAATTAAGATATTTTTGATCAAATCCAACACTTTCAAATGCCCAGAAAGCTGCTAAAGACATATTTAAAACAGTTCATGTGACTACAGTGGTTTAAGCTCGAAGGTGCTGTATGCGATTTCTCAAAAACGTTGTTGAACACTGTTGATAGTTGAAATCAACCCAAACAAACCCATCCCTCTCTTCATTGCTCCGCCTCCAAAACTCACTCTCCAATCCTAACCACCCTCCTCCGAGTCGGTCTCGAACCCTGGTCCGAACGCTGCTGGCAAAGCATTACCAATGACGCCAAACACCTCATTCTCTAGCGGATGTCAGTGTGCAGTGGTTTAACAGCAAAACTCTCACTATCTGGCCACTGTTACACGCGCAATGCGAGAGTGGATGTCTGTTTATCACAGCTGACACACAACAAAACACTGCTTCATGAAGCTTCGAAGCTTTGCAATCTTTTGTTTCGAATCATTGGTTCGGAGCGTGTATCAAACTGCCAAAGTCACACCCCCCAGTGGAGAACCATTAAAATTTCGAAACATTTTCGCCCATCACTAGATATTGTTGAATAAAGTCGTTTTTTTTTTTTTTTAGCTCACAAAAAGTATTCTTGTCGCTTCATAACATTAAGGTTGAACCACTGTAGTCACATGAACTGTTTTAATTAGAGATGTACCGATTGCAATTTTCTTGGCCATCCAGTGTTATTTTACATTGGTCACCTTAATTCCTGTATTCTTTATTGTAAATATTAAATACAGATTCATTCTTGCCATTAAAGTTATAAAACGTATTCAGTCAAGAGCAGAAAGTGATTTTCTTTGTCTTTTGTTCTTTTAAATAACATGACAGACAGCAGCAGGAATATTAGACTGCTGTCTCTTTAAGAGTTTATGAACGGACCCAATACTGTTACACAACATGTGTTCTCTTTCTTAGCTATTTAACGATCCAAGACTGACTGTGTTTATCTGAATAATTGCCAAGACGGGCATTTTGACATAATTTTGTATGTATTTGACATTTTAAGTGCAGTAAGTCACTCATTTTGGTACTTGTGACTCTGTTTGAGACTGAGCGTGGCTTGTTCACTCCAGTAATATAGATCAGTGGTGCGTGTGCGAAACCTGCAGGAATGACTAAAATTATGCGCAATACAAGCACTATTTAACCGGAGCGAATGAGACGAGAGAGAAGAGGCGCCCGCGCGGGTGTGTGTCACTTCACCGTCGGAGAGAAGAGAACGAGAATGCACAGCTGACGTTATTGCCTGTGCTGCTGGTAACAAAACGGTTCGGCTTGGAATCGGTAAGAAGTGAGACTGATCGGCCGATCACCGATCCGGGGCGATCATGAGGAAAATTGGCCGATTCCGATCCCTGGCCGATCGATCGGTGCATCTCTAGTTTTAATACGTCTTTAGTAGCTTTCTGGGCATTAGAAAGTGTTAATTGTCTTGCTGTCAATGCAGGCCTCAGTGAGCCATCGGATTTCATCAACAATATCTTAATTTGTGTTTAGAAGATGAACGAAGGTCTTATGGGTGTAGAACGACATGAGGGTGAGTAATAAATGACATTTTCATTTTTGGGTGAATTAACCCTTTAAATGCGCATTTGACAAAAAAGACTGTCTAGTTCAAGCAGGATTTCCTGGAAAAGTTCAAATGTATACCTCAGTGGCTTGGGGTAACTCAGGTTTACATCAGGCCACGAAGAGCACCACATGCATTTGCAACACTGGACAATCCTCCCAGAACCTCAACACCTTTTAAAATTATTCCTGCTGCTAAAGGACTCCAATATGGAGAGCCCCTTTGGTCACAATTTTCAGTGTGTGCTCTCCAATGTCTTGTTGGTCCACTTCCCGATTAGTGTCCTGTAACAAAACAATAAAACAAAATGCATAATGTGCATTGTTTGTTCATAAATGGAAAAAAGTCAGGCACAGCTCATTTTAAAACAACAAACACATGAAACAAAAAAGACAAGTCAGAACGCAAAATAGCAAATCAGCATCATCATAGCATAAATGAACAGACAGTACACAGACCTTTATTACTGGATGGTTAATTATTCACCTGCATAATTACTTTAGAATACAATAAAAGACATGTATAAAGTCTTGTATAAACTATCCCTTAAATCACTCAAACCTCTGAACTGACATTTGACTTTATTATTTAACATTAATTATTGTATTTTCAGCTTTGCACTTCCCGCTTGCTACAAAAGTAATCTGAAAGTGAACAAAAATGAACAATATTCACTAACCAGGTAATGTGCAATCAGACTCTGTGTTCTCAGACAGGTATACGATCAGACAGCGCATCACCACTTCTCTGCGAATGCCCACGCTGTGATCCTGAGTGCAAACAGTAAACAATACCTGGTCCAGCAATTTCATCGAATCACGGATTTTGCATCCTGCACTTCCTCCCTTAGTGCGAAATAAACAAAAGAGCCGTTCCATGTAATTGTCAAAATATCCAATGAATGTGGATTCCATATCGACAGCGTCAATCTTTTGAATTATCTGATCTTCCAAGAAAGACAAAATCAACAGTTTGTATACTACTGCATTTTTGAATGAAATAGAAAAACTCAGGCTAATAATACTTTAGGGACTAACACCGTGGAAAGATCAACCAAGAGTCCATGGGTTAAAGTTCTCCGTCGCTGCGACGGATTTCCGTTAATTGCAGCGAGTCTACGACGGATGTCCATCAATCGCAGGGTTCCCGCCTGTCCTAATGTCTTAAAATTCACTTTTCATTATTTTAAGGCCGT
The DNA here is from genome assembly GCA_037950665.1 of Hypophthalmichthys nobilis. Lineage (NCBI taxonomy): Eukaryota > Metazoa > Chordata > Actinopteri > Cypriniformes > Xenocyprididae > Hypophthalmichthys > Hypophthalmichthys nobilis. The sequence continues at coordinate 32,692,495 of CM075479.1, read as the reverse complement.
AAATAGGCTTACATTTCTCAAATAGTGTAATAAATGTCTTAATTTGTCTTAATGGGTCTTAAATTAAGGAAAGACGAGGCGTATTCACCCTGCTGAGGGGGATGTGATCAAAGCCTGGAGTGGAGCAAAAGCACGTTCCTCTCTCCACTCTAAGCGTTCTGTAATCACTCCACTCCTGGTCCACTCCGGGTTTTCCATTCCCACTTAGTATTGGAGAAGAGCATGTCAGGCTACGTTCTGAGCTAGAACTTTATTTCAGCTAGCATGGAGTCATGGACACAGTTGCAGGAAGGCTCCGATCTATTGGAGATCGATAAAAGTGTAAAAAATAAACAGAGATGGGCTTGGCTTAGCGAAATGGGTGAGAATAGAAAGACTTTTAGTTTGTGGGCTGAAAAAAAAAAAAAAAATATCAAACAGCCAGGTACGTGTCTGAAGCCTGTTTCTGCCACAGTTGAGTAAAAAATATAATTCTGAGAATCTTTCTCGTAATAATGAGAAACTTCTACGCATGCGCAAAGCAGCGGAGCAGAAGGGCGTGGCACGCTAGCGACATCCACTGGTCAAAGCCGTGTAAATGCGAGAACACAGTAAACATGGCACGTTCTGCAAAACAGTTGTTTTCGTTAAAATCAGTGTAATCAACAAATTGCAGTCTATAGTAGGCCTATTATTAAATAACAAATTATAAATGATCAGTATATCTTCCATACTTTTCCATGCGCACGAGAAGGTGGAAAGTAGAAGCAGAGCGGTTACCGTGGTAACGACCAACTCCTGCTTGTGCTCACCGGTGGAAACTGTTGAATGAACTTCACAAAACTATCATATTAACAAAGAAATATGACATTTATTCGTTGTGTAACGTCTTTGTAAAATGTTTTGGTTTATGTGTTAATATTAACACACGTATTTCGCGGATACGTCTAGGCTATTTGATGTATAGGTTAGCCTAGACATACAGAAAACACATTTTAAAGACCCCCTGTGGTGAAAATCAAGTTTTTAATGTAGTTTATATGTCTATGTAGTGTTTTTAATGTGCTTTAAGACAAACCATGTGCAAATTCATAAGTCATTACCATTGCTGAGTATTTTATGTTTGAAACTGCAGTAAACCAAAGACAGTCTAAAACCCGTGGTTTTGAAATCGGTGGTGTTTGTGACGTCACAGACTACCTTGTAACCAACAACTTGCTGGCAGGCTTTAGCATATCATTAACTATAACTGCTCTGAAGCAGGAAAGTCTCGAGAGAAGCCAGGTTATCCCAGTATATTTTCTATTGATATGAAAAATTGTGTAGATTTAGCAGTATAGCAAGTCTATTACGATGTTATGATGAACTATATGCCTTTCTCCACTGACGTTCTGAGTTGTTCAAAGCGTTTGTAAGGATACTGATTGTTAGCAGGCAGCTGTCTGACTCCGAGATGAAGAACAGGAACGGTGTGTGTAACATTAGCAACACATTATTAGCTGTTTGATAATGTAGTCAAGCAAAAGGCTAATTATATTAATTCATATTAATTAATGACAAAATATTTGAATACTATAAAACATAGCTAAAACAATATTGCTCTGAGCGTGTGCGTGTGACCGTGATTCATGTGCATATTCAGTCAGTGTGGAATCGCACGTCAAGTTCTGAGAGAGCTATTCAGTCCATTATAAATTCAGATTTTGGCCGCCTTTGGAATGGATCAAACCATAGATATTAGCCTACCTGATAAGTTCAAGTAAATACGCTGGAAATCCTCGCCCATTCAAGGATGTGCATTTATTTCATGTACGGAGAAGGCACGGGCGCCTGCAGGATTTCATCTGAATGTTTTTTAAATCTGAAAATTCCAAAAAAGCAACGAAATTGTCAAACATCCATTTAGCGCATGTTCACAGAGGAAAACGGCTGCTTGTTCTCTCGATACTGTGTTTTAATGAGAAATCTCTTCAGGTGATTCAGTGAGAGAGCAGTCCAAACGAATGCAAGTGGATTCAGACCGTTTTGCAAAGGCGTTTTACCAATTCATAATTTAAAACACAATTTAAACGTCAGAAAATATGAGCAGTTCAGTTACACAGCTGTTAAACTGAATATACGAAGCGAAGCAAGCTTTTTTCTTAAATATCCACAACACAAACAACAAATTGCTCGTCACTACAGCAACAGTAGACTCTCCAAGCTAGCTTGAGCGAGTGGAGGCGGGGCTAATTTGCATATTCATTGATCCTTGTATATTAAATGAGGCAAGGGTGTAGAATTACATTCAAGCTATTTTAAAGCATGAAGAAATTTTTTTCACTCAAATTTTAAAAATATGTCACTTTGGTGATCAAAAAAAAAAAAAAAAAAAAAAAAAAAAAAAAAAAAAGTTTTAAGGGATAAAATAATTGACTACAGGGGGACTTTAAGATGTCTATGACTTATTAGACTGTAAGTTATACAAAACTGCTTGAAAATATGTTTAGCAGATGTTTGTAGACAGTTTTCCTGATGACGCGTTCTTTAATAGACTTGGATATGTAGGTGTGTGCTGTCTTATCCTCTATCTGTTTGAAATCCATGGATCACCATTCTGTGTTGTTGCTTGTTCATACACAAAAATACAAATTAATGTTACAAATGAATAAAAGACTAGGCTATATCCTGTCTCATACACTGTAAATTTATTCTTAATGTTATTTTATGATATATAGATTACACTTTTGCAGAACGCGCCATGTTTGTGTTCTCACATTTGAAGCTGCTTTGCGCATGCGTAGAAGTTTCTCATTTATTATAAGAAAGGTTCTCATAATAACGAGAAATTAAGTCATTATTACGAGATGTTTCCCCCTAAATATGATAAATATTAACATATTATAGTTTCTTATTATTGAGAGATACTAAGACTTTTTAATTATGATAAAGTTTCTCATTATTATGACTTACAGAATTATATTTTTTACGTAACTGTGGCAGAAATGGGCTTCCATATGTCTTTGCACAGTAAGCCACAGGAAACTTCAATATGGCAATAATGGCAAAAAAACAAAGTTTAAAACTTCTCCCCTTTAAACGCTATAGGTCTATTTAAATAGAGTGACTTGGCCTGAAAAAAAATTCAGTCAGAAGAATTTCTCACTTTAACCCATGAGAGTCACAATTCACACATATATTCAAGATCTCCTACAGCATCTTGAAAAGTTACTGTAAAAGTTCTTACCTTGACTCTATCAAAGTCAGATGATTAAAGGTTTTCTTTTTTCTTCATTCAAGAAATGCCTTACAAATGAAAGAGAAATGAGAGAGATTAAATTTGCATGAAATCAAAACTGATCCTATTCATTTTCTTAACCAGTAGGTGGTCGGTTCATGAGCCGCTTGAGCTGAGGCGCTACAGCGATCTGTCACGACACATTAAAGAGCCACAAAACGGTATTTATTGTTTAAATTTCTTTAAAAATTACAATATTTGAAATTTGAGAGTTTGATTCATATCAAAAGTAACCTGCTCTGCCTTGCCTGTCGATGCGTTGTCAGTGTCCTCTTTGCCAGTGTACCTTTTTCACTGCGTGAGAACATGATGTGTGGCATGAGAGCGGCATGGCTTGTCGGACTTAGCAACAGTAACTAAAGGGGGCGGGTCTTTGCGAATGGTCACTTGCTTCGCAAAATGATTCACTGTTTCGAAGCGTCCGTAATGCCACATGCTGGTGACGCCTGCCGGTCAAAACAGCATAAATCCAACAAAAACTCATGCCAAACACACATAAAAACAGCTTTTACAAATCCATTTCAAATGTTTTATTTAAAGTATAATCTATCAGATGCAATTAACCAATCATCTAATACCATTAAATATTAAGTGTCTGTATAATTTGTATTTAATTTTCAGAGCTTGTTTTATTTATTCTATGCATGGGTCAGCTAAACAAACTATTATTCCTTTTAGATATACAAATGCTTCTTTAAAACATCTACAAATGTATAAAACTCATCAGAGATCAGGTAATAGACAGACACTTTGTTTAATGATTTGCCGCTGAGGCTGCGTGCGAGATGGAAATGCACGGTCAGTTGAGCCGCCACTATATTTTGTGGTTCGCGCATACACTGGCTATTACGGTAAGACCGTCAGAGAACTGATCTGAAAACAAGTAATCTTCCGCTGAAGCGATTTCACATTCACTTATTCTGTCTGAGTAAATGAAAATAACTAAATAAATAAATATTTCACAGCCCAATTTCACCTGAACATGACAGTACACCTCACAGCCTATCACTGTATGATGATGAATTCCAAAATAAAAGTCTACCTGAATAAATAAATAAATAAAGAAAACCGGCCTAAAAAAAAATATAAATTAATATTTCATATATATATATATATATATATATATATATATATATATATATTAAGGTCACTTTGAGGACTATAATGCACGGATTTAAGATACTGTCGATACTGTTTACCTGTAAACCTTGTGTGTATTTGACAGTTTAAGCGCGATAAGACGCGAAAACATCTAAGTTCAGTATTCGCGCTGTGTGACAGGCTTTTTGTGCGTGAGCTTTTCTCAGAACAACATGCGAATAAAAAGGCTTGAAAGCTTAAACTGGCAAGGCTATAAAACGCATGCAAAGAATAAACCTTCGTGATGACAATGAACTGCAGTGTCACGCGAGCGTAGCCCTGTCTACAGATACTCCCAGAACAACCGCTTAGATGTTAACAACATCTAGTGAATTGTCATCTACACTTATTTAACAGAATAGGAACGTGTATATTCAGAATATGACATAAAGGGAAGCTCTACTTATATCACCTATCATTAACATTAATATTAACTTACCCTCGCCGTGGATGAAGATCTTCTCCTGATAGAACTGGGTTTTTTAAAATGGCCACCACAAATTGCGCGCTTCATAGTCAGTCAGTTCACGTGGTACAGCATTACGTGGTAATGTTAAATTGATTAAACTCCAGATTATTGTTTACTCAAAATTTCTAGTCGTGTTTCTTTATTAATTGAAGTAAACAGTAAACTCAGTATGTTATGTATTGTAGTTTTAAATTAAGGAATTTGCAAAACTAAAATTAAGTAAAATCTGTTTATTTTAATGAGATATTTGCTGAGGGCAGACATCATTTTTTACAGTGAATGTAGATTTTCACTAAAAATATAATTCATACTTTTTACTAAAATTAAAAGCTTTTTTTTAGCGCTAACAGTAGGTATTCACTGCAGATAATTGATTGGTCAGAGAGAATCGTCACTACCAGCATCATCATTGGATTTGAAACGCGAGACACCAAACCTGCTAGATTTAAAGGCACTTTCAAATAAAAATTTCCTGATAATTTACTCACCCCCATGTCATCCAAGATGTTCATGTCCTTCTTTCTTCAGTCGAAAAGAAATTAAGGTTTTTGATAAAACAGTCCAGGATTATTCTCCTTATAGAGTACCGTAGAGTACCTCAGAGATGACGTGTTTTTGTATGCAAAACCCGGTTAGCATTTTAGGACTTCCGGTTCCATCGCCCTGAAGTCAATGGGTTTTTTGAATGGGTTTTTGCTAAATCGCCTGAAATAAGGTCTGTGGTTAACAAAGCCTCTAAATATTTTCACGTTTTGATCTATGACATAAAACACACCAGTTATAACCGGCTTGTGATTTTTTTAAACCTTTATTGTGTCTTAAAAACGGCGGTTGCTAACAAGTTGCTAAAAGGGACTACTTCCTTTGGCGGCGACTTTAGACGTCATCATGACAAACAGGACATTTGGACAGCATTTCTCATGAAAAAGTGGATAAGTATTCATACACAGCGCAGATCATAATCAGCAAGCATGTTTTTAAATAAAGTTTGAGTAAGCTTGGCGCTGGTGATGTTGATCCGCGACCATGGTGTGCTGTAGTCCGTTTATAGCCTACTGTTAGCTTTTCATATCTGACGACTTTATTTAGGCTTCAAAATGTATAAATGTTGTGTTAACTTGTAAAGATTATCTTGATAGACAAAACTTGTAAGTGTCATAACCCTTTGTTAAACACAGAGCTTATTTTTTGCGATTTTCCAAAAGTCTAAAATGCATAGGCTTTCGTTCGAGGGAACCCGTGCGCCGCTAACTTCCGGGTTGGCCTACAAAAATACGTCATCCCTGAGGTACTCTATAAAGGACTTCAACAGACCCCAAAAAAGTCTGTATTCTTCAAAAAGCTTACGCTGTATGTCCTATGCCTTCCCTATTCAACTTACAGAACGAACGCGGCGCCAGCTCCGTTTTTTCCATAAGTTGAATAGGGAAAGTGTAGGACATACAGCGTAAGCTTTTTGAAGAATACGGAAGGCGGTCTGGCAGAAGCACTTGCGAGGCGATCATTTGTGTTTATAAAGCATATACATTTTTATTTTTTTTTAGAAAATGACCAATCGTTTCGCTAGATAAGACCCTTATTCCTCGTCTGGTATCGTTTAAAGCCCTTTGAAGCTGCACTGAAACTATAATTTTGACCTTCAACCGTTTGGAGGCCAGTGAAGTCCACTATAAGGAGAATAATCCTGGAATGTTTTCATCAAAAACCTTCATTTCTTTTCGACTGAAGAAAGAAGGACATGGACATCTTGGATGACATGGAGGTGAGTAAATTATCAGGAAAATTTTTATTTGAAAGTGGACTAATCCTTTAAGTTTGATAACTTTTTAAAGGGAACACTTCACAGATTATTGTATAAGTAAAAAAAAGTTGTAAAAGTAAAGTTTAAAAAAAGTTATAGAAGTTTATGAAAATTTAAAATATATAAAATATATAATTTTCTATTAAATATATACTTTACAAAACATGTTCAACTCTAAAACTTCAGCTAAATATCTGTACCAAATTTTAGGTTGATATTTCAAAAAAACAACTTTCAGTAAGATTTTTTGTGCGCAGTACCAAACCTTTCCACTAGATGACATCCAGACTCCACTGGTGACTCTTCGATTTCCATATATGGTTTGAGTGATCTGAACCATATTTTTTCATACTTTTCAAAATATTTATGAAATAGACATCCTATTCAGAAGAAGTTTGGGCAGTAATGTTAATATTTTATTTGAATTCGATCCCTAAAACACATTAAATACATACGGAAAGAATCAGAGCGTGTTATAGTTTGGCACCACAACACAAATGAAGAATCTATCGCTATTTATCTATTGCTCTGTCATTTCTTTTGAAAATCAGTCACCAACTATGAAAACTAGAATCTGAGAGCTTTCAAATGATATATAGTTTGTCAAGATTACTTTAGGTTTAGACTAAGATATTATTGCTCTAAATGTATAATGGTAATGTCCCACGGGTGGGGGGAGGGGCAGTCTTAAAAACAGAGGTTATAAACATTTTTATAAATCACAAATTCAGATATTTATTCTTTGTAATGTGTGAAAAGTATTGATATTAAAAGTTAATTATTTGTACATGATTATATGTTGTTACTCTGGTAAAAGTTGAAGTACTGACTACACACTTTTTTACTCAAGTTAAAGTAAAGAGGTATGGGCTCTGACATGTACTTAAGTAAAAAGTATCCATAACTACTATCTGTTTTAGTGTCACGTTGGAAACTGGACTTCACATCATATTAACACATTAATACAAAAGAACTTACATTGTTCTCTTCTGAACAACTAAATAATGGTCTAAATCATGAAAAAGTTATAAAGAAAAGAATAAATGAATTAGGAGAAACTGGTGGCCACAATTCACGGATTGTATAGCGCACATACACACCCTGTAAGCTGTCATATGTACCACATTCTGTGTGAACATAACTTTAGGCTCAGGGTGCAAAAGACATTGCTGTGTTTGTGTATGAAACTGCCAAATTAAATTATGAATGAGATGCCTAGAAAGATAGTCAGAAATCTGATAAATGTACAATTAAAAATGTGTATTACCATTGCATTTCCTTTGCAAACAGCAAGTGCACTGATACAGGAAACAGGAAATGCACTGAATCGGGTATATAACATTCATAATTGCGTGTGTGTAAGAAATGTATGTCAGCACCTCACTTACACTGACTGCATGAGAGGAAGTGTTTTGTAGCTCCCACTTCCTTTCATCTGAGAGAAGAGCACACAAACACCACAACGAGCAGCAGGAAGAGGAAAGTAACGCTTCGGATCCAAGCCTAAAGACACACCTGACCTTTCCTAGAGACGTACATACACAGACGAAGGATAGGGTAAGCTTTATCTGTGGTTGTATATTCTGATCCACAGATTTCCCAGATTATATTCTGGCATAGATGTATTTAGCTTTTTCCTCTGCAAAAAATAGTAATATAAGAAAGACCTGCATGATATTGTCCCAGTCTGTTCATTGCTGTTGAGTAAGAAGCTATAAGGGCGTGCAGGGTGTACCAACCAGTCACCATAGAGTGGGCCGTGAGGGTGCATATGTTCATACTAGTGCGTTTTTGTTTTAAAATGAAACGTTCCTCGTATACACTTGCATTTCCACTGCGTTTCAGAAACGATCTCCATCCACACTACCAGTGTTGCCAACTCTTGCAAGACAGTTAAGCCTCTACTGTACAGCAGAAAGTTTTCTTAAGCCCTGTGTTTAGTACATTTTTCTTTAAATGATTACAACCAATTAGAAAGGTTGAAAAAGCACCAAAGAGGTGTGAGAAGGCGGCAAGATTATTTGCTTTAGTAATCTTATTTAAAATAATATGAACTGTGCATAAAAAAATGTGTGTGTGTGTGTGTGTGTATGAAAGTGTAGAGAAGACTTTTCTCAAGTTTTTTTTTATTTGCATGTTCAGAAATTCAGTTTTTCTTTTCATTGCCTCAGGGCAAAGTTATGCGATAAGGGGGTACTTTTCAAGGATGTCTTGGACAATACCTCACATTGGCCATAATGTGTTATAAGAAGGGAGGTGCAGGGTTCCTGGGTGCGCACTAGCAACCACCATCAAGTATCAAAGTTGAGGAGGACAAATAAAAAACTGTGCAGTTGCTTGGTTTGCTTAGCACAGATATTTCATAGGGAAAAAGCAGCCGAGTGTCACGCGCACACCTGTGAGGCAGCAGGGCAGGTAATGAGCTGTCTGGTGTCGCTATGCGTCGGGATGCAGGTCTCGGCACAGGCTGCAATTAATAATGGATGGATGTTATTTACACACGGAATGGCACGAGGCATTTCCCCCAGACCTCCTCTGATGAGTTTCTGCCTCATTTAGGATCATGTTCCTGGCGTTTCCCGTGGGAACTCTTTAAAGCTGGCTGAGACATGCCTCGCTTTCTCTCGTTCTCATTCGTTTTCTGCTGCAATGTGACGCTGGATGGAAAGGTTATGAAACAGACCATGAATTCCAGCTGCACATGTTATCACCTCACACAAATGACTGTAAAATCCTGTCATGGTGTACTTGCAAATTGAGGATTTACAGGTATTAGAAACACTGGGGTCTGACGAGACGTGATTAACGTGGATTTGTTCTTCATTAGAGTTCTGCGCCCCTGCGGTCCCGTGTCAGGTTCTGATTAAGGTGGGACTCAGAAGGGTGATATATTTGATCTCATTCCATCCAGCTTTGTTTAACCGAGATTTTCGTCTGCTGTAATGCCTGTTTTTCAGAATTAGCCAAAATGACTGGAGTAGTTGAGAAATTACAATCATTTCATTTCTGTGCTTAACGTCAAAAGCAGGGAGTGTGTTTAAAATGGCATACTGCTTACTATTCTTTGAAAGAAAGTATGGATGGAAGCATTGACAAACAGAAATCTACTTGGCATTAAAGGGACAGTTCACGCAAAAATGAAAATTCTGTCATTAATTATTCACCCTCATGTCGTTCCACACCCGTAAGACCTTCGTTCATCTTCAAAACACAAATGATTAAATCTGAGAGATTTTTGATTAAATCTGAGAGATTTCTGTCCCTACATTGACAGCAATGCAACTGACACTTTGATGCTTCAAAAAGGTCATAAAGAGATCATAAAACTAGTAGTTTAGTGGTTGCACAAGGTTTCATGTACTAATTAGTTCAGAATACATACGGAATAGAATGCTAATATTCCATTCTGAACAGAACACAGCCATGGAGGTAATAAAAGTCGACAAGAAAAGAATAAGCTTGATTTAAAAGGAGTGTTCAAAGCCCTGAAAAAGAAAATAAAAAAAAAAGAATAGGAAAAGACAGAACAACATCTACACCTGTAAAGCAAATAGGGCCAAATCTCCCAGTAACCCACAGCCAGCTACTGTCACAGGGGAAATAGCCACCGCCGTCACTTGCCTCTGATATCTCATCGAACACCAAAAATCATTCAGCCGCATCTAAACCTCATTCTTTTCAAGTTTGCCTGAGTGAGGATGCAGCCAAGTTCAAAGGAAAGTTACCTTTCCGCAAGCTCCCATCCTGCTCTGTATTCCGCAGCTCTCTCTCCATCATTGCGGAGGCATTGTTTTCTGCTTGTGGACAGTCGATTTTCAGATCCTGTCTGCATCTGGAAATGAGATACAATCCTCTTTTTTTACACTATTGTGCATCTCAATTAAGAGCTCTGGTCTAAGCACGCTCGCTTGGCAAAGAAGAGCCGCCTTGACTGCTCTTTTCTTTCCTTTCATAAAGAGTGGTCTAGAATTTATTTGCAGTGGAAATGTTTTCCAGTATTGTTTTTGTGACTTTAAATTGCAGCATTAAATAAAACCTCAACACAGAACTATGTGTGCTTACTTAAACTCTGAAATACTAATGTCAAAATCGGGCAGTGAGTGTGCAAAGTTAACACATCAAACCAAAGATTAAACTGAGGTCAACTCAAATAAACATCTAAAGGAAACTGACTGAAGATATTATATTAAAAGCTTTAAAGTTATATTTTAAGCTGCAAAATGTATAGACTTCAGCCAAGGCCTTGTTCACACCTGGTATTAAGATGTGCTTTGGTCAATTGGATCACAAGTGGACGATGCTAAATACAGGTGTAAACGGGCTCCAAAACGTTTTGAGCTTGTCCACTTTCGACCACTTCCAGAGGTAGTTGAAAACGCATTTGACCGGATTGCTTTCGTAGTGTAGATGCTCATGTGGTCGAATGTGTGATCCGATCAACCAAAATGCATCTTAATACCAGGTGTAAACAGGGCCAAAAAGATTTGCACTCAAAAGTAGTCCAACCCCAAATTTAATCACTAACAAGATCATGCTCTTGCAAACTCTTCTTAAACTTTTAGTGAAAATGTTTTTAAATAAAGACTGAGTTGTTGAAGCTTAGTGAGGGTGAAGTCATGTGACCGTGGTGTGGTTCGTTTATAGCCTATACGTTTAGTGATTATCTTCTGGTGATTGTATTTAGGCTTCAAAATTCATACGATTTTTTGCAATAATCCAAAAGCCAATGGAAAAATCCTATTGGGTTTTGGTCGAGGGAACCAGGGTGATGCTGACTTATGGTCCGGCCTACAAAAATACATCATCATAGTGTTGATTCAATACTGTAATGTTCTAATGCTACAGCGAGGAGGTCTCATTGCCAGGAGCTCTGCGCCATAAACACTTCAAATCCCGCCATGGGGTTCTTCATCAGACGAGTGCCCTTGAACGAGGATCATTACCCCGTTACTTTAGGGAAGCTGTCCTGATCAGTGCACCGTTAAAAAGTTTGTGGTCGGTAAGTTTTTTGGATGTTTTTGAATGTTCTGCTCACCAAGACTGCATTTATTTGATCAAAAATACAGTAAAAACAATAATTTTGTGAAATGTTATTAAAATTTAAAGTAGTTGTTTTCTATTTGCATACATTGTAAAATGTAATTTATTCCTGTGATCAAAGCTGAATTTTCAGCATCATTACTCCAGTCTTCAGTGTCACATGATCCTTCAGAAATCATTCTGATATGCTGATTTGCTGCTTGAGAAACATTTATTTTGAAAACAGTTGTGCTGCTTAATATTTTTGTGGAAACCTGATGCATTTTTTTCAGGATTCTTTGATGCATAGAAAAAGAACAGCATTTATTTGAAATAGAAATCTTTTAACATTGTAACATTATAAAATCTTATGGACCACAAACTTTTCAACGGTAGTGTACATACAAAATAAATTGTTTTAGGTGTAGTTAAGCATATTTGTTGATGTATAAAATAAATTTTCCAAGCATGTTACTCATCTATCTGCTAAAAATGATACTGAAACCTGCCCATAAATCAAACACTACCATCAACGGCAACTTCTTCTTGAAACAAAACAGTTACAAGATCCTCAATTCAACCAGGAAATGCAAGACAAAGAAAATGAAAGTCGTTCAGCTTTAGCATTAATCATTATTATTTCTGAACGTACAAAAAGCTTGTACAGTCACAGTCTGAGCAGAGTTTGGTAACACAGACCAGAAGATGCTTTAGCAAGAAAAGCTTCTGACTACACCTGAAGCATGTCAGTTATGTATTTGCTTTAATAAATGGCACTTTTGACCGCTGAAAAAAAACTCTAGTCTAAAACATGAGTATAACTGGTATGATTTGCTGCCAAACTCCCACAGCCCATTTCATTCACTGTAAGGTAACTGTACAGCTCACTCTGAGAGCGTTTAAGCATATGGCTACTTGGAGTTTTATGCCGGTCGGACTTATCATGTCTTGGTATTTCTTCGTCCTCCCTCTAAGCAAGTGTCCAGATCTGCGCTTCTCCTCAGGGGTCACTGGGCTCTACGTCGGGCTGCTGAGAGGAGGGAGGAGGCGGGTCAGAAGAGGAGGGGACAGGGTCACCTGAGCCATATGTGTTCTGGAGAGAGCGGGAAACGTAATTCCAGTATTTCCTTCTTATGGTGCCCTTCTCCTTGGTCAGGAACTTATGGAGCTAAAAAACACAAACGTGTAATTGTGAGCAGCACAAAATCAAGGCATTTTATTATAGAGATGTATCAGGAGGAACACCCAAAGTGATGTGCAAAATGTGTAACGTACACCTCTATTTAAATCTGATGGCCCAGCGAGGCCCCCACCGCCAGCAACGCCACCGCACCTCCCAAGATCCACAAAGGCACCAAAGACACACTCAAAACTATTCATGTGAGTACAGTGGCCCAACACCAACATTATAAAGCGACGAGAACACCCCCTGTGCACCCAAAAAACAAAACATTGACCCCCCAACAACATTCTGCGATGGCTGACCCCATAACATCGCCCCGAAGCCCCACGAACCCCTGCCTCGAATCAGCAGCTCGGAGCGTCAGAGTCACATGATTTTAGCAATCTGGCAGTCTGATACGCGATCTGAACCACCGATTCGAAACCAAAGACTCGCAAAGCCCCGAAGCAGTGCTTCGAAATCGGTCACCACCAGACAACGCCGAAAAGTCGTCACTTTGTTCCCCCGGCACACAAAAAGCACTCCACAATACCAAGATTGAACCCCTGTACTCACACAAACCGCTCCAAACATGACTCCACCTTCATTTTTTGGGCGAACCAACCCTTCAATGATTTTTTGACATTTTTGGAAAAGATTTTGTATTGCCCTCTGAGCATTGATCATTTTCTCTATGATCTTGTACCACTGTTGCATAATGTTGCCCAGAGGCAACAAAAAAATATTTTGGGGTGGGGGTCAAAAAAATTATGTGGAATAATTGTTTTAATGTGCTATCAAAGTGCATGCAGTAGAGGGCGACCGCAGCTTCAAAAGCAAGTCCAAAACAAGCCCTATTTTATTTATTATAATCAATATTATTTATTATCAATTATTTATTATCAATCAATGAGCCTGTAACATATTGAACTGAAACCAAAAAAGTTATTTCACAAAAAAAATCAACAAATTGCAACAAAGCGGGAGGGCACACGCACTATCCTCCGATCACCTGTGAGCAGAATAGGATTGTAGATGGAAAAGGAGAAAAAGTGACATGAAGGCCAAATATGGTAACCCATACTCTGAATTTGTCCTCTGCATTTAACCCATCTAAGTTAGTGCACACACATTAGGAGCAGTAAATAGTGAACACACCCTTACAAAAGATTATTGCAGTTTTTACATATTATTACATTTGGACATGAAAAAAATGCAATATTGCAGTATAGCTGCAATACAACTGCAGGTTTTCTGCTGTTGAACTTCAATATACTGCAGTTCTTTTTTGTAAGGGCATCTCACCAACGGTCTCTACGATCAACTTAGGCTTACGATGCTTTTGGGAAACGCAACTCTGCTATTGTTGTGTTCCGGTAGTGTAATGCAAGCAGCTACACCTTCATTTTCATTTTCTCTGTTTTGGTCTGTTTACACTGAAACGCAATCCCTGAGTTTTCAAACTAAAATGGGGTCTGCAAGCGTTTTCGAAAGTCTCCATTTTCGAGGGTCAAAAATGCCGAAGTAGTGTAAACAATAACAAAATTGTAACATAGCAAAATGTATGCGTTTTAAAACTAAAGTGCACTAATGCAAACAGGGCTTGAATGTAAGAACAACTCACCCCACCCGGTTCAGCATGGTTATTATCTGGACCGTAGGCCTAGGGAGGTATGATAGTGACCAGAATAAGTTAGCCCTGAGATAATATAGCATAGGGAGGGGATTGAGTGACCTAGACAGAGTTACATGTTTGAGGTCGAAAACACCCAGAGGGGTTATGCAGCACACATGACTCTTGAAGTTTGATTAGGTATGTGAACATGTATATTTAGACGTAAGTTGAATAAAGAATCCCAGGAGTATAACTGGATAAAATCTATGAATAATAAATGTAGGTTAAATAATGTTCTATTTCTGATATAAAAAGCAGCATGTTAACAGTGGGGTACATAAAGATTTGTTTTCACAGGTTTGCCTGCCCATCTAGTCTTAACAGTTAATAGTAAACAAACTTGGCTTGCTGTCCTTGAAGGAGGCTTGAACCCAAGGCTCAGATCAAGCTCTGAATTTAACCCCCACAACAGTACTATGTAGAGAGTGAGAGAAATAGAGGAGATGGGGAGGTGGTGGGATGCCAGAAGAATTGTCACTGGGACAGTGCAATGACTGCTGCTTATATTTTCTTGTAATCATGATTGACAGAACTGAATGATTAGGTTCCTCCCGAACCTATGTTTGTAATATCTAAGCCATGTCTTTGATCTGAGTCAGGGGCGTTTCCTCTGAGGAGGCAAGGGAGGCAGTGCCTCCTCAAAAAAAAAAAAAATAGGATGAGAAATTAATCCATATTACATATAAAACAACACAAATATTACAAATTATGACATTAAAAAGAGCGCAAGTCCCTCGTATTTCTAAAGAAACACTGCCCAACAGCGACACCCGCAGGTAAAGTTACAGCAGGAGTCATGCCTCCCTTTCCACTCATAGAAAACCATTAGACACCCGGCGTGCGGTGGGTTTTGTGGGGAGTAATTGAGAATGAATGGGGGAAAGTCACGTGAGAGGAGGCAATGTCTCCATCGCGCTATGATTGGATGTAATTGGTTATGATTGGATATGATTGGTTTGTGCGATAAATCCCGCCTCTTGTTGACGTGCGTGTTCAGCCCGTCAGTTTGAATGAACAAATGATGGCGTCAATGGAAAGACTTATTGAAAAGAAAGTAAACAGATCACCCAATTAGATATCACTGCTTTATGTCACATCAAAATCAAACTTGAAATGGACTGAAAACATAATGACTGCGGGGTTGTTTTAGTGCAATCAGCTTGGCGAAATTAAAACTACAATTCGTATCTTAAATCTGTGACAGATGGTGTTTACGGAGCATGACTAATGATCCATAATAGCCAAAGTTGACAATTAAAAAGAAAAACATCAATACACAAATAAAATATATTGTTTAAATTATTATTGCCTTTAGTTATTATTTTGGAATGAATGTAGAAATGCTTAAAACACTAACTTGATGAGATTGACTTGGTTTTGATAAATAGAACATTTATTACAATACATTGTAAATGTAATAATACAAAATAGAATTGTATTTGGTTTCTTTCTTCTTTTTTGATGTAATGTAAAGTAATGTTCATTTAACAAGGAAGATGTGTCAACGTTAAGAGTAATGCACATGAATTTACATTTGATTCATAAATAAATAAAAAAATATGCCTCCTCATTTCAGAACATCACTGCACGCCACTGATCTGAGTGTATGTTTTTTCCTCTCCAGGACTTTCCATCGATCTCACAATGGCTAGGCAAGGTATAAAAGTTTCTCAAATAAAAAAAAGATCATTGTGTGTTTGCTTTAATTGATTGAGGAAATGTAATAAGTATATAATAATCTCTCATAGGTACTAAAAGAAAGCGTGATCATGGATCATCAGTCTTGAGCAAAGAGTCACCGCTGACAACAGGCAAGTAAAATCTGAATCTATCTACCTTTAATCTAATTCAGAGACAAAGTAGGCTAGCTAGTAGCTACACTGTAAAAAAAAAAAAAAAACTGTAATTTTATGACAGCAGAGTCTCCATAGAACATCTATAATAGTCCAATTAAATATCTGTGATTTATAAGTTTCTTGAAAAAATGTTATTTCATCAGAAATATGACTGGTCAATAGCTGTCAATGGAGAAAGATGAAGTTTGCCCATATACTGGTGTAGTTATGGCACCTATCAGCAGCGGCTAACTGGATTATGAAGATGTGTTACATACACTACCAGTCAAAGGTTTGGACACACCCTCTCATTTGATGTTTTTTCTTTGTTTTTTTACGACTATTTACGTTGTAGATTCTCACTGAAGACATCAAAACTATGAATGAAATTATGTAGTAAACAAAAAAGTGTGAAATAACTCTAGATATGTTTCATATTTTAGATTCCTCAAAGTAGCCACCCTTTGCTTTGTTGACAGCACTGCAAACCCTTGGCCTTCTCTCAATGAGCTTCATAATGTAGTCACCTGAAATGATTTTCACTTCACAGGTGTGCCTTGTCAGGGTTCATTTGTGGAATTTCTTGCCTTCTTAATGGGGTTGGGACCATCAGTTGTGTTGTGCAGAAGTCAGGTTGGTACACAGATGACAGCCCTATTTGACAAAGTTCTGTTAGAATTCATATTATGGCAAGAACCAATCAGCTAAGCAAAGAGAAACGACAGTCCATCATTACTTTAAGAACTGAAGGTCAGTCAGTCCGGAAAATTGCAAAAACTTTGAATGTGTCCCCAAGTGCAGTTGTAAAAACCATCAAGCGCTACGACGAAACTGGCTCACATGAGGACCGCCCCAGGAAAGGAAGACCAAGAGTCACCTCTGCTGCTGAGGAGAAGTTCATCTGAGTCACCAGCCTCAGAAAGTTAACAGCACCTCAGATTAGAGCCCAGATTAATGCCACACAGACACATCTCTACATCAACTGTTCAGAGGAGACTGCTAAAAAAACACTACTAAGGAAAAGCAACAAGCAGAAGAGATTTGTTTGGGCCAAGAAACACAAGGAATGGACATTAGACCAGTGGAAATCTGTGCTTTGGTCTGATGAGTCCAAATTTGAGACCTTTGGTTCCACCCGCCGTGTCTTTATGCGACGCAGAAAAGGTGAACGGATGGTCTCTACATGCATGGTTCCCACCGTGAAGCATGGAGGAGGAGGTGTGATGGTGTAGTGCTGGTGACACTGTTGGGGATTTATTCAAAATTGAAGACACACTGAACCAGCATGGCTACCACAGCATCCTGCAGCGACATGCCATCCCATCCGGTTTGCATTTAGTTGGACCATCATTTATTTTTCAACAGGACAATGACCCCAAACACACCTCCAGGCTGTGTAAGGGCTATTTGACCAAGAAGGAGAGTGATGGAGCGCTGTGCCAGATGACCTGACCTCCACAGTCACCTGACCTAAACTCAATCGAGATGGTTTGAGATGAGATGGACCGCAGAGTGAAGGCAAAAGGGCCAACAAGTGCTCAGCATCTCTGGGAACTCCTTCAAGACTGTTGGAAAACCATTTCAGGTGACTACCTCATGAAGCTCATCGAGAGAATGCCAAGAGTGTGCAAAGCAGTAATCAAAGCAAAGGGTGGCTATTTTGAAGAATCTAAAATATTTGAAGTTTTCAGTTATTTCACACTTTTTTGTTTACTACATAATTCCATATGAGTTCATTCATGGTTTTGATGTCTTCAGTGAGAATCTACAATGTAAATAGTCATGAAAATAAAGAAAAAACATTAAATGAGAGGGTGTGTCCAAACTTTTGACTGGTAGTGTAGATTGTGAAATTTCATAAAGTTAGTGTAATTTAATTTATTTTTTTTAAAACCATACCTACTGTGATCCTCTCCTTCATTGCACACAGAAATGGAGATCATGGAGAATGCAAAGAAAATCATGAAAAGTGTCACTGACAACTTAGATCAAGCTTTCTTGATGCACAGAGACATCATTTCAAAGATAAATCAAATGAATAAAGTCAGCAGGAAGAAAGCAACCATGGGGATTTTTGGAAAATCAGGAGATGGAAAGAGTTCCCTGTTGAATGCAGTCCTGGGGAAAAGGGATCTTCTGCCATCTGATAGTTATGGTGCCTGTACAGCCATTATTACTCAGGTGGAAGCCAATCTGACTAACTCCAACTACATAGCAGAGATTGAATTCTTCTCTAAAGAGGTTTCCTCATTTATCTTACCATGCCTTTAATTACCGTTATTGCAACTGTAAATGAATCAGAAAGACAGAGCGAAATAAAGCTTTGTTTTCTATATTGTACCTCTGCAGGAGTGGGAGAAAGAGCTCAAAGATCTTTTCAGAGTTTTGTCGGATAAAAGTGAAGACATGGACAATGACTTGTTTGAAACTGCTCTAGAAAAGATCACTGCACTTTATGGAGCTGATGCAAAAAAGAAAACATTAGAAGAACTCAAGAAAGATGACAGATTTGCTGAGATTGAAACCATGTTGTCTACCACTAAGAAAACAATCTCAAACACTGATGTAAGTTTTTAGGAGACTAAACATTTCATTTTTAACACCAGACCAGTTTCCTGACAATATTAAATGCATGATGATGGATTCTGTATATCTTGCTTGTCAGTGAATTAAAAAACTTCATTGTCTCCACAGGTCTCTGAATTTACCGATGATGTTGCAAGTTACATACAACACAGTGAGTCAAGTTCGGGTGACTGGTACTGGCCGCTTGTGAAGAGCGTGACGATCAAGATTCCAGATCGTCATGAACTTCTGGAACACGTTGTGCTTGTTGATATTCCTGGGACTGGAGACTGCAACAAGATCAGAGATGATCTGTGGAAATCTGTAAATATATAATACTCTTTTGAAACAAAATTGTACTAATTAATCATCATAGAAACACAAAATTATGCTACTACAACCATGTCATCTAAATCACTATTTCAAATCCTATAGAAACTGAGAGAGTGCTCTTTTGTTTGGATTGTAAGTGATATCAATCGAGCAATCAAAGACAAAGAACCCTGGGGGATTTTAAAGTACTGTATTGAAGAATTGGGACCAGGAGGAAAGTGCAAACGCATTAATTTCATCTGTACAAAGACTGATGAGATCAATCCACGAGGCTATATTAGGTATTTTGTTATATACCCATATAAGTACAGGGCTGGGAAGTGGTCTAATTCTAAGTTTGACACAAGGTACCTAAAGCATTTTATACTGTATCTGTACAACCTGAATTCCAGGAAAGTTGGGACGTTTTCTAAATTTGAATAAAATGAAAACTAAAAGACTTTCAAATCACACGATCCAATATATTACTCACAATACAACATAGTTAAAATAACAAATGTTTAAACTGAGAAATTTTACAATTTTATGCACAAAATGATTAGTTGGCTTTAGTTGGCTTTAGTTGGCATCTGCAAATGGCACGGCGGATTGTGTTTACTGACAGTGGTTTCTGTAAGTATTCCTGGGCCCATTTAGTAATGTCATTGACACAATCATGTCGATGAGTGATGCAGTGTCGTCTGAGGGCCTGAAGACTACGGGCATCCAATAAAGGTCTTCTGCCTTGTCCCTTACGCACAGAGATTTCTCCAGTTTCTCTGAATCTTTTGATGATGTTATGCACTGTAGATGATGAGATTTGCAAAGTTTTTGCAATTTGACGTTAAGGAACGTTGTTTTCCATAATATTTTTACACACTCTTTCACAGATTGGAGAGCCTCTGCCCATCTTTACTTCTGAGAGACTCCGCTTCTCTAAGACATCCCTTTTATAGCTAATCATGTTACAGACCTGATATTAATTAACTTAATTATAGTAGTCAACATTTGAAGTGGATCAAAAAAGTTAATAAAAGTTGTCCTAAGAACTAAGTTGTCTTAAGAAGAAGGTTTTAGGACAACTTTGATAAAAGGTTTCAATCCACTTCAAATGTTGACTACTGTAGTTGCTAGATGTTCTCCCAGCTGAATCTTTTCAAAATTTCTTGCTTTTTCAGCCATTTGTTGCCCCCGTGCCAATTTTTTTTGAGACCTGTAGCAGGAATCAAATTTGAAATGAGCTCATTTAGTGGATAAAAGTCTAAAATTTCATAGTTTAAAGTTTAAACATTTGTTATGTTATCTATGTTCTATTGTGAATAAAATTTTGGCTCATGTGATTTGAAAGTCTTTTAGTTTTCATTTTATTCAAATTTAAAAAACGTCCCAACTTTTCCGGAATTCGGGTTGTATACTGATGCAGTGAAAAGAACAGAATTTCAATACAACAAACCCTTCTTCTGACTTCTGATTTTTTATTTATTTATTTTTTTTAGATCTGCAAGGCTTAAAGGAGGCCAACTCACAAGAGACAAGGTTTGGAAAATATAACATACATTGCTCCTTGAGTACATTTGCTAATCATTGGGATTTTTCATATCATTGTAACTGCAGTTTAACAAATCTGCTGTGTAAAGTATAGTGCACAATCAACCTTTGTATCAGATTTCACAATAGATCTATATTAGACAACTTATATTCATACAATGGTGTTTTTAATCAATCTTCCCCTGGAGCAGAAAAAAGTGTGCATACTTCATAGAAATGAACATGCCAAGGTGGATGTCAAAGAAAGGCTTGGAAACTCTGATATCAAGGTTTTTATCTTTTAAAAAAAAATCCTTATTGTCATCAATATTTTCTATTGATATGAGGTTCCCTTTAAAGGGTACTCAACACTGTGTCATTTGCTGATGCTATGGGGATGCGTCCCGCAAAACTTGGTGTCTGAAGCATGTGTGAAATCACAGCAATCTTATTTGCTGACTGCAGTCCTATGACATCACATCCTTGAGTATAAAAGGGCACCTGCATGACAAGTCATGAGCTTTATTGTCTTAAGTTTTATTTGTGAGTGGCTGTGAAGATCAGAGTGAGTTGGTAACACTTTATAATAAGTATACAGTAATAAAGTACTTATAAATCATTAACAAACTATTAGTTTATAGTTTATATTGTAGTCTCTACATTGTTATTTGGTTATATATAAATGGCGACTTCTTCATTCATTGTCACTGTAATTAACACAATTATTATTGTTTTATTAGCTTGTAGTAAAGGAATTGTTAATTAGTTATTGGGAGTAAATAGTTCTCACTTTAGATTAGGTCACAGAAAATGGGAAAATGTCATTAATTAAGTGCTTTAAACCAAACTTTATTGGACATTAATTGCCATTATTTTCAGTGTTCCTTAAAATGTTTACCAACACATTAAGCACACACACACACACACACATATTTTCATACATACTGGTTTTTATATTGTAAAAAGTGTCAATTCTATCCCCCTACCCCTAAACCTACCCATTAGAGGGCTGCATTGGGATTGAAAAAAGAAATATCTTGTGGAAGCGGGCAGTTTTATCTTTGCTGCGGGTGGGAGTGGGCAGTCAAAAAATACAGCTTGGGTATTCAGAACGTTTAGCATAGCCTTAATGTTTGTGTAATTTTTACACAATTTCGATCAGTTGTAACAGAATGTTTGCAGGTGTGGGCGGGAGTGGATACCATACAGTAGTGGATACAGTATATACAGTATATATATTTTAAGGATCACTTAATACTTATGCAATTAATGTCTAATAAAGGTTGGTTTAAAGCACTTAATTAATGATATTTTCCCATTTTCTGTGACCTAATCTAAAGTGAGAACTATTTACAATTAATAAGTTGTTAACAAAGCATAAAAAACATTTTCTAACTCTTTACATATGAGATAACTAAACAATAATAATTTGGTTAATTACAGTGATAAGTAAAGATGAACTCACTATTTGTATTTCGCCTATTATTATACTAACAGTGTAGAAACTACAATATATTAAAGGATTAGTTCACTTCAGAATTAAAATTTCCTGATAATTTACTCACCCCCATGTCATCCAAAATGTTTAGGTCTTTCTTTCTTCAGTCGAAAAGAAATTAAGGTTTTTGAGGATTTTTCTCCATATAGTGGACTTTATTGGGGTTCAGTGGGTTGAAGGTCATTGGGGTGAGTAAATTATCATTCAGAAGTGAACTAATCCTTTAACTATGAATGAATTAACTATAAACTAATAGTTTGCAAATGATTTGTAAGTACTTTATTACTGTATACTTCTTATAAAGTGTTACCGATTCAGTTCTTGAGGGAGCTGGATGCATTCATAATGAGGTTGCAGTGGGAAGCCTTGCTCTTTCTTGATTTCTGGGTTGAGGTCCATCAAGTCCTTCAGTGCTTAGGCTGGCAAGTCTGTGCTCGGTGATCTTCACAGCTCTCAGGCAGGCACTGGTCAGCATGGCATAGGTATTAAAGGATTAGTTCACTTTCAAATGAAAATTACCCCAAGCTTTACTCACCCTCAAGCCATCCTAGCTGTATTTGACTTTCTTCTTTCTGATGAACACAATCGAAGAAATATTAATAAATATCCTGATGCATCTGAGCTTTATAATGAGAGTGAACGGGACCAATGAGTATGAGCTGAAGAAAGTGTCTCTATCCACATCCATCCATCATAAACATTCTCCACACAGCTCCGGGGGTTAATAAAGGCCTTCTAAAGCAAAACGATGTGTTCGTGTAAGAAAATTATCTATATTTAACAAGTTAAAATATGTAAATAATAAGTAAATTAGTAAAATATGTAGCTTCCGCCAGACCGCCTTCCGTATCCAAGTTCCGAAGAAAGTGTAAACAGCGTCAGTTACACTTTTATAATAGGGAAGGTGTAGGACGTAGCATAAGCTTTGTGAACTGAGTGAGTTTTACACTTTCTTCATACGTTGAATACGGAAGGCAGTCTGGCAGAAGCTAGATATTTTACTTCATAACTCGTTTAAATATGGATATTTTTCTTACACAAACGCATCGCTTCACTTCAGAAGGCCTTTATTAATGTCAGCTAAATGTTTTCTGTGATTTTACATGTGCTTCAGACACCTGGTTCTGTGGGACATGTCCCCATATCATCAGCAACTGACACAGCATTTCGTTTCATTCTCAGGGAACCTCCAGAAGTTTTCTTTTAATACTATGTCTTTTATTATTCTTTTCTTTCTTTCTAGAAAATACTCAACACTGACAATGATTTTCAAGTTTTTACTGTAAGTTCCAATGCATTCTTTGACCACGAATTAAATCTTGAACATAGTGAAACAGGTAAAATATATCCATTGCCTTTATTTTACCATTATTCATTACAAAATATATTTTTGATTAATCTGAAGATAATTCATTTATGAACCAGACAAAGCTCTGATGAAATTAATGTTTTGGAAACTGTATATCTGCAGAAATCCCAAAGCTGCAGGATGATCTGAGGATTATTAACATGGACATCAGGAGAGAGCTGACCAGAGATTATGTCAATGAAGCAAAGGGAGTTTTGTCCTTGATCCAAAGTGTTCAACTGGATACAGAAAAGAAAACGGTATGATATTTCACTGCCAATATCAAGCGTAGTGTTAGTTCTGGCAGGTCGCATCAGCTGACTCTCAGGAGACTCACATCTACCTATATGAATACGACACCTATCACAGCAACCATATGTAAGCTCCTTCAGGATTGTCAGCAGCCATCGCGTTTCTCAGGAGCTAATTACCCTCCTCCATCCCCAGCTCCTCCTCTCGTCAGTCAGGATTTGGCCTTCTGATTCCCCTTTGAAGCAGACTAATTTCTCGAATTATGTTGTACATTAAAATATTGATATTAATGATATCTACAATACATTTATGTTGGTTTTTTTCTGTTTACCCTAAGGGGGGTTATCGCTGCTCTCCCTGCTCTTATCCATGTTAGGCTGCATGGATGCACAGGCAGTTCTTGCCCAGAACAGAACCATACCGCCAATACAAACTCTATGCAATTATCAATCATATCTGACGATAGTGGTCCTGACAGAAGTGTATTATTCTGCATTTCTCTCCTGTCATACGGTTGTGTTTTAGGCTGAAACGAAAGCCAGCATTCACACGGAATTAAAGAAGAACCTACTGAAGGAACTAAATAAATTGGACAAGAGTTTTGTCAACATTCATAAGGTTCTGGAGCAGTGTCTCTCAAAGGGAGTGGAAAAATCAGTGCAATCATGTGTTGCTACCACAAAGGACAACATATTACACGTAAGTGTGATTTTAATGTTCTACAAAATGAATCACCACCATTTTCTTGCCATTTTAACACTGGTATTTTTTTGTGGTGTCACTCAGAATAAGGATGGAAGAAGATTCCATAAAATCCTTCAATCTTTGTGCAAGAATGGTGGGTGCTATTTGTCGAAAAATATGGATGTAAGACTATACCTAGACCTAAACAAGGAACTGGCCAAACACCTGCATGCATGTCTTCAAGATGATTTCAACAAGATTTTTCCGTAAGAGCTGATTCATCATTCTATTTTTTTAGCATGGCTTTGTTCAGTTTAGAATAAAATGAAATGAAAACAACCCACAATTCTTGGTCAGTGACTAACAAGATTGTAAATGTGCACCAAATGAAGATTGCATGTAGCTAAAGCAATAAACCAGCAAATGAAGATAACGACTGGGTTTAGTGGCCTTGCCAGATTAACTGGAGGCCAAATTTTTTGTAAAGTGAACAACATCCTAATTTTTGTTTCCTATGAAGTCTGAGCAGGACCAAAAATATGATTGTACTGCTTTCCTTCTAGCAATAAGTCATTCATGACAGCCGCATACACATCCCTACTGTGTTTTCTGGTTCAAATCTTTCATTAATCACCTGACAGCTGCATAGGGTCTACATAGGCTATAGGAAACAGGGTAGCACTTTACAATATGGGTGCACTAATATGCATTAATTCATGTTTAACTAATGCACGATAATGATGAGTTAAAGGTCACCTATTATGCCCATTTTTACAAGATGTAATTTAAGTCTCAGGTGTCCCCAGAATGTGTCTGTGAAGTTTCAGCTTAAAATACCTCACAGATCACTTATAAATCTTATAAATACCCATTTCTGACTACAGTCAAGAACAGGCTGTTTTCGTGCATGTGCCTTTAAATGCAAATGAGCTACTGTGCCCCGCCCCCTCTATGATGGCAGTTCCTGCCTCAATTGGATTCTCTGTCAAATATTAACAAGACATCTGCTTGGTTTTGATTATCATCTATATCGCGATCACTCTCACGGATTTTTCTTCCATCACTAAAGTTTATTATTTCCACGCGTTTTAAAGCAATATCAGTTTAAACTTCGAATGGATCGTTTTCTGAGCGCACAGCTGGCTGTCAGGCGTCAAGTCTCGAGAGTAACTTCTCCTTCACATTTTTTGTTTTGTTTAAACTGTCAAATACACACAAGGTTCTGTCAAAAACACACACAGTTCACATAAACACAGTCCATTATGTCTGTGAACGTAAATAGCAGGCAACGTTACAAAAATCGTATGTGTATATTAGATCTGTGGCGCATTTCCTTCAAAAATAAAACTAATCCACTGCGTTCGCTCAGATATCAGTAAATGAAGACTGTTATGTTCACTCTTACATCAAACAAAACATCTCAATTACTTACCAGACTGGGCGTGGGCGGGGCATGAGGAATGTGACGTTCATAGACTGTAAAAAAAAAAAATGGACGACGCGACGCCGCTTCCTTCCATTGTAACTGTGTCCGTAACCGCTCCCTATCCACTATATAGTCCACTATATCGGGTGTCGACCATTTTGTAGTGGTGTCCGAATTCTGAGTGAACGACTTCATTCCCTACATTCGATTCGTTCACTACTTTATACCCACAATTCTCTCTGATTTTGAGTGTACATTTGATGTACACATGCTGAAGCACTATTTCCCAAAATCCAATGCGGAGAGGACTGAGAGCGCGTGTGAAAGAGCGGAAATGCGAGCGTAATCCAGAGATTACTTTACAGCTTTCTTATTTCTGCTTTAACATTAATTTCATTTCTTTTTTTTTTTTACCTTTTTTAATTAATAATTACTTGAATAAAACTTACTAAAATATAGGGAGACATTATTATATAGATGAATTTTAAAACGGTGGATGAATAAAAAAAAAAAAAAAAACGTTAATCATCTGTAAGTAGCATATTCAAATCATAACGGTCGCCTGAGGGTGCTCAACGACCACGTCATCTGTGAGCGTGAGAATTTCTAACAAACTAAAAAACTTCATTAAAAAGAATAAATACATGAAATAATGTGCACTTGTTAATGTGTTCATTTTTTGTTTGCAGTATTTTATAGTATGTAATGATTATGAACACATATTAAGCATGACAAACCAATTATACAATCGATTAAACTACAAAGCTGGCATGGAGGCATGTTTGATTACAAAATAATGATTGTTATTGTTATTAACATTATTTTATAATGTAGCCTAAGTAACATGTAAGATAAAATAGTTTTATCGCGTGTCGAGCCATTTCTGCGACAGCTCCAGCTCTCCGACGCACAGTGTATACGTCAGCGTCCGAATTCACTCACTTCATTTCGTTCACTCCATGCAGATATAGTGCTCTCAAATGCCATACACTATATAGGGATTAGTGAATGAGTGAACGAGTGAGCGGTTTCGGACACAGCTAAAGTACGACGATGGGCGTTGACATGCGCTGAAGGAATTGTCAGTGGAGCCCAGAGGTGGAGTCGCGGTATCAAACTTCTGCGTCATCAAGATCAGATCACCTATTTGTTTTATTATCTATTGTATATTATATTTTTCTTTTCCTCCTTCCTTTTTTCATTTTGCTTAAACGATGGCTTAATTGACCCTTCGCCAGGAGTTTGATTGATGGGCAATCTAACCAATCATAACGCGGAATCCGAATCATCAAAATTGATGAGCGTTGTCATGATATACTTAATAATCCTATGTCACTTGAAGAATTAAAATTTGCATTGGACTCAATGCCAAAGAATAAAGCTCCAGGTAGCGACAGAATTCCTCCTGAATTAATTTCTGTGATCTGGGATATAGTGGCGCCGCTTATTCTAAATTCATTTAACTTTGCGATTGAAAATGAAGCCCTCCACAGGGACCAAAATACAGCTCTTATCACTCTCTTACTTAAAAAAGACAAAGACCCTTTGGAATGCGCTAGTTATCGTCCTATCAGTTTAATTACTGTTGATGCAAAACTTCTTGCCAAAACTTTAGCCTTTAGGCTAGATAAATGTATAAATAAGGTCATTAATTATGATCAGTCTGGCTTTCTCAAAGATCGCTTTGCGTCAGATAACATCAGGCGATTATTACATATCATTCACAGATCCAGCTCCTATTCAGCTTCCTCCGCAGTCATCTCATTGGACGCAGAGAAAGCGCTTGATAGGATCGAATGGAGCTTGCTCTGGGTGGTTCTTAAACATGTAGGGGCTGGACATGAATTTATTAAAATGGTTCAAACTCTTTATAACGGTTGTTCAGCTCGTGTACTCACTGGTCCTTTTGCGTCTCCATCTTTCTCTCTTGGTCGAGGTACTCGTCAAGGCTGTCCATTAACGCCTTTGCTTTTTACACTGGCAGTGGAGCCATTGGCTCAAGTGGTACGCCAGTCTTCTGCTATACAGCCCATTATATGTGTTAATACTTTACATAAAATCTCTTTACGCTGATGATATTTTGCTCTACGTCTCCAATATTTCTGTGTCCGTCCCTGAATGTTTAAATCTTTTCAACATATTTGGTAAGCTTTCAGGCTATAAAATCAATTGGAATAAATTAGTTTTAATGCCCCTTAATGATGCAGCAAGACAAGAATCAAGCAGCCTACCCCCTTTGATCCCTATAGTCAATCAATTTACTTATTTGGGTATCACAAAATCCCCAACTATACTCTTTATTTCTATATATAATTTTGGATTTAGATAGGTGGTCCCCATTATGTTTAGCTCTACATGGAAGAATAGCTACTGTTAAAATGAATGTCCTTCCTAGGGTCAATTTCTTATTTTCTATGTTGCCGTTACCACCACCTGAATGTTTCTTCAAAGAGCTCAACGTGGCTATTTCTAGATTCATATGGAATAAGAAAAAACCCAGAATCCGGCTTAAGACAATGCAACATAGGAAACTTGATGGGGGTTTGTCACTTCCGGACTTTAAATTATATCACTTAGCATTTCAAATAAGAACGCTTAAACCCGGGTTAACCCTAATTCTCTTGTTCCTTGGCGAGATCTAGAAGCGAACATCACCCTACCTGTTCGCCTACAAGATCTTCCCTTTTCAAGTATTTCTAAAAACTCTAAGAAAAAATATGGACCCATTGTTGAAAATTCTTTTGATGTATGGAAAAAGGTTGAGAAAATAATGGGAGGTCCTTTTTTATATACAAGTACAACACCTTTATGGCATAATAACTGTTTGCAAACTGGAAAAAAGCCCTTTGTCTATAAAGCCTGGTCTGATTGCGGTATTCACACGTTCAATTACATTTTTTGTGAGGAGGGCCTCAAATCATTTCAAGATTTAAGTAAAGAATTCTCCTTACCGGGATTTTCCTTTTTCTTATATTTAAGACTGAGGCCAGCTCTAAAGGCCTATGGTGTTCCCTGGACTGCAAATATACTTCCACATCCCTTGTGGAAGTGGATGGACTTTAACACCCCCTCAAGTGGCTTAGTGTCTAAAGTCTATAACTCTATTATCTTTCAACAGTACTCCTATATACCAGCTATTTATTCCTGGGAAAAGGAAGTAACAACCAAACCTGATTGGGATGTTGTATGGGCCAGATGTTTCATTGCATCTAAAAACCTGGCGCATCAGATGATCCACTATAAACTTATTAATAGGGCTTACATCACTCCAAGCTTATTGTATAAAATGAAGGTCAGACCTGATCCTTATTGTCATCTATGCAATAATTCTATAGTAGGTTCGTATTTGCATATGTTCTGGGAATGCCCTAAGGTGGTACCTTTATGGTCCTTTGTATGTACGGTCCTCTCTGATATCTTACATATAGAAATACCTCTGGACCCCTTGATCTTCCTGCTGTTAGATGACTCTACACTTCAGCTAAATACTCATCAAAAGAGGATCTTATTGGCTGCAGGGTTAAACTATCTTAAAGCTATGGATTGAACCATCCACCTCTTCTACTTACATCTGGCTTTCTTACTTCAGAGACATTGCCTTGCTTGAGGGCACCACTGCTAAACTCAATGGGGCTAAGGACAGAACTATTCAAAGTTGGACAATAACAGCCGAGATGTTGTTAGAAAAACTAAAACCTTGACTTCCTAATTATGTGTACTTGTTTTATGTAATTTTATTTTGGTTTGGGTAATTTTCATGGCATCTGTATGTATATAGTTTATTGAATCAGTCATAATATCTCTGATGCAGCTAAAATTACAATAAAAAGTTAATCAAAAAAAAAAAATTATATTAAAAAAATTAGAAAAGAAATGTGTATTATTTTCAATGGGGAAAAATAGCTAATAAAAATTGTATAAATATTGCATAGTATCATAAAATGGACTCAAACTTTTATAGAATAATCAAAAAATATTATTGAATAAAAATATATTAAATTAGTTTTCCTGAAAAACAAAAAAGTTACATTTCAAGGCTTCGGTCACTTTTGATGGTAAAGAAGGCAAGTGTGACTCCTAAACGAAGAGGGCCAATGGGTCCCCAACATAGCCAACATCTCCTTGATCAAATGGCTCTCAAAATCCCGCCCCTGATCAGAGTGACCATGTGGCAGGCCATAGTGAACAAAATACTTCTCCCACAAGGTTCTCGCATCTGTCAAAGCTTTCTGGTCTTTGCAAGGAAAAGCCTGAGCATATTGAGTAAAATGATCAGTAATGACCAACACATTACTTACATTTCAGGTGTCTGGCTCGATTGTTAGAAAATCAATACAGACTAAATCCAGAGGACCAGAACTGTGCATGTGTGACATATGCGCACTTCTCTGAGGCAAAGTCTTCCTCATGATGCAGCGATCACAATTTTTACAGTCTGGAGCTGCTGTGCTGTTGGCGACTAACAACGAACACTTGTTTGTATTTACTCTTGTGTACTGTATGTTAATTTTTTGTGTTTCCTTGTCGTTCTTTCATCATCTGCGCTTTATTTTTCGTGAAGCATTATTTTGTTGCGCGTCAGCTGTGATAAACAGACATCTACTCTCACTGCATTGCACACTGATGACTGCTAGAGAATGAGGTGTTTAGCGTCATTGTTAGTGCACTCGCCTCGCATGCCAGCGACGTTTGGGGTTCGAGACGGACTCGGAGCAGGGTGGTTAGGATTGGAGAGTGAGTTTTGGAGGCGGAGCAATGAAGAGAGGGATGGGTTTGTTTGGGTTGTTTCAACTATCAACAATGTCCAACAGCGTTTTTGAAAAACTACTTACCCCACCTTTAAATGTCCTAATTTAACGAAGCTCTAATCCTGGCTTAATCTAAGCTCAATCTGTGAAACTGTTGTTAAGGAATTTATTCATGATGACACATTTAACTAATAGAAATTCATATATGACTATTAATCATACAGACACTTTATTAGTTGTTGATGTGGTAATCATTAATGAATGGTTTAGTTCTTAAGTCATACATTATTATCTATGCATTAGTTAAGCATGAATTAATGCAAACAAAAATTAGTTCCTATTTCCAACTTTACACAGTTAGGTTTTATTTTTGCCCTTACAATTACACAGCACATAATCCATTAAAGTATCTGTATGATGAGAGGAAAAGTTACATTCATAAAGCAAGACGGCTTAATTTTAAACAAGTAATAAACTGTTTACAGTGAGTTTATAACTTTTATCTTCTCTATAATAGAATATAAAAGCTATCTCATATTATTGACTTGACTATTGAATAGATTTTGGATAACTTGTCATTTATTTTTCTCTCATGATGCATAGTTGTGGTTAGTGTATTAATTAAATGTAACACTTTAATTGAACTCTGTTCAAATACATGAAATGAATTAAAGACTTAAAGTTAATTTTGCTGAACTAAGTAAAATGATCCAATCTTTCATCACTATTTCCTTTCCTGTAATTATTGCATTAGATTATTTCTCAGGGATTACAACAATGTTCTTTTATTAAATGAAACTCTATTTTGTTTTCTCTTGGCTTCAGTGTGCAAGGAAAAACAGGGAGGTCACTGCAGGAGGAGATTGATAAGTTCAGTATTATCCAGAGTGCCTCTGCTCATCCCAGATCTTCCTTGTTACGACACATTCACAAATACATCAGAACAGAGGTGAGTTCAGTTGTCCGTAATCTGGCCGTTGTCTTCTGTGTGTGTCTTTACTTCCATTGAAGAACAGGCTTAACAGGCTGTTTTTATAAACCAGTTGGTATTGAAATGTACAGAAGTAAGCAGGGTCCCTGATATATATGAAAACTTCAACCACTCGCTGTTTCAAGATTTATTTGTGGCTTTTTCCCCTTTTTTGAAAGGAAACTCAACTGAAGGCAAGGCTCAACAGAGAAATTGTTGATACAAAGAAGGAAATCTACTCATCAATCCAAAAAACTATTGAGAAGGAAATGGCTTCTTACTATGAAAGTAAGTTAGCATTAAATTTTTTAATTAATCACAAACTATTTATTTAATTTTTTTCCTGAAAACAATTATCTTAAACACTAGCTCTTTTTTATGTAAAGTAAAAAGGAGAAATTAAAATAATCACTGCAAGAAACACAAAACCATGGATGAAAAGTAACAGGAAAAAAAAGCGTATGTGACCAGGGCAGCGTTTCCCAAAAGCATCGTAAGCCTAAGTTGATCGTAGCTTCATTGGTGGCAATGGAGCTATGATCAACTTAGGCTTACGATGCTTTTGGGAAACGCTGCCCAGTACAGTGACTAAGCCTGAAGTGTCCCGCCGGCTGGACACAACCCCCTGTGAAAAAATTCATGATCAAATTACTAAGCAACCACTGACAGGAATAAAACAAAAAAGCTTTTTAAAGCTTAGAAACTCAGCTTTTTGTTCAACTCTTAACGAGTGCTGAGTCATCACTCTAAAATGTAATGCCCACGGGCGCCACCTAGCTACAAAAAAATGAATAATCATATTTTTCAAAACTCCTGCCTTAATCATCACAAAATAGCTGTCATTTGAAAGCTTAGAGTCTGAACTTTACAATGAATGTAGCCAATTTGATGAACTCCTAAGGAATGCTGAGTTAATAAAAAAAATCATAATTTATGAAAAAAAGTTTTTGTACTATGTACTCCAATGTGTCAAAAGCATCATACAGCTCAGATAATCATGTGTTATGTGTCATTTGAAAGGTCTCACGGAGTACAATACAACAAGTGTAACTGTTTTACGCTTTGACTAAACTTGAGCGAGTTTACTTCAAGAAACATGCTCTGATTGTGGAAAATTAGACATTATTTACAGCAGATTCTCATCATTAAAATGAGTCCAACATCGGCATAATCCAATAAGCAGATCACGAGATATTGCTCACGCAATTATGACACATAAAACTCCACAGGCGCACAGATGCTAACTAAAACTAAAATGTAGCTATCACTTGGCATTTCAGCTTATAACTTCATGAAACATGCATAGATTGTAGAAAATGGCACATCATTACTTACAGTGGATGCTCCCGATTGAAATGAGTCCAAGATCAACAGAATCCAATAAGCCGATCACGAGTTACTCCACATGAAAGAACGATTTTAAAAATGCCCATCAGGGGGCGCCAATGGAT
This sequence comes from Hypophthalmichthys nobilis, assembly GCA_037950665.1. Taxonomy (NCBI): domain Eukaryota; kingdom Metazoa; phylum Chordata; class Actinopteri; order Cypriniformes; family Xenocyprididae; genus Hypophthalmichthys; species Hypophthalmichthys nobilis. The sequence goes on along the minus strand of CM075479.1, from coordinate 32,659,357 downwards.
AAACAAAAAGGCTACCTCGGTTCCAAATGCTCTAACTTTTGATTTCTTTATGGGATCATCATAAATTTGGATCCAGATACAGCTCACATATAGAGGAACATCACCAAAAAAGAATTGCCCTCCCTCCTTATTGCCTTTCTGAGTTACTGCATGTCAAATATGAAATATATGTAAAATTTGAGCAATATTTTATTTTTTGTCTTTATCAGAATGTCCAAATTTAATTTTTTTTTATTGTTTTTATTTAAAAATGTAAAAAGTTTCCTTTCAAACGATACCAACCTTTTGACTCTCGTTGCTATAGTTTTGGAGTTACAAGTCTTTACTCTTTTGTGTCACTCAGAAAAAAAACCTCTGAAAATACCCTCAGCGCTTAAGGCCGGGGTTAAGTTGTTAAAGACCTGCTGGTAAGGATGTAGGTTCAACTCAATTGTCAGTGTATGAACTGTTATTACTGTATGTGACAGCATGTGTAACCTGACTAATTTGGTGAACACAACCAATTATGTGACACAAAATACTGTATTTGATGGCAAAAAGAAGTTACTTTAATGCATTTTGTTCAAAGAAAGCCAGTTGCTTTTCATCAACAATATATTTTTTTCCTTTCTGATGATTCAGTCAGATCAGTAGATCTTTTACTTTACTTGCCATCATTTTCACTGCTATTTTCACAACTATGTTCACTAAGTCTACTGTAAATACATATTTTTATTTGTTCTGATGTGTCTCCATGAGAAAGGCGATGAATAAATACTGGGTGTTGCTTATTTTAGAAGCTGCAGCAGTGACTGGAATCGGATCCATGAAGAAAAGGCAAGAAATGTTGATAACCTCGGTCGACATGATAAAACATGACATGTTCAACAATGCAAAAAAGGAAGTGCTTAAAAAGTTCAATAACTTAAAGGTACTGATCTTACTTTCATTGAGACAAGCATGTATTAATTTGTACAACGACTAAATTGAATCTTCTCTTGCTCTTTGTAAAGCTGTACATAAATGATGCTCTTAAATCAGAACTGAAGAAATCAATGGAACTCTCACTGTTACAAACCAGCAAAATCACATTAATGGGTAAGAGAGAATGTAATCCTGTTACACCACAGAAACAAGTGAAGAATTATAGACTTATTATTCCCAATCACTACCTTCTCTTAATCATCACAAGCACTAAAATGAACAACATCCTGTATTATGGCTTTTCTAGATGTTTCCAGAGAGACTGAACAGCTGGAGAGACTGTCAGGACAACTGGAGAGACTGTCAGAGCAATAAAAGGCCCAAGAGAAATGGCACAATTAACAGAAGAAATTAACACGTTAAAATGTACTGTGGTGCATTGCTGCCACATATATAATATTTTTTCCACTCAATATTATGTCGTTAAAACTGCATTTTTTTCTTATTAAAACGACATATTAAATGAATTGCGTTCATATTCTGGGCTCAACTGCTTTGCTGTACATAGTATGGCTTATTAGTTGATGTTTACTGAGTTTGTTCTTTTAATATGTCTGTCTTAGTACATTAAGCCACGTTAAGTGTTTTGGAATGTCCCGACTTCCACCAGATAAATCGCATTGGTGTATCAGTCGCATTTTATTATTACATTCAAAAATAATGTAGCTAAAATACTGGTAAAAACGAAATATTTATAAACATTAAGCTATAAACATGTATTTTAGGCTATTTCCACAACAAACCCTTTAACTTTAATGGTATTCAATACAAAACAAGACAAAAATACAAAAAATATATATAGTATAAATAAACAGAAACAAATTATAGTGGTATTCATTACAAACAACATTTATTTAAAAGCCTAAACAAATTTATTTAAAGTGAAACTGAAACTGGCGTTGGACTCCTCTTTCATTCGGCACGAATCCAAATGTATTCGCACTTGGACGCTAAAATATTTAGCCTATTATGTTGTTAACAATGCTTTGCATCCTTCACATGCCCAAAAACATGTTTGGAACCGGGTCGATTAGGATTTCAATATTAGGGGGGCTCAGCTCCCAATGAGGGATTTAACAAATATATAGGTCTATATATTTAATAATTGTTTGCATGCATGAACAATACCAATCAAGTCAATTCCTGAATATTGAATTAATTTCTAATCATTCTAAATAACCAGCTAATATTCATGAATATTCATTAAGAATATTGACAAACTTTATTTTAGGCTACTGTATTTGTCTAGATTGGAAATATGTGGGTAATATATTTTTTTAAATATTTTTTTCCAATACATGTAATGTTTTAAATGCTATTATTTCATAACTGCATTTGTGCAGTAAAATTAACTTGAATTAATATTATAACAGATTTTAGCAATTTTATTGCACTGAAGTATGAGACTCTACCGTTGTGTTGTTATTCCAAAACACGTTTATGCGCATGTGAAGGATGCTGTTTTACGTGCATACTGGGACACGAGTAAAGTACAAAGCATTGTTAACATGATAAATAACAGTTTAGCGTACAAGTGTGAAAATAGAAACATTTGGATTAGTGCCGAATGAGAGAGGAGCCCAAGTTTCAGTTTCAGCTTTGCTTTAAATAAATTAGTTTAGGCTTTAAAATATATAGTGTTGGTAGGTAATGAATGGCACTATAATTTATGTTTATTTTATACTTATATTTTTCATTCTTGTTTTGTATTGAATTTAAAGGATTTGTTGTGGAAATAACCTAAAATACATGTTTATAGCTTAATGTTTGTATTTTAGCTATATTATTTTTTAAAATGATTTTTTTTTTCCTCTCAAAAACTTAAGTCTGACCCGGTGCATGTGACATAATTACGGAATGCTAAATGATTGTGCTTTATTATTAGAAACTGCATATTTACAAATGGGGATATACGCCAATAAAACAATTATATTGTGTTCATTACTCCCACCCACACTGACTGTTATGTGCTATTATGAGGGGTCCTTGCAAAATTTTCTACCTTGTAAGTTTTAGAAAGTTTGGTTTAGACGAAGTATCTGTGATGAACTGTACACCAAATCACACCAATCTCGTGCTATAGTCAGTGCCATTGATACAGGCGTAGAAATGTATTTTACACTATATTTGCTTCTGCTTTTCAAGCGCAGAAGTGTGATAAAGGCACTGATCTAGGCTATAAAAATTCGTACGTCACGTAGAAAATATACGAGAACTTTTACGAGAAAATGTCGTTTTAACGAGAAAAGATGTTGTTTTAATTACGTCATTATTACGACATAATTGAGTGGGGAAAAAAATGCAACAAATTTTTAATTGTTTTTACAACAAATGTTATCTTTTTTAATATTTTTTATTTCTTTTTTATTCACATTTATTTGTCTGAGTTGGTATATTTTTCATAAGTGTTTGTTTGGTGGAAGTTGTTTTTTTCTTAAGTTGTTTCATGAGTTTTCATCCCGATATAGCCCCCATTGGGATTACTAATGCTTGGAGAGATTAGAGCCTTCAATTTCGAGGTCTAACTGCAGAACCGCAGAACCATACGTCACAGCAGTCAGTCAGAGGACGACAGTGCCAGGCCAGCAGTCTGAGGCTGGAAGTGGGCAGAGCAAATTTATCTTAGTAGGCATTGCTCCATTTAGAGCTTTTTAAAGTTTAAAACCATGTATATGGTTTTAATTATTTTATTATTTAATTACAATTAAAAAGTGTAATTAAAAGAAAGGGTGATGTGACACAGTGGTAAGCATGGCTCTGTCCCAACTTTTTTGGAGTGTGTCGCAGCCATCAAAATCAAAATTTATTTATACTTACAAAATACACTTAAGTTTGTCAAGTGAAAACTTTTTACTGTGGTGGTGATAAACCTTTAAACTAATATTGTGATATGCTTGAAGTTTTTTATATAAGTCCAGTGTTGATTTGAGAGGCTAAACTGAACTATTGTAATGGGTGCAACAGTAGGCCCCGACACAGGCACTGGCCCGAGACGCTCATGCCCTAGGACAGCTTATCAGAATTCTCAGCCCAAGTCGACTGGAGCCCGTTTTTTTTTTTTTTTGTTTTGTTTTTTTAATCCTCCCCATTACACAGCCTATGTGAAATATTATTCACTGACATATTGACTTAATGATAAAATCTCTTAATGTTTGTCCTGAAGAGATCAGAGATCATTTCAGTTGTTTCAGAGATGTCATGTTCTTCCTCAGTTTTATCTCAGTTATTTTTAAAATCATCATTAACTCACCCTCAAGTTGATCTAAACCTGTATGAATTTCTTTGTTGTCAACAACACAGAAGAAGAATGTTTGTCACCAAAACGTTTCTGGTTCCCATTGACTCCTATACTATATATTGTTTTCATACTATGGAAGTCAATTTTCATTTTTGTGTGAACTATACCTCCGAAGCAGCCTAATATAGCTGCTGTTGCCATTTGTGTCAATAATGTTAATCAAACATCAGAAACAAAATCACTCACTGTCCTTGACTGAATCAGTTTTGTAAAATAAGAATGAATGTATATTGAAGACTATGCCATGCATTTTTACTTAATGCAATATAATATTTCTTTTTTAGTGCTTTAAGTTTTTCAAATAGGTCATTTTCTTGTGTATCTTTGCTCTATTGCAATTCGTGACTGTTTACTTGTCTTCAGTAAGTTTGTTTTGTTTTTTAACTTTGGCTGTTTTTTTTTTTTTTTTGATACTGAAATTGGTGACAAGAATTATGAAATTTCAGTGCATCAAAAATTGTGATATATATATAAAAAAATCTTATTTAAAGCAAAAATAACTATATTGTGATATCATTATTGTGATGGGGGGCCCTGCAGTAACTCATAGCCCCGGGGCCCAGTGAGGTCTTAATGCGGCCCTGGCTACAGGACAAATAAGCTGCTGTTTCCAAACCTGCGAAATAAAGTCCTGTCAGAGAAGCTACTCCACTTCGCCGTCTTCTTATATTTCCTATTTAAAAACAAATAAGCAGTGAATTTCAATTATCTCATTACTCTGTACATTTTACAAATATTTGGGATGCAAACGGTAAGAATTTGCGATATACGCAAAATTATGTATGGAAACGGCTCAAGGGCAGATTTTTTTAGCAATGTAACAAAACTTATGCAAAAATGCATTTTTTTTAGCAATGATGTCATCACGCCATTTTAAAGGCAAACTGGATGGAAACAGCTTGGAGACAGCAAATTTCGCAAATATTTTTTGCGCATATTTGCACTGTCAATAACAAAACATCACAAAAACTGGATGGAAACTTGGCTAGTAACAGCCACTGCAGCGGAAAAGCACCATAAGTTACAAAGCAGTGACAGGGTACATTGTAATGGAGCAAAATATCAGGCTTTAAAGGGATACTCCACCCAAAAAATGAAAATTCTCTCATCATTTACTCACCTTCGTACCATCCCAGATGTATATGACTTTCTTCACACAAACACAAAGATTTTTAAGAAAATAAATAATCCATCCTTGTGAGTCCATATACAAGTAGATTGTAACCCATGTGTGTATGACAGCTGGTCAGAAGCGATGGTTAATAGTTATCTATTGTTTCACTTCATGGGGTTGTATGCTTAACTGTCAGTCACTGTGGTTTTTAATGCGAAAACGTTTTAAATACCTATGGGTCATTCCATATAAATTTAACCAGAGGTCACTACCATATAGGGCCTTAAAAATGAAGATTGCAAAAGAAAATGTTATTAAGAATGAGAATCTAGAAGGATATTATATTTATGGCACTCGGGTATGTTCAGTAAAATTGAGCTGATAGAAAAAACACGAGATTCATTTCTAGTTTTAACATTATTTGTTCTTCAGATATTCCTCTTTAAAATAAAAAAAATAAAAAATATCAGCTGTATGCAAAGTTACCCATATTTGGTTTTTGACCACTGAAAATGTGTACATTTTACCAGTTTACTCATGGAGCCGCATTAAGAGCTCCATATCTCTGGGATTGAACCATCAAGGGCCTTTAAAATGAAGATACCAAAGGAAACTTTGTTAAGAACCAGAATCTAAAAAGAGGATATTAAGATATCTTTAATACTTCTTGAGTTACAGGCATGCAAACTTGAGGCGAACAACACAAGAAGTGTTTTTTTGCGATTTTTGAACTGTCACTGTTGGCATATAATGAAACAAAGATTGCTAAAGTCAACAGATTTTACTAATAGACCTACCAATCTCTGTGTACAAATAAAATAATCATGCTGCCATCTTTATAAAGTCATTTTTACACCGCTGTAAATTGGCTCCAAATCTCAGGTGAAATTTTGACCCCCTCTACAAAATGGATTACTCAGTAAATATACATCTGTGACATTTAAAATTTTGGCTTTCATCACTATTTATGTTTGTCTTTCTACAGAAAAATATTAACAAAATCAAAAATTTGAGCCGGGGAAGTTTAAGAAATTTGGTTGTTTTGACACAGAGTGACCCTATTCATTTGTGTTATATGGACTCAGAGATGGATTATCTTTATTCTTGTTTATCTGAAGACAGTCATATGCATTTGGGATGAGTAAAAGATGAGAACTTTTTTTTTATTTTTGGGTGGACTGCCCTTAACATTCATTTCCTGTAGCTATGCTATTCCAAGACAAGCACGATTTCCAAGGATGAAGCACAGATTAGCACAAACACGACTCACTCAATTACAACAAACTGGCAAAACATGAGGGAAGGAGAACACAATAAATAGGGAGCAGAAAACATGAAGAACAGGTGAGCACAATCAGGCACCAAAGACTTCACGAGGGCTTAAACAAGGGGACATTAAACAAAGAAACATTAAACCTAGACAAGACAGACAGAACGGACAAATGAAACCCTGACAGAAACTCTTTGAGATTCAAACACACTCAGCAACAAAAATAGAGTGCAATAAATAAAACACAAATTTCTTGAGTCTTTTTATTATCAATATTTGTATCAAGGTTTTGTGGCATTATACTAGATAGATACTAGAAGTTAATTTTGAATGCATTTTGTTCAAATGTAACCTGAAGAAATCCTGATGTTCCTGTTTGAACTGGTTAAACATGATTTAACATGTTTAAACACTCACATGATCAGAAACTTCACCCTCTTACAAAACTTACCAAGAAGGGACTGACTTGTTTCTCCTGCCATTCAGACTCTCTTCTCTTTCAACAAAAGCATAAAAGAATCAGCAATCAATGAAGAAGGAAGAGAAACACACTCATTGAGGATTTTTGAGAAGTTTGTTTCTGAACAGACAGCAGATCCTTGTGATTCTTAATTTTTGAAACCATCATTCAGTAAGTGAAAGTAAAGTTTAGATTGCTGGAGCTCAAACAGTGAAATGGCTTCACTAAATGTATCTGCAGAGGAACTTTCTTGTGCCGTGTGCTGCGAAATCTTCAAGGCTCCTGTTGTTTTATCATGTAGTCACAGTTTCTGTAAAGAGTGTCTTCAACAGTTCTGGAGAACCAAGAAAACTCAGGAGTGTCCTGTCTGCAGTAGAAGATCCTCAAGAGGTGATCCTCCATGTAATCTTGTGTTAAAAAACTTGTGTGAGTCGTTCCTGACGGAGAGAAACGAGAGGCGCTCATCAGGGTCTGAGGACGAGTTCTGCAGTTTACACAGTGAGAAACTCAAACTCTTCTGTCTGGAGGACGAACAGCCTGTGTGTTTAGTGTGCAGAGATTCACAGAAACACATCACTCACTCATTCAGACCCATCAGTGAAGTTGTTCCTGCATATAAGGCAAGACAGATTTACAGATGAGGATAAACACCTGTTAAAGCTTATGTATTATATATAAGATATGAGATTATATACCAGAAATGTCAGGTATCTTATAGATTTTCTCTTTAAATTCCAGAAGGAGCACAATACAGCATTGAAGTCCTTACAAGAGAAACTGAAACACAAAGAAAGCATTAAAGGAAAGTTTGAGAAAACAGTTCAATACATCAAGGTGAGGATTGATTCTTTTGACATATTTACAAGTTTGATTAGGACAGCTTAATTGATTTGTCTGACATTATTACATGTTCCTTCATTGACTGAAACAAACACGCACACACAAGCATTTATATAAATGATGATCAAGCTCAGACTCCTCTGTCAGCACTAATGCGCCAACGCTAATCCCATTGGCTAGCATTCACCTTCCACATTTCATTTTAGCTAATTAGTTTGGGACACACTACAGACACAGAACATCTACTACTACAATACTAGTACTTCAGAAAGTTAAAGTTGTAGTTAATGAACCCACATTTACCCACTCACTCTTCATATTTCACTCTTCCAGAATAAGTTGCATCTTTGAGATGATTGAAGTGAATGTGATTTGATTTCAGTCTCAAGCCGAGCACACAGAGCAGCAGATTAAACAGCAGTTTGAGAAGCTTCATCAGTTTCTCAGAGATGAAGAAGAAGCTACCATCACTGCACTGAGGGAGGAAGAGGAGCAGAAGAAGCAGATGATGAAGAAGAAGCTGGAGGAGATCAACAGACACATCTCAGATCTTTCACACACAATCAAAGACATGGAGGAGATGATGAAAGCCAATGATGTCTGCTTTCTGAAGGTCTGATTTCAGATCATTGATTGATAGATTGATGATTGATTGAGTTCTTGATGATAAATGTTGTGTTTGTTTTGCAGGAGTTTCCAGTCTCAGTGGAAAGGTGAGTGATCTGCTCCTGTCTCTGATCTCTCTGGTTCTGATCCAAAGCCACTGCAGTTCTGACTCCTGAATGTTCTTCCAGAGTCCAGATCTCACAGCCGGATACACAGATGCCTTCTGGAGCTTTGATTCATGTGCCACGTTACTTGGGCAACCTGCCGTTCAGAGTCTGGAAGAAGATGCAGGACATCATCCAAAACAGTGAGTCTGGAGAAGATCTGTGCTCACACAAACACACACACACACTGGAAATCGCACTTGGCTAGACAGGGTTTTCATAACATAAAAGTACTATATTATTTTTTTCTAACTTAAGAGTAAACTTAAGAAGAATTCGATATTGTCACGGTCGCTGGATGCAGCACAAAGGAAAGTTGGCATGATCTAGATGCAGCAGATGCTAATCTAGATGCTAATACTTTTAATAAACTCATTAAACAAACTCAAAACTTTACAAAACACTGCAGAATCTCTGAACAACCAACATATGTAATGATATAAATGTAGAACTGACAATTAACACATGGAAACACAGGGCTTAAATAGACATGACAAACAAAGGGAGAACCTACCTAAACACACCTGAACAGAGGACTCTAATCAAATCAGTAACCATTGGAACAAACAGGCAGGGGACGGAAATAATTAGCAAAACAGAAAGCAAACCTAGATACTCAGACATGAACAGAACAGAACCAAACCAAACTCCAAACATGACAAATAGAATATATATGTGACAGTACCCTCCCCCTCTCAGAAGGCGCAACCTCGTGCCTAAATACATCCAAGGGGTGGGAGGGTGGGTGCTCTGGAGGCTGACAAGGGCATGGCTTAAGCCCTGGGTATACATTGGCCGTCCGCGGTCACACAACCCGTCAGTGTGCAGCCCAAATTTTGAGACCGCGCGTGCAACAGTCTCAGCACGGTGTGTATTACCACTAGGTGGCAATACACAAAGTACTGAGCACAATGTGCAGTCGTAGAAGAAGAATGTGTAAAGAGCGATTCATAAACAAGATGAGTAAACTCAGAAGCATGCCTTCTCCATCGTTTTTTGATTCCTGTTCTCTTGGTTATCTTCTGAACTATGTTGCAATTGTGGATGCACTATTTTTCTTCTCCAATCCTGCCCAGCGAATGTCCCGTTGATGACACAATGTCTGTGTCGAACTCATCCGCGTGCATACGTGGTTTAGTATACTTTGAAAGATGCGCAGACGCGACTGCGTGCGAGACGCGTCCGGGCTGGGAAAGTGAAGTATACCCAGGGCTTTAGTAGAACAGGAGGCCTCCAGGACGCTGGAGAGGACACTGAAGCGGACTAATGGGCTGAAGCAGGCTCTGGAGCGGTTTCATGGGCTGGAGAGGACACTGGAGCAGACTCGTGGACTCGAGAGCACTCTGGAGTGAGCTCATGAGCTGGAGAGAACACTGGAGCAGGCTCATAGGCTGGAGAGGACACTGGAGCGGGCTCATGGGCTGACATGGACTCTAGAGTGGGCTCATGGGCTGGCGAGGAATCTGGAGCGGGCTTATGGACTGGAGAGGACACTGGAGTGGACTCATGGGCTGGAGAGGACACTGGAGCAGACTCATGTGTTGGAGTGAGTTCTGGAGCGGACTCATGGGCTGGAGAGGACACTAGAGTGGACTCATGGGCTGGAGAGGACACTGGAGTGGACTCATGGGCTGGAGAGGACACTGGAGTGGACTCATGGGCTGGAGAGAACACTGGAGTGGACTCATGGGCTGGAGAGGACACTAGAGTGGACTTATGGGCTGGAGAGGACACTGGAGTGGACTCATGGGCTGGAGAGGACACTGGAGTGGGCTCATGGGCTGGAGAGGACACTGGAGCGGACTCATGGGCTGGAGAGAACACTGGAGTGGACTCATGGGCTGGAGAGGACACTAGAGTGGACTTATGGGCTGGAGAGGACACTGGAGTGGACTCATGGGCTGGAGAGGACACTGGAGTGGGCTCATGGGCTGGAGAGGACACTGGAGTGGGCTCATGGGCTGGAGAGGACACTGGAGCGGACTCATGGGCTGGAAAGGACACTAGAGTGGGCTCATGGGGAAGCTCGGGACGAGAGCAGGTACTGGGCTGAGCTCGGGACGAGAGCAGGTACTGGGCTGAGCTCGGGGGTGAGAGCAGGCACTAGGCTAAGCTTGGGGACGTGATCAGGCATATGACTCAGGTCAGGAGCTGGAGCCCTAACTGGACTCTGGTCAGGGGCTGGAGCCAATGTGTGTGCAGCCCACATACACAAAATGCCCGTGGCCATAATGGCCAGTGCTGCATCCCCAGAAGCTGACTCGAGGGCTGGAACAGGCTCTGAAATTTCCCTCATGTGAAACAGACTGGTGAGTTTCTCTCACTGGAACAGAGTGGTAAATATCTCTTACAGGAACAGACTCAGTAAGTTCTCTCAGACTTGAATAGCCTTTCTCGGTCAGGATCTTCATGAGGTAGTCAGTCATGTCACGGCCAGCCAAGTCTAGATGGAAGATGGCATGGGGCAGGGCGTATCCATCATAGATGGGCACAGTTTGGGTGACACCATTACCAGCATCCATCTTTGCTTCTGCTAGATCCAATTTTTAGGTCTGTCCTTCTGTCACGGTCACACACTCTGTGCCCTCATCATCACAGGTTTTATCCAGTTCTGAATCTTCTATGCCCTCATCATCATTGGTTCTGTACTGAAATTAAGTCATCATCGCTGGTCTTGCCCAGCATAAAGACTGTTCCATCGCCCAGTTTTGTTATTGTGTCAGCGCCGCTGGTACTGTCCAGCACAAAGACTATTTAATTAAACTTAATATAGACATTGTGTCATCATTGCTGACTCCGCCCAGCCTCCCTCTTGCACCTCCACTACAAAGTTCAGCCAGTCCTTCAGCCCCACCTCAGCTGGTTCCCTTCAGCCCCTCATCTTCTCCCCTATCATCTTGCTGTGTGGATAAGTCTCGGGTCTGGCGGGCACCAGCTTCGTCCCAGCAGGTGGATCCCCCAGCTTTGCCTCGGCCACTGATCCTGTCACTCCACCTTGGCCCGTCGACCTGGTGGCTTCACCTTGGCTTCTCCCTCCCTCGGCTCTACCAGAGACCCTCGGCCTTGCGGCTCCACCAGCCTCCCTCATCTCTCCGGCTCCACCTTGGTCAGCTGTCACTACTTACGAGCAATCCGCTGTGCTCTGTCTCCACACCCCTTCAGCACCAGCCGGCTCTGCCTTCCCTCCGGCTACGCCTTGGTCCTCGGTTGCATCCGCTCCGCCTTAGTCCTCGAGCACTCAGACGCTCAGTGCCACGGCTCCGCCTAGGTCTCCAGTGCCAACAAATTTTGAGTAAACCACGCTTGAGAAATTTAAGGCAATCAGTTAACAGTTAACACACTGTAAAAGTATTGCCTTGGTTTAACTCTAAAATAATTGAGGCAATTATTTGCATTGGAGTTTTGAGTATTTTGAATTATATGATGTATTTTAAAAAACAAAGTTCAGGAGGAGCACGTTCAGATAATTAACCTAATTAACACAGGAGGACCACATTCAGTTAATCAACTAAATTAAAGAGATAAGACGTATACATCAGACAGTTTTCCAGCATCCCTCTACCACCCCATCTCCTCACTTCTAACTATTCCTCTCCCCACCTGGGATGGGAGGAGTACTCTGGGTTCGGGCCAAATTCCGATCCCTCCCCCCTCGGAAAGCACGCATAACCTTCACTCTATTTAATTATATGTAAGTGTGAACTTGTGAATTACTGATCATTAATATATGGATATATATTTACTTTCTGTAAGGAATATAAGAAAGTATTGTTATAACATGTTGTAATTAGTATATTTGAGAACTTATTTAGAATTTTTTAAGAATCACAGGAACATTCAAAATTTTCTATTCTTCAGAAGATTTTCATGAATCCTGAATCCATTTTGAAAGGGTTTCTTGAAGAAGAGCTGCTTCATGTTTCTTAATTTTTCCATGTTTCAGAAACACAATGATGAGGCTCTGTTTAGCTAATTTGTTTACCAGAAGAACCTGTTTCAGTTACACACACCACAGAGATTTTATTACACCTTAAGTCAAACAAACCAGACAGTAACAAAGTTTTTTAAACAAATACACCCACATTAAGACCCAATGTAATGAACATGATCAGATGATGCTGAACAGAATTTGTACAGATACAGTTTTCATCTCAACAGCTCTGATTGTTTGATTGTGATTTTAACTTTTCCAAATTATCATATCTCATGATGACACACAAATGTTTGAATAACACATTTAATGTGTGTAGTTGATGCCATTAAACACTGATAATAAAAGAGTATGTAACTAAGAACACTGACTGTGAGGAAAATGTCTGATCACAGTTTGACCAATAGGACGTGTCATAATTCATAATAATCTGTGTATTCGGTTGACTCTTGATCATTATATGAACATCAGAATAAAAACAGCTGTTGACTGTGTCTCATCAGCTCCTGTGATCCTGGATCCAAACACTGCAAATCCACGTCTCGTCATGTCTGATGATCTGACCAGTGTAAGATGGAGCGAGAACAAACAGCCGCTTCCTGATAATCCAGAGAGATTTGACATCTACGAGTGTGTTCTGGGGTCAGAGGGTTTTAACTCAGGAACACACTGCTGGGATGTGGAGGTTAAAGAGAGTTCAGCCTGGAGTCTTGGAGTAACTACAGCATCAAACCACAGGAAGGGATGGGACAGGAACACTGATGTCTGGTGTGTGCAGTATGGACTGGGTGAGCGGTTTGGTTTTCATGTTGAACAGAAGCTTGATCGTGTGAGAGTCGATCTGGACTATGACAGAGGAACGGTGTCATTCTCTGATCCTGTAACTAAAACACATCTACACACATTCACAACCACCTTCACTGACACAGTCTTTCCATTCTTCTGTACTCTTTACCCTCTCAGGATCTTACCGGACAATAGTCAGTAAACGTTACACCTGTAGGTCATCATGTTTCCAATGTTTGTATATGTAAAACTTCTCATAAATGCTCTTAAAGGGATAGTTCACCCAAAAATGAAAATTCTTTCATCATTTACTCACCTTCATGTTGATCCAGTCCTGTATGAGTTTCTTTCATCTGCTGAACACAAAAGAAGATATTAAAAAGAATGTGGGTAACCAAACAGTTTCTGGTCCCAATTGACTTCCATGGTATTTTTTCTATGTTAGTCTATGGGGACCAGAAACTGTTTGGTTAACCACATTCTACAAAATGTAAAGGACGTGACGCTTTCCGCCATCCTCGCTAGTTTTGATGATGATCCAGAATCCAGCAGAACTCCCTGGAGTTTTGTCCATGCTGTGTCTGAAGGAAGAACAGAGAACAACGTTTTCAACTCCACAAAAGCCGCATTAGCACTGCAGTTTATTAAGGATGCCACTCCGGTTTAATCAGTTCAGTTATTTACAGCAGTGACAAACAAATTCTACAACATTCAGTCACCAAATTCATATATATTACTTGTCTGGACCAGGGTTTTAATTGGGGTCTGAAGACCACCATGGGACCGCAAGGAAATTCTAGGAGGCCCGTAAAAAATGTTTAAAGAAAAGTTTAAAAAAATATTTAAATAAATAAATTAGAAATAATAAGATTAATATAAATGAACAAAAATAGATTTGTTTGAATAGAGTGAATGAATGAATATAATTAATATAAATTAATAAAAAATAGATTTAATGGAATAAATAAACAGATTAAAATAAATAAATAAAATTATAGTAAAATAAATAGAGTAGGAGGTTCTCTAAATGTTTAGAGAAAAAATGTATAAAAATCAATATTAAATAGTAAGATAATATAAATATAAACAAATAAACAAAAATTTGATTGAATTGAATAAATAAATAACATTAGATTAAAATAAACAAATAAATACATAAAAATAAAATTTAGGGGTAAAATAGGGATCTGTTTATTTTTCTCTATCTCTCTAAAAAAATGCTGGGTTATATATATATATATATATATATATATATATATTTTTTTTTTTAACCCAAATGATGGGTTCAGGCTGTTGGGTCATTTTATTGGTGTTATACGTGTATGTTCAGTTTGGTTTCATTTTACTGTATTCTCGCCTTGTTTTGCCTGCCTGTGTTCCCTAATTAGTTTCCTTGGTTGTTAATTAGTTCCACACACCTGTCTCTGTTCAGTTGATTACCCTCTTTGTGTATTTAAGCTCAGTTTCCTTTGTTTCATTGTCCGGTATCATCTTTGTTTTATGTGTTTTGTGATAGTTTGCTCCTGTGATCTCATATGTTACCTTGTGGATTAATAAAGAAGTGTTTGTTTGGATTCTACTGTGTCGTGTGATTACTAGCAAGGTAATTGGGTTCTTTTTAATATTTTTACCCAGGTGCTGGGTCATTTTTACTGTCAGCACAAGTGATGAACCCCCTCACATACCTACCCAGTGCTGGGTCGATTTAACCCAATGTTGGGTAGTCTGTGCCAAACCAGTTAAAACTTTACATTTGTCAAATTCATTTTATTACTGTACGAATAGGAAAACATCTGTATTCTCACATTTGACCTTTTTTGTATATGTACAACTAGAAGGAAAAGGAAGAAGGAAGGAGAATAAAATTCTTCCTTTACATTGAAAAACTGTATACACTTTAAAAAACAACTACAACTAACATGAAACCAAACTTAATAATTTATAAAAAAAAAAAAAAAAATTACTCAAAAAATGAATTAGCTCCAACTACTTGAATGTGAGCACTGCCTGGAACCAATTACTCTGATCTATTTCAGTTCGTTTCCACAGCTATCATAGCACATGCTAAATGTAACTTATTTAGCATATAAATTTAATGAACAAGTATGATATTACTAGGAAGTATGAGGAAGTATGACCATTAGCCCGGTTCTGTCAACACTGCATTGGCTCCCTATTAAACAACAAACTTGCTACTTACTTACAAAGCACTAAATGGTTTAGCTCCCTAGTAAAATATCTAGCTTCCGCCAGAGCGCTTTCCATATTCTACTTACGAAGAAAGTCTTGCAGTTCAAATAGTTTACGCTACATCCTACTCCTTCCCTATTCAACTTACAGAAAAAGCGTAACGTTAATTTACGCGATGCCAGTTTACACTTTCTAACTTGAATACAGAATATTTTACTTCATAACTTGTTAAGTACGGATATTTTTTTTCTTTACATAAATGCATCGTTTCACTTCAAAAGGACTTTATTAACCCCCCGGCGCCGTGTGGAGTACGTTTATGATGGGTGGATGGAGACACTTTCTTCAGCTCATACTCGTTTGGTAACCTCATACTGCCATTATAAAGCTCGGATGCGTCAGGATATTTATTAATATTTCTCCGATTGTGTTCATCGGAAAGAAGAAAGTCATATACACCTAGAGTGGCTTGAGGGTGAGTAAAGCTTGGGGTAATTTTCATTTGAAATCCTTTCACATCGGGGTGTAGTTTCAATCCAGGCGGAAGTTTAGATGTGTGTGAGGGAATTACTGCGTGACGGCAGAACTTTCGGGAATGACCCTATTATTACAGGACTTTCGGGAATATTTAAAATTTGTTATAACAGGGTACACAATTTTAAACATTCCCTTAAGTTAGCCGTCACGCAGTAATTCCCAAAAGTAATACTGTATGTGCTATATAACTTAAATAGCACATACAGAATTACTTTAATTTACCGTTAATAGCATGTGACTACCATGAAGCCGATAACGGTTTCTCTTTGTTGCTAAAATGTGGCTTATCTTTAGCCGAAATTATACTTGGCTTAGCTTATGAATATTAATTTTGACGCTCTCAGTGGCTCTGGTGACGCTCTAGTGAGAAAAGGAAGAACGTCAGCACGTCAAACTTAATATTCATTAGATAAGCGTTTCCACGTGTTTTGCTCCTCTATCGCTTCTAGTTTTACACTTCCGCTGTTCCATGTGTCTGTTTTCGGTCACAGATACTGGGATACAGCAATGGCTACTAAACGTCAAAATGAGAATCCTCCTGAGCCCGTTACAACAGCAAAGAAAACCAAAACACACGAAAGCGAGTTTAATGGCACTGTCTTTAAGTCCATGCTAAAGGATTCATCCAAAGCGCTGAAGGGTGAGTGTTGTCCAGCCGTCTGCTTACAGCACAAACCGCTCATGTGTTGATTTGTACAGTTTAATGTGAAAATGCTCGATTCGTGTACATTGTTGATCAGTAATCTTATTTAAATTGTAAATATCACGATTCCAGTGTTCATCACCCCAGACTTTTATTTTGTTTTCATAGTTTGTTGTGCATAGACGCTTAGAATTGCCAGTAATTAGTCAAAAATGCAGAACAATACTAAATTATTATTTATCCATACATAAATACACACATGTTTATTATGTGTGTGTGTGTGTGTGTGTGTGTGTATATATACATAGATAAGATTAGATTTAAATATGTACATCTATGTCTATGCATGTCTATGGACATACATGAGATTATTTGGATGACAGTGTCTAAGAAAAGAAATGTTATGGTATATTAACATACTTCTTTAATGTCATGTAGGTTTGGAGACCTTCATAAGAATTGCGAAGAAACTTCCATGTCCAGACCTCTATGATGTAGTCGAGGGATACATAAAAATCTCCGTTGAATGTTCAGAAATTTTTGCATTACTGGAGGAGGAAAATAAGTCAGAGTCTGAAGTAAGTCACGCATTAGGATTTTGATTTATTTGTCTGTTAGTTTGTTTATTTATTTCATTATTATTATGATTACACTTTATTTCGGTGGTCCACTTTAGACATTCTGCTAACTATAAGTAACTTTGAAACTACTTCAGCTAATTCTCATTAGACTGTTAGTAGACTGTTAGGTTTGGATTAGTAAAATGACGACGTACTTTCACATTTACTTATAGTCAGTGAATGTCTCTTGGGGAGCATCAAAATAAAGAGCAGATATTAAGCAGACCGTTTACTAATACACTAATGAATGATTGTTGACGTAGTTGTTTAGAGGTAGCATGTCTAAAGTGGATCAAAATAAAATGTTACCATTATTATTTTAATATAGCCAGGTTTGTTGAACAGTTTTGTTGCCTTGTGGTTTGATGTTTACTGTAAACATGAAGAAATGTGTTTTATTGCAGGTATATTGCTGTGTTCAAATTGTAACACTGGTGTACTTTTTACTGCACACCATTAACCGAATAATGCCTTTTTAATGAATAGTAAAAGGAAACAAAATGCAATAAGAAATAAGTATTTCAAACAGTAGTATGCAACGCTGTGATCAGGATGACATTACTGCTAATTTGAACATAATTTGGAAATTGTCATCTTGGAAATAAACATGGACATTTATAAAGTTTAAAGTCAGAATTGCGAGTTATAAAGTCAGAATTACGTGATATAAAGTCAGAATTGAGAGTTAGAAAAACTCGGAATTGCGAGATTGAAGTCAGAATTGTGAGATATAAAGTCAGAATTACGTGATATAAAGTCAGAATTGCGAGTTACAAAGTCAGAATTGAGAGAAATAAAGTCAGAATTGAGAGTTATAAAGTCAGAATTACGTGATATAAAGTCAGAATTGAGAGTTACAAAGTCAGAATTGAGAGAAATAAAGTCAGAATTGAGAGTTATAAAGTCAGAATTACATGATATAAAGTCAGAATTACGTGATATAAAGTCAGAATTGAGAGTTATAAAGTCAGAATTGAGAGTTATAATTCAGAATTGAGAGAAATAAAGTCAGAATTGAGAGAAATAAAGTCAGAATTGAGAGTTAGAAAAACTCGGAATTGCGAGATTAAAGTCAGAATTGTGAGATATAAAGTCAGAATTGCGAGTTATAAAGTCAGAATTGAGAGTTATAAAGTCAGAATTGAGAGTTATAAAGTCAGAATTGAGAGTTATAAAAACTCGGAATTGCGTGATATAAAGTCAGAATTGCGAGTTACAAAGTCAGAATTGAGAGAAATAAAGTAAGAATTACGTGATATAAAGTCAGAATTGAGAGTTATAAAGTCAGAATTGAGAGTTATAAAAACTCGGAATTGAGAGAAATAAAGTCAGAATTGAGAGAAATAAAGTCAGAATTGAGAGTTATAAAGTCAGAATTGAGAGTTATAAAGTGAGAATTACGTGATATAAAGTCAGAATTGAGAGTTATAAAGTCAGAATTGAGAGTTATAAAGTCAGAATTGATAGAAATAAAGTCAGAATTGAGAGTTATAAAAACTCGGAATTGTGAGATATAAAGTCAGAATTACGTGATATAAAGTCAGAATTGCGAGTTACAAAGTCAGAATTGAGAGAAATAAAGTCAGAATTGAGAGTTATAAAGTCAGAATTACGTGATATAAAGTCAGAATTGAGAGAAATAAAGTCAGAATTGAGAGTTATAAAGTCAGAATTACGTGATATAAAGTCAGAATTACGTGATATAAAGTCAGAATTGAGAGAAATAAAGTCAGAATTGAAAGAAATAAAGTCAGAATTGAGAGTTAGAAAAACTCGGAATTGCGAGATTAAAGTCAGAATTGTGAGATATAAAGTCAGAATTGCGAGTTACAAAGTCAGAATTGAGAGAAATAAAGTCAGAATTACGTGATATAAAGTCAGAATTGAGAGAAATAAAGTCAGAATTGAGAGAAATAAAGTCAGAATTGAGAGTTATAAAAACTCGGAATTGCGAGATTAAAGTCAGAATTGCGAGTTATAAAGTCAGAATTGAGAGAAATAAAGTCAGAATTGAGAGTTATAAAGTCAGAATTGATAGAAATAAAGTCAGAATTGAGAGTTATAAAAACTCGGAATTGCGAGATTAAAGTCAGAATTGTGGGATATAAACTAAGGTAATTGCGACTTTTTATCTCACAATTGTTATTTGCGAGAAAAAAGAAATTGTGAGTCGATATCTCGGAATTCAGACTTTTTTTATTGGAAATAAACTCGGTAAGAAGTCGGAATTACATCTTTATTTTATTTTAATTCTGTGTCGGAAACATGCTTCCATACAGCCATCATTAGATCTTCTCTCTCCACAAAGAATGTAGTTTGGCATTGATGATTAGCATCATAATCACAAACTGTGTTTAATGTCTTTTGTAGCTGGCTCTGATATTTCAGAGTCTAGAAATGATTTTGCTGCGGACGGCCAGTGATCTGTCTCAGCTGAGCATGGTGGGCTCCAACATCGTTAGGAAGACTGTCACCAGTCACATGAAGCTTCTGCTCTCCTCTCTATATTCTGAGGATCATGGGTATTTATTACACAAATCCTTGTCTTGTTAGATTTTTGCTTGTTTAACATTTACAAATGAACAATGCATTGATTTCATAATCATCTTTGTAGGACTTTATCTTCATTGTTTTCATGTACAGCAGGCAAAATTAACCTCTTAAACTTTTTGAAAATGCACTTATTGTGGTTTGCGTACCCACTTTTTTTGAACAGGTTTGTCCGTCAGTGTCTGTGTTTGCTGTCTGCTCTGGTGTCTCAGGGTGCGGAGGCGGCGAGGGACGTCTTCAGTCAAATGCAGTTCAGCAAAGGTCTCTCTAGCCTCGCTCAGAGAAAAGACAAATCGGTAAGTGCTTCGCAAACTGCAAATTTTCAGAGAGCTGTCTAACCTTCCTATAGAAAGCAACGTTATTACCACTTTCAAGGTCCAGAAAGGTAGTAAAGACATCATTAAAATAGTCCATGCGACTACAGTGGTTCAACCTTAATGTTACACTCTAAAAAAATGCTAGGTTGAAAAAAAGACAAACCCAGCAATTGGGTTGTTTTAACCCAGCAACTGGCTTAAATGAAGTTTTATTTAACTCAACTATTGTTTAGAATTACTGTATTGCTTGCTTAAAATGAACCCAAAGTATGTTGGAAATTAACATTTATTAAAATGTTTAATAAACATTTATTAAATTGCTTATTAGGCTAATAAACATTCACCTTTTGATTATTATTGTTGCCTCTAATAATTATGTGTCTGATTTTTAATTTCCAACCTATTTTGGGTTCATTTTAAGCCAGTCATATAGTCATTTTTAAACAATAGTTGGATTAAATAAAAACATTTAACCCAACCGCTGGGTTTGTCCATTTTCAACCCAACTTGGGTTGGGTCTTTTTTAGAGTGATAAGAGCGACGAGAATACTTTTTGTGCACAAAAACAAACAAAAATAACGACTTTATTTAACCATTTCTTCTCTTCCATGTCAGTCTCCTGCACTGTTGACGTAGTGAACGCAGTGCAGCGCTTCCGTCAGAACGCTGGCTCAGGATTGACAATTTTAACAATGTCTTTACTACCTTTCTGGGCCTTGAAAAGTGCAATGATGTTGCAGTCTATGGAGGGTCAGAGAGCTCTCGGATTTCATAAAAAAATCAGAATTTTGTGTTCTGAAGATGAACAAAGGTCTTGCGGGTTTGGGACGAATTGAGAGTGAGTAATTAATGACAGAAATTTAATTTTGGGGTAAACTAACCCTTTAAGTCAAAATGCATTTATATAACGTTTTTTTCCTAATACACATGGTTTCAAAGCAGATTTACAAATTTATATTTTAAATGTTGCAATGAGACAAGCAATCAAGCTGTTAAGATAATGTATGTGTATGTATGTGGATAAAGTTGGACATATTTATATAAAGAGTTGGGCGATAATATAGTTGCATTTTGCTGCAAAATACGAAATCAGGGAATTGCGATGTGCAATATATTTTACTTTACATATAGTATACTGTATGTATGCAAAAAGTTGGATATAATATACAGTACTGTGCAAAAGTCTTAGGCCACCACCAGCTTTGTTGTTTTAGTAATGTTTTAACTTTGACCATCCATATTTATTTTTTGGTCTTTATTTTGATACAATCAGAAAATAAAGGATATATGTACACAAAATGTAAAAAAAAAAAAATTGGAACAAAATGGCATCTTAAAGCAAAAAGCAGTATTTAGTGTGAACTCCTGGACTTCTTCCAGTTTCTCAAAGAAGAAACTTCTCATCAGATTTTGAAAGTTTTCTTGGCCTTCCAGTCCTTTTCTGTTCCATTTAGGTTTAAGAGAGCCGGTTCCTGCTTTTCCTCAAGTGTAAGGGGAGGTCACTAAATACTTAGCCTATAGAAGTAATTTTTTGGGAGTTTTTTTTCTCTGTTTTTTAGTACTGCATACAAATTTCCAGTATTTTCTGGTTATATTCTAATAAAGAGACTGAGAAATAATTATATATGGTCATAAAGAAAAATAATAGCCATATTTATAACTTTATAAACTATAATAACTAGCTTCCGGCAGATAGCCGTATGCATCAATTTACAACGAAAGAGTGACCTTTGATGCGATTTAGGAGTATCATAAGATTAGACGCCTCTCACGGCTCAAACAAATAGAGCTGGGCAACAAACTCAAACTCATCTTCTCTTATATTGAAATCGTGACATTTCTTTTTACAAATTCTCATTTTAGACTTCTAATTCATGACCGGTGTTTTGTTTTTCTCTATCCTCTGCGCTTCCGCGTTCATCAATACGTCATGCGTCGGTATGAATTACTTTTATGATGGATGGATGTGCTTTTTTTGGGCTTCAAAATCTCACGCCCCCTTCACTACCAAGAGTCCTTTTAATATCTCTGGTGATAATATAGTTGACATTTTTCGACGATATAACAATCAAGCAGTTGAGGTTTGCTGTATAATACAGTACATACCACTGAACATGAGTGTACTGTATGTAAGGTTGGATGAACTTATAGTAGATGTATAATTTGCTCTTTCATGCAATTGTAATAACTGTGTTAATTTTCCAGGGAAAGCCAAATGTGAGAATGGCTTACATTCAGTTTGTCCTTTCATTCCTGATGTCTGGAGACAATACAACTATTGGCCAGATACTGGACACTAAAGGTATAAATGACTGAATCTGTGTGCGTTATGAATTTTGCTTTTGAGTTGTCTTAAATAATTTTTTTTTCTGCTGCTCTTTAGATTTCTTGTCTGAAATCTTGACCAGTGGTCTTACAGAAGATAGATTATCCATTGTAAACCTGATTCTATCCACCCTACAAACCAGAGTAAGACCCTCCGCTGTGAATGCCGTTTACCAATGTGAGATGCTGTGTATAACTGTCATAACCGTTTACAATATTTGTCCATAGGTCGTGCAGAATAAGACCATCACGAAAACTCAGAAAGTGCGTTTCTTCAGTCCTTCCATTCTGAGACAGATAGCCTCTCTCTATAAATGGAACGGGATTGTGGATGTCCGCATGGATGAGAACGAGGTACAATGGATGCTTTGGACACACTTGCACTCAATGACACAATCTCTGACTCTTTTGTCAATATGCTTGTGTCTGTAGATACAGTCTGCAACACGTCATATACTTAGGCCGTGATTTAGTGAGGGGAAAATCAAATCCTGCTTAAAATACTTATTCATTTCTACAGTTATCCAATAGATTTGACTGTATTAGAAAGATAAATATGATATATTTAAATGGCTGACAAAATAATATTTTATTGCTCAATCTGAACCACACTTTTAAGGCGCAATTTTTTTGTAATTTTCCTCATGGAAATGCATGAGTAACTTTGGAAACCGGGAATTATTTTCCTTATGAGTGGGAAATAGGGCATCACTATATTGACAATAACCATGATATTTGAAAAAATGAAATATTTATATTATGTTAATAAAACACATATAGGGCCCTATGATTTCCGTGATGCAGAAAATGCGAACAGAATCGCAGAATCCAGTCATAAAAATGGAATTTACTGTATAACGTGGAATGTCATGGAATTTGCCAATTTTTGATAAATAAATAAAAAGTAGGTCAGTACACTTAAATCTAATCATGATATAGAGTAGTGTCCGTGAACATTTAACCGCAAAAAGACTAAAGAAGTATTAAAACTTTTTTAAGGAATAATCACAATTTTTTGTTGTTTTTATTTTAACAGTAAAGCTCTGTTTTGTGGCACTTTGTTTGACAAAAAAGTTTGTTTAATGTCATATGATTAAATTAATGTTTTATGCCTTTATTTGATTGCCAGAAAAATTTAAATACACAACAGAATTTGTAATTTAAATAAATAATTAAAATAAATTTTGTTTTTATGAATTCAATTAATTTGACATGATTATTAAAATTTAATTAAACCATAAAAAATTGAATCCAGAAAACTTAAAACAGAAAACACAGAATCTGGTCAAAGGAAAACGAAATTTGAAAAAAATGTATTCCATAAGCCCTGAAAATGTAATTTTTGTTAAACTCTTAAAATTTTTTGATAAATTGTACAAGTTTCATGATTTCAATTATTTAGACATGATTTTTGATTACTAAAATTTAATTTAACCATTAAAATGGAGTTGTAAAAAAAAAAAAAAAACGGAATCCAGAAAAATTAAAATGGAAAGAACAGGATTTGGGAAAAAATAAAACGGATTTCATAAGGCCCTATACATACGATAATATTGTAAGATGAAGAGGAAGGTATGGTTACAAACTTTCTCTCCAGTTCTTTAGACTGAGATTTGTTGGCTAAAAAATAAGTTGAAGATGAATTTGCCTGATGGCATTATTTATTAATTTGTCTTTAAATATTGCAATAATATTATTATTGTGAATTATTTTGTCCACGATAATCGTGGCGTGAAAATGACCCTAGTGGGAAACATTGTTTCCTCTAGACAATAAAAAACGTCACTGGTAATAATAATAATTTAATTCTACCTCTGAAATTCTATTTTCCAATTTCCAATATTATTAACCAATAATGCCATTATTATCTAACATGTTTCACCCCTTATTATCCAATCAAACTCTGATGGATAACATGAACTCTTGTCCTATATTTCCCACTGAATGTTCTGTTTAGCTAGACAGGGCATCACATTACAAATGTTTAGTACATTGCGAATGGCTTTTCATATTGTCGTTTAAGTTTTTGTATTCATAATTAACATCTTTTGGAAACAGAACGATGAAGAGGCAGGGAAACGTATAGTGAGGGAGCTGGTGCATAACTTCCTGCTGGACATCTGCTGCTCTCGCAAAAATGGGATCAGTTTCCATGACCCGAGCCTGGGCACCGCTGGAAGGTAAGTCCTTGAGATGTTCATGTTGTCATTCTTACAGCTACAGTTTATTTTTTAGTTTATTTAACAAGGACAATAGGTAGTCCATGACTGTCCCAGAATTAGGATAGGAAACTTGTGGATTATTGCAGAAAATAAGCTAAGCTCTTTCAGTATTTATTTAAAAACTATTTTCCTGAAAGTTCAAGTTATAATAGTTTGAAAGAACCTGATTATCAACACAATGAGGTTGTAAAAAGACTAGTGAGTAGATGAGTCAACCTGTTCAGACGTTTAATGTCCTCAACAACCTTTGTAGTCCCATTTATCCATTTATTAGCAAGTAAAAAGCTTTACAGAAATCACAAGGGGGTACGAATGATGTATTTTATGTCATTGAATCACATGTAAATATCTTTTCTGTGTTTTGGCCTACAAAAATACATCATCCCTGCAGCACTCTTGGTGTGCATCACTTGAACACGAAATTAGAAATTATCCCTATATAATATGCTTACTGTTTTATTGACTTGCCTTAGTAAAACATGACTATACCAGCACAAATTCTTCTCTCAAGCTAAAAAGAAACAATAGACTGTGCCCAAAACACTCTCCCCCTTATCTTCATCGTCCTTGTGCTTGTATCACCCTGCTGTATCCAGAGCAGGAAACATTGTTCTTCTGCAGTTCCTGGTGAGGCTGAAGCAGGCGACAGAGGACGAGATGGTTGCAGATCTGGTTGTTAGTGTTCTGAAGGCCAGTCCTGATATATTGACCAGATACTTCAAAGAAACCCAGTTCTCATTCTCTCCACGAATCGCGAAAGCCTGGCAGGACAACATCACTCTGCTCAAGAAAGTGAGTCTGGTTCCTTTGTATATCTTTTGGTTGCTTTTTGTGATTTGTATCAGGTGGTGCAGTGCTTATATTTCATTTGGCATGTAATGGGGGCAATTCATGTCTTAATTGTATCGTACATACTTTCGCCTTAACGGAACTCACAGATGCCGCTTACTCAAGGTTTGATGTTGTTACAGATCTATGAGGCTCAGCCGGAGGTGTCCAAGGCTTTCCAGACGAGTGAAATGATTCCTTTACCTCGTCTGCTGTCCATGGTGATGGTCACATCTCTCCCTTCAGTGTGCAATAAAGTCTTCTTCACTCAAGGTCTCAATGTAAGTGATGGATTCAACCAATCACATCATCACAAGTTGTATACAACATGAAAAAAATGAACCTCATTGGTTCTTACTGAAGCTCAAACTTGCTGCGCAACACACGAGAATGAACCTTGGTTCTTGCACGTTAAGCAAGCATGTTTGAGCTTTTGTTTAATGTGAGATGATGAATGCTTGAGTTAATAAAAAAAAAAAAAAGCGCATACTAACTCCAGACTTGTTAATCTTGTCCACTATAATCATTCCTTCACTTAATGTAATCTTAAAATGATTTGAAACATTTCTTGTTGCTCTAATAGTTACCCAACGTGGTGGTCCAGCACACAATACTTTCCCTCCTGGCATTTATTCTCAAGCGAGCTCAGAAGAACATTGAACACTGCCTGGACAAAACAGCCTGGGAGAGTTCGGACATTTACAGCCCTGCCGTGATGGAGGAGTTTGTGCAGCTTTACAGAGAGGCGCTGAGCAAGGTGAGGATGATGGGAAAACAAGTGGAATGGAAGTGTTTAAACTCCTTGCTGTGCAGCTGAGGGAATAAGGAAACAATCAGTATTTATCCTTTTGGTGTCACAGATTCTACCAGATATGGTGTGTGTTGTTTCCAACTGGCAGTCGCTCTCAAAAGAGAAGGAAGATGTAGCAAAGACGAAGAACACGGAACAGAATGAGAGCAAAGAACACCGTAATCAAATATTTAACTTTTTTTTTTAATACTGTAGACTTGCTGTTGTTGTTCACATACTTATAAATATGAAATGCTTTTTCTCCAACAGCGCGGCAGGATGATGCACAGGTCATCCTGGTGAAGGCTCTGCTGCTTCAAGTGATGTGTTTGTATCAGCGGGTGGTGCCTCACCTTGTCAGCCAGAGCAAATTCGATTTCAGCAAACTCCTGAAAGGTACAACACATCAGCTAAAACCAGATATAACACATACAGTGCATAACCTGCTATGAAAGGAGCAAATTACTTATTGAAACATTTGCAGGCATTGTGACGGAGAGGGGAATGAAACAGGAAATTCCTCCAATTCTACAGTATCAAATTCTTCAACTTGCTCTTGAACTTCCTGCAAGCAAATTCTCCTGGTTCCGTGTTCAGGTAAAAACATTTCAAGAGTTTGGTTCCAAAACGCTATGAATCCATTTTGATTAATTTGAGTAAAAAGGTGTTTTCTTTACCAAGAAAGCGGCAAGATGAAAACCACTATTTTCTGTTTCAAACTTTCACATCACATCTTTTGGTTATAAAAACATAAAAAGTTCAAATCTACATTTTGATTTTCAAAGGTTTATTATAAAAACGGATTATTTTTCCCCCAGAATGCAATAAATCCATGACACGTTTTTTTTTTTTTTTCAAAATGCAATTAATCCATCAATATAAAAGTTATTTTTCATATTGAAAATATGATTCGCATATATGACAGCCTCTGAACTTTGTCAATACTAATCTTATATACAGGCATTTGACTAAAAATACATTCAGTCGTCGCTCCCAAAATGAATTCAACGGGTCATCTTGTTAACGTTATAAATGATTTATGTCTCTGTTTGTCATTACCGATTAAAGCAGTGGTTCCCAACCTTTTGTCCATGAAGCCCCCCCTACCAGAAGGTGGTGCTTATAGAAAAGCAGCAATACACTGCAAAAATGCTTTTCTTACTTTGTATTTAAATATCTAAAAAATCTTAAATCAAGATGCTTTTACTAGATAAGTAAAATGACATAAGAGATTTTTTCTTGTTTTCTGGGAAAAAAATCAAAATGATGTGAGTTTTTGCTTAAAAGAAGCTAAATTATCTGCCAGTGGGGTAAGAAAATAATCTTGTTTCTGTTTGGGACAGTAACAAGAAACAAGATTTTAAACAGAAACAAGATTATTTTTCTTACCCAATTTTCTTACCTTTATACAAAAAGGTTTTTAGTATCCATGTTTGACCTCAAAGCATATAAACTCTTGCGCCCCCCCGCCTCGAACTCTGGCACCCCCCCTAAGGGGGGCGTGGACCCCAGGTTGGGAACCACTGAATTAAAGACTATCTGATGCAGCCACATGGTTAAAATAAACACATTTGCCAAGTACATTGGTATTAAAAACGGCTTTTAAAAACTGTCCATGATGCAGTTTTTGGGACCGTGACAGAAGTTTGATGCTGTCGTGGAACAAGCAACAGCCGGCATTTTTCCTCCTCCCGACTCGAGTGCCTCATCTTCTTAATCTCCTCACGTAAATGATTAGATTGCGATGACTTATGTTTCTTCCCCACCGCAGAAACCACCACAGGTTCATCAATGCCGTCAAAATTATTGATTACAAAGTACAAAGCAGATAAGGAAAACTAGGATGCCGGGTGTATTCAGGGCGCCGCCATTACTGTTTACAGTGCATGGAATGGTGCGCTGTGATTGGTTGAGCGGATATGTTGTGTTCTGCAGAGAAGGGAGAGTGGCGTTTGTCGTGTTTTGGAAATAAAGGGAGAAAACATGACAGAATAACATGACGGATATCGCATTTTGCGCAAAATTAAAAATGACTTTTCAATACCGACCAGATGCAATACTGATTTTGGCGGAAACTCATTTTTTTTTTTTTTTAAAAGTGGCATTTATTGTGTTTTTGGAAACAAACTCTTCATTTATTCTTGGGTGCTGTGTTTGTATGTTAGCTTGACAGTCACATTATTCAGGTTTACGTCTCCATATTTCTTTTCTATGGTTGGTTTAGTTGCTGATGCTTTTCAGATTATTTATTAGGTTTCTCGTGAGTTGAAGATTTTCATCTTTTTTTTTTTTTTTTTTTTTTTTTGTCAAACAGGAACTGGCAGATCCAGATCTTGAAAAAGGAGAGAAATCTGTCTTCTATTTGTTACTTAAGATGTTTGTAAGCACTAACAGTAGCTACTTGAAGACCTCAACCAGGATGCTGGTCCTAAAGGTGAGTTTACTTCACACCCCTTTGATAATTGCTTAACAATAAATAAATAAAAAGAATTGTAAATAATTTATTATATCATTAAATATTTGATTACAATTTAAAGATAATTTATTTTATTAATTATAGTATAGTTCACCCAAAAATAAAAATTATTTTATTTACTCGCATCCTTGTCATTTCATGATTCACAATGCTGTTATTCTTTATACTATTTGTAAAACTGTACAACTGTGTAATACTATGTAATGCAACTAGTGAAACAAGATTTTAAAAAAATATTTAGGACGAGACTTTATTTGATCAAAATCAAGTAAATGGGGTCAATTTTAAATTGATGTGGTTGAAAAATGGATAATTGACTTTAAAATGTTGCAAAATCCTCTTAAAAAGTGTCTAAAAATGTCAAAAACAAAATGATTGTGTTTAAAAAAAGGAAAAAGTCAAAAAGAAAAACAGTGGGGGTTTTGCGCAACAAACTTCTGTATTCGGTAAAGCGGGCCGCATCGTTTCTGGTTCAGGTCTTTTGTATGTGCTTCGGTAAATATAGAGCCGTTTTATTTGAGATGCCTTCAAAGCGAGCAAAGATGTCCATCGTATATGCAGATTGATGTCTAAAAGTTTTTTATTTTTCTTCTCACTAACATTTAAACATTTAAAACATTTAAATCTAATAAAACTCCAACAATAAAAAGAACTAGCTATAGGTTAGCTGATTAACTTAAAGGGTTAGTTCACCCAAAAATGAAAATTCTGTCATTAATTACTCACCCTCATGTCGTTCCACACCCGTAAGACCTTCGTTAATCTTCAGAACACAAATTAAGATATTGTTGATAAAATCTGTTGGCTCAGTGAGGCCTGTATTGACAGCAATAACACTCCCTTTTTCAAAGCCCAGAAAGCTGCTAAAGGCGTATTTAAAAGTTCATGTTCATGTGGTTCAACCTTAATATTATGAAGCAACGAGAATACTTTTTGTGTGCCAAAAATAACAAAATAGTGACTTTATTCAACAATTTCTAGTGATGGGCGATTTCAAAACACTGCTTCATGAAGCTTTATGAATCTTTTGTTTCGAATCAGTGGTTCGGAGCGTGTCTCAAACTGCCAAAGTCACGTGAACTATTGAAGTTTCAAAACACTTATGACGTAACGAAGCCTCTTTAACTGAAATCGTGATTTTTGGTGCTCTGTTATATTTCCACTTGAACCTAGTACGACACGGCACGATTACAAACCGTTTTCAGGCCGGAAGTCTTGGCACGATTGGCTAACTGTGCTGAACTGTGCTGGTAGAATGCGTGTAGTGATGTCGCCACTCAGGATTGGCCTCTTGTCTGTTGCCTGGCTGCCAATTCTCTGTTGCTGGACAAGTGCGCTATTTGAGCAAAATAAACACAAGTTAATAATAAAATTTAAAAGACATATCTGATCATCCTCCATAACGCAGATCTCATATCATCTGTAATCTCTTGCATTACCAAGGCAATGACCTGTATTACAATTAAGAGCTCCTTTATCTATGGAAGCTTGTTTATGCCACTAAATATAAAATTTAAAAGGTAATTCTGACTTTTTATCTCAAAATTCTGACCTTTTTCTCACAATTCTGACTTCATAGCTTGCAATTCTGTCTTTATAACGCAATTCTGACTTTATATCACTCAATTCTCTTTATATCATGCAATTCTGACTTCATAACTCGCAATTCTGTCTTTATAACTCGCAATTCTGTCTTTATAACTCGCAATTCTGTCTTTATAACTAACAATTCAGACTTTATATCTTGCAATTCTGACTTTATATCACACAATTCTGACTTCATAACTTGCAATTCTGACTTGCAATTCTGATTGTATAACTCGCAATTCTGACTTCATATCACACAATTCTGACTTCATAACTCGCAATTCTGACTTCATAACTAACAATTCAGACTTTATAACTTGCAATTCTGACTTCATAACTAACAATTCAGACTTTATAACGCAATTCTGACTTTATATCACTCAATTCTCTTTATATCTTACAATTCTGACTTTATAACTCGCAATTTATATCTTGAAATTTCGAGAAAAAAATTCAAGTTTGTGAGATAAAAAGTCACAATTACCTTTTTTATTTTTTATTTCATGGTGGAAACAAGCTTCCATAGTTATCAGTCCCAAACTGGAATATGAAACCATATCCGTACCGGCTGGGCTGGATCGGCATGGAATGGAATGATTAAGCAATGAGAATGGTTTGGCCCTCGGAAAAGCAGCTATAGTGTGTTCCACAGAAAAATTAACAGCACATATGTTTGGAACGACATTAGGGTGAAGAAATAATGGTGGAATTTTCATCTTTGGCTGAACATTAAATTATCCACTGGGTGCTGATTTATTCTCCTCTGCTTTTCAGGTGTTGAGGGACAGTGGTGTATTTGAGCACACGTGGAAGGAGCTGGAGCTGTGGCTGGACCATCTGGCACGTTTGGACCCATCCCAGCAGGAGACCATTATTCAGTTTTTAGACCATGTACTGGATTCACACCACTCTTACCATTTTTACTGTGCTTTTTACATAGTCTTGTCAGTGTTATGAATGATACAAAGTTGATATTTTGTCGTTTACTAACATGTACCCGAGTGAAACAAGATTTTCAGAGAGAAAATATTTAGGGAAGGACTTGTTTTTATCCTAATGAAATAAATAGTCAAATTTGAAGCGTGTTTTGACTTCAAAGTAGGGATGCACCGATGGTTTTTTTTTTTTTTTTTTTTTTTTTAGGGCCGAGACTGATTTTAACAAACAATTATTGTCCGATACCGGTATTTGTCACTTGTTCTCTTATTTGAAGAGCTGACGTTTATGTTGTAAGTCACAAACTGGACTGATGAAACCTGCAATGATTAGTCTACTATTAAAGCATGAATTTGATGTAAACAGTAATTCTACATAATATTCACGTATGCAGTTCATAGGGGACATGCATACATAGCAGTTACAGCATGAAAAAATACTTAAACCTATAACATTTTACATATTTATAAATGTACATTTACATTTACAATCCTGTTTAAAAATGTCAAAATAAAATTATGATGTTTAAAAGAAGTAAAATGTCAAAAACAGTAAAGACACTTTCAATACACTGATAAATTTTGAGATTTTGACCTTCCATAATATGTATTCTTTTAGACTATTAGAACGAAAACATCTAAAATACACATTTGAGTGTTTGTTTTATTACACTTTGCATCTATAGATTTCAGTAACAAAAAAATATCTTTAAAGGCTGTTTTCTTAGAAAGGTTGTAATACTGTACATGTACTGTGATTAATCAACTGGGGAAGTATGGTGAAATCTATTACCCAATTCATATATCAACTTTTTATATAATCACGTCACCATTACGAATGATTTGAAGTTGATATTTTGTCCAGGTTTTGATGCGGGTGGTGTGTAACCCTCACGTGTACACTGAGAAAGCAGCGAGTATGGTCCAGGAGGCAGCGTTCCTGCAGGCTAATATGAGCGGCCAGGAGGGAGATGAAGCCAGCATCCCCATATCACACATCGACGGTTAGCCATTATTCACATTCTCAAATATGTATCTATAATCGGAGGTGATACTGGCACTGTTAGGTGAATGTTATGGATTTATCTGGGCTGTTCAAACATGTACGTATTCTGCGTTTTAGATGTGCTCGACATGGTTGATGTTATAGTGGAGGGCAGCGAAGGGGACGTTGAAGAGATCGGACCTTCCCTCACCGAAGACATCATCCTCCAGACGTTCCCGTTTAGCGCAATTGTACCAGCTGTGCTAGAAGCTCGCAACAAACTGCCAGAGAGTTTTAAAGATGGGAAAGGTAAAAATTACAGATAAATGTGATCAAAAGATCCAAATTTATTAAAGGGTTAGTTCACCCAAAAATGGAAATTTTGTTATCATTTACTCACCCTCATGTTGTTCCAAACTTGTATGAATTTGGAAGAATGTTTGTCCCAGGCAGATTGACTACATGGTATTTTTTTTCCTTCTATGGTAGTGAATGGGGCGCGAGATCTGCTTGGTTCTCTCATTTGCATTTAAAGATGCTCGAAAACAGCATGTTTTTCCTTCCACTCAAAAATTGGCATTTACAACACAGTATAATAAATGATCTGTGAGGTATTTTGTGCTGAAACTTCATAGACACTTTCTGAGGAAACCAGAGACTTATTACATCTTGTAAAAAGGGGTATAATAGGTCGCCTTAAAAATAAAAAATTACATGCATTTTTATTATCCTCTTATTTTGCTGAAATAATTAACATTTTACAGATTCCACAAGGTTTACTCCTAAACCTAACCATACCTCAAGCTCATTAGCAATAAATGTGGGAACATAGTCTTGTGGGTATTTAATATTAGTTCATAGTAGTTAAGGCCACCTAATATAAAGTGTGGAGTGTAAGTTTGTGTAGGTTATGCTGTGATCAGCTCTGTCTGTTGTTTAGGTGTGGTGGTGTATGAGTACATGGCAGCAGTCCTGTGTGATGTTCTGCACAGTCAGAGGGACCCTCTGGCTCTGTGTCTGACCCTCCAGCACTATGATGAAGAGCTCAACACATCAGACGCTTCATCACCTCCTCACGCCTCTGTCTTCACCTTCTACCACTACTACTCACAATGGCTCCCCAAGAACACACAGAAGACACTGGTTAGTTCTTCACAGCTTCAGTACAACTGGTTAGGGGCCAAGCACCAAAAGTACATTTTAATTGTTAGCCTTTATCTTCTTTTGCTGCTGCTTCTTGAGTGTATAGTACATAGGAAAAGGTATGAAATTTGGTACACAGATTGAGGAGGACATATCATAGCAAATTAGCTGTCTCTGGTCTTGATAGATCCTTTGGTTCATGCTGAGAACAGTGATAACAATTGTCATTTTTAGGGGCCAAGCACCAAATTGTACCTATTAGTTTTCTTATTATTATTCATCAGCTTATTCTGCTCTGGAAGTCTATGACAGCCCATAGAACCGTATGTTCAAAAGTTGTGAAATTTGGCACACAGATAGAGGACAGTGCAAACATTCAATAGAGCAAATTTGGAGTCTCTAACTCAATCCCTCTAGCGTCACCAGCTATGGAAGCCCGTTTCCGCCACTAAATAAAAAAATAAAAAGAGTGCGACTTTTATCTCAGAATTCTGACTTTATAACTCGCAATTGTGAGGAAAAAAAGCCAGAATTCTGAGATAAAAAGTCACAATTACTCTTTTTTAAAATTTATTTATTTATTTATTTTTTATTTAGTGGCGGAAACGGGCTTCCATACCAGCTGTCCAAAATTTCACTTACATTCATGTTAATAACTTTTGAACCATAAGGGCTAGAAATAAATTTCTCATTCCCTGGCTCAAGACGATTTGAGTGCTGTATGACGCCAAATTTCCCACTTTTTAATTTTTCAGAACTCCTTCTAGACCAGGGGTGTCAAAGATCGCTCCTTGAGGGCCACTGTCCTGCAGAGTTTAGCTCCAACTTGCCTCATCACACCTGCCTGAAGGTTTCTAATGTGCCTAATTAGATTGATTAGCTGGTTCAGGTGTGTTTAATTGGGGTTGGAGCTAAACCCCGCAGGACAGTGGCCCTCCAGGACCGAGTTTGGACACCCCTGTTCTAGACTGTTTGTCCAATATTCACGATAATCGAATCAGATTATCTTCAGACAATGCTGGCAAAAAGTTATCAAAAGCTTTTGATAAACCCAACCGAGCACTCCAGATTGGACGCTAGGCTGTATCTCTACTGTATCTCTACTACTCTACAGTAGTACCACCACCTACTGGTTATTTTTGCTTATAACTTCTGAACGATTTGCCCAAAAATCATAAAATTGGTCTTGTTAGATTGGGGGAGACATGCCCAGTCAAATGATATCAATTTTTTTCGCCATTTTGGGCGTCAGCCATTTTGAATTTTGTAATAAAATGCAGTATTTTATGAACGCATTAGCATATCTTTACAAAACTCAGTATGGGTCATCAGCACAATGCCCTGAAGGAGCCTGAGAAGTTTTGAGCCAGTACCCCTGGTGGTAAAATCAAATATTCACATGGTTTGTCTGTGGATTTGGTTGACTTATTTTCATCTCCTTAGATTCCTGAATCATTGCCGAGTCCAACAATACCAAACATGCTAGGTTTCGCCTTATGGTTATTGCAACAATGTGATTTATCTTTTAAACAACTTTTACGAAAATCTTCAAAACCGTTAGTCCAATCGAAAGGACACCACCGTAAGAAAATTGAAAACATAGGTCATTGCTTTTGGCCAAATGTCAAAATGTTGATAGTAAGTGGCAAAAAATGCAATCAAAGTCAAGTGTGGGTCTTTTTTATGTGCTCATAAATATAAACGTCTATAATTCCTAAACAAAATGTGCCACTTGGTGGTGCTATAAGTGAGCAAAACATGAAATTGTCTCTAACTACAGTACCATTGGTCTTATTGATTTCAAAACTGACATGCAGTGTCTTTGTCTCGGTTGCCGTCATAGTCCATTATGACATTGGTGTAGCTTAAAAAACATGGCCGTGATTTTAATTACAAAATGACAAAAAAAAAGATCCAAAGCTGTAAATGGAATGGTTTTGCATATTGCTATATACAAAACTCAGTGTGTGTCTTCGGCACCATGTCCTGAAGGTACTCAGAAATATCAGGGCACATGTCTTTACTCATTTTTGCAGTTGGTCTGCTGCTAGCTTCCTTGTTTGCTTCTGTTGTGCTTGTCCCTGATAATTGCAACTTGCGGCTATATTTTGGTCCGATTTTCACCAAATGTGACTTATTCTCCTCAGACAATGTCAGCAAAAAGTTATATAATTTATGTAATTATGCATCTAATGTTATGAAATTGATTGTTATTGTAAAGTGTTACCTTTTTAATTCTTGGTCAGTTGTTCTTATATAAATGACTGTATGAAGTTTCATTTTCTTGAAGTTCCTGATTGACTTGTCACACTTTTTCACAGTCCATGACTGAAGACTTCACTGATGGTCGATCTTACGTTGGTTTCACCGCTCTGCTGAAGGCGTCCCATAGTGAAGGGGCAAATGCTTTCCTACAGGACTCTTTTAAGGAGGCTGCACAGGAAGCTGTGACCGCTCTGGATGTGTCCCAGTTCCCAGTGGCTGTCAATCAAGTGCTTTTCTACATCAGAAACTTTGTCGTCACTTTCAATTCGGTATTGAGCCTTTCAAAAATATATTTGAATGGTTTCTGTATGTAACTAAAAATAACTAAAACTGTGCAGGTAGTATTTAATTCAAGTATTAAAGGGATAATTTAGCCAAAAATAAAAAAAATTCTGTCACCACTTACTCCTCCTCATGTTGTTCCAAACCTCAACTTACTTTCTTCTGCGGAGACATAAAAAGATATTTTAAAAGAATGTTGGAAACCAAACCATTTTGCTGAGCATTGACTTCCATAGTATGGACAAAAAAACAATTTCTCAAAATATTTGATGTTTCACATAAGAAAGTCACGAACAACACTTGAAGAGAACACAGAATTTTCAGTTTTAGATGAACTATCCCTTTAAAGTTCCAGAAAATTGTACTACAGTCTAAGGAGTTTGGCTGAGAAAAAAAAAATTGTGAATTCCTGCCCTGAATGATTGTCTCTGTGTTTGCCTGCAGCTCCCCAAGGAGACGGCAGGAGAGGTGTTGGGCCGTCTGATGGCACTGCTGAACTCTCTC
Organism: Hypophthalmichthys nobilis; assembly: GCA_037950665.1. Lineage (NCBI taxonomy): Eukaryota > Metazoa > Chordata > Actinopteri > Cypriniformes > Xenocyprididae > Hypophthalmichthys > Hypophthalmichthys nobilis. The sequence goes on along the minus strand of CM075479.1, from coordinate 32,622,726 downwards.
ATCCTCAAGCTGCTGAGCTCAGAAACACAACAGCCCTCTCAACCTGAACCTGCAGAACAGCAGGACAAGGGAGACCTCTTTTTTGACACAGACCACATACCTGCTCAGAACATTGATAAGGAACAGGTAGCCTTGATCTTAATGTTTGGTTCTAAAGAAATATCCTGGGTTATTTCAGAAACATTATAAGGGGAGGAGACGAATCACTCATAGAAATAAGTATAGGACGGGATTACGGCTGCACAATTAATTAAAATAAGACTGTAATCGCATATTGCTTAGTATGGTTATCAAATCGCAAAGGCTGTGATTTAATTAAAGGGGGCCTATTGTGCAAAATTCACTTTTATAAGGTGTTTGAACACAGATGTGTGTCCACAGTGTGTGTAAACAACCAGCCTATAATGGTAAAAATCCACACACTCTTTTTTTTATAATTCCCATAAATCATAAACAGTCTCTCCAAGCACGCATACGTAAGAGTATGGTGAAGCCCCGCCCACAACTGGTGATGATCTGCCCTATTAGCATAGATCCCGCCCTGAGAGAGCGGCAGCAGTCCGCCATTTCTGTTTCCTCACTGTAGCAGCTAGAGAAATACAATGTCTGCGGCAAAAAACATTACAAATGTTGTTATTGGATGTACCAATGAACATAAGAGTCTCCATAAACTCTGAGCCACTGAGGACACCATGGTTGAGTTTTATTTATAAAGGAAATGTGCCGAAGATAGTTGGTAAAGTGTTATATATTTACGCAAATCATTTTACACTGGACTGCTTCACAAATGAGGATCAATTCAACGCTGGATTTACACAAAAGATTAACATGACGGCACATGCTAGTCGATGAGTTGAATCAACTCCACAGCAACTACATAAATTTATCCACTAACCATTCAGAAACGTCCAGTTTCATTCTAAAAGTTGTAACTTCTTCCTGAGTCTCTCCATCAGTGTCGACTCCGGTTTGAACAACGTAAGGCTGAACACCGTTACTGACAATCCTCATTTTGGCTGCGTGAGATTCTCCAGCTTTGTTGTTGTTGAGCGACCGAAGCGTGAGCTGTTAAAGCTCCGCCCTCTTCTGGAAAGGGGGCCGGGAGCAGCAGCTCATTTGCATTTAAAGGGACACACAAAAACGGCGTGTTTTTGCTCACACCCAAATAGGGACAAATTTGACAAGCTATAATAAATGATCTGTGGGGTATTTTGAGCTGAAACTTCACAGACACATTCTGGAGACACCAGAGACTTATATTACATCTTGTAAAAAGGGGCATTATAGGTCCCCTTTAAATAAATAATGTGTTGCGTGTTTCTGATTGAGGTGCAGCACTGTGTTCGTTTACTCGTGAGCAGCTCGTGATGCGCTGGTGTTTGCAGTGGCTCGGTTCACAGTCGGTTTGGGATCCTTATAATGTGCATTCGGGAAAGTAACATGCCTAATAATTGCTTGTCAACAAAAGAGAAGCTTTAATGTGTGTTCCATCAAAATAAAAGATTTATAGTTTGAAAATTAAAACAGCCTTAAATTTTAGTATTGAAATTTTAGTTATTGTTAAATTATTTTATTTTTCTTAAATACTTTATTTTTTTTTTTTTCAGTGAAATATTTCCAGAGTACTGTTTATTATTATTATTATTATTTTTTTTTTAGTTAGTGGTAGTAATAATAATAACAATAATGATAATAATAATAATTATTATTATTATGAAAGATTGTAAATAACTTTTATTGCTATTATTGGTATTATTATTGTTATTGTTTATTTATTTTATATTTTTGTTTGTTTGTAGAGATAATATTGTTAAATTGTATACATATAATTATTTTAATAATTAATAATTTAAATATTAATGTTATGATTATTTTTTTCAAATGTTATTGCTCCTGAGTTTGCCATGAATATAGCCTTTTGATGCTGATATGACAATAAATGATAGATAGATAGATAGATACATAGATAGATTATTATTAATATTTTAAAACCATATTGCTATATAACCACATAATTATAGTACAATATAATTGTGCAGCCCTACAAGCAAGCTCTGTAAATCGCAAGCATATTTTTGCACATTTATTTGTTTTTCGCTTTTCACAGAACAAACACAGAAAAAAAAAGACAGAACAACATAACATTTGAGGGACAAAATGGCAATCTCATTTTTTTTTCCAGAAAAATCTCAATTCGATCCCATAATACAAAAAAAATAAAAAAAATAATAATAATACAATATATACAATATATACTAGATGGGAGCCCAAAATGGTGACTGTAGGAATAGAGTCCAGAAACCTTACATTGTTCCTCCCCTCTTTTTCCTCTGCTCTCCAGATCATACTGGCTGTCCTCAGATCAGTGTTTAAACACCCAGCAGTGGAGCAATGGTTTCTGGCTCTGGAGCTGAGCTCTTTCCCTCCTCACAGCCTGAATCCAGTGAGGCTAAAGCAGCTGTGTGGCTGTCTGACTGAGAGCACGCTCACCCTGCTGGAGTCCAGTGCCGCCACGCTCCGAGAGCTGGACGCCTTAGCGCTCGTGAGCACATACCTGACAGCCGTGCAGAGAGCCATGCTCCGAGAACTACAAGACAAGAGAAGCAAGTATGTCACACCGGTCTCAACCTGCAATGTTTTCTGCTTGTTGAGGAATATATTGTGTGTTTAATACAATTTAAAAAGATACTTATCTGTTTACATACTATTTTACAATATATTTAATAATACTTTGATATTAAATGGTTAGTTCACCCAAAAATGAAAATTCAGTTACTCACCTTCATGTTGATCTAAACCCATAAGACTTTTGTTCATCTTCAAAACACAAATGTTTAATTCATTGAGAAATAAAAGCGAGAGCTGAATGTATACACAAGGTTTTCATACTGTGCTCAAAAATAGTTTGAACAATATGCCAGTAGTGTGTTAGTAGTAGTTTTGTGTTAGGTGCATCACTTAAAAATCCTTTTTGCTCTTCAGAAATTGTCCCAAAAAGCAATCCCTCTGTGTCCGAGCGCTGCTGTCTCTACATGAGTACATCGAGCCGTCCAGCTTGAAGGAGGTGGTGTCCACCCTGCTGCTGCTCCCTCAGAAGTGTCTCGTGGCCCCTGAGAACCAGCTGAGCGTGTACGGCCATGCAGTGCTGAAGCTGCTCTCTGAAGACCACAGCAGCTGCATTGCTCTGTCTCAGGCCCACCTGCGGGGTCTGGCTGCTCTCCTCACTTCCTGCCAGTGTGTGCAGCTGGAGGACTTCCTGCTACAGGTACAAATAACAGTGAAAGCTTTCCTGTAGCTCCGTGGTTAGAGCATGGCACTAGCAATGCCAAGGTCGTGGGTTCGATCCCAGGGATTGCACATACTCAGATACAAATGTATAGTATAATGCAATGTAAGTCGCTTTGGATAAAAGCGTCTGCCAAATGCATAAATGTAAATGTAAATGTGAAACAATCCACTCAAGGCCCCAATATACTCATAGTCAAGTGTTTTTTGTTTTTTTTGTTCTTCACTTAGTGGTAAAAAGAAGTTTGAAATACCTTATATACTATACCTTATAATATAAACAATGCTTACAGATGTCATTGTTTATTTGGGCACTTTTAGTAAAAATGTTTCTCTCTAGGTGCTGTCCCGAGAGCCAGGCACTGCCAAACTCATTCAGACAGATGTTCTCCTGCACTGCATCCAGAGGGAAAGTCCTTCAGCCCAGGCCATTGGGGTTGTTCTTCTGCAGAACTGCTCCACACACGTCCTCAGCTTTGAGCTCTGGTGCCTGGAGCCGTCTAACCTAGCGCAGATCAGCTCCCAAAGCAGCAGCTTCCTGTTTTTACTCAACGCCTACTTGAAGAGAGCCATTATTGATGATCCCACCTGCCCTAAAGACAGTCAGTATTGCTGCTTTCTTTGTAGAAGCTCAAAAAATGTTGCTCACATTGAATTTGACATAGTACTTCCATAGGTTTGATTCATGTCGTCTTATCTATTGCCATACACAGTTCAAAAATCAGTCCTGAAGGCCCTGAAGAAAGCTTTACTGTCTGAGCTGTGGCACACAGTACAGCAAGGAGAAGTTGGCGTTTTGACCGACCTGCATGTGGAGGTTCTGTCCGGTCTCATCCGACTGACCGCTGGAAACGCTGACCTCACGCAACTTATGAAAGATCTACCTGCCATCCTTCAGAAACCATATAGTTATGAAAGGTAAACTCACCACTCTTTCTGGCAAATAGAGCCAAGTGATAACATATCTTAGCCGAATTATATTTTTAGCCTTTTGACAATATTCTCTCTCTCTATATTTTTTATTAGGATTAGTAAATTAAGGTTTTTTTTCTATTCAGAGCTTCAGTCATTTTAGTTAAATGACCATTGTTGTCAAATACATTGAAAATGTTAAAATAAAGTAGAATATTTAAAATATTAAAAATGTAAGGTAATAAGAAGGTTTTAAGGTCAAACTGGAAATTTCATGAGAGATAATAAATATTTAAATCTTTAAAATGTGAAATTAAAATAAATAAATAAAAAAACTTACTAAAAATATTTTATTTGTTTTCCTGCATATCATGTGACCATTAACCAAGAAGGGTAAAAGGGGTTCACATGACAAAAAAGTTTGGGAATCCCTGCACTAAAGTAACAATACCTAGTAGGAAACGGCTATATTTAATATTTACCGTTTTAGAGATAAAAATAATAAAAAAAAGTAATAATTGAACTTGTAAATGTAAAAAAAGAGATCATAGAAATTATTCAAACATCACACTTTTTTTTTGTTGCTGAGGTTTAAATTGGTTCTGAAGTTTAAATATTTGACATCTTACATTAATTTTTGTAGTCGATAGATTTTTGAATGCAAACTTGAACTGAAGCTTTAAAGATTCCTTTAAAGTTTTTATTTATTTACTTACATATTTTTTCAGGTGGAAGCTGGCAGACACCATCTGTGAAAAGCTGTCTGATAGTTCAGAGGAACTGTCTCAATGGAGGAAATCTCTGCTTTCGGCCGCTCTCCGCTGGCTGGCCGCTGTATATAAAGAACAGAAAGACCCACAATCCCATCATGAAGAGACCATGCTGACAAGACTCAAGTCACTCCTGGTGGGTCAAGTATTGTCGTAGTCATCTTACTTTTCTAGGTTACCATCATAATTCCTATGGGTGGAGTCAGATCCATATTACTGAGTTTTCCAGATTTAGAGGAGTTTGAAGTTGAAATAGGTTAGTGATTCAAACTAGTCTCATGCCAACATGTGTAAGTGTTGGAAAATTGAAACTGGCAGTTGCATATTTTAAACAATAATAATGGGTTATAAGTCAGAAATTATGAAATTATTTAAAAAAATGATCGATTGATTATATTTAACGAAAGCAAGCTTGTAATGTGTTGGCAAAGCATTCGCTTTTATGTACTTGAGAAAAGTATGTTTTTAAAGGGTTAGTTCACCCAAAAATGAAATAACGTAATTTATTACTCACCCTCATGTCGTTCTACACCCGTAAGACCTTCGTTCATCTTCAGAACACAAATTAAGATATTTTTGATGAAATCCGATGGCTCAGTGAGGCCTGCATTGACAGCAAGATAATTAACACTTTCAATGCCCAGAAAGCTACTAAAGACACATTTAAAACAGTTCATGTGACTGCAGTGGTTCAACCTTAATGTTATAAAGTGACGAGAATACTTTTTGTGCGCCACAAAAACAAAATAACGACTTTATTCAACAATATCTAGTGGTGGGCGATCTCAAAACACTTCTTTGAAGCTTTACGAATCTTTTGTTTTGAATCAGTGGTTTGGAGCGCCAAAGTCGTGTGATTTCAGTAAACGAGGCTTCGTTGCATCATAAGTGTCACGAAATTTCAATAGTTCACATGACTTTGGCAGTTTGATACACGCTCCGAACCACTGATTCAAAACAAAAGATTCGTAAAGCTTCGAAGCTTCATGAAGCAGTGTTTTGAAATCACCCATCACTAGACAGAATAATATGAAAAAAGCCGGTCATGGTAAGTATTCACGTGAACACAGTTATGTTTTAAGTGAACGTAAACAGTTGAGAAAGAAAACGCGTGTGTAACAGTGTAATGGATCCGTGCGTCAGGTCTTAAAGTGACAGCAGCCTAATATACCTGCTGACAAATTATGAGATAATATAAAAAATATCTATATGGCAGTTTTTCCCATGGTATCAATGTCAAAATTGTGCCCAATGAAAATGCTGAGTAGCTAGTAACTTTGGAAAACCACTAGCCACAGTGGCTGGTGAGCAAAAAAGTTAATGTCAAGCTCTGCACATAAGCATAATGTAGTAATATGAACTTTCACAGTATTTTTGTAATGTAAATTGCTCAATATTCAGCTGTTGTTTACTGCATGTTTGTTGCAGATGTTTCCAGAAAATATCTCTGCATCAGACTGGAACACCTTTGTCAAGTCTGGGCTGAAGTAAGTGACTTTTCTCTTGATGATCAAAAAATAATAGGACTAAAACTGTTTACTACCGTATTACTCAGTTGACACTATCATGTGCATTCTGGCTAACTAAAACTTCTCTTAAAATTCCACTCTCAGGTATCGATTCAGTGACTCTAGCTTTTTGGGGACCTTAAACACCCTTGTGGAGATCATATATGGAACACCAGAGACCCCTAAAGAGCTGCTGTCCATGTCTACTATCCACATGATGACCACCAGTCACTCTCTGTTCCTGCCCACAATGCTGGCCACACAGAACGAGTCCGACAGTCTTCATCCGTCTAAAGGTAATGAAGTAGAGAGTCCCTATTATTATTACTTAGACTTAGGATTACAGATTCAAACAACCTCCTCAGAATGATAGTTGTTTTAAATAAAAAAAAATATTGTTTTCCAGAGTCATTGGTATCTTTCTTGCTTACGCTGGTGAAAAAATGTCCTGAAGTGTGTAACAGCAATCACTTCCTTGTGCTGCTTGGTGCGTATGGAGCTTCGCTGAGCACCACAGGTAAGTTACCCACTTGACATGATTCATTTGATTTGGATTTTGGATGAAGTCAGTTCTGTGATTTAGTAAAAATCTTTTTGTTTTCACAGATCAGAAGCTTCTACTTGTGCTCCAGGAGTATGAGAAGAACAACATTAGTCTTACTGAGTTTCAGTACGTTTCAGCATATTTCACATCACTTGTTTGAAGGTGAATTTCACACAGAAGATGGTTGTTTACTGCATGTGTCTGTTTGTTGTCAGGTATGTGCTTTGGGGTCCCGCCGCGGTGGAGCACCATAAAGCCCGTAAGAGCCTGGGACCTTCACTGTGGCAGAAGCCCAGTTCAGAGCAGCTGCTGTCACTGCTCTCTGCAGACAAGATGTTAAACACTGTGACACACTTCCCACATCAGAGAAACATCATCCTTCAGGTGATAACAGGCTAGAATAAATAACATACAGTATTTTAAGGTCTTAAAAGGGTTATTTCATAAATAAATAAATATTTAAATACAATTTTAAATAAATTAAAAAAAAATAGTCATCACTTACTCACCTTCATGTCGTTCCAGACCCATAAGACTTGTGTTCATCACAAAACAAATCAAGATATTTTTATGAAATTGAAAGTCTATCCTACCAAAGCTTCAAAACGTTATATATATATACACTGCCGGTCAGAAGTTTGGACACTGTAAGATTTTTAATGTTTTTAAAAGAAGTTTCGTCTGCTCACCAAGGCTGCATTTATTTAATTAAAAATACAGTAAAAACAGTAATATTGTGAAATATTATTACAATTTAAAATAACTGTTTTCTGTTTGAATATATTTCATAAAGTAATTTATTCCTGTGATCAAAGCTGAATTTTCAGCATCATTACTCCAGTCTTCAGTGTCACATGATCCTTCAGAAATCATTCTAATATGATGATCTGCTGCTCAAGAAACATTTATTGTGTACAATTGTACAAAATATTTGAGTACAATATTTTTTTTTTCAGGATTCTTTGATGAATAGAAAGTTCAAAAGAACAGCATTTATTTGAAATATAATCTTTTGTAACATTATAAATGTCTTTACTGTCACTTCTGATCGATTTAATGCATCCTTGCTGAATAAAAGTATTAATTTCTTTAATTTCTTTTCAAAAAAATAAAAATAAAAATCCTTACTGACCCCAAACTTTTGAACGGTAGTGTATAATGTTACAAAAGCTTTGTATTTCAGATAAATGCTGTTCTTTTGAACTTTCTATTCATCAAATAATCTTTAAAAAAAGTACACAACTGTTTTCAACATTGATAATAATCATAAATGTTTCTTGAGCAGCAGATCATCATATTAGAATGATTTCTGAAGGATCATGTGACACTGAAGACTGGAGTAATGATGCTGAAAATTCAGCTTTGATCACAGGAATAAATTACTTTATAAAATATATTCAAACAGAAAACAGAAAATTATTTTAAATTGTAATAATATTTCACAATATTACTGTATTTTTCATTAAATAAATGCAGCCTTGGTGAGCAGATGAAACTTCTTTTAAAAACATTTAAAATGTTACAGATTCCAAACTTTTGACTGGTAGTGTGTGTGTATATATGTGTGTGTGTGTGTGTGTGTGTGTATGTATGTATGTATGTGTGTATATATATATATATATATATATATATATATATATATATAAATTTGATTCATTTAAAGACATTAGAATAAATTCTAAAGTGAATTATTCTTGTTTACTATATAGAAGTAGGTAAATAAATGAATTGGACAACTTTAAAGCCTGAGTCATATATGAATAGTATGTAACTCTTTCTACAGGGCCGCAAAAACTTGGTCTACACACAGGAAGGCAAGCATTCTGTAGATTTGTCATCTCTGTATGACCCCTGTTTCCTCCTCCCTCTGTTCAGCTTCATCCTTCGCCCAGGTAAGCTGACATGACATGCCCATAATGCTGTTTTCTTGGCTCTGTTTATTTACTAGTATTTAGGTACTTTGCACTTTAGGTTTATTAGCACTTTATATATGTATACTGTACTAGCAATATACAGTATACTGTACACTGATACAGTATACAGATGTGTGTTCAGTTTCTGACATACTCCATACACTTGAGTCTGTCCACAACAGGACAAGTGATAGAGTGAAAGAATGATCACTTCAGTGCTTCCAGGTTAAACAGTTCATTTGCCTCTCTCTACAGACTTCAAAAGGATCCAAGTGTTCGGAAACAAGTAGATGGTTTAGTTTAATGGCATCCCAGATCGTGTCGGAAGATTATATGTTAGTTTGGAGCATTTTGTTTAGTTAACAAGGCGCAGTGTAATGGAGTTTACAAAGAAACTTTTGTTGAAGGATGAAGCAGCTGACTGTATTGGATCTGACAGCAGCTGCATCACAACACACAAGGAAACGATCTCATAATGCTTTGTCTGTAAATGGCAGTTTTAATATGGGGAATGTTTTCAAAACACTTACACGTGTTCGTTGATACTGCTTCCTATACAATGACGTTAGCCGCTACTTAAAAACAGATCATCACAGACAGAGGGTCATAATGAGGGTTGAAAATAAGTGTATTTTCTGCATATATATATATATATATACAGGTGCTGGTCATATAATTAGAATATCATCAAAAAGTTGATTTATTTCACTAATTCCATTCAAAAAGTGAAACTTGTATATTATATTCATTCATTACACACAGACTGATATATTTCAAATGTTTATTTCTTTTAATTTTGATGATTATAACTGACAACTAAGGAAAATCCCAAATTCAGTATCTCAGAAAATTAGAATATTACTTAAGACCAATACAAAGAAAGGATTTTTAGAAATCTTGGCCAACTGAAAAGTATGAACATGAAAAGTATGAGCATGTTCAGCACTCAATACTTAGTTGGGGCTCCTTTTGCCTGAATTACTGCAGCAATGCGGCGTGGCATGGAGTCGATCAGTCTGTGGCACTGCTCAGGTGTTATAAGAGCCCAGGTTGCTCTGATAGTGGCCTTCAGCTCTTCTGCATTGTTGGGTCTGGCATATCGCATCTTCCTCTTCACAATACCCCATAGATTTTCTATGGGGTTAAGGTCAAGCGAGTTTGCTGGCCAATTAAGAGCAGGGATACCATGGTCCTTAAACCAGGTACTGGTAGCTTTGGCACTGTGTGCAGGTGCCAAGTCCTGTTGGAAAATGAAATCTGCATCTCCATAAAGTTGGTCAGCAGCAGGAAGCATGAAGTGCTCTAAAACTTCCTGGTATACGGCCATGCGTTGACCTTGGACCTCAGAAAACACAGTGGACCAACACCAGCAGATGACATGGCACCCCAAACCATCACTGACTGTGGAAACTTTACACTGGACCTCAAGCAACGTGGATTGTGTGCCTCTCCTCTCTTCCTCTAGACTCTGGGACCCCAAAATTTACTTTCATCAGAGAACATAACTTTGGACCACTCAGCAGCAGTCCAGTCCTTTTGTCTTTAGCCCAGACGAGACGCTTCTGACGCTGTCTGTTGTTCAAGAGTGGCTTGACACAAGGAATGCGACAGCTGAAACTCATGTCTTGCAAACGTCTGTGCGTAGTGGTTCTTGAAGCACTGACTCCAGCTGCAGTCCACTCTTTGTGAATCTCCCCCACATTTTTGAATGGGTTTTGTTTCACAATCCTCTTCAGGGTGCGGTTATCCCTATTGCTTGTACACTTTTTTCTACCACATCTTTTCCTTCCCTTCGCCTCTCTATTAATGTGCTTGGACACAGAGCTCTGTGAACAGCCAGCCTCTTTTGCAATGACCTTTGTGTCTTGCCCTCCTTGTGCAAGGTGTCAATGGTCGTCTTTTGGACAACTGTCAAGTCAGCAGTCTTCCCCATGATTGTGTAGCCTACAGAACTAGACTGAGAGACCATTTAAAGGCCTTTGCAGGTGTTTTGAGTTAATTAGCTGATTAGAGTGTGGCACCAGGTGTCTTCAATATTGATCCTTTTCACAATATTCTAATTTTCTGAGATACTGAATTTGAGATTTTCCTTAGTTGTCAGTTATAATCATCAAAATTAAAAGAAACAAACATTTGAAATATATCAGTCTGTGTGTAATGAATGAATATAATATACAAGTTTCACTTTTTGAATGGAATTAGTGAAATAAATCAACTTTTTGATGATATTCTAATTATATGACCAGCACCTGTATTTATTTATTTATTTATTTATTTATTTATTTAAAATTTAAGTGAACCGCAAGGAACATATTAAAATAATAATAATAATAATAATAATAATCCATGTCATGGATTAATTTTATATTGCCAACAAAATAGTGAAAATTTTAGTCAGTATCTAGACAAATGGCAAGTTTTTTTTTTTTTTTTTTTTTTTTTTAAATATAAAAAACATTTTTTTCATCAGATTTAAACATTTGCCTGCAAGCCTGCTATTTCAAGGTCACACATTTTGTGGTTTATTTCCATTTGTTAACCTGTGCTGTTATCCATCTCTCTCTTATCAGAGTGTGCGGTAGACTGCCAGAAGTTTGTTTCCAGTCATGCTTTGGGTGTCACAGTGGCGGCCCTGAGCAGCTCTGACCCTAAAGTGAGGGCCGCAGCGTACCAAGTGCTGGGATCCTTTTATCAGCACCTGGAGGGCGCGCGATTCAGAGAGAAGAGACAGGTAGAGACCAGTTTACCAGTGTGAAATATCCCTGTTAGTAAGATTTATTTAAAGATTAGATTTCTGTACTTTTTCATATTTTATGCAATTTCATTCTTTGCTTTCAGTGTTGTAATAAATAATCAGAAATATTAATATAATTTGACACTACATTTTTGAATATAATATAATATACCCTTCAATAGTTTGAGTTTAGTAAGATTTTAGAAATAAATACTTTTATTCGGTGACTAAACATTACATTGATTAAAAGTTACAGTAAAACGTTTCAAATAATTGCTGTTCTTTTAAACTTTGTATTTTTCAATGAATCCTGTAAAAAAAAAAAGAAATACAACATTGATGATAGTAAGAACATTTTCTTGAGCACTAAATCAGCATATTAGAGTGAATTTTGAAGGATCATGTGACACTGAAGATTGAAGTGTCACTAAAATCTGCTGAAAATTCAGCTTTCCCATCACTGGAATAAATTATATTTTAAAATATATTAAAGTAGAAAATAGTTATTTTAAATTGTAATAATATTTCACAATATTACAGTGTTCACTATCACAATATTATTTACTGTATTTTATTGTATCCAATAAATGCTAAATCTCACGGACCCCAACTTTTGAAAGGTATATTATATTATAATATTTATGTTTTTATTTAATATCCAGCTACTGTACTTGCTCGACACTGTCAAGAACGGGATCCAAAAGCAAAACCTCCAGGTTCCTTTTGTACACGTGACCTACATTGCTAAAGTTGCTCAGCAAATCTTGAGACCTGGTGAGTGTGTTCACGGAGCCATAGAGTCGAGTGCTCACTTCACATGTTAACATGTAATAAGAGATATCGATTCAGTTCGCCAAAACCCTGAGTTCAGCTTTTTACCTCTGCAGAGGAACACATGTACATGGTGGTGAGCAGATTTCTTCTAGGAACTCAGTTTCTGGACCTCAAGAGAATCCCTGACTTCTTCAAGCTCTTCTACAGCTTTGATCTGGAGGTAATAATACATCAGAGATCACATGACTCGCTGAATGCTACTATTAGACACTTTTGGCTGCGTAGTAAATAACTCATGGGTGACAGATATGCTTGGTAATATAGTACACATTCAAAAATGTACTATAGTTTGAAGCATGACTGTTCACATTAACATGTCATTTGTTTCTGTTTCTCTGTCCAGCACAAAATGGAGCGTGAGTGGGGTTTGAGCATTCTGGAGGAAGGGGTCCGGGATAAGCTCTGCTACGAGCTCTGTGAGAAGCAAGGCATCTATCAGACACTGCTGGGCTTCTGCAGCACGTCGCTCTCTGACCAGGCCTCTCAGGTGCACATTTGGTCTCTGTGTTTGTTAAAATGTGGTGCTAGCGAGCAAAACAACAATGTAGGTTCGATTAAACTCCAATGTGCTTTGATTGTCTTCAGATGTCCCAATAAGTGTAACATTTACTGGTCTAAATAGGTTGCTGCTGAGAATTAGTTGCAGAATACAATAAGCTCTAAAAATGTTAAAAATAATTTTAAATAAAATGTTTTTCTTGATTAGAGCAGAATCCAATTTTTTCCAAAATAACTTTTAATGTTTAATTGTTTTAAAATGTTTAATATCCTAAAACTTTATTTCAGGGTTTAAATTAGTAAGTAATTTTTTAATGTGGAAGAAATTATAAATGTATTAAAGTTCCCCTGTGGGGAAAATCAAGTTTTTAATGTTGTTTATATTTCTGTGTGGTGTTTTTAATATGCTTTTCTTTTTAGAATGTTCTACAACAGAATTTTCTATTTAGAACTGCAGTGAAAAACCTTTTCTGTTGATGTGAAAAATTGTGTAGATTTAGCAATATAGCAGGTGTATATTACGATGTTATATTACGTAAAATTATGTTTTACGGACCGAAAGCCCTGTACCGAAACGGTTCGGTACGAATACATGTACCGTTACACCCCTAGTAGCAGCCAATCTGCAGTATATAATATGAGGATGTGCAATGCTTATGGGGCGTTCACACCAGACGCGACTTTTTTGCTTCATTCGCGAGTGAAATTCGCTTCATTCGCGCGTGAAATTCGCTTCACAACAGACGCGAATTTGCGTCATGAGAGGGGCTCTCCCTCTCCTTTAAATATGTGTCCCTCAGACTCTTCCACTTCTTTCTGCACACTTCCTCTGAATAAACACATCTTGTCAGCGGGAAAGTAGTTGTAAAATACAGCGAATAAGCTCAATTTGCCGGCTTTAGCTAGCTTGTAGTCTCAATATGTGTGTATATATATATATATATATATAGCTCAAATTGAGTAAAGACCGTTTTTTACCAGATTGTCCGACCTCCTCACTCACTTTCTTCCAAGCAAGATCCTTTTTATTCCTGTTTCTATAAAAGTATGAAGATGTATCGTAGAGCGACGATGATTTTGTCCTCCATTGTTGTTTCGGATTTCTGCCTCCACTCGCTACGTCGTAATCACGTCACTACTAGAGCAAAGTCCTGATTGGTTAACGCGGCGTGAATTTTCACCAAAGTTCAGATTTTTCGATTTGCGCGAATCACGCGTTATGCGCGTCAAACGCTCGAAACGCTCAATTCCCGCCACGTCATTCGCGCGAATTGCGCCACAGGATGTCAGTTTGTGTCTTTGCATTGACTTAACATGTAAATCACTTGCGCTTAACGCTTCATTCGCGTTTGGTGTGAACGCACCATTGGTGTTAATGTATTGCATGCAGTGTTTGTCCAATCGATGACACTGACACCACATATATGCAAATAAGGATGTTAACCCAGGGTGTAGGAATGTACAGTGTGAACCAGGATTAATTGTTAACCCGGGTAAAATAAGCAGTGCGAGACGTGAAGCAAAACAAGACAGGATACCATTTACCCGGGGTTTCGAATGACCCAGGGTTAACTACTTTTTTAAGTGTGAAAAAAAAGCCCAAGTTTTCTATTTTTTCACAGATAGTAATAATATGGCATGGATTCTCTGGAAAACTGTTGATTTGACAATTTTCTGCTCTGCTGTTCCAGATTCAGATAATAAATGTTTTGCGGCAGACGGCTCATTGCAACAGAGCAGCTTATGTCCTCACCAAAGAGCATGGAGTCCTAACATGGATATTACAGATGATAGAAAAAAGGTGAGGGGTGGGATTTTAATTGAAAGAATATTTCCATAATTTGAGCAATGGCATGTGCTTCAAGCCTCATTACTTTGTGGAGTGACTTTAGAAACTGATTACGTTTGTCTCCTGTAGGAATGTTGACAGTACGCTGTTGAGTTCACTCATCGAGTTGCTTCATGCTCTGTGGTTCACTAATTTGGGTAAAAAAGAGCGTAAACCAGAAGCAAACAGCTCTACATCAGAGCTGCCACAGGCTTCAGGCAAATGTCTTCCTCTGCCGATCATCAATGAGTTCCTGTGCACGCTGATCACAGTCATCAGACATCTGGGGTAAGACCGTAAATTCATGACCGTCTGTGATTTCAGGCTCATTATCCTGTGAGGATAAATTGGCAGTAGATTAAACTTAAAAAATGCATGATATGACCACTGTTTTATTTATTTCCATAAAGTCAGCTTATAATGTTATATTAGCTTAAAGGGATAGTTCACCCAAAAATGAAAACTGTCCCATGATTTACTCACCCTCAAGCCATCCTAGGTGTATATGACTTTCTTCTTTCAGACAAACACAATCGGAGATATATTTAAAAATATTCTGGCTCTTCCAAGCTTTATAATGGGAGTGAATAGAGGATGAGATTTTGAAGGCCAAAAAAAGCACATCCATCCAAGTAATCCGTACGACTCCAGGGGGTTAATAAAGACCTTCTGAAGTGAAGTGATGTGTTTTTGTAAGAAAAATATCCATATTTAATAATGAACTATATACTTTTTCTCTGTTCATGATCAGGAGTGGTGTGAGCGCACCTCAGCTGAAGGCAGTTCTGCACACACTGTACTCTGTACTGTTGCATTGTGGGACAGCTCTGAATGCTCACAAAGAGGCAGGCTGGCTGACGCTACACCCACAGAAACTGTCGTGCTCTGAAGTCCTCGGTCTCCTGCAGCGCTGGGCAACACTGGCCCGTGACGCCTCACTGCTGTCTGCTCTTCAGACTCTCATCAACAAACACAAAGTCAAAGAGCTGATGGGTAAGAGTCTAAACAACATAAGGGATATTCCAGGTTCAGTACAAGTTAAAGAGTTAGTTCACGCCAAAATAAAAAATTCTGTCATTGTTTACTCGCCGTCATTGTCATTCCAAATCTCTATGACTTTCTTTTTTTTGAGACTTTTTGAGAAATGTCTAAGGGCCAAATTTACTAACAGCTGACGCCAGCGCAAACCCTCTGTTGGTGTTACTGTCAGGATTTACTAGAAACATGCAGTGAAAAATCAGCGGTGAAAAGCCATGGACAGTTATTTTTGTGGCTGACCTTATTGCAAATGCATTTGTAGGAGTTTCCCTTTCACACCTCAAATTTTTGGGAGGCACTGTTAATTTGACAGCACATTTTGATTTAGTTTTAGTCATAGTCTTTTGACTAAAATGCCATTTAGTTTGAGTCATATTTTAGTCATCTAAATTGTTTTAGTTTTAGTCTAGTTTTAGTCTACTAAGTATCATACAATTTTAGTCGACTAAATCTACAGTAGATTTAAAATCTAGTCTTTCCTTTCTGTGATGAGAAATCACAGACAGAAGCTACAATAGTCTACTATGAATTAAATGGAAATTAAATTAAATACAGTTTGTGTAACCAAAATATCAAAAATGCCCAGGAAAAAAAATGTATATATACTTTTAATTATAAACAAGCCCGAAATACACAGTGACTCTTATTTTGAAATGTCTATTGCAGTTGCAGGCTGCTCATTTAAGTTGGGGGAGATAAAATATGCATTCTTAAAACATAATACCATATAAACATCGTAAAGTAAACATTGTCATAATCATCGACACTAGTTCATAAGCAATCGCTTGGCTGGGGAGATTCCGGGTAGTAAAATTCTTGGTAAAATTTGCATTCTGGGGGCTAAATATCATATTATTTGGGGTCGCTTCAACCCGCGGACATAAAAAGACAACCCGCGGCAACCGTGTTAAAGTAACCCAGTTCTGTGGGAAATCCGCAGACTTGGCAACACTGGTGAACCTGTAGAACGTGCTACAGCTCCGCATTTTTTACAGCGATTAGAGAAGCACATTCAGTTCTGACTTGGTCTCTTCCCAAACATCCATCCCTAACAGTTTCATTTCATTTTTATTCACTGACAAAAATGACAGTAGAATTTCGTCATAGTTTTTGACATTCAAAATTCCATTGGTTTTTATTAAGTTATCTCATCTTCGTCAGTGAAAAAATGTTGACGAAAATTATGTCAACGAAATTAAAACTGAAGAAAGTATTTTAATAAATTATGCAACGTGATTTGCTAAGGTTTTTGGCAGTCAATTTACTGGTATTTTCACTATTGTTTAATGCCCCCAAAAAGCATGTTTACATGATGTGGCGATTAATTAATCTAATTAATTGCTAATTAAACACACATCAAATTTGGCTGAGAAATTACTCCCAAAAGATCACTTAAAGTCATTATTGTGTAAAGCATCAAATAGACATTACAAAAGGTATCTTCAGCAAGAAATATTTTATTTGATTCAACATAGAGTTTATTACACACACTCTTTTGGACCATGAGGGTGAGTAAATGATGACTGAATTTTCATTTTTGGGGGAATTATACTTTTGTTTATACCCATTAAAAATATGATTTTTTTTTTTTTTTTATGAAATTATACTCTAAATAGGAAACTAAAACTGCCAGTAGGTGGTGGTAAATGTCTTAATGATTAAGTCATTGATTAGATTCGTTCAAACGGCTGATTCATTCAGGAGTGAAGTGAATGGTTCTCTTTATGAATGGTCCATTGAATCATTAGGACTTGACGCAGTGCTGCACAGACCGATCGGTGTATGACACCACAGTACCGTGAGAGTGATTAGAGAGCAGATATGCTTTTGAAACGCTCTCGTGGTACTTTGATGTAACACATTGATTGGTCTGTACAGTGCCGCGTCAAGTCCAAGTCCGCCACAAGCGCTTTTATTAAATCATAGGCTGTCTGCTGTTAAATCCTACAAAAATGGCTGTTTATTTCCATTGTAAGTATCTCACTGTAATCTTCGTTCTTGCTTTTTTTTTTTTTTTTCCTCATCCATATTCACTGGATGCAGGCAGATACACTACCGTTCAAAAGAAAGAAATGAATACAGTTCTGCAGCAATAATTCGATCAAAAGTGACAGTAAAGACATTTATAATATAAAATATTTTTATTTCAAATAAATGCTGTTCTTTTGAACTTTCTAATTATCAAAAAATCTGGGGGAAAAAGTATCATTGTTTTCACAGAAATATTAAGCAGCACAACTGTTTTTTAACCTGAGCAGTAAATCATCATATTAGAATGATTTCTGAAGGATCATGTGACACTGAAGACTGGAGTAATGATGCTGAAAATTCAGCTTTGATCACGGGAATAAGTAAATCAAGTTATTTTTAATTGTAATAATATTTCATGTTATTACTGTTTTACTGTATTATTAATTAAATACATGTGGCCTTGGTGAGCTTAACATATTTCTTACAAAAACAATTTAGCAACCTCAAACTTTTGAACGGTAGTGTACATGGGCAGTCCTTGGCCTTGTGGAAACTAGATGAATGTTAGACACACAGATCACATGTTTTGACACATTCTTGTTCCTAACTAAACATTCCGTGTGTTTATTCAGGCTCTGGAAGAGAGAAAGGGCAAGGAAAATGCCACTCGGGAAAGCACACTCAATTCCGAACGGAAAAACAGACTTTAGATGGACAAGGGGAAAAACTGGAGCAGGCTTTGCTGGACGAGTGTAAACCGCTTCTTAGAAACATCCTCATCCATTGGGAGCCCAAACAGCAAGAGGTTTCCAGTTCCAAACCTGAACCCATAGACAAACCTGATTCAAGCAATGTAGACGTTGCAGCTGCATGTTTAATTTTCAAGTGGGCCCTTAAGACATTGACAGAGAGTCCGTATGATGACAGCAGCACCTTAGCTGTTTTAAAATGGGTGAATAGCGTCATACTGCCGCGTACAGCTATGGTAGACGCTGTGCTGTCTGATGAAGGCACGAGAAAGGACTTTCTAAGATTATATCACCACACAGCACAAGAGCATCCCTCAACAGTGGACACCCTTCAGCTGTTCTCTAGAGTCATGGTTCATTTGCTAGAGGCACGTGGCGGTTTTTCGAATGACACCCACCAGACGGTGTTAAGAACCTGCTTGCCTGCAAATACAGATGATGGTGCCAAGCAAGGTGAGGCTACAGCCAGAGAGCACAACAGTTAATCCCAGTCATTTAGAGAATTATGCTTTTTTTGTAGCATTTAGGTTTCAGGATTAAGGTGTGCACTAGAGCTGCTCCCAAGATTTTTCTACTCTACTAGAAGTCGTTTATTTAAGAACATTGGACGGCTAAATGCATGTTTATATTAATTTAATAATTTAAATACACTGGGGGAATAGCTACTAAACAATAATGAGCCTTTAATATATATAGGTGTAATATATGCCTATTCCACACTCAAGCATACACATAAATCTTGCTGCAAAGCACAGGCAAAAGTAATGATTATGAATGTGTCGGAAAAAATTGTAAGGAGGCATTTTAATTATTTATTAATAAACTGGTAACACTTTACAATAAGGTTCATTAGTTAATGTATTAACTAACATGAACTAACCATGAGCAATACATTTGTTACTGTATTTACTAATCTTCGTTAACGTTAGTTAATGAAAATACACTTGTTCATTGTTTGTTCATGTTAGTTCACAGTGCATTAACTAATGTTTACAAGATTTTAATAATGTATTAGTAAATGTTGAAATTAACATTAATAAATGCTGTATAAGTGCAGTTCATTATTAGTTCATGTTAACTAATGAACCTTATTGTAAAGTGTTACCAACAAACTAGTGTTTTCTGAGTCGGTGTCGGCTGCAAAGATGAAGATGATGATTCACCATCTTCGCAGTATAGTGAACACACCTTTAGAGAGAAATGCAACTTTCATACGGATTACATAAGCAGGGAGTATTTCCAATGTCTGAATTGGATCTTTTAAAAGTAGACATTTCAAGCTTTCTATAAATTTATTTCTCATGTCTGTGAGGCAAGTATAACTGAGTTTCAGTCCGTTTTTGTGACGCGCTCCAGTTCACAGAGACCAAGACGGCAGAAAGCCATCTTTATTTTACAAAATCACAACGTTTTGTTAGTTTACACAAATACTACACTGTTACAGTAGGAATCTCTGTGTCTACTGTATCTGTCTGTTTGCATTTTGATTATGTCAAAAACCGTTCATCCAATCGACTTCACACGTGGCGGGTGTGTCGCTGCGGACCCAAGGGAGTGCAGTGTCGCATTTGGCGCAATATGGACATGCGACGTGTTCTTAATTAATAAACTTTTAATAAACTACAGAACAGCAAAATAAACTAGCTGAAAGCAGTGTGCCTCACGCAGACAAGGCTTATATGCTTTGAGAACGGACACTGCACTAGTGATATAAAACCCCGGTCTGTTAAGAGCAATACTTTTAATAAGGTAGCCTAGCTGTCCTTCCTATTAAAAACGGCTAGGCTATATAAGATAATTGTAAAAAAGGGTAGTGTATTTCGCCAGATTTTATAGTGTAAACATTCAAGCGCGAATGAGAACCATTTCGCGAGGGGGATGCGAGGTGTGCGAAAAAACAAAACAAAACCAATATTCAAATCCCAAAATTGAAAATCGAATACCAACCCACCGAACGAATATTCGAATAAATGAATATTTGGGTCCAGTCCTACTACTTGCATGTCAAATGTAAATGATAAGCCATATTTGAGGTTGATGGATGATAGGGGAACGTTTGGATTCCCTGTAATCACTGTTAATGATCTGTCCCTTATGGACTGCGTGACTTCACCACTTCCTGTGAATTTTTTTCTGTGACTAGCTGACTAATATAATTTTGGTCGACTAAGCCTCTTCTCTATTAGGGGCCAGCCCTAGTACATTTGAATAAGTGTAAACGCTGCCACCTGAACCCTGGTGCGCACCAAAGAAGTGGACTGAAAACAACATTTTCAGGGGGTTTTAGTCCGCTTCCATATGAACTCTTGTGTGGTTCGACTGAAATATGAACGCAACACGGACCAAAGACATCTAAACAAACCAAAAACAGGATGTGTTGTTACAAGATGTGCCCCTAAAAAGCACAGAATGCTCAAGCGTACCTGGTTCTACTCGTCATACGAGCTGTGTTGCCAATTACAGTTTGGTACAGGCGTCAGAACCACGTCTTCTTGCAGCAGATCTTGGTTTCTGTGCAACAGAGGAATTCCTGCCGCTGTTTTGACTCCGAATCATGACTAACTAAACTTAATTTAGTTGTCCTGGTGATGAACTTCACTACCCATAATTCTGAAAAGCCACCCACCAATAAGAACAGTCGCTGGGAAGACTTACCATGGAAGAGGATAGCTCTGCGAAAGATCCACTCCCATGAAGCACTGCGAGTCATGTAGTAAAGCTTGTCATCTTATACTCTAAATCAGGGTTGCCCGGTTTTCACAGCAAAACCCACCCAATTGCTACTCAAATCTAGCCCAATCACGTTTCAAGGGGGTAAAATCTGCGTTTTTGGCAGGGTTCCCCTGGTAAAATTCGCATTCCAGGGGCTAAATATCATGTTATTGTTAAAGTAGCCCAATTCCACAGGAAACCCACAGACTTGGCAACACTGCTCTAAAGGCCTGTTCGCACAAGAATGATAACTATAAAGATAACTATTTCAGAATCAGCAGTTGAAATTATTTTTTATAATAAACTTTTATAAAATGATAAACATGACATTTCAACCCTTTTAACCATTGTTTGAGAAAAGGGATTCGTGAATATTGTTGTATTTTCTAGATACATTATTATCCAAATTATTTTGCTTTTTAGAATGCACATCAGCTTCCTTTTGCATTAAAACTGGATTCCCCTTTAAATGTGTTTAATTGTTGATTTTCAAAGTATACTAAACTGAGAGGTAGCCATCCAAAACATTCAGTTTTCTTTAACCTGAAGACAAAAATATTCAAAATGTTTGTGACCTGTTCAATTCAGTATGCACCACAAATTCCTAAAATCAAACCTTTCTCCAAGCAGAGATTCTGTTGAATGAACATGTTTGTGTCGCACACAATTCATAAATGTTGTTCATTGACCTTTCATGTGCCTGCTTGATAATTAAGAAAATATTGTTTGGAGGAAACATGAAATAGGCCTGTTTACTATTATTATAGATTATATAATATTTTATATTTAAATACATCTGAAAAGTCATTGAAAGTTAAACAAACAAACAAACAAAAAAAACCTTCCCATCTAGAGTCCCCCCAGTGAATTTCAGCCATTTCCAGCCCTGGTTATCACCATTAAAAAGTTTGGAATCGTAAGATTTTTAATGTTCTTGAAAGAAGTCTCTTCTGCTCCAAGGCTGCATTTATTTGATCAAAAATACAGTAAAAACTGTAATATTGTGAAATATTATTACAATTTAAAGTAACTGTTTTCTATTTGAATATATTTATGAAGTAATTTATTCTATATAATATATTATTTAAATGTAATTAATGTAATATATGTGATCAAAGCTGAATTGTCAGCATCATTACTCCAGTCTTCAGTGTCACATGATCCTTCAGAAATCATTCTAATATGCTGATTTCTTATTATCAATGTTGAAAACAGTTGTGCTGCTCAATATTTCTGTGGAAACCATGATACTCTTTCAGGATTCTTTGATGAATAGAAAGTTCAAAAGAGCAGCATTTATTTCAAATAGAAATCTTTATTAACTTTATAAATGTCTTTACAGTCATGTGTGATCAATTTAATGCATCCTTGTGGAACAAAATAATTTCTTTAAAGAAAAAATCTCAACCCAAACGTTTGAACGGTAGTGTACGTATTTGAAATCAATGACCATGAAGTCAGTAGTTTTGTATGGTACAGTTGTTTGTGGTTCAGTGATGTCACATGCAGTTCTTCAGGGATGAGTAGTTTCATTCACTCACTATAGGTCCAATTTTAGATGCTTTGTTTGGTTTATAACTCTTTATTGAAAGACCCTATGGAGATGATGAATGGGAAAAATACATTTAGAACTGAGTTGTTGAAATGGTGTGAGAATTTTTTATTTTTTTTAAATCTTTTTCCATTGAAATATTGCTTGTTTTGTTGACAGAAAGCGGGCTGAAACTGCTGTCGCTGTACATTTATGAGCTGTGGAGTGGTGTGCGGTCACCTGACCTCCTGCTGACCCACGCCAGACTGCTGTGCAACAGGACCGACATCAAGAAGCCCAAATCTCACACACTGCGAATGTGTAAAGACATCCTGTCTGCGCTTGACTCGTGACATGCTGCGTTATGACGTTGTTTAGCAAAATAGGAATAAAAAAATGTTGAATGGATCTTTTTGTAATTTTATAATTTTAAAATAAAAAAAAAAGATGAACAGGCCTTTGTGTTTGAGTTCTGTTGGCTGTTCATGATTTTGTCAAATTTACTCAGTACAATTGTATTTGCATTGCACATTTTTTATAGTTTATCATTGATAGACCTTTTTTTTTGGTATGGCCCCCCCAAAAAATATAACTCCCAATATTTGGCTGTTTTGTATGGAAGCTTGTTTCTGCCACTAATAATAACAAATACAAAAGGTAATTGTGGCTTCTCACAATTCTGACTATTTTTCCTCTGAATTGCAAGATATAAACTTGCAATTGCAAGAAAAGTCAGAATTTCAAGTTCATATCCTGCAATTCAGGTTTATTTCTCAGAATCATGATATAAACTTGCAATTGCGAGATATAAAGTCAAATTCTGGGAAAAAGTTATAATTCTGACTTTATAACTTGCAATTGCGTAGTTTATATCTGAAAATTCTGACATTTTCTTGCAACTGCAAGTTTATATCTCACATTTCTGACTTTATTTCTCTGAATCGTGGGTTTATATCTTGTCATTTTTAAAATTGCGACTTTTATTTCTCAGCATGGCAAGTTTATATCACAATTATGATGCATTTCTGACTATTTCTCAGAATGGAGAATATATATATATATATCAGTTTGGACTTTATAATTTGCAATTGTGAGTTTATATCTCACATTTCTGACTTTATTTCTCAGAATGGTGAGTTAATATCTCTGAATCCTGAGAAAAAGTCAGTTAGTAGATGTAAACTGGCAATTGTAACTAATAAAAATATAATACCCAATATTTGGCTGTTTTGTATGGAAGCTTGTTTCTGCCACTAATAATAAAAATACAAAAGGTAATTGTGACTTCTCACAATTCTGACTCTGAATTGCAGGATATAAACTTGCAATTGCAAGAAAAGTCAGTATTTCAAGTTCATATCCTGCAATTCAGATTTATTTCTCAGAATCATGAGATAAAGTCATTCTGGGATAAAGTCGACTACTTAATTGCGAGTTATAAAGCATTTTCTCACAAACGCATAAGTTTATATCTCGCATTTCTGACTTTATTTCTCAGAATCGCAAAATTATTTCACAATTCTGACTTTATTTTTCAGAATCTTGTAATTCAGAATTTCTTTTTCAAAATTGCGACATTATTTCTCAAAATGGCAAGTTTGTATCTTAAAGTTCGGACTTAATAAATCACAGTTGCGACTTTCTCAGAGTGGCAAGTTCATATATATCGCAGTTTGGACTTTATAACTTGCAATTGCGAGTTTATATCTCACAATTCTGACACTTTCACGCAATCTCAAGTTTATATCTCATATTTCTGACTTTATTTCTCAGAATGGTGAGTTCATATCTCAATTCTGAGAAAAAAGTCAGTTGCGAGATGTAAATTGGCAAAAAAGTCGCAATCACCTTTAAAAAATATTTAGTGATGGAAACAAGCTTCCATATATCAGCTGAAATGTCAAAACTGTCAGTTATCTAATGACATACATTCTCTTTACGTATTTTTGTAATTAGTAAATACTGTATGAAATAAGTGTTCAATTTCAGAAATATTATATACATCGGATTTTCCATTAGTAAATGATATATGAGACATTGATCAGGATCTGATGGTTTAATGGCAGTTGTCAGCAGTGATGCTTCTAGTGTCTGTTTTCACTAAACATCATCATGGCTTTAGTGTCGTCTTGAAGTTGCTTCTTCTTTGTATCTTTTCTGGTGAAATCCATAGCCTTTCATCAGTGGCAAACCAGATTTTTTCACACGAGGACCCCTACATAAACAAATAAATATATAATAATATTCACTTGTTGTTCTTTTGTTAAGCTTGAAAGACTGTCTAGAAGCCTTTAGCTGAGTAAGTAACCTCTATAGATTAAACATGGCTAGTGCAACTGCACAAATACAATATGTTTAAAATAGAAAAAATGAACATGCATCTGAAATAACTATTGTGATTATACAGTGAAATTTCCTTTTTCATTCTCACCTTGGCAGTTGGCCCGAGTGTGATATAAATGACAAAATCAAGAAGAAGAACCCTATAAATGCAGCTAGAATGATCCAGAATATCAGGACAATTGAATCTGAAAAGAGACAGACAGTTAGACGTCACATCAGCTGACCTGTGATCGAGAAGAGAAAGTCAAAGTGGCTCACATCTGTTGTACTTCAGTGTACTGGCATTCACAAAGACCGGGTCCACGTAATCGTCGTAGTACTCGTATACCAACTTGTATTCTGATGAATTCGTGGAGTTCTTCATTGTCTTTCGATTCGGTGATGGTGTGAATCTGAAACTGCTCCAAACTCCTGTCGGATTTTAAATCCTTGAATCCCACCCATGGGGATCACAGTGAAGCCACACCCCCTCTACAACATTTCTGATTTAAACTTGAACATTTTATACAGGCCAATGAATAAGGAATGGATGAATAAATAAATATTATTATATAATGATTATTATTACTAATAATTATTATTTATTTGTTAATAATTACAACAACAATTTTGAAAATAATAAAAAATAATTATTATTATTTATTACAAAATAATTTTTATTGTAAATATTGTCAATACTAATACTTCTTTAATTTATTATTAATATTTCTGAATTTAAAATTAAACATTTCTTATATATAGTCAAACCAAAATATATTCTGACACCTTGAACATTTCATTCATTAATGCAGTTTATTCACTATAGATTAAAAAATGGTAATATGACAAGATCTCAGAGTTAAACTGTGTCAGAAAACATTAATCTTAATTATGTCAGATAACACTTAATCAAAACATGGTCAGGTCAAAGTGTCTGAATAATTTTTGGTTTCAGATTTTTATCAGTTTTACTGGTAGTCCACTGTATGAAGAATTTTTGGGTATAATATGTCACAGTTTACTTTATTTCGCCATCCTCACTTACATAAATGAACTATAGTGTCCTGTACCCACTAGTAAATATATATCAAAAATATCAAAATCTGAATAATTTTTGGTTTGACTGTAGGTGAATTTCTCTAATTAAAAAAAAAAAAGAATGAATGAATGAATAATATTAATAATAATAAATAAAATGAGTATTATTATTAGTGTAATAAATAATAACAATAATAATAGTATTATTTGTGTTATTCATTTAATTATTTACAATAATTATAACAATAATTATAATGATTATGATTAATCATTATTTATTTGTTAAATAATATTTTAATAATATATGTATTTGTTAAATAAACAACAGCAATATTTATGATGATTACTATTATAATTGATAATTATTTATTAAATAAATAACAGTAACAATAATAATAATTATTATAATTATTATTTTAATTATAATATATAATCAATTAATAATTAAATAAAAACAATTGTTATTATTTTCTATTAATTTAATAAATAATAACATTATTGACAATTATTTATTATTAACAATAATTATTCATCATAATTATTGTCATTACTAATATTTTTTTAATTTATTATTAATATTTCTGAATTTAAAATCGAACATTTCTTATACAGGTGAATTTCTCTAGTTGTAAAAAAAAATGACTTAATAAATAAAATGATTATTATTAGTGTAATATATAATAACAATAATACTAGAATTATTATTTGTTAAATAATTACAGCAGCAATAATAATTATGATTATTACTATTATTGTTGATTATTATAATTGATAATTCTTAAATAATAATAATAATAATAATACTTTTATAATTAGTAATAATAATTAATATTGTAATTATAATTTTGAATTAATGAATAAATAAATACAATTGTTATTTTTTATCAGTTTAATAAATAACATTGTTATCATTAATCAATAATAATAATAATTATTATTATAAATTATGATTTGTTAAATAATAACAAAAGCAATAATAATTATTATTATTACTATTATTTATTAAATAACAATTAGTATAATTATTGTTAATATTAATAATACTATTTGTATAATACTAATGAACAATTATTAGTATTATTTGTATTATTTCATAAGAATAAGCTTTTTGCTGATGTATTTTACTACAAAAATGAAATGTCAAGTACTTCTAGTGAAAGCTTCGAGTCAAAATATTCAGCGAATCAAAATAGCCTATAGCTAGCATCCAAAAATAAACATTTTTTCAGCTTTTTTGTGCCCTGTTTACATAATAAAAACATCAGGAGTTACATTTCATAATTTAAAGGAACTCTTTCATCATCACGTAATGTAGCGTCTATCCTAACGTTTACAACCATTTATGAAACTTATTAATATTTTTTTTAAAAATGCAAATGATTCTTGCTTTCATTATGTTTTGCTTAATGATTATGTGTTTAAAAATGTTCTGTGATGGATTTATGATCACAACTTGTAGTGATGATAAGTTCAGGCGTCTGGGCAAACCTATAAATGACGTCATACTGAGTCGACCAATAGTGAGTGAGCTCCACGAATGATCCCGCCTCCCGTGCGGGATTCATCCAATCACAGAAGACGGTGTATGTTTGAAACTGCCAGTCTCAGCTCACATTACATGGACTTCATTGCTTACAGCTGTTTGTACATTGTCGACAAGTTTCGTTTCAGTCGGAAAAAAAATAGAAGTCATTTTATCGTACTTTCTAAATTAAAACTTCTGATCCACAATACAGTCCGTCGGAGTATAAAGTAGCCGAACTCTCGCGTTTCTGATCAATGGACAGCATTTAACGCGTTTTAAATGCAAAGAAACTAATATGTGATTTCAGAGTGTGGATTATTTATTGAGAAGTTTGAAAGCAAGTGTTGCACTATGGCGGAAGGAGCGAGTTTAAACGCAAGTTGTTTGACCTCTCGAGCAAGGAAAGTTAACAGCAGCAGCAGCAGCAGCACTTCAATCCCAGCGAACATGAGGAGGAAGACTCGACAGAGCAACAGAAGAGACATTCACAGCCGGGTATGATCAACATCATGACTCACTCACGCCTGTACTTTAGAGCAGGCCAGAGAACACAACGACTCTTCCTGTTTTTCATGCAGTTTATTATTGTTTGTGTATCCTTCATACAACAAATGCACGTTACACGCCCTGTTTGTTGCATTGCATTGCATTGTATTTACCAGCATGATTAGAGGTGTGAAATAGTTGAAGTTGCGTTGTGATTGCAGGTTGTCTTGGAGAAGGTCCTGGGCATCACTGCGTCCAGCAGCAGTGCTTTAGCCTGTGACCCCAACACGGGTTTGGTGGCTTATCCGGCAGGGTAGGGCTATTTCTATACGTGTTTTCTGTGTGTCGAAGTCCACACTTAAAGGCATAGTTCACCCAAAAATGAAAGTTCTGTCATTTACTCAGCCTCAGGTTATTCCAAATCTGTATTCATTTCTCTGTACTGCTTAATGCTTAAAGAAGATATTTTGAAGAATGTTTGTAGCCAGGCTGCTTTGGGCCACCATTGACTTCCATAGTAGGAAAAAATATGCAATGGTGGCCCAAAGCGGCCGGGTTACAAACTTTCTTCAAAATATCTTCCTTTGTTTTCAACAGAGCAAAGAAATTTATACCGGTTTGGAACAATCTACAGGTGAGTAAATGATGACAGAAATTTCATTTTTGGGTGAACTATCCCTTTAAAGGCATAGTTCACTCAAAAATGAAAATGTCATTTTACTCACACTTTTGTCGTTCTTTTTTTCCTGTATAACAAAAGGTTAATTTTTGAACTGCTTTTTTCCTTATAATTGAAGTGAATGGTGACTGGATGCAGCTGTCAAGCTCAAAACCAACAAAGAAGAAAAGTAGTACATACAATTTGTATGCTGTGTTTGTGCTCTTAAAGGGTTAGTTCACCCAAAAAATGAAAATTGTCATTAATTACTCACCCTTGTGTTGTTCCCCATCCGTAAGGCCTTCATTCATCTTCAGAACACAAATTAAGATATTTTTGATAAAATCCAAGTTTTTTTTTTTTTTATCCCTCATAGAAAGCAACGTAATTACCATCATTCAAGGTACAGAAAGATGCTAAAGACATCGTTAAAACAGTTGACGTGACTGCAGTGGTTCAACCTTAATGTTATGAAGCGATGAGAATACTTTTTGTTCGCAAAAACAAAAATAACGACTTTATTCAACAAATTCTCTTAGCTATTTTCTTTGCAGAGCTTCCGTGTTTACGTCCGAACACCGGCTCAGTATTGGCTGACTCTGATCACGTGAGCAGCACGACACACGCGTGTGATGCTGACGCAGGAGCCGGCCAATAATGAGCCGGCGTTCGGACGTAGACCCTGGAAGCGCTGGATGTAAACAACGTATGAGCTTGACACAGAAGAGAAGATATTGTTGAATAAAGTTATTTTTGTTTTGTTTTGCGCACAAAGTATTCTCATCACTTCATACCATTAAGGTTGAACCACTGCAGTCACGTCGACTGTTTTAACAATGTTTTTACTACTTTTCTGGACCTTGAATGACGGTAATTTTATTTCCTTCAATGGAGGGTGGAAAAAAAACCTCACAGATTTCATCAAAAATATCTTAATTTGTGTTCTGAAGATGAACGAAGGTCTTATGGGTGAGTAATTAATGACAGAATTTTAATTTTTGGGTGAACTAACCCTTTAATTGTGTTGACGACGAACTGAAATTCGCTGTAGCTGTCAAATATTGAATCAAACATGGTGCCGTCCCATCATTGATGTTTTTTCATGAGTCATGAGAGAATCAGTGACGTATGGTGCTATATGCGTCAACTTGTTTTTGTCTGTTTCCGAGCTTATAACGAGACAAATTCAGTTTGATACATAAAGTTTCCTTCAGAAACGTCAGAAGCAGTGTTGGGGGTAACGCATTACAAGTAACTTGAGTTGCGTAATCAGATTACTTTTTCAAGTACCTAATAATGCATTACTTTTTCAATTTACAACAAAATATCTAAGTTACTTTTTCACATGCATTGACATAAATAAAGGTCAGAGGTGTTGTGTGCGCTGTGTGAACATGATGGTTACTGTAGTTCTAGACTGAATGTGAACATGAATTTACTCATCTCACATGCACAAAAAACAGTCAGTATTCCTCAAAATAAATAAAAACCTGTAATTAACTATATTAAATTACACAAATATACTTTATGTATTTAATCTCACTTTATTAACCGAAGTTTTTGCTGCTGACCTTCAATTATCTAATTCAACTGTACTAATATGCAAAAACTGCTTTAGATTTAGAAATATCCTATTCTTTAATCCAGAATCGCTGCACATCTGAGGTTTGTCTGAGCTGCGCCCTCTACTGTACAGGCGTAAATATGCATTTTCTTCAGCCTGAGGCTCATTCATTTCACTTTTGGTGTTGAAAGGGCCTTAATTTGCAAAAAATAGAACTTTTTTTATTAATAAACAAGAAAGCCCAGCCCAGTTGAGAAAAAGTAACGCATTACTTTTCATAAAAAGTAACTAAGTAACTTTTACTTTTCCTAAATTACTTTTTTAGAGAGTAACACAATATTGTAGTACATTATTTTTAAAAGTAACTTTCCCCAACACTGGTCAGAAGACTTGAAATATAGAGTTGTATGGAGGACTTTTATTGTCCTTTTTCATGTTTGGACAGCTCCAGTCCCCATTCACTTTCATTATAAGCAAAATCCTGCAGTCTTTCCATGGAAAAATAGTTATACAGGTTTGGAACAACAGAGTAAATGTGAGTAAATGATAGATTAGGTGAGTAAATGATCTTAGGTGACCTTTAAATTTTCATGTATGTTAGAATTGTGGTTAATCTGTTGGACACCTGGGAACAAGAGAGAACATAGTGTGATTTTCTAAGTGGTGATTACTATTCAAAAGTTTGGGGTCGGTAAGATTTTTTTTGTTTTTGTTTTTTGAAAGAAATGAATACTTTTATTCAGCACAGACACATTAAATTTATCAAAGATGATCATAAAGACATTTATAATGTTACAAAAAGACTTCTATTTCAGATATATGCGGTTCTTTTGAAGATGTGTTCATTTGAAGAATCATGAAAACATGCATCTCAGTTTCCACAAAAATATTGAGCAGCACAACTGTTATTTTATAATAAAAATCAGCAAAATCAGCATATTGGAATGATTTCTGAAGGATCATGTGACACTAGAGACTAAAAATTCAGCTTTGCCATCAATAAATTGTATAATATATTAATTAAATGGCATTCATAATTTCACAATATTACTGTTTAACTGTATTTTAATGAAATAAATGCAGCCTTGGTGTCAAAAACATTAAAAAATTGCACTTACCCCAAACTTTTGAAGGGTAGTTAATGCATACTGTAAATGACTGTTTTCATCTGTAAACTAATGTGGTGATGATGTGTGTTTCAGTTGTGTTATTGTCATCCTGAGCCCACAGAAAAACAAGCAGACTCACATATTTAATACCTCCAGGTAAATAGCACACTTCTTATCTTTAGTTCCGTAGCACAATGTTGTACATTGTAACAGAATTAAGTCCAAATCATGTGTTTGTTACTTAGGAAAACCTTCAGTGCCTTGGCTTTCTCGCAGAATGGAAAATATTTGGTCACTGGTGAGGTAAGTGTTCTGAGATGTTTTATGAGGGCCAAAAGAATGACGACTGTGCTAAATGCCCTACTCTGCAGCGTTTGAACGGGGAACATTGATT
The DNA here is from genome assembly GCA_037950665.1 of Hypophthalmichthys nobilis. Lineage (NCBI taxonomy): Eukaryota > Metazoa > Chordata > Actinopteri > Cypriniformes > Xenocyprididae > Hypophthalmichthys > Hypophthalmichthys nobilis. The sequence continues at coordinate 32,590,803 of CM075479.1, read as the reverse complement.
CCTACGGTTATCTTATGTATATGTGTTAGAGGAGGGCTTGCGTCTGGGTTGCTCTGTGCGTTCCGACACATTCCAGCTCCCCGGTTGCCATGGTGAGGCCCAGTGTCTGTCCCAACTTGGTAAACCAACAGAGAATCGCTGTTGTGACAGCAGATCACAAATGCAGTGCAATGGCTGCTTTGCTTATTTTAGGCATCTGACTAATAATGCTGCATATTGCATAGGGGAGTTGGCACATATTTAGAGGATTGTTCCCTCAATTATTTTAATAAAGCTGCTTGAAGGTTCTTCGGGTATTTTCCCTGAGTGTTTCACAAAGAATAACCTCAAATGGGTTTGGAACAGTGTGAGGGTGATGACAGAATTTTCAGTTTTGTGTGAACCCATTTCTTCAACAGTTTGGGAGTCACAAGATTCCTCTGTCTTCATATCACTGCAGCTGCGTTTAGATGAGGATTAGTCACCATTAAACTCTTGAAAGGCACATGTTGTCCTACATTCTGACACATATGATTATTTATTGGTGGCTGCTTTTTCCACTCATGCATCTGAGTAAATGAAAAGCAAATCAAAAATAGCATGCTACCATACTACTCATACTGTAATGTGTAAGAATAAAATATCCAAATTACCTACTAAATTAAATAAGGTACTAGAGGCCATATTTTTAATATTGCAAAGACTTTATAAAGACAGTCATCGCATCACTGCAGCTGCTGTTGCTATAAAACAGTCATTGTTCTGAGATGAGTGCTTATGAAATATAAGCTTTTTTAAATGCTATTTGAGCAAAAGAAAACATTTGAGACAGTTCATGTCAGATTTTGTTGCTGATTTGAAATGTTATTTGAGTTCAGCGAGCAGTTTTTGAGATTTTAGGATTCACCCATTCAAGTAGATGGGACTGGGTCTTGGTTTGTGAATGTTGATGCTTTAATAACAAATAATTTATGGGAGTGTTTATGCTGGGATGTGTAGGTTGTGGCTAGGTGATAACTTGAAAATATTTCATGAGAATTTCATGGACATAGTGAAAAAAATCTATGTTGCGGGTGGGATGTTTTTGCGGGAACGGGACAGAATTCCATGGGAGCGGGAAAAGTCTGTCCCACGTAGGTCTCTACTGTGAATCACATGTTCAGTTAATATAAGTGACTTACATTTTAGAAAAAATATTGTCTGTTTCAAAAATAGAATAGAACATAGTTTCAAACAAAACCAGAGCAGAAAGTTTCCTAGCAATACAGTTATTTTATAATGAATCTACAATTTTGATCGAATCGTTTGAGAAAGTGATTCAATGACCCATTCATAAAGACCAGTGCTTAGTTATGTAAATGTAAATGAATAAGCGTTTTGAACGAGTCGTTTGGAAAATTGATTCCAGTGACTCCTTTAAGTCTGTTATTTGCTGCCACCTACTGGTGTTGTTTAATTTTAAAAGTATCTTTAATTTTTTACTATTCAAAATTGTATTTATTTTAAAACATTAAACTCCTAGCATTATTTAAATTGTGATATCTTGTTAGTATATTTTTAATACACTAGATTATTACTAATGATTGTTTATATAGTTTTATTAGTTTATTAATATTTGAATACATTATAACACTTTAAGATGAATAAAACGCGTTTTACAAAAAGGAAAAGACAATGAAGTACAGCGACTGAATACTGTCATTAATATAGTAAATAAAATTAAAACAAACTATACAGGGTTTTTTTTTTTTAAGTCTTCTGGAAAGAGGAATATATTACTTTAGGCTGTGAATCTGTGATCCTTGTCTTTAAAAAGAGTGGGAACCCTGATAAAAGATTTAAATAGTTTGATAGCATAGGGAGAATAGTCCTAATTTGCATACTTATGCACTATTCAGTGCCTTTTTGTAGTGTAAATTAGTAAATTAGTGTAATTAATGTGTTCACCCTGAAAATTCCTAAGGGAAAAAATTGCACTTCAAATACTCGGATGATGCACTTAATTAACTGGGGGGAAAAACCCGAGGTTTTGAATGTTGGACACTTCTTGCACGAGACTGCAGCTTTACTTGTGTAGTGGAGGGGGAGGGGCAAAATCACTGTATAAAATTCATACACTAGATGTTAGAGTAGTGTAAGTTCATAGAGTGTAGTGTCTTTTTTTTGTTTGTTTTGAGTGTAGTGTGTCATGTGGGACACGGCTTGACTCTATTACATCATTTGCAGTGGGAGTGGGTGGGGCTAAAGGTCTTTTGGAGTGATTTGCTTGTTTCTATTCTGTGATTGGTGGAGATTTGTGCAGAATCATGGGTAATGTAGTTTTTCACCATAGATGCTGCTGTTAAACAATTATTTTTTTAAAAATAAGTTGAAATAATGAACTGAAGGCTTCATCAAAGGCATATGTAATCGATTAACAATCTCTTAGCCCACATTAGGTCTTTCTTGAAAGGTGTATAAGTTAGCATTCAAAATAAATTCCTCTATAGAGAAAATGATGGACTTTTTACTTCCGTAACCTGACTGTTGCACTCTGTTATGCTGTATAGTAGGGTAGTAGACAAATCTGGGTGTGGGGTCTCACACATTTATGATGATTTCATGCATTTTATTTTTACTATTCATCTGTTCACTCTTTGCTTTTTTTCCCTGTTGCTGGCAGAGCGGGCACATGCCCTGTGTGCGGGTGTGGGACGTGGCAGAGCGGACGCAGGTGGCAGAGGTCCAGTGCCATAAGTATGGGGTGGCGTGTGTAGCGTTTTCCCCCAATGGGAGCTATATAGTGTCTGTGGGATACCAGCACGACAGGACCGTCAGCGTCTGGGAGTGGAAGGTGGGTTTGACAGCTGTCTGCCCGGCTGCTGTGAATAGTAGTTTAACCCAAGAAAAGTGATATTGGAGTTTATTAAGATTACAAAGACAATAGTGTCAAGCTTACTAGTTTACAGGCAGTGTATTGGTATTCTTGTGGTCTTGACATAACTTTAATTTCTACTTCTTGATCAACTTTTTTCTTTATAGACATGGGCTTGAAATCCACGGCTGTTTTTGTGTTGGTTGTTCATGAATCTCTTGTTTGTCCTGAGCAGTTAAACTGAGCTCTGTTCTTCAGAAAATCCTCCAGGATTTTTTCTCCAGATTCTTGTTTTCAAGGATTTTTTGCATATTTGAACCCTTTCCAGCAGTGACTGTTAGACATGTGGCGATATTCGGTAATACGATATATCACGATAATGAATATGCACGATATTGTTATCGCGGGCACTTCAAAATAAAGTGAATAATTGTTTAATATGAATTATTCAAATATTTAATGCATTTTAAGAATACTTTCCCCATCAACCGTATAAAAAGCACAACACCGCTGAATGCTGTGTCAAAGGAACACATGAGAAGCACATGGTGGAACGAGTGAAGGAGACACGATGAGTGAAAGTGCGCGTTTGCGTTCTGATATGTCAGTCCCAGTGTTTTGTCTCAAAATGTACACCAGTAGTGTTTTTTCCAAGTGTACGTTTATAAAAGTGAAAACTTTTGAACAGGATGAAGGTGTGTCGAAATTATTTTTTTAAAGGCCATATTTTTTCATTTAGTATTGCCGTTCGGAAGCTACAAAAGATACTTGCATGTTTCCCAGAAGACAAATTAAGTAAAATATTCCTTGGATATTTCTGACTCCACTTGATAGGCACATTGAACTACTCTAGTGATGTTTGTTTAGGTTACAGGGTGTTTAGAATGAATTCTGTGACGTGAACGTTAACACATCTCGTGCTCAGGGAGTAGGGAGCAGCGGACGCTGCATAGGGACCCTGTCAATCGAAATGCAGCTTGTGAGTCTATTTTACAAGAAAGTATAAATAATGCTTTTAAATCTTTTCTTTGCTTGTAGAAGGGGACTGTTATTGCATCCAATAAGGTGTCCAGCCGTGTGCTTGCTGTATCTTTCTCGGAGGACAACAGCTACTTCGTTACCGCAGGGAACAGACATGTTAAGTTCTGGTACCTGGATGCTTCAAAGGAAAGACGGGTGAGACACTTGGCACATGTTGCTACAGTCTACAGATGCACTGAAAATCCATTCGCTGAAAGTTTGATGTTTTTAAAGGCTAAAAATACTTGCTATTTAAAATAATTTTTATTTTTATTGATCTTGAGGTGTAGAGGTGGGCTTTAGAGGCAGGGACAAGTAATGACCCAATATGGCAGCATCAATTTAAGATTTTAATAAATATAATCATATACACGAATATGTTAATGCATGCTGTTTTATGTGCTGCAATACACTGAGGTGCAAATAGAATCTGCCCCTATCTAACAACTATTACTGCTATTTTCTCTTGGCATCTGCCACTTGATTTTGGTGCCATGCTCATTCAGTCCTGTTCACAACCTTATATTTTCAAGTGTGCTGATATGAATTGAAGTGTTTAGTGCAGTTTCCTGTGTTTGCCCACATCCTTCTGTGACTGTGTTGGTTTTCTAACCAGATGGAACACAAAACACTTGTTTTTCCACTGATCAAATATGCACACAATTTCATTATGTTATTGAAGCATTTGTAAAGATTATCACCTGTTGTCGGCTCCTGCAGGTGAACAGCACAGTGCCTCTGATTGGTCGCTCAGGGTTGCTCGGGGAGCATCAGAACAGTCAGTTCTGTGGTTTGGCGTGTGGCCGTGGCTCTATGGCCAGCAGCACCTACTGCATCACACACACGGGTCTACTGTGCCAGTTCAACAGCAATCGACAACTGGATTCCTGGGTTGATCTCAAGGCAAGCCTTCATTTCATTACTGTAATGCAGTGTTTCCCAACATTGTTAAAGGGTTAGTTCACCCAAAAATGAAAATTCTGTCATTATGAAGTCATGTTGTTCCACACCCGTAAGACCTTCGTTCATTTTTTTTTGTGTGTGTGTGTGTGTGTGTGTGTGTGTGTGTGCAAACAATCAAATGACTTTATTCAACAGTTTCCAACAGTTTCTTTTCTTCTGCCAATAATGAGTCGGCGTTTTAACGTAGAACCTGGAAGCGCTGGACTTAAGCAGCGTATGAGAATGACACGAGAAAATATTGTTGAATAAAGTTATTTTTGTTTTTTGTTTTTGCGTACACAGTATTCTCGTCGCTTCATAACATTAAGGTTGAACCACTGCAGTCATGTCGACTGTTTTAACGATGTCTTTAGTACCTTTCTGGACCTTGAATGTGAAACTTAAGTTGATTTCTATGGGGAATAAATAAAAAATCCTCGGATTTCATCAAAAAATGTCTTAATTTGTCTTACGGTGTAGAACGACATGAGGGTGAGTAATTAATGACAGAAATTTCATTTTTGGGTGAACAAACCCTTATTAGCTAGTAAAGCCCTACACAATATTTAAGTGTTTATGGCTACATTCAGACTGTCAGTTCAAATCCGATTTTTGTGCATATCCGATTGAAATCCGATCAGATTAAGCAAGTGTGGTTTGAAATCCTATTCAAAACGCATTTCTGGAAATCCGTTTCAGTCTGACCGCTCTGATCGGATTTTGCGTGGTTTATGTGACTTTCTTATGCCACATAAATGTAAACTTCGGATGTTGATATAGGAAACATCGCTGCAGAAACAAGGTTGTGTTGTTGCAAAGTGCCGGACGAGCAGAAAATTGAAAGAACGGAGACATGTTTTGAGACCGGTGGAGACGACAGCACCGAATAAAGCCGCTCATACCAGCCGACTGTGTTTCTGACGCTTCCTGAGAAGACGCAGTAGTTCAGCGTGGCAGATACACATTGTCATGTTGTAAATAAGACAACATCTGTACTGCAAACTCCTCCATGTTGCGGTTGTTGCTGTTTTTGGCATATAAACCAATGCAGATATTCTGGAAAACAAAAGAGCTGGATGGACACAAATCAGATCTGAACAGTTGTGATACACAATGTGAACAGTCAATAATGTTAGACCAGATTCCAATCCGATAAACACATAATCGGATTTGGACTGACAGTGTGAACGTAGCCTATTACAGAGCCAAACTGGACAGGGTTTATAGGATGGTATTTAGAAAGTATGCTGTCATGTGTCTTTGTTTTGTTGTTGTAGACGACGTCTGCACAGTGCTTATCGGTGAGTGAGGCCTTTGTTTTCTGCGGTTGTGCTGATGGCACAGTGCGCGTGTTCAGCCCTCAGGACCTGCATTACGTCACCACTCTACACCGGCCACACTGCTTGGGAGTAGATGTGTCTCAGGGCACACAGCCTGGGTAAGAGTCTTTCAGATGAGCCTGCGCTAATGAGGACTGTAATAGAGCTGCAACTATGATAAGTTTGTTGATTTAAAGGGGTCATATGATGCTTTTTAATGTTTTCCTGCTTGATCATTCGCATTTTCAGAATCTGACTCATCCTCGAACTGATACTCTAATACAGATGACATTATTAACCATTTTTGGAAATGCTTTAGAAGCCTTGGAAGCTGAAGCTCATGATTATGATAAGGGCTGTTACATTACCAACACGTTTGAGGTGTTTGGCCAGTCACAACACACTGGGTCAACTGGCCAATCAGAGCTCTGGCTTTTCAGAAGGAGAGGGTTCTGTAGAAATCAGCGCGTTTCAGACAGACTGGGAATAGAGGTGCTGCAATAATGTACAATGTGTTAAAAATGTTTTTTACATTAAAGCATGTTAACCTATTCTAGTATACCCATTAAACAAAATAATGAACTTTTAAAATAGCATTGTGACCCCTTTTAATACTTTTCAATTAATTGGTAAAAAAAAAAAAAAATGCATTTGCTTCCTTTTTGTATGTATGTTTGCATGCCAGTGCCTTGTTTTTAAGTGTCATGATGTCAGATGCAGTCATGTTAAAATTAGTTCAGCTTTGCCAGACGTGTCAAGAGACTGCTGTTTTTGTTGCGCTCCTTCTAGCTGTTTTTGAACTTAAGGACACATCCTGTGTGAACGCCTGCTTGGACCACAAAAGCAAATATACAGGGGGTTGGACAATGAAACTGAAACACTGGCCAATATAGTGTGTGAACCCTCCAACCTATATATGTGTGGCCTGGTGGCCAGTCTTGACTGATTTTACAGTCCATCAGTAAGAGCAGAGTGTGAAGGTTGAATTAGCAGAGCAATAGCACAGCTGTACATGAGGGTGGGCGATATGACCAAAATCTTATATCACGATACGAGTAATTTTTAAATCATGATAATATATATCACACAGTTATTTTTGCTTTAAATACGTTTTATGTCCAGGTACTAAGCTGGGTTGTATTAAAAAAAAAACTTAAGACCACGGCTGCCCAACTCACTGCAGAATTAAATGCGCACATCCGACTCCTTTTCCCACCAAAACTATTTGTCTGGAGCTTCAGAGATTCAACATTCATGGTCAGGCTGCTATAGCCAAATCTTTGGTCACTTGTGCCAACACCAAATGTCGGCTTCATTGGTGCCAACAGTGCAAATCTTGGGCTGTGGAGAATGTGAAACATGTATTGTTCTCTGAGTCCACCTTCACTGTGTTTCCCACATCTGTGGGAGTTTACGGTGTGAAGAAGAACCAAAGAGGTTCAACACCCGGACTGTTGCTGCCCAGAGTGAATCAGTGATGGTTTGTGCTGCAACATCATGACATTCCCTGCTGTGCTTGATGGGCGCATCACTGCCAAGGACTACCGAACCATTCTGGAGGACCATGTGCACCTGATGGTTCAAACATTGTACCCTGAAGGGGGTGACATGTATCAGAATGATAATGCACCAATATACACCGCAAGACTTTTGATCGAATGATCTGATGAACATGAAAGTGAAGCTGAACATCTCCCATGGCCTGCACAGTCACCAGATCTAAATATTTTTGAGCCACTTTGGGGTGTTTTGGAGGAGCAAGTCAGAAAACGTCTTCCTCCACCAGCATCACATAAGCCGTGTTTTCACCGCAGGAACTTTCCCCAGGAACTAGGGACTTTGGGGTGGTACTCGGTGTGTTTCGACTGAGGGAACCAGGTTCTAAATGAAGTTCTGGGTTAAAAAAAATTCCCCCTCAGAAAGTCCCTGCTCATGAGGTAGGTTTTTTTTTTTTTTTTTTTTTTCCCCTCTCTCCAAGGTTCAGGAACTTTTGGGGGTGTGACTTGGGCGCTGAACATGCTGATTGGTTCATGCAGCGTTTTGATTGGTTGACTCCACGCAGCAAGTCTGTTGCGGTAAGGGTTGTTTGCTATTTGAATCAACATTGGAGTTTAAAAATTATGAGGACTGGACCGACGACGAGGTTCAGGCTTTATTAAGCTTATTTCAAGCATGCCACACAAGTCCTGAAAAGTGAAGCCAAAGCGTCTCAATCGCCCCCAGGTGTCTGGATGCAGTATAGGTCAAACCCCGCCCTCTCTATGTAATGTAATGGGACGTGAGACAAACAAAACAATCAAATTGCACGTCATTTTTTTTTTTTTTTTTTTCTCCCCAAAGATGGCTTCTCTCATTTATCACGCTGATGTTAGTTTAAAGTGTTCGTTCTTTAAATACGTTTGTTGTTAGTTAGTTATTTGGTGCTATAAAAATGCGGATTTTGATGCTGAGCTTGACAGCTGAGCTTGACAGCTGAGCTGAGTGAAGTAGTCACTGAAGCACCAACAGACTTTTCTCTGGCTCTTTGGGAGGAGATTGGAGCTTTAACTTTCATTTCTACATTTCCAGAACTGTTTTTCACACCGACATAATGAGTGTGGGTGGGACCTTGATATCGCGGCTCAACTTCACACTCACTACTGCACTTGGGCTCCAAGTTCACTATGCGCGGACTCTAGACTCAAGATATCAGCGCCATATTGGCACACTGGCGGCTTCACTTACTACGATGGAAGAGAGTGAAGGTGCGTTGTCCATCTTTTTTACAGTCTATGGCTTATATGCGGAGGACAAAATCCAGCGGGAACTGGAAAGTCACGTGCAGTCCTTCATGGTACTTTAGACAGTGATGGAAATGCAGACAGCAACAGGTTTGGAGAAAAAAGCTCCTGGGACAAATTGTTCTGGGTAATTTCAGTGGAAATGAGGCCGGCCACTGTTCTGGAAGAAGAATGGCTCAGAATCCATGTGGCCACTGTGAAGGACTTGTCTGTCATTCCCAAGATGAACTGATGCTGTTTGGCTGCAAAAAGAGGCCCTACACCATACTAATAAATAAACACTTAAAACCAGGTGTTTCAGTTTCATTGTCCAACCCCTGTAGATACACAATAATGGTACACCATATTTTATGGGGAAAAAAGTTGCATCTGAATGTAAGTGACACCTGGGGCCAGTTCTTCATATGTCGCTAACTCGGTTAGCTGGATTTGATTGATGATGATTTGGCATGATCTTGGATTGTTCAGTTCTTCAACGCTCATCCTGGACTTGCTGCCATAGCAACAGGTCCGTAAGCTTAAACCTGCTCGGGAGCAGGCTCATTTCATGTAAACAGGATTAGATTGTGTCTTTTTAAGTGGAATTGATACTTAAAAATTGTCCCAGCCACTGCTAATTTATTTCAAGAGTACTCTACTTATCCAGGGACAATAATGTTGTGTAGTCTATAATACTATAGGCACAGCCAGTTTTACTCATTGAAAGATTTATTGGTGATTGAATAATTGCTTTACAATTGTATTGGAGCCGTGCATTAATTTGAGAGGTGACGCTATTATGGGAGTGGCTGATGCAGCGCAGGAGATACAGATAACTTGATCTTGACTTTAATTTTTTTTTTTAATTAAAACTTTAATTAATGCTGTCACGTAACAAATCTGCTTCAAAGATAAAATTAAATGAATTGCGAATTACAACATTGAAATAAAAATGTGCGACTGTACAATGCTCGTGAATCTAAATAACTGGGAATTGTAAAAAAAAACAGTGCACATTTCATTTATCTATTATAACATTTATGTCTTAATGTCATGATGTTCATTTGGCTGTTTCATTATAAAGGTCCAGAAATTCAGGTGTCTTTTCTAATTATATGATGTCATTACATTGCTGTCTTGCCGCCAGCCAATCGCTGCATTGCTGATCGTGGTTTCGAGTATCGATACATCTGCCCTTTTCAAGGAACACAAGAACGCGCAGTAATCTCAGACAACTTAATCCTGATATTTTAATCCATTCCATAAATTTGTTTAAAGAACCAAATTAGCCAGAGATCAGTTATCACGATTAGAAGATCTGACATCTGTCAAATCATCTCAGATGTATTTAGCGAGGTACGAAGAACGGACCCCTGGTCAAATTTTCTTTTTGAGAGAGAGAGAGAGAGAGACAAAAACACTGGTCACATTTTATTACAGTCTTAAATAATGTCAAATACTGGTAATTAAAATGAAACATTTACAGACATTATAAACACCATAAACATGTATTTTAGTTTCCCTCACTCCACAAAAAAAGATTTTCAAATTTAATGGTATTCAGAACAATTTAAAAATATTAATATAAAACATAAACTATAGTGACATTATTTAAAAAAAAAAAAAAAAACTAATTTAAAGCTAAACTGAGTAGCTGGCATGTGGGAAATTACTTGCACAAACTTAATTTTAAATGTGAGGTAAGATTAAAAATGGAAACTCTATTTACCTTCATTTACTAAAAAACAAAGATGATTAATGATTTCTGTAATTGAGTTTATTTTAAGGTGAGCAGCATGCAAAACAGAATACAAAGCCAGCATATGGCTTAATCCAGATTTATGATCTCATGTTCCTCTCATTCTGCATTAATCCAAGTGTTTCCATATTCTCTACCATTATTAATAAAACTTTTATTCTTTGCACTTCACTCGTATCCAAAAGTCCATGTAAAAAAAGTAACTGTCACGTGCAAAAATGTTTGGCGTACCTTAACTTTGGAATATAAGTCACATGTTTCAGATGATGATAAAACACAGCTTGTATTCCAGAAAATACGACACTTAGAATTCAGACATGTAGCTTTAACTTTACAACTATTCTGAGTTTAATGTTGTAAAAGGAATTTGCTTTACTTGAAATGTTGATTAATTGATTTACTTTGCATTAATTGAAATAAACAGTAACTTAAAATATAAAAAACTTATTTTATTTCAGCTAGTGCTAAAATAACCAAAACTAAATCTTAATAAAAAAAAACTTTAGACATTTATTTAAAAAAGCTAATAAACTGACACCCACAACAAATTTATTAAACTTTAACTAGAATTAATATATAAATAGAATATATAAAAACAAAATAAAATTCAAAATATTAACAGAAGTTATAATGGTGTTTCACTGATACTGACACTGGTGTGAGTAATTTTGGCAAAATAAATCCATTACCAGTGTTCTTGTGGTTTGAATGATCTTATATATAATTTTTTTTTGTTAAAATCAAACGTTAATCATCAAACATTACATTTTTTCTTTGATTTCTTCTCTTTTCATAGGCATTTATTTGGTGCAAACCCAGAAGCACAGTATCCAGATACCCTGGCTTTAACCTTTGACCCTGTGACCAGGCACTTGACGTGTGTGTATAATGACCACAGTGTGTACGTATGGGACGTGCGGGACATTCGAAATGTTGGGAAGGTCTATTCAGCTCTGTACCACAGCGGATGTGTGTGGAGTGTGGAGGTGCGTTAGTGACAGTTCAGTTCATATTGAGATTCTCAGATGAACAATACGCAAGGCCAATTTATTAATGCGTTAATATTCTCTGCAGACCTACCCTGAGCTTGGAGATTCATCAGGATGTCTGTCGCCCGGCTCTTTCCTCACATGTTCATCTGATAACACCATCCGCCTGTGGAAAAGTGAGTCCCCGCAGAATCACGGCTCAGGACTCGGCCTTCGTCACAATCTGTACAGCCAGGTATGGACTACTGCTAGGCTGCATTGGGCCGGGACATGACAGTATTCAAAAAGATTTTCATACTTTGCCTGAACAACAGAGAACACATATTTTGCTTTTTTTTTTATTTATATTTATTTATTTGGGGTTTGTACGGTCATGAAAAACCTGGAAAAGTCATGGAATTTTACGGAATTTAATTTTGGAGAAGTCATGGAAATTTGTTTCACAAATATCTTTGTAATAGAATATATGTTTAATGATTGCCTGAATTTTGGAGTGGTATTGAGCATAGTTTTACTATAATCCCCCTCATTTTCCAAACCGAAATTGAGGCCCTGGTTTAATTGATAATATTGGTTAAACAAATTAGAACACTTGGAATTCATTAAAGGATTAGTTGACTTCAGAATTAAAAGTTCCTGATAATTTACTCACCCCCATGTCATCCAAGATGTTTATGTCTGTCTTTCTTCAGTTGAAAAGTAATTAAGGTTTTTGAGGAAAACATTCCAGGATTTTTCTCCATATAGTGGACTTTACTGGGGTTCAACGGGTTGAAGGTCCAAATGTCAGTTTCAGTGCAGCTTCAAAAGGCTCTACACGATCCCAGATGAGTCTTATCTAGCAAACTGACATATAAACAAGGTTTTAGTACAAAAGACGCAGTGGCAGCTTTAGTACGTACTGTCTCTAAACATCTAGACAAAACTAACAGCTATGTAAGAACTGTATTCTTGGACTTTTCATCTGCCTTTGATGCAATTTAAGTTGATATTCTTGTGTTGAAACTAATACAGCTAGATGTAAACCCCTAAAGAGTGACTTCAGGCAGCTTCGTTTCATCTACGCACTACAAAATTTACAGTGTCACAATGACCGTTTTTGTCAGTGCCGCACCCGATAAGTGATGGCACTATAAAGCCATGTGCTTTTAAAAAAACAAACAAACAAAAAAAAACACTTTCATAGATTTAATGTTACATTACCAGCTTGAAAAATAAGCTAATTTGACTAGAAACACCGGAGACTGGAAATGTAAAGGATAATTCCGCTATGAGTTGGGCAAGACTTCTGCGTTCAGGAAAAAGGTGGATATGAATAATAGCCTAAATTAAATCTGTTCATCATATGAAGTGATCGTGAATCCACTTGATTCATATGGAGGAACACATCTCTTAGGTTTCATTAAAAATATCTAAATTTGTTTCGAAGATGAATAAAAGTCTTATGGGAACTTTGGAACGACATGAGAGTGAGTAATTGATGACCGAATCATTTGCCAATTCTTCTTGTGTTCATCTATTTAGTGTATGTGAATGTGTTTCAGGACATCGTAAGGATAGTATATGTGGACGATGACACGCAGTACCTCAAAGCTGAGGCTGAGAAAGTCGAGGGAGGAAGCCAGGATGGTAAATCTGGGATCAGGGTGCTGGGAATCAGCCCAGATGGCCAGCATTTGGCTGCCGGAGACCGCAGTGGAAACCTGAGGTGAGGAGAGTGAAGGGTCTGTGCAGAGAACTAGATCATGAATGAACACATGCTGAATCAACGGTCTCTTCTTCAGAATCTTCGGCTTGCAGTTTATGGACGAACTGCAGAAAATCGAGGCCCATGATTCTGAGGTCTTGTGTCTAGCCTTCTCTCCTAATGAGACCGGTAAGTGAGCCTTTCTTTGTTTCAAATACATATTTTGTATTTGTGCTTGGCTGCCTATGCAGTAGAAAGGTGACCTGACTAGAGAAAACAGGAAAAAGGCTGTCGTCTTCCCTTTTGCTAAATAGGAAGGAAAACACCCATAATGCACTGGGCATGTTTCCGTCCAAGGCCACTCCCACCAGTCTGCTATGGATACACTTACCAGAGTCAGATACCGCCTTGCTTTAGTAGGAAATAATTCTTGGCAAACTTTCAGTTATGGCGTCAACTTGTATTGTTCCCAGGTGCAAGAGAGCAAATGTTTAGAATTCTGAGTTTGAATGTTTAGAATGTTTAGAGTTCTGAATTGCTTTCGGTTTCCAGTGAAGGATCCAGAGTGTTGTAGGCAGTGGCTAAAGCCTGCAAAGAATCATAAATATGGAGAGAATGCCGCAACGGAAAAACTGAAAAACCTGTTTGTAGTCAACATTTTAAATGTTTAAACGGAGGGGAAAAACTGAAAGAGACTGCTGTTCTGTCAGTTTCACCTGAAGCAAAACGGCATCACGTACCGTAATGGTGTTTTAAAAAGTATGATCAAATGTTCAGCGATAATAACCCTGCCCTTACAATAACTGTTCTGTTAATAACCCTCGATCCCACTGTCGGTGGGTGGGGGGATACAAAAATGCGGAAGTACAATCTGTAGTTTTCACGAAAGCCCTGGAACTGTCAAAAGTCTGTTGAATGACACTTTTTTTTTTTTTTTTTTCCTCTCTCCCCCTTCTCGGTCCAGGTAACACTGAGAACGAGTAAACATTGTTCTTTTACATATACTACTGACATTGTAACAATACAAAGTGGGTTGAAAATCAGCGAAGTTACTCTTGAAGTTTGAGGAGAAATGTATATTAGTGTTAGGCATGCTGAGTTGAGCTGTGAAAAACTACAAATTGTCATTATCCACAGTGTAGATGAGTGTGTTTCTCCTGTCAGGTTTGCATCTGTTGGCTACTGCAAGTCGTGATCGGCTCATTCACATCTTTGACATGGAGAACAAATGCAACCTAGTGCAGACGGTTTACGATCATTCGGCCTCCATCACTGCCATCAAATTCACAGGTCAGTTAACAGTCTAAGAGATTTGTTGTTGTTTTCCACTAAATCTTTCGATTGTTCGGACATTTCTTGTCTTTCATGCATAATATGCGTGTGTTTTTGTAGATCTGAGTTCAGAGTTGTGTATGGTCAGTTGTGGAGCTGACAAGAGCATCTATTTTCGATCTGCTGAGAAGGTGAGGATGAAGTGGTTACCTTTCAAATATTGTTTTCTGTGTTCCTGCTATAATAAGGGCTTTTGCACCGGGTAGTTATAGGATCTAGCCGACACGGCAGAGAACTTAATGTTCCTCTAGGACAATTTTCCTGGTTGCATTTACATCGGCAGTTGACATAAGCCGGCACTTACGTCATGCCACTCTGGTTGTTGTGCAGGACTTTAATTTTGACGGCACTGAGAACGATTTAGTTTATGATCTGTTTAACAGTCCTGTTTTATACATTATTCGATAGAACTGTTAAACAATGGGTTTAGAAGTGCCTGGACTTCTATCGCTGTTTTCATGTTTGTGGATATAATTAGCTATAAACTGTTTTTACAAAGCTTTTTAAAGCCAGTGTTTTGCAGCCATTGGCCAATGAATCAGCTTACACTTACGTCACTGGAAGTTCCTATTGTGCTGATTTAGACCCTACTCTGAAGTAAGAGCTAATTTAGTTCCCCCAAAAGGTTTTTTTTATAACTAAAATTGTTCCCAGTTCCTGCGGTGTGAACATGCCAAAAATAGGATACTTCCGCCATTAGCTCTAGTAACTATGAAAAGGTTCCTCTGTTGTCAAAGCCCCTATTGTTATAGAGGAATTTTATTAGATCTACTACATAGACAGCATAGAGGTTTCCCTCGGACAAATAGGCAGCCCTGGAGCAGATAATTCAAAATATCATGCTTTTGGAGATATTCAACAATTATGCAGGCTAAATATGCTATGAGCTCCACATTTCTAGTTTTATTTTTTTTTTTTTTTATTATTAATTTATAATGTTAACCCTCTGATAAATCAATTATTAAATCAAAAAGGGAAAGGGGGAAAAAAGCTTAATGATTTAAATTAATACTGTATGTTTAGATTTTTAAAAAATACATTTTATAATATATAATTTAATCTAAATAAGCATATGCTAGGATAATATAAAGAAATAAATAAATGTAAACATTCAACTTTTCTCTCCCCAAAATTGTTTGTAGAAAAATGCTTTGTTTATAAAATACAAAAATAAATATAGAATATATTTGTTTGCATATTTTTTTTATATATAAAATTAAGCAATTTTACTCTTTTTTTTGAAAAATTAAAACATTTCTTTTGGCTTATTGTTGTAAAAATTATTAAATTGTTAATGTTTTATGAATTCAATTGGTTAGACATTCTTTTTGATTTTTAAAATTTAATTAAACCATTAAACGGAATCCAGGAAAAATAAAAATGGAAAATAAAGAATTTAAGAAAATAAAACGCATCATAGGGTATCATAAAAAATTATCTTTCCCTCACAACCAAAAACACACTTCTTTGGTGACATTGTTGATTTTGTGAAGTCCTGTGACCTGTGCAGCGCTGCCGACGACTTCTGTAAAGCTGAACGCGTGTTAATGAGCGTGCTCTTGCTCTCTCGCTGCATGTGTGTGCGCGCGCTTTTCCGGGAGAAGTACCTGTACAAGGAATTCCCACCATTATGACAGCACTCAGCCCCATACTCAAAAAAAAAAAACAAAAAAAAAACCCTGAAGTTTGAGGATTTGGAAGAATATTTTTGGCACAGAAATGCGTCCAACTCGTGTTTTGAAACTTTGGCCATGTTCAGCATGAGAATCCAACTCTTTAACAGTGTAAATAAGTCAGAAAACATGAAATAGCATTATACCCCCCCTTTAATGGCAATTTTTAAAATTTACTTTCTAACTATTGTTGTTTTGTCTCTCTTCTTAAAGACGTCGGAGGGCTTGATCTTCTCACGATCACATCACATAGTGGAGAAGACCACACTGTATGACATGGACCTGGATGCCACACGCACACACACGGCCATTGCGTGCCAGGACCGCAACATTAGGTAGGGCTTTGTGTGAGAATATTACTACTGTTACTACTATTTGAAAGGATCAGATGAGATCATCTGTTTGTTTTGCGCTCAGTACAATATACATTTATCAAATCTTCATAAGTTGTATGCATGAATGCTGCTTAAAGGCTCTTTTGCATTTTCAGAGTGTACAATGTGAGGAGTGGCAAGATGAAAAAGTGTTTCAAGGGCTCCCTGAATGATGATGGGACACTGCTTAAGGTATGGGTGGTGTAACTGACTAACAGAGTAAATGATGCCTGCAGTCAAAATCCTTTAAATGTTTGGTAATGAGATTGTTTTTCTGCTCTCAGGTCCAGTTGGATCCCTCTGGGATGTTTCTAGCCACCAGTTGTTCAGACAAAAATATCTGTATCTTTGACTATGAGTCAGGCGAATGTGTGGCCACCTTATTTGGACATTCAGGTACGTTTATTTTTCTTAATCAGTGATTTAATTTGAACAGTCATGGTTCAGTGCGTACAGTTAGACAACGAATACAGTCAGTCACAGGCAATCCGCACTCTAATCCAGAACGTGGTGTGTGTTAATGCAACGCTGTTTGCTAACCGCCACAACAGGAAAAAGCACAGAAGAAGAACAGACGATCTATGCATAGATATGTTTACATGTAATCTCTCAACCGGTGTTTCAACCCTGGAAAAACATCAATAAAACAGCTTGAGAATAATATCTCATGTAGCATTACATTTACCTCAGGCAAGTCATTTAGTGTCCACAGCATGTTAGTTCACTAGAGAAATGAACTCTAGAGGGAAGCATTTCACTAAATATATGCACTATATTAGCTTATATATTCATTATATTTACTTTATCTGTTAGTAATGTCTTAATTATTTAATATATGTTTAAATCAGTTTGTCATGAAAACTAGTTATGACAGTAACTGTGTAAATGATTGTATTTCAAAAATCTATTGGAGTAGAAAAAAATAATTGAAATATAACTTTATAATTAGATTTAGAATTTAGAAACCTGCCTTATGTGCAATTTACATGTTTTTTGTGTTGTGTTGATGATTATGTCTAAAAAATAGCAACTGAATCTAATAGTTTGGGCTCTATTGTTAATTGTAACATTTAATATTAATGTGTAAATAAGGGCTCCCTGTATGTAGTTTACAGCATTAGCTGAAATAGATTTTTTTTTTTTTTTTTTTTTTTTTTTTTACTTTTAAATTTTTTATACTTAAGAAAATGTTAATTATAATTGAATTTATTTAAAGAGAGAGAGAGAGACAATTTGTTCAATAAACCACTGTTTAATAAAAAAAATTTGTGACCATGTTTGTGTACCGTTATAACCCTTTTTTGATTTTGACCAAATGTTTGACCAAATCTTGATTTTGGTAAAATCTTGCAACAATGTGTTTTTTTTTGTTTGTTTTTTTTTTTTTTTTCTTCGTGAAAAAATACAGTTTTGGACATATAAGGTAATAAAAAATAAATAAAAAATCCCTTAAGTACAAATGAGCATGTAAAGCAAATCTCAAATAGCCGTGCGGAGCATGCCCCCGCCCCACGCAATGTTCTCACCTTTCTTTCCCCCTTACCTGTTTGCATCCCTATAATTTTTTTTTTTTTTTTTTTTTTTTTGAGGGAGCTTATTGTGAACTTTTATTCTCTTACAGAAATTGTTACAGGTATGAAGTTCAGCCAGGACTGCAGGCATCTGATCACTGTATCTGGTGACAGGTAAGTGTTTTAAATGTGTATCTTTTTTTATTTTATTTTATTGATTTTCCAAGAAAATGTTTTATACAGTAATAAAGAAAAGGGGCATACATTCATCTTTAGATATTAAACCACATACAGTATATAGTCTCAAATGATTATTAAACTTCAAAAGGCGATGATTTAATTAAATTGAGCACTGAACGTCAAAATGTGGCACTGCTGTGCGTTCTGCAGGCTGCTGTTTCAGAGCAGTTCACGATCAATAAATGCCATGCGTTTGTACTAAGCGATTGCTTATGATCTTCTTTTGATGACTCATGACAGTGATTACTATGTTTTTATATTTTAATGTCATTGATGTTTGAAACTGTATTATCTCATCTTTTTGAATGAGCAGCTAGTAGCAGTAAACCATAGACATTTCAAAATAAGAGTCCCGTTGTATTTCTGACTTTTCTTATAAAAAGTCCTGCATAAAATCTTTTTTGAGATTTTATTATTTTGTGGCTATTATTGGTATTTTTCTGACACAGTAAACTATATCTGGCATTTAATTCAACAAACTCTTGTGGCTTTTCACTGGGCCGCCTCATAAAAGGAAAGACTTTGAACATTCGGTATATAGATTTTACAAATGTACTATAATTATAATCCCTTTATAATCTTTGTTTTTTTTTTTTTAAACACATTATCACAAAATCCAATATTGGTTGACCTCAGGTTTGAATGTATGGATTTATTAATACATTGTAGTATATTTTTGCAGTTAAATGTGTGCCTGTTTAATTACGTAAAAGAAGGGTAACATTTATTTTGAGATTGACATTTTGAAATTATTTGTGAAGGTCTAAAAAAAAAATTGTCTTAAAGTCTTAATTTTGATTTTTAAAACTCTGAAGTGACCCTGGGTTTGGTTGGGGTTTATAAACATCAGATATTACATGGAAGTGTTTGTTGTTGTTGTTGTTTAGATTACAAGTAAATTTTGAGCCACATATGCTGAAAGTCATGAACAGAGTTAGTCAAACAGCTAGAGTAAATTAGATAAACTAATAAAAATATAGGCTGACCCACGAGTATAGCAGGGTAGTAAATACTTTAGTGACATTTTAGTATTCTATACTTGCATAATAGGAGCAATCTTTCAAATTCTTTCTTAAAAATATTCTCTGCTCAGCTTTACTACAGTGTGTGTTAAAAACATACTGATTTAGATCACAGTCTAATGTGTGTGTGTGTGTGTGTGTGTGTGTGTGTGTGTGTGTGTGTGTGTGTGTGTGTGTGTGTACGTGCGCAGCTGTGTGTTTGTGTGGCGGCTGGACTCTCAGATGACCAACTCCATGCGGAAGAGGTTGGCAGAGAGGAAGCAGCAAGCAGGCCAGAGGGTTCAACGGGTCCCCAGCAAACAAGAAGCCATCAGGTAGTGTCATTTAACCCCATGCAAACCTGATCTCCTCTTATGTCACGTTCACACTTGAGCTGTTTGCGTAGACCCAGGTTGAGTTGATGAGTGTATGATTTATGTATATTTATATAGCGAAATAGCTTCCCGGAGCACTTGCATTGATGAAAACATTTTGCAAATGTACCACTAGAAGTGGGCAGCATGAACAAAAACCTGTTGAGGTTAAGGTGTGGTCACATTTACTTTTGTTTGGTGAATTTCGCATGCAAAATCCAGTCAATTTAAGAGGAATCTACATAATTGCTTGAGGGTGACAGACTCTCCCATGCACATTTCACATCTGTGACCTTTTTGCCCATGGTATTTTAGCTGTGAAATGTCTTAAATGTTAAAACGAAGTCTTGATTGTCACCACAGGGGGAATTTAAGTTTTTAATGTTTATATGTCAATGTGGTGTTTTTAATATTCTTTAAGACAAACCATGTGCAAATTGATCAGTCAACAGCATTGCTGAGTATTTTCTCCTTAAAATGCGGTTTGAAATCACTAGTGGCAGATGGGCTTTAGCTTATCATTACGTTGCTGCGAAGTGGTGGGTCTCGAGAAGCCAGGTTATCCCGGTATATTTTTCTGTTGATATGAAAAATCGTTAGCAATATAGCAGGTCTATGATGTATCCGATTTATATTACGATGTTATGATGAACTGTATGCCTTTCTCCACTGACGTTCTGAGTTGTTCAAAGCCTTAATGAGGATACTCATTTTTAGAAGTCAGCTGTTTTGACTCTGAGATGGTGAATGGGAACTTGGTTTGTGTAACATTAGCAACACATTATTAGCTGTTTGATAACGTAGTCAAGAAAGGCTAATCATATTAATTACTGTTATGTGTCCGACATTGTAGAGAGCAATACATAAAACACATTACCATTCTGATACATCGGCTTGTAGACAAGCCTGTAGCTATTTCACTTTTTCTCTTCTTCTTCTGAATCAGTTTCTGGTTCAAACATATATGGCTGAATTTAACCGGTATTTCCACTTGCCGTTGTGCAGCGTTTACTACAGTAAAGTTGACCGAGTGGATCTCTGAGCTGGTTTGAGTGAGTGGAGGTGGGGCTAATTTGCATATTCATGGGGCCGTGTATACTAAATGAGGCAAGGGTGTAGAGTTATATTCAAGCTATTTTATAATTGGTTTTTCACAGGGAAAAAAAAGTTTAAATGTAATTTTGGTAAAAATTAGTTTTAAGGGATACAATTATTGACTACAAGAGGGACTTTAGAGGTCATAAATCTGGGCACGGAAAAACAGGAATCACAATACAGCTTAATAGAATGTTTCATTTAGAGCTGGATAAATTGAGAATCATGATTTTTGTTTAAAATAGTGATCGTGATTCTCCCATGATTCTGAACAGATAACTAAACAAAATAACAATTTATTAGAGGTTCTGACAAAATGTTAATTGCTGCCGTCTATTTAAAAGTGTTTAATTAATTTGAATGAGTTAATTAAAAAAGTGCAAAAATTGCTTTATGAATGATTCAATGACTCACTCATAAAACTTTTTTTCTTACTGGATGAATCAACATTTTTGAACGAATCTCTTGAATGAGTCTATGACAAATAAATTTAAAAGTTTAGTTCACCCAAAAATGAAAATTCTGTCATTTATTACTCACCCTCATGACGTTCCACACCCGTAAGACCTTCGTTCATCTTCAGAACACAAATTAAGATATTTTTGATTAAATCCGATGGCTCAGTGAGGCCTGCATAGACCGAAATGGTACTTCCTCTCTCAAGATCCATAAATGTACTAAAAACATATTTAAATCAGTTCATGGGAGTTCAGTGGTTCTACCTTAATATTATAAAGCGACAAGAATATTCGGATCGCGTATCAAACTGCTCCGATCCACTGATTTGATTCGGAAAGCTTCGAAGCTTCATGAAGCAGTGTTTTGAAATCGGCCATCACTAGATATTGTTAAAGTCATTATTTTGTTTTTTTGGCACATAAAAAATATTCTCATCGCTTTATAATATTAAGGTAGAACCACTGAACTCACATGAACCGATTTAAATGTTTTTAGTACCTTTATGAATCTTGAGAGAGGAAGTACCATTGCTGTGAATGCAGGCCTCACTGAGCCATAGGATTTCATCAAAATATCTTAATTTGTGTTCTGAAGATGAACGAAGGTCTTACGGGTGTGGAACGACATGAGGGTGAGTAATAAATGACAATTTTCATTTTTGGGTGAACTAACCCTTTAAGTCACCTGTCACCACCTGGTGGTGTAACGATGTAATTGCTAGTTGAAGCACCAAGTTACTTTCAAAATGTGATTTGGCTCTATTTTGATCGCTACTGTAGACATCAGTGTTTATACCTGGACTATAAACTTTTATCCCAGTACTTCTGAGATAATAAGAATATTTGTAACACAGAAATAATGGTTTGAAAAGACTTTGTGAAGCTGTTTCATACCTACACATGACAACTGCTCTCTCTGGATCAGCAGCAGCACCAACGCAGATCTGACTGATCGGTGTGATTTTGTGAAAGCTTTAATAGAGACAGGTGAATTGTTGTCATTTAGGAATAAAATCACGTGGGTGTTCAAATCAAGACTGATCTTGTGCAGCTCTAGTTGCAATGATGACGTATTTGTTTTCATTTTAATTTTTCATCATGATGATCTTCACAAATGAACAATTTTTGAATTAATTTTGCCTAAATATAATAAGCCTAAATACAATCGCCAGAAGTAAAAAGCGGAACGTACGTTATAAAAGGACTATATCACGGACGCTTTACTTCAACGTCACTACCATTAAACTTCTGACAGCTTTTTCAATCCTTATTTAAAAAGCATTTTACGTAAGTTTGAGTTAAAATTCATTTGCAAGAGTGTGATTCAATAAACTCAATGAGGCTGTGAAAGTGACTCGTGAGTTCG
The DNA here is from genome assembly GCA_037950665.1 of Hypophthalmichthys nobilis. Taxonomy (NCBI): domain Eukaryota; kingdom Metazoa; phylum Chordata; class Actinopteri; order Cypriniformes; family Xenocyprididae; genus Hypophthalmichthys; species Hypophthalmichthys nobilis. The sequence continues at coordinate 32,568,071 of CM075479.1, read as the reverse complement.
ATGAGTTTACCTGTTTGGCGTTGTGACATTTAATGTCCCCGGCAACCTCTGTAGACACGTTTAGCCACTTGTTAGCAACTGCCATTTTCAAGACAAGTAAAAAAAAAAAAAATCACAAGGGGGTATTACTGATGTATTTTGTCATAGAATAAAACATAAAAATATCTTGAGTTTGACCTTATTTCAGGCCTTTAACCAAAAACCCATTCAAGAAACCCATGGACTTCAGGACGATGGAACCGGAAGTGCTAAAATTAACTCGTTTCTGTGTTTTGGCCTACAAACATGCATCATATCTACAGCACTTTGATTTATTCTACAAAAGGGCCATGATTTCATTAAATTACTGCGAAAGGCAAATGTATGTTTACAACAATTTGGACATTAGTTTTAAAAACTGATATCCTGTTAGAAATGTGAATGACTATCTGATTTAATTATTTTCCTATTTAAATTCCTGTTGCTCAGGAGAGAGACTTACATCGCTGTGCCCTGTAGTGCACTGCCTCACATGGAGGAGGAAGAGGAGGATGGCTTGATGCCAGAGGAGAATCCAGAAGATGGTGTGGAGGACTGCAGAACTCCAGACAGACTCGACTCCACCGATGGTGTGTTGATTTGGCTCTTCTCTGGTGTTATTAGGCCTCTCGATCACATCAAGTTAGGGCCCTGTGAAATCCGTTTTATTTCTTCCCCAGATTCTGTTTTATTTTTTTATGATAAAATTAAAATTTTAGTAATTAAACAGACCTACTTTTGATTTATTTGTTCAAAAATCTTCAACATTCTGCGTTATACTGTAAATCATTATACTGGCGGGAATCATTGGGCCCTACATCAAGTGCACAAGCAAAATGTATATAATTCTGTTTAAAATGTGATTTAACGGGCTTGACTGTTATACTTTAGCATCTCTGGATTCTGTGGTGCTCCAAACCAATGGCAAAATGCCCATGTGGGTGCGCAGACTGGTACGTATGTTCCTGTTGTCATAGAATGTTATTACATATTGAATTCTTTCATGACTAATGGATCTCCTTGATATCATAGGGTGGAGGAGGTGAAAATGATGGTAGTGGCGTAGATAATCGAGCTCAGTACCAGCCACAAGGACGCTGGGCGGTGCAGTCCGATCCACTAGCCATCCGCACAGTACTGGAGATGAAGAGCATGCAGCTTCCCCTCTCACACACTCCCTGCAGAGCCGTGGGAGAGGAAGAGCTTGAGGAAGACTCCCGCTTTCACCCGCAGAGTTTGGACAGTCTGTTGGATGAAGATGTCAAGATGATGATGATGATCTAGAGGAAGAGGAAAAGATTTGCAGTGTAAGTTTTGTCAAGCTGGTGTTCAACTTGCCAATTTTCAACATGGTCAGGTGGATGTTAGCAGCCTTAAGCCCTCCTCACACCACCAGCTACTCCTAGTGCTGTCACTCTAATGTTATTGGTAGACTACCTCTGGACATGCAAGTCACAGATGATATATATTGCTGGTAAAGTATAAAAATATCATTTTTAGCAACAAATCTTATTCCTGGTCAAATTAAAGAGGTATATTCTGCTCTTAGAGAGTGTTATATTAACAACAGCAGTGCTACTGTATTAAATCATTACCCAGATGAACGATCTGTCAATATACAATTTAAACTGACTCATAGTTCCACGTTTTCCCAAAACGTCATTCAAATTTGAGAAAAAATAATCCATAATAATGAACATTATGCAGAAGAAATATGAACTAAACCAAAAAAAATAATAACTAGATATAATAAAGTTATTGTTTTTGTTGTTTTTGACCTATGTAACCTTGTATTGCAATACTTTTTTTTATTTTAATTTTTAGATACCAGTGAAATTTTTACAATTCTCTAGTCCAATTTCGATACCACAGCAAAAACTACTAGTCTAACTAACATAAATGCAAAACGTCATTAAAGTCAAGTAAACCATCAGTAATAAAATAAGAACAAATAATCAAATTAATCAATGGCACAAATAAATACAAATAGATCAGATACAAATGAAATAAAAAAAAAAAAAAAAAAATCAGTGCTTTTCAGCTTTTTTTTTCAGGTTGGTCTAACAGTAGTTTTCAGGAACAGATATTGAATGAAGTAATTAAATGTAAAATAATACTGCATAGTCTGTATAGATTAAATATATATAAATCCTTATTAAAGTTACACAAGTTATTCAGTCAAGGGTAGTGAGGTTTTTTGCAGCAGGAACATTTGGCCGCTGTCACTTTAAGACATAATGCACGGATCCAATATACTGATACTGTACATTAGGGCTCCAACTAACAATTATTTTGATAATCGGTTAATCTGTCAATTATTTTTTCGATTAATCAGATGTAAAATGTAAAAAGCATCGAGCCCTAAGTTATCCCAATAGTTGCTAGATGTGACTGTCACCAGTCCCCCATGTTTGACATGAGTTAATTTGATTGGAGGTACTATTTGCACAATTTATGAACTAATATGAATGGTGTCAATACTAAACTACCCATAAGAACAATGTATGAATCAAACCCACTAAAACTACCGACAGTTTGTTTTACTAGGTGTCATTTTATTATATAAATGTTTATTTACAGACAAGTCATTTAGAACGTTGAAGTCACTCCAGAAATTCTCTGTCCTGTCTTGTCTGCCCTCGAGGCGGGTGATGTTTGAGCTTGCTCTTCATTTGCTTAAATTCAATAATAATAATAATAATAATAATAATAGTAGTAGTAATGTTTATTTTTAACCCTTAACAACTGACCATGAACTACTGGGGGAAATTGGAAATGGAAATTTTTTGTTTGTTAGTTTGTACTCTTGGGCCTGGTTTCACAGACGGGGGTTAGATTAAGCCAGGACTAGGCCTTAGTTCAATTAGGACATTAGGAAGCTTTTATAAATGTGCCTTGGGATAAAAACACTGCTGCTGTTTTGTCTCAAGATGCACACCAGTATATTTTAAGATATGTCAGTGCAAGTTGCTTTCAGTGAAAACAGCTCAAACATGCAGTTTGGGACTCCCTTGTCTGGGAAACCAGGAGTTGGTCTTTTATTCCTGGCTTCATGTGACCGGATATCGGAGAGTAATGTCAGAGGCAGTCCTTTAGTCTGTCACTCCATTTCCATTCTTATCTGTGACAGTCGCTGGACAGAAGTCAAGGTTTCAGCATTCAGTCACTAGGAATGACAGTCATTTCAAGTCATCTAGTGGGACAAACAACTTAAAATCTATAACTCAAAGTATGAGCCAATAGTTGTCTGGTGCTATAGCTGAAACATGAGAGTTTGTTTATTTGTTATAGGTTTCCAGAGATGGGTTTAGCTCTTCGCTCCAAGGGCCAGATTTTCTGCAGCTGCCACATGGAGAGGAGAACTTCAATCCAGAGCTCAGCTCACCAGAGAAGACTGGATACATTTTATACCCAGCCAACAGCACTGCTCTGTCCACTGGAGAAGGGTAAACCACCCTTAATGACATCTGGCTTTGGTTCATTTTCCATTTTGGGAATAGGTTTATTTACATTTATTTGTTTGGCAGATGTTTTCCAGCAACATGAGAATTGCTGCTATGCAGTTTGTTTTGGTTTAATATTGGAAAATGCCTGGGTGACTTAGTGACATTGTGGTGTATACTGAAAAGGAAGGGGCCCAAGTATCAAGCCCTGAGGTATCCCAGTGTTTGCTTGTTGTGACACTCACCAGTCCCCCACGTTTGACGTTTGAGTTAATTTGATTGGAGGTACTTTTTTGTAGGGGTGTAAATCAGGCGGTTCATCACGATATGATATGATATTGATTCTCATAGCCTGCAATACGATATTTGCAGATACCTCAAAAAAAGGGGTATGTCGATTGGTATTAAGATGATATGTGCCTTTTTTACACAACCAGTTACATTTTTATTAACTCACAAATGCAACCACAGTATGTAACATGAACATTTCTCTGAAAATTGCACATCCTGTACCCCAGTTGGGACATCCACAACAACAACAAAAAAAAATGCACTTTAGTTTTAATAATAGTTACAAGTGAGATCAGTCATGATGGCAGCTTATGACATGACAAATTCTCATCAGAAAACAACCAAAATGAGGTACTCCAGTTGTAGAAAAATACATTCATTTAGAACAATAAACATTAAAAAAGAAATGACAAAAAAAAAAGCTGTTGACTTATTTTTATTTCTTATTTTATTTTTTTGTTTTTGTCTTTTTTGGCTGCTATTAGTACATCGCAGTCTGGGGCACATGCAGAGATGCAGGGCTCAATGCTAAGAATATTTTCAACAAATAACCAAATTACAAGCAGTGGCACAAATAAATACAATACAACAAAGACACAAATGCAGAACATTTCAGGCATAGAAATTTTAAAAAAAAAAGTGATAAAATGTATAATAACACTAAATATAGATTTATAAAAGTTATTTAGTCAAGAGCAGTGAGAGGTTGTTGTTGTTTGATTAATGACACAGACAGCAGCAGGAATATTAGGCTGCTGTCACTTTAAGTGCGAATGCACTGATCCATGAATATACTGATACACATGCGCAATCTTTCCCAACTGTTTATGGTCACTTAAGACATAACCAACTGTGTTTACTAGGATATTCGCCAGGATGGTCATTTTGACACAATTTTGTTTGTATTTGTCCTTTCAAGCACAACATAAGTGAAAGAGATCTTGCTCTGTGTGTGTGTGTGGGTGAGCTGGATTCAAGCTCTGGATCTAATAAAAGTGACACCGAACAAACTGTGACAGTTTCTTACAACCCTGTTTCTTCCATTCACAGACTGTGAAACTGGACTTTGTACCCAGACTAAACTAGACATTGCTATATGAAAGTTCCTGGTAGTCAGTATTTTTCATTCATTGAATAAACTTTTGTTGCTGTTTTTCTTCCCTGCAGAGAGTTTGATGTTAAAGCTCTATGTGAGGGGGCAGGTGGTGACCCTGAGGAAGAGGAGCTGAGCCCAGATAGTGCTTGCTCGGCTGAGAGCCCAGCCTCCCATAGCGACCAGCCTCATGACCGTAAGTTACATTACACGCTGTGTTTGGAGTGCTGTAGAGTATGAAACGACTAATAGTGGCCTTGAAGAGGTTAAGCTCTACCTTTTGATGTGACTTTATCTGTTTTGTTGCTTTTTTTTTTTTTTTTTTTTTAAAGAGGACACAGACTCCCTCAGTCAGGTGAGCTCCACAGGAAGCTCTGGAGTTGAAGAGGAAGAGGATGAAGAAGAATCTGGAACTCTGCTTCGTCAACATTTCGACACACTGGGTGTGGCTGGTAATGGTATGACTCCATTTCTTGTACTGGTCTGAAATGCCCTACTTTGCTAAAAGAGCAGTTCAATGAAAAATAAAATTCTGTTTTCAAAAATGTAATGTTTGCTAGGCATAATTCTTATCTTTTCACATATTAAGCATATCAAAGGGATTCATTAGTTTTCCACTAAAGGCTGGAATACACTACACGACTTTTAAAGGGATAGTTCACCCAAAAATGAAAATTACCCCATAATTTACTCACCCTCAAGCCATCCTAAGTGTATATGACTTTCTTCTTTCAGTCAAACACAATCAGAGTTATATTAAAAAATATTCTGGCTCTTCCAAGCTTTATAATGGGAGTGAATAGTAACTGCGATACTGCGATTTTGAAGCCCAAAAAAGCACATCCATCATAAAAGTAATCCATACGGCTCCAGAGGGTTAATAAACGGTTGGTTAACATCCTCCACATTTAATTTAATTTAATTTAATTTAATTAATTTCCTACTGTTTTAGAGAGAAATGAAATGGCATCTGCCAGTCATGGGTCTTTCATTCAGGGAGATCTGTAAAAGTTAATGACCAAATGTATCTTTTATAAAAGTTCACAGTGTTGTTGCAGATGAAATATAATGTGGGTACCATTGAATAAATATTTCTTCATCAGGTTAGGTTTTGATTATTAATCAATCAAGCCTCTTTATCTAAACTTCTCTACCCAACTGTTGGTCTTGCACGTCCGCCTTGTTTGTAGTTTTTAACACCTTGTATTTGTGTTTGTAGTTCTAATCGAATTCTCATTCAAAACGAAATTGGATGTGTGCACTAACAGTCGTTAGAGTGTGCACGGCTATTTCTAACGGAAATGGTAAACCATCCAGGTACCTTTGGGATACTCATCTCAACATACTGTGATTTGGGACACACTAATTCAATTTTAAATACTATTTATAGTATGTGAATAAGTTGTTTGCAATCACGTGGTTCTGGTGCACGCGAAATTCAGTTTGAGGGCAAGCAGTGAAAATAGAATGGAAGAGATGGAGAAAAGTCTGTACTGTGCTGGTTTAGAAAGGTATAAACAGAAAATCACAACATATGTTGGACGTGATCCTTATATTATGAAGAGGAGTGATTTTTCTACTGAATTGAAAGACTTGCCTGTCATCAAGACGGCAGATATAGAGAATGTGAAGCTGCCGTCACGCCGTGTTCAGTTCTAGTCTGGTTTGTTTATATCGCGCTGTCTTTCTGCTAGTGAGTTTAGGGCAGTATTTTGATTTTCTGTCATGATTGTGAAAAATTTCGCCATTGTAGGTCATTCATGCTGAATCGAGAATTGCAATAGGAACTCATCATCGTTCAGGGAAAAAACTGGACGGTGTAATACAATTTTTGCCTTTTCTACGTGTAAAAACACTAAGGGAAGCAGGTTGAGGAGGTGACTGGGAGACGCCGTATAGCAAATCTAATGTCACAGATTAAACCCACTGCCTATCACTCAATAAAATAATCACATAGCTGAGTGTTTTTGAAAGTGTTGCATTTTGTTTGGTTTAATAATTAACATTACATTTGCAAGTATGACACTCACTCGGCTTGTGAATGAGCATAACTTGCACACAGCCACTTCAAAACTATTCACAAGCTTCTATGTCATTTGTTAAAATAAAAAATAGTGTGTCGGTGTCTGTCATAGACTGTAAAAAAGGGTGTCTGTCCACTGAATGTGACCCTCTGATTCTCCTCCATGGTCATATGGGGAAGTGAATATTTACAAAGAAAACATTAAAACTACAGTTACATTTACACCCTTCCAACAAAGAAATGGATCGACTTATGTCAGCTTGCTAAACATTTATTTATTTGGACATTTTCTACCATAGGCCCATGGCTAAAGCAGCAGCGCGTGACACTGTTTTCACAGTAACCACATCAACATTGTGAATGGAATTCTACAAAACACCAAATGATCATTCAATGGGATAAAACATCTTCTCTTCCTTGCAAATGATACCATGAAGAATGTGAATATTTAACCAAGTCAAAAACAGAAAAGGTATACTCATGAACATCCATATTCATTTCAGTATCAGCAGACGCAAAACAATATAAAAGGTGACAACTTTTAAAGTTAAAAAACGATATAAGTTACATAAACAATAAAAGCTGCTTGTGGTTTCTCGGTTTGAGAGATTTGAGGAACCATAAACGACGCAAAACATAGGAATTTTGAGTTTGTGATGGGATTCCTATATAGAAAAATCACTGCTTGCCCTCCAGCCCCTTTTCTCGTGCAGCAATGACATCATGTGCAAACAACCTATTAGGACACAGCAAGTGATTCACCCAGTCAGAGAATATCAAATCTGTTTAATATTTTTAGCCGAATTTAAAATGCGCTTTCATTTGCCATGTGTCCCCTAGCAACAAAATATTTGTTTCTGTGGGAGTTTAACATTCTGAACAACTTAAAAGCCTGTGATTCTCAGTTGTTTAGTTTAGGCCAATTCACACTGCATCGACAGATAGCAACAGACGCTTCGCTGGGTTGTGTTACCATTGGTTGGCTCTCATTTTCACCGATTGAACATGTTGAATCTGTGTTTGTCAGGTCGTGGAATGTCTGAGAAGTGACGTGCTATAATCTAAGAGTTGAACAACTTAAGATTTTTTTATATATATAATAAATATATATATATATATATATATATATATATATATATATATATATATATATATATATATATATATATATATATATAAATATTTTGTTTTTTTAGTTTTTTTTTTTATAAAGAGTCGACATTTATGTGATTTAAAGTCAAGTCAACGTCGACTACTCGCTGACGACGTCATTAATGAACAAATAAGCCTGAACTTCAAGCTGAGACCTGAACGTGGGTCGCCTTGTGCACAGCTACGGCATACGACAGTGCTGCCCACTAGGCTATTGCTCCTACATAACAGCTTATTTTTCAGTTCTTTTGTCTTTGTGTCGTTATATTTCTCTCAGATTTCTGCTCGTTCTAAATCAGATCCAGATAAAGTAGCACAGTAAAGATTACATTTATATGAATGCATTAGTGAGAGTGATTGCGTGTGATTTAATTCTACCTGGCAGCGTCTCTCTACTGATAGTGAAGCTGTGTGTTTTAGTTAAGAAATATATGCTAGAACTTTTCAGTTTCTTAGCTATTTTATTGATAAATCACAGAAACAGTGTTGACAGTACATTTCTGCACTCCTGAAGGTTTCTGTGTGCGTGATTTGCACGTGATGTACGCGCTACTGTCTGTATGCGCGCGTTACAATACAGTCAGTGCATTAGTTTTGAAAGGCGATTAACTTACATGTACAATAAGCTGTTTGAAACAAGCATTCACCCAATCAATATTGAGCATCCAGATGGTATAATCAAACACATCTTGTGGAGCGCTCTCCAAGTATGCATGCATTTGTCACTTACAGTTGGAAATGGAGCGTAAATGTGAACTTCAAAGATTTCTTATCCTGCTGCGCCCTCTATAGGCCATGATCAGCAACTAGTCAACATCAAGCTTAAAGCGCCATGGCAGAGCATTAAAGTTGATTATTTGGTGCAACCCCCTACTGTAATCTGGTGATTGTCAGCGTTGCTTGGCATCTGTCGGTGCAGTGTGAATTGTATGATGCCCGGTTTTTCTGTTACCCTTTACAAAGTCATCAAATGTATGATGTGTAGTGTATTCCAGTCTTATGATGGTGAAATCATTATTGCTGTGGAAACTCTCTTGTAGAAAAGTTCAACACAGACTTGAGCAGTCTGCAGCCCAGCTCAGAGAGTAACTTCCTCAATCCTCGTCTCAGTATATCCACACGCTTCCTCTCCCGCTTTCAGAGCCGCTTCCGGTGAGTCAACATCAGCGTCTGTCACACATCTTGCTATCAAGCTATGTATGAAGAAATATGAGTTTACACTTCTAGTTCTCCTTTCCTTTTTGAGATCTAAATGAAATGGGGGAAGTAGCTGTGTAATTATGTATTAGTCATAGTTTAGATGACATTATAAATTTCATTTGTCTGCTGTTTCAGCACTATAGGGACTAGTAGCAGTGCTGTTTGCCGGCCTGCAGCCTGCCTGCCCAGTATACCTGATGAGTCCAGTGATAGCTGTCAAACTCTTGATGTAACAATGGTATGATGCTTACTCTTATGAATAGTGTTATGTACTCTGAATGGTGTGTGTATATATACAATACAATCCCGGTGGTTCTTCGTACCAGTCACAATGACTGAACACTAAAATGACGGGGCATTCTGTCTCATTTCTTCAGCTTTTGTTTTTAATCCCAGAATATGGCGCAAACAATCCTAAATTTATCCACTTCTCCTATATTGTCAAAAATAATGTCTGATGTCATTGTTTTTTCAATAATGTGTAACCTCTACCGAGGTTACACATTAGGTTCTTATCACTCTTTAAAGGGATAGTTCACCCAAAAATGAAAATTGTCATTTACTCAAACCTATAAGACTTGAGTTCATCTTTGGAACACACATGAGGATATTTTTAATGAAACCTGAATGATTTTGGTCCCTCCGTTGATTCCACCAAGATCATAAAATGTAATCTACATGGATTGAGCAGTTTAATCCAAGTCTTCTGACACATTGATCAATGCACAAACTGTACATAGAGCACATAATCAAATATGGTAAACAGAAGCTCAAATGTGTTCTATGTACAGTGTTGATCAAATGTGAATAAAAATAAATCTAAAAATGTATATCTGCCTTATATGGTAAATTAAATCTGTTCATCATATAAAACAAGTTAATTACAATTTTCACTGAGCTATTCATTGAGATTTTCGTGAGATATTCCTTTAAGTCTCAAGTGTATATCTGCCAATTTTGTCAATGTTTAGAATTACACTTATAGTAAAGATGACCTCAAAGCTGATAGACGTGGATTAAACGACACAAAACTATTTATGCTTTTCTAAGTAAAACTATACAGAAGAAACATTGGATAGGAATGTGTTAGATGATAATATTATGTCAGTAGAAACAATTTTAGACTTTTTCCTTTTATTGAATGGAGTACTTGTAAATTAAGCTCAATATTTTCTTTGTCTTTTGGACACTTTGTTAATATTTTCTTTTTCTCCTGCTTCTAAGGACAAGTCAAAGCTTCTTTCAAACAACAGTGGAACCACTGAGGAGAACGAGAAGAGTGGTATGTCCAGTTACCTGTTAATAGAATGCATTTTACTTCTGACTGAGTGAAAGTGTCCACTAACAGGGAGGTTAAAGGCCCTGATATACTCAAGGCAAAAAAAAAAAAATAGAGCAGCGGTAAACTGTTAGCAAACATCTCAGTGCCGCTCAAGCTGCTGAGAGTGGTGTTTACATGCAAATGTAAATGTTCTGTGCACTTTCCTCTTTATAATATTGTAAACATGCAACAAAAATGACAGCAGTGAGAAAACAGCAGTTAAGAAAGCACTTTATGCAGTAGATTGCTTAAAAGCAAGCAGCTTTATAGTATTAAACATGAAAATGTCTCTCAGTTAGAATTTCAACTTCAATTTCTAATATAAAGCAGCCCTTCAGTCTGTTCATGTTTTTACTCCCGGACGTCCGACCTCAATGGACTGAACAGAAGAAATGAACTGGAGAAGACTTCCTTAGGGAAAAAGTGGAGCATCAGAGCCTATTGTGTAATCTCTACGTACCAATGCTAGTTCCAGCTAGAGCGAACATTTCCGGAAGATTCACTTTGGCGAACTCCCTAAAACTCCAAACAAACTTAGTTTTGGCCTGATTTTGTTTGAAGTGACATCACACCAGTTCATTCTTCGATTTCACTTGAAGTATATTGGGGCCTTATGACTAGTATTTGACTGGTCGTGTAATCTCAACATGTTTGGTCCCATGAGGCAATCTGCACCATGTATAGTAACTGCCTCTGATAAGACTGGAGTCTTCAGCTCAGTAAGAGTACATGGATTTTATGCTTATTAATTTTACGGAGTACTTTTATTGGTGTGAGCTCTTCTAGTGAATGGGAAAATATTACAGAGTGCACCTTTAACAACAGCACAAATTTAAGCTGGACCATTTTTTACCTCTCAGAAATGCTATTTAATTAGAAGATATCAGATGTTCTGGCACTGTTTTAGTAATTTTAAATGTTAAAAATCTTGTCCTCCAGTTACCAAGAAACGTTCCTCAATGGCTGCTCGGAAATCTTGCCAAAACTTATCTTTGTTACGCTGGAAAAATGCTCTGGGAGGTCTGTGAGAGTGTGTTGGGTGGTTTTTAATGTCTGGGGTTCTAAAGTCACCACATCAGAATCGTTTCACATGGGTGTCTTTGGCTGCATCCAAAATTACATACTTCCCTACTATTTAGTTGGAGAAAAACGGTACGAATTCACAGTATTTATTAAACAGTAGGTGAAAAGGTCCCAAAAGTCCTGCTACTTCCAGCGAAAATCTGAAGTGTGCATCCAATGGACACTTCACTATCCCATGAGGCCACGGGAGAGGATTTATGTATAGCAATAAAACTGCGCAATTGACACTAGTAGGTCACATGACAATGACATGGCAAAAGTAGAATGCCAGGATTAAATCCATACTACACACATTCATACTCTACAGTAGAACATACTTTTCTTAACGGATACAAACGACTTATTTAAAACGAGTACCTACTTAGAGAGTGTGATTTCGGACGCAGCCTTGGTGTTTTCATGCTCAGTTTATCTCTTTTAGTTTGTACACCTCTTGTTTCTTGGTTTTCCTTATGTACCTGGGGTTTGAACTACCAGCTTTAAAAGTTACTGTAGAAGTTTATTAAAGTGTTAATTCACCCAAAAATGAATTTTCCCATGATTTACTCACCCTCAAGCCATCCTAGGTGTATATGACTATCTTCTTTCAGACAAACACAATCAGAGTTACATTAAAAAGTATCCTCGCTTTTCCAAGCTTTATAATGGTAGTGAATGGTGCTCCTGATTTTAAAGCCCAAAAAAGCACATCCATTCATCATAAAAGTTAGGGATGCACCGATACCAGTATCAGTATAGGCCCGATACCAAGCTCATGTACTTGTACTCGTACTCATAAAAATACCCCCGATACCAAAGACCGATACCTCACGTGACGTAACTGACAAAATTTTCCGTGCACAGAGACACCGACGGCAGCAGCAGAAACAATGTCAGCCTCAGAGGTGTGGAAATACTTCAAAATTAATGATGACAACACACACATTGCGAACTGCATGCTTTCAATCACAATTCGTTATCGATTAGTGAAGGCGGGATAGGCGGAAGCGCGCTGAATGACACAGACCAGAAGCGAGCTCTCGCGTGCGTGCGCTCTCTTTCTTGCGCACGATCAGTTCTCCTCGCTCCTGAATGGTCAAATACACACACAGTTGTCAAAATGTCCATCGTGTGGAGTATCTCACGTAAATACAGTCGGTTATGGCTTAAGTGGACGTAAACATTTGGGTGAAAACAGGATGTGTGTCAGTATCCATGGATTCGGTCTTAAAGGGACTGTAGCCTATATTTGTCATTAATGTTAATAAAACAACAAAACTTGTTAAATAAATGTATACATGGTAAATAAACCCACTGTATCTGAAAAACAAGTTCATTTAATTTTTATCTCTATAGTATTTGTTGTATTGTTTGTAATTTGTAAATTTCTTTTTATATAACAATTATATATATTGGTAATTATGCCCTTTGAAGGTTATTGGACACTGTGAAATTTTTGTTCTTTAAGTTTGTGACAAGCACATAAAAATTATTACTTTTTTCATTAGAGTAATAATAAAGAAGCTGTCCTACATTCATTAGTCTCACTGTGTTGTGCTTGGAAAACTGCAACATCACAAAAAAAAAAAGAGAGAGAGAGAGAGAAATTAATAAATGTATAGGCATCGGTATCGGCGAGTACTAGAAAAAAAAGTATTGGTACTCGTACTCTGTCCTTAAAAAATGGTATCGGTGCATCCCTAATAAAAGTAATCCACACGGATCCAGGGGGTTAATAAAGGCCTTTTGAAGCGAAGCAATGGGTTTTTGTAAGAAAAATATCCATATTTAAATCTTTATAACCTAAAATAACTAGCTTCCAGCAGACAGCCTACACAAATCGAGTCACTGTGGAAGAGTAACCCCTGACCTGACTCATTGATGAACGTGGAAGTGCAAAGGATGGAGCTAAACTAAACACCGGTCACACATTGACGTTAGAAGTCTAAAACGAGAAGTTTTAAAGAGAAATGTTGGAGGATTTCGATAAGAGCCCAGCCCTGTTTGTTTGGACGCGAGAGGCATCTAAGCTTGCGATACTCCATATATCCTGCATCATACATCGTGTCAGGAGTTACTCATTTGGTGCATGTCAATTTGCGCAATATGCGTACAGTCGTCTGCTGGAAGCTAGTTATTTTAGTTTATAAATATTTAAATATGGATTTTTTTTTTTTTTTTAAAACGCATCGCTTCGCTTCAGAAGGCCTTTATTAACCCCTTGGAGTCGTGTGGATATCTTTTATGATGGATGGATGCACTTTTTTGGGCTTCAAAATTAGGAGCGCCACTCACTACCATTATAAAACTTGGAAGAGTCAGGAAATTTTTTTTAATATAACTCCGACTTTGTTCGTCTGAGAGTAGAAAGTCATATACACTTAGGATGGCTTGAGGGTGAGTAGATCATGTGATAATTTTAATTTTTGGGTGACCAATCCCTTTAAATGAATACAAATTTAAATGTCTTTTGTTCTTTTCAGAAATCTCAAACAAGACCATTCATTCCAAACCTCATAATATTGTCAACGCTACAGCAGTTCTTGCCACCAAATCTGCCAGCAACACAATCGATGCATCTGTTACGCGTTCCCGCCAAAGCTACATGGGTCCCACTGCAAGCTCCCGTGCTAAGATAGCACAGAGCAACTCTGTGGAGAGTCTGAATGTGTGTGCGTCAGAGGAATCGCAGCTGAACGCCCCGTCCTCGTCGCTGGACCCAACTGTAGAGCAAAGCAAAGAGAACATTGTTCCACCTTCCTCTTCAGTTCTTTCCTCGGGACAGGCTCATCTGACACCTGCCTTGGGAAACCACAGTGCCCGGGCAGCGCTTCGATTAGACCTTGTTGGCCCCAGTCGTGCCAGTCTGTCACCTGTTTCGCTCAAGAGCCGTCTAGGGAAAGTTGAACGTCCCGGGTCTCCACGTCAACAGGCTTTGGTGACGCCCACAGAGATGCGGTCACTGGGGAAAGAGTGTCGGAAGCAGATCATTAATATTGAGCGGAGTTTGGCTCCTAAGACTTCAAGCAGGTTCTCAACAGGGTCTGAAATGTTTGCCGGGAAGCCCACAGTGTCAGAAACCAGTCATACGGTGGTTGAAGACCTTCAGTTTACGGGGTCATGTGAGAATACACAAACCTCGGGTCAGATTTCAGTAACTCTAGACAGAGAGGATTCTACAGAAAACCACTGCCTTGATGAGGACACAGGTAATTTGCAACTCCATCTCTGAGTTGTGTTGCTTATAATGCGCATTTGGGAGCGTAACATCTGACAAAAATTTTATCCAAAGTTGGCAACCGAACAAGGGCTGGGCAAAAAAAAAAAAAAAGTATTTCGATTAATCGTTTTTTTAAAATGTGGTCAATTCGATTTGAACATAATATCTGATTGACGTTAATCTTATTACTAGTCTTCTCTGCTAGATGTCATCCTCTATTCATCTTGCGTGATGTTACAGCGGGGACGGTGTCATTCATTCAGTGCTGAACATGGTGGATGCAGGTGCGCCTTTCAGCGTGAAAGACGTTTCGGACAGTTGAAGGAGCTGTCAGTGTCCCGATCGGGACAGTGCTGCATAGTCACTAAAGTTTATCATTTGCACGTGTTTTCAAGCCTTGCCAAGTTAAGCATTCAAGCGAAAGAGACGCTAAAGAGAACTGGTGTGCGCTGATGTTAGATCTACCTGAAAAGCACTGATTTCATTTGTATCTTTGTTCTGTTGTATCTATTTGTTATTGCTTGTAGTTTAATTTTTTTCTTTTTTTCTTTTCTTAATTAGTCTTTGAAATTAGTTAGTAGTTTTAGCTGTGGTATCGAAATTGAGAATTGTTAAATTTCACCTGGTATCTACAATTTTGGTGTCTCAACCTTATTTATTACAATACAAGGATGCATGGGTCAAAAACAATAACTATTTCATTCATTTATTACTTGTTTTTGTGGTGAGGCCAGTGAAAAACGAATCATTGAATTGAATTGAGATCTTGTGAGTTGGAATCGAATTGAATCTGGACATCTGTATCGAAACCTAAACCGTACAAACAAGCACAGCAAACCTGGAATTGCCAGGCTAATTGCATTAATTCACAATTATATATATATTTTTTTCCAGAATAATCTTAATTCAGTATTTTTCCCTCCAAATTGTGCAGTCCTGCTACATACTATAATGCATTTTACATAGCAAGGAAGTTGTTGACCATATTGAGCAAGTTGTTTCAATATTGAGTCAATATTCTGGTAGTCTTTATTCTGAAAGAGGTGCTCCATAGATGCTGAAGTATTCCTTAATACATAGAAATAAATACTTCCATATAGATGTGCACAGATCCAAAATTGTTTACATTGCTCAAAATTCAGATTAGGTTTATGGCTGCTGTCTGATTCACACTTAAAGGGTTAGTTCACCCAGAAATGAAAATTGTCATTAATTACTCACCCTCATGTTGTTCTACACCCATAAGACCTTCATTCATCTTCAGAACACAAATTAAGATATTTTTGATGAAATCCGATGGCTCAGTGAGGCCTGCATTGCCAGCAAGATAATTAACACTTTCCGATGCCCAGAAAGCTACTAAAGACGTATTTATTTGACTGCAGTGGTTCAACCTTAATGTTATGAAGCGACAAGAATACTTTTTGTGCGCCAAAAAAACAAAATAACGACTTTATTCAACACTATCTAGTGATGGGCGATTTCAAAACACTGCTTCATGAAGCTTCGAAGCTTTACGAATCTTGTTTCAAATCAGTGGTTTGGAGCGCGTATCAAACTGCCATCAAACTTGATGGGTGAGTAATTAATGACAAATTTCATTTTTGGGTGAACTAACCCTTTAATCAGGTTTTTGCCATTAGGTTAATCTTTTTACATAATATGCTTATAGGAATATGACTGAATTCTGATTAACAATTTTTTTTGCGCATGTAACCGCAGTTACTGATGGTAATGTATGTTTTTGTCTTCAGGTCTTTCTGCAGGGTCGCTGAGTGTCCAGATGTGTAAGGAGATGGTGAATGAACTCTGGCACACCATCCATAAAGCAACTGGCTTTTATAGCAAGGTGATTTGTCTCCGTCAGGAATAACATGTCTTCAAATTCTCTTTTAGTTTTTCATGGTTATTTTTCACCTTCTCTCTGATCCTTAAAATTATATTCCTTCAGTGCTATTTTGCTGTTAATTATATACTATTATAATATTTATCAATTTGAATCATTTGTTTTTTTCTCTTTCTATTGTTTTGTTTTTATTTCAGTTTTAGTAATTTCAGTACTTCAGATTAAACGTATTTCAGTTAGTTGTCATTTAAGAGTTTAAAATTGAAATATGTAATATGTAAATGACTTTTTGGTTCTGGAAAATACTGATGTTTACTCAGTTATGAATTTAAGCATCATAATTGTGTGTGTATAATATACAGTAGTGGCCAAAAGTGATGTCTGGCCTAGGAAAATTGACATTTAGTCACACTTTAGTGAAATATTATTAAAAATTTGTTAAAGATTTTGTTATTGTTATTGCGTAGTTTGGTTTGAAGTCAATCTTTTTATTTGTGATGATGCTTTGAAACATGCCAAATTGTGTGAAACAATTTTTGGCCAGGACATGATTCACCAAAAATTCATACTAAAGTTTATTCTAAATTTATGAAAAAGTGTAGGAATAACTGAAACCACACATTCCACCTCACTTTTAAATTGCTTATGAATGACTTCCGTGCGCATTTTACTTTCAAATTAGCTGCAATTCAGGGGTGGCATTTGCTTGAATGGTGGGTTCATTGTTATTCTTAATGGAAAAACACAATGACGACACAGGGATTTTTTTTTTTTCGTGAGAAGTTCTCCTGTGCGTACAAATATGAAATAATCCACGCAATTATTAGTGAATGAGACCCATTGTCCTTTTCAGACCCCTGTTCTGTAGCATTCTTCAAAGTGAAAAATCCCTCTAATGGTAAAAAGTTTTCTGTTCCCCCTCTCTGTAGTTGTGCTCCATCCCCGAGTTGTCGGAGCAGCAGGAACAGATGAAGGGTATTTTGCAGGAGGTGTTTGTGGGTGTACAGAGTGAGCTACACTCCCTGTGCCCACAGGAGACGCGGCCCTCGGCCCAGAGCGCCCGTCCCATACCAGAAGAATCTCCCGGTCGTCAGCTCCGGGACGACAGGACCGTGGCCCTCCTGGAGAAATACTCTGAGATGCTCTTACTGCGAATGTCTGAAAAAGGAGCACAGGCTACTCTGGAGTAACAGGTCACAAAATGAACTTCTAACGCCATACCCCCTTAAGCACCTTTAAATTTAATGTCTTGCATTTGTTTTATGCTTTTAAATAAACGTGTAAATGCATATTTGAAACTTTTTGTAAAACTGGCAGTTTGTCTTATACAATTTTTTTTTTTTTTTACACTACATTTCAATACCAGAGTGTATTTGGTCACTTACAATTTAATTCTTTTTATCCTTAAAAGATTTATTAAGGCAAACTCTTCAGGACCTTTTTTCCCTTCAAATTGTTTGTCTTTTCCACATTTCATGTACAGTTTTGAAACAGTGTTACTTTTGGAATACAAACAGTTGAATTATGTACTGAGTTTTGTGTTGATGTTTGATGCTTTTGTAGTTTTCCACTATTTCACGCAGACTAACGACGAGGTGTTCCGTTGTCATGTTTTGGATAGTGACGTGTAGATGTTTCCCAAAGCATCAGGCTGTGACTCACGATTTGCTTTCCACTGGTGTGATGATTATGCTTTGTCATGTTGATGTGCAATCCTTTTTTTCTTTTTTTTTTTTTTTCTTTCCTTTTCACTGAAAATGTATAGTTGACTTTTTAGGAAAGCTTTGTAAATATGTTTTAATCAGCGATTTACACTATTTTAATATTAAAACATTTAAATATGATTGTTTTTGTGGTTCCTTATCATTCTGAAAGGCTGTTTTTACAATAACAAAATATAGCTGTGAGCTGCAATTATCAGGGTTCAAACTCTTTAAGGTCTTTAAGCACATGTGTAAAGTATTGTTTTATTTAGCCATCATGTAACCACTTAAATCATAGAAGGAAAAGACCGTTTACAGGCAATTTACCATTGCACGTGGTTTTTCAGAGCTTTTAACAGTTATAGGCTTTTGTGAGCACTTGGCCACGCCCCTTTTCTAAATTGCCCTGTTATAGCTATTGAAGTTGAGCCAAAAGCCTAGGACTGGTTCGCCAAAGTTGGTTTTTGAAATCTCCAATATTTAACGAATGATTCGATGGACAGCGGCGGTCCTAGAGGTAAAGTTGCTCAGAATTAGGAGTTCTACCATGTGGTATGAATGTCGAGGCCGTGTGCAAAAAAATCGCACGATACACAATCCTTTACACACATGAAAAACGCAAAGGCACCCCCCAGTGACCGATTTCTTTAGAATTTCTGCTCAAAATTCACTGACCAATGGCAGCCATGTTTTTTTGAGATGCATCAATGTCCTCAGACAATCATGGCACCTTAGACAAAGACACATCGTTACAATTTTCAAGTCAATCGGACTAAAGGTGAAGTAGTTATAGCCATTTTCATGTTTTTTTCCCCTGTTATAGCACCACCAAGTGGCCAGTCGCTGCTGCTTTTTTCACACAACCACAGAATGAGCTCTTAGATGTGCTGAGTTTGGTGAAAATATCTGTCTGTTCACAAGTTATTCCCATTAAAACTGTTTGGTGGATTTTTATTTTCATGTATTTTTTTTTTTTTTTTAGCATTTATTTACTTTTACATTTATTTATAAATCTGTTTTAGTAATTTCAATACATCAAATGAAACATTTTCATACAATTCTAATATTTTTATTTTTGTAATTAATGAAACAGATTTTAATAAACATTTTATTTAACAGTAACTTTCCTTTTAAGAGTTTCATATTTAAATATGTAATATATAAATGACCTTTACTGTAGTTCACTCAGTTATGAATTTACAATTTTAAAATTTACTTGGCAACTTACAGCAACTTTTGAGAGGTGACTATAAAAAGATGATAAAAAGGCACGCATTTTCCTTCTAAATTACACAAAAAGAGGAAACCATGGAAAAGCAAGGCAGCCAAGCAGCAGAATTGGAAAGTGGTGTCTAGCAGTACAGACACATCACATGACAATTAAGTTGCTGGTTGCAACTGTTTAATAATAATTGTTCATTTATGATACACCTTGTTATTGGCTTGTACCTATAATTGTTAATCAGTTAGTGCACTGTAAGAAAAAAAATATGCAGAAAAACAGAACTGACATTATCTGTTAAGTTTATGGACATTTCCTGTAACCGTAAAACACAAAATGCTTTCCTGTAGCTCAGTGGTTAGAGAATGGCACTAGCAATGCCAAGATCATGGGTTCGATCCCAGGGATTGCACATGCTCAGGTACAAATGTATAGTATAATGAAATGTATGTCGCTTTGGATAAAAGCGTCTGCCAAATGCATAAATGTAATGTAAATGCAATGCATAATTGAAAACAGATTAAACACCTATGAAAAATATGGAAAATTCCTTTTGTGTAGGAATGTGTAGTTTTACTTGTTACAGTTTTTCTCGATTGCTTAAAGATTATAACCAACCATCTGAATTTGAGCATTTGAATTGAGAGGAAGAGGAGGAGAAGGAGGAGTAGGGGTAGGGAGAGGAGGAGGATGAGGAGGTGGAGTAGGAAGAGGAGGAGGAGTAGGGAGAGGAGGAGGTGGAGGAGGAGTAGGGAGAGGAGGATGGGTGAAGGATGAGTAGGGAGAGGAAGGAGGGTAGGGAGAGGAAGAGGAGGAGGGAGGGTAGGGAGGAGGAGGAGGGAGGGTAGGGAGGAGGAGGGAGGGTAGGGAGGAGGAGGGAGGGGTAGGGAGAGGAGGGGGAGGAGTAGGGAGAGGAAGATGGGTGAAGGAGGAAGAAGAGGTGGTGGAGGGAGAGGAGGAGGATGAGGAGGTGGAGGAGTAGGAGTAGGGAGAGGAGGAGGATGACGACTAGAAAGAAGATGATAAAGGGCAAGCAGTCTCGGATGAAATTTGTGCCACTCGATTATAGCCAAACGTATCACTTCACCGTCGCCTCTATCCTAAGAACCTTCAGGGAAGAAAACAGGTAGGTGTACTTCAGAGTTCAGACTGCTCTCTACTGTAACTTTAGAGTGCTGTACTCTGTACTGTAGCTGTTGCACTATACTTCTGTAATAAAAAGAGATGCATCAAATTGCCTCACATATAGTGAGGCATTTTGTAAAAAGGATGTTACAGTAATCAGTACTTCTATTTTTGTAGGATACAGAGACGAGCACCTGGTGGAGGCAGGCTAAGGCTTTTGTTGGAGAAGCAAGAGAGGGAGCTGGTAAATATGGTCATTGCCAACAATGTAATCCACCTGCGAGAAATTCCAAGGAGAGTGATTGAAGACAATCACCAATTTTGAAGGATAAATGCCATCATCCTCTCCACAATTGACCACATCCTCTGAAAGCACAGGTTCCATATGAAACAGGCCTACCGCATCCCTTTCTAACGAAACTCTGACAGAGTGAAAGACCAACGTCTGGAATATGTATTGTATGAAGTATTGTGTACCATCACAGTATAGCAGTACAGCAGTTTATACTGTAGCAGGGTAGTCATTTACTCTACCCTGTTGAAAAAACTGGTAAGGTAGGTTTTGAAGCTGGTATGCTGGTTTGAGCTGGTTTATGCTGGTCCATGCTGGTCCGGGACCAGCATAATCTAGCTCAAACCAGCATACCAGTTTCAAAACCTACCTTACCAGCATATGCTGTTTTTTTTTCAACAGGGTACTGTGTTTCATGTGTTTTGAAGAGAATATTTGAGAATGAAGGCCGGTCTGTTCCCCATGAGACTATCTTTGTTGATGAGGCTGGATTTAACTTGACCAAAAGAAGGAGAAGGGGGAGGAACATAATTGGCCATAGGGCTATTGTGAATGTCCCTGGTCAGTGAGGAGAAAACATCACTATGTGCCAACTGAGGCTACTCCACCGCCATGCCATTCTTGGACCCTATAACACTTTGCTCCTCCTTGGTTGCCTTGATGGTCTAAGAGAACGTGTGTTCCAGCTTGACCAGAGGGAGCCAGCACAACCTCACCACATTGTTGTTTGGGATAATGTCAGCTTTCATCCCTCTGCTCTGGTTCCTGACTGGTTTACCAATAACCCAAGGTTTTCCAACATCTTTCTGCCTGCATACTCTCCCTTTCTAAACCCGACAGAGTTTTTCGGCATGGCGGTGGAAAGTGTATGGCTGAGAACCTCACATCCATGTTCACCTCCTCCAGGCCATTGAAGAAGCCTAGACATTTCATGCGTGCTAGGGGTGGAACAAGAGGATTTTACCCCTGCTGCCTGGCTAGGGCCAATATAACCTGTGATGTTGACGAAATTCTCTGGCCAAAGACAGGATGCTGGGGCAGAATAATTTTGTTGTTGTTTGGCGTATTGTACGGTACAGTACATTAAGGATTAAAAAAGTGCAAATGTATACATTGTTGTGTGTTTTGTTGTGAGAACCACAAGCTGAAAAGCTGAAAAGTAGTAGCAACACTGGACACCAGTTTGAAATGGTATCAAAGTAATAGCCTGTATTTTGGCAGAAATCACATATTTGTAATGGACAATGTCATATAAAGTGTTACCCAATAATTTTCACTAAAACACTAACATGACATTTAATATTTTAAACTTTTGTGGTTCCCACCCCTGCTGAAAAAAACAGCATATGCTGGTTAAGGTAGGTTTTGGAGCTGGTATGCTGGTCCATGCTGGTCCTAAGCTGGCCAAGGACCAGCATGGACCAGCTCAGGACCAGCACTTGACCAGCATAAACCAGCTCAAACCAGCATACCAGCTCCAAAACCTACCTTAACCAGCATATGCTGTTTTTTCAGCAGGGGTGGGAACCACAAAAGTTTAAAATATTAAATGTCATGTTAGTGTTTTAGTGAAAAATATTGGATATGCTGGTTTTTTCAGCAGAGACGGTATTTGTCATACATAAACTGTCATTGAAGTGTGACTGCCAGTCAACCTCGTTTTGGCAAACTGTCAGTCATGTACATTAAATCATAGGTTTCTGTGCTGAAGTGTTAAATAAAGAAGCCCGGGGTGTTTGAGGGAAGTGTTTGTACAGCTGCACCGCTTCGTCGCATTGGGTGGCAATGTTACTTGCAAATATTCCTATAGAACACAAAAGTTAGGCTCGACAGGAGGCGCTTTGTGGCTCAGAAAGCCTCAGAAGATCAGATAAGTTAATTTAGAACATACCCTGCTAAACATTATCTTGTGACTTAAAAGTTATAGACTTGAACGGCCGTTTTTGCATTGTTCTAGGTTAGCCTACTTTTTATTCAAAATATACTTGACTTTTTAATTGAAAATACTAATGAAAAATGATCGATGAAAGATGAAAAGTGACATCACACCCGAGTTTATTTTTTAACTGAATCCAAATGCAAATTCTTAACCATGTTTTTTAGCGTTTATAAAGGAATACAGTATGGTGAATCATTCTCGCCCTCAAAAAAACAGAAAGACTATAGATGTATTTCTTTTCATGTCTTTGTGTAAAATTGCTTATTAGCAAGTTGTTCATTTTTTGTTTTTATTTTATATTTATACTTGTTTATATTGCTTATGTGCTTTTTATTCAATAAAAAGTATAAGAAGAATATAAATAATTCACTCAGCAGACACTGAATTAAAAATACACAGTAAAGAAATAAAACCGAAAATTATAACTTGATCCATCGCATCTGACCAATCAGAGAAAACGCCTGGGCCAATAGGCCACTCCCATTTTATTTTACGCTATGTAGTTCTAGTGGCCGCTCTGTCCATTCCGTTTCTACGCTTAAAACGCATTCACAGATTTGTCATGATTACTCATCAGTGACAGAAGCAGGCGGGTCCCTCCATGTGTTTACAGCCACTGACATGACGCGTCGCGCCTCAGCGCGCACAGCTGCGCCGCTTTCTGCCGCTTTCCAGTGAATTCGCTTCATAAGAACGGAAAACATACTTATAAGTTCCAGATGATGGCGCGTACACATATGTACTATGTCTAAAAAAGTAGATTATTGTTGTATTGTTATTATTTATGATCATGGATGCGTCGCAGCGCGCGAGAAACTCTGAACTTAAACAGAGCGAAACATGGAAGCGTCACATTATCAGACAGCTGAAAAATCGCAACAGGACACAGACGAGCGTCTTCCAGGATATTATAGAGTCATGTAAGCTTTATTAATGCTGTTCATATCATTTAACGTATTAAATCATCAATGCAGTGCTATGAAAATGAAGAAACTGGATGCAGTAGAAGTTTATAGCCTATCTAATGGTCTATGGTTGATTAAACTGATTTAATAGCCTATTAAAGTACTTAAAGATACAATTACTCACAATTAATACACAAAATACGAAGTAGTTAAAATACAATATGTATTAATTACATTGTAATTTAGTAGTAGGCCTATATATGTTGTAATATACATTTATTAAACATAATATATAATTTTAAATATTGAGTTTTATAATTATATTTTAATATTTTGGTTTTATTTTTATTATTGTATAACTTATTTAGTATTATAACATAATTATAATGCAAAGTATTTATACATGAAATTATTCATGTTCCATTTTTATGAACGCTTTTTAAGAACAGAATATGAAAATGTGACCAACTGAAGGTCTAATTTGCATATCTTCAGTATAATCTAGACTGATGTAAAGGAAATTCAGAGTTCTCACTCATTCTGTGAATCTTGACACTTGGGTGCAAATGGAAAATCTCATTAACAAACACACTTGGAGTGCATGTAAACATCAGCTGGCCTCTTTTAAAACAAATATTAAGATGATGCTCTGGATATATATTCACAAGTAGTTTGTCTTCTTCTAGATCACAGTTTGCTGGAGAAGTCCAAGCAAAGAGCCCTCATAACCAAAGGCATTCTGGGATCAGGGTCAAGGTAACCTTTACTCTGAGTCATAATATGCTTTGATGTTACACTGTAAAAAGTGACTGACCCTAGAAAATGACATTTGTTGGAGAACCTTTGATGCAGTCATATTAAATGATATTTTTTATAAATCCAGAATCTGTCACATGTAACGCTTACCAACCATGCTTTACTGACACCATGACAACATAGTAATAGCATTAATTATTTAAAGTGCATTGGAGTACCATATAAATAACACTATATCAGTTTCAATCATATTCAGGCATGACGAATCTGTTTCTGCTCTTGATTTCAAAATGCTGTTTTTTTTTGGCCCCTGCAGGCCGTCAGTGGTCCCCTCATCTGAAGATTCATTGACGTCTCTTAAGACGACCACCGGTGAGGTAGGATATGATGGTATATGTGGGAAAAACAGAATCAGCCTCTCCCATAAGAAAGCAGTTTGATGATTGGATCACCAATGAACATTTATAGAACAAACTGAATTTTATGGCACAAGTTGTGACCTGTTTCACTAAACAGGTTTACAAGTTGGCCTGCTGTTATCTCTTCCTGTTAGCTGACAGTCAGCCATCAAACCTACAAGCACCTGAACTGATACAGGCTTTTCACCTGTACAAGCAAAGCATATTAGTCTAACGCAAATGTGAACATTACCTTTTCACTAGAAATGATCACAGTAGTCTCTGTAGCATCGAGCACAACCAGTTCTTACACCTGATCTCACATTGAAGCTGTTTCACAAAAATTTTTTTTTGTGAAAGCATGTGATAAAACCTGCTGCGTATCTTTGCTTTATCAACACACACAAGTGCTCTTCTCTATATCTAGCGATTGTAGCTATAGAAAACTTCTTTAAACATATGTATTAATATTAGAAAGAAGTGGGCAGCTACATTGTCTGAATTTGTCTTCTTTGAAATATAATCTTTTTCTTGGCTTTCCATTTGTTTTTGTTCTTGCAGCTTGCATACCAAGTGGTGGAACTGCAGCAGCGACTCCAGATAAAGGAAGTGACACTGGATGAACAACATACCAAGTAAACCTCCGTATTCTTTTATGGCACAAAAACAGGAAAAGACACAAACTGTACATCATTCTTAACACACTTTAAATTCGTCACTTTCCACAAATAGGGTACAATTTGCTGACTCATGACTTTAAAGGGTTAGAGGCACGAATCTTGAAATTATTAGATATGATTGATAAATTATCATCTAAGATGAAATTAACATACAGTAAAACATAAAATGCCTTAAGGCCCATTCACACCAAGAACGATAACTATAAAGATATAGTTATAAAAATCGATCTACATATAAAAGAATAGCACTATCTACACCACAGCTATAATGATAATGATATAGAGAAACGATATCGTTGGGATCACTTTCAGAACCATTTTTTTCAGTTGTTGAACTATAAAACACTGACAGCCAATCAGAATCATTCATTTAAGGGCTCGCGCATTTAAAATGGCAGTTGACATTGCGGATGT
Source organism: Hypophthalmichthys nobilis (assembly GCA_037950665.1). Taxonomy (NCBI): domain Eukaryota; kingdom Metazoa; phylum Chordata; class Actinopteri; order Cypriniformes; family Xenocyprididae; genus Hypophthalmichthys; species Hypophthalmichthys nobilis. The sequence goes on along the minus strand of CM075479.1, from coordinate 32,541,968 downwards.
TACAATACAGACTGGGCAGAGACAGAAGTATGGGTTAACAGACTTTATTTTCACACACAGCAGAGCAGATGGTGATGCAGGTAAGTGAAGATGAATGTTTAAAGTTGTGAATAAGGTGAATGATAGTGATACTGTCCTTTCGTGGATTTGCAGGAGTGATGAATGATGCAACGATGAGGAGCTGGCTGACGAAGATGACTGGAGACACTCACACACACACTGGAACAACACGAGGAGATTTGGAGACGAAGGAGACAGGTAGGTTTCTTCAATGGAGTCCAAGAGGTAAGCAGATAGCATTCTATGTGCGTATTTAGACCGGACAGTGAGTGAATGTGTGTGAGTGTGTTAAATACTGGTGGTGATGAGTGAGTAGATGAGGTGCAGGTGCAGATGATTAGTACTCCGGGATTGGAGTGCGCTGTGATTGGGTGATGCTGGAACCTGGCGTGTCTGTGACAGTACCCCCTCCACGGCCCGCTCCTGAGGGCCGAGGACCCCGACGTCGTGGTGGTCGGCCTCTTCCACGGGGGGCTGGTCTGTCAGGGTGGTTTGAATGGAAGGTTTGAAGGAGGTTGGGGTCCAAGATGTCGTCCCTGGGGACCCATGAGCGTTCTTCTGGGCCGTAGCCTTCCCAGTCAACCAGGTATTCAAGTATACCACCACGGCGTCGGGAGTCCAAGATCTCATGAACCTCGTATGCGGCGCCGTCGTCCAGGATAAGTGGAAGGGGGGGTTCGGAGGCTGCCACGCCAGGTCCTGTGGAGAGAGGAACAGAAGGGTGGTGAGGCTTGAGAAGTGAAACATGGAATGTGGGGTGAATTCTAAAGTGAGGAGGTAGTTGGAGTTGGTACGTGACTGGGTTGATCTGCTTGGTGATGGTGAATGGGCCAATGAACCTGGGACTCAGCTTCCGGCAGGGCAGACGCAGGCGGATGTCCCTGGTTGACAGCCAGACCTTCTGACCGGGCTGGTAGGAGGGAGCTTCGGACCGGCGAAGGTCTGCTGTCATCCTGCGTCTGCGCAGGGCTCGTTGCAGTTGGTGATGTGCCGAGTCCCAGACCCTCTCGCTCTCTCGGAACCAGTAATCCACAGATGGTACATCGGAGGGTTCCCAGACCAGGGGAACAGTGGGGGTTGGTAACCGAGCACGCATTGGAATGGAGTGAGGCCGGTGGCAGGCTGACGGAGAGAGTTTTGGGCGCACTCGCCCAACCCAGGTACTGGTTCCAAGAGTCCTGGTGGTCATGACAGAAGGTACGGAGGAAGCGACCGATCTCCTGGATCTTCCGTTCCGCCTGCCCGCTCGACTGTGGATGGTATCCAGACGTCAGGCTGACGGTCACACCCAGGAGCGAGAAGAAGGCCCTCCATACCTTAGAGATGAATTGTGGGCCCCTGTCGGAGACGATATCTTCAGGGATACCAAGTATCGGAAAACATGGTTGAATAGAGCCTCAGCCGTCTCTAGAGCAGTGGGTAGGCCTCTTAGGGGTATTAGGCGGCAGGACTTCGAGAACCGGTCGACTACTACTAGGACACAGGTGTTGTTGTTGGAGGCTGGCAGGTCGGTGATAAAATCGACTCCCAGGTGTGACCAGGGTCGGTTGGGAACGGGCAGAGGCAAGAGCTTGCCGGATGGTAAATGGCGTGGGCTCTTGGAGATGGCGCATTCCTTACAGCCCTGCACGTACCTTCTGACATCAGCTGCCATGTTGGGCCACCAGAAGCGTTCCCTCAGCAACGAGAGGGTTTCATTGGCCCCCGGGTGACCAGTGCCAAGTGACGTGTGGGCTGAGTGGATGAGAGGAGTGCGTCGTGATCTTGGGAGGTAGCACAAGCCTGGTGGGCAACCCGCGGAGCGTTGGTGGAGGCATTGGAGGAGGGCATGGATTCCTCTGACCAGGAGATGGGACTGACGATAAGTTTTTCTGGAATGATGGGTTCAGGAGTTTCAGGAGTTTCTTCTGGAGTATGGAGACGGAGAGAGCATCAGCTTTAACATTTTTGGACCGGGACGGTAGGAGATGGTGAAATTAAATCTTGTGAAGAACAAAGCCCAGCGGGCTTGTCTGGGGTTGAGTCTTTTGCTGATCGTAAATATTCAAGGTTTTTATGGTCGGTGAGAACTTGGAAGGGATGTTTGGCTCCTCCAGCCAATGCCTCCACTCCTCCAGGGCTAGCTTAACAGCGAGGAGTTCACGGTTGCCGATGTCGTAGTTTCTCTCCGCCGGGTTGAGCTTGCGGGAGAAGAAGGCACATGGATGGAGTCGACTGGGATTCCCCTGCTGCTGTGACAACACCGCTCCTACTCCAGTGGTGGAGGCATCCACCTCGACAACGAAGGGCAGCTCTGGGTTGGGGTGGATGAGGAGAGGAGCGGTGGTGAAGGCGTTCTTGAGATGGTCGAATGCCTTCGTGGCCTCAGGAGTCCAGGACAGAGACTTGGGCTTGTGTTTGAGCAGGTTGGTGAGTGGACTGGCAAGGGAGCTGTAATTGTGGATGAAGCGACGGTAGAAGTTAGAGAATCCGAGAAATCTTTGCAGTTCTTTGATGGTTGTGGGAGTTGGCCAGTCTTTGATGGCTTCCACCTTCCCCTCGTCCATCCGGATGCCACTGCTGTCTATGATGTATCCAAGGAAATGTACTGATGACTGATGAAAGGAACATTTTTCTGCCTTGAGGAATAGATGGAACTTGCGGAGTTGTTGGAGGACCTCCGCAACGTGGTGGCGATGTTCGGCCAGGCTCCGGGAGTAGATTAAGATGTCGTCGATGTAGACCAGGACAAACCGATGGAGATACTCCCGGAGCACCTCATGTATGAAATCCTGGAATACGGAGGGGGCGTTGACCAGGCCATACGGCATAACCAAGTACTCGTAGTGGCCGGTAGGTGTCACAAAGGCGGTCTTCCACTCGTCCCCCTCGCGTATCCGGATGAGGTTATACGCGCTGCGGAGGTCCAGTTTAGTGAAGACAGTGGCACCACGGAGATGTTCTAGGGCTGATGGGACGAGAGGAAGGGGATAACGGAACTTAACAGTGATCTTGTTTAAGGCACGGTAATCAATGCAGGGCCTCAAGCCTCCGTCCTTCTTGGCCACGAAGAAGAAGCTTGAAGCAGCAGGGGAAGTGGATGGTCGGATGTAACCTTGAGATAGAGCCTCCTTTATGTATTCCTCCATGGCCTTCTCCTCCGGGATGGATAGAGGGTATATCCTTCCCCTAGGCACTGGTTCACCCGGAAGCAGATCGATGGCACAGTCCCATGGCCGGTGTGGAGGCAGCTTGGAGGCTCGTTGAGGGCAGAATACGTCGCTGAAGGGGGCGTAACACTTAGGGATGTCGATGGAACGTTGGTCCACTGGGCTCTCGATGGTAGTGGCACAGACGGGAATAGCCTCGGAGCGTGGAGTATGTGGGATTGGGAGCCCAGGAAGCAGCCGTGGAAACAGGTTTCGCCCCACTTCAGGACTTCGCCTGTTCTCCAGGAGAGTGTTGGATTATGCTGCTCCAACCAGGGGCGCCCTAGGATCACGTCAGCGGTGGATCCCTCCAGAACCAGCAGATGGAGGTGTTCGACGTGAAGCAGTCCAACTTGAATCTGGATGGCATTGGTGCAGCGACGAATGTGTTTACGACTTAAGGATTCACCAGTCACTGATCGAATCTTGTAGGTGGTCGGCGTGGCCGTGGTCTTGATGCCGAGCTGGCGACAGAGGGTCCCGGAGATGAAGTTGCCGGCTGACCCAGAATCGAGGAGGGCAACAACTGGAAGAGTAGTTTTAGCAGCAGTAAGTGTTACAGTTGTGGTGAGTGGTTTCATTTTTCTGATAGAAGGTATAATAGCACTCACCATGGGTCGTGGAGGACGAATTGGGCATGTGGAGAGGATATGCCCAGGAGAACCGCAGTAAAGACAAAGATTCTGGGTCAGCCGCCTCTGTCGCTCAGCAGTGGAAAGCCGAGTGCCTTCCAGAGTCATGGGTTCGTTGGCTGGTTCTGGAGAGCTGACGGATTCTGGTCGGCGAGCTGAGATGGTGAACAGCGGCTGGTCCTGGTGTTCTTCTAGACACGACTGCATACGAGTGGCGAAACGAATGGAGAGTTGGATGAAACGTTCCAGGCCGATGGAATCCTCGTGATGCAGCGAGATGCAACCGCACGCGAGGATCCAGTCCCTGTCGATATGTTGTAATCAAAGCCTGCTCATTCCAGCCGCTGGATGCCGCGAGGGTTCGAAACTGCAAGGCATAGTCATTAACAGAAAGAGATCCTTGTTTTAAATTGTAGAGTTTCTCACCAATAGAGGAATCTGAGATGGGCTTCCGAACACTTCATGAAGTGAGCCACAAAACCGGAGTATGAATGAGTGATGGGATGGTTTTGAGACCAGATTGAATCTGCCCAACGGCGCTTTGCCTTGCAGTTGAGAGATGATGAACGCCACCTTTGAAGTCTCAGTAGGGAAGTTGTGCGGTTGCATCTCCAGGACCAGCGAGCACTGCAGAAGGAATCCGCTGCAGTCCTCCGCCGAACCAGAGTAGGGCGCCGGTTTAGCCATGGGACTGGCGTGCACAGGAGGTGAAGGAGAGGTAGCGGTGTTTGCGGATGTGATCGCTGGAATGGGTGATGCTGGAGTGGTGGTAGAGCTCGCGAAGGATATCGACGAGCTCTTGAATGGGATACTGTTGGCTCATGCTGTGTGTGAAAGACGAAGTTTCGGTCCGGTCTTCTGTTACAATACAGACTGGGCAGAGACAGAAGTATGGGTTAACAGACTTTATTTTCACACACAGCAGAGCAGATGGTGATGCAGGTAAGTGAAGATGAATGTTTAAAGTTGTGAATAAGGTGAATGATAGTGATACTGTCCTTTCGTGGATTTGCAGGAGTGATGAATGATGCAACGATGAGGAGCTGGCTGACGAAGATGACTGGAGACACTCACACACACACTGGAACAACACGAGGAGATTTGGAGACGAAGGAGACAGGTAGGTTTCTTCAATGGAGTCCAAGAGGTAAGCAGATAGCATTCTATGTGCGTGCGAGACCGGACAGTGAGTGAATGTGTGTGAGTGTGTTAAATACTGGTGGTGATGAGTGAGTAGATGAGGTGCAGGTGCAGATGATTAGTACTCCGGGATTGAGTGCGCTGTGATTGGGTGATGCTGGAACCTGGCGTGTCTGTGACATTGTGGAGAAGTTAATCCAGAAAAATCCACCACTGTTTGATAAGTCAAACCCCCTTTTCAAGAAAATGGATATATGGAAAACAGTCGGTCATACCCTTGGAATAAATGGTGAGAAGTATTAATGATGAGATCATTATGTCAGGCTAGCAAACATAAAATTACCTCAGGTATCAGTGCTAGTTTCGACAACATGTCTTGCTTCCTTTGACGTTGCAGTGAAAAGGTCTAGGCGTTGTTTTTATTCCACTATATTGACTTCTTAAGCTAAATTCACTGTTAGATTAGATCGATTATTAAGGCCCCGATATACTTCAAACGAAGTTCTTATTTGTTCTTTGTTTAGGGGTAAAACGAAGCTCGAAATGCGTGAGCAGCGATATACTGTAATCGAACATCTGACGCCGCCCACACTGCTGAGAGCGACGGTTAGATGAATATGTAAATACGTGCTGTACACTTTCTTCTCAGTAACAAAATAAACACAATAAAAATGAGAAAACAGTAAGCATTTTTTTTTTATAGAAAGCATAAGAAAAGCGTCTGATCATAACATGGGTATGTTAGCACGAGCTCTGCAAATTAGCACTCACGTCACGTTTATTTATATAGCTTATAGAATAGATGTTTATTCAATAGATTGCTTAAAAGCAAGCAGCTTTACAGTATCAAACACGAAAAACAGTGTCAGATCCTCATTTCATCAGAAGCACAACTTCATTTTGTACTATAAAGCAGCTATCCAGAGTGTTCATGTTTTCATCCGCGGAGATCTTACCTCAACAAACTTAAACAGATCAAATGAGTCAGAGAAGACTTCCACGCGAATGAAGGTGGAGCCTCGGCGCACACCTCCTATTACGTTATCGTCACGGACCAATGGTAGTACAAAGGTGTTTTGCAGCTGGAGCGAACTTTTCCTGAAAGTTCGCTTTGGCAAGCCGTTTCGAACTTCCAAAAAGAACACAAAACGAACTTCGTTTTGGCCTGATTTTGTTCGAAATGACGTCACATCAGTTCGTTCTTCGATTTCGTTTGAAGTATATTCAGTATAGCTATTCACTCGAAACATAGCATGCTGAGGACATCTGCTGGTTAAAGCCGTGTAAATACAACAAGAACAGCAAAAACATGTTGTACATACTTTGAAACTGCAGCGCGTGAGCTTAGAATAAACAGACTGTTATCGTTCGTTGGTGTGGACGCTAATATAGTTACTGTTATAGTTACATTTATAGTTATCGTTCTTGGTGTGAACATGCCTTTATCTTCATTTTTGACAGTGTCATAATATTGACACATTTATATAAAATTGATTGTAGTAAAAAAACACAATTCTGTCATGACAACTCTCGGGATATTGGTATGGTAATAGAGATTGGCATGGTAATGAATATGGCAATGTTAACGTATTTGGTCTCGGTGGAATAGATCTGCTACACTCTACGCTGCTGCTGCAGAGCAAGTACCGAGACTTGCTACTGCCAATACATTCACAGACATTGTTATGAGCATGTAAGACATGCTGCTGCTGCTGCACATACATGAATAAACCCCGTAGCAGATCTATACAGGTGGAGCTGGGGAGGTGGAGGGTTCCTGATAGCGTGCTGCAGACCGCTAACAGCAACACTACCTGTGTTTGAATGTTGAGCCACAGCTCATTGGCCGCTGATACAACAACTAATCAGCTGTGCGATTTAGATAATGACATGATCGCTACCAAATGAGTTAGACCTATCAGCCTGCGCCATCTAGAGTTTCATGCCGGAACTATGTAATTTTCACATACCATTTTCAAACCATTCATCCCTGTTATCTTTGTTATTGTAATATAAGAAATAAATATATTAAACAAATGTTTTTTTTATTTATATAACTTATTGTGCTATTATATGTCATGAAATATCTACAAATCAACATTTGGTCTCAACCCTGCTTGTTATAGGTTTATTTAAAATTGCAGCCCTGTTACTTGTCTCTCACACACACACATATATAAACATTGCATGTATGTACATATTTATATAATGTATGTACATATAATATAAGTTTATAGCTGTTTATTTATTTATACACAAATCAGGCATTTCATTTATTATTTAGTTTGACTTCCCAATGTTTACAGTCAACATTTTCATAAGATTAAGTCTCCTTTTACTAACACTTTGTTGAAAAAGAGGGGGAAAAAAACCATAGGTTTTAAACCATATTTTGTATCCTATGCGTGGAAAGTGCCATTTATTTACCCTCAAGCTGTTGACTCTTCAGTGATTATCAGTGAATAATGTCCTAAATTTGAGTCACAAAGGTAACATACGGCTTCAGGTGAAAGTTACCACTTTTATTGTACAGAAAAAAAGACACATAAAAAAAGAAAAAAAGCCATATAACTCTAATCAAATTCCTGAAGTATTGGAAAGTGGGACCATTTTATCATAGATCTTGCATATCTAAAATAATCTTGTTTAATTGTTTTTTTTTTTTAATAAGGCTGTATGAGGTCCAAAAGCATCTCAGTGTTCTGGCGTCAGAGCACAGGGTGCTTCAGGAACGTGTGGCTGAGGTGCAGACTGGGAACCAACTCCTGAAGCAAAAGTATGATTCTCTGCTGGAGCAGCACCAGAACATGGAGAGGACGTACCGACAAGAGAAACTCCACAGCTCCGAGATCCTGGAGAACATGATCCAACTAAAACAGCAGGCAGCTGCCCGCATGAACCACCGTAATGAGAAGAGAGTGAGGTCAGTGGGGTCATGGGACGCATGGAAAAGGGTTGCACACAAGAATTGTACATAGTAATAATCTATTAAAGGTAAAATGTGTGATTACTGCGCCATTAGAGTCACCAAAGGGAAAAGCAAAAATGCACTCTCAAAAAAATCTCCCATCTTCTAATTCAAGCCATTGGTCGTACATTGATTCTGCAGAATGGATTTAAAGGGATTGTTCATTCGTGAAATGAAAATCATCAAACCTATATGACTTTCTTCTGTGGAACAGATATTTTTGAAAAATGTTTTACTTACTTAAAAAGCCGATACGGTCTAGTGCGGCGGTATTTTGAACCCCATTAACGTTTATTGAATGGGCAAAATATATATATATATATATATATTTTTTTAAATATCTGCTTTTGTGTTTGGCACAAGAAAGTCAGTCATACAGGTTTGAAATGACCTGAGGGTGAGTAAATGATGACATCATTTTAATACATTTACATGCATCCAAGGTCAAAAAACACTTTAATTTTCTCATAATATACATTGCTGCATCACCTCTTTTCTCACAGTGTCTCTAAACTTCTTCTTTCTGAGAGCCTACTCTGCTCTGATTGGTCAGGCGGCTCAGTCTGGTGTGAGTGGTCTACCACTTACAGTACGTGTCATAAATGAAATGCCCATTACCATATCTGAATTTCATCTCCGGATCTTCCTCCTCAGCGCTTGTATCAATTCCAGCCCGAGTCCTCATCCTTTGGAAGTGCATGTAAAGTGGAAAACAGCGTCTTCTAATAACTCCATTTATCTGCACTTTGATCTTTGAAACTTTGCAGAACTTTTACACTCACAAACAGCTAGCTACATGAAATGTTATATCCAAAAAAGCATAAGATTGAGACTTTTATATATGTTACAATGTGGGAGCTAAAAGTACTACATCCTTAATAAAAATGTTTAAATACTTTTTGAGGTCATTATACTGTACGCAACATCTGTCAGTGAGGAATGGGACATGTTATACAACAATAGAAACATTTGTTAAAATTCAGTGGCTTAGAAGATGGTTAATGTAGTTAATGAATTGGTGTTTCGTTAAACAAAGACCATATTTCAAAGTTCACTGAGCACATTCTCTCCACTGCTGTGCTTTTCTGCTGGCAGCTAATTTGTAGGTTCCTTTTTCCTAAATCTTCCGAGCAAATTTTGCTAATTCCATAAACACCACATCCTTCTTGATCACATTTCCTCTTCTTTCTTAGAGCCAGAGCGGCCAGTCTTCACAAAGAGCTTCAGATGGCTGCCAGTAAAAATGTGGATATTAATGAGTAAGTAACAGTTGTATAAAGTGACACGACAGCGTAATCTGACCACATGTCGATCCAGACCCTTATAACATTTTTCTTCTGTGAAGCACAAAAGGAGACATGTTAAAGAATGCACTGTCGTGTATGTATTTGTGTTTCACAAAAGAAAGAAATTCATGTCGGTTTTGAATGACATGAGGGTAAGTGATTTTTAGATCAACTATTCCTTTAATCAGCATATGAGGGCAGCATAAACAACACTATAAAGTCAACATATGGATCATCATGAATTGTGTGTTTTTATTCCGAGGGATTTCATTAATGGTTTTGCTTTCGCCTGTCAGAGAGTCTGGAAATGTGTCACCCTCCAAACCACCATCCCCCAAATGTGAAACTGCAGAGAGCGTCGAGAGATCCCATGGGCCACTTTTCAGGTAACAGTAGTGGCGTTTATGCATAATTATTATGGTGATTCTTGATCTTCCATCTCAGAATTCTTCAAATTGTTCAGATAGTTTTTCTCAGTGTCAACTTGTGATTTTTCCTCAGGTCTGCTTCAGCTACGTCCCCCCGCATCATCAGCTCCATCAGAGGACTCTTTGAGTAAGTTTCCAGTAAAAGCTCTAAAAGCACTGATGTATCAGTGTGTAGCATAAGTTGGGGAATGTTACTTTTAAAATTAACATATTTCATTACTCAGGAAACAAACTAAGCAAGTTACTATTTTGCTAATTCTATTTTTGGCTTCAGACAAGTGTCTTCCTGACACAGAAACATATACACTTAGAACACACATAGATAAATACTAAAAATAGAAGTAAAATATAGCAGTAATTCTTTATTATAAACAGAAACAAATGAAATTCAGATCAGTACAATACACAATAAACATACATACAATTTTGCCAAAAGGATATTTCATAGTTGAGCATGAATGGAAAGTTAGACTGAACTTAAAGGGTTAGTTCACCCAAAAATGAAAATAATATCATTTATTACTCACCCTCATGTCGTTCTACACCCGTAAGGCCTTCATTCATCTTCGGAACACAAATTAAGATATTTTTGATTAAATCCGATGACTCAGTGAGGCCTGCATCCACAGCAATGACATTTCCTCTCTCAAGATCCATAAAGGTACTAAAAACATATTTAAATCAGTTCACGTGAGTTCAGTAGTTCTACCTTAATATTATAAAACGACGAGAATACTTTTTGTGCGCCAAAAAAACAAAATAACGACTTTTCAACAATATAGTGATGGGCCGATTTCAAAACACTGCTGTGGAGCTTTACGAATCGAATCAGCGGTTCAGAGCGCAAAAGTCACGTGATTTCAGCAGTTTAGCCGTTTGATAGGAGATCCGAGTCACTGATTTGATTCTTAAAGCTCCGAAGCAGTGTTTTGAAATCGCCCATCACTATATTGTTGAAAAGTCATTATTTTGTTTTTTTGGCACACAAAAAGTATTCTCGTCGCTTTATAATACTAAGGTAGAACTACTGAACTCGCATGAACTGATTTAAATATGTTTTTAGTACCTTTATGGATCTTGAGAGAGGAAATGTCATTGCTGTGGATGCAGGCCTCACTGAGCCATAGGATTTATTAATTTATTTATTATTTGTGTTCTGAAGATGAACGAAGGTCTTACGGGTGTAGAACGACATAAGGGGGAGTAATAAATTACATTATTTTCATTTTTGGGTGAACTAACCCTTTAATTACTCACCCTCATGTCGTTCCACACCCATAAGACCTTCGTTCATCTTCAGAACACAAATTAAGATATTTTTGATGAAATCCAATAGCTCAGTGAGGCCTGCATTTCCAGCAAGATAATTAACACTTTCAAATGCCCAGAAAGCTACTAAAGACATGTTTATGGAGCGACGAGAATACTTTTTGTGTGCCAAAAAAACAAAATAACGACTTTATTCAACAATATCTAGTGATAGGCGATTTCAAATCACTGCTTCTTGAAGCTTCAAAGCTTTACGAATCTTTTGTTTCGAATCAGTGGTTCAGAGCGCATATCAATCTGCCAAAGTCTGCCATTTTTGGGTGAACAATCCCTTTAAGATTTCCACTTCAGCTACACCTACCTATTACATAATTGCCACGGACCAATGATAGTTTAGAAGTGTTTACCAGCTTTTCAAACTCCCGAAATGAAGTTTTTGGCCTGATTTAGTTTGAAATGATGTCACACCAGTTTGTTCTTTGATTTCACTTTATGCTTTAAAAACAAATTCACAACCCATTACTTCCAAAACAAAAGGTGATTACATAACACATGCTATTTGTAATGCGTTACCCCCAACACTGTAATTCAGTTTATACTGTATATGTAAGATGTACTACCCATAAGTATTATTGATCGTTCTTCTGTTGTTTGTGTGTCTAGGAGGAAGATTAGAGGTAAATCAGTGTGCAGGTCAGAAGAAGATCTCTTTATACCATTAGGAGTCTGTCTGGTTGCCAGAGTCCCAACCAAGGCAATTTTTACACTGGTGCGTGTTACTGTTTACAACATGATCAACAACAAATCATATTTTGTGATGTTATATTATAGAAACCTATATAACTTTGTTAAAATGATGAGGAAACAGTTGTGCAGATGGATTAGTCAATGGAGTGATAGGCTAAATGGACAACAATATTTATCTTATGGTTCTTAAAGGGGTCATATCTAAATGAAATTTTACAAGCACATCCGCTATGGTGGTGGCTGGTGGTCTGTGGATGATGTGGCTGTGGAACAAAGCGTCTGTGTGTCACTGAGAAACAGTGTCTTTCTGTAGCACACTGCAGCTCTGTCATGTGCAGCCACCCATTTTCATTTGAATAGCTGACAGCAGGAAACAGTCCTATTTGTGGTATGGAGAGGAGTTGCCACTTCCTTAAATGGACATGTGTCACAATTACTGATTTGCATTTCCTGTTGATCTTTTAAATGCTGTCACGTCAGGATTTAAATACTACTTCCGGTCATTTCATAATTTTTTTTTTTTTTTTTTTCAAGAAAAATCTTCATATTGCTGTATTTTTGATGTTAAAATATTGCAGTGCTTATCACATGCAGCTTTCATTTCCCCTGAGTGTAAAGTAATACACTGCTATATAATTATAATTTTCACACCTCAGTAAAGTTTCTTCCCCTTCTTTAGTTTCACATTAGTGTACTGTATGAAAATATCATGTTATATGAATACTGTAATCATTTTTCTGCAGCATTAATAAGCAGCAGAGCTAAAGCTACTGACACCTATATATATATATATATATATATATATCCCTAATTTAAATAAAAATTATATATATATATATATATAATTTTTATTTAAATTATTAATATTATAAATGAATTTATTTATTTTAATTTATTCCTGTGATCAAAGCTGAATTTTCGGCATCATTACTCCAGTCTTCAGTGTCACATGATCCCTCAGAAATCATTCTAATATGATAATTATTATTTTTGCCGTTTAACATTTTTGTGGACACCTTGATAATTTTTTTCAGGATTCTTTCATAAATATAAAAAGGTTAAAAACAGCACTTATTTGAAATAGAAATCTTTTGTAACATTATAAATGTCTTTACTGTCACTTTTAAGCAATTTAATGCATCCTTGCTGAATAAAAGTATTATTTTTATTAATAATTTATTTATTCTTAACTTTTGAATGTTAGTGTATCAGAGTTTCTACAAAAATATTAAGCAACTGTTTTCAACATTGATAATTATAATAAATGCTTCTTGAGCATCAAATCATCATATTAGAATGATTTCTGAAGGATCATGTGACACTGAAGACTGGAGTAATGATGCTGAAAATTCAGCTTTGATCACAGGAATAAATTACAGTTTAATGTATATTCAAATAGAAAACAGTTATTTTAAATTGTAATAATAAAAAGCGCCATAAAAGTGTTCTGGTAGCTCAAAAAGTAGAATATAGTGCTTGCAACTCCAAGGTCATGCGTTTGATTGCATGACAGGATAGGGTATTCTGGGTGGTCACTTGGTTGCTAGGCTGTTTTGGGTATTTGCTAGGGGTGTTTAAAGGATTATAACATTCTGTGCATGAACTGATTAAATTTATACCTACATGCATGTATATCTAAATGTTGATTTGGATTAAAAAATGTCTAATTCATGTAAATGTATAATACATACATGTAAAGAATTAGAAATAAGTGTATGTTTTGTGGTTTCAGGATGCTCATGAGCTGGGAATCAACGCTGTGCGGTTCAGTACCAGTTCAAACCTGTTGGCTACAGGAGGGACTGACAGAGTCATCAAACTGTGGGATATTGAAGCAGGTACATCACAAAACTAATCTGAAAAAGTCATCTTCTGTTTCATTGTCACCATATAGACAGGGTTCAGATAGATAATAAAGAGCCACGTCGAGTGATACTAAATGATTTTGTCAGTATGTGTGACTGCCTGTGACCACCAGCAGATGGCAGTACTCTAATATCTAAACATACATTAACTGCAAAATGCAGGAGATAAGAAGTCTTGTTTTCTGAGAAATGTATTAAAGTTAAGTGAGAATTATTCTTAAAACAAGAAAAATATCTGCCAGTGGGTTAAGAAATTTTTCCTTTGAATTAAGGTATTGTTTTTCTATATTTGCATTGGGAAAAAAAGGCAAACAAATGCTACTTTTTGTTGAGACCAGAATGTCACAATGCAAAAACTCCAAACACTGTAGCAGAGCAATGCCCTGGCAAACTCCCAAAATACCCCACCATCATGTCAGCACATTTTGCATGGGCAAGCATCACTGTGTGTAGATAAACTGATCTCATGTGATGTGCTCTATTATGCAGTCAATAGACACACAACAGGATTTAGTGAATATTCCCAGGCTTGATGTAACATACTGTTGCGTTTTGTCATCACAGGAACTCTCCAGAACAGAGGGACGTTAGATGGAAGTAACGAGGGCATCACCAGCATTGAGTTTGACCCTACGGTACAAACACACACACACATAATTTTGTTTGAATAAATTGTACACAGAAAGTAAGCAATGTAAAGCCCAAAGTACACTTTGCAAATCTCGCCACCCAGTGTTTGTACATACAGGTCGCACATGCAAATTGAATTTGTTTTGCACTAATCAGTTGTTCCACAAGGTGGCAACTCTGGCCGGGCCGTTGTATTTACAATAGAAATCTAAACTAACGAGACGGAACAACAACAAAAACAACAAAATACCAGAGACTGCAAAAACAACAGACGCCCGCTTTGACAAGTGCTTGTGTGAGGGGGTTATGAGATAGGTGCAACTTTAGTTTAAAAGAATACAAAGACATTTTTATCTGTCATAACTTCTGGAGAAAAAAGTTTGTCTAGACACTGGACAAAGATGGAACTTTCTAGAGCGCATGTGTCGACCGCCTGCGTTCATGCACGCTATCAAATGTAATATACTTTAAAAGGCTACGTGTTCAACTGTACGTATATGCTAGCGTACTCGTAAAAAACTGTGCGTACTGTCTGAGTAGGTACTACACAGGCTTAGGAGGGTTACTTTAATAATGTATTCCTTTACAGTTACAAATTACTTCATAAAAAAAGTATTCAGTACCGTAATCCTGATAGTATTCCTCCTTTTTTCAAAATGTAACTGTAATCTGATTACTATGTTTTTTTTGACATAACTGTACGAACGATTACGTTACGTCGTTACATGTATTCCGTTACTCCCCAACCCTGGTACTACATTTGAACTTTAACTTAAAAACTCTTTGCTTCCTTCACTTCCTTTAATCTCTCTCTATTGTAGCTTATGATACTCTGAGCACTGCCTAAAACTTGTATTGTGCGCACTTCTTGTCCCTATTTGCCTCGTCATGATGACTCGCTTACTGTATTCCTCACTTGTAAGTCGCTTTGGATAAAAGCGTCTGCCAAATGAATAAATGTAAATGTAAATGTAAACTTACTTCACGACCGTTAAAAAAGTATGTTCTATATAGTATGAATGTGTAGTATGAATGTAATCCGGACATACTACAATTGTCATTATCATGTGACCTTTACCAGCGTCACTTGCGTCGCTTCACCTCCATTCATAAATCCCCTCCCGTGGCCTCATGGGATAGTAAAGTGTCCATCGAATGCGCACTTCAGAATCTCGCCGGAAGTAGTAGGTCATCTGGGGACTTTCACCTTCTGTTTTTCAAATACTATGTATTCAGACATACTACTCTGTTGGCGTACTGTTTTCCGCATACTGTATAGTCGGGAAGTATTCGATTTCAGATGCAGCGTAAGTATACTTTGGGCTTAACAAGACACAGTACTTGAGTGCCCCCTTTACAATCACTGAAGCTCACTCCTTGCAGGTTTACACAGTTTCCAGTATGAACCCTGCAGTTCAGAACAAGCTTACAAATTCTCTATGCTTTGTTGTTTATAATGTAAGCATTCTAGTTTGCCACGTCACTCGTTTGTAGTATATATGGGGCGTTACATTGCATAAATTTTGCTTTAGTTTTTGTTGCAATCATTTCTTTGTAAAATAAAAACACGGATCTGTGCATCAGACGGCTTCAAATTCGCTCTTTAGAACCCGTAGTTGTGATTAACTAATTTAAACGCCTGCTTTCATGTGCAAAACGGACATGTCTGAGATTGAATGCAATGCTAAACTGTTACAAAACACACAAATCAATTAAAAACTTAAAAAGACTCAATAAGAGTACACCTAAATTGAATATCTGTAATTGACTATTTCAATAATGTTACTGACCACACTAATTAGCACCTGGTTTAACTTGATTACAAGTAGTTTGTGATACGATGCAGCTTTTTGCTCTGCTATATCATGCACTAAAGTAATGCAACTGTTCACTGAATTCACTCCCCGCTTGTTGTTGTTCCTTGCGGATGATGTTTATTAGACTTTAGATCAGGAGTTTTGAAAAAATCAAGGACCCCAAAGTATGATGATCCCCTTTCTGAAATATAAGAGCAGCTATTTATTGTTCATGTGTAAAAACTTATTATAATGTGTCTGAACAATAGTATGCTTGATACTATAAAGAGAACATATTTCCTATTAAATAACATGTTAATTTTTAAATTAAATAATTTGACTTTATATTGTCAAAGTAATACAGCCACATCAAATTATTAAGTGAATAAAGTGACAGTGTATCTTTTTCGACCTGCTATTAGAGTACAATTAGATGTACAGATCTGAAGAGAAAGATTTTTAATTAAATTCATTTTATATATTCAAATTTATATATAACATATAAATCTGTAAATATGTATCTTGCCTTACAACCGCCCTGAACTAGCTAAATGTGACAGTAGTGAGGTGAAACTTCATAGGAAGGCACATAAATATGTACATATTTTTTCCATAAAATGAAACACTAATAATATCAAATGAATATATTTTTAAATTATTGTGTTAATCATATTTCAATCAAAACAACTCTCAAAATAGATCTGTTATGCTTCTGCTGGCGTAAAGTGAGGAGAATCCTGTAACAGATCTAGACAGGTGGTGCTGGGGAGGAGGAGGGTCTGGGACCAGGTCGGGATGGGAAAAAATAAGGTTGCATATAGTAAAGATAAATCGATTGGCTGCGCTGCCAGCTTGGGAGAACCAATCAGCTACTCTGAAGAGAAAACCTCTGCTTTAGATGATCTGAAGAGCATTCCAGATGACTTCCCTGAGTCATTGTTAATTAGCATGTACCAATGAGCTGTTATGACTATAAGAGCCCTCACTCACTGAAGGATCTTTATTAGCAATGTAAGGATACTGTTCCTGTAAGGCTGTTGAGTTGATTATGCTGTGGTTACTGCTGTAATGCATTGTGGGATGTGTCACTGTGCTTTTCCATCAGGGCACTCGGATTTTAGCTGCGTCATATGACAAGTCAGCTCTATTTTGGAGGCTAGAGGACAGCGTTCCCAAGGTAACAGAGCTTACCTCTCACCCACCCAAACCTCCCGTGTGTTAGTCTGTCTCTCTGAATTACTCTAGAGCATCATCAGATGAGACAGACCAGTATGAACCATGTTAAAGATGTGTATTGCTGTGCTTGCTTAGATTCCATTGTGTTTTACATGACTGTGAGGCGTGGGAGAGTTTTATGGGGAGGAAACAGCTTCTCACATGATTTTTGAGGCAAACAGTCCAGGCATGGGTCATTCTTACACTTTTTATGGCCCATATGTGTCTTAACATATTGTATAAAATATTAATCTCACAATTTTTAAAGGTGGAAATTGAATTAGTTCTTTTAAGGAAATAAAACAATTATGTGAACATTTAAAAAAAATACCTGGGATTCTGATTTATGCTTTTATAGAAATGTTTACTTGAATTATATTTTTTATAAGGTACAAAGTTCAAAAGGTATTGCATAACAGGAATGACCCATATGTCATATAAAAACGGTGTCTGAAAATTTACTAGCGTGACAGAAACGGAGACAATAAAGAGGGCAGATAAAAAAGCGAAACATTAAGAACTGGGACAGATATGGCCATAATAATGTTTTTTAATTTAGTGTTTTAATTTTCACTAATTTTAATAAACACAACATCTGGAGTATTGATAGAGCAAAGAGAAACAGCATATCCTTCATGAAATTGCTCTTATTTTCTTAGCATCCAGATAAAAAGACTACATTTTCCCCCTCAAAACCAATTTGTCATGCTGAATATCAGAGGAGACTATTTTAACAAGACAAAATTGCCTACAAATACTGTAAAATTTATTGAATATTTCATCTCTATGTTTGTGTGTGTGTGTGTGTGTGTGTGAGAGAGAGAGAGAGAGATAGAGCTAGAGAGATAAAGAGAAAGAAAGTAAATGTTTGGGTGAATCTCTTCGAGTATATGTGTGCCATATGTCTGGGTCAGATTTCACCCACAAATCTAAATATTTAAATTGTAATTTATTGTAATTTATTCCCATTACTTAAGTCTTCAGTGTCACATTAATCAGTAATTAAATTGTCATTAATTTATAAAAAATAAACGCAAAAACCGATTACTAAAAATAGTCTTCATTTTGTTAATGCAATAAATAATATAATTTCTTATTTAGTTCTTTTAGTTTTGGCCATGGACATGGTCTTGACAGGTTTAGAGAGATTCTGTTCAGCCTCTCATTAATAAGTATGTTTGATGTTGCTGTAGGTTACATTGACGGGTCATTCTCGTAAAGTGACAGCAGCCAAATTTAAATACAGTCAGAGGCAGGTGGTCACGGGCAGTGCGGACAGGACCGTGAAGATATGGGACCTCCAGCGAGCAGCGTGTATGTAAAAATATGCAACAAATCTCTCATGCATTAACAATGAGCACTTTTCGCATCTGTCTGCAATAAATTGCTCAACATATTAACTCAGATCAGTAATTTCATATTTCTCTCTCTCTGTACCACTCAGGCATACAAACCATTGAGGTTTTGTCTTTCTGTAGTGATGTTGTGTGTTCCGAGTACCTTATCATCAGTAGCCATTATGACAGAAAAATACGGTTTTGGGACAGCAGGTAAGAACAGGGCAATTACAACACCACCCATTGCCAACACTTCTGACATCTTTCTGACAACATAAAAAAAATTATCTTAATACATGCTTATGAAATGTTAACATCTATTTAGGCTGACTTAGCCAGACTTTTGACTATGGGTGTAAAGTGTGGTTCACATTGTGGCTTTTGCAGTCTAAAGCTTTGTTCACGCTTGTTCAAAATGTTTAGGCTTGCAACCAGGGTTAGGGGTTTCTACGCCATTCTTATTCACCTATCATTTCGATCTGATTTAAGGGATAAGTTATGGTTAGGTTTAGGTTTAGGGGTAAGGATTGGGTTAGGACTATGTTTTTAGACAGGAATGTTGTTCCAGGATCAACAAAAGGTTCTTATTGGAAAAATCATGGCAACTGCCACATTAGGTGTCATAGTAATGACACAAACTTAAGTAGGCTCACCATGTGTTAGCAATGGATGTTTCGCCATTTATGTTGTTTTTCACAAAGGCAGTATTCCAATCTGAAAACATTTGTTACAGACAGCAGTGAAAAGGTGCAGTTTACTGTTGTTTGGTGAATTTTCACAGGCAAAATCCAGTAGCATGCTCTGTCAGCGCTCAAGGGCGCTGACTGTGAGCATTGCGAGATACTATTGCTTTGCATGCTCCTCTACCACCTGTCACTCGTTGAGATGGATCTCATGGAGGGGTTAGAGATGGGTGGCGCCTTTTCTCTGCCTTCACCCTGAGAATCCAGAACTCTCTCTCTGGGATCGGAAGCGTAGCTTCTTCTGCCCCGATAGAGAGCCGGTGCTTCAGCAGTCTAACTCTGAGGAGGTAGATGTGCTGAGCATCGATACGGGGGACTTGCCACACTCATCTCCAGCGTATGAGGAGCATGCACGGTCAGCTCTCTCTCTCTCTCTCTCTCTCTATATATATATATGTATATATATAATAAGGGGCGGGCTGTGTTCATTCATAAAATTTCCAGACATGCACAAGATATGTATTATCGGGAGTTTTACTTCATTGTTCCAAAGAAGGATGGGAGGTTGCGTCCCATCTTAGATCTGCACCACATAAATTGCTCAGGTAGATTGTGACTCAAATCAGATTTGAGGACTAATTTGTCACTGTAGATCTCAGGACACATACTTCTACATATCCATCATTCCACAGGGAAGTTCCTGAGGTTAGCTTTTGGGGTCGAAGTGTACCAATATCGACTTTCTCCCTTCGATCTAGCTCTATCACCCTGCACTTTCACAAAATGCGTGGATGCAGCACTGGCTCCGCTGCGACTCTGGGGCATTCACGTGTTAAACTGTGTCGACGATTGGCTATCTTAGCACAGTCTGAACAGATGGTGGTTCGGCATCGAGATGTCATCCTCGCCAATATGAAAGAGTTGGGGTTAAGGCTGAACGCCAAGAAGAGTGTGCTTTCTCCAGCACAGAGAACCACTTTTCTAGGCATGGTGTGGGACTCAATGAAGATGCAGGCACGTCTGTCTCCTGCTCGTATCGATTTGATTCTCACAGTTGTAAACAAGATAAAGCTAGGCCAGTCACTCACTGTCAAACAGTTTCTGAGACTGTTGGGACCAATGGCAGCTGACCACTGCAAGGGTATCATGCTGTACATGAGACTCTTGCAGTGGTGGCTCAAGACCAAGGGGTTTTCCCCAAGGGGGAACCCACTCCGCATGATCAAGGTCTTTGCACCTTGATAATATGGTGGAAGACTTGGTTCCTGTTAGGAGCCCATTATCATCGCTTCATGCTCACGACAGATGCTTCACTCACACGCTGGGGAGCAGTTTTGGAATGCTGCTCAGCTCAGGGTCTGTGAAGGAGTCATCATCTCTCATGGCACAAAAATTGCCTGGAAATGATGGCTGTCTTCACAGCGTTGAAGTATTTCCTCCCAGACCTGAGAGGCCATTTTGTGCTTGTTTGCTCAGACAACACATCAGTGGTCTCTTATATAAAGCATCAGGGGTTCTGTGTCTGTGCCTGCTATGCAAACTGGCACACCAGATCCTCCTGTGGTCTTAAGGAAAACAGCTCTCCTTAAGAGCTGTGTACATTCCAAGGTACCAAAATTTAGGAGCAGACATCCTGTCAAGGCAGGGGCTGAGGCCCAGAAAATGGAAATTTCACCCAATGGTGGTGTAGCGTATATGGGAGGTTTTTCGGCCAAGTGGAAGGGAATCTGTCCGTGTCTCAGGATACGACGCACTGTCCACTTTGGTTCTCCTTCACACACCCAGCTCCCTTGGGCCTGGGTTTTATGGTACAGACATGGCCAAGGCTATGTCTGTATGCTTTTTTTCCCAATTGCTCTGCTCCCAGAAGTTCTGGAGAAGGTCTGCCAGTACAAAATAAGTCTACTACCAGTACCGCCGTACTGGCCGAGCCGACTATGGTTCTCGGACCTTGTGTCCCTCCTCGATGGCTCTCCCTTGGAGATTCCAGTCAGGATGTCCACCTGTCTCAAGTGGGAGGCGTGACATTTTACCCCCAACCAGAGATATGGAACCTGTGGGTTTGGCCTCTGAGAGGGCCCAACTCGTAGAATTTGGTCTCTCAATCGAGGTTGTGAAGATCATACTTAACTCCAGAGCTCCCTCCACAAGTAAACAGTATGCATTGAAGTGTTTCACTTCATGGTGTGGATCTCAGCTGTGGGACCCAGGTAACTGCCCCATTGGTACAGTGCTGGAGTTACTGCAGATTTGTTTTTCATCAGGGTTATCCCCTTCCACACTGAAGGTGTACATGGTGGCCTTAGCTGCCTACCATGTCCCTTTGGGTGGTGTACCCCTGGGGGGAAACCCGTTGGTGACATGTTTCCTCTGTGGTGCTTTTAGGCCAGGACAGGATTATGGCAGCTTAGAAAGCCTTATTATATAAGGTGGTATTCCTGCAGGATGTGGTTTGCAGCAGGCTGGTCCTCTCCGCTCACTTTCGTAAGGTTTTGCAACCTGGACCTGGATGCTGCTCCAGGTTCACAGGTGCTCATGTTTTAGTTGTTCTCTTAGTATTCACACCAACAGGCACTTGTAAGCATGGCGATTAGGTATTGTTTAGGTATTGTCTCAGGTTACGACTGCAACCATAGTTTAAAGCTAGAGCTAAAGTAAGTTTTTGATTGAATCACTTCCGTTGTAAAAATCATTAATTTAGAAATCATCAAAAAAATCATTTAATTTTTTAACTTAGGGGCTGCTTAAATGATACCTTTTTAACTGAAAACAGAAGACTTTGAATGCATTCTTGCCGTTCATTTATGTGTTTAGTCTATACGTATGCACGTTTGAATGTGTCTTTCTTTACAAAGTGACATCGCCAAATTACTTGTCTGGTCCGCATAATACAGAATTATTAGTCGTTTTTGTGGATCCATGCAAACTGGAATCATTTTGATAACATTTTATCTATACATAGTGAAAGGAAAGGGAAGGAGGCTTTCACAGGGGATAGTTTAGTTGATACGTCAGGGCTGCGTTGTCGTCGTGTCTAGGTGCAGGTCCTTCATTTCATCTGGATACAGCCTGGATCATGCAGACTCTGGTAAACCTTGGGATAAACAGAGAGAGACTAATATTAGCATAGATGCCATTCATCTTATGATGTAGAGAGTACATCAGGTGTTATGGGAAGTGTTCCCAGTTTGGGCTGACCTAATTTATGAAGACTAACAATTTACATTTGAATTATAGAAGTAGATAATGTGTTATGTGTATGCCAGGTTAAAGAGATGTGTTTTTTAGTCTAGATTTAAACTGAAAGAGTGTGTCTGCTTCCCGAACAATGCAAGGAAGATTGTTCCAAAGTTTAGGTGCTAAATAGGAAAAGGATCTACCGCCTGTGGTTGATTTTGATATTCTAGGTATTATCAACTGGCTAGAATTTTGAGATCGTAATAGACATGAAGGGCTATAATGTGTTAAGAGCTCGCTCAAGTATTGGGGAGCTAATCCATTTAGTGCTTTGTAAGTAATTAGCAAGATTTTAAAATTTATACAGTGTTTAATAGGGAGCCAATTCAGTGTTGACAGATATGGTCAATATGGTCATACTTCCTTGTTCTAGTAAGAACTCTAGCTGGTTTGTTTATTAGGTGTGCAGGGCAACCACCCAGTAGAGCATTACAATAATCTAGCCTTGAGGTCAAAACTGTTCCGCATTTGTCATTGAGAGCATTTGTTGTAATTTAGATATATTTTTAAGATGGAAGAATGCGGTTTTACAGATGCTAGAAATGTGGCTTTCAAATGAAAAGGAAAAGCTTTTCAAATGAATAGGGAACTATGGTTGCAGTAGTAACCTGAGATGTTTTCTTGTTGTAATACCCGGTGTAAGAATACTTTAAAACCACGATCTGACTTATGATTTCATGTGTTTTTTATTGTTCAGAGTTTAAAAAAAAAAAATAATTTTTTGGATAGGCAAAAGTTTTTTTGTTTGTCTGAATGAGGCCTAAGAACCACTCTCTTAGACGGGAAGAGATTATCTGACCCATATGTTCAGTTTACAAACGTGCAGATCTGTTGAATCTGAAAATTATGGAAGCCACAAGTTGCAAGTTTATATCTCACAATCCCTGACTTTTTTCTGGCAATTGCTAGTTAATACACTATATTGCCAAAAGTTTGGCTTTACGTGCACATAAACTTTAATGACATCCCGTTCTTAATCTGTAGGGTTTAATATAACAGCATCAACTCTTCTCGGAAGGCTTTCCACAAGGTTTAGGAGTGTGTTTATGGGAATTTTTGACCATTCTTCTTGAAGCGCATTTGTGAGGTCAGGCAGTGATGTTGGCGAGAAGGCCTGGCTCGCAGTCTCCGCTCTAATTCATCCCAAAGGTGTTCTGTCAGGTTGATGTCAGGATTCTGTGCAGGCCAGTCAAGTTCCTCCACACCAAACTCGCTCATCCATGTCTTTATGGACCTTGCTTTGTGCACTGGTGCGCAGTCATGTTGGAACAGGAAGGGGCCATCCCTAAACTGTTCCCACAAAGTTGGGAGCATGAAATTGTCCAAAATACCTTGGTATGTTGAAGCATTAAGAGTTCCTTTCACTGAAACTAAGGGGCCAAGCCCAACCGCTGAAAAACAACCCCACACCATAATCCCCTTTCCATCAAACTTTATATTTGGCAAGTACCGTTCTCCTGGCAACCGCCAAACTCAGACTCGTCCATCTGATTGCCAGACAGAGAAGCGTGATTTGTCACTCCAGAGAACACGTCTCCACTGCTCTAGAGTCCAGTGGCGGCGTGCTTTACACCACTGCATCTGACGCTTTGCATTGCACTTGGTGATGTAAGGCTTGGATGCAGCTGCTCGGTCATGGAAACCCATTCCATGAAGCTCTCTATGCACTGTTCTTGAGCTAATCTGAAGGCCACATGAAGTTTGGAGGTCTGTAGCTATTGACTGCGGAAAGTTGGCGACTTCTGCGCACTGTGTGCCTCAGAATGCGCTGACCCCGCTCTGTGATTACGTGGCCTACCACTTTATTTTATTTTATTTTTTTATTTAACCTTTATTTAACCAGGAAAGACTCACTGAGATTAAAAATCTCTTTCACAGGAGTGACCTGGCCAAAATGAGCAGCAATACAATTAGTTTCAACACAGACTTACACAATACAAACAAAATTAAAAACAATTACATTTCACTGAATCATCTTCCATATGCAGAATGACTACTTTAAATTGATCCAAAGAATTTTGTAACTTCAATTTCGATTGAAGGTGATTCCAATCAAACAGGGCTGCATACACAAAAGCCTTCTTACCTAATTCAGATCTAGCAGAAGGAACAGAAAGAGTATAACAGTTGTGAGAACATTTTCTGTTGAATAAGACCGCAAAGCTATGAAGGCAACATCCCCAAGATGGCTTTATAAATAATTAAGTATCAATGCATTTTTCTCCTACTAGACAAAGAGGGCCAACCCACTCTATTATACAAGGCACAATGATGTGAATGACTTCGTGGCTGAGTTGCTGTTGTTCCCAATTGCTTCCAGTTTGTTATGATACCACTAACAATTGACTGTGGAATATTTAGTAGTGAGGAAATTTCACGAATGGACTTATTGCACAGGTGGCAACCTATCACGATACACGCTTGAATTCACTGAGCTCCTGAGAGCGACCCATTCTTTCACATATGTTTGTAGAAGCAGTCTGCATGCCTAGGTGCTTGATTTTATACACCTGTGGCCATGAAAGTGATTGGAACACCTGAATTCAATGATTTGGAGGGGTGTCCCAATACTTTTGGCAAAATAGTGTATCTCACAATAATGTAATTTTCTCAGAATTTCAAGTTTGCATTTCACAATTTTGACATTTTTTGACCTGACCAAATACATCTCGCAACTCAGAAACTTAGAATTCAGGGAAAAAAGTCTGAAATGCGAAATGTAAACTTTCACTTGCAAGTTATAAACTCACAATCCTGGGGAAAAAAGTCAGAATTGTTAGATATAAACTCGTACAAAAAAGTAAAAATTGTGAGAAAAATTCATAATGACCTTTTTATACTTTTATTCCATAGTGGAAGCTTCCAAAGAAACTGGATGTAACCTTGAGTGCAAAGCAGAATAAACAAGTGTTCTCTAGAATTTCTAATTTACTTTCCACCCAGTTACAGTAACATCTGGTATTAGATCCATCTTAATACATGTGTTTGGATCACTCAAACTACATTTGGAGGTAAAGCATGTGATGACATAGCATCTGTGGTGTAAACAATGTTATCACTTGTTATTATTCTGTTATAAGCACTTGTTATCAGATCACCTGAGACGGATATTGATGCCATGTATAAAGAGGGCCTGAGTCTGCTTGTGTACACAGACCAGCTATTAAAATTTTTTCTGGTCCAAGAGTAATAGCCTTGAAATGTATCGCTGTTGGTGGATTTGTTAAACAAGCGATGGTTTGATGGCTTTGTGGCAATGTAAAACCATGCAAATTTCACATCATAAATGTGTTGATCACTATAGTGCTTGTCACAGCAACCATCCAGGTTTCCAGGTCTGACTCAAAAGTAGTTGGCGCAATTAAACTTGAATAATGAACCCAGCTGGCAGTGTTCGAACTGCACTGCTCGCTGTCCATCACCACGTCTGGCTAGTGTGATGACCTAAAAGAGTGTCGCCTCAGGTGTGTGTGGTGTCATCACTGGCGAGAGACGGCTTGTTAACGCTTTGGTGGTAATGTGTGAGATTGGTTTCTCCACAGACTCAGTCGTACGGACAGAACGTCCTCCACACGTGTTGACAGTTGATGCTCAAAGGCATTTGTGCTGATCTGCATGGAATTCATTTTCCAGATGAGATTTTCTCTGTAGGCTAAATGCTTTGATGTTTTTGGTTCAGTAATAAACATGATAGTCCTTTAAAGGCATGGTTCATCCAAAAATTCTCTCATCATGTACTCGTCACCATGCCATCCACAAAAGAAGATTTTTAGAAGAATAATGCAGCTCTGTGAGTCCATATAATACCAACCTGGTCTCATTAGAAAAACATACCTGTGGGAACGTTTTCATGAATCGCAAAATACGTACCAATCCGTACATATCACTGCAGTTTCAATGTGAAATGTCCACTGAATGGCGCTTTTTTTTTTTTTTTTTTTTGCCGTAACAGATAAACGGGAATATGGTACGTTTTAAAATAACATACCACCAACACTACACCTAAACCTACCTGATAGTGTTAACAAAAGCAAATGTGACATAAAAAGCATCCGTAATCGTGCCGTTTTAGCTTGTTTTAATCTCTCATCTTTATGCGACTCGTGAAAACGTTCCCACAGGTACGTCTTTCCATGAGACCAGGTTGTATAATACATGTGAATAAGTTCCTAAATGATCATGCTCCTAAAAGCACATACAGCCATTAAGACAGTCATGCAAACGACCCTAGAGGATGAATCAATGCTTTCTGAAGCCAAACGCTAATAGCTTCTGCAGCATGAACACAAGCATGTAGTCCGCTATTGTTGTTGTTGTTACTGTTTTGTGCTGTTAGTGGTGTCTGACTAGGGTCGACACGTGGCGTGATGACATCAATTCACAAAATGTATGGATTGGCTGTACAAACGAAAACGCAAGGGCGTCGTTTTTAGATTTATCCACTCTGGGACCCGGTTTTAAAAAATATCAGATTCAACGTTATGAAAACGCTGTATCCGTCTGGACGAAACGCCTGTACGATACAAATTTTTTGCGTATACACCTAAACACGTCTCCGTGTGGACGGGCCCTTAGTTTCTCTGTGTTGTTAATTAGTCATTTCATTAATTTCATCCTTGTTAATTCACTCATTAGTTTCCCTTGTTTGCTCCATGTATTTATACCCTGTGTTCTCCCTCATTCTCTGTTCGTTCTCATCAATGTTAAGTTGAGTTAGTGTGAGTCTGCTGTCTGATCTCCCGAGTTTTATCATTAAATACCATTATTCCTATTCTCCTTCGTCTTTGTGCTTTTTTCACGACTGTTTTGTGACAGAAGAATGGACCCATACTGAACATGGACTTACCGGCAGCACAGTTATTAAGCCATCTTCCCGGATGAAGCGCTGAGTGTCTTTTACCATACAAGCCTCAGTGCAGAAACAAAGGCACGCCTGCACGGTGTGGTTCCTCGGAGTAATTTCGCCGAGTACGTGGAGTGGATGCTGGTGAACTGCTATTCGCCTCTGACCATCGGCCTCACTGAGGTGGAAATCACCAGCCCACTCCTAATCCAGAGCCCATCCTACCATCACTCAGCTGCACAGACAACGAGCCAGAGCCCACTGCAAACGGAGGAATTCAGCCTGCCACGGGGAATGAGCCGGAGCCAACAAGAAGGACTGAGTTTCACATCGCCTCAGAGCCGGAGCATCGATGATTGTCTGACCAGGTGTGTGACCCGGCAACACGTTTGAGTTTGAGGGAATGGAGCCCCGCCCACACTCCCACCACAGAGGATGATCCCCTGCCCCTGCTGATCCCACCCAGCTATAGTTCTCCTGAGTCTTCGTTGGTTCCATCCAGCAAAATTTCTCCTGTGTTTCCACCAGTTCCGTCCATCAAAAGTTGTCCTATGTCTACATTGGTTTTGCCCAGCTATAATTATCCTTTGCTTCCAGTATGCCTTCCCAGCCTCCCTCTCCCACCTCCTCTTCAGATCCCTGCCAGTTCCTTTGCCCAGTCGCCGCTGTCTCCTGTCAGCCCCTCGGTTCCTCCTCCACCAGCCCTCTGTGGTGTGGATACACCTTGGGCCAGCCGTTTTATAGCACTGTCTGGATGTTCAGATCCCCTGGCTCCGCATCCAGACACTGATCCAGTCACTCCACCTCGGCCCAGCCTCCAGACTCCTCAAACCTTTTTCCTCCCTCCCTTGGCTTTACCTGGGACCATCGGCCTAACGGCTCCACCTCGGTCAGGTGTCGCCACGGACTTGCAAGCCATCTGCTGTGCGCCGTCTCTCCACCCCTACGGCTCCGTCTGGCTCCGCCTTCCCTCCAGCTCTGCCTCAGCTCTCAGTCTCTCCGACTCCACCTCAGACCTCCGGTACCCTGGTTCCACCTCGGGGGATCGTTGCCACAGCTCCGTCACAGCCACCGAAGCCTTTGGTGTCGTGCCTGACCATCAGCTGTCCATCTGCGCTTTGGGCTCCACTGGCTCCGTCTCCATCTGTCATCCCCATGGCCTCCTTAAGGAGATTTACACCATGGCTCCTCCCTTGACTCCGCCGTGGGGCATCCTGGCTGGACTCTGGAATTCCACCAGACTCCTCCTCTTCCTGGCTTTCCTCTGGCTTCTCCCACCCTCCACTCCCCCATGGACTGTTTTCAATGCCCTGCACTATTTTTGCTGTTTGTTTTTTTCCACGCCTTCCTCCAGAGCCCCCTCCCTCCTTAGTTGGACTATTTACGGTATGAGGACGTGCCTTTTCAGGAGAGGGCGTATTGTAACATGTATGCTGTGTCTTGTGTTTCCCTGTGATCTAGTTTCTCTCTGTTGTTATTTAGTCATTTCATTCATTCCTTGTTAATTTACTCATTAGTTCCCTTTGTTTGCTCCATGTATTTATACCCTGTGTTCTTCCTCATCCTCTGTCTGTTCTCGTCAATGTTGTGTTAGTGTGAGTTTCCTGTCTGATCTCCCGAGTTTTGTCATTAAATACCATTATTGCTATTCTCCGTAATCTTCGTACTGTTTCGTGACACGTTAGCATTAACCAAAGTTTGAAATGTATTAATTGCAAGTAATTACCCTTAAGTTCAGTGTACTTCTTGGAATAATAATTTTCTTTTAATAAAGAAAGTTGCACCATATCCTAACCAGCCACAATCACCTTTTCATTTGCACCCTGCTTGATAGTTCATATTGAAATCTCATTGATCCAAAACCCCACTCCACACAGCTATAAAAATGAGGTATTTTCTGAATGACTGTGATTGTCTCATGCAGAACTTTGCTTTCAGTGTGAACAGACCAAGTACTTGTCATGTTGCGCTAAAGAACAACATACACACATGAAATTGTTCTTAATCTCGTTCTAATGTTAGTGAATTTGGTGTATTCTAAATGAGCAGCCGCGTGCACGAGGTCAGTCATTTGCATAAAACACGCCCAAACCATCTCCATATAAGGACTTTCCGCACAACATTTCCTTTGCAGCCTTTCATTGCTCTCTGCAGATGCGTGCTCGCCAGATCCTCTAGCAATGCCAAGTCATTCCCAAAACCAGTTCAAACACAATAAACATCTTTTATACAGACCCAAATTAAAAATCCAGACCTCTCATTAGCCATCTGTACACACGTAAATCTGCGTGTTATTCAGAGAAACCTCACAGCTGAAGCTATAACGCAGCTGTTTCACTGTACATGATAAAATATATTTAAGCTGAAATCAATCTGTATTATTTATAATATAATTAGTGCTGTCAACGTTAACACGTTAACGCATGCGATTAATTTTTTTCCAGTTTAACGCGTTAAAAATCTTTAATGCAATTAACGCAGCATCCGTTTTTTTCTGTCATCCTTTGTCTAGCATTACAATATATGATTACGCTCTTATTCATGCAAATGCTTTTAGACCATTTAAGCGCGGCAAAAGAGAAAAAGAGAACGCACTGTCTGTGAATGTCCTGTCACACACACGACGCACAGAAAGACGCGCACCAGAATCGAGTTCTCTGTCACGCTTGAACGAACAATAACACGCACAATAATGCCAAAAATGTCAGTTTTGTCGAGTATTCTCATTAGAGCAGCCTTGAATGAGTTAAATAAAGTCTTAAACGAAAGTAAAGAGTTGTGAGAAAGTGTGAGATCCGCGTCATGTGCTTAAAGTGACAGCAACCAAAGTCATTAAAGATAGTGAAAGAACAACAGAAAGGTAACAGAAAATTACTCACTGCTCTTGACTAAAGAGCTTTTGTAGCTTTTTGTAATGATTAATCTATATTTAATTTAGGCTATAAATCATGCAGTGCAGACTGTTTGGTAACTTTATTCAATTTTTGTATTTTTCCTATCTGTTAGACAGGTAGGAAGGGCACAGGTAAATATGACATTTATTATGGGTTTATGTGAGGATTGTTTTAAGTTCATTTGAATTAAAAGTTATATTTTTGAAGCCTAATAAATGTAAACAAATGTTTTATAGCTTTCAATTACACTTTAATGTTGAATGGCTATAATTTTGTTTAAAATTGGGGACAAAAATCTCTTTCATAGAGTCATCAGTAGCAGTATTAGTATCAGTGATACTGGCCTTCATTCATAAAAAAGATGCCATTAAACAAGTATTTAAAATATACTGTCTTTATGTTGTTTCTTTATGTTGTTTTAATTTGGAGATTACCTGTGAAATTATTACATTATAAAATATATTAAAAACATATAAAAACTTAAGTGTTTTAATTGCGATTAATCGTGATTAATCACAGGGGAAAAAAGTGTGATTAATCGAGTTAATTTTTTTAATCGATTGACAGCACTAAATATAATATAATATAGTTGTGTTAAGATTAAATATTACTTCTGTTACATATTCCATGTGTGGATTCCTGGACTTTTATGTTGAAGTGTTTCCTGTTTCTTGTGCCATGCTTTGTATTCTGTTTGTAGTCCATTTGTTCATTGGTTCCCCCTTGATTAGTCTCCCCAGGTGTGTCTTGTTAACTCGTTAGCTTGTTACCCCCTGTGTATATATAGCCCTTGTGTTTATCTTGTGCTTTGTCAGCCAATGTTTGGAGTCTCATGGGTTTGGATGTTCCTGTGTTTTGTGTTTGTTGTGTTTTTCTTGTTTTGGTCTTGCTTCAGTTTGTTTATTAAACATACTTTTTTGCACGTAGATCCTCACCTTTCCCTGCTCACTCCTAACGTTACAACATCTTAACATGATTATGAGGCCGTACAGAGAAATTGCTTTTTGCATACGCATGGTTTCAGTTGTTCGTACATTTTTTTTTTTTTTTTTTTTTGTAAATTTAGAATAAATTTTAGTATGAACGTTTTTGGTAAATCGTGATTTGTTCGTAAAAACATTTGAACACAGATTTCATTTACAAATTTGTGCGTACGCATGCTTAGTGAATGAGACCCATTGTTGCTGACAAATACACTCTCCCTTTCTCATAAAGCCATAATAGTGTGACTCCAAAAGCACATCAACACTGCAATCGAGCGGCGCTATGTGACTCAACATGACAAAACCACATTGCTCTTTATAATCAGTGGTCTACTCTGAAAGTGACGTGACGTCTAGTCATAACATAGACATTACATGCAAAACATGACAGGAGACAAACTTGTCCACAACAACAATTGTTGCTTTGAATGACAAAAACCCATGCAAGCCCAGAATAGAGCTACCGTTTTGGAAGAGTAATGTGGAAAAGTATCGCAAAACGTTTTTTTATACACTGATTTTGAGATTTTGGGCTATATTGCTTTCATAGCTTGTCATTGTCAGACAAGTGGAAAGAAAAGTTCCAAAATACATCTGTAGATTTGTATTTCAATACATATCTTTAAAGGCCGTTTTCTCAAAATAAGTTTTTTCTTCCTGCACTAAGCTAAAAATCTCCACTTCCGTTGCACTTACATACACCAGACATTCCAGTTTTATTCATATCAATATTCTGAAGATTTTACATAGGGGTTTCTTCATATATCATTTGTTTTTGATTTATATAACATATTATTTGTTGTTTCATAATTTACGATGAAATGAGATATCCAGAATCCCTCTGTAAAAACCTTTAAGTCAATAAAATGAAACTAGAATTTTGAACCTGGCTTTAGCCAATGTTCAGATTTCTGTTCTGGAAAAGTATGCAAAGATTTTAATGAGATAATGCCTCAGTTGCATATTTCAACATAACATTTCAGAAAATTTGTAAGACAAAACAGTCTTAATGTACTGTGAGTATTCAACTGGGTAAGGTGATATCTATTAGTTACAACATGACCCTCTTTACCTTTTGTGTCTTGCCTTAAACAAGAACAGCGAACATGTGTCTTTGATTCATTACAGTGATGCCGTAACAACAGCTTACATCATTCGCTACTAAATATTAATGTTGCATAAATCTTAAGTCACACTGGAGCTGGTCGGGTTTTCTTGAATAAGGCTGCTTTGAAAACCACCTCGTAGCGGTCGAAGCGACCCTGTAATAATACAGCGCATTTGTTGTGTAACATTTGTTGTCGTTATTCAGCGTCTCAGTGGGTTTCGATTGCTCTGATTGGATAAGAGATGTAAAATAATAGCACCAAGGATGTTAGTCCAGCAAAGTTCTGCTCTCACAAAGCCTCACGTAATTCACGAAACGTAAAGCACGAAACTTACAATATAGATGACGCCACAGAGGTAGAAGAGCCATTATTTACACCATGTCTCAGTCCTTGACATCTCTCATTCACTCCCAGCAACCACAGCTTTCAGCTGCCAAGGAGCTGACGGCTCGCTTGTCTCCTAGCAACCGTCAGCCCACATAATTGTCTCTCCTCTCATCTTGTTGTAATGGGATTTGTGCTATATTATGACATTTGCGTTTTTCTCCATGCAATGCTTTGACCCTTTTTTTTATTCTTTTGGAGAGAAGAGTTACTTTCAAGTGGCAATTTAATGACAGACATGATCACTAAACATCTCTTGTATAAAATGCATGCACACATGTGGGCTTTACAAGATCGCATGCCGCTTTAAGAGGCAATAAACACTCAAGCCTGTCTCTGTGATTGAAATTCAAATCATTGTGAGACAAGGCTCCTCTGGTTTACAGAGTGACACCTCAGACATCTTATATGCTAAATGCCTTGAGAATCCAAATCTTTCTCCTTGTCCTTGCCCAGATGATAACTTGTTAGAATATAAAAGGAAAGAGCAGACTATGACCTCGGGCTGCACATCTGCAGTCGCCTTTCTTGTCTTATTAAGTCCATCACTCATTGTGTAATGAGACACACTTTCATGACATCGGTCTGCTAAAACTCATTGGAGAGCCGTAGTTGACAGATTTCAGACTTTCAGATGCACCTTCAGCATCATGCTGCCTGATCTGTCCTAATACGCGGTACGCAAATAATATGAGGCCAGATGGCAATAATGACAACTAGTGGCACTTTTCCCAAACAGGGAACACTGTGGTGTTTTTAAAAGACAGAAATCCCGTGTTTTTTGTTGATTCCTTTTAAATATTTCGAATATTAGCTATTTGAGCTATTAGTATAACAAAAGCATGAAAAGTAGGTTGTTTTAAACAAGTCTTTACAAGGACCTGTAACAAGTTACTGTAATTAATACATTTTTTTTGGAGATAAAATGAATAATTATAACTATATATATATTTATAGTTATATTTATATATAATTATAACTATATATTATATTTTATATTACAGTATAGTTGAAAGCCAGGCCTAAACTGCAAATGATCAGATTATGTTTTTATTTTCACTAATTAATAATTACAGAACATTAAAAGTATCATAACAACTTTTAATATAAGTGAAAAGAAATTAACTACTTTACGAATTGAAAAAAAAAGGAAGCTGCGTCAGTTGTGTTTTTAATGTGTTAAACAGCAAATCGTAATCACAGAAATTATTGCGCTGTTTTTCCAGCTGTATAAAAAAAGTGTCTGCCTCTTACAAAACATTACAAATATTAAAAAATTTAATTGAAGACCCAAGCTACTTTACAAATTGGGAAAAACGAATGCTGCACTAATTACAGTTAACACATTAAACAGCAAATAGTATTCACAAAAATTAACATCCCTCTTATTTTGTTAATATTATTAACATGTTGCATATTCTGCAAGTGGAATGTAAACTTATGAACACTTATAAAACAAGTATTTAATTGTTATGTTCACCTGTTTTAATGATAATTTACACTAAATTATGGTTGGTTGATGAGTCCATGTCTGTATTCCGTAGGGCAGCGACCTGCACACAGGAAGTGCCTCTTCAGGGCAGAGGGACGTCATTGGACCTCTGCCCTAACCACAGGCAGTTGCTCAGCTGCTCCAGGGACGACATCCTGCAGCTGGTTGACCTGAGAAAGAGTAACGACAGGGTGGCCTTCAGGTAGAAATGCACATCTGAGACGAGGTTATGTACAGGTGGCGGTGTATTTTTTTAACTGCGTACCAAACACAGAACTAAAATATATTTTATTCAGGGTTAAAGATAAACACTTGCTAATATGAGTAATACCTGCCTGTGGCGAGCAAATAAAAACCCCACCAGTTGGCCAGTAAGTGAATTAGAAACTGAATTAGTGAATTGTGAAAATCTAAGAACAATGTCTGACTCTCAGTGATGAAGAGTTCCTGTAGATCAACGGTAGATCATGGTGTTACCAAACCAACATAGCTGAGCATCATTCTTGAGCACCAAATAGAATGATTTCTGAAGGATCATGTGACACTGAAGACTAGAGTAATGATGCTAAAAATTCAGCTGTTCATTACAGGAATAAATTACATTTTAAAATATATTAAAATAGAGAACAGTAATTTTAAATTGTAATATTTCATAAAATTACAGTTTTTGATCAAAAAAATCTTTTCAATGGTATATATACACACTACCAGTCAAAAGTTTGGAAACGGTAAGATTTTTAATGTTTTAAAAAGAAGTTTTGTCTGCTCACCAAGGCTGCATTTATTTAATTAAAAATACAGTAAAAACAGTAATATTGTGAAATATTATTACAATTTAAAATAACTGTTTTCTGTTTGAATATATTTTATAAAATAATTTATTCCTTTGATGCAAAGC
Organism: Hypophthalmichthys nobilis; assembly: GCA_037950665.1. Lineage (NCBI taxonomy): Eukaryota > Metazoa > Chordata > Actinopteri > Cypriniformes > Xenocyprididae > Hypophthalmichthys > Hypophthalmichthys nobilis. The sequence goes on along the minus strand of CM075479.1, from coordinate 32,506,884 downwards.
TGAATTTTCAGCATCATTAATCCAGTCTTTAGTGTCACATGATCCTTCAGAAATCATTCTAATATGACGATCTGCTGCTCAAGAAACATTTATGATTATTATCAATGTTGAAAACAGTTGTGTACTTTTTTTTCAGGATTCCTTGATGAATAGAAAGTTCAAGAGAACAGCATTTATTTGAAATATAATCTTTTGTAACATTATAAATGTCTTTACTGTCACTTTTGATCGATTTAATGCATTGATAAAGTATTAATTTCTTTAAAAAAAAATAAAAATAAAAATTCCCCAAACTTTTGAACAGTAGTGTATAATGTTACAAAAGCTTTGTATTTCAGATAAATGCTGTTCTTTTGAACTTTCTATTCATCAAGGAATCCTGAAAAAAAAAGTAAATTTTCAGTATCATTACTCCAGTCTTCAGTGTCACATGATCCTTCAGAAATCATTCTAATATGATGATCTGCTGCTCAAGAAACATTTATGATTATTATCAATGTTGAAAACAGTTGTGTACTTTTTTTCAGGATTCCTTGACGAATAGAAAGTTAGAAAGAACAGCATTTATCTGAAATACAAAGCTTTTGTAACATTATACACTACCGTTCAAAAGTTTGGGGAATTTTTATTTTTTTTTAAAGAAATTAAAGAAATTAATACTTTATCAATGCATTAAATCGATCAAAAGTGACAGTAAAGACATTTATAATGTTACAAAAGATTATATTTCAAATAAATGCTGTTCTTTTGAACTTTCTATTCATCAAAGAATCCTGAAAAAAAAGTACACAACTGTTTTCAACATTGATAATAATCATAAATGTTTCTTGAGCAGCAGATCGTCATATTAGAATGATTTCTGAAGGATCATGTGACACTGAAGACTGGATTAATGATGCTGAAAATTCAGCTTTGATCACAGGAATAAATTACTTTATAAAATATATTCAAACAGAAAACAGTTATTTTAAATTGTAATAATATTTCACAATATTACTGTTTTTACTGTATTTTTAATTAAATAAATACAGCCTTGGTGAGCAGACGAAACTTCTTTTAAAAACATTAAAAATCTTACCGTTTCCAAACTTTTGACTGGTAGTGTATATATATGACAGATGACTTCTAAATACAGATACAAATTCTGATTTTGCAATGAATTACAATGAGAATTTTTTAAATATTTTTAAATTATGGACTGAGAAACTACCTACTTTTAAAGCCATTGCAATAAATTTGAAATAGACTGACAATGTCTATTAAAGTCACGAGAGAGAAAGGAAATGAATTGGTTATTTAAAGCATCAACCATGCATATTCAGTACCCTGATACAACTGTGGCTGCCAGTCTTTTCAGCATTATCCTTTGTTTTAAAGCAAGTCAGAATGAAATTACAAGGATACTAGTCATACAGAACATGGCCCGAAGCATTTAAAAAGTATATTTATATAAAGCTGAATGAGCTTAATTCATGATTCATTTTGTTGTTCAATTTACAGAACACTCAATAATTTCTTTTTGTTTGCTTGTCTTTGTTGTTTTAGAGCAGAGGGCTTCAAATGTGGAAGTGACAGCACCAAGGCCATCTTCAGGTGAGTGAAATCAAACAGGACGCTATGAGTCGTCACCAGCCATCTATCAATATGGAGTTTGCAGACCACTGTCTGCACAGTAATAGGACATGTCTGTGCTATGTCTCATTCGAGATGGCATGCGTTGTGATGCTTACAACCTCTGAAGTGCATTGCTGTGTTGTTGAGTACTTCTGGCATCTACACCAACCCTGACTGTTTTTCTTAGTCTTTGGAGAGGTCATGTGGATTTACGCGTAGATGGAAAATCCAATCCTGCTACTGTAATGAATGGGAAAAGACTCTGACCCTCTGAGTAAAGATAGCTGGTGAGATGGATTTCATTTGTTACTCTTGTCAGTTTCTAGTATCAGCAGGAGTCACATCTTATTTTCTCTCAGGTAAAAATTTCCAAGTGAATCTCACAAAACTTGTGCAGGTCATATTTCACCCTTAAAATGAAAATGAAATGTGTATATATATATATATATATATATATATATATATATAAATTTATAAATTTTACAAGGCAAAGCAAGGCAAGGTAAGGCTATATTACATGAAAATTAAGCCTATTTTTAGATAGACAGATTTCCTGCTCAGTAAACATTTCTTGTTATTATCAGAGTTGAAAACAGTTGTGTAACTCTTGTTACACTTACGACAGGCGCTTCCCTCACAGGCTGGGGTGCGGTCCTAGATGGCTGCTCGACTCAGAGTCTTTGAAGAGGTCATCATCTGTATTGGCTCAGAAATTGCCTGGAGATGATGGCTGTATTTTCCTGCTAGGGCTGGGTGCCATGGTGCAGACATGGCCAAGGCTACATCATTTCCCTAGATTGCTCTGCTCCTAGGAGTTTTAGAGAAGGTTCACCAGGACAGGGTCCATCTACTCCTAGTAGCCCTCTTCCAGTGTGGTTTATGGACCTAATATCTCCTGGATGGCTTTCCTTGGGATATTCCCATCAGGAGGGACCTTCTGTCACAGGCCGAGGGCATAATCTATCACCCCTGACCAGATATGTGGAAACTGTGAGTTTGGCCCTTGAGGGAGATCAACTCTTAAAATATGGTCTTTAAACTGAGGTTGATGAGACCATCCTAAACTCTAGAGCTCCCTCCACAAGGAAACTTTACACCTTAAAGTGGAGAGTATTCACTTTATGGTGCAGAGAACACCAGTTGGACCCAGTTAACTGCCCTAGTGGCTTCAATGCTGGACTTCCTCCAGGATTGTTCTTATGCTGGTCTTTCCCCTTCCATGCTTAAGAACTATGTGATGGCCATTGCTGCCTTCCACGCACCATTAGGCCATGGGTCTTTGGGGAGACACCACTGAATAATTCCTTTGTGGCACTTTGAGATTAAGGCCTGCAGTTCATGTAAGAGTTATGGCCTGGGATCTGGCCATGGTTCTAGAAGGGTTATCCCTGGCACTCTTCGAGCCCTTGGACTTGGTTTCAGAGAAGTTCCTCAGTCTAAAGATGGCTTTTATGCTGGCTATTACTTCCCTTAAAGGGTTAGTTCACCCAAAAATGAAAATTCTGTCATTAATTACTCACCCTCATGTTGTTCCACGCCCATAAGACCTTCATTCATCTTCCGAACACAAATTAAGATATTTTTGATAAAATCCAATGGCTCAGTGAGGCCTCCATTGCCAGCAAGATAATTAACACTTTCAGATGCCCAGAAAGCTATTTAAAACAGTTCATGTGACCAGGCTTGGGAGGGTTACTTTAAAAATGTATTCCGTTACAGTTACAAATTACTTCATAAAAAAAAGTATTCAGTAACGTAATCCAAGTACCACAATATGAAAGTAATGTAATCTGATTACTTTTGGATTACTTCAGGGTCACAAAATTTAATTATTTCTTCTCAATTTCTGCAAGTTTTTAAATTTTACACGTTCCATACTTTTGAATGGGTCTCAACAATAAAAATATTTTACAAATCTGATGAATTATCTATTGCAATATTATTAATGTTGTTGTTTAGAGCTTAAAAATATAAAAGTCACGTTCAAACAAATTGAACAAGCTCAGATCAAACATTTCTGTTTATGTTTGTTCTGCTTTAATTTTAATGTTTAGCATTTTGGTTACTTTTAAAACCTATTAAAACTAAGCAATCATGTCTCATTTCCACAACTTGGGAACACACAGCCCTGAATATATATATGTAAAGGGCTATTCTATTTCTAGTGGCTACAGTATGGTATTACAGATTATTTTTTAGTCCTCTGATAAAGAAAGTGCTTACGTAGCTGGAAGGCAGAGTTTGCACTGTACAGCCATGTTGTTTGCATTTTCTTCTTTGAAAACAAAATAGCAGTGAAATTTCCATGAATTGAAAGCGCAGGCAGCATCGTTTCAACTAGCAGCAGTGATTTAATCTGCGTCTGAGGAGATTGTAGACGGTGTTATTTGCGCGTGCACCAGCGGGTGGCTCACGTGAGTCATCACTGGCAACAGAACCAGGAAATACTGTGTAATCAAGCAGCGCTTAATATGTGTTATTATAGCAAAATAATGATTTATTTAGTTTTAAATGAAACGATTGTAATCCTGATAGTATCCCCCCTTTTTTCAAAAAGTAACTGTAATCTGATTACTACGTTTTTTGACATAACTGTAACGAATTACAGTTACTGGATTTTTGTATCCTGATTACGTAACGCTGTTACATGTATTCCGTTACTCCCCAACCATGCATGTGACTACAGTGGTTCAACCTTAATGTTACCTTAACGAGAATACTTCTTGTGTGCCAAAAAACAAAATAACGATTTTATTCAACACTATCTAGTGATGGGCGATTTCAAAACACTGCTTCATGAAGCTTCGTAGCTTTATGAATCTTTTGTTTCGAATCAGTGGTTCGGAGCGTGTTTCAAACTGCCAAAGTTCTGGATGGTCACCCAGCCCAAGGGGTTTGGGAAGGCAGATAAATTGCCTGGAGATGAAGGCTGTATTTCTGGCTCTCAGTTACTTTTTCCCAGACCTGAGGGGCTACCACGTGTTGGTATGGATAGACAACACATCAGTAGGCTCTTACATAAATCACCAGGGCGGACTGCGTTTAAGTTGGTGTTTAGGTTGGTGCAGCAGCTCCTGCTCTGGGCTCAAGGCAGACTGCTCTCCATCCCGAGGTAGTGGAGTTAATTTGGCAGAGGTTCGACAGAGCAGAAGCCTCAGAGGAGTCAACCTACTGTCCCCTCTGGTTCGCCTCCACACCTCCAGCTCCGTTAGGGCTGGATGCCTTGGTGCAGATGTGTCCTTGGGAGATTCCAAACAGTAGGAATATTCTCTCCTGGCCATGATATTTCACCCCAGGCCCGAGGTATGGAAGCTGTGGGTTTGGCCCCTGAGGAGTACCAGCTCATAAATTCCAGTCTCTAAACTGATGTTGTTGAGACCATCCTAAATGCTAGAGCTCCCTCCACTAGTAAACTTTAATCCCTGAAGTGGTGTCTCTTTGAGTCATGGTGTGCAGCACCTTACAGAGCCAGTCCACTCCAGTTCAGTGCTGGAGTTCTTGCAGGAGCACCTCTCAGCAGGGTTATCCCCTTCTACATTTAAGGCGTACGTGGACGCTATTTCTGCTTGCCACGACCACATAGATGGAGCCTTTGTTGGGAGGCATCCCCTTAAGTCTGGTTTGTGGTGCCAGACAGCTGAGGCTGCGAGTTCCCTGAATGCTTACCAGAGGCCCCCTTTGAGCCCTTAGAGTCGGCCTCAGAAAAGTTTCTGGCTCTCAACGGTAGCTCTGTTACTATGGTTAACATCGTTTAAAAGGGTAGGAGATTTGGAGGCCTTATCAGTTGCCCCGTCCTGCCTAGATTTAGCCCCTGGAGTGGTTAAAGTTATATTGCACCCGAGGCTGGGATACATTCCATCTGATCGTCCTTCAAACCTTTTCTCCTCCGCCGTTTGACTTGCTGGCGCAAGAAAGGCTTCATCTTTTGCGTCCAGTCAGGGCTTTGAGGATTTACATTGACTGCTCAGATTTGTGGCGTAAATCTGATCAGTTACTGGTCTTCTGTGGAGGCCAAGAGTTCAACCTCTTGGTAGGTGTTCTAAATTATGTGTCTCTATATCTGTGGGACACACAGTGGCTTTGTCCCCGGGTAACAGGACCCACTCAGCAGAAACGAGTGTGCATCTTTTGTGATTTTGTTTATTGTTGGTTTTGTTGTGGCAGGCTGGACTATTCCACACACATTCATGATGTTGCAATTGAATTGATTTGACCCCAGACTTGAATCCTCTGGGTTATTCAGTGTTTTTTAGTTTGTGATTATGCATACCTCACAACCTTATGGGCCAGGTATTCTCCTTAGTATGGCTAATAAAATGACAAAACCTCACAAAAAATTTAAAATGAAAATGTATTTCAAAATATAAATAAAAACTATAATTGTATATCAATTATACTAAAATAACACTGGTCAATAGACACTTTTTTTCCATAAGTATTTTTCAAATTAATTTTTCTATAGGGATTAAAATAATTAATTAATAAAATAATAATTAATAAAAAAAGAGCACTATAATATAAAAATGTTTTGCTTTTTTCAATATTTTTTTTTTATACAAAATTCAATATATTTGAAGTTTATTGCAAAATATTGAAACATATACAAATACATGTTGATTTAGAGTGTAGGGAGACTCAGTTACACTGCAGTGTTTTAGAAGTGGACTCTTGCAATGGAGCATTTTTATCCCGAATTCCATATCCATGGTAACAGCGACTTCTCTGATTGGTGGATCTGTCTTCAGAATTATGGCTAGTGTAGTTCTTCAATTATGCAAAGGTGAAATCACTTGCATCAGAAGCTACAAATCATTTTTTCTTGGGAAAAAAATTACATCTGGAACCTAACTGTTTATATCGCACATTCACATTCTTTATGCAAAGTATGATTCCTTATTTTGCTCTTTAGATTTGGTTTCATTGCCAAAGTTGTTTGTTGTTGTCTTCTTCTAGCCTAAAAATGGCACGCTTTACTACAGATGTATTTTCAATAATCCCAGAGCTTTTGCAGCCTCTATATGCACAGTCTGACCTTGCAATTTTCTCAGCATTGTTAGAAAGTAAATGCAACACGCTTCATATGATGTGAGATGAGAAACGAGTCTTACAGATAAGTCTTTTTATCACCTCCCTGCATAGACATGTACACACTGTTTCCATGGAGACAGTAAGGCCAAAACGCACTGTGACTTTTTGTACGGCTAGATCTGGCACAAGCATTTGAAATGGGAGCGAGAGCCATAAGTAGGAACCTAATGGTCGCTTCATCATTCATCAACACCTTCACCCTGCAACATTTTCCCCTTGTGCCAGGCATATAACTCAGAATCTTCACCATTGGCCAACACTTTTCTTTTAGGGTGGCTGAGTAGAAACAGCCCACTGCCATTAGGAAACAGTGTATGTCACTCAAACTAATTGTCGCACAAAGCATATCTACTATACTGAAAAACTGTACAGATATCTTTAGGCAATATTTCTAACTATTCTGACCCTTAAAAATGACTTTTGTTGGTAGAACCTGATTTAGTCAGGTTCATTCAGTCATTATAATTTTTTTGACTTTAAACACATTCATTTAAATGTTACTATGAAGTAATTTTGTTGTCTGGCAAAATATTTTGCAGTGTGCGAAGATTGAAAAATCTGTTAAATATGACCGTACACAACCATTAAATGGTTTGGGGTCTGTACAATTTTTTTTATGTTTTTGAAAAAAGTCTCTTATGCTTACCAAGGCTACATTTATTTGATCAAAATACAGTAAAAACAGTAATATTGTGAAATATTGTTACAATTTAAAGTAACTATTTTAATATATTTTAAAATGTCATTTATTCCCTTGATGGCAATACTTTAGTGTACTACTTTACTTTAGTCTTCAGTGTCACATAATCCTTCAGGAAACATTCTAATATGTGGATTTTAAAAGATTTTTTTATTATTATTATTATTAACAATGTTGAAAGCAGTTGTGCTTCTTAATATTTTTGTAGAAACTGTGATGCATTTTTTCAGGATTCTTTAATGAATTGACATTTTAAAAGACCAGCCTTTATTTGAAATAGAAATCCTTTGTAATAATGTAAAAGATCGATTAATCAATTTAATGCATTGTTGCTAAATAAAAGGATCAGAAATGCTCTTTGCTTGTTAGTCTTTTTGGGCTTTTGGGATTGGCTGACATCTGTTGGCTGACATGTCTTTAGAGGGCAGGGGTTTGGAGAGAAGGTGGTCTAATGCAGTCTAGCAGAAGTTAGCTAAGCTGAAATCGCTTATAGTACCTTTTGAAGTCCATTGATTCATTTCAGATGCAGTGTTGTGGAATAGAGCAAAAACCTCAAAAATTGTGTCCAGATGGTTAGTGGCTACAGTTTATGGCTCTTACATAGGCAGCTATCTTCTAAGACAGCATCCTGTCTGAAATGGAGCCTCAACTGTTTTGAAACACTCCACATTGGACTCAACTAATTCTCATAGACTCCGTCTACCATCTTATTTTCTTTCTTCATTTCCTCACTCTGTGAGGCATATGTTCAATACCATACCTAATTTGCTCAAAATCTACTATCTTTGAAGGCAGCATAATTTCAGCATAAAATATAAAAGCTTCTATGCCTTAAAGTGCAGTCTTGGAAGGTCTTTCACTTGGTTTAGGAACAGATTTTGGATATGTCTTGTATAGGTTTTTGACATTTCAGTGAATTTGATATCAGATCACTTGCCTGAGGGATCTATACGGCAAGAAAGAATCAGTTCCAGAGTAATGTGTATCAGTCTGTAGTCATCAGTCACAATTGTAGGTTTTCTCTCTATTTCAGTCCGGATGGCAGTTTCCTGGCAGCTGGCTCTGCTGACGGTGCCGTGTACATATGGAATGTCAATACAGGAAACCTAGAAAAACGGCTTCCAGAAATGCACAGGTAAGTCAGAGATGGGTCGCCGTGGTCAACTAATCAACAATACTTGAAAAAGTATCGCTGGGAAACTTTGGTCGTTACATTACCAACATAGTTCACCAACATAGTTCAATGAGTCAGAAACCAAAGTTTCCCGAAACCATAGTTCCAATGAACATTTACAAATAGCATTGCAGACTTGTGTGGTTGGAACTACAGTGCTTGACCTGTGGTTAGAAGCATAGTTTCTTGTTGGTATGACATATGGACTTAGATCATGCTCGAGTAAAATAAGGAAGCTAACATGAGGTACAATCTATATATGTGACCCGTGCTGACAAAATGAGTCGCAATGAGCAAATTTTAAAAATGAGTCATTGTTATTTTCACAGTCTCTATTAAAGAACCTTCAAAATGATGTATGATTTGTTGGAATCTGATGACAAATTACTGACCTGTTTGAGTCAATTTTGAGAAAAATCGAGTTAAAGTTTTCTGAAGGTTCCAAAACAAAATCACATAGTAACCATTACCTTAAAAAAAAAAAAAATAAAAAAAATATATATATATATATATATATATATATTAATAATATATTACGGGTGTAATGGTACACGTATTCGTACTGAACCGTACAGGGCTTTCGGTTCGGTGCACGTGTGTACCGAAGCATTACATTGCAACATTGTAGCCTAACCACCAATAACCACCAATAATCACAATAAGCTCTGCGTTTTGTTACTTTCGATAAGAAACAAAGTGTCATCCTTCAAATTCTGTCCACGAAATCACGAAATTTAAACAGAAAATGCCGTTTTGACGCGCTTTGATGTGGCGTGACAGATCACTGTACAGGCGCCTCAGTTCAACCGGCAGCGCGAGCGCGGAGCGCGAGTGAACGCGATCATCTCTTCCTCCTCTCTTCCTATATATATATATATATATATGTATATCTCTTCCTATATATATATAAATATATATATACATATATATATATATATATATATATAGACACTACCAGTCAAAAGTTTGGACACGGTAAGATTTTTAATGTTTTTAAAAGAAGTTTCATCTGCTCACCAAGGCTGCATTTATTTACTTAAAAATACAGTAAAAACAGTAATATTGTGAAATTACAATTTAAAATAACTGTTTTCTGTTTGAATATATTTTATAAAGTAATTTATTCCTGTGATCAAAGCTGAATTTTCAGCATCATTACTCCAGTCTTCAGTGTCACATGATCCTTCAGAAATCATTCTAATATGATGATCTGCTGCTCAAGAAACATTTATTGTGTACAACTGTACAAAATATTTGTGTACAATATTTCTTTTCCAGGATTCTTTGATGAATAGAAAGTTCAAAAGAACAGCATTTATTTGAAATATAATCTTTTGTAACATTATAAATGTCTTTAATGTCACTTTTGATCGATTTAATGCATCCTTGCTGAATAAAAGTATTAATTTCTTTAATTTCTTTTCAAAAAAATAAAAATAAAAATTCTTACTGACCCCAAACTTTTGAACGGTAGTGTATAATGTTACAAAAGCTTTGTATTTCAGATAAATGCTGTTCTTTTGAACTTTCTATTCATCAAATAATCTTTAAAAAAAGTACACAACTGTTTTCAACATTGATAATAATCATAAATGTTTCTTGAGCAGCAGATCATCATATTAGAATGATTTCTGAAGGATCATGTGACACTGAAGACTGGAGTAATGATGCTGAAAATTCAGCTTTGATCACAGGAATAAATTACTTTATAAAATATATTCAAACAGAAAACAGTTATTTTAAATTGTAATAATATTTCACAATATTACTGTTTTTACTGTATTTTTAATTAAATAAATGCAGCCTTGGTGAGCAGACAAAACTTCTTTTTAAAACATTAAAAATCTTACCGATTCCAAACTTTTGACTGGTAGTGTGTATATATATATATATATATATATATATATATAATAACACCTAATTTGAAACACACCTTGTCAAAACCAAATCTACAGGAAAATATATATATTCAACTTTTTTTCCCCAATATTTTACAGTACTGTAATTCTGTTTATATGTGTATATCGGGATTGCGCGCTGTCTTTGTGATCGCTTCGGATCGGATCAATTTGTTGGAATGCTGCACTTTAAAATTATACCAAACTTGAGGAAGTTGCTGAGGGAAAGCACGAGTGGTGAAGCGAGCAGAGAAAAATGTTATTTTTCATGGACAAACGAAAGGTTCTTCTCTCAGAAAACAAATAAAGATACTTTTAGATGTTTAATTGCTATTTGGACATTTGGATCGCTAGATGAGGACTTGAACTCTTTTTTGTGAAAACCTCAAATTCGACCAATATAGTTATTTTTCACTTGTTTTCCTGTAGCTCGTAATTAGCCCGTGCGCATTCTGACTCATTTTGCCAGCACGGGTCACAATGTCATTCTATATACTGTAGATACAAATTTCATTCTACGTCTTTTAGTCTAAAGAGAATGAAAGTGTCGTTTTTGAGAAGTGTGCATGTGCTCAAAATTGTGCCTAAATGTTTAGAGAGTTACACCATTGTACAAAATTTGTTTAGATTAGTTTTGCTTTTTTGTTTATTGTAAGTCACTCTCAAATAAGATGTAATTATGTCAAAATGTATCATTATTGCTAAATGAACCCTTAAGTGTGACAAGTTTTCAGCAAATATTGACTTAAATTTCTGTCTGTTCTTCACATTTTGCTATATATTGGTATTTAGTATGACTTTAGAATAATTGGAATACAGAGTTTAGTTGTATGGATCACTTTTATGGTGCTTTTTGTTTCAATAATTCCACTTTTTTTGTGGGATGTGTTGAATTATCTCTTTAAATTTGCCTTTAAATTGAATTCTAAGATGAAATTCTTTTTGCAGTGCTCCAATAAGCGCCGTGGCCTGGTCGTTGTCGGGCGAATACGTGGTAAGCGTGGACAAGAGCCGTCGAGCTGTGCTCTGGAGTGATATCTGAGACCAGACATGGGCTCCCTTTTTCCATCTTATCAACTGAAATCACTCCTGGAAATGCACTCAGGGATGTCATCAAAACACAACCTTGTTGGGAAAAGCTCACACTCTGCACTCCGTCAATAGCAAGACCCTCAGTGTTGTGACAGTCTTTGTTGCTAAGAAGCCGTGTCATTTTAAAAGCACAAACAGATGTGCTAATGTTACAGGGGTCTGGCGACTGTCGAGCGGAGCTGTCTGGGTTTTTGTTTTGAAACCTTGTTACAAATGAATTACTGACGCAGGACGTGGCGGAGCATTTGTAGGCCTTCCTGTTGCTTGACTTCTTACTATAATTGTCAGCCACTTAAAAATCTGAGATCTCTTGACATACACCAGATATTTCTGCCTCTGGGATTTGAAATGAAAAAGGGAAACATGAACAAAGTGGAACCAATGAGTTTTTTAAGAACATGACAGCACATTTCTGAATACATGGAAACTCGACCCCAGCGTATTCGTATGTCAGTCCTATTTTTAGAGACAAAAACAGACACATAATTTTGAATGCCTGGTTAAAGCCCATTGTATATTGTCGCACAATGACTTTCATTCTTGAATGCAATGCAAAAAGGGATATAAGTTTATAATATATATATATATTACCGTTTTTAAATTAAAATTTAAGGACGCATTAAACTGATTAAAAGTCACAGTAAGAACATGTTACAAAAAATTAAATAAATGCTGCTCTTTTGAACTTCTGTTCATCAAAGAATCCTGAAAATAACTGTTTTCAACATTGATAATAATTATAAATGTTTCTTAAGCAGCAAATTATCATATTAGAATGATTTCTGAATGATCATGTGACACTGAAGACTGGAGTAATGATGCTGAAAATTAATCAAATAATCAAATAAATGCAGCCTTGTTGAGCAGAAGAGACTTTATCTTAAAATCTTACAGACCCCAGACATTTGAACCGTAATATATGTATTTAAAAAGTCTTAGACCACAATGAAAATCTGAAACATTATGATGTATTCAATATGATTTATGTATTTGATAATGATTAATATCACATGCAGAATAACATGATCTTCAGGTTCATGCAGCTTGAGTGTTGCTGTCATTAAAGCAAAAGGGAGACACACCAAATATGTTTTTACACTCAAATTGTTATGCTGCTAATATAATTTGTAATGAAATTTAAATGAGAAAAATAGTATTAAATTAGAAAAATGCAAAATAGAAACATTTTCACTAGTCATCTCATACATTTAGACCCCACTGTATGTTGTTAATCGCTGCCTCAGGGAAGCGCTCAGTCATACTGGATTGACTCTGGTAATTTATTATAAAAAGGGACTCGTGTTTTAAAAATGAATGAGAGGAAGCCTTGCTCTCCGCCACACTCTTTAGTGCTGCCATAGAGACCCAGTATGCTCACTGCTAAACTGCGCTCGGATTAGCATTTAAAAGGGCCTTCTGTCTGATGAGAATCACACCGCACTGCTCTGACTGACTTTGAAGACCTAAATTACTGGCATCAGAGATCACACAAGTCCAGCGTAATGCACAGACTGGCATGTGATTTAATCTGCTGCGTTCATTTGCATCTTAATTATAGGTGAGGAAAGTCTAATGCCCATCTTACTCTTGTCAGCTGTTGGACCATAATGTAAAGTCTAGAATATTTATTAACCTAAAACTGCCATATGTGCTACACTGTAAAAAATTATTTTCATGATTTGTTATCACAACATTTTTTCCTTTGTCAAATCAACTTAGATAATTAATGTCATTCAGATAACATAATATTTTGAGTTTCTGTTGATTAAATCGATCGCCTTCATTGTATTAACTCAAAATTTTCAGGCAATCAGGTAACTTACTTTTTTAAGTTTAACCAACAATTCTTTTTACAGTGTAGTTGCTATTGATTTAATGTGTGCCACAGAAATCACAGATTTGTATTGTGAGTTATTGTAAAATTATAACGTTATATTTCAACCCAAAATCAAAGAAAACAAGTTATATTTACACAATTATTTTTTTAAAATAACACCAGCATAAATAAAAGGCAGTACAACTAATTCTACCATAATTAAAACGTTACAAGTTATAAATACATGTTTACATGTATACATATATGGCAATGGCAATGAGGTTTATCACCATGCATGAGAATTGAGATGGAAATGTACCTAATTGTCTTGAAAATAATGTTGCAATGCAATGTAATGCCAAAAATAGATAGATAGATTGATTGATTACATATGTTTATATGTTTTTCAGTGCCTGCTTGAAAACATTTGAAATACTCTGGTTAAGTAAATCAAAAATGATGAAGCCACTTTATGAGATCAAGTACCAGAAAAACATCTGTTGATAAGAAAACATCTAGATAGATATTTGGTTGACTCTATGAGAATAACTGTTGTACATTTAAATTAGTTTGAACAGCAAAATTCTTACAAAAACTGGGATTTTTGTATTCGTTTTCCCCCGAAAAGAGGAAAAACGTTATTATTATTATTATGGGGAAAGCGTTATTATTGTTATATTGTTACTGAACCCTGGCTTTCCAAATGTGGATTGTTCTCAAAGGTGTGCAGTTATCAAGGGAAGAGCCGCATATATTTAACAACACACTCATTTTTGTTAAAAAAAAAAGTTTATATATATATTTCTTATATTTTTTTTATTTTATTTATCGTTGTTTTGTGACCAAAAAATAACTCTTATACCAAGCGAAACTACAGAGTAAAGACAAAACGTGAGTTTGATGATAAAGTCTGTTGTTTACATAGGAAAGCAAAGAACAAGAGCGAATAAGAATAAGTCCATGCTTGTCTTTGTTCTAATAGGCACTTTTTATTAATAGGTTAAAAATAGGTCCTGAAACATCAACGTTCGTGTCATGATATAGTTTAAACCCTATCAAATGTTTTCTACATTAAAATGAACATCAAAATTAAATAGTAAAATAATAGGTAACTGAGCTTAAAGAAAATATTAGCTTGATATCTTTTTTGTACAGAAACTTTGATAAATGTTTGAAATGTAAATGTTTGAGACATTTGATGTGTTTTAAAACTAGCTTCCTGCTTAATTTTAGGCTTAAGATGGGGGTTGTGTCTAATAAAAGAGTAATGGGACACCAAATGTTATCCTATTTGTGTAAAGTGCCAATATAACATGATTACATTTTACATTAATGTATGTTAGAGTGTGTTACATGTTTTGTCATAACAGTCTGAAGTAATTATGAAATGCATGGGTATTGCTGTGTAATATCTGATGTCATATGTGTGATTATATATATATATATATATATAAATCTTAATTTCAATGCCTGTATGAAACGAATTTAGGCTATTTTATAACTACATCTGAACTGATACTGTAAACCAGTCACCACTTAAAAAAAAAAAAAAAAAAAAAAAAACTTGATTAAAAAAACACTAAAAACAATAGGGATGCTTTTTCAATTAATAAAACCATCTTAAACCCCCACGGTGGCTGATTGATATGCTTTATCCTCTCCGATATTGATTTAGTGCTTAGGGAGTTTAGAACTGAAATGTGACACCGCTTTAAATGATGTCAATGTCAAGATGTAAATTACGCTTCATTCGTCGCCGCGGCGACAGTGCGCGCGCTCATTTCACAGCCTCTGTACAGTGATGGCGAGCTGAGAATATCGCTCAGCGTTGGAGAAGAATATCATCACCCACTCACCTCAGCTCCCGCACACATACCCTCACACATCCAGAGAGGAGGGGAGACAGCGAGTATATTAGTGAGAGAAGCGCAGCGGAAGGGAGGGTGAGAGAGCTGTGGTAGACGGAGGCAGTGTGGATATCAAACGGAAGCTTCTAAAGCTTTAGGATTTTCCAACCAGCATTTATTTTTCGTACATTCTCACCTGAAGGACTCCTAAATCAGAGCATCACAGGAAGGCAGTGAAGAATCGCCGGCTTTTGCTTGTTTTATTTGGAAACGCGGGGTTTGTCTGTTGGCAAGCGGCAGTGGAGATGCTCCTGTAATTGGATTCATCTGGAAAGCTCTCAAACCGCAAGGAGAGCTGCTTAAGTGACAGCGGTGCTATAACGCAGCGTAGTAAATTCTCTTTCTTTCAGTCTTTTTCTCCATCCTTCTGTTCTCCTGCCTTCTCGGCAACCCCTCTCATCTCTTTCCCACTAGCAGAAGAGTTTCTGTGGAACGCAGAAACGCAGATCCTCGCGATGGGTGATAAAGGCACAAGGTAAGCCGCGTGTTTCAGATAGATTAGCTGCTACTGGAGGATATTGTACCATTGCTCAGTTTGTTGTTTTCCTTTTCTTCTTCTTCTTTTCATTCTATGTTCTAGATGTAATTGGCCATTTAACATCACGGTGGCTCTACGCAGTCAGTAGCTATTGTATCCCGGTACAAAACAAAACAAAACACCATCATGGCAACACAACATTAATTTAACAACATGAAGCATAAAACTCTAATGTACATAACTGATAAAAAAAAGAAGAAGAAATATATTTATTAAAACGAAAAACCATCAAATATGAATTCTGGATATGTCAGTTTACAGCTTTTCATTGAAAATTATAAGATGATTTGTTCTTTTTACTTGCAAAAACGGTACATTTAACAGTATTTTACTGAAGAACTGGATGAAATGTAAGGCTAGATCTTTTCCCCATATATAGCCTAGTAAGGGAACTTACTGTTAACCAATTAGCAGTTTATTCTAGCATTTTACAGTTTATTTTACAAAAAAAAAAAATGACAGTGTTTTATTACTTCAATTGAAAACATGAAACTGGACAGGTAAGTGGAGCGAGAGACTGGGATTGGGACACGGGCTGCGTTTGAGCCTGCCCTCATGAGCACATGCACTGCACTACAAATAACCTTATTTGCTTTGCTAAATGGACAATTAGCAATATGGTCAGTTGCATTTTTATCCCATCCTCTGTGTGACCCAAGCAGGAACAGACCTGCAACGCTTCAGAAACCACTGCATGAATGTAACCCATTTGTTTACTCTGTTATTCATTTGCTTCAGTAAGGTTTTAGAGGTTGGTGGAGGTATCAAACTGTTTTGGCATAGCGGGATTTCCATTGATATTTGACATTTCACACAAGAACACATTTGACCAGGACATACCCACTGTTTCTAAACTCTCAGCAGGATTGTGAGCCAGGTCAGTGTTCAAAGCCCAATGCTTTATGATATAACTCAGCAGTTCACTCATCAGAGTCATCTACATGCTTAAAAATAAAGGTTCTTTATTGGCGTCTGTGGTTCCTTGAAGAACGTTTAACATCCATGGAACCTTTCCATTGCACAAAAGGTTCTTCATGTTATAGATGTAATGCATTGACGTCATTTTCCCGCCGGAACACGCTCCCTCATCCGGACTGAGTGGCAAAAGAGCTGCCGCATGACTGGATTTTATAGGGGAAACTGCATGAATTTGACGCCGAATACATAAAGCAAATTTGCCTGTGAATGCTTTAAATAAATGCAATATAGGTAGGTCTAAATCCTGTTCATCACTTATATCAATGTTATATGTATCATCCAGCCCTAAAACTTGTAAAGTTTTTGTCAGTGTTTATTTAAAAACATCCAATTATGCAGAATATAAGATGGTAAATATTTAATTGATGAGTTGTCAATACAATAACAATACCATATATAAGGTATGATTTTACCTCAAAATTCAACATATTGACAAAATGATATCTGCAAATCCACGTTTCAGGGCCTGGAGTCCAGTTATCTCTGTGAATTGCAGTGATCC
Source organism: Hypophthalmichthys nobilis (assembly GCA_037950665.1). Lineage (NCBI taxonomy): Eukaryota > Metazoa > Chordata > Actinopteri > Cypriniformes > Xenocyprididae > Hypophthalmichthys > Hypophthalmichthys nobilis. Next base: position 32,489,577 of record CM075479.1, on the reverse strand, counting down.
ATTTGCTTTTCTTTTCTGTAGCTTTCGGCAGTCTGTAAAAATATACCTCAGATTTTTTGTCAAATCTATTTGTACAGTCAATCGCAAAACTCTTTCCCGTTCTGGATGTGTTTTGTGTGTTTTTCACGGCATTCACGCTGAAAACCAATGCTGCCACTCAGTCTTTTCGCCACTCAGTGAGCGTAACCGCAGTCGCTCCGGCCAGCAGTGACCTCACATGCGATTAAAATGTTCTTCACAGTGAGAAAAATGGTTCTTTTAAGAACTGTTTACTGATAGGTTCTTTGAGGAACCCAAAATAGTCACGAAAACTCCTTTTTGGAACCTGGCTTTATAATTGAGCTAGTTAAACCCAAACTCTTAGGCAGTACCCTTATTACAATAGGACATATTTTACCTCCCCACTCAAACCTTTACCTTTTCGAGGTGCCATCAGTGTTGTTGATAAATAAATAAATAAAATAAAAACAGACTCCAGAATATTGACAGTCAGCATAAAGTCTGTTATACATAACAGCTTATTTTGGTCAATAATCACCCACATAAAGGAACAGTTCACATGAAAATGAAAATTCTGATATGATTTACTCTCATTTTATTTCAAACCCTTATGGCATTCTTAACATTTGTGACATTACAACATTGCATTTGCAATAAGACAACAGATATGATAGAACAAAAAATCTAGTCTAAACAATCTCTGATTGCGAAAAACAGTATGATAGGCTCCAATTCAGAGTGGCACAAAAGCACTTATGTATATTCTGGTCGCATGTTGACTCGCTTTTAATCTCGTTCCATAATGAAAGTTTCATTCAGTCTGCTACTCACATGCTCTCATCTAACAGACACCCAACTGCAAGTACCACATCATTCAGAATCACCAAAAACATCCAGCAAAATAGTCTTTTTAATCAAAAGCACAGGCCTTTATGTTCAAAATGTTACTTAATATAACTTAATTTCATCATAAAAAACCTAATTTAGCCAGAATACGAAAGTAGAATTTTCACTTAAAGCTGCAGTCTGGCATTTTTCCTCTTTGTCGCCATCTCTGTTTGAAACCTGCAATTGCAGTCATATGCGGAATTGTTATCTTTACTTGCGTTGTGCATCGGCACAGCGGATGAATCTAATGTTTGCTGTCAATCACTACACCGGTGTGGATACTGTACTTCAGAATCACAGATTCTACGTCTTGAAAATATGACCAATATAAGAATTTTCACTGGAAAATATCAGCTGAACAAGTAAGTAACATTTCTGCCACTTTTGTTCTGACCAACTGAGGAAAAAAGCATTAGGCCTACAATAAATCGTGCTGCCAATGATGATTAAATCTAACGATCGCTTAGCTTGGATCACGCCCAATTATTATTACTGTTATACTTTGTTCTCAAATGGTTAATGTTAAGAACATCAGAGTTGCGTGACTATGTGTATTTAGTGTGTATTAGCGTTACCTCTAGATTTCAATTTCTGTATCCACTCTGCAGTCCAAGTCTTTTGCTTTTGACTACGGGTGAATCTCCAGTTGTCACTGATGATTGTCATTTGGACCTTTCTGGATTACAATCCACCATCAAAATGATAAGTTTGGCTATTTCAGCTGCTGTGAGAAAAGGCTATAAATGATCCGCCATCCTCACATGATATAGCTACTAGCTGGAACTCCTTCCTTCTGTTTACAGACGTGATGTAATGACGCAAAGACGAACTGCTGCATGCTTAAATTTCCTGCGGAAATCCACCAGGTCGCTCTTATTATAAAACATTATTACAAGCTTACCGTTGTGAATCGGGCTAAGATAAGGAGGTAGTTTTGAACACTGGCTGGTTATGTACTTGCTCAAAAATTGATTTTGGATAATTTTTAACCAAAAAAAGTTCCAGACTGCAGCTTTAAGATAAAAGCATTTTGTTAGTGTTTAATTTAATTTACTTACTATAACTTCAAAACTTCTTAAAATGCTCCATTGTGCTTTTTCGAATATTGCCTTTAATGCTGTGTGTAATATAGCTGTTTGCAATTGTAAAAAGTTTAACAAGTCCATTCTCACTTCCTGTAACATACTTACATAACAATGTAACAAATTTGCATAATGCCAGTCTATGATCTTAATTAACTGCCTGTGAACAATGTCTACTTTGACCTTGTAATTGAAGCTGAGGCCTAGAAGAGATTGGTTTGTGTTGTCGACATGTTGAGAAGATGCTGTTTTCAGCACTGCGAATCCACTTTACATGCACTTCAAAAGGATGAGGACTCGCACTGGAATTGATACGGTGAAATCGGCGCCATTGTGCATATCACTGTGTAACAAGCGCTGAGGAAACCTCTGGAACTGAGATATGGTAATAGGAGTTTTGTTTCCGACTAGCTCTGTTAGTGGTAGACCAATCACAACAGACTGGGCCATCTGACCATTCAGAACAAAGTAGACGAATCACAACTGAATTCAGAGAGACCGAATCCTCGAACTAACCAATTTCGGACTCTGAGAAAAGAGGTGATGTGCAATGTATATTAAAGGTGCAATATGTAAGAATTTTGCAGTAAAATATCCAAAAACCACTAGGCCAGTGTTATATATTTTGTTCACTTGAGTACTTACAATATCCCAAATGTTTCCAACTATTTGTAAAACGTGAGAAAATTGCAATTTTAACCAAGGCTCCGGGACGCGTGAGGAGTCGCCTGTCAATTGCATCATACCCGCGTTACCCTCGGTTTCTGGTTTTATTTTGTAGAAACCATGGAAACACCAAAGATGCTTCAGTGTATTACATGTTTTAATAGACAAGGGAACAACTGTTTTGAAATGTTTATAGACAGAAAACTAATTGTTGTTATATAGCTCAACACATTTAGTCTTATTGTTTAAATCTGATTTTTTGCGAGTACCATGCTTTACCATGCCTCAGAGAAAAACACTATTTTGTCAAGTAGCTAACATAGCATAATCAGATGCAGCTTTATTTTTAGTAACAGTAATACAGCATTTTCTCCTTCATACACTACGTTTTAAAATTAATTGCATGCGATTTATTAACACAAGCCATCCAGCATTTAATATGATATTCTAAAATCGATCTATCTTACTGCAGTATGTCTCAAACAAGTGTCTCACAGCAGCCACCGAGCGAACGCACAGAGTAACGTTATAACATTTCAACACACTCAAATGTCTCTAATATGATAAACAGAGCTGTGTTACCTCATACTCATGATCGGAAAGGCGGAAGCGGCTCCGGCGACTGTGTCATAATAAAAGTTCCGCTGCTCGTGAGTTGCGCAATCGCTCCAGCGGCCTCGTTCAGCTCCCACTCGGTCCTGCTCTGCTTCACACTACAGTAACGTTAATAATTGCATCCATGAACATGATTTCTTGCCGAGTCCTATCCTGATTTATTTCCACCGGCTGTGAGGTGAAGACCACATGTCCCAAGATTCCACGCTCAAACACCTTTGTTTTGAATAGGCCTCTAGCAACCTCTAGCGGACAGAAAATTTTACATATTGCACCTTTAAAAGAAAATTCGTGTTTTTTGACCTTGGATGCATGTAAGTGCCTACCAGTCCGATACCGCAAGCATTTTCACCCAAAGCTCCTGTCGGACGCTACGAGGCCCTCCCGGTTGAACGACTAAACACGATTCTGAATCACGCTCTTCTAATCTCGCGCCATATGCAAGAGCTAACTGTTCAACTGCTGGCAGGGCTTACCCGTCCAATGCCACAAGCATTTCAAGCTCCTGTCGGATGCTATGAGAGCCCTCCCGGTCGAACGGTCAAGCTATTTTTTGCGAATACCATCTCATGCCCTTCACTTTTTGGGGGTTTAATTTCATATCTTTTTCCGGTTGCTGTCCTGTGCTTATTTTGCCTTTTGGAAAGTACTTTGGGTTCGGGCCAAATTCCGAGCTCAGAGCCCTACCCCGGACAGCACGCTAAATAAGCATAATTTACTATATCTGATTTCATGTACGTGTGACCTTATGAAGTGTTTTTGTTTTTAGACCAAGTGAACAAGAGGTTTAAACTGGAAACCATGATTTTCAGTTAAACCAATATAAAAATGCACTTTAAATAAAATGACATGGTAATTTCACCTTTTCACAGTTTATACTAATAAATAATAAACATTTCAAGTTGTATATATCAAGAATAAGTTGGAAAATGTCCTGTAAAATGTCCTGTATGAATCATTGTGAACCCCAAGTTAGGATTAATGCTTATTAATTTTCACATATTCATTCATATAGTACTTGATATATAACTCATATAGTTTGAGTTAACATTGAAAGGTCACCTAAAGCGAAAGATCCTAATAATAGTTGCCATATGTTGGAGTAACCAGGTCAACCTGTTTAGAGTCCTTAGATTAAAACTGACAAAAAACCTAGACAACATATGAGTTAATCACATATAATTTTTGAATGGAAGGCCCCGGGACCCATTAACAAAAGGTATGTAGAGTCTCCAATGTCCCTACATACAGTATGTCAGTCCTTTGACCATTAGAGCCAGACACTGCATAAAATAAAGCATGTTCGTGAAAGAATCTATTCTGCTTCTGCGCTTTGAAAGTTGCAGAAACATATAACCAACTGAAAATCTATGGACTTGCATTTTCAGCCTTGTGTTACTTCTGAAGCAGAAACTAGGGTTCAGGGCTGACTGGCAGTTGAAGTTTTGTGTGATAAAGTTTTGCATTTTCTGCAACTCATGCTTAAGTGCTTTTTTGCGAGATAAAAATGCATTTTTTTGTCCTTAATCTAATTTAGGATTGTATCAGGCTATCAGCACTGATGCACTCGTTAAAATTCAGAGTTGATTTCTGAGTTTCCGGTGCAGTAAGCAAGTTTAAAATTGTATAGCCCTTAATGGCTTATTGTTACTTGAAGTGCCTTCAGTTCTAGAATTGTTCTGTTATGGATCTCCTGTGCAGTGATTTCAGCACTAGCGTCCTACTTGGCCTCCCCACAATTAAAATAAATTAGTATTCTTTCTGATTCATTGTTCACTTTGAATGATTTTTGTGCTTTTGGTCTCTTTCTAGTGACTGTGTGAGTATCACAGAACTTTTCAGTAGCTTTTGAATCCTCCTGCCAATCGGAATCTTCCATGATGCATATGAGCACTTGAATCACAGTTTGATTGTCTAGAATGAGTTGTCTCTTGTGTGTGATCCGTTAAGAGGCAGATGCAAATCAATTAATTATTGATATATGAAATCCAATAATAGAAGGCACATGCTTTAATCCTGTAAAGATTTTGTTGGTGTATTTTTTTGTATATTTATCAGAAAATTGCAATTACACAAGAAAAGCTGCTGTTATACTGCACCTGATAAGTGTCTTTAGACTTTCAAACTAAAATTTTCTTCAACATGGATAACACTTATGCTTAATTGATTATTGATTTATCTCTTCTTTTTAAATACAATGTTTTCATAATTTGGCAACAGGCTGCTGAATGCAGTAAACATGCTAAGAATTGCAAATATATGACCAGAGCAAGCCTAAGGGTTTGTGTGATAATGAAAATAGACCCCAGTGTTATTAAATGATCTTCCTACCAGGAGTAATGATCTGCATTTATTATTGACCATCTTGTTGGGCCCCTCAGATAAGCCGGGGCCCTAGGGAACCTCATTTCAGTGAATTGAGGTCAGGAACATTTTCAACCACTTCATGATCATGTGCCATACAAACAAACCAATTCACAAAGAAAAGAATCAGATTTTTCAATGTTGCATATTAAACAAGTTTTGGAGAGCATGCTTGATTATTGTCTCAGTTCAGGGTTACTTGAAATAAAATAAACATTAACTTAAATAAAAAAGAAAAAGAAAAATATTAAACTTATTTTATTTCAGTGTGTTGCCAAATCAACATTTCTCATTTTTGTTTAAAGTACTAAAATATCTAAAACTAAAACTAAAAACTAAACCTTAAAAAAAACAAAAATGACAAAAACACACAAAGTTAAAATCAAAACATCTAATTCAAACAATCTAATTCAAAATATTAACAATGACTACAATAGTATATCAGTGATACTAAAATAACAGTTCAGTTGCTCATAAAGTTGCACATAAACAACGTGACATAAAAACGCACAATGTAGTATTTCGATACACAACAGTATCAGGCAGAGAATGTCTTACTGGCTGTGAACAGTGTTCAGACCCATCAGAATGTTAACAAATTTATTAAGTGTGTCAAATCACTGGAAATATTCAATTGACCTTTAACCTGCATGATATGAGGAAGCAATTAGATTTGTCATATGCCAGGATACGTCTCAGGTTACGTATGTAAGCATGGTTCCCTGAGAGGGAACGAGACGCTGCGTAGAAAGACGCTGTGGGAACGCCTCTGCGTGACCGAGTTGTGAAATGTCCAATGGCGTGACGGAACGTCATAGCCGGGTGACATCATGACCAGGAAACCTAAAGCACACCCAAACCAAATAGGCTTCTAATAGGCTGAAGCAAGTCAGTCACAGGCATGCAGGGAGTATGGCAGAACGACACAGCATCTCGTTATCTCTCAGGGAACCATGGTTACATACATAACCTGAGACGTTCCCTTTCAAGGGAACTTGCGCTGCATCAGAGACGCTGTGGGAACCTCAGTACCTGTCTGTGTGAAATTGTGAGCGCACACTAAGAAGAGAGCACCCGTGACCCCGGGTCGAGGCCAGATCCATGTTATAAAACCTCACAAATGTGAGCAGCGAGGACCACCCTGCCGCATCACAGGCTTCCTGAAGAGAAACTCCCGAAAGCAAAGCTTTAGAAGCAGCTATACTCCTGGTTTAGTGGACCCGGACCACCAAAGGTGAAGGTTGGCTGGCCGTTTTGTAAGCAAGTGATATAGCCCCAACTATCCACATGCTCATCGTCTGCTTAGATGCAGGGTACCCTTTCTTCAGAGACCTGAAACACAAATTGTTGATCAGTTTTAAGCCTCAGGGCAGCTTTGTGGACTTAAGCATCCAACGCCCTAACTGGGCAGATCAGATTTAACTTCTTCTGGTCTGGGGTATGAAATGGAGGTGGGTAGAAGGCCTGCAACATAACAGGGCTTTCCACATTAGTGGGAACCTTAGGAACATAACCTTGCTTAGGAAATAAGAAGGATTTTTACCATGCCCGGTGCAAAATCAAGGCAGGAAGGGGATACCGACGAGGCTTGTAAGTCTCCAATTCTCTTGAGACATGAAATAGTGAGAAGGAACACAGTCTTGAGAGTTACCCATGGGTGTTTCCCAACAGACATACCATCTAAAAGAGTGTGGTAAGCAGCGCAAGAAACCGCAGACCCTGCTTTCAACCTCTGAAATGAAGCGCTGGACCCAGCAGGTGAGGACAGAGAAAGGGCAACGCCCGTCTCTAACCCCTCTGCAAGATCCATTTGCGAACCCTTCGCTGTGCCTCAGCAGGGGAACGCGAGCCGAGGCGCCCTCCTTGAAGAGCACCAGGCGGGAGCGGAGCATTTTCAGAGACAACTGCTCGCAATGCTCGCAACCAGCCCCCTCGATGGCTGCCTGAGCATGCTCCGCTCCCAAACAAACAACGCAAAGCTCGTGTGTATCCCCACCTGTGATGAAACGAGGGCAGGGAGGAACACACTGCTTGAACTACTGTTTGTTCGCCATGGCTATATATATATATATATATATATATATATATATGTATGTATGTGTGTGATAAAGACAGACAACACCAAATAAGACACACAATCTCAACATAGAGCGCTTGCTGAAGATAGAGAAGCTGGTTTGGGTGTGCTTTATAGTTTCATGACGTCACTTGCCTATGACGTTCCATCAAGCCATTGGACTGATTTCACATGTGCTTCATGACGGAATCATGCAGAGGCGTTCCCACAGTGTCTTTGGCCCAGCGTGCGTTCCCTTGAAAGGGAACATCAAGTTAGTGGTCTGTGTGCTCTTCCCTTATCTGACATAAACATACACATACACATACTTTACGTTTTGATCAACATGCTCCTTGAATTCAGATGTTTTTTGTGTTGGTCATAAGCAAAAAGGCATGTATTTATATCAAAATGTTAATGTATACTGTAAAACATAAATTTTTGGATCTGAAAAAAAGTAAAAATGCTACTGCCTGTTAATTAATTAGCTGTATTGTATATTATCTTATGGTTAATATTGGTATAATATTTAACAAAACAATACACGTAAATGTACTATGAATTACTGTTTAAAAATATGTAAAAAAAATTATAAATTACTTAGATAATAAGACAAAACACGTACCTACCAAAAACTTAAAACTGCTTTTAAGCAAAAAAGTATTTACATTAAGGTTAAAACTAAATTAAAAAAAAAAGGTTAAATGCTACAGTCTGTTAAGTGATTAACTGTATTTATGGTTAAAATGTGCATAATATTTAACAAGGCAATACACATGAATGAATTATAAAACACTAAACTAATAATATGTAAAAAAAAAAAAAAAAAAAAAAAAGAAATATTTAATATTTAAAAAATATGAAATATTAAAATATAATTTTTTTTAATAATATTTTTTTAAGCAAAAAGTATCATCTTAATTTCCAATATGCATGTGTTTTGATGGTATTTTCTCTGAAACACAGTCTTTCTGTTTGTTATGCAGTTCTGGCAAACGCAGCTGCCAGTGTTTTTATAGTGTACATCATATATCATTTCAGTCCATTTTAACAGGAGTGGGACAGTTTATTTTCACTTTAAACTGCAAATTTTAGATCTTTAATCACTTTAATCACAATAAATACCACTTCCATTTTATTTGATGATTAGCGTAAGCACCTCTGTTGGCTTGATGTACAGGATGGCAGTTTAGTTGTTTGCCAGTGAATGAGTGGAGGTGGCGAGGGGAGAGGCTTTGCTCTCAGCCCACCGTCTGAAAGGGCACGACCACTGTTTGTTAAGAGCACTGACTTCATTTATTGATTCAGCCTGAAAGCCTCTGACATAACCGTGAGCAAAATCTATTGCCACAGCAAGATAGTCTCAAGCAGCTGCCAATAAACTGGTTGTCTTCCCATGAGTTTTGTCCTGTTGTTCTCTTTATTCATGGACCGCTAGAGAATGGCGTTCTCTTCTTCAACATCTGATTAGCTATCTTAAAGAGCATAACTCACTACAGCAGAGGTTATTAAGTGAGAGCCTTGACCTGCTAATCACTCTCTCAGCTGTGGCAGCTTTGGTTTACTCTGGCCTACAAAGGATGATGTAAATGGCACTTTCCATGAATAGGGCACAAATTAGGGTCTGAAACGCTTTAAAAAGTCATTTTCAGCAGTGCAGTGGTCAGTGAGGAGCTTAACCATAGATCCACATGGATGTTAATCATACATCCAAAGAGATCAAAATAAATATTGTAAATTATATTATTTTATACATTGTTTTATATATTAAGTTATTTTTATTTTAGGTTTGCAACCCTGTTACCAAAATTTGGGACATTTCTTAATTATAGTTTAAAATCCTTGTGTAATGTTTGTTACTAAAAAAAAAAAAAAAAAAAATTAAACAATAAATGCAATTGTAAAAATACTAATTTCTTTCAAAAAATAAATGTTATTTTATTAAACAAGGACAAATTAAATTGATTAAAACTGACAGCAAAATCTTTTACATTATTAAAGATGCTGCTCTTCTGAACTTACTATTCATCAACAAATCCTGAAAAAAAAAATGCAGTTTTCAGAAAAATATTAACTGTTATCAACTGTTCTGCTTTGATAATAATAATAAATGTTTCTTGAGCAGCAAAGCAGCGTATTGGAATGATTTCTGAAGGATCATGTGACACTGAAAGCACTGTTTGCTGTCGGCCAGAGGAGAACTGGCCTGGTTTCTCCCAAGGTTTTTTTTCTCCATTTTAACACCTGTTTGACACCTGATGTCACCTGTTGGAGTTTGGGTTCCTTGCCGCTGTCGCCTTTGGCTTGCTTAGTTGGGGACACTTGATATTTGATATTCAACAGTGTTTTGATCTGCCTGCATTGACACCATCGTATGCGAACTGAACTGAGCTGGATGATGACATCACTGTTTACTCCAGTGCTGATATAGATAAATTAACTAAATTAATAACTATTGATTCTTACAACAGAATGAATCAATACTGAATTTACTTAAGATGGATAATGACACCATTTTCTTTAAGAGCTGCAGTGCAGCCAAAATTATATACCAGTTATCACTGTAAAGCTGCTTTGACACAATCTGCATTGTTAAAAGCGCTATATAAATAAAGGTGACTTGACTTGACTGAAGATTGGAGTAATGATGATGAAAACTCAGATTTGCATCACAGGAATAAATTATACAATTATTTTGAAATTATGCATTTTGTAACAGTGTATGCAGGCAGACCGATGAAGACCGATGAAGCAGGTTCCAAAATCTCAAGTTTAGTTAAACTCAAAATACAGGTAGAAACACGATAATTAAAGACAGCTGAAACCAACGAACTCATAATGACAGTGACCATGAAAACAAAGGAGTGGCGGGAAAATGAACAAAAGGAACATACATGTAACATTAACCTCCCCGCCCAGAAGGTGCGTCCTCAAACCATATAAGAGGGCTCCACTGAACAGGAAGCCAGGGCAGCGGCGGCAGCTCAGGCCTTGCCACGGGAGCTAGGCTTGGCCACCATGGCTGGGGACACATAGCCACCCCATAAAAAATTTCTTGGGAGGAGCTATGAGGTAGAGAATGGGAGCGGGCTCAGGGGCTGGAGCCGACACTGCATTCTGGTGTTGACTCTGGAAAACATAACTGGAGTGGACTCTGTACTGTGCTCGGGGGCTGGAGCCATCACTGGACTCCTGGTCAAAAGGGGCACTGTCTTTGGAGCGGGCTCTGGTCTCACTGCTGGAGCGAATTCTGGGACTGGAGTGGCCTCTGATGCAGATGAGATGGTCCCAATGTTCATGGATGTGAAGGATTTAGTTGCAGGCTTGAGGTGAGTTGGAGCGCCCAAGTGCTTTCGAGATGGGACTGGATGAGGGTTGCTCTTATTTTCCTTAACTTCAACAATGAAGTCGGAACCATTAAGCTAGAGGATGAAATTAATGGACTTGACTAAGGGCAAATAATGCCCAGGAGACAAAAACTGAATAATTTCCTCATCCTGTCCCATCTGGAAGCAAGCATTGAGCATTGTTTCGCTCCAACTCGGGATGGGAAAGATGGGAAAACTCCACAAACTCCTCCACATAACGCTTCAGAGGACGATCATCTTGCCGGAGGGAGAGGAGATGATCTTCAGCCCAGTTTATTTTGGTAGGTCCAGTCACGGCAGACTGATGAAGACAGAAGAATCAGGTTCCAAAATCTCAAAAGGTTTAATAACAAACTCAAAAGAGTTGCAAACACAATAGTGGCTGGACAAAGAGTGCAGGCAAGGGTGCAGCTTAAATAACAAACTGAAACAAGATAATTAATCAAACACAGCTGAAACAAACAAACTCATAATGACAGTGACCATGAAAACAAAGGAGTGGCGGGAAACTGAACAAAGGGAACATACATGTGACAGTATTACAGTTTTTACTGTGTTTTTGATCAAGTAAGAGATTTCTTTCAAAAACACAAAGATCTGATCCCAAATGTTTAACATATTTTTTAATATACACCCTTTTTCTTATATTATTTTTGGTAACATGGTTGAATGGTTGACAAATACACAACAATCTTTGTAAAAATTGACAAAATGCAATGAGATTATTTATCTGTCTGCCCATTATGTGAAAAGGGTCCAGAGTTATTGTCACAAATTTTCCGTTTTTTACCATTTTTGGCAATGGAACAAAATCATGCAGTAACAGGGTTGCAATCAAAATGTGAGACACAGTTACACTACATTTTGGATCATTAAATCAATTTATTAAAACTAGTTTGTAATGGAATGGAAATCAAACAGTTTTTCAAAATTATGACATTTTAATTGTTGGTTACAGCCAAGAACGTGAAGTGAGGCAGTGCAGAGTGCTAAAATATTGTGAAACCATGCTTTAGAACTGAAAATAAGCTACTCTATTTAATCATGGTCCATGTCTGACTGTATTGTTAGGGTGGTGTTCAAGTGTTTTCTACACTTTCCTCCTTGTCGGAATAGATACTGATGTCCAGATAGTCAGGAGAATGAAGACTTGCATGTGTAAGACCGACAGAAGCAAGCATGGCAGTCATGATTAGCGTGCTAAACAGAGAGGGCCTGTCATCTATCCTTTCCGCTTCCTCCCCCAGTCAACCCCCACCTGCCTCGATCCCACCCATGCTCTTTGTTCCTGGGTGCACATCCTGTGTCTTCAGAGGCTGGGGACTGGAGGCTGCATGGGATGAAGAGGATGCAGTTGAACACAGATTTAACCTGTTCTTAGACATCGTGGAAATGGGGAAGGCGTTTCGCTGTTAAATGTACATTTTGTGTTTGATCTTGATGCTATTATGATAATAGCTTTGGATGTGAAAAAGACAATCCACGGGGTCAAACTTATGTATTTTTGATTAAAGGATGCATAATACCCTACCAAAAAGACCAGCATGGGACTTCTTAACAAGCTTAACTAACAATCTTACTTGGTTAATCAGATTATCCTGCTAAGTTTTAAAACGGCTTCCTGTTTCATGGCGAAACATCAGACTTTGTCAGGCCGCCACGGACACGTCCTTCAATGAAAACCCAAGATCTTCACAATTTAACATCGCTAAGGCCTTAAGATTAGACTGACCAAATCAAATGTTGATCTGGTTAAATCTCTGAGGAGTTAATCACAGTGTAAAACATGACATTTCCTGTTGCCTGCAGGTGGCACTATGACTGTAACTGAATATTGCCATGTAGATGTGTTCAGGCCAGGACTCTAATAAAACGTGAAGTTTGGGGCAGATCGGACATTGTATGCCATGAGTTACAACAACTTCCTGTTTCATGGCGAAACATTGAACTTTGTCAGGCCACCACGGACACACCCTTCAGCGAAAACTCAAGATCTTCGCAATTTAACGTCGCAAAGGCCTTAAGATTAGATTGACCAAATATGACCTTGATCTGATTAAATATCTAGGAGGAGTTCGTTAAAGTACAACGTCTGGAAATGGCAAAAACTGCACATATTTTGCAAAGAAAATTTAAAATATCTCACTTCCTGTTGGTTTTCAGATTTTGCTTCAAGAGACTTTTTTGTAGGTATTGTTAGATGTGTCTACCGAATTTCATACCTGTACGTGAAACGTAGCATCAGGGGCACATTGTTGAAATTTTGTAGGTGGCGCAATCGAGTCATTTTGCCACACCCAATTCTGAAACCCATATCAGATGTAAATTTTCACCACTTTTGACACGTGTGCAAAGTTTCATGAGTTTTCGAACATGTTTAAGCCCTCAAAAATGTGATTTATTTTGGAGAAGAAGAAGAAACGAAGCAATTCCAAGTAGGGTCCTAACACCACCGGTGCTTGGGCCCTAATAAACAGGATTTATTTGAATTATAAATATTTTGTAACAGTGTAAAATAATGTTACAAAATATATAAAACCCTAGGATTCTTGACTTAATTTTAAAGAACCTTTATTCCAAAAATGTTATATATATAAATATGGAGAATTTTTTAAAATTATTGCATAATACTTTTGTTTTCAAGCAGTTTAATTCGTAAAAAAAAAAAAAAAAAAAAAAAATTAACAGTTGTGCACTAATTAGAAACCATGGAAATAAAAGGGATCTCAGGCAAAGACAGTAACATGACCTAAAAACTACAGATCATGACAATGAAAATATCCACCTTTTTCCTACGCCCCATGATGGTTTGCGTGAATCATGGGTGTAACTTCCGTTAAGCTGTAAACAATCAGTGAAAAGCTCACTCTATAAACACAATAATACATTTTTTTTAAACTGGTACAGTGAGATGACTTTATTCTACTCACCCTTCAACCATCAAACATTAAAAGGACATTTAAAAGTGTAAAAGCATCAACAAGGTACTTTCAACAGACCATGAATAACCTCAAAAGTGTGACTCTTTCCACAGCAATAACGGACAGGTTAAATATCACTGTAGTAATATATATCTGTATTATGTAATATACGTTGCCTTAATGAAAAATGTTCATTAACTTCAGTATTGCATGATACTATTTCAAAGTGATTTCCATCATTTTGACAGATAATAAATTTTATTTACCTGTGAAAACAAACCTGAAAAGAGACGTGAGGATCCGAGGAAAAAAACGAGAGATTCTTCGTGCATTCCAGTGATTTATTAATGGAATATATCAAATTAAATTGGGAGAACAGACCACAAATGTGCAGCATATGTTGTCCCAGCGGAATGGAAAGGGAAAAAAAGAAAATAATTATGAGGAAAAGAATGCAGCGACTGAAAAGAGCTCTTGCCTTAAGATATTCTTGTTATAACATGTTACGTTAAAATACCAAGTGTTATGCTATTCTCATGATGTCTGAAAATAAAACATGAAGGAAAACTGACAGCTCATTCAGTCAAACTGATGGATAAGTTTTATTTGAAGGGCAAACTTATGATCCGAAATGATTCGTTTCAGTCTTTTTGAATGGAAGTTCCCCAAACCGGAAGTGCAACCCATAATTCAAGATGCAGTAGGCTCGTCAGGAATAAGGTGGATACAGAACAAGACAATTAAATTAAACAAAACATGATCGTGACAGTTCTACATATCAAGCGCCTGAAAGAACATTTTAAGGTTCTATATAGAACCTTTTCTTCTAAGAGTAAACTGGCAAATCCTGTGAGTTCTTCTTCCTCAAAAGTGTTCATGCTGTCAGCCTGGTACTTTGTTCCTAAAATTTGTGCACACCGACTCTCTATGCTCATATTTCAGCAAAATGGATTTCACATCCATTAAATAGACCCTTCGCAAAGACCCGCCTCCCTTAGTTACTGTTGCTTTGTCCGACAAGCCATGGCGCTGTCACGCCACGCAGTGAAAAATACATCGCGGAGCAAAGAGAACACTGACAACACGTCGACAGACAACACAGAGCAGGTTACTTATGATATTAAACAAAGTCCCAGCTTTCAAACTGTGTAATTTTTTAAGAAATTCGAACCATAAAACATTTTGTGGCTCTTTAATGTGTCGTGACAGATTGCTGTAGCGCCTCAGCTCAAGAGGCTCGTGAACCGATCATCTCTTCCTACTAGTTCATTTATAGCATCAAATAAACATGAATGAACATGAGAAGGAAAGTTGTTTCAAACACAGAAAGACGTCAGTACACACCATTTTTCAAGTTCAAGTCCACCGAGGTTAATCTTCTAACTCCTGACGGCTTTGTCGGACAAAATGGTGGATTCGGCGTTATGATTGGTTAGATCGCTTGTCAATCAAACTCCCGGCGAAGGGTCAATTGAGATTGTTAAATCACTTGCCACAAATACATGACCAAAAGCAAGCGGTCACCCTTTGAACTACAGAATTGATGCTGCCTTCACATGCTATTGGAAATTTCCTACTTCCCACTTCTGAAGTCGTGATTACGAGCTTGTCGCATTCAAATGCTTTGTTGTCGGAAAGAACAGGAATCATGGAGGACACCAGGTTCATTCTTGCATAATTATTGGGAAAATCTTATTAATACCAAAATGATATTTAGTGTCCTATTCACTGACAACCATATAAACATTCACCATGCTCTCTAAGATAGTCAGCTGGTGACAAATCTGAAATTTCAGGCAAATTACATGCTATTTTCGCTGTGTATAAAACATACAGTACGCTTCAAATGATTATTCATATATGTAAATATGCACTACTTTAACACTAAATTAAAAAATAAAAACAGTAATTGCGACTATCGCAATTCTGACTTTTTTTCTCGCAATTGCGAGTTTATATCTCAGAATTGTGATTTTATAACTCGCAATTGTGAGAAAAAAAAGTCAGAATTGTGGGAAAAAAAGTCAGGATTGTGAGATATAAACTAGTAATTGTGAGATAAAAAGTCAGAATTCTGAGATAAAAAGTCACAATTACTATTTTTTTATTTAGTGGCAGAAACGGGCTTCCATAATCCCCTTTGTTTAGACAAGAGGAAAATCTACAATCCTCTCCATTTGTGAGAAAGCCAGTTTTGAAATAACATTAAGGTACATTAAAGTAACATTAATGCTGACAGAATTTCCATTATTGGGTGAATTATTGTTTCATTTAGCAAGCCTTCATAACAATTAAATAAAAACAGTATGGACCTTTTCAGAACATGCTACACTCACAATGTGAAAATATTAATTAATTTAATATGTACAAGGTCTAAATAATTAATTTATTTAACTACACCGGTAGCCAGTCAGTATTGCTGCTTTAGCGTAAGAGTACAGTAAAGATTGCATATAGTCCTGCATGCACCATATTTAAAAATTCATACATACACTTTGAAATCACTTACTGTATGTGCCCTGGCTATTAAAACTTAGAGTGAGAAAGCACATTATGGGCTGAAAGCTTCCTGGTGCCTCTCAGGTTTAATTTCATGAAACCTTTGTCTGTGGCATGTTTATGTTAACACATAATCTAATGCTTTTAGGGAACGCCAGGTGTCTATGTATGTCCAAATCAGCCATTGTAGAGCTGTGGTGGGTACGTAATTGCATACAGCTTTCTAAAAAATGATATTTAGGTGACACATTGCTGATATTTCAAGATGCATAAGCTTAAAATAATATTGAGGTAATTGCAAATTTGAAAACATTTCTAAAAACAATCCCAAAGCCCAACAATTATAGCATAAGTAAGTTTGTTTGGTCTCATGGTTATGCATCTGAAAATTATCATCTCTCTGAAGACTGTAAATTCTAGCAAAATGGTTAATCACTGAAAAAAAAGTTTTGAATGCGCCTCAATACATCTTAATGGGAGAAGACTCTAATCTTATTTGAATGAGGCTAAATGTAGGTCAAAGAGACGGCTGCCAGTGTTTGTTTATTTATTTATTCTGAGAAAAGGTTGAATTTGTATGGCTTCATGTGGTGAAGTCTACTGTGCTGTATTTTTATGACCCAGAATTCTCAGATACAATGTGTTGCAATTGCCTGGTTTATATCAGTGTTGTCTGTAATGGGATCTTCAGGAGCCATGACTCTCTGCAAGACCACCAAGATGTTACATTTGACCAAATACAATAATATGATTAGTATAGTAATATAAGTAATAAACATGCAATTTGTAACCTATACACTTCATAGATCCCCTTCCAGGATACCACAGTTTGTTGTTTTTATGTCTTTTAGGGGCTGGTTTATCTAAAATACATTATACCACAACAGTAGATTTGTTTACATACAGTATCTCACAGAAGTGAGTACACCCCTCATATTTTTGTAAATATTTTATTATATGACAACACTGAAGAAATGACGCTTTGCTACAATGTAAAGTCTTCTTATAGCCTACGCTATCTTTATGTAGAGCAACAATTCTTTTTTTCAGATCCTCAGAGTTCTTTGCCATAAGGTGCCATGTTGAACTTCCAGTGACCAGTATGAGAGAGTGAGAGCGATAACACCAAATTTAACACACCTGCTCCCCATTCACACCTGAGACCTTGTAACACTAACAAGTCACATGACACCGGGGAGAGAAAATGGCTAATTGGGCCCAATTTGTACTCACTTTTGTGGCCAGCGGTTTAGACATTAATGGCTGTGTGTTGAGTTATTTTGAGGGGACAGCAAATTTACACTGTTATACAAGCTGTACACTCACTACTGTACATTGTAGCAAAGTGTCATTTCTTCAGTGTTCTCACATGAAAAGATATAATAAAATATTTACAAAAATGTGAGGGGTGTACTCACTTCTATACACCGTTCAAAAGATTGGGGTCAGTAAGATTTTTGTTCACCAAGGCTCCATTTATTTGATTAAAAATACTGTGATAACAGTAATATTACTACAATTTAAAATAACAATTATTTATGGCTGTTTCAGTTATATAGGTAGTTATTCAAGCAATTAAAAAAATAAGGCTTACATATTATTAGAGAGCCAGCATTGTCCTCGACATCCTAAGGCTAAAGGTCACCTTGTGTTCATAGCAGCAGTTTGTCAACTATAATTAAGTCATTTGTAGGTTGACTTCTCTAAACACAGTGAGTTTTATATAAATATTGTTGCAATTCCATTTTGTACTGCTAGGGAATTTTGTAAAGATTCTACACTTAAACAACTTAATTATAAAAAAAAAAATAAATAAATCAATGTGGCTGGTTCTAAAAGTCAGTCATGAAATGTTTGACAATATTAAATCCTATTTTTTTTATTTTATTTGATTTTTCTGTGTAGAATAAAAAATGTTAACTGCCAATTCAAAATAAATCAACAAAAACATAACTGCGGTCTTTGTTGATTTGCATGTCGAAGGGCACATGTTTTCATGAACAGGACATGATTGCTGGGAATATCTCTCAAAACAAGTTTCCTTCCAGATGACTCAGATGAGGGTTTATGGCATGACCACATCATGTGCTCAGCTAAAATAATAAATTTTTAATTCCTTCCTGGTTTGTAGAGGCAGCCAGGATGTATTAAAAAATTACAAAAATTAATAAATCATGTATACATCATACATGTATAATTGATGTTGCGCAAGTATGCCTATATTGATCATGTGACAGTTTCTAGCATTAAATGTTATGGATATTACCTGTTGAAAAATGCCAAAAGACAAATGGTCTATCACATTAATGTGAAATGCACTGTAAGGTGTATATGGCCATCATTTGATGAAATATTGAAATGTGAGACACTTTATTATAAAGGTTGAAATTTTAGATCCGCAAGGAATCATTTTAAAGCAACAGCACATTTACAGAATGTTGCAGTGTATGTTATAAATGATTTAAACCATCATTTTTAAAAAAATTCATATGGCCTCATAATCTTTAATCAAAAAGTTAACCCCCTGCCCCAACCTGGAGAGTGAGACCAAGGCTAAGTTCACATTGTCAGTCCATTTCCAATCATTTGTGTATCCAATTGACCTAAAATTATAGACTGTTCACATTGTGTATCACAACTGTTCAGATCCAATATGTGTGTTCATGATGCTCTTTTGTTTTCCGGAATATCTGCATTGGTTTCTATGGTAAGACGTTGCGTTGGTAGGCATACGGCAAAAACAACAACCGCAACATGGAGGAGTTTGCAAGCAGTGAGACTGAAACGGATTTCCAGACAAGCGATTTGAATAGGATTTCAAACCACATATGAATGTAGCTCGAAACGGATTTGTAAAAATTGCATTTCATGTGATTTTTTGCCATTCTCACTTGCTAAATCTGATTGCCTTTCAATTGGATATGCACATTAATCGGATTTTGGCTGACAGTCTGAATGTAGCCTATATATCCTCCCCAACTCACTGCAAACAGGTATTCAGATTTGCCTCCATTTAGTTATCATCGCCCAACTTGCTACGATCCAGTCAATTCCTGGAAGACGAAATCAAATCCCGCCCTACATTTTTCTCATTCCAGACACCCGTAAGACCTTTGTTCATCTTCGGAACACAAATTAAGATATTTTTGATGAAATCCGAGAGGTATATGACTCGTCCATAGACAGCAATTTAACATAGTACAGTTTACGTCCAGCGCTTCCAGGTTCTATGTCTGAATGCCGGCTCAGTATTGACCAAAGCTGATCACGTGAGCAGCACACATGCATGTGATGCTGACGAAGGAGCTGGCCAATAATGAGCTGCTGTTCTGATGTAGAACCTGGAAGTGCAGGACGTAAACAGCGTAAACGAAGATCTTATGGGTGTGGAACGACATGAGGGTGAGTAATAAATGACAGAATTTTCATTTTTGTGTGAACTAACCCTTTAAAAACATGAATGGCTATAGTACGCAATAGTACATGCAGAGCCGTAGCGCTGATGAATAGAAAAGAAAGCAGGGTCTCGAGGGCAAGATGTAGTACAATGGTCAGATGTTCGTCTAGCACATGTTTACAATGAGAAACATGCAACGGAGATAAATAAACAGCTCCGACAGAGCTTTATTACTGTAGATTCAAAGCAGATTCTTATGTCAGCGCATGGTAATCCTGTTCTTTGTTCACATCATACCGGTAATTTACTGGTAATGTTACAACTTTTCATACCGGAAAATTGCCCGAACTGATTTGCTGGTATTTTTGAAAAGGTACTGTTCACACATCTCGTGTTTTTTTTTTTTTTTTTTTTTTCAGTCACTAGGACACATTTCTCAATACTTGGGTCACTTTTTCAAAACTCTTCACACACTCAGTACAACATCAGTCTATGTGGGCAAAACTGTGGATCATTTAAAATTACATGAATACATTCCTCAGTACATTTTTAGAGTAATACCATATTGAAAATTATTCTGAATTTAAAAATGAAATACTATTAAAACAATTACATGTAGCTGAACACCTACACAAGATGTGTTAGACTTTCAATTTCATTACCATCATCTATTCAAAAGGGGAAACTTAGGAATAATTTTTTATTGAAATGTAAACATGGACTATGTAACATAATGCAGTGAATTATAAGCAGTAGATGGTGTCATTCTTGTTTTCTAAAATCATTTTACAAAAGCAATCATTGTATAATGCTGCCTGTTGTAGGTTGTTGTTTCTTATTAGGTGAAACCTTTGCTAGTGTTCTGGAAGAATGAGTTGATTTGAGACATGTATGAAGTGTTTTGGTAGTTTTTTAATGCATTTTGAATGTGAAATTAACTGCTGTGTCAAGGTGAAAGTCAGTTAGAAGAACTGTCTGAAGAGTTCTGAAAAAGTGACCTAAGTATTGCAAAATGTGTCCTAGCGATTGTAAAAAACCCCTGAAATTTACCAGGAAAGACTGTATGGGGCTAATGATCATACTAGTGGCAAAAATAACCAGACATAAAAATCTAGTGGGAAAGACAGCGAAAAATGAAACATTTATGGCTTTGCTTAGAACATTCAGGGTTGAAGCCCTAATACCCACAGTGTCGCCTATGATTTGCAGTGGTGAGGAGTAATCAAAACTGTTAACTACATTTTTCAGTAGTGTGACAGTACTGTTTTGAAAACACTGTAGCTTTTCCAGTAAAAGACTTTTATTCAGCAAGCGTGACAGATCGCTACATTGATGTTTTATGCCATGTTATGTTGCCCACCAAGCGAGCTGAGGCAATAATCAAACGCTTTCTACTAGAATGTCTCTCGTTCTCAAAAAGCATTGAGTCTGATTCATTTTAAAGAGTCATTTTTAGATAGTACTTTTTAATGAAAATGGTTCAAAAACAGTTAACTTAGATGATTTCTTGGAATTCCTTTGCAACATTTTATGCATTTTAACAATTTATAAATACTGCAGTTTATTATTCAATTACATGTTGTTTAGTATTAATCGTTTTTGGTGTATATTTGTGTATATAAAAGTGTATGTAAAAACTTAATGTCTTAAAATACTATCCCAGCTTAATATGCACTGAAGATTAGCTTTGATTAGGGCTGGAGCTAAACTCTGCAGGGCAGTGGCCCTTCAGGACTGGATTTGAGGAACCTTGCCCTATGGTGAGCGTACAGTGTGCATGATGTGAATTTTATCATCAGCAAAGTACACACATACTGTATGCACACAGTCTGCAGCCCAAAGCATACTTGAGTTTTGACACGTATGCACTGAGTACAAACGAATACATAGTGTTTCAAAGGATACTCCATTTATAAGTGTGCATGAACACTTTGAAAAAAGCATTGCTGTCTTGTGGCAAAACATGAGGGCAGTTGTGTTTTAGACCATACAAGTAATGGCTGTTGATGCCTGGATGCAGCAGTAAGTAGTGGGATATTTTGCTAATAAAATAATAGTGCCAGAAGAATAGCAGAAAAAATATTTCTGTATCATTCAGGGATATTTTATTGCATTTTACATGTGCAGTAAGATGATTTAAATGTTTTACATTGTTTCAGTGTGGACGAGAAACATTTGGAATTGCTTGAAAATAGCTGTGATGAGTGTTTTGAAAAAAACCCACCATTTTCAAATGAATCCAGATTAATGTAGACGTAGCCGTAAATGACAGGTCTAGTAATACAAATCAACACTTACTCAAGAAATGGTGTGATTTGGGGGTGGGGCTATCTGTTTTTTTTTTTTTTTTTTTTTTTGATCAATGGCTGACAGGGTGGGCTGTATTCGGAAATGGTTTTGCTGTTTCTGTCGGTGGCACAAATAGTGCAGAAATTATATACTGCAGCTTTTAGTTTGATGCTATCACCTTAATTATTATCCTTATTGGTAGAGAGTTTCAAAGTAGCTTCTCCATTGTTCATGGTCTGAGTATCAAACATGGACACCTCTTGTAAAGGACTATTATAATCAGTTTTTAGACAGAACAGAATGAAACATTTCTAGTTACAATCACATCTCACATCCTGCCCTTTCCTCTTCATGAATATTTTGTTACTCGAGAGCCTCGCTTTTTCCTATTGATCATTTCTTCATTATTTCTGTCAGGAAAGCTTGGTGTGAAAAGGCTGAATATTTTTCACTGTAATTGCCATAAATGATCTAAATCACTGTCTGTCATTATTTTGCTGTCAGTGCCTGAGCCAAGGGAGTGTAATAAGAGGCTCCACTGAATGAGCCATTCATTTTGATGAAGACAATTTGACTCTGGAGACTGCAGAGTGGCAAGTTGAACGGTTTCTTCTCTTCCCAGGTGTTTGTATACGCATGACATATTCAGGAGCACTGTAGCTGCCAATCTGCTCTCATCTCTTTGGTAGAAGACATGACTTTTTTGGCTCATGGTAATATTGTAGGATGTCTTGGTCCCATGGTTAATGATCCCAGCTGGTGACTGAAGAGAAACCTTTAAAGGCCACTGAAGTGCCTTGAAATTTAATGTGTTGACGTAATTTCCACTGAAACAGGAAGACAGGGCGAGACATATCGAACAGCTCCTCCCCTTTTTAAAAATAGCGTTCCGTATCACAGCTCCGTAAAGCCTCAGTTTCTTTCTAATCTCTAACCGTTTCTCCTCCTAATCTCCATATCGCTTTAAAATATA
Source organism: Hypophthalmichthys nobilis (assembly GCA_037950665.1). Classification (NCBI taxonomy): domain Eukaryota; kingdom Metazoa; phylum Chordata; class Actinopteri; order Cypriniformes; family Xenocyprididae; genus Hypophthalmichthys; species Hypophthalmichthys nobilis. The sequence continues at coordinate 32,466,459 of CM075479.1, read as the reverse complement.
TCATTCTGTGCAGAATTCAGATGGGTCCGATACGTTTTGTGGTCTGTGCCGACTTGCACATATGATCCGCTCTGTGCTATCGTGTCCCTAGACCGGAGCAGACTGTGTGCTTGATCTGCGGCGGTTCACCAATGGTGACACAAACGTGAAACCAGACTTCATTTGCCTCAATGGAAAGCATATTTACACTGTCTGAATAGTTCCCTATCCCCTATATAGTGCACTATGTGCCATTCACCATGTAGAAAATAGTAAATGTGTGAATAGTAAAAGAGTACACATTGTATTAACATACTACTGACATTTTAAAAGCATTAGTTTTTTACTAGGGATGCACCGATATGATTTTTTGGGGCTGATACGATACCGATTTTAAAAAACAATTATTGGCTGATACCGATACCGATATTTGTCACTTCCTTTCTTATTTGAAATTTTGTCATCAAAATAGTATTTTGATCATTTTTTAAATATGCAAAGTTCAAAAACACCTGCATTAAAATATACTAGCAGGTTTATTGCTGCATCATTAAATAATTTTTAATGAACATGGATTGGATCCATTTAACATTCAGCAGACCTACATAAAGACAACAGAACAAAGATACATATGAAATAAACAGTGCTTTTTAGGTAGGTTTAATAGTTTTGAGGTAAAGAAATAAAGTAAACAAATGTAAAATAACACTGCATAATCTTCACTGTATAAATTAAATACATATTAATCCTTCTTTATTGTAACAGACTTTATTGTGATTAATCTTCTAATTTGTTTTTGTATACATTTTAATATTTTTTGTAAGTTTAAATATGTATGAGATCTCCTTTACTAAGGCGGGACTCTTATTTTGACAGGAGAACACGCAGTTCTTCAGAGATATTTTGCAGATTTAAAGTTTGTCAGTTTATTAAGCATCCCCGTAAAGGCATAAGATCTGTATGTATTTGTTAACTGTTAGTTGTAATAAGTGTTAAGAGTAATTCGCTGTATGTTGATGATAATGCAATGGAGAGAGAGTTTAATGCGCACTTCTTGTGCTCTGTAATGTTTAGCTTTTGTGGTGATTTGTTTGGAGTGAAAACGGACGCAATAAACTTAATAAAACATCAGTAAAGTTTTGGTCATCATTTGGATGGAGTCCCTTATGACCTATTTTTTACCTCCAAAATTACCAGCATTTGTATGTGAAAAGATCTACATCTTTACCTATCAATGCCTTAGCAACCAGACTTTTCTAAGGGGCCATTTACACTACACCATATTCAACTAAAAACAGAAAACTTTTTATCTGTTTTGGCCATTCATTTACACGACAGTAGTGTTTTGGTGGCCTGAAAATGCAAACTTTTGAAAGCAGGATTCAAAGTGCAAGTTTTAGAAAACGATACAATTATCATCTCCGTGTAAACTACAAAAATGCAAATTTGTGTAAACTGTGACGTCATGTGCATGCGTATTACATGTTCAGGGCATGTATTGTTTCTTTACAGTGACACTGGCAACTAATACGGCGTTTTAGTCGTTTTCACGGATCTGTGTGAATGGGGATTGGTTTGACAATGTTGTCATCTGTACGCAGAAAACACAAAGGAAAAACCGTTTTTAGTACATCGGTGTCGTGTAAACGTACCCCAAGTTAGTCTTAAAGTCTTTTATTTTTTACCTGATAATGTAGCCAGAGATGTTACCAGTAGCTTACAGAAGGCTGAGAAGTACAAACTATACTGAACTACTATAGTTGATATTTTACATTAACTATAAACATCTGCTGCAGGGTCTCCTATTGTGAAATGAATATCATTATTAACAATAAATAATCACGCTATTGAAATTAACTACTTGTGTTTATCATAGCAGGCCCATATAAAGTTATACTTATTGCACAGGCTACAGATTTGTTTGTTTAAAAAATATTTAAAATTTTATTTTCGTACATAATTGTACAGTGACTTTAATGGCCAAAATATTCATTTAAATGGCATGTAGTGGACTGACGAGTGGTCAGAGGATTTTATTAATTTACTAACATTTTTCAGTCTTCCTAATTAAAAATTTAATGTTTAATTTAATGTTACTTGCCATTTCTTTGTAATTATTAGTGAAATTTACAAGCAGTTTCTGAGTGAAAATTGTTTCAAAGTAAATCCTACACCAAATTTTATTCACTGTACATAGTGCTTTGGGAAACTCAGCAGTATCTCTGAATGGCTTGGTGTCCCACTGACCCGGGCAACATAAAGTCAGTGGCCTAATATGGTCATTTGCATAACAAAACTATTTAATTGAGTGTTAAAAGGCATCATTCATTGCCATGCCGAATATATTTTGAAAGAGAGGTCTCTTTCACTGAATGCCAATGTACTTTCCAATGTACTTACTTTTTAAAGGAATGCCAGCTGTACCATGGCAACATAAACAGTGACAGTCACTGATGTATTTTCATTCATTTATCATATGCTGTTATCCGAGGAAAAATAAAAACAGCAATCAGGAGCCAAGAATATTTGTGGTGCCAAAACCATTTGTGGAGAGTTAAAATTAATGTTTTTTTTTTTTTTACATGTCATTTCATAACTCAGAATACTACAAATCTACCTGCCATCTTTTGATATAAGAAACATAAATCGGATCTTAGACAACAACTTGGGTTGTTTTCATTCAAAACTGGAAAAAAAATGGAAAAGAATCATTAGTGGTGTCAAACGTCTGGACCACACTATTTGCGACAACAGTAATAATACAGTGAAAATTGAAGTTTTTTCTACCAGTGAGGGACAGTGTGTATGTAATGTAGTAAAATATTTCAATTTGTCCATAGCCACAGTGCTTTTATAGTGTAGTAGGCTATAAGGTTTCCTCTGGTACATCTGCTGTAATGACGAAGTTTGGTTTTCAAAAACTTTTTTAGTGACACTTTATATCAGGTGTCCTTGACTACTGTGTACTTAAATAAAAAAAATAAGTACAATGTACTTATTGTGTTCATATTGTATTGCAGAACACTTTTGCTATTGAGGTGGATACAGGTAAGGTTAGGGACAGGTTTGGTGGGATAGGTTTAAGAGTGGGTTAAAAGGCGTAATTATAGATGTGGTTACAGAAATTAATTACAGCTGTAATAACATGCAGGTAATTTTAAAATATAAGTACAATATAAAACATGTACTGTATGTAGTAGTTAAAGACACCTAATATAAAGTGGGACCACTTTTTTTTTTAAAGTCCTTCTTGAACTAGAAAAATATTTATAATTATAATTAAAATAAGTATGTTTCAGACGTTTTGAGAGCTGAATGTTCTTCAGGGATCACACTCTTTTTAATGAATTTACATGACTTTTCCAGCCATTCATGATTTAGTGGATTTTCTACTCACAATTTCTACTAGATAAAATCTTATAGAGCTCTGCATAACTAGTCTTTTTGAGGCCCCCTTAATTGGGGTTAATATTGTGATGCTAATATTGTGTTCTCTTTATTTCAGTTTTGTATAAACAAGTTGCACATCAGTGCCACTAAAACCACTTCAAATTTGTCCTCTAATGCTAAAGCCATAAAAATCCCACAAACTTGTGTTTTTAAGTCACTAATGGTTCACACTCACTGCTCTAATAGTAAACAGCTTTTTGCTATCTGCCTATAAGATCTGTATCATTACACACTTCTTTATTGTGCCAGAATGCTTCCTCTGAAAGCCTAATGTCCATTAATGAGGACACTCCTCTAATAAGGATGTAAAGTTGAGAGAGGATATGCTGGTGCCCAGAGGGATTTGTGGAGACACCACAGCTAATTTACAGCAGCATTAGGACTTAACAGAGAGGAAAGCTGGGTAATTTAATTGAAGCCCTTTAACTAGAACAAACATGCCTGTAGGCTATCACTACATAGGACACCGAAAAGACAGGCTGAGAAGCTTTTGCACCTCACCTGCCTAACTTTAGCTTTGGCCGCAAGGTCTGCTAGAGCAAGAGCTGTTTAGCTAGCAAAGGTTTTAGAAATAATATCTATGACACTATACTGGGTACTGTATCCCACAATGCAATGTGCTTGATTAGATCTCTCATTTCTAATGTCACAAATGGATGGGAGTGATATCAGCTGCATTTTTAAATCCGCTTCTTGATTATTTGATCGTACTGCCAAGATTTAAAGGGTTTGTTCACCCAAAAATGAAAATTTACTCACCCTCATGTCGTTCCAAAACCAATAGGACTTTTGCTCATCTTCAAAACACAAATGATGATCTTTTTAATGAAACCTGAGGGATTTTTGTCCCTACACTAAAAGTCCATTCCTTCAAAATGTCGACGCTTCTAAAAGTTCATTAAGACATTGTAAAAGAAATTCATATGCATCAAGCGGTTTAATTCAAGTCTTCTGAAGACGGACGATCGCTTTATATGATGAACAAAAATAATGTAGGCTGTTATTCATAATGCAAATAAATAGAGCACATCAAAAATGGCGAATGGAAGCTCAAACGTGCATGCTTGACACATGAGAACTAATGAGGTTTGTTCTTGCTTGTCACGCAAACACGTTTGAGCTTGTGCAAAAACCAGTGAGATTTATTCTCACGCATCAAGCAAGTACGGTGCGACATGAGGGTAAGTAATTGTTGACAGAAACTTTTGGGGAACTACTGTTAGAAGTAGAGCTACTAGAAGTAGAACTACTAGAAGTAGGGCTGTCGCGGTTAAGGAATTTCCCTTGCGGTATTTTTTATTTTGGTTTTACTGCCATATGTGTGTATATATATATATATAATACATACATACACACACACACACACGGCCATATTCAATAACGAAACAAAATAGAGCGTTGAAACAGGAAGTGAAATAACAGAAGAGAATGTCAAAATAAGGGTCGTAGGGCTAAGATCGTCGGGCTATTGTTACATGTATAATAGTTAGTTCTGATCCTCGAATCTGACTAAACAAGAGACTTTCTGCTGATATTTCACGAGTATAAGCAGAACTACTCATCTGCGCGTTCCAGACGGGCTGTCAGTCAGTTCAGTTACATTGTTGCGCCACAAGGTGGCGGCAAGGGACTGTCTTTGAGTCTTTAAACAGTTTATTCAACTACACGTTCAAAAACGCTGATTCATTTAAAGATAGATGTAATGAAACAAGCTGTTGAAATCATTTTAACTTTGAGCGCCACTTTATAAGGCTCAGCTGACCAGTAATGCGTCGATGCTAAGGGAGAGATTTCTATCCTTGGAGATGACAACCTTTTTTCACGAATATATGTCTCGGCCTGAAGGACAGACGCAGGTAATCGCACGCGCTCAGTCGATCTCTCTCACATTCACTGTCTGTTTAGTGCAAATCTACGGAGCCTCTGTACCAATCACCATGGTACACATTATGCTATCATTATTAACTTATTTAATTTTTAGTACACATGCATGAAATGTAAAACGAGAAGGAAATAACCTTTCAAAAATTAGAAAACATGCAAATATCGCGGTTGCTGCGGTTTTTGCAGTCCTATGCGGTTGGCTCGTCAATAGCGCTGTATTACGATATTGCGGTTATCGCGACAGCCCTACGTAGCTGTGGCTGAAGTGAAGCGCACGACAAAAAGGATTCCAACAAAACAGTCCTTTTAATAAATCCAACAAAGAATAGGAGAATAATCAAAAAACCACTTAACATAGCCTATAACATTGATGATACCAGACAAGGAACAGAATGAAACACAGGATTTAAAGGTGCTATATGTAGGAATGACACCCAGTGGTCGAAATAGGTACTGCAGTCCAAATTCAAAATATTGTTTGCCCCGCCCCCTCGTTCAAAGATGCGGGTTGCCAGCTTGAGGACACGCAACAAAAGGGAGCACAATTGACAATGAAAGCTGAGGAGACTTACACACTGTAAATTGAGGAGTTGATTTATTTGTATTTTAATATCCTGTCATTCATAGAGATTTTTAGATGGATGCAGAAGATTTTTAGGTCAGGTAGAATCTGCGATTCTCTGATCCAGTTTGTTTGCTGGTTTCCATGGCTGCAATATGCGGTGTTTTCCGCCAACTGGCAATCTGTGATGTCGAAATACTATTGGATAAACTGGCAGCACACAGTTTCGCACAGACCAAAACAAAGACAGACATTCCGACACGGAACGCACATTTCAAAGTAGAATATCTGGCTGTAGCATTGTTTTTCTGAGAAAAAAGTAGGTGAACTTAGCATGTTTCCTAAATATCTGCAAACATATTGGGGTATCTTTATGCTTTATTAAAGTAAAAACCTTACATATAGCCCCTTTAAATACAAGGAGCAAACAAAGGGAAGACCAAGCTAATCAAGACCATCTGAACAGAATGACTAATTAATATGTAATCTAGGTAACATACTAGGAAATCTGGCAGGCAAACAGAACATAACAACAGAAACTCATCAAAACAGAATGTGATCTAATAATAATTATGTTGAAACAAAATTAGATTAAAAATGCAAATTAACTATTTTATTTTCTAGGTTTTATTTACACCTCTCACTAAATTGAGATCATGTAACAATGCAGCATATTATCGTTTAAAATGTTTACAAAAAGGCAGTATACAGTGCAGGAAATATTGCAGTTTACTTTGCAGTATGCACTAAGCAGTATGCTACTGAAGTATTCTATTATGAACATAGCCAGTGTGCATTTGACTTCGGGTTAGTCAGTCTTTATCCATTTCACAAATGTAAAAAAAATGTAAATTGGTTTCTTCTGTTGTTGTTGGGTAGTCTTTGTTCAGAAAGACAACAGCTCATTTCGTTTAGGCCATAACAGATAAAACGCCTCAGCGTTAGGCCATCACATCAGCACAGGCTGATTTATGGCTTCATTTATTGTTGTTTGCTGTAGGGTGCTGTCCATGAAAGTAATGGCTGAACTGTGGGTGAGGATCTAATAGATTTGGTATTATTTCAGTGTTACTAAGGCAGTCAATCTTTCTACAAAGAAAAAATATCAAATTAGGATAAAGACAAGTCTTGTAAAATAAACAGTACTTCTATATCCTGTGCCTTGAGTAAGAAACATTTATTTGCAAATAATGCAGCTAAGGTGACCTTTTTATATTAAATGGCATCAGAAATTTGAGTATTTTTTTCCCACAATACACATAGTACATATCGCTTTACATTTATCACTGGGTGATAATAAAACAATAAACAATCAAGCAGTTGAGATTTGCTAGATTATGCCATACGCGAGTATGCGAATAATGTTTAATATACTTAAATTTCCAACTTCATATATAGAGTTGTACAATAAAATAGTTTACATTTTGCAAAGGTATAAACAGTCAAGTAGTTGGGATTTGTATTCTGTATGTATGCAGATTTGTCACAATCTGTGGTGTTTTCTGTTTCATTTTGAAGGACTTAATTTGTTTATAGTCATTTGCTGTGTCTTTTCATTTTCCATGGTTATTCTTTGTATTACTGATCATCTCACACCTGTTCCTTATTTGTTCATTAGTATATAACACCCTCAGTTTCTATAGTTCATGGTCTAGTGTTTCATGCACACTGTTATGCTGCCTTCACTTGTTTGGATTACACTTTTTACTTTTTACGTTGTTGGATAATGCTCTTTTGTTTAATAAAGACTATGCTTATTATTACAGATCCATTTAATCTCATTTCATCTTCATCTTCAGCCTATATACTTATATACTTATATTCAACTTTATATACTGTGCTATAATATAGTTTACATTTTGCAAAGATATAATCATGGCCGTGATTTGCTACAGTATATAGTATATGTCCGTCTATCTGTCAGGGGTAGGGATATTTTATGCATGCTATCTTATATGTCACTCTTGTTTTTCCACAGGGTGTTTAAGAAGGCAAGTCCGAACGGAAAGGTAACATTACATTTATTTTGTCCCTCCTTCATGCAACAAAGTATCTCTTGTTGCAAAATTTGATTTGATGCTTGTGACATGGTTAGCCAGACTGATGGGTCGCAATGGCTGTGCGGTTAGCATATAGCCTAGCCATGAGTCTATATGTATCATTAGCAGGGAGACCTGTGGTGCGCCACAACAGTCCTTGAGCAGGAAGCGGGCGTGGGGCGAATATGAAAGAGGGGCATGTGACTCAGTACCCAGCCTTCTGCAAAGCTGGGAAACACTTTTCCAAGGATCAGCACAACACAACTATTATATAAACATATATTTTCGAATGGGACAAATTAGTCTTGATGAAAATGCACCTAAAGGACAAAGTAGTGCTCATAACTTAATAAAAGCATTCATTTTGATAAGGTTAATGAAAGATAAATATAGAACTGTACATACACAATGGCACAAATAGGCATTTTAGCTCAGTTCAAATTGTTCTTTGAGTTGTGCTGATTAAATGTTTATGATTGCCTTTTCAGCTAACTGTGTACCTTGGTAAGAGGGATTTCGTTGACCATGTGGACCTTGTGGAGCCTGTCGGTAGGCAATAAGAATCAATCTTAAATTTTAGTTTAACTTTAAGTTAGTGAACATGTTACATTGTATTTACATTGTAATTAATAAGTCATAAATGAGTGACTCTTCCCTTACCCCTTAACCTACCCATACCACCAAACCTGTCCCTAACCTTACTCGTATCTGACCTCAATAGCAGCAAAAGTGTTTTGCAATACATGAACACGATAAGTACACTATACCTAAAAACTTTTTTTTATATAAGTACATAGTAGTCAAAGACACCTAATATAAAGTGTGACCCTATGAGGTATTATCATGTGCATTATCTGCAAAAATATTCATTAAAGAAAACACATTTTACCATTTTATTTAAAAAAATAGAGTTGATGAATTGGATTAAAGGGTTAGTTCACCCAAAAATGAAAATTATGTAATTTATTACTCACCCTCATGTCGTTCTACACCCGCAAGACCTTCCTTCTTTGGAACACAAATTAGGATATTTTTGATAAAATCCGATGGCTCAGTGAGGCCTGCATTGACAGCAAAATCATTTCCTTTTTCAATGCCTGGAAAGGTACTAAAGACGTATTTAAAACAGTTCATGTGACTAATGCTTCAACCTTAATATTATAAAGCGATGAGAATACTTTTTGTGCGGCAAAAAATCAAAATAACGACTTTATTCAACAATATCGATTTCAAATCACTGCTTCATGAAGCTTCAAAGCTTTACGAATCTTTTGTTTTGAATCAGTGGTTCGGAGCGCGTATCAAACTGCCAAAGTCATGTGAACTATTGAAATTCTGAAACACTTGACGTAACAAAGCCTCGATTACTGAAATCACGTGATTTTGACGCTCTTAACCACTGATTCGAAACAAAAGATTCGTAAAGCTTTGAAGCTTCATGAAGCAGTGTTTTGAAATCGCCCATTACTAGATATTGTTAAATAAAGTTGTTATTTTGGGGTTTTTTTGGCGCACAAAAAGTATTCTCTTCGCTTCATAACATTAAGGTTACATGTAGTTACACTGTAGTCGCATAAACTGTTTTAAATATGTCTTTAGTAGCTTCCTGGGCATTTGAAAGTGTAAGTTAACTTGCTGTCAATGCAGGCCTCACTGAGCTACCAGATTTTATCAAAAATATCTTAATTTGTGTTCTGAAGATGAACGAAGGTCTTATGGGTGTAGAACGACATGAAGGTGAATAATTAATGACAGAATTTTAAATTTTGGGTGAACTAACCCTTTAATGTTAAAGTGATAAAGAAGAATGATTTCATAGATAAGCATGCAGCTGACATTTTACCCATAAAATATCTTTTTCCTATTGCAGATGGTGTGGTTTTAATTGATCCAGAGTACTTGAAAGAGAGAAAAGGTGAGGAGTCTTTTTTTTTTTCCACCAAAGTATAGCAATATGTTATTTACCACAGAAAAAAATTAATGTTTACATCACAGTTGTTCCTCTTAAACAAGATTAAAGTGGCTCTACTATGCTTATATATATATATATATATGCAAAAGGTCTGCAAAGTTTCAAAGCTCAAAGTGCAGATAAATGTTTATTTTCTCAGATGAAAGAACCACTTCTGAACTGCCTGAAACGAGTTGTCAGTAATTTCAGCCTTACTTCCTGCTCGAACATATGTAGGTTTGTAACAAATGTGCATAATGCCAGCCTATGGTCTTTGACCTGCCCTCAAACACTAGGTGTAGCTGTGACTGGAAGAGTTTGGTTTGTGTTGTCGACATGTCGAAAAGACATATGTTCTCTGAAATGTCTAAGCAAATCCACTTTACATGCACTTCCAAAGGATGAGGACTCACACTGGAATTGATATGGTAAAACTGACGCCATAATTACTGTTCGTATCACTGTGTATAAAGTGCTGAGGAAGCGTCTGGAGCTGAAATTTAAATATGGTAATGGGCATTTCATTTTTGGCACACGCTGTAAGCGGCAGACCAATCACAACAGACTGGGCCATCTGACCAATCAGAGCAGAGGAGGCTCCCGGAAAGGAGGAATTTAGAGAGGCCAAATCCTTTATAGGACTGTTTTAGTCACTGTGAAAAAAAGGTGATGCTGCAATGTAGATTATGAGAAAATTAAAGTGTTTTTTGACTTCAGATGCATGAAAACCTGTTGTAGGAGACCTCCAAAAAAATAGAATAATATGGGAATTTCAAAGGGAGAACAGGTAATTTGCAGAAATTCCCTGCTTTACAGGTGTTTCTCCTAAGAAGATGACCCTGTTAATCGCACGTGTCTACAGTTTGTTTCAGAAGAGATTTCAGCGTTACAAACCACACTCAAATACCAAAGTCTGCAATCATAAATCAGAGGTCTCAATATGAACTCAAACATCACTCATTACATTTTTCCAAGACTAACATCTGAGATGTGCAATCCACATCAATTTTTATAGCTCTGTACACTTACTGTATGTCAATAATTGCTGGTTTTATTTTATTAGGAACTGGGAGTACAAAGTTGACTGTAAATCCATTAACTATATTAGGCAGTTCTTTTTAATCCTTCCACAGTTTTTGTGACACTGACGTGTGCTTTCCGCTATGGACGGGAGGACTTGGATGTTCTTGGATTGACGTTTCGCAAAGACCTCTTTGTGGCCAACATCCAGGCATTTCCTCCTGTGCCTGAAGAGAAAAAGAGCTTGACACGTCTACAAGAGCGATTGATAAAGAAACTTGGAGAACATGCTTACCCCTTCACCTTCGAGGTGAAACTTCTTTCTCATTTTCTTAACATAACGGCAACTATGTTATGCTGTTCAGAGATTATCGGATTCACTGTTGATTACATTTGGTCCCTTCATCACCATTTCAATCTCAAATTTAAATGTCAAAACTTTTCTCACAGATTCCTCCGAACTTACCCTGTTCTGTAACGTTACAACCAGGGCCAGAAGATACAGGAAAGGTACATTTTCCCTCAAATAATGTTTTATGATGTGGGTTTTGATAGATATAAGTAAAAAGGGCTTTGCAGAATTCTCAGAGTTTCACACTCCAGAGTAACTTTTTATTTTGTCTTGTCTGCAAAGGCCTGCGGGGTTGACTTTGAAGTCAAAGCTTTCTGTGCAGAAAATGTTGAAGAAAAAATCCACAAAAGGTACAACCTTTCACAATGGCACCCAAAAGGGACACAGAGCAACACATAAAACGTTACTTATTATTATAGATTGTTAGTTTATTTATTATTAGTTCATTTATTATTAGTTTTATAAAGCAGTAAGTATTACTGTAGCTCATACATAGTCTCACACCATTTGTTCTATGAATATAAATGATACTTCAACAAGGCAGTTTGTTGAGGAGATGTGCTATTATGATCTAAATGAACAGACTGAAAAAAAAATAAAATAAATCATATATAAAGACCAAAAAATCACAGAGATTTGAGAGTGGTTGCAATTGCCCTGGCAACCACTCACAACATAGATTTTGTTAAAGTCAATAAATGTCACAAATTATGATATGTTTCTCCTATTACTGGCCCTTCCACAGAAATTCAGTGCGTCTTGTTATCAGAAAAGTGCAGTATGCTCCAGAGAAGCCAGGCCCGCAGCCAATGGCTGAAACCACAAGGCAGTTTCTCATGTCAGACAAACCATTACACCTGGAGGCCTCACTTGACAAAGAGGTGGGTTTGTCTAGGTACTCAACTGGTTTGAATAAGATTAAATATCTGACTAATGAGGAAAGGCAACATCAGTAAGATCCTGATATACTATTCTAAAAGTTATTCCAGTTACAATGAGTACATCTAGTGATGGAACCAGGGCATTACAACTGAAATGCTGGGCTGCAATGTTATGCATAGTAGTAGTATCTAATAACAATAATAATAATAATAGAAATTAAGTTTTTATCTTTTCTTCAAATTATTTTAATATGACCCTATGAAAATTAAGAAATTCATGCAGATATTATTGAAGCTTTAACCAAAAGATGACTATAAATCAAATTTAAAAATACATTTTGGCATGAATGTTTACTGCTACAATCAGTACTGAATTCACAGAAATCTTGGATAAAATTCATATTCATATTCTAATAAAATTCATTAGATTTATTAATGTTTTAGACCTGGGGCCTCAGCATGTCATTACAGATTTTTTGACATACTATTAAATGTTATGCCTGCTCATTGTTAAACAGTTTTTGAGCATCTGAAAAAGGTTTGGGGTCTCTCCCTGAACAGAACAGAAATAGAATTACAAATATTTAGGCCTAAATTTAAGATTTATGTATGAATTTCATAAAAAATTTCCATCCATTTGGATTACACAGTTTTAACATAGACAAAGTTTGTGTGATGACAATGACAATACACTCTTTCTTCAGAATCATATACTGTACAGCAGGGGATGGCAATTAAGTTTGGCATTGCGCCAAAAAAAAATTTCGCCACTAGATGGCGGGCCAGAATATAGTCAAAAGAGACTCGAATAAGCCCATTAATGGCATGTTTGAGTCATGCTCTTTTACACTCAGAATTATTCCTTGGCATCCTCACGTACTAAAGTGCATTTTTTAAAATTGTTTGCCTGCTGGAGGTACGCCATTACGCCGTGTGCAGAGTGATGTTAACATTTAAATTTGGTGAGAGAAAATGGCACTATCAAAGAGTCTAAAGAGGAGAGTTGACAGTGAAATAGGGCATACAAAGAAGAATGGAAAGACAACTATGCGTTCATCCTACCTGGTTTTGTGAATGCAAAGCTGGTGTGTCTTATCTGCAACGAAGCTGTCGCTGTTTGCAAAGAATATAATATTAGGGGCCGTTCACATGTCGCATCAAAGAATATACACTAACAAGAAGCGACACTCAATAGAACGTTCCATTGCAACACCTGCGCCCAGCAGCCCTGCGTTTCCGCCATTTTGGGGTTAAAGCGACTCGGCAGTGCACTAGTTTCTATGGCAATATCAGCTGCTTTGTTAAAAAAAAAAAAAAAGTACATTAAAGCTGAAATCCAACCTGAATGATGACAACACAGAATAAAATACTATCGCTAGTGATCATCAAATCCTTTTAACAGTTTATTTTACAGACTTTGTGTTTAAGTCTTCCACTTTTTTCACAAAACCTTTTTGCTTTCTAGAAACCCAGTCAGTTTGGGTTAAAATTCTTTAAAATATCTAGTATTAGCATTATAAACACTGAATTAATACAACATATAAAATTAAATTAAGGACATGCATCAGAAAAATTGGGAATGTTGGACAATAAATATATGAATATAACAGCTTGATTTTGCAGTGTTGTCTAATGTCCGTTAAAGCAAAAGTGTCCAAAAGTGGGAATTATACGATAACGGACACAGCAATGCATCATGTATTATAAGATCGTTATGTTTGTAGCGTGATCCATTAAAAAATGACAATATAGCCTATTTCAGTTCAGACCTAGTGGAGTGATACTATTATTACTATTACTCCACTAGGTCTGAAATATATTGTTCGCGGCAAACATGATGATCTTACATTTATTAATTATTAATTTACTATTAATAAATGTGTAAAGTTGAATAAAATGGAAATACTCAATAAAGTAGGCTAACTACGTTATCTCAGATGGTTGAATGGTTGGATTCCACAACTGGTAAAATAAAACATATATAAGACAATACAGCATTTACTGTAGGTGCCATAAGATTTACTGATGACTTAATTTGAAAAAATGTTCTTTTGCGCTTCTGATTTGGCAGTGAAATTCGCCGATTTTGGGTGCGTAAGATGTGAAGGATTCTATGGTCCAGTTAGTATTTTCACCCCATAATGGCGGCCGCGCTACTGGAGCGCCATCTAGTGACTGTTGCCCAAAAGGTATCAGAGTGTTGCCTCTTGGGTTCTATACTCTTTGGTTGCGTCTAAAAACGCATTGAAAGTGTGCCTGCGCCTCTTTCTTCCTCCTTTACCGTGGCGTCTGTCGTTGCTATGCAACCATGAACTGCACTCTCCAGACAGATCTATTTCAGAATCAGCCACTATCAAAATAATCTTACTGCGGGCACGGGCCAGATATTATTGCTTGCGGGCCAGTTTTGGCCCGCAGGCCGCCTATTGCCAACCTCTGCTGTACAGAGTAGGCCTACAGATATTTTTTGACCTATGCTTCTATTAACTTTAGCTTTTGTTGTTTGCATGATTTTGTTTGTGCATAATGTCTTTCAGATTTACTATCATGGTGAACCAATCAGTGTCAACGTCCATGTCACAAACAACACAAACAAGACAGTAAAAAAAATAAAGATTTCAGGTCATTCAGTTATTTATAGTGGATGGACTTTGTATTTACATTAGTATGTAGTTAAGAAACTGTAGGCAATAACACTTCTTTCTATTACAAAACGTTGCAGTGCGTCAATATGCTGATATTTGCCTCTTCAACACTGCCCAGTACAAGTGTCCAGTGGCGACAGAGGAATCAGAGTATGTACACTGCAAACTAAACAATATGCTTCCGTATGAGAACACACCTTGACATGTGTCTAATTACTCTCTGCTTTGTGCCATTGTACTAGTGATATAGTGGCTCCCAGTGCCACATTTTGTAAAGTATACACTCTCACCCCATTCCTCGCGAATAACCGAGAGAAACGCGGCTTGGCTTTGGATGGCAAACTCAAACATGAAGACACAAATTTAGCATCGAGTACATTGTAAGTACAATCTCTTATTCTTCCATTTGAAAGCGGATTGTGTTTCTTGTTATGTTTATTAATTCACCTCTCAATGCATTGTTGTCTCAAAAGGTTAAGAGAGGGAGCCAATAAGGAAATTCTGGGCATCATTGTTTCTTATAAGGTGAAAGTGAAGCTGGTGGTGTCCCGTGGAGGGTAAGTTTACATTTTGCTCATCTTGTGTGGTGTGTGATGCTGGAATAAAGTTCAAAATTTACAATTAGGTTAAACAAATGTCATAGCACTTGCCAGGAATTTGTGCTACAGACATGAAACCTCAGACTTGTTGAGGAGGGGTGTGCTATCACTTTTCGAAACAACTTAAGATTTTTATCTGGTAGTACATACATTTTGGAAATCTCATAGAATCCCATAGATGCACATTGAATAAGGGGCCACTCTTAAAAATAAAGTTTCTTTATTGGCATTGATGGTTCCATGAAGAACCTTTAACATCCATGGAACCTTTCCATTGGACAAAAGGTTCTTTATAGGCAAGGCAAGGCAAGGCAATTTTATTTGTATAGCACATTTCATACACAATGGAAATTCAAAGTGGTTTACATAAAGAAGAACCAAATACATAATAATAAAAATGGAACACATAAGAAATAAATATAACAGTAAAAACAGAAAATACCGCTATGGAAGAGTTAGACATATATAGATTATAAAAATGTTCTTTAGATTATAAAAATGTTCTTCACACTTGTTCTTTAAAGAACTGTTAAAGGTGGGGTAAGCCATATTTCAAAAACATTGTTTGGAAGTTAGTCGGGCCGACACCAACAATCAACTGAATGGCAATCAGCATTAGGGGGCATATGACGGTTGAGGAGAAAGAATGAGTAAGAGGGAGATGTGAAGAAAGACTGTAGAAAGAGAGGTGAGACAATACAAAAGAGCTCAAAAGAATCACTGGAATGAAGGTATATGACTGGGCAAGCGCTATAGGACCCCCATTAATATTAGAATAGCTTTCCAGCGCTGGAGAGAGCTAAGCGGAAAGGCCTGAAAACAGAGGCGGAGGCTGCTTTGATTCTGCTTCACACGTGAGTAACACTGGGTTTGTGTGTCATTGATTGTCTGGAGCTGCTGTGCTGTTGGCGTCTAACAACAAACTCTTGTTTGTGTTTACTCTTGTGTACTGTACGTTCATTTTTGTGCTTCCTTGTCGTTCATTCATCATCTGCGCTTTATTTTTCGTGAAGCATTATTTTGTTGCGCGTCAGCTGTGATAAACAGACATCCAGTCTCGCATTGCACGTGCACTGAACCACATGCCAGCAGCGATCAGGGTTCGAAACAGTCTCGGAGCAGGGTGGTTAGGATTGGAGGGTGAGTTTTAGAGGCGGACAAATGAAGAGAGGGATGGGTTTGTTTGGATTGATTTCAAATATCAACAATGTCCAACAGCGTTTTTGAAATATGGCTTACCCCAACTTTAAGTAAAAGGTTCTTATGGTTCTTCTATGGCAACACTTCAAAAGCCCTCTTTAAGAACCTTTATTTTTAAGAGATGCTAGGGTCCAGAATATCAGAGAGACTTGGCTCTTTTGACATGGGCAAGTAAACAGCCATATAGCAATCACTCAAAAAATGGTAGCAACTGCATTGCAACATGCTAAAAACACCCATAACACCCTGACTGCATCTGAAATTGCATACTTCCCTACTACATAGTAGGCGAAAAACATGTATGTAACAAAAGAAGTATATCCGAATTCACAGTACTCATAAAAGAGTAGGCAAAAAGTACCCAGATGACCTATTACTTCCGGTAAGATTCTGAAGTGTGCATTCGATGGACACTTTACTATTCCATGAGGCCATGGGAAAGGATTTGTGAATGGCAGTAAAGCGATGCAACTGACGCTGGTAGGTCACACGATAATGTCAGCATGGCAAATGTAGTGTGTCCAGATTACATTCTTGCTACACATATTCATACTACACAGGAATTAATCTAAATTTATAAAACCCCAAATGTGAAAAAAGGGAGAGGCATACTTACGATTTGAGAACATACTTTTTAAAAATTTTTTATCAGTAATTACTTATTCAAAATAAGTACCTACACAAGAGAGTATACAATTTTGGACGCAGCCCCTGTCAATGTAACTGTGAGTTTAGCACAGACAAGGACGGTGCACAAAACCTTCAGAAAATGTAAAAATCTTGTTATATTATTTGTGATTGCTTGACAAATGATTTTTAATTTAACCCTAGAGTGCATGACCATAAAAAAACATACAAAAATGAAATATCAGATCAGTTTCACACCCTTTATGCATTCTAGGGTTACATTTGCTAGGTCAATATGGTACACTAAAGAAATAATGCATTAAATATTGTAATACAGTAAGATCATGCTGTTTATTTTTTTCTCAGACTGCTGGGAGATCTTGCCTCAAGGTACTGTGATATTTTTGTTCATTCCTTTAGAAATTCTAATATTTTTGTGTAATGTGTGTAAATGTTTGACAGCTTCACTTTGAAACTGGATTAAAGCTGCTCCATGACTAGGACTGCATGACCATATACTGAAGAGTCTGTCTTCAGTATATGGAGACAGACTGACAAACTGACTCCAGCCAATTGTGCATATTATAGTTCCCTTTCGATGGGAACTCGCACTGCGTCTGACAATATGCTATGGGGAATGCATCAGCGTGACCGGTGTCTGAAGTATGTGTGCAAAGGTGACAATTGTATTGGCTGGCGACAGCCTATGACGTCACTACCAGTGCTATCATGAGTATAAAAGGGTGCCTGAGGAATATGTCATCCGCTTCTTCATCTTCAGGAGCTGTTTGTTTTTAGCTTATCAGTAAGCAATCATTCAAAATTGGAATCTGGCGGTAGCAAGGCATTTAGGAAGTGCCTTTTGTGCTGTTTGTTCGGGCGAAGAGCACGCACTCTCAGTCATCGAGGAGGCTTTTTGTGTGCACTGAGAGCGTTTTCCCATTAAAACCTTGTTTATCCCTCTTGTTTAGGGAATTGGGACAAACACTGCCATCTAAGCCCCCTAAAAACATCTTGCGTAAATAGCAGGGCATACATACCAGCAGGTCAGGCTGGTGCTGCAAGCATACCAAGCCGATCTGCTGAGGGACTTGGACCAAGGTCAGGGTCTTTCCCTTGATGCGGTGGCTGAGCTGTGCTGCATCAAAGACTTAGCTCTCTGGGCCACTAAATAGACCACTGCCATGATCGGCAGATTTTGTGGGTGAACCTGGCTAACATAGGGGAGAAAGAGTAGGGCTTTCTCCTCGATGTGCCGGTTTCAACTTTTGAACTATTTGGCACATCCATTGAGGTGGTAGTCGATAAAATCAAGGATGTGAAGGCATGGGCGACAGCCTTTAAAACATTCATACCGCACCGCCAGAAGGCTAGTGTCGCTACTCACGCTCATCCTACTCCCAGGAGCAGGCTGCTGGGCCCCCTTAATGTTATGTTATTTTTTTTTGTGGGCCTCCCTGATAAACCACTATTTAACTACCATTCCTAAATATTAAGTTGAGTTGAATAGGCTTTTGCTAAAGACTCCTTAACAAATCTTATTCAAAAGAGCATCGGCAGTACTCTCCTCATAGGGTCATCATGCGAAGTACCCTGTTTCCTACAGAGCTCTATTATCAAGTGAATGGCTTATTAAAAAGAAATAAGCCTTCACAAGCTTAATCATGGTTGAGCACGGTGGTACTCCTCTTATACGGAGGGTTGTTATACCAAATACTCTCTCCCTAAGAGCTCTGTTCGTTGTGAAATCAAGTGAGTAGCTTTGTTAGGGCCCTGTTGATAAGTTGTTTCAATTTAATAGCTATTAATACCTTGTTGACAAACCTATATTATATATGGTGCATGATCTGTTACCTATCAGCTCTGAGTGAGCCTCCCTGACAGACAGTATTGTTAGGTCTCCTCTCGTTTTATTGAGAGCTATCCTGTTGAGACCTCCGCTCTATAGTGCTCTGCATTGGTAGGCTTTAGGATCGACTGGGCCTCTTCTCATTTTAGAGAGTCGTTTTGCTGAGGTCCTCGCTCATTAGAACTCCTTCATTGAGCCTCCATGTCTGCGGATCGATCCCCCTGGGGTTCTCTCCTCTGAACCCCTGTGGTTTAGCAGTTTCGAGTGGCAAGGCTTTCTGTGAGCCTCCTCGATATTTATCTGTTTTAGGAATATAGAGTGTTTATACCTCCTCTCTCTCTGGATAGTCATTCTTTGAGGTTTCTTGTTTTCACTCTTCTGTGCTACTGCTATAGATGTTCCAAGCGGAACAGCTTTCAGTAAGCCCCTTGATAGGAAGGCTTTCTTAGGGTAGTGTAAGCCAGGCCTCCTATCTTTTTAGAGAGTTATTCAGTTGAGGCTTCCACTATCTGTTAGGCTTTCGCTCATCCATTGAGAAGTCTTTACGGTTGAGGCCTCCACTCCCTTGAGCTTATAGTTCATTCAGATGGCTTGATTCTCTTTACTAAAGACCTCTGCTCTACTAATGGTGGCAATATCGAGTGACATGGCACTCTGTGAGCCTCCCCATTAAGCAGCCTTAGTATAAGGTAGTATTGCCTTCTTTTGTTAGAGAATCTTCCTGCAGAAGTCTGCAAATTCTGATACTGCCTGGATAGCTATGTATGTGTGGCGTGATTCTCTGGGAGCCACCTTGTTAGGGCTGTCCGTAGTTTAAATATGTAGTTAGGCCTCCTCTCATTCTAGAGAGTTATCCTATTGAGGCCTCCATCTATCAGAGCCCCTTGTTTTAGCTGAGCTATTCTAGGTTGAGCATGATTGTCTCTGCCCTTTTTCTTAGAAAAAGACATTATATTAAGTACTCCTTAGAATTTGGAGTACTTTGTGTCAAGTAGTAGGCTCTCTGGATCAAGCCTCTTTGATGAGTCAGGTCTAGTGTGTTAGCTAGTATTCCCCTCACTTAGAGGGTCATTTTGTAGAGTGCTCCCTAAGGCTCCACTCAATCTGCAGTATCAAGTTGATAGGCTCTCTGTGATCCTCCTTTAGATACTTCTATAGGCTAATTTTGGTATCCCCTCTTTTAGAGGGTCAGTATGTATAGTGCCTTGTTCTCTAGAGCCCTTATAGAAGTACTGTTTTGTGAGGGGCTTTTCAGCCTCCTGGACAAATTGCTTTCTGGGCAGAGCTTGTGTAGTACTCTCTGAATTTGAAAGGGTCAGTTCGTTCTCCAGGGCTGGTTGATGGTAGGCTAACTGGGGCCTCCGATTGGAGGATTGATATGCTGAGTCTCTGCTGTCCAGGATTTCTGTCTCTGGAGACCGGTGTGAAATGGTTACTGCCTATTGCAATACCTTCTCATTAGAGGCCTCTGTGAGGGTGCTGAATCTAGTGATTCTGCTTAGGCAGACAGGTTGTAGGCTGAACACACTAGAATGGCAGGGGTCAGCCTCCCTGGTGATTCTAAGGGGTTGATGCTTTTAATTCCCCTGAAGTGACAGGCCAGGTCTCTTTGTGAGCCTAGCCATATTCCGTTGAAGGAATCTTTTAGTAGATAAATGATTCCAAGCCTTTGAGAATTTCCTGGTTCAGAGTATGCAGCGTGGGCTCTGGCCTGCTGGTGCGATTATAAGGAATATGACCCTTACAATGACCCTTACTGACCCTCACGGTTGCACTGGTAGTGACGTCATAGGCTGTCGCTGGCCAATATGATTGTCGCGTTGCACACATGCTTCAGACACCGATCACGCTGAGGAGCTCCCCATAGCAAACTGTCAGACACAATGTCTCGCTCCCCTTCTCAGGGAACCTAGATTTTATTTGTAACCCAAGATGATTCCTATAAGTAGCCATGCCTTTGGCCAGAAGCACAGGCAGACTCAGACACTTGATAAGATGCCATCAATTCTTACTGGACCATTTGTGCAGATGCACTCTGTTAGCACCTCATGAGTGGTGGGGTTGAGGTTTAGGAGCAGCTCTGGCTAGGGTTTATTTGGTTATCATGTCTACTGGATGCATGATTTGTGTTTCCCTCTCCAGTGATGTTGCTGTCGAGCTCCCCTTTACATTAATGCATCCCAAACCATTGGAGGAATCGATCTACAGAGATGGTATTTGCCAGACTGCCTTTTTATCTGCTTTCTTATTGCTCTGGTGAACTAGTTTAAAGCTATGATTTATTTTTAGCATGTTCCCGTAACTAAAACATATACTTTTCCTTGTACAGGAATATAAATATATTTTAATGAATAAGATATAAAAATGTAATTAATATATACATATTTATTTAAAAATATATATACTTTAATTAAAGACTTTTAAAGTTCATGTCCTAACATGACAGTACTCAATTCCAGCTTTAAAAAATCTATGTGAAGAGCAAAAGCTAAAAAATTGTTATTTATACTAACAATACATTTTTTGTTGATGTTTTGTTGAATAGGTGCCAGTGGGTGAAAGTTTAGTTACTATAAAATTAAAAATTAATGATGTCACTATGTGCAGACACCTTTATAAATGGGTATATGGAAAGTGGTAAATGAAGTCCATTACCTACAGAATTCCAATCAATATTCGTTCTGCAACCTTTCTGTTTTAGCCCCAGAAAATGATGCCCCCATTGACACAAACCTCATTGAATTTGACACAAAGTAAGTAAAAGTCTTTTCTATGTTGTAATTGGATTTTAACCTACTAAGCTTTATGGTTATAATTTTTTACACATATGTCTTATGTTGCTTGTTAATTTAATGGATTCATATATTTTGTTGAATCAAAAAATCTGACAGTCATATGCACTACCGGTCAAAAGTCTGGAGTAATTAAGATTTTTTCATGTTTTTGTAAGAAATTTCTTATGCTCACCAAGGCTGCATTTATTCGATCAAAAATACGGTAAAAACAGCATCATTACTCCAGTCTTCTGTGTCCCATGATCCTTCAGAAATTATTCTAATATGCTGATTTAGTGCTCAATTATTATCAATTAATTAACCAATTGGTGCTTAGTTAATAATAATGGTTCTTCTTATTATTAATGTTGAAAACAGTTTTTGCTGCTTAATATTTTGGTGGTAACCAAATCAGGATTCTTTGATAGAAAGTTCAAAAGAACAGCTTTTATTTGAAATAGAATTTCAATATTATGTAATATTATGTCTTTTGTAATATTATGCCTTTATATGTCTTTACATGTTTTTTTTTTTTTGTCTTTAAATGTCTTTACTGTCACTTATGATCATCAAGTGTGTCCTTGCTGAATAAAAGTGTTAATTAATTAATAATTATTATTTTTTAAATCTTACTTACCTGAAATGGTTCATGGTTTCCACAAAAATATGTTTTCAACATTGATAATAATCATAAATGTTTCTTGAGCAGCAAATCATCATATTAGAATGATTTCTGAAGGATCATGTGAAACTGAAGTCTTGAGTGATGATGCTGGTGTAATGAATGCAGCTTTGATCACAGGAATAAATTATATTTTAAAATATATTCAAATAAAAAACTGTAAAATTGTAATAATATTTCACAATATTACTGTTTTTACTGTATTTTTCAATCAAATAAATGCAGCCTTGGTGAGACTTCTTTCAAAAACATTATAAAATTGTAATTATTACACACACACACACACAGGTTTGTTTTGCTATCAAAGTGAGGACATTCCATAGGCATAATGGTTTTTATACTGTACAAACTATACATTCCATCCCCCTACACTACCCCTACCCATAAACCTACCCATCACAGAATAATAACTATAAGGACTCATGAAATGTCCTCATATTTCATGTTTACGTCGTAATACCAGTGTAATACCCATGTCATTATACAAATTTGTGTCCTCATAAATCACAAAAAAGCGTGTGCACGCGCACACGGAATAATTATGATTTTATAATGTTTTTGAAAGAACAGTTTACAATAAGGTCTCATTCATTAACATTAGTTAATGTATTAACTAACATGAACAAACAATCAGCAATGAGCATTTGTTACAGTATTTATTCATCTTTGTTAATATTAGTTAATACAAATAAAGTTGTTTGTTTGTGTTAGGTCACAGTGCATTAACTAATGTTAGTAAATGTTAGTAAATTAACATTAGCTAAGATTAATAAATGCTGTAGAAGAATTGTTAATTCTTAATTCATGTTAACTAAAGTAGTCAACTAATTTTAACTAATGAAACCTTATTGTAAAGTGTTACCTGCATTTTTTTTTTGTCTATAAGAATCTAAAACAGCTTGTAATGCACAGCACGAAAGTGGTTTTAGGGAAACAACTGAAAGCTTCTCTGGCTGTCCCTAGTGACGATGACATCATCTTCGAGGACTTTGCTCGGCAACGACTGATCGGAGCAAAAGACGACAAAGATGAAGATGAGGAAGGTGCCGATTCACCCAAACTGAATGACAGATAGACGTGCAGATAAGAGTTTCCTGTGTTGTGACGATACGAGAGACCCTTTCTGGATAACCTGGAAAAATGGGACACCCTTTAACACACTCACAGTGGTGCAGTTGTTGTGTTCTTGTTCACATTCGTCTCTTCCATCCTGCGAGGGTGTAAAATAAAAACTTAAGTGTAGAAAAATGTGACCTTGTCGTTGAAGCGATTAGAAGGTGAGGTTTTAGTTGATAGGCCGCCCACTGAGTGCCTCGGATATTTGAGGGTCTTTTGGGGTTGAGGCAATGGCTTCTCATCATAGCTAAATCAAACGTCAGTGGTAGCATGCCTTTGTTGTTGCTTTGTTTTATAGATTCTTCCTTTGATTAGAACAGAGGGGGAATTTGAGGGTCGTGGCTTAGTATTAAACCCTATTTAATGTATGGAATTTGTTCTGTTTTAATTACTCTAAAAGGAACTGGATTTACTATTTTTTATTATAAGAAGCTGCCAAATTGAATAATCTTTATAATGTCTCATGTCTCAACTGAGACACTTTTTTCCATGTTTCAAAAGAACCAATGTCTCATCTAATCTAAAAGTTATTATATATATATATATATATATATATATGCACTACCAGTCAAAAGTTTGGAATCGGTAAGATTTTTAATGTTCTTTTGAACTTTCTATTCATCAAGGAATCCTGAAAAAAAAGTACACAACTGTTTTCAACATTGATAATAATCATAAATGTTTCTTGAGCAGCAGATCATCATATTAGAATGATTTCTGAAGGATCATGTGACACTGAAGACTGGAGTAATGATGCTGAAAATTCAGCTTTGATCACAGGAATAAATTACTTTATAAAGTATATTCAAACAGAAAACAGTTATTTTAATGTAATAATTGTAATAATATTTCACATACATATACTGTTTTTACTGTATTTTTAAGTAAATAAATGCAGCCTTGGTGAGCAGACGAAACTTCTTTTAAAAACATTAAAAATCTTACCGATTCCAAACTTTTGACTGGTAGTGTATATATATACGAAACATGACAATGCAACAACCATTTATGACATTTTTTTCTCTTCAGTGGTTTCTAAAAGTGGGTTTCTATGAAATCATTTAATTGTAAACAATGCCTATATATCTTTAAAGGGACAGTATATTATTATAGGATATTTTTACATAATTGAAGCTTCTCAAACAAAGCACCTATGAATAGTTGTGTGCTACAAACATTCCAGTTACAGCATCTATTCTGAATAAATTATATGTATACTTAAATCTGTTTCAAAACCATCATCTGTGGAACAGAAAATGAGAAATTAAATATATAATATAATAAAAAAAAAATGCTATCATAATTAAAGGGGACTGCAGCTTTCAAGTGTCAATAAAGATTTAAAAGCACCATAAAATAATCATTAAATTTCACTCCAACTTGTGGCTATATTGTTCAAATAATTTCTTTAATTTCGTTTGTGCAAAAAAAAAAAAAATCAAAGTTTGTGAATGAATTATTCAGTGTGAACCTGATCAAATAATTCATTGAAAAGATCAGACTCAAATAAATAAATAAATAAAATAATAATAAAAAATAAACGTTGAATCAAGAATCACTACTTGAACTCTCATGAACTATAGCCAAGTAGATGTTGGGCAGATGTCAAGATTTTCATTGTTTAATGATTTAATCTGTCTGTTCCTCTAGCAATGCAAAGCGACTTAAGTGTACATAGTTACATGGACTGCGACTAATTCTTTTAATATGGTTTTGCTCCATATGGTCATATTGGAAACTTGAAAGCTCCAGTCCCTATTTTATTTTTTTTTCTGCACTGAAAAAAACAGCACGTTCTTTAAAATTTCTTTTGTTGTGTTTCATAAAAAGAAAGTCATCTAGGTTTAGAACAACATCACAGTAAATAAATGATGACAGAATTTTCATTTTGGGGCAAACTATTGGTTTAAATATTCTATGGACAATTCCTACTTGTCTGACTCCTCTAGACTCATCCAGTAATTCTCTGAGCTGGAGACCCACTAAAATCAAAAGACACTTGATTGGAAATGTAGCCATTTTTACATTGCAAAGATTATGTGCTTTCTATATGAATGAGGCCTTGACTTACTGCATGAGACTTCAATAATTTGTATGTTTTGTGAAAAAGAAGGAAAGAAAGAAAGAAAGAAAAAAGAAAGATGTTAAAAAAAAAATGGATTGTTCAATGAACTGATATATTATAATTTCCATGTGCTGGACAAACCACAATTCTAAAATAAGTAAACTAGATTATTGACATAAGGCAAGAAAATTATATCGATGATCAAATGTAAGAAGAAATTACAATATATTAAATATATACTATGTTGTATATATCAAAGTCTTTGTTTCTTCTTTATATTCTATGTATTTGTATGTGTGTGTGTGTGTGTGTATAGATAGATGATAGATAGTGACTCCGAAGACCTTGATTAACTGGTTCAGGTGTGTTTAATTAGGATTTGGGGACCAATGCTAAAGTCATGGGTCTGATTCCCAGGGGAAGCAAGAACTTATACAGTGTGTATCTTGAATGCAGTAAGTCTCTTTGGATAAAAGCATCTGCCAAATGCATAAATGTAAATATCTGAGACAAATTTTATTGTCATTCGACTGTGAAAATGATGAAACAGTCACTGTGCAGTAGCTTGGAATCACATTGCACATACACTAAGTCAGTACTTTGAAATTATGGTATTTAGCTTAAAATCATAATTTAATTACGCAAATAAACAAATGATAATTAAATAATATGATAAATAAATGATTAAATGATAAAATATGATAAATGATAAAATAAATGTGTAGTTTGACTGGCAGTCGAAGTCCAACTGATTGATGGAGTCTGTGCTATGGGTCTACGGCTGGTTAGGAGGCTGTATTGTGGTTTACTACAAAAAAAGAGACAAGCATTTTATTTATTTTTTATTTTTTTTCTGGGACAGAATCATGCAAGTTTGGGGCTAAAAATATCCATCCCCCGCAGGCTTCTACAGCAGACTACAAATATTCGAACAGCAACAACCACGAACTCTCCGATCCCACCGCGAAAACAGTCAATAGTCTCCTGTCGGGAAAGAGGGAGCAACACACACATGGAGTGTGACAGGTGTTGTCTCCCTCTCCTGGTAGCAGTCTGTAGTGCTGGAGCAAAATAACTGTTTTCACTGACCATTAAAGAAAATACCTGCTGCTTTCTAACAGGGTCTGCACAGACATTTTAGGTGGAAGATGCTCAAGTGAAAAACCCTTTCATAATTATTTACATTAGTTACATACTGTTGAATATCTTTTAACTTATTAACACTAAACACTACAGTCAAGTTGTGGCTTCTACTTGATCATGCGAATGTAGCAGGTGTATATTTGCCAGAGTTACTTCCTGTGTTTTTACAAGTGTGAATGGTATGTGGATGAACAACGAAACATGTCAACTTGTTTTTATGTAGTCCAGTGACTTTTAATAAAGAGTTTGTTTGAACATTTTATTACTTGGTGTAACAGTCTACTGAAGGCAAGCACAAAGAACCCAAGAGCAGTTTTATTAATTCCCAACATGAATTCAAACAAAATACAAAAGAAACAAAAGACTTGACTTGACTTAAAACAGGGACATAACTCTTACCAAACAGCATTTACACTTACAATACTAGACCTGGAACATGGCAAATATGAGGGCTTATACACAAGACTAATGATAAAACAAGGAACACCAGTGAACACAATGAAGACGATGAACCAATGAGAAAACAGAACTGACAATCCCCTGACTAGAAAAACCACTGAGAACATGACATGCATCGGCGCTGTGCAGACTGATCAGCGTATGACATCAGCGGTACTTTGATGTCATACACCGATCGGCCTGTGCAGCGCCAATGAATCTCGAACAAGACTATTGACCACATGGCATGAAACATGAGGGCAAGGGAAATCACATGACAAGGCGGAGCACATGGTAATCCAGAACATATCGACTATGACATGAAACATGAACCCAAAACACATGTGACATATTCCCAAAAAGGAAGCCAAATGAACCACCCAAAACAACAGTCTGGGTCGTGGAGAATGGGTGGACCTGGGCCATGGAGCATGGGCGGACCCCCAACCACCCCCCCCCCCCCAATTTTCTTGGGAGAAGTTATGGGGTTGTAGTCTAGTCAGGGGCTGGAGCCCTCTCTGGACTCTGAGTTAATTATGAGAGATTCTAGCCATCCCTTGCAGAAGGTTTTTAAGTTGCTTCCTTCTACTCGTAGATATTTGCCTTTTTGTCGAATGAATAGATTTAAAAATTCTTTTGTACCAGCTGCCATTGGTTTTTTAAATAATTGTCATTTTGTGTGTGTGTGTTTGATTGAATAGTTTTACCGTTGGCTGTGTAACAAATTGCCTCCTGGGGATAATAAGGTTGACCTTACCTTACCTTACCTGGACTCTGATCAGGGGCTGGAGAGGATGCATGTGTAGCCCAAACACACATAATAGCTGTGGCCACAATGGTCAGTGCTGCACACTCTGGAGCAGGGGTTCCCAACCACGTTCCTGGAGCCCCCCCAACACTGCATGTTTTCCATGTCTCCTTGATCATTCACACCTGAACCACTGCTCTGGAGACTCCGGCGTGGCAGCTATCTTGGCTAGAGGCTCCAGCGTGGCGGCCATGACGTGAAGAAACTCAGAATTGGCAGCCATGACGTGAAGAAGCTCAGATTGGCAGGCCTGACATGAAGAGAATCAGGCTTGACAGGCATGACATAAACAGTCTCTGGGTTGGCAGGCATGACGTGAACAGGCTCAGGTGTGGCGGCCATGGTGTGAATAGTCTCTGGCTTGGCAAGCATGATGTGAAGAAACTCAGGCTTGGCAGGCATGACGTGAACAGGCTCAGGTGTGGCGGCTATGGTGTGAATAAATCCCGGCATGACAGTCGGGACGTGAAAACACTCTGGTGTGGAGGGTACTGTGGGATTACGGGGCTCCTTGTTCGCAAATCCAACAGTAAATGGGGAACCACTAAGCAGAAGGGCATGGTCGATGTATTGGGCCAAGGAAAAATGGATCTTTCCCCTGGCATCCATGAACAGATAGGTTCATTGAGACCCACTCTAAAAATGTCCTTGAGGGCAATCTCATTAAAGTCAACTTGGTGACAAAGTTCACAAAAGTCTGTCACGTAATCCTCAATCATCCGGTTGCCTTGACGAAGGCGCAAGAGGCAAACTGCTGGGTTCATTGTTTTGAAGGTTGAGTATTCTGTAACAGAGTCCACTGGAAGCAAGCTTGAAGAGCCCAAGTGCAGTTTTATTAAATCCTAACATGTATCCAAACAAAATACAAAAGAAACAAAAG
Organism: Hypophthalmichthys nobilis; assembly: GCA_037950665.1. Lineage (NCBI taxonomy): Eukaryota > Metazoa > Chordata > Actinopteri > Cypriniformes > Xenocyprididae > Hypophthalmichthys > Hypophthalmichthys nobilis. The sequence goes on along the minus strand of CM075479.1, from coordinate 32,437,515 downwards.
ACTTGACTTGACTGACAGAACTGACAATCACCTGACTAGAAAAATCAATGAGAACATGACACAATAGGCTTGTTCGAGATGTATCAGTGCTGTGCAGACTGATCAGCGTGTGACATCAAAGTACTGCGAGAATGATTCAAAAGCATAAGGGGTCATATGCTCTCCAAAACGCTATTGCGGTACTTTGATGTCATACGCCGATCGGACTGCCCAGTGCCGATGCATCTCGAACAAACCTAACGACTAAGAGACCACATGGCATGAAACATGAGGGCAAGGGAAATCACATGACAAGGGGGAGCACATGGTAAACCAGAAAATAATTACTATAGGCTTGTCCGACTTCATGCAGCGCTGCACAGACCGATCAGCGTCTGGCTTGAAGCAGTGCGTGCCGGTTAGAACTCGTCCCCTTGGAATTATAAGGTTCTATCTGACATTTTTGTCAAAATTGATTTATTCACATATTCATATTCTGTGACAACTTATTTACATTATGTGATGTTTCTTTTTTTAAGCTGTGTACATTTTGGTTCTTTTTTTTAGAAAACAAAAAGGTTCTATCTACAAAGTCGAACTCAAACTTGGCTCTATAAGGTTCTATCTGCGTGAGCCAATCAGCACTTTGAATGTACACACAAGGACCAATCAGGATCAGCGTTCTTTGTCATGTCGCCATGATAGCGGAAGTGATTGCATAAAACGCTAAATCTGTGAAGAGAAGACTAAATTTCACACAACGAGATGTTTATTAGAAACTAATAAACATGGACTATTTTTATTTATGACCTTGTCAATGACAGCAGCCCAAATTCCAGGGAATAACGGTCTTTGTGTGTGTTTTGTTGTATCTGATTGCTGAGGAGTTATTTTCAATGAGGCACCACGCTAACATTAGCCAGCAACGCTATTAAGAGGAAAGGTTCGGGTTTTGTAGTCTATTTGCTTTATTCCAGCCATGTCATTGTCATACGAGGGAAAGTTATGTATATATTAGGTTATGTTTTAACCTTGATCCATCCTGTGTACTTGTAATGAGCTGTAGCCTATGTACTATGTAGCTATACAGCTATACGCCATGGCACACTGGATTAAAGTTAAATTAAAGTTAAAGTTGACATTGTTGGTAAAAACTAAGTTGTTGCATAGTTGAAGTAATTTAAATATTTTAAATGTGAAATATTTAATTATACATAGTCAGTGAAACATTTTTCAATGTTTATTAAACTTTGTTAAACACCTTTGCTGAAGCATTATCTGTTATCTTTTTTGAGTCTTAAAATGCCTTAAATTTTACAATATTAAGCCTTAAAGGTCAAATAGTCAATCATTTAATTGATGGGGTCTTAATTACAACAATAAACGTTAGCATGTTAATTCAGCCATACTGATGTCTGGGTAGAAAGCCATTGTACCTGTACACTTTCTGTGGAATAAAGTACTGCTCAGATGTATTACAGTAGCTGCTTTCTGTCTAAACAAAAGGAAACTTAAACTTAAAAGGTTCCTGCAATAATGTGTTAAATTACCCACCATATTCCTACTTAAATTTAACATCTGCACTGGACAAAATATTTAGCACTGCCTTTTATGCTTAACTTGAACAAGAAAAAAATATTCATTTAAAATATGAAATAAATGTCATAAAAACCATTAAATTTAACTTTCTCATGCATGTCAACACATTGTTACAACACTAATTTTGTGTTTTATCTTGTTGACTTAATTACACATATTTAACAGCTATTTTAAAATTTAACTTTAACAAAATAGTATATCCTTATATAAATGTTACAGTTTTAGCGTTTTTTTATTTTTTTTTATTTGGATATCTTATGATGAAAAGACTTTTCCTTTACTTATAAACTGAAGAAACCTTTGTCTTATTTCCTTTGTTCTCACTCCATAAACAATTGGGTTAAAACAACTTGGAAAAAGTAAGTACATTGTGCTCAAAAATACACGACTATTCGTAGAAAAATTATTTCTTATTCTGTATGACATAAATGCTATCAGGGCAAAAATTAAACTACTTGCCATTACAATGATGTGAGTAATGCAGGTGTTTATGGTCTTCATGTGGGCATTACCAGATTTAAACAAAGAGGCGAAAATCACAAAATAAGAAACAAAAACGAGAATAAAATCTGCAGTTGGTATAAGGAAAACAGTCAAAAGTCCTACCATGTTATTAATAGATATATCTCCACATGCTAACTGAACGAATGCCATGTGCTCACAAAAACAATGATCGATCACATTTGTTAAACAAAATGAAAGTTTTCCAGCCAGAGAGACCATGGTGATATTCAGGAGTCCATTTCTGATTAATGGGACGATAAGAAACTTTAGAAAGTTAGTGATTTCCATGTATTTATGATAATAAAGTGGTTTGAATATTGCAAAGTAACGGTCCAGTGCCATCCACAAAATCAAGGTAGATTGAAATGAGCCAACATAATAAATACAAAACATTTGTACCAAGCAACCAGTTAGAGATATCCCACTCCAATTAAATAAAAAGCTAAGAAGCATGTTAGGTACAAAAAATATAGGCAAGATCAAGTCTACAACAGCCATTAAACCTATTAGTACATACATAGGAGAATGCAGAGACTTTTGAGATATAATTAAACATATGAGACTAGAATTTGCTGTGATAGACAATAAAAACATCAGAAAGTAAGGAATAAATAAAAAAGGTCTCCATTCTTCAAGGCTGTAGAAACCAATCAGTTTGAAGTCTATGAATGAAATATTTCCTGCAGAAAGATTCTTCATGCCGATCAGTCCCTTTACAAACAGCGTTCTGTTCAAAGAAATAAGTTTCAAAGCCTGAAGACTAAAGCTACATTTGAAACTTTTATAAGTTATATGTTCAAAAAATTACTCAAAGAAAATACACCTAGACCACATAACTGAACAAAACAATATATGGTGCTATTTTTAATCTATATAGGCCTTTCATTCATTAACCTGTGGTCTTCCAAATATGTTGATCAATAGAAATCTATACCGCTTCCTCATATCATAGTGGTTTGTCTTACATTTCAGAGTGAAATGAAAGCTTGACACAAAACATGTTCTCTAAATACATCATGCTGTGTTCCCATGAGTCAACTATTCCCATAGAATGTTTCCATAGAGTAGTGATTGTCAAACACCATTTTCCCCCCTGAAAATACAATGGTCTTCATAAATGTGAAGTAAACTGTATTAAAAAACCCTAGATATTTAGATAAGGCCTAAATCATTTTCATTGCTTAATTTATTTGCTTCAATTTTAAATATTTTATTAAATTATTTGAGAATAAAAATATACTAAATCATTTAAAGAAGTTAATTAATACTGCTAAGTAAATAGTACAGTACTTTATAACAGCAGCATATACTTTCCAACATTTTTTAATTAAATAAATTTTGTTTTAAAATTGTCAAGTAATAAATTGTTTATAAAATTTGTATTTTATAAAAATGTTAATAAAATAATGTGTATATTATTATTTAGTTAACACTGATTAGTGCTGCTATCTATCAGTATGCATTTACTTTGCAATAATGAACAGATTTATTTTTACGTATCAGAATATTTTGTCCCATCCATTGCTATCATTGTCAATTACTCTGGGGTCGACAAACGCACCAGCATGTTATGGTAGATATAGATCAATAATACAAGTAATACATCATTAGAAACTTTTTTGTCAAGTCAAGTCACCTTTATTTATATAGCACTTTTAACAATGTTGTGTCAAAGCAGCTTTACAGTGATAGAGAGAACATAATTTTAACTGTATAGCAGCTCTAGACGGAAATTGTGTTATCGTCCAGCTCAGTTCAGTTCGCATACAATGGTGTCAATGCAAGAAGATCAAAAACATTGTTGAATATCAAGTGTCCCCAACTAAGCAAGCCAGAGGCGACAGTGGCAAGGAACCCAAACTCCTTTAGGTGACCAAAAACAAAACAAAACAAAAACATTGGGAGAAACCAGGCTCAGTCAGGGGGCCAGTTCTCCTCTGGTCAACAAACGAACAGTGCATGATTATGATTCAGGCAGCATGTAAGGTCAGAAGTCAGATTGGGATTGAAACAGTCAAAATATTTAATCCAGTTCCATCTGGTTGAAGATCGGATTCACCACGCTGGTATGGAAACGGGTTTGTTGAGGATCTGTGCCACTGAAGGACGTGAAGGACTATAATGCGTTAAGAGCTCGCTCAAGTACTGGGGAGCTAAACCATTTAGTGCTTTGTAAGTAATTAGCAAGATTTTAAAATGTATACGATGTATAATAGGGAGCCAATGCGGTGTTGACAGAACCGGGCTAATATGATCATACTTCCTGGTTCTAGTAACTCTAGCTGCTGTGTTTTGCACCAGCTGGAGTTTGTTTATTAGGTGCGCAGGGCAACCACCCAGTAGAGCATTACAGTAATCTAGCCTTGAGGTCATGAACGCATGAACTAACTGTTCTGCATTTGTCATTGAGAGCATATGTCATAGTTTAGATATATTTTTTATATAAAAATATACAGTTTTTTCTAGTAGGAAATTAATAGTCATCCAATATATATTTCCATATATATATATTCGATAATATATATATATGTGACTCATTTTTCGATAGTCTCTTGTCTTGCTTTGTTCCCTGTATCTGATGTTGGTGAGTTTCATGATTCCTAGTCAGGTTAAGTCAAGTCAAGTGTGTGTTTATTTTGAATTTGGTTATGTTTGTGTAGCAGAACCAGGTAAGTGGTGATTGATGCTTGCGATTGCTTATCAGCTAAAGGGTGCTGTCTATTTGAATGCTGGTCGGCTGTAGCCTGAGATGCATCACGTCCGGCTTTCCCCCTTTTGTGTTGTTGATGGTAGCTGTAGGTAGGTGCTGTTAGCATGTAGCAGTTTGTTCAAAATAATTTTTTTTGTGTGTGTGGCATTAATGATTTGCCTATGTTGAATTCTTACGCGTCTTTTTGCCATTGCTTCTCGGCTCCTTCGGTGTGCGCCTATTAGTGGATTGGATGACTGCTTACCTCTCGGGTATGTGGATTGAAGCAGTTTTTACTGAGCAGGTGATTTAGATTTGCTTGGGATATAGCGATTGGTTAATGTTTTAAGTAATGTGCGGTTCCCTGTATCCCAGTTAATCAGTGGTTTATATGAACACTGTGCGCCTTTGCCTTTAAAGGGATTATATAGCTGGGGCGATATCCTGTTTTCTGTATTGTATGCAATATAATTATGCAATTATGACTGGGGGATGTATAACCGTTAGTAATACATCACTTCTCTGTTTGCATTCAGCGCAGGATTCTCCCTCTCATTACTTGTGACCATTGTCTGCTGCCGTGTTGCCATTTTCACAGCATTGTGTTTACTTTCTGCATTGATACAGGAATGTCAACATTGTTCAAATATTTAAGGGGGATTGTTGCTGTCTGCTTTCATTGCTTTATGGTTTCATTTTGATTTATCTGTATTGTAGGAGGTGAGACACATTACTTAAATTGTCGAAGAACAAGCTACATGGTTGCTCTGTATGAGCCCTGTCTTGCCTCCTTTTATGTATTAAGTTTATTTTTCTTCTGTTTTGGGAGTGTATTTTAATGGGGCATTTTTTCTTCTATTAATTACTTGTATTTTGAATGTCTATATTATGTGAATTCATTTCATGTTATTTTATTTTGTGTCTTTTTTGTGACATTTTGTGATTGCCCATCACTGTTATCTGCTTTGTTGATTGTGAGCTGTATGAACCCAACTATCTAAATCATTTAAGTTTTGATCGTCTATTTACTTATTTGTGATTTATTTCAGGAGCTGGGGTCCCACGCGTGGAAGGATCTCTCGTCTCCCTGTGGTGGTGGTAGTGCTTTTTTGTCTTGTGCCGTGTGACACTGGAGTTTTTGGTTGTGTGATCTAAGTGCACGGTGGTGTGTATGGAAGTGTGCTTTTGGATAAATCATTTTGGTGATAACTCCTTCTGTGGGGAGCCTCAGCCCTGTGGGTTGGTATAGTTTGTTTATTGTGTTTGTATTTTTGTGAGTTATGTAAACTTTCCTAGGCCACCACTAGCTGGAGTGGGCACCAATGAGCACTTCAACACTGCATTTTAGCAAGAATTTATGAGTTAAATTACATTTAAGAATCTAAGCACAAGCATAAAATAGAGTAGAATTTTTGAAATGTTATCAGAAAGATATTATTAGAAATACAAAAATGTAGTGTTTAAAAAAATTATACTTAAAAAAAATGAATGACAGATGACATCAGGAAAATAACACATTAGGCAATTGTTTTGGATAATGATTGCAATGGCCAGTGCTTTGCTAGAAAGCAGTTTCTTGTTTATATTATTAATATTATTAATAATAATAATAATAATAATAAAACATAAGCGTTAAGTGAAATAATAAAGCAGCAATGAAAAACGATATGCAAGTTCATGTTATTTCTTCTCCAATTACCTCAATACATTGTTGTCTCCCTCTCCTGGTAGCAGCCTGTACTGTTGGAGAAGTAAATTAAATATATATATATATATGAAGCTTAATTTATACCTCATATTTATGATTACAGATAACTCCACAGACAATTCTAATCTCTTTGGTAGACCCTCTATTACTGAAAATGATTATATGGCTGAATACCTGATTTTACAATATTCTGGTTGTGGGGATTCTGGTGGAGTTTTGTCTGCTCCATAGAAATTGGTTTCTTAGAGGTGTGTATATATCAGTAAGCACAAATAGAAAATATACAGGCAATTGGTTGAATTTCTCTTACAAGGAGAGTAGTATACATGGAGTAAAAGGATGTTCTTCTATTTTGTAGGTTTTTTTGAGCAGGCACGGGAAAAATTGTAGCTTCTTGGAGAAATAGGAGAATGCTGTGTATTTCTTTTTTTTTTTTGCTTTATTAAGTCCTCCATTTCTGTATACAAAAATTGTGCACAAGGATCTCATTCTTCTAAATTACCATCAGTGTTTACAGTACGTCCATTATTAACTACATATTTTCAGCCTCATATTTTCAAATAGGGTCTACATAATAGCTGTTTTAAACTATAGCTTTAACAAAACAACAAATCCTTATTTAAATGTTACAGTATCAGCATATTATATTGTTGACCTTTTTTTTTTTTTGATTTCTTTACAATGAACAGATATATATTTTTCATATATACAGATTATACTTTTCTAATAAACTGAAGAAACTTTTCTCTTATTTCTTTTGTTCTCACTCCATAAACAATTGGGTTAAAACAACTTGGAAAAAGTAAGTACATTGTGCTCACAAATACACCACTACTGGTAGAAAAATTATTTCTTATTCTGTATGACAAGAATGCAATCAGGGCAAAAATCAAACTACTTGTCATAACAATGATGTGAGTAATACAGGTGTTTATGGCCTTCATTTGGGCATTACCAGATTTAAACACAGAGGAAAAAATCACAACATAGGAAGCAGTAATGAGAATACAATCTGCAGTTGGTATAAGGAAAGCAGTCAAAAGTCCAACCAAGTTATTAATAGATATATCACCACATGCTAACTGAACGAATGCCATGTGCTCACAAAAACAGTGATCGATCACATTTCTTAAACAAAATGACAGTTTTCCAGCCAGAGAGACCATAGTGATATTCAGGAGTCCATTTCTGATTAATGGGACAACAACAAACTTTAGAAAGTTTGGAATTTCCATGTATTTGTGATAGTTAAGAGGTTTGCATATTGCAAAGTAACGGTTCACTGCCATCCACAAAAGCAAAGTGGACTGAAATGCTCCAACATAATGAATGCAACACATTTGTATTAAACAACCAACTAGAGATATCCCACTCCAATTAAACAAAAAGCTAAGAAGCATGTTGGGTACAAAAAATATAGGCAAGATCAAGTCTACAACAGCCATTTATTAGCCATCCAACCTATTAGTACATACATAGGAGAATGCAGAGACTTTTGAGATATAGTTAAATATATGAGAATAGTATTTGCTGTGATAGACAATAAAAACATCAGAAAGAAAGGAATAAATAAAAAGGGCCTCCATTCTCCTAGGCTATAAAAACCATTTAATATGAAATCTTTGAATGAAATATTTGGTTCAGAAAGATTCTTCATGCTGTTCAATCGCTTTACAAACAGGGTTCTGATAAAAAAAGGATTAAAGCCTAAAGATAACATTTTCCATGTATGTCCAGTAGGCTATGCTACAGTTGAGAGTGATAAATAAAAAATTACTAGTATTGCACACAATTATGTGATTCTGTGATTTCACTTTCACTATGTGAATAAAAATGCCAAGGGAATGTGCTTTTCATCTATTATCATTGTGAAAGGATTAGAATACAACTACGTTTTACCTTATTTGTGAGGCCTCTTTGTTATACTGTTTTGCTGTGAAGAGAAAAAAAATCAAAATTAATTTTTGAACCGTGTTGGTCATGTTGGTCAAGGTTGGATGGTTAGCATGGGCCATTCTAGTGGATGTCACCATATGAGCCCTTTTTGTAGTTGGCAACTAAAAAGTTGCATTCTGACAATATACTTTTCGCAAGTGACATATAAACAAATATTCCATATTTCAAATATTGTATTATATTACAGTAGATTTTACAAGATTTTTTTTATGGTGTAGACATGACGTAAAATATGATGAAAAATGTGCCCCTAGAATTTTCAGTGATGAAAAAGAGTTTCAATATTCATATAAAAGGCATTATTTTAAATAATACAAAATGATTTGTTGTTTTGCACATATTGTACAAAAAAAAAAAAAAAAATCATTCGTCTCCTTCATACTAAATCGTTCATACTAAATTCTTGTCACTGGTGTTATCAATTAAACAACTTGTGGAAAAAGTTGTGGAAAGGCAACATTTCAAAATTAAAATTTAAAATTTGATCAGGCTCTTTAAATGTGCATATGGTGATTTTCTATCTATCCATCCATTTTCCAAACTGTTTGTCCTATGTAGGGATGTTGGAGCCTATCCCAGTGTCTCTGGCCTTTGACAGGGAAACACCATGGGTGAATAGCCAATAAACTTTTTTTTCTCCTTTCATTTTTTACAATTATTATAATTTTTTAATGTATTATAATTATTATTATAAGGTCTGACTGACATTTAAGAGTCATGGTGATCTTTCTAAGAGTTCCCTAACTACTGTCATAAGGGGGCAAAGTTACACAAAGTTTAATTCATCACTCATTACTGGACTTTGATTAGCTAGACCTATCTCAAGGGTCCTCTATGTTTTTGTTGCTATAACAAGGGTCAAACTTACAACTTGGCAGTAAACACACTAAGTAGCACTCAAGGGGAGGCTTAAGATTAGATTGAACCATGAGGTACAGCTGACATCACCAAGGGTCCAATTATCTTATTTTTGTGTTAATTAGACTCTGACCACTTATCACAAGAGATATCATACCTGTGTACTGAAAAAAGGAAAACACCAGGTTTATATTGCATCAGTGGTCAGCTGCTGATTGTTTACTTTTAACTTGATCCATTTTATTTAAAAACACATCAGGTTTAAAAACAATGTTGATTACAACATTGACAATCATTTTAAGTCTCTAGTTCACCAAAAAATAAACAACATACATAATATAACAGTTTGGTTCGTTTTTAAAAGTAGTATAATACATTCAATGCATGACAAGAGTGTGTTAGTACACATCTTCCTCCAATGTGTTACCAAGCTTCATCATGGCAAGCTTGAAAACCACCATTGTCTCAACAGTGAGAATCTTTGAGTTGCAGTATGCTGATGACTGCTTGTGGCTCACTCCCCAGAAGACCAGCAAACCATCCTTGCTGCTGCTGTGAAGACCTACAGCAGACTCTGCCTGTCAGTCAACTCTTCTAAGATGGAGGTGATATAGCATGCCAATGGAGGTCCAGCCCCCCACCCACCCATTACATCTGCTTTAATCATAAAAACTAGGCAGCATCCTATCAGAGGACTGCGATTTCAATCACAACCTGATAAAACAAATCTTTGCAACCTTTGGCAATCTCAGACGAAAGGTCTTTCAAAACAAGCACCTTCAACTGCACACCAAAGTTACTATCATTAAAGCTATTTGCAGTAGTAAGTTTGACTCTCCTAATCAGCTCTGAAGACTAGGCCACATCCAGACACCACTTAATGTGACTGCAGTGCTTCCAAATAAGATGCCTGAAGCGAATTCTGTGGATCACATGGTGTGACAGTGTACTTGCTAGGACAAACTGCAAGAGCACGGAGCCCACAATCACTTAATACTAACTGTGCTGGGTCGAGCATGTTACCAAGGTGCCTCAAGATCACCTACCATGACAAGTTCTATATGGACAACTTCATGTGGGTCACTGGTCTTCAGGGGGTCAGAAGAAGCGGTATTAAGACCAGCTAAAAACATAACCGTTCCACATGGCGACAGCTCTTTCATGCAGGAATAGAGCAGCTAAAATAGGAGAGGAACATAATGTATCAGCTAAAAAGACTGAGGGGACATACAGCTATGCCTGCCCTCACCCACACTGACTTTACATGTGCAACATGAAAATTTGTGGATCAAGGATTGGACTCTATAGCTATCAGAGAACACAGTTAATGAGGAGGAATGTCATAATTGGATACAATGGACTACCATTGCATTGCTCGCTTCTTTAACCTTGAGCGGTGTCTCAGTCCTGATGATTGGCTGATCTTAGCACATTTAGGGGTGGCAGAAATTAATTTGCTCAGAAACAACGGGTTCAAGAGTTCTCTGATCCCCAGTTAGAGTGTCTCCATCCTCGACATCAAGATTGATTTGTGTATTATGAGGGTATGGCTCGTGGTTGTACGCCTTAAGATCATTCAGCATATCCTATATTAGTTTCTATGTCTTGTCTTGAATATGCCCCAGATGAGATAATTCAACCATAGGTCGGTTTTGTACTGAAGGTACACCACTTAGTTTTGTAGGCCTTCTGTCCTCATCCTTTTCAGTCTAAAAGAATGAACATCTTTACAATTTGCGGCCGCCATTGCAGTTAGGCGGGATCGAGTGCGGGGGTTGTCGGCAAAGCACGGCAGGATTTGTACAGGAACATTTATTGTTTATTTCCTTTTGCTAGCTCTGGTACTGCTATTTCATTTAGTTATCTAATTCTGAGGAATTATAAGCTTTTAATTTGAGTAGTACAGTTTGGTGGCTGAGACTGAGCATGTTGGACCTCCTCTTGCTATAAAGCTAAACAAAAGTTAGGCCTCAGTTCACCTTAGCTCCAGCTAGACAGTGAAGCCAAGTGTGTCAGCCCTCTGTGGGCCACTGTGGTGAGCTTCTTTTAGCCTTGAGTATGGTTTGGCCTCACCTCGATCTGAGGATTGTTCGGTTGAGGCCTCTGCATGCTTGGGCTCTATCTAGACAGTGTCATTAAGTGTGTCGGCCCTCTTTGGACCACTGTGATGAGCTGTCTTTAATATTGAGTATAGTTTGGCCACATTTCGATCTGAGGATTGTTCTGTTTGGCCTCTGCTCATCGGAGCCCCCCCACATTGAAAGACTTTTAGGTTGAGTGTCATTTGGCCTCATCCCGATCTGAGGATTGTTTGATTGAGGCCTCCACTCTGTTGGGCTCTATATAGACAGTGTCACTAAGTGTGTCGGCCCTGTGGTGAGCTATCTTTTAGATTAAGTGTAGTTTGGCCTCAGCCATTGCGCTGAGGATCGTTCTGCCTAGGCCTTCGCTCATCTGAGTTCGGGCCTGGCGACGCCCATGTGGTACTGAGTAGAGCTGTAGTCAAGTCCACCTTTGTCGAGTCCAAGACAAGTCCAAGTCCAGGACTAGTCGAGAACGAGTAAAGACTGAGTCCAAAGAGGTTTGAGTCCAAGTCAAGACCCGAGTCCAAATGAGACAGTCAAGACAGAGACAGAAAAAAAAGAATCCTCTTCAAGACCACATTCATAACTATTGATAATTTATGTGATGCGAGAGACTGCATATCTTTTATTCTAAGATAATCATTTTGCATTATTATTTGTAATGATTAAAAAGTATGTGCAGAATAGCAACACTGTAGGATCAAATTAGGCCATTTTATTTACTTTAGGTATAGCAATTTCACAAAGCTGAAGTGCAACTTCACATTTTCAGTCTTTTTTATTATAGTGTAACAATCACATTTTGGGCTACCAATGGAAAATTAAAAAAAATAAAATAACAAGCAACACAGGTGTCACAAAAATATTGACATGTTCCCATTCTTGAACTTATTACTTGTCCTAAAGAATCCACAGTAGGCCTACAAAGTAACTAAAATAATAAACCAGTGGGTTTTTTTTGCAGGTAAATAAACTAATAATTAGGTGTGCATATTAGCTGCCTGGTTGTTTTTAAATTAACTACAGCTGTGGTTCCCAAACATTTTACAGTTGTGTACCCCCTTAGGCATTTGACAATATTTTCCCCCTTAAACTGATTTAAAGTGTTTTTTTTCCCCCTTTATAAATCCCTTTATAAAATAAATAATGTTTTAAATTAAAAATGTCCAATAGAGAAATAAGCAATGATGTTAAAACGAGTGATACTTTTACAGTTTTTGCCTATTGCTTGAATACTTTTTGCAAAACTTCGGCTCATTGTGTCAAAACTTTACACACAAGCACACAAGACACAACACTGGGAAATAAACCATTCACATCTATGCTGAATTGAAACTCTGCTATCAAAACCTAACAATCCTTTGCCAAAATGTCACTCTGATGACAAAATGATACACACTTGCATCATATGAAAACACTTTCAGATTAGCAGCAACACACTAGTGTACTTTATATAAAACACTGCAGTTTTTAATTTTCACTGTTTTTATTCAGTTCATCAGTTAGCATTATGTGAAGCTCAATGCAACACTTACAGTTTTTGTTCTGTTTTTTTTCTAACAAAGGTTTTCACAACAACCAAAAATGAAAGTACTGAAAGGTTACAAATGACATCAATACTGCACATGACAGTACTACACTTTACAGTACAGTACAGTAAATGCAGTAACGCAAAAATAATACAAAAATAAAACAAAATACACTACTGTAAATACAGAAAAACAGGCCAATTGTGTGTGGGTGGGATTACAGATCCTGCCATCTGTTTGGGTCTGGTCACAGGATCTCATCAACGTCACAAGCGATATTTTCTCCTGCTAAGCAATGGGGAAAATAACGCCTTGTGTGCCGAATCCATCCATGGATTGACGTTACCTCAATGTCTCCGCATGCCTCTTCCATTGCCTGTAGAAGAGGCATGCGGGCATGTGGTTGGCGGTCATATACGCACCATCTCCAAGCGGAAAATAATTCTTCGATAGGATTTAGAAATGGCGAGTAAGGGGGCAAGTATACAACTTCAAATTGATCATGGCTGGTGAACCAGTCCTGGACCAGAGCAGCCCGGTGGAAACTAACATTATCCCAGATAACAAGAAACCTGGGCTGCTTTGATCTGTCCTGTACAACTGCATCATGAAGTGCATCGAGAAATGTGAGTATTTGTTGCATATTGTAGGGACCTAGTTTGGTATGATGGTGTAGTAGCCCTCGAAGGCTTATGGCGGCACACATTGTGATGTTTCCCCCACGCTGCCCCAGGACGTGCACAATTGCCCTTTGGCCAATTATATTATGACCCCGTCGTCTACTTTTGCTGAGGTTAAAACCAGCCTCATCAATGTAAATAAATTCATGAGGCTGTGCAGCTCCATCCATGTCCAAGATTTTCTGCAACAAAAAATACATAGCATGGATGGCTGGCATTACTCAAAACACACAACTACAGTACTACACTGTGAACTGCAGTGAACTGCACTCTCCGCGACGAGGAATGTTTTTGACATGAAAAATAAAAACCCGCCCTGTACAGCTATGATCAGTAGTTCGGCTGAGCTTTCGATGTTTTGTTACGGAAAGGCCGACTTTCACTTTCAAATTAATGGCAATTGCTTGAATGGTGGGTTACTCTTACTGAAAAACACTCGACAAAACTGACATTTTGGCATTATTTGTGTGTTATGGTTCATAAGAGCAGAAGAGAACTCGTTCCTTGCGCGCGTGCGATGGGTGTGTGTGTCACATAGGCAGGACATTCACAGACAGCGCGTTCTCTTTTGCCTTGTCGCGCTTGAATGGTTTAAAAGCATTATCATGAATAAGAGCTTAAACATATAACGCAGAAAACGGATACTACGTTAATTGCATTAAGGCCGTGTGTCCACCAAAGCCTATTTTGCAGTGGCTAGCGTACTTTTCCAATTGTTTTCAATGGGAGCGCAGCGTTTTTTTAAACGCCAGGAGTGTAACGAGGCGCTGAGTGTCTTTTTCACGCGCAAGCGCTGAGAGCTTGGCGTTTTTACTGGTCACAAAATGGATGAGAAATTAATATTGCTGGTCTCCAAACATACATAGCAAGTATTCCACATCGTGTCGACATTTTTAGTCTGAAAGAAATTACCTGCAAAATCAGTTATAAGTAACAGTTCCTCGGATATTCTGTATCATAGCAACAAAGTGTCTCAACTGAAAAAAACCGCTGCGCAGCTGAAGCACTCACAGATAGGCGTTTTCAGCTGGCTAAAAACGCTTTGGTGGACACACGGCCTTAATGCAAATATTTTTAACATGTTAAAGTGGAAAAAAAAAAAAAATTAACCTCGGTGGGCCAGTGATGAAACCGGTGTTGCGACTGAACACCGGTAACACCAAATACCGTAGCAAGCCTATCATGAATTGAACATTAAAATTCACATTTAGTTTTCTCATTTAAACTAGGTTTAGAAATGTGTGCACATGCAACAGACATTGAGGCAGAAAGTCATACCATCTTGCTGATTGTCGGCTTTCTCCAGCAAGTGTTGTATGTCATTTTTCTTCTCCAACGATGCTATTTCCTTGAGCTCTGGAATTATGCTCCCTTCCCATTTCCGGATAAAAAAGTCTTCTTTGCCATCTGTGAGTTTGGAAAATTCTATGTCCATCTTCAATGAAAAAAACAGAAACAAAGAAATATTAATATTACAGTTATGAAATATAAGTTTGTGTAAAGTTCTCTCTTAGTTGAGCATGTCTATTACCAAAGTGGGCATGTCAAGAAATCTGGGATATTCCTTGAAGATTTCAGCAACAGTTGGGGATTTTGTTGTAATCCATCTCCTTCGGTAACTGAAGGTTTGTTCAATTGCAGTCTTTATTGATGATGAATTCTCTGGTGACAGTCGCATCCTTTTTATCAGGGTCAACCACTCACTTGGCACAGTTTCATCTTGACTCGGCAAAGAAGGTTGCAGTGTACAATGATGACGTTTCAAACTGTACATCCGCTGGTTCTGCTGAAGCTTCCGTCTGATGTTCCGCAGTCTCATTTCTATAAAGCCACTGTGTGATGGCCCATCAAAAAAATGCTCCTGACATGAGTAATGCAAAAATAGCATTAAGTTGGAGTCAAATATACTTGAACAGTTTATATTCACATTGCTAAGTAATTTATTTTATAATGTAAAAACATCCTTACATGTCCCTCATTTTCACCAAAGGGCACTTGAATCCTTAACGAGGGGAACAATGACACAGTCTCCTTTGCTAGTGCCAGCTTTTCTGTACCAGATGGATAGCTGAAGGAAAAACAAACAAACAAACAAACAAACAAAAACAATAAAAGTTGCAGAAATGGCTCTAACACAAACATTGACAAACATAATAATATATGACACTATACACACTACCAGTCAAAAGTTTGGACACAGTAAGATTTTTAATGTTTTTAAAGTAAGTTTTGTCTGCTCACCAAGGCTGCATTTATTTAATTAAAAATAGAGTAAAAACAGTAATATTGTGAAATATTATTACAATTTAAAATAACTGTTTTCTGTTTGAATATATTTTATAAAGTAATTTATTCCTGTGATCAAAGCTGAATTTTCAGCATCATTACTCCAGTCTTCAGTGTCACATGATCCTTCAGAAATCATTCTAATATGATGATCTCCTGCTCAAGAAACATTTATTGTGTACAATTGTACAAAATATTTGTGTACAATATTTTTTTTTGTCAGGATTCTTTGATGAATAGAAAGTTCAAAAGAACAGCATTTATTTGAAATATAATCTTTTGTAACATTATAAATGTCTTTACTGTCACTTTTGATCGATTTAATGCATCCTTGCTGAATAAAAGTATTAATTTCTTTTCAAAAAAATAAAAATAAAAATTCTTACTGACCCCAAACTTTTGAACGGTAGTGTATAATGTTACAAAAGCTTTGTATTTCAGATAAATGCTGTTCTTTTGAACTTTCAATTCATCAAGGAATCCTGAAAAAAAAGTACACAACTGTTTTCAACATTGATAATAATCATAAATGTTTCTTGAGCAGCAGATCATCATATTAGAATGATTTCTGAAGGATCATGTGACACTGAAGACTGGAGTAATGATGCTGAAAATTCAGCTTTGATCACAGGAATAAATTACTTTATAAAATATATTCAAAAGGAAAACAGTTATTTTAAATTGTAATACTATTTCACAATATTACTGTTTTTACTGTATTTTTAATTAAACAAATGCAGCCTTGGTGAGCAGATGAAACTTCTTTTAAAAACATTAAAAATCTTACCGTTTCCAAACTTTTGACTGGTGGTGTATATATATAAAACACTGGTACTTTAGACTGTTAAAGTTATTTATTGAATTAGCCTTATTTACTGTTCTATTTATAACTATATATTTTTCTATATACTACTATATTTTATTAAATGTTAAATTTAAATTACATTGTATTTAAATAAATTAAATTAAATTAAATTTGCAAACAAATACACCTTACATCTCATAAACAACCACATATACTCACAATCCATGTTTCTCAACGAGGTCACTGACAGCAACTTTAACAAGAAACTTTCTTGAGGAAATAGACAGTGTCTTTGTCTCTTTGTGTTCTCTCAGGATTGTAGGGGCTTTTTCTTCAAGCAGTGTTAGCAATCTAGTTGTGGTGCCAGTCCGAGTTACATCTGTTGAATGACACTAAGAAATGACAAAAACATTTTATTTATTTAAATGTTTACTTTGACCACTAGTAATATAAAGAGTAAAATACATTAATGGTTTAGCTGTAATGGTTGAACACTTCCTTCTAATAAATCCTGGGTGTTGCTTTGCAATATAATGTATTTGAAATTTGTCAAGCTCCCACACTCCTGCATTCACATCAGTGTCAATGAATTCTTGAAAATCTGTGTCAAATCTCAGTATTCGATCAAGAGATACTAGCTCAGTTTTGGCTGAGGCTATCAGTTCTCCGACACTTCCAACTGTGAATAGTTTTCTCCATATTTCCTTTCCGTCTATGAAGACAGTTGCAAGCACTCTGTGTAAAATTGTTAGAGTAACTGTAATTTGTTCCTCGACATCCATCATCTAAATAAAAGAAAAAAAATTATCCATATATACACCGCACAATGAGAAAAATAACAGTGTATAACAATAAAAATGTACATTTTAAATAGTCAGTGCCTCGTCAGGTAACGTAGCACAAAATGGCGCGCAAGGTTGATTACGTTATGTTTGCGTTGTTGAATATGAAACATTCCATAGTAACTGTACAGGGACGGTAAGGTTAATGAGTTCATACTAAACGTTCAATACAAATATGTCTTTCGCTTTATGTATTACAGTTTTTCTCGATTGCTTAAACACTATAACCAGGCTTTTGAACTAAAATTTCAAAACCATAACGCCATTTATCAAAAAGCACACCCATTTCCCTAAACTATAAACACTATTCCCCTGTTTTGACTCATGAATCAGATTTGTTGAACTGTCACTGCAAAACTCTACACACAAATCCCTTCATTTCTCATTGCCTACACCATGTTGTCATTTAGAAAGCACTAGCATTCAATATTGTTCACTCAAGTCAGCATAGCTTGAGCTCAGTTAGCACACAGTTACCCACGTGAAAACACTAAGAGTCAAAATTTATCACACACCAATCAGAACCTTCAATAGAGAGATAAAAGAGCCTGAGTCAGTTCATTCAGTTTTGGAACAATGATCCAGAGAGACCTGATTGAAAAGGTCAAGGACACCAGAGAGGAGGAGGAGGATGAGCAAGAGGAGTGGAGGAAGAGGTGACGGAAGAGGAAGAGGAGGAGGATGAGGATAAGACGGAAGAGGAAGAGGAGGAGGATGAGGATAAGGCGCAAGGAGACAAGGAGTCTCAGATGAAATTCGTGCCACTAGTTGACCATTTCCTTGTCCATGGTATGACTATGAGGGAGTCTGGGCAATGAGTTCAGCCAAACTTAAGTTCCTTCACCATCACCTCGATCATAAGAACCTTCAGGGAGGAAAACAGGTAGGTGTACCTCAGTGTATCTACTGTAACTTTTGAGTGTAACAACACTTGCATCAAAGTGCCTTACATACAGATAGAGTTTCTGTCTGCTTCCATTTTGTAAAAAGGATGTTACAGTAATCAATAAAAAAAGTTACAGTAATCAGTACTTCTGTTTTTGTAGGATACAGAGACGATGGAATGGAAGAAGTCTGACTAGACTTTTCAGTTGATGTGTTCCAGGGGTGGATCAGGCATGCTAGAGGATTTTCCCCCCACCTGGATAGGACCAGTGTAGCCTGTGATATTGACAAGATACTCTGGCCTGTCCCAGACCAAAGATGTGATGCTGGGGCAGAATATTTTTTGTTGTTGTTTGGTGTATTTGTACTGTACAGTACATTAAGGAATAAAAAAATGTGCAAATGTATATACATGTGTTCATCATGTGAAAAGTTCCGTGAGGGGAAGAACCACAAGCAACATAACTTATTACTGGTTTTTGGTTTTGGTTTTTGTAGTATTGTTTTGAATTTATCTCACCAGTGTGTAAGACTATGTTGAAGTGTGTGTGTTTTTGAGGGCTTGTGTGTGCTGTCTGAGGCCAAAGTTTGGTTTTTCAGCAAGAGTGAATGGTTTTGAGTGTAGAGATTCATTTTGACCTGAAAATAGGTTGTTTGGGGAATTGGATGAGTCGTTATGGATTTGTGTTTACTGTTTTGAGAATATGAGGCATAGTTTCAAGAAATGTGTTTAAGCAATCGAGAAAAACTGTATTAACAATTCTGCCAACACATCTTTACCAAAAACGCGCCAAATGCGCTAGCTAGCGGGCCTATAGACGACATTTGGTTAACAGGCCAGCCGTGTATTTGAATTGGGGTACGAAACATGGAGACAACATAATAAAAAATACAACAACAACAACTTCTTGGACAACTAACACAAAACAATCTTAAGCAAGGGGGTGGAAAAATTACTGTTACAGAAGTATTTTAATTATTTTCACTCACCTGAGGCAGAAAGCCACATTATCTGACATGGCTGACGGAGCGACAGTTGAAAAAGAACGTCACTGCACAGGCGCGCCGTGTGAGCAGAAGCTCACAGCATGCCGAAATCCAGTATTTTCACCCCGCGCGCCCAAATGCTTATTTTATATTGGCAACATGATAAACTATGTAAATACAATAGATATCGATATAAGCAAAAAATATATATAAATTTTATTTCTATATGTACTGCTTAAATGTGTTTAACACAATCAGTTAAGCACAATATTTACACACAATGTGTCTGTAGTAACACAAAATGTGTTACGAATTGTTTAACGCATATTTTGTGTAAATTTTTAACACATCATTTTTAAGAGTGTACATGTGATACAGTAATGTGATACGGTACAGTACTGTACATACTGTAGAAACAGTCTGGAGTGGAAAGTTGAAGACATACCTGTTTTCCAGTCTGAATGTCCTTATGATGGATGCAACTGTGAACCGGCTTAGACGTGGGTGGACTCTCTGCCCAGCTTCCCTCATTGTCAGGCCATGATTTCACATGATCCACCAACGTTGCTCTAACATCATCTGAAATATTGTTCCGTGCATAGCCTCTTCGACCATGTCCTACTCCTCTCTCTCTTTGTCTTCCTCTTCCCACCCAGTGTGTTTTGTATTTTGAATAGATGTGTTTTCCCAATGGTACCCATGAGATTTCATTTATGAACAAAGTGTCTTATGTATGAAATAATGTGTAGTGTGCAGGAGCAAGTGTGTCGCAGAATTGCAACTGAAGTGCAAAGCAGCGCTTTTGTTTAAGGTATAGTAACAAAAGCTTCAAGTTTTGTTACTTTGGTCTAGGCATGTGTCTATAGTGTTCAAGCAATAGGCAAAAACTGTAAATGTTAAACTAAAACCACCAGTAGGTGGCGGTAAGTCACTGTCTTAATGACTGAGTCATCAAGTCATTTATTCATTCAGTAACAAAGCAAGTGGCTGTATTTTTGAAAGGGAAATTGAATCATTCACTCTCATGGTTTTTTTCACAGCCACAGATTCGTTCACGAAACATTGCTATGAGTCGCAGTTCTGCTGTGGCTTTCGTTGGAACTAGAGATGCACTGATTGCAAATTTCTTGGCCGACTCCAATTCCGATTTTCTTTCTAAGAAATATAATTGACAGCATGAATCTACTTTTCTTCAACGCAAAGTTTTATTTTCATAAAAAACAAAATAAAAGTAAAACTCAGTAATAAAATAAGAACAAATAAAAAAATAGCACAAATAAATGCAATAGAATAGAGAGCTATGAAACTAAGTTTTTCAGGTTAAGTAGGGTTTTTTTTTCAGGTAAGAAATACCACAGAAAATAAAGTAATCAAATGTAAAATAACACATCCAGTGTTTACATTGGTTACCTTAATTTCTGTATTCTTTATTGTAAATATTAAATACAGATTCATTCTTACTATTAAAGTTATAAAACGTATTCAGTCAAGAGCAGAAAGTGTTTTTCTTTGTCTTTTGTTCTTTAAATAACATGAC
This sequence comes from Hypophthalmichthys nobilis, assembly GCA_037950665.1. Taxonomy (NCBI): domain Eukaryota; kingdom Metazoa; phylum Chordata; class Actinopteri; order Cypriniformes; family Xenocyprididae; genus Hypophthalmichthys; species Hypophthalmichthys nobilis. The sequence continues at coordinate 32,416,587 of CM075479.1, read as the reverse complement.
AGACAGCAGCAGGAATATTAGACTGCTGTCTCTTTAAGAGTTTATGAACGGACCCAATACTGTTACACAACATGTGTTCTCTTTCTTAGCTATTTAACGATCCAAAACTGACTGTGTTCATCTGAATAATTGCCAAGACGGGCATTTTGACATAATTTTCTATGTATTTGACCTTTTAAGTGCAGTAAGACACTCTGGTACACATTTTGGTACTTGTGACTCTGACTTCTGTCTCTGTTTGAGACTGAGCGTGGCTTGTTCGCTCCAGTAATATAGATCAGTGGTGCGCGCGCTTTTGGTGTGAGTGCGAAACCTGTGGGAATGTCTAAAATTATGCGCAATACAAGCACTATTTAACCGGAGCGAATGAGACGAATGAGACGAGTGAGAGAGAGGAGGCGCCCGCGTATGGGGTTACGTTTCTGCCACAATTCTGCGCGTGCAAGATGATATTTTGAGCGAGCAAAAGGGCATTTTGCACGTGCGTGAACTGAGTTTTGCAGAGAAATGTTCATCTCGCAAATACAAAAAGTTTTTTGAGCGAACGAAAATCAATTTTGCATTTAAATGAAGTTTATTTGGATGTGCGCGGACGTTCTCTTTCGCGTGTGCAATGTTTCGCTTGCTCTCCTGATACCCATGCTGAGTGCTCTCAATCGCCGACGGCTCGCTTGCTCAACACAACAGAGCGTTATAATGTGCCATAATTCCAGCCAATCAGAGAAGAGGCTGCTAAATTCTGATTGGTTGGCTTGAAAAACAAATACCAGACTGCCTACTTTATCGACAGAGGAAGAGGAAAATACATGGTGGAAGAGATGTTTGTTCAGTGGCTTGAACACTATCAAAGTCCCTTTAAAGGGTTAGTTCACCCAAAAATGAAAATAATGTCATTTATTACTCACCCTCATGCCGTTCCACACCCGTAAGACCTTCGTTAATCTTCGGAACACAAATTAATATATTTTAGTTGAAATCCGATGGCTCAGTGAGGCCTCCATAGCCAGCAATGACATTTCCTCTCTCAAGATCCATTAATGTACTAAAAACATATTTAAATCAGTTCATGTGAGTACAGTGGTCCAATATTAATATTATAAAGCGACGAGAATATTTTTGGTGCGCCAAAAAAACTAAATAACGACTTATATAGTGATGGCCGATTTCAAAACATTGCTTCAGGAAGCTTCGGAGCGTTATGAATCAGCGTATTGAATCATGATTCGGATTGCGTGTCAAACCGCCAAACTGCTGAAATCACGTGACTTTGGCGCTCCAAACCGCTGATTCATTATGCTCCGAAGCTTCCTGAAACAGTGTTTTGAAATCGGCCATCACTATATAAGTCGTTATTTTGTTTTTTTTGGCGCACCAAAAATATTCTCGTCGCTTTATAATATTAATATTGAACCACTGTACTCACATGAACTGATTTAAATATGTTTTTAGTACCTTTATGGATCTTGAGAGAGGAAATGTCATTGCTCCCTATGCAGGCCTCACTGAGCCATTGGATTTCAACAAAAATATCTCAATTTACGTTCTGAAGATGAATGAAGGTCTTACGGGTGTGGAACAGCATGAGGGTGAGTAATTAATGACATAATTTTCATTTTTGGGTGAACTAACCCTTTAAGACTATATAAAGTCTTTGACACTATTTATTTTCAAGTTTAAATGTCTACCACTCAATGTAGCTTATTTTTTTATCAAAATCATATCATATTATTACATAATGGCATGTCCCAGTGTTTCCTACACCTCAGTTAACTGGTAAGTTAGTTCTAACTTCTTACTGAACTGCAGGTTATGTAATTAGTGGAATTTAAATGTGACTGAGCTGGAGTCTCTAAAGTTACATGTTTTCAGAAATGAAGATGGACAGACTTTTCCCCTTTTAAAGAATTAGTCCACTTTCAAATAAAAATTTCCTGATAATTTACTCACCTCCATGTCATCCAAGATGTCCATGTCCTTCTTTCTTCAGTCGAAAAGAAATTAAGGTTTTTGATGAAAACATTCCAGGATTATTCTCCTTATAGTGGACTTCAATGGCCTCCAAACAGTTGAAGGTCAAAATTATAGTTTCAGTGCAGCTTCAAAGGGCTTTAAACAATATCAGACGAGGAATAAGGGTCTTATCTAGCGAAACGATCGGTCATTTTCGAAAAAAATGTAAATGTATATGCTTTATATAAACAAATGATCACCTTCCAAGTGCTTCCGCCAAAACCGTACTTAGGACATACAACGTCAGCTTTTTGAAGAATACGGAAGTACGGTTTTGGCGGAAGCACTTGGAAGGCGATCATTTGTTTATTATAGATACTGGTATCATAAAATACACTTACTCGTAGGTTTAAAATTTTACATATGGCACATTTATTGTTTAACAACAAACATTTTATCAAAATGCATATTTTAGTCAGAATTATGGCGATCCCATTCTATTGAGCTCCGTCTGTTTGGTGCGAATCCACGCGGCGGCGCTCGTTCACGGAAGTCTATGAAGTTTAGAGGAGAATGAGATTCGCTAGCAGAAGACTCGTCCACTCCTGACAGCAAAATGGAAATATTTGTATGACTTTCTAACATTTACAGATGGAGAATATACCTGTGAAATGTGAGTTATGCGCTTAGGAAAACACCTCACAAAAGCATTAAACAGAGCAAATATCTGTCAACACATGAATCAGAGCATCTGACGGGGCAAGCCGCTTTAAACGATAGGCCTATGTGTTAACTATATCTTAATCTTACGAGTTATTTTTAAAGCCCTTAATATTAAGCATGACTCATGTTTAAGCCAAATTGTATTATGCATTTCCCCCACAGCAGCTCTCTGCGACGTCCACCACTGTTTTTCAGATGCGCTCGTATAAAACTACTGTATATCGATATAAACGGTATTGCCTCATTCCGTATCGTATATTAAAAATATATCGGTATATCGTACAAACTCGATATACCGCCCAGCCCTATATATACAGTATCTCACAGAAGTGAGTACGCCCCTCACATTTTTGTAAATATTTTATTATATCTTTTCATGTGACAACACTGAAGAAATGACACTTTGCTACAGTGTAAAGTAGTGAGTGTACAGCTTGTATAAGTGTACATTTGCTGTCCCCTCAAAATAACTCAACACACAGCCATTAATGTCTTAAAGGGTTAGTTCATCCAAAAATGAAAATAATGTCAATTATTACTCACCCTCATGCTGTTCCACACCTGTAAGACCTTTGTTCATCTTCGGAACACAAATTAAGATTTTTTTTGTTGAAATCCGATGACTCAGTGAGGCCTCCATAGCCAGCAATGACATTTCCTCTCTCAAGATCCATTAATGTACTAAAAACATATTTAAATCAGTTCATGTGAGTACAGTGGTTCAATATTAATATTATAAAGCGACGAGAATATTTTTGGTGCGCCAGAAAAAAAAAAAAACGACTTATATAGTGATGGCCGATTTCAAAACACTGCTTCAGGAAGCTTCGGAGCGTTATGAATCAGCGTGTCGAATCATGATTCGGATCGCGTGTCAAATCGCCAAACTGCTGAAATCATGTGATTTTGGCGCTCCGAACTGCTGATTCGACACGCTGATTCATAACGCTCAGAAGAGTAAAAAAGTAACTATTAAGATTATTACTTTCACATTTACTTTGAGTAAATATTTCTATAAGTACTTGTACGTTTACTTGAGTGCAGTTTTTGGATACTCTACCCACCTCTGGAAAACACAGACTAGATGATGGTAAGTAAAGACAGTAAGTTTATTTAAAACAGTCAATGGGAAATGGTATGCAGAAATAACTGGTATGCATAAATAAATAAGATGAGTGAAGACACAGACGGGGATCCAACAGCAGGTGATGAAAACAACACACACGAACAGTCACTGATAACTAGGGTTGGGAAGCATAAGAAATTTTCCGGTTCCATTTCCGGTTCCGGTTCTGCCTAAAACCCCGGGTATACTTCGGCCGTCCGTGTTCGTGCACCGTCCGCATGACATAATTTTCGTCATGCGGAGGGCTCACGGCCGGTCGCGGTGGAGGGTGCGCGTGCAACAGCGCATGCCCAAGCAGGACAGAAGAGTCCACTAGGTGGCAATACGCACAGTACTGAGCACAATGTGCAGTCGTCGAAGAAGAGTGTGGAAAGAGCGATTCAAAAACAAGATGAGTAAACTCAGAAGCATGCCTTCTCCATCGTTTTTGATTCCTTTTCTCTTGGTGTATCTTCTGAACTATGTTGCAATGATGGATGCATTATTTTTCTTCTCCGATCCTGCCCAGCGAATGTCCCGTTGATGACACGATGTCTGGTATATAAAAAATTGTACTGCGCATGTGTCGAACTCGGTCATCCGCGCGCATCCGTGGTTAGTGTACTTTGAAAGATGCGCGGACGCGACTGCCCGGAAAGTGAAGTATACCCAGGGCTTAACGGTTCCGGTTCTGGTCCCATTAAAATGATTAAACAACCAATAAAAAAATAGTAGTGAGAGAAAAAATGCACAATACTCAGCTCAAACAGTCCTTTTTGTGTTTATTATACTTAACTTTATTATACTTAACTTTTTTTTATTATACTTTAACAGACCGCTAATCTCGACAAATAAGGTTCATTAGTTAACATTAGTTAACTACATTAACATGAACTAATAACTGCATTTTTACAGCATTTATTAATCTTTGTTAATGTTAATTTCAACATTTACTAATACATTATTAAAATCAAGACTTGTATTTGTTAACATTGGTTAATGGACTGTGAAGTAAAATGAACAAACTATGAACAACTGTATTTTTATTAAAGGTGCAATGTGTAAAATTTGGGAGAATCTATTGACAGAAATGCAATATAATATACATAACTATGTTTTCAGTGGTACATAAAAACCTTACATAATGAACCGTTATGTTTTTATTACCTTAGAATGAGGCATTTCTATCTCATACACCGCGGGTCCTCCCTCCATGTCAAGTCGCCATTATGTGCCGGAACGTATACAGCAGCCCTAAACAGACAAACTCTACAGAGCGTGTTTCGTCACTATGTTGTTCTTCTTCTAAATCATTCATGTTTTTAGAGACAGCTTGCATCGTCACTACATTGAATACGCACTAATAGTCACCTTTATTTATAAAGTGCTTTTTACAATGCAGATTGTGTCGAAGCAGCTTTACAGTGATAACAGGTAAATACTTTTGGCTGTACAGCAGCTCAAAGAAAATGGTGTCATTGTCCATCTTAAGTAAATTCAGTATTGATTCATTCCATTGTAAAAATCAATAGTTATTAATGTAGTTATAAATGTATATTATAAATGTTTTCAGCAATTTTTTCCGTCTTTAATGCAGTTACATACAAACATAAACACAGTTAAGCTACCACACACATACATACATGCTACACACAGCAAGGAATGTTTAAGCTGTGTCTGAAACCGCTCACTCGTTCACTGATTTACTAATCCCTATATAGTGTATGTCATTTGAGTGCACTATATCTGCAAAGAGTGAACGGAATGAAGTGAGTGAATTCGGAAGCTGGCATTATGTGCGTCAGAGAGCTGGAGCTGTCACAGAAACAGCTCAACACATGATAAAACTACTTTTATTCTACATGTTACTTTATAAAATAATGTTAATAACAATCTTAATGTCTTTATTTTGTAATCATACATACCATACGTGCCAGCTTTGTAGTTTCATCGATTGCATAATTGGTTTGTCATGCTTAATATGTGTTCATTAACAAATATTTTTAAGTCAAGCTGCTGTTTTCATACTTCTGTAATATTTTTCAGTCAATATTAAATTACGGAAAGAACTATGAGTTTCAGTTTGTGGTGTATTTTTGTAGGTTTTATAGGTTTTCAAAGTAACTTGAATGTAAAGTAATTAGTAATCTGATTACTTTTTACATGCAGTAATCAGTAATCTAATCAAATTACAATTTCAATGTAGTAATTTGTAGTGGATTACTTTTTTTGAGTAACTTACCCAAATGAACCTTATTATAAAGTGTTACCACAAATTTTACACAAATAAGATGCTTGAACACATGTAGGATCCAGACAGGTGAAACAATATTTTTGTAAGTTGGATTTATAAAGACTTCACTTGTTTCTGAAATAATGATTAATAATAGATACATTTACATTTTTAACAGTAATTTGTTGCCACCTTATGGCATAACAATGCAATCGATACAGTCATTATTTGAAGCACCCAGTTACTTCAAAAAGTGATTTATTCTATTAACGTAGACCTCAAGGTTTATATCTGAATAATAAACTTTGGTATACTTATGTGATCATTTGAATATTTGAAATAATGATACTGTGTGTTTGAAAAGATTGTTTGTGAAGCTGTTTAGATGATGATAACTGCTCTCTCCAAAACAGCGGCAGCGCGAACGCAGATTTGAAAGTCGAGATTTTATTTTTGTCAAATGTTTAATAAACACAGACGAATCGTTGTCATTTAGGAAGTAGATCATGTGAGTGATGCAATCGAGAACGCAATCTTTTAAAGATTAATCGTGCAGCTTTGTGCATCTCTCTCTCTCTCTCTCTTTCTCTCTCTCTTCATTGAACTCTGACGTATATGAGTAGCGCAAGGGCTTTTCAGTGCATTCATTGCGATAATATTCATGAGATGAGACATCTCTATTAAAGGATACGCTCCTCGCACTTCGCACACCCATCACATCAGAACGTTTGTGGAACTGAAAATTAGAAATTTTGTACAGTTTCAAAAAACACTACCGGTTCTGGATAAGAACCAGTTCTCGGTTCCCAATCCTACTGATAACGATGATGATGATGAATAACTTTCCTTTTCTTTCTTGTAGATAATCGAAGGGATCCGGAGAAGGAGACTGGAGAAAGTATGGCATTGTGAGTGGTGATACCGAGTGAGGGTGGAGCCTGGTGATTCTGTGACACTAAGGTGGACACCCAACTTAATAAATGATATTAAACATTTGAACCTAACTATGTCATGTGACCAAATGGAATAGTCAGACAGCTATTTATTATCATTTATTTTTGCCCCAACAGCAGGGGTGCTTTTTACCCCAAATACCATACTTTTACATAATTTTCCGTTATAGAAAAAATGTTGAATTATCTTGAACAAAACCTTTGTTTCAAAATATATATTCAATAATTTGTGATTCTCATTTGCTACTTAAATCTATAACATTTAAAAAAAAAAAAAAAAAAACATTAAATATTAAATCAAATTAGCACACAATCAAGTTTGTGCTCCTGCCATAAATGCCTCAAGGATTTAGGTGCTGCAGCACATTTTTTGTGCCATCTATTGGTTTAGCAAGTGCTAATGTAATTAGCAAGAAGACTACCACTACATACTTGCATGTACACAGTTAAGAAACATGTAGCAAATAAAGTGTTCCCTTTCAAGGGAACTTGTGCTGCGTCGTATGACGACGCTTTGGGGAATGCCTTCAGCGTGACAGCGTCTGAAGCACGTGCAACTAGTCCAATCCTGATTGGTGCTGCGTCTCCTTATGACGTGTGACAGCGTAATGCGGAAGCTACAAAGGGAAGCTGGCAACACAGTAAAGTCAGCTTTTGCTCTTCAGCAAGCACAATGTATCAAACTGTCAGTCCTGTTTGTTGTTGTTTGTCCCGTAGGAACTTGAAATGTTAGTAAAAAGCACAGTTAAAAACGTGTGTCTTCCTGCCCATGCTTGTTCCTGATGCGGAAGTCCATTCTGTGGATTCTTCCGGCCAGGGGTGCGTTTCCCGAAAGCATCGTTAGCCAACTATGGTCGTAAGTCCCATTGAACTCTATTGGTAATGACGGAACTTGCGACCATAGTTCGCTTTGGGAAACGCACCCCAGTGTGGGAGCCCGATGCTGAGCTGTCTGCATCTGAGGATCAGATGTCAAAGCGGGGGAAATCTCACCTATGAAATTACTGGAGGTGATACACGCAATTGTTGTATATTACTGTTTGGATGTGGGGCATGCATAGTCAGCTCTTGAGGGGGCTGGCTGTGCTCTTTCAGAAATAACTTGATGTGTACAGCTGTGCGCTTTCAGGGGGTTTCAGCTTTGCGCCTGTTGACTTTTCTTATCGAGGGAAGAAAGTCTTATCTAACATAACTGGCTTGAATCTTGTGTTTGCCAAGGCAACGTGTAGATTACGAGTGCGCCACCTCCGTCCCTTGCTTATAGGGGTTGTGTCCTTGCTGTAGCCTTGCTGTATTATATGGCTAGCTGTAAAGAATTAATTTAGATGAGCGCTTCCTGCAAAGCAGAGCACAGCCTCTACATCGGGGCCTGCCTTTTCTTTACTAATCTCCATACCAAGATATCAAGATCGTGGAAAATGCCATTTTTATCTAGAATTTCGAGTTTCTTTGAATCTGGGTTTGAAGGAGAATGGCAATAGGATGATGCCTTGAGTGGAAGAGACTTTAGCATCTTTCTCTACCCCGACATCGCGTCACCCTTTAAGGCGACACTGCCCACCAAACCCTGCCAAACTACACCTAATGTGGTGGCCAGAGCATATATGGTGGTAAGTAAGGCTGGTGCAGGTCACAAAAAAAAAAACGACGACCAGTCACCTTCCATGCACCACTAAATGGTGGACCTCTGGGGAAGCATTACTTTGTAATTTGATTCCTTCGTGGCATTATGAGGGTGAGGCCTGCAGCTCAGGTTAGAGTCCTGGCAGGGGGATCTAGCCATGACTTTATAAGAGTTGTCCCTGATTTGGCTTATAGTTGTACAGGCCCTCATCCTCCTCCTGTGTCGGTAGACCAAGATAAGCTACATCTACTTTTGTATGACTGCTCGGCGAAAAACACTGACCAGTTGTTGGTATGCTTCGGGGCCCCCAAGAGGGCGGCCCAGCTACCAAACTAATGTAGCAAACTAGCTCAAAATAAATATGATAATTAATCATAACTAGTTATAATTAATTATAAATATTTGGATCAGTTAATAAAATTAACTTAATGTAATAAAATTAATATTACAATCAATTAACCTGTTTGGCCAATGAGCACTCAGTGTTAATTGTTTATTAATTCTAAGAAATGTTCATTTTCAGGTTATGGGAAATAACAATCTTATGTACAGTACTACTCAGAGCATGTAGTCAGGATCTGCATGAATAGGGACTCCAGTATGAGCATGAAACACGGACAACTTTACGTGTGACATGAACAAGACTTTATTAACTAGACTAAACACTTAACTACTCTAACGTTCACACACATACATGCATAGTTTACCAAGAGAAAGAGAGAGCTGAAGCAGAATACTGGAAAGCAAGAAGTTACAGCATTGTTTGAAATTCAGCAGATCAACAGCCTTGAGCAAACCATCAGTTTAGTTTTAACAGGCCCTTCTTTAAAAGGGGTAAGGATACTCAATGTATCAAATAATGAGACTAAGTTTGATACTTTAATGTCTCGCCCATTTTAATTAAAACTGTCCTGATGCAATTTGTGGAGGCTCCCGCTGAATCTTTGCTGATATTGTCTTGATGAAAGAGAACCAGTTGGATTCAGAGGATCTTTGGTGAATGGAAGGTCTAGGCCGAAGCCTGGCACAAGCTTGGGGTTCCTTAGAAGCTTCTAGCTTCTTAGCATCATCTTCACATCAGCATTTTTCAGTACAGCAAAAGAAGGGAGAGTGATCTTGTGATCAGTGATTTTAAAGGGTGAAGATGTCACACCCTCTTGAGGTGTCTGAGCCAATAAGGAGTTTTCCCCTCGGAGGGAAACTTTTACGAGTCTTTGTTCTGTAGCAAGATATTAGCATAAGACATTGGATTGGATGTTTGAGAGAAGAACCTTGTAGATTCTTATAATACTAATGTGTCACAGAGTTAGTATCATGTAACATGTAACATAAATTACCAAATAGGAAATGAAAGTTGGAGTCCGTAGATACCAAACATGCTACCCGTGTGATTTTAGGTAATTATAAATTTGCAACTCTGGAACATTAATACCAAAATAGTTCAAATGAGAGAATTAATACATAGAATAAAGCCTATAAAAGGAAAGTCATGAGATGGGAAAATTGGATACATGTTTATACATTTCTCAAGTGGTCATTGAATATATAGGATTAAGAGGGTTTATTTGTCCTTCTCAGAAAGAATGAAGTCAGAGTCACTAGTCTCTGCAAAATTGTTTCTGATCGTAAATGTTCTTATCAGTTTTCCTGTGTCCTGTAACAGGACACCTAGTTCTGCCTGTGTGTTAGCTACGTTTGGGATGCTAGTTGCAGTTTTTAGGGGGATGGTTTCACAGAACTTTGAAAGAGTGAGTTTTTGGATAATTCATTAAATATAATGAATAATTGTGTGTCTGATTGTTCCAGACGTTACACTAACAATCAGCAGGTGGATTCCGGAGGCAATTTCCTGGTCTCTAAGCGCGCTGTCTGCCCTCACCTCTGCCAGTGAGCCTATTACACCCAAAGTATGGCATTAAGTATGGCAATAAGACCTATGTTGTGAGGTTTTATAGCCTGCTGGCTATGCTGGGGTCTTGAGTGCTCTCGTCCTGAGCTGGCCTTGAACAGTTTCACACCAGGACAGGCATTTGTCAGTATGGCGAGGTGGGTATTTCATTCCCCAAAGTGTCGTCATACAACACAGTGCAAGTTCCCTTGAAAGGGAATGTCTCGGGTTACAACTGTAACCTTTCTTCCCTAAGAAGGGAATGAGACGCTGCATCCCTTTGCCATACTTCCTGCATGACTGGGAGCGGCTTCCCTTTGTAGCTTCTGCATTACAATTATATGGATCATGGATATGTTTAGTTTCATTGTGTTGTCATTTAGTTTGGGTTTCTAGTTCCTTGTTTGTTTCCATGGATTCTAACTGAGTTTCACACCTGTTCCCTGTTCTATTGATTACCTTCTATTGTGTATTTAAGCCCTTGGTTTTCCTCACTTCCTGGTTCTATGTTCATTTTACGTAGTTTGTGTATGCATCTCTGTGTTTATTAAATATCATCTAATCGTTCATTCTGTGTCACGCATCGTCTTTGGATTATCTGTACAAGCCAACCCCTGACACACATCTCTCCCTGTATTAATCTTTTAAAGAAACACACAAAATAACATTTAATTTCAACATTTATTCTCCTTATACAGCCTGATGCAAAACATGCTGAGAACTAGAAATCTACAGCAACTCATTCAGTTTAAATTCAGATTAACATAATCACTATTGAGTTCACATAACCTTTTTCTATTAAGTACATTGACCTTTCAGTAATATTTGAGTAAAATTTCATTTAATATATCATACATGCATTATAATGCATTGAGAATAGATACCTGGGGGCTATTACAGAAATTTTCTATAGGTCTTAACTTAAGATATGATAAGTTAAATCTAGCTAATCATAACTTGATTTAGGATTCTTATCCTATCTTACAAAATCTCATCTTATTTGTAGTTCTTAAATCTTAAACCACTCCATCCGAGTTAGGTAATCAACTGTCAGGTCTGTTGCCAAGCAAACAACCATGCCCAAGCAGCTGCAGTGAAGTAAACATTACTAGAGATCAAAATGGAGTAACAAAACAGTAGTGCTTTTAATTAAGTGCTGCAGAAAGAGAAGTTTTGTTAAGTTTTGGTAAAAAAAAAGGCAAAGCCTATCACTATATTTCATGGGAGCCTGTAATTATTTATCAGTGTTTTGTCATCAAAGTGCAGCACATCATTTGGGTGTTCAGAAAGTCTTTTCACCATCAAACATCGCTTTTCTTCATCTTGTATCATTAACCCTCTGGGGTCTGAGGATTTTTGGGGCCCTGGAGAAGTTTTGACATGCCCTGACATTTGTGCTTTTTTCAGTTGTTCATAAACATATTAATGGAAAAGTGTCATTACACTGTATTCAGCACGAACTAGGCTACCATAATATGTGAAGAACATTTATGTACATGTTTGTATTTTTGAAGGAATAACGTTTATGCGTGGTTATTGAAAAAAAAAAAAAAACTTTAGTCACTGAAATAAGGCCACAAAATAAATACAAATTATGTGTTCACAAGACTTCTGGGTATTGGAGGTTGTAGACTAGAATTTTTGCTTCAAAATGATGTAAAAATTATCCTGCCTACTCGTTCATATAAAACAATATATTGATTTAAATGTTGTAAGACACTTTTTGTCAAGAAACACAGTATGTATGGAGATGTGAATCTTCATGAAAAATGCTGTGATTCACACCTGAGAAGACAAAGATCCGCATAATGACCTGCATAATGACATGCATAATGAGCTCTTTCAGTAAGGTAAGCTATGTGAAAAAACCCTGTGATAACATGCTGATAACAGGATCATAGCAGCTGTATTAACGTTAATAAAATGTCCACTCTTGACAGAAAACATGCACATATTATTGCACATCATGTGAAGAGAATTTTGTATAGGCCTATTATAGTTTGAATTACAGTACCAGTCAAAAGATAGGATGCATTACTATTAAAATGTTTTTAAAAGACGTCTCATGATCATCATGCTGTATATCAAAAATACAGAATAAACAGCAATACTGTGAAATATTACAATTTAGAATAATGGTTTTCTATTTTAATATACTTTAAAATATAATGTATGTCTGTGATGCAAAGCGTCTGAACATTCATGTTACCTCTATGGCATTTTATATGGGCTATTATATTTGTTATATAGCCTAAATGTGACACCATTCTCAGACAGGGCTATTGTTATGTGATTTTTACATTTGCCTTTCAAATAATTTTGAAGTTAAGACACCAGTGGGGTTGTCCTAAAGTTAAGACAGTTTTTAGGATTTTTTTTGTTGAGTTAGAATGCTTCTGTAATACCCTTTTCTTGTCCGTAGTTATGATAAGATAATGCGCATAAGAAACGTCATTCTGTAATAGCTTTTGTCCTAAATGAGGTTCTAACTGAAATTTCCAGGTTTACCAAACAGATAAGATAGGATTCTAAAGTTAGGATCTTTCTGTAATATGCCCCCTGCTGTAGTATATCTTTGTATAAATGAGTAGAACTAAAACATTCAGTAATGCAATTAATTTCCTTGAGTTGATGATACACATAATACATAGCAATAGTATACTGTTCATTTTGTGGGAATAAAAAGATTATGGTAATGGATATGCTGAGGTCATTTTTATCGTATCAAGCAGTAATAGATGAGAAGTTATCAGTATACTGTAAGTGTTTCTAAACATAGTTTGCATTGGTCTAAATGTTAATGACATTGGTCACTCTAATCGCAGAGAAGTGGCTTGTATATTCAAGTTTTTTCCTCTTTTGCCAGTCGTTAAACATACTCAACCATAATCAAAGTCTATAGGCATTTATGACAATAATCCATTGTTTTTAAAATAATTTGACAATTTAATGAATGCATACATGTTTATTCAATTTGGTAGAAAATTAACTACAGTATACAGAGCATGAACATGGTAATAAAGCAGTTAATTGGAAAATATGTTATTTTTTTAGATACAATGTTATCAAATTAGTGCAATGAAACTAACAACAGTCTTAATACTAATAGAGAGTAAGTTGTGAGTAGAATGAACTCAGGCACAAATGGTGAACAACAAAATAGAAAAAAAGAATTTGGTTAGAAATGTAGAGACTAACTTTTCTGCAGACTTGGATTTGACATCCTGGATGGAGGAAAAAAAAGCTACAATAGACAATTTTACAACAGATAATTACCTTATAAAAAACTCTTATTATAAATGTCTTACGTGGAGTGTATTTGACCATCAATATGTAGTAACTTTATTAAATTTAAAAAATTTCACAATTTGTGTTCTAATTTCTGTGGTTCTGAGACCATAAATAACAGGGTTACATATTGCAGGAACAAGGTGATACATTGAGCTAGTTAAGATACGGATATCTCGGGGTATTGTAGCTACTCTATACCCAACAAATGCAGCAGTAACACTGATATAGGCTATTGCAATAGTCATTAAGTGTGTGGTGCATGTGTGAATGGCTTTGTGGCGGGATTCGCCAGAAGGAGAGCGAAATATAACAACAAAAATGATGACATAAGAGCAGAATATCACAAAACAATCAGCGGATGTTATACCAAAAGCTATTGTAAGAGCTAAATAGTTTTTAGAAATATCATTACAAGCTAGATTGACAACTGATGTATGCTCACAGAAACTGTGGTAAATCATATTTGTTCTACAAAAAGTAAGTGGCACAACTAGGCCAACCATGGCAATAATGACAACAGCGTTCCGAATGCTAAAAGCTGCAGAGAAAATAAGTGAGTTTGTCAAATTTACAAAGTCATTGTAACGTAAAGGATAAATAATAGCAAAATATCTGTCCACAGCCATCCCAAGCAAGATGGTGGACTGAAAACAAGCAGAAAAATGCAGACAAAACATTTGAATTAGACATTCATGTCGTGTAATTGTATTCCATTCCCACAAAAAACCAACCAACATCCTTGGAATAAAGTATATTGGCACAAAAAATCCCAAAGCTGCAATCAGTCCAATTAAAATATACATGGGAGCATGCAATTTTCTATGTTTTGCAATGACAATCATCAAAATGCCATTAGCAAATAATGTATAGATTAAGATGATGCAAAAAGGAATGAAGAGTAGTGGCCGGTACCCTTTAAGGTCTGTGAATCCAATTAACTGGAAATCATTAAAAGAGACGTTGTTCGATTGGTCACCCATTCTGCTTTTTAAATGTGTAGCACAGACCTTGAAAAATAAAACAGCAAAAATAAACAGCAGTTATTCCTCCTAATTTGTAAACGGTTTAATCTCAAATACATGAAAATATAAACATTTCAAACAACAACAATGATTATTACCTATCCAAACATATTACGCATAAAAATCTTCAAGAAGAAAATATTGTTTTTCATATTTAGTTTAAAGCTCTCCTGTACTCCATTGAAACAGTGTGTCTTATAACTGTTCTCTGTTCTGTCTCTACCTACCACAGAGCAAACTCTTCCCTGCTCTTAAATACTCTATCTTTCCCTCCCCCAGCATTGCATGGAGATTTGGGACTTGTTAAATTGGAACACAATTAGTCACAACAAATGCTGTTTTTTTTCTTCTTTTTTTTTCCATAAGATTGTTTGGAAGTATTATCTTGCTTCAAACCTTTAGTGATATAACTCTTGATTGATATTGATGAACTATAGAACTTATTTTACATTTAAATGAGATGAAGACCCCTGAATAGAATAACTGACATTAGTCTGGCACTATTTCTCTTTTTAAACAGTATGCTATACTCATGGGTGAATTAATTTAAAGGTGCAATATGTAAGAATTTTGCAGTAAAATCTCCAAAAACCACTAGGCCAGTGTTATATATTTTGTTCACTTGAGTACTAACAATATCCTAAATGTTTTCAACTGTTTGTAAATCGTGAAAAAATTGCAATTTTGAGACACCATTTAGTTACCACTTGTAGTACACTACCATACAGAGATAGTATGTTAAAAGCACATTTTAGTTCTAAATCATGGTGTCTCAAAATAGCACAGTTGAGAACACTTAGATATTTTTAAGATTATCTTAAGAAGTACTAAAGAAGAATTTTATTAAAAAATACTATGGAAGTAAAATTAAGTACAATCTATTAAGTACAAAATTAGTGCACTAAAATAGAGCACTTTAAATACATTATGGAAGTGTACTTTTTTTCACCTGGGTTGGTATACGTTTTTGACTATATTACAAGTAGCGTACAGCAGTCTGTTTACCCTAAATCCCACCTTATCTGCTGATATATCAGTCATGTAACAGGCTAGCTAACACTTGTAACCAATTATCACGAAGCAATGACATTTTAAAATAACTGTTTAATACAAAAAAAAAAAAAAAAAAGCAAAGTAGCGTGAATTGCATGAAAATGACTTGAGCTAGCTGTATTTTCTTTTTTTTCTTACCTCTACAGCACTGTCCTTCGCTGCAGCAGCCGAATTTAAACCCTTTGAAAAGAGTTCAGTTGTCGACGCCGATGGCCTAGTGGTTAGTGCGCCGACACGTGGCGCAAATGCGTTTACGACGATCCGAGTTCGATTCCCGTCTTGGGGGCCGATCCTGTCCCCCTCTCTCTGCCCAATGCTTTCCTGTCTGCTCTATACTGTCCTCTCTGAATAAAGGCACAAAAAGCCCATAAATATAACTTTAAAAAAAAGAAAAGAGTTTGGTTAATTTTAGGCAGTTGGCAGCATCGGACTAAAGAGCCCTTTTTTGCTTTCTCGAACCTTTTCTGCACCGCCTTTCCCTTTTTTATAACTTTTACTGACAATTTGCTCGTGTTGCGCTCACTCTGATGACGTGCTTGATTTTGATTGAGTTTGATTGACAGGCGATCTAACCAATCATAACGCCGTATCCACATTTATGTCCGACAAAGCAGTTAGATTAACGTCGTGGACTTGAATTTGAAAAATGTGTAGTGTCACAGGCTGCTTGTAACTAAAGGGGGCGGGGCGGTTGGCCCATCTCGGACCGGGGCGGGGCGGTTGGCCCATCTCGGACCGGGCCAGCCGTTGCCGACTGGGCCGGCCATTTCTTAACATTTATTACTATTAATATTACTATAACCATAGTGAAATCGTGCTAGCAATAAAAACCCGTCCTATGCGCTGACGGCCTGTAAAAACTATTTATTTATATATAATAAAACTGACTGGCCCACATTAAAAAAAAAAATGGTCCGGCCCCTCTGGCATTTGCCAGAATTGCCAGATGGCCAATCCGCTCATGTCAACACAAGCCATCCAGTATTTAATATAATATTCTAAAATCAATCTATCTTACTGCAGTGTGTCTCAAACAAGTGTCTCACAGCAGCCACCGAGCGAACACACAGAGTAACCTTATAACATCATTTTCAACGCTCTCAAATGTGTCTAATATGATAAACAGAGCTGCGTTACCTCATACTCATGACCGGAAAAGCGGAAGCAGCGCCGGCGACTGTGGCATAATAAAAGTTCCTCTGCTCGTGCCGTGTGTTGCACAATCGCTCCAGCGTCCTCGTTCAGCTCCCACAACACTCGGTCCTGCTCTGCTTCATACTACAGTAATGTTAATAATCGCATCCATGAACATGATTCCTATCCCAATTGTTTTCACCGGCTGTGATGTGAAGATCACATGTCCCAAGATTCAACGCTCAAACTTGCCATCATCAAGCTACGCCTTTGTTTTGAATAGGCCTCTTGTGACCTCTAGCAGACAGAAATGTTACATATTGCGCCTTTAACTGCATCATTTTACCAGATACAGTTGAGCTCAAAAGTTTACATACCCCTTGCAGAATATGCAAAGATGTTAATCATTAAAACAAAATAAGAAGGATCATGAAAATTGCATGTTATTTTTTTATTTAGTACTGTCCTGAATAAACTATTACGTCATTCATTTTTCACATTATATGGAGTAAACTGTTACAATGGACACCCAATAGTTATCAACACTGATTTGAGAAGACTATATTATGGTTTGAAATTTAATGATTAAATGGTTTGAATCTAAATGATCTATAATTAAAAAAAGCATAACATACTTAAAATGTATTAATGTATTTAATTGCTTTGCAGATTAATTTCAACTGTAAAATAACGGAAAAATAACTGCATAGTAAAAACAATTAATTTTTGTTCCCCAACATACTCTACACATCACAACTGACATATTCTAATGAATAAGGCTGCTTTAAGTACTTTTAAAAATTCCTTACAAAATAATGGTTCCTGGTCTCCATCCACCTTCATTGTCTGGGAAAAGCAGCATTCTATATCACAAACTGTATCTTTTTGTTCTTTGCACATGTAATTGTGTTATATTCTAAATACGCAGAAATGTCAATAGGCAGGTCCCCGGTTTGAGTCCCGGCTGAGCCTTTCTGTGTAGAGTTTCCATATTCTTCCTGTGTTGGTGTCGGTTGTGGGTTTCCCCCATAACCCAAAGACATCCAGGGTTTTTCCCTGCCTACAGTTTGAGATACTGCGATGGACTCCAGCATCCATGTAGACCACCTAGACTAATTGATTAAGGGCTGATTCTTCAATAGTTACTAACTATGAAAAAACAACTTCCCATTTGACATTTTTATTTCAGACATGTAAACCTAAAAACATATGCACACATGGGGATCTTCATGTAAATTGCTCTTTTGTTTACCAAGTCAGTTTATGTTCATTAACATTTTCTGTTTGAAAACTCTGTCATGTGTGGCCAATTATGAGCAGATGTATCCAGTAGATGGTTATTTAATTAATTTTGGAGTGGTTATAATTGGCCCTCTCTTTGCACACTTGATCACTGTGGGATTTTCTGATGATCCCTGAGCTCATTTAATCTGTTGTCACTGCTTAATATAGAGCCCTTCCATTGGAGTTAGCATAATGAGTATAATGAGTTTGAGCAAATTAGCAACCTGTGCCTTCTCATGTAAACAAATAGTGACAATGTATAGGAAGTGTCATGATAATTTAATTTGTAGTTGTTTTCATGGGACTTATGAAATGAACCTAAATATGCACAGATATTCGAGGTCAAAGTTGTTTATAGGAGGCTGCTTTCATAAAAAAATTAGTACACCAAATGCAGATATAATGTAGTCATCCTGGAGAAAGCTGTGGATTAAGCATCTTTCAGGGCATCAGTGTAATGACTAAATACTGTACCTAATTATAATTAACCTACTGAATACATTTTGCCAAAACCATATCTTACTTGTGAAAAGAGGCTGATGAGAAGGTTTGTTTGTATGCACCTAACTGTAATGATACAGGATTGTTTTTGTATTGTTCATATGCAGTTAACTGTAATAAAACAGGGTTGTTTTTGGATTGTTCGTTATCTATACATCCTGATCCCCCCATTTTAGGCGTGAACCAACAACTTGATTGTTAGCAGGACAGATATGTAAAATATGTATCTTAAAGCTACAAGCACACCTTTTCCATTTCTTTGAATTTCATTTTCATTTTCATTGAATCTCCAATTTAATAGAAAAAAAAATAATCCATTTATTACAGAATATCCATTTAATCCATTTATTACAGTGTACTATATGCAAAAGAACTTGGTACGTGAATCAAGGGTGATTCCCAAAAGTTTTCTCCATTGACAAGATGTTTACCTGAAACTTACAGTTGAACAGACTTTAACATGGTTTATTGGTTATGATCACTATTTCTGACTTGAAAGACACTTTATAGGACTACAAACATTTCTATTTCAGTAGCTGATATTATAGACAAAGTGTCAAACTGAATCACTGCCCAGACACTTAAATCTTTATTGCAGAAACCTTTACAATGGAAACTCTATTAATATTTATTTTAAACATTTTCAGTAAAGCACTCCTTATTTCTTTTGTTCGCACACCATAAATGATTGGATTGACACTTGCAGGGAATACTATATACATAACACCTAGAAAGGTATTAACATCAATTGGGATTGGAATGTGAAGATTTCGTGAGAGAAAGGTAATACTACCAACAAAGTAAAAACACATCATAACCATTAAGTGTGTACCACAGGTATGAAAGGCTTTCCAACGATCCTCTCCAGCTGCAGCTCCCAACACAACATGCAGGATTTTCACATAAGAGAAGAAAATAACAGATATGTCAATCCCCACAAAACAGATTATCACAACTAAACCCATTGCATTATTTTTGCTTATTGAATCACAGGCCAGGCTTACAAGAGCCATGTGGTCACAGTAGCAATGATGGATAACATTAGACCCACAAAAAGACAAAGTTGAAGCCAAAACAACTAGTGTAAACATTATAGCGCTGCTTCTGATCAATGTAAAAATAAGCAGTTTCAAAAACATGGATGAGTTCATGATTTCAGTGTAATGCAATGGCTTGCAAATGGCCGCAAAGCGATCTAAAGCCATAGCTAAAAGTATGGTGGATTCTACAGAAGAAAAGAAATGAGTAACAAACATTTGTGTCAAACATCCAGTTAAAGATATTTCATTCAAGTCAAAGAGGAAACCAAGAAGCATTGCTGGGATAATGGCAGTGGGTACAATGATGTCGACAACCGCCAAAGCAGACACTAGAATGTACATCGGACTGTGAAGACTTTCTGTATTTTTGATCACAAAAAGCAACAAAGAATTCCCCAGCACAACTAAAATGTAACTTAGAAAAAATGGCAGAAAAAGCAGACGTCTGTATTTGTAAATCTCTGGAAAACCCATAAATAAGAACTTTGTATGTGAGATGTTTGCTCCTTGGAGTTCCTCAATCATGGCACTCTGAATGTGGTCGTCGCAACCTATTTTACAGGGTAAGTACAAAATGATTATTTTTATCACTTGATAGAATTAAATAAACATCATGTATGAAATGAGATACATAGTTTAGCAACACATTGTGACCTCTATATTAAATGGCCATTATCACATATTTAACTACTCCATGAATTGGAAACTAGAAACAATTAGGCTACTCCAAATGCAAATGTATCATCTATAAAATATCCACCAATTGTCTGGTACATTCTTCTGTCTCAGCCTTTCCTAAAAGTTTTTTTCAAGAACATTCTTCTTGGCACTTCATGACTTTGTACCCAGGCTATTTCTCATCCTGCCTGCATAGGTAGTGACTACAACAGTGTACTTTTTTGTAAATTAAAAGACTTGTGAACAAAACAAATAAAAAAAGTATTTTTGAAAGTTAAAATTGGAAAATTGCAACATCACAACAATCACATTGATGGTAACTACCTAAAAAACAAAGATAATTCTTAGTCATACAAGTTTATTTTCAATGGAAATATACATTCATTGCTACGTTCACATAAAAAAAATAAAATTAAAAAAAAAAAAAAAATTCTGTTTACTTTGGTCATAATTGCTCAGATTCAACTGCATGAAAACATACCTGCCTGAGTTTCTTGGTTTCTCTGTTGTTTGGTCATTCACTGTAGAGCAGGGGCCCCCATTAAGACCTGAAGCCTTTAGAATGGGAGCATATATACAGTGAGTTTGATCTCTGCTCCCATAAGAATAAGACAGCAAACTATACAGCCACTGACCTTGTATATATTGTAATGACCTCATTCCATCCACTCAAACACGCAGATGAAGATATTGTTCCAGGAAGAATGAACCAATTACTTGATCATTTTTGCCTGGGTTAATTAGCTCTGCTGTGGGGGGGTCATGTTTGTGTTTTTAGTTGCTATAGCATAGATAGTGTAAGTGCAACAGAATAATTAGCTAAAGAGTGTTACATCAAAGTTTTTCGTTATTTCATTTTTCTTTAATTGTCCAGTAAGGCAGTGTAAACTCTTGCAACATCATTGACAACATCATTGATTCAATGTAGCATCTCCCTGCAACCAAGAAAGTAATAAATAATTAAATAAAAATTTTGAGAAAGAAAAAAAGAATACAGTATTGGCACATATGTGTTCTAAAAAGAACTTTAATGAATAGGAACTATTATGTTATGCTGAAATCA
Source organism: Hypophthalmichthys nobilis (assembly GCA_037950665.1). NCBI lineage: Eukaryota > Metazoa > Chordata > Actinopteri > Cypriniformes > Xenocyprididae > Hypophthalmichthys > Hypophthalmichthys nobilis. The sequence goes on along the minus strand of CM075479.1, from coordinate 32,395,045 downwards.
TGAACTCACACTGTAATCTTTTTGAACGGCAGCTATGGTTGCCAGAAATTCACTGTAAAAAATACAGTGACAATGTTTCAGGTATTACAGGATTACATATCGGTAGGACTGTGCCTGTATATTTTACAACGTAAAATGTAAATTTCATTAATGATATAATGTTAATACTTGAACTAACAAAATCAGCTTTTTACCTTAAAATTTACTGATAACCACAAAGATAATACAGGTGGTACAACACATAATAAATCAGAGTTCATCGGAAGTGGCCCACCTATACTTCAGTTTCATATGTGGTTATATGGATGTTTGTTTCATGTGTCTGCAAGTGTATAAACTAACTTGGTAACTCTTTATAATAACTTTCATTAATAAATCATTAACAAATTTTATGCAATGCTTAACAGATCATTAGTTAATACATATTAATATAGCTAGAAACATGAGATAATTTGCTTGTTAATGTTTAATTATGAGCTTATTACCTAATGATTAACAGATCATTATTTCATGTAAATTAAAATGCTTACAAATGTCAGTAAAGTTTCATTTCATATGATCATGAAAATCTACAAATGATTTTAACAGATGTTATACAATGATTAATAGCTTTTGTTAATGCACAAGTATACTAATATCAATGTGTACTAGTAGTAAACTTGTAAGTGAAAGTATACATTCATAAACTAAAAAATGTACTACAATGTACTACAGAATGCGCCACACAGAGACAATAATTAGATGAACCAGGGGTGGGTCTGCAGGATATTTTGTCCGAAGAGTGGTCCTAGGACATCCCAGTGTGGAGAAAGGAACTTTAGGCAGATAGTCCGGATGAGGATGCAAAATTGCTTTCACCATTCATGGGGCAAAGTCTAAGCAGGATGGCACGATGGACAGAGCCTGCACGTCCCCAATTCTTTTCAAAGAAGTTATAGGCATAAGAAAAAACATTTTCAGAGTTAACAGCTTGTCAGAAACTGACTCTAACGGTTCAAAGGGAGTCTCAACCAGGCCCTCTAGGACTATTGCTAGGTCCCAAGAAGGGATCCTGGTTCTAGAAGGAGGACTTAGCCGCCTGGCTCCACGGACAAAGTGAGTGAGCAGCACATGCTTCCCCAGAGGTACCCCGTCAATCAGAGTGTGGCAAGCTGAAAGAGCGGCCACATAAACCCTGAGAGTGGCAGGGCATGTCCCTGTTGATAATTTCTCCTGCAGGAAGTCCAGAACTGTAGCAGTCTGGCCGTTAACTGGATCTGCATTGTTTGCAGTACACCACCTTTCAAAGACACCCCATTTGTTGGCATAACTTGATCTAGTGGAGGGAGCCCTAGCACTTAAAATGGTGTCCCTCAGTTGGTTCCCCTCAGGGGCCAAACATGAAGGTTCCACATCTCTGGCCGGGGATGAAATATTGTCCCCTGCGCCTGAGACAGAAGGTCCCTCCTCTTCGGTATCACCCATGGCGAGCCGTCGAGGAGAGATTTTATCTCCGAAAACCATATTCTGTTCGACCAACGTGGAGCTATCAGAGGCAAGTCCCTTGTTTGGCAAACTCTGGCTAGAACTCCCTGGAGCAAAGAAACTGGAGGAAAGGCGTACAGTCGCATCCTGGACCATGTATGCGTCATCGCATCCAGACCTAGGGGGGCTGGGTGACTCAGAGAGAAGTAAAGGAGACATTGCGCTGTCTGCTGGGAGGCGAATAGGTCCACCTCCGCTTCGTAGAATCTCAACCATGTCTGTTTTACTACCTCGGGGTGGAGTTTCCATTCCCCACTCGACTTGAGCGGGAGACGATTGTGCCCGCATCGTGTTCAAATCCCATATGACCCCTAAAGCTAGTACAATATCTCTGTGTTGTTGCGCCATCTCGTGTGACTGTGCTAGTATTAGCCAATCGTCTATGTAATTCCAAATGCAAATGCCCTGTATCCAGGCATTTTGTGTATGTGCGGGGTGATAGGGCTAGGCTGAATGGAAGAACCCGATATTGGTAAGCTTCGCCCCCGAAAGCAAACATCAGGAACTTCCTGTGTTGTTTCAATATTTCTATGTGAAAATATGCGTCCTTGAGATCAATCGTGGTGGATATATCTTTTTGTTAATAAATTCATTTTATTGCAAACTGTGTCATTCTTGTGTTGATAATTAGAGGCTCTACAAGCTCACCCGAATCTCACTAAATCCTTCAGATTGGTCAGATGATAAACTTCCTCCAATTTATAAAATTCTAATTCAGTCAACAATCTTTCATGATTGTTCTTTATTGTCAAGGTGAGATTCCTGGCTGGTGCCCCGAAATATTGGAAGGAATCATCTGACTCAATATTAATATTAATACAAAATATTAATATTAATATTTAAGATTATAATTAACTACATTTGTGGTGCCCTCATGTGAGGATAACGCAGAATCACTACATTTGTGGTGCCCTCGTGTGAGGCTAATCCAAAATCACTACAACAGAGTGGCATCTGTGGTTAAATCTCATGGGCATCAAGGATAAGGAAACAAAGTGTGGCGAGTCGTTCTCCCCCTCACAGAGACTGGTATCCATCCGTGTGCAGTGGGAGACTGGATTGCTTTCCAATAGTTGCAGAGCTGCACTGAGTGGAGGTCTTTGTGTAATCCAGAGAACTGTAGGTCAGATGGTGGTCGGTCCATAGGATTTTCTGTAGGTTGGAGGTACTTGAGTTATGCAGGTCAGGAGCCAAAGTCCTCTGCAGAAGCAGTTGGGCTGCTTGAAGGTCCGTGCAGTGAAATGTTTACTCGCAAGAGTATCACCTTGGTCGTACTGTTGTTCTTCCCTTGTCTGGTCAGAAACTCAGAACAAGGGTTTGTTCACTTGGGAAAGCTTTTATTCCTTTCTGTAGGGATTAGTAATCCCCACCTTTCCTGCTGTGGTGATGTGATTGGGTCGTAGCATTCAAAGTGTCCACCCGTCACATCACCTTCCCATCCTGTGAAACTTGTTGTATTGTCCCAAAATACACAGTCAAACAAGACAGTGTCTTTAGGACCTTGAAAATGCTTTATTTCTTTTTCAAAGCTTTCTCAAAGTCCTTGTGGCAGTGTTCTGAACTCGTAGAGTCCAAACTTGATGTGAATTGGTTGAGGTATCACACTTCTGCCTCAGTGGGTGCAGTTGCATTGGCTTTTATTCCAGGTGTGGTTTCCACTGTGTGTGCACAGTTTCCTGGATGAGTAAAAGGACGTATAGGACATGTTCCTTACAGTATTCCTGTCCATTTTTGGTGATTTCAAGCCAGTATGTTTAGAAAATGTCTTTCTTTCTGAGCATTTCTTTGTTCTTGCTGTGCTCTAGCCAGAACCGGTTTGGCAGCCCTAGGAATCCATGGGCATTTAAACCTTTAACTCAGGCATGCAGGGCTGAGGTGAACAAAGGCAACTCGTGATGAGATTAGCCTTTGATCAATGGGCCGCTGATGTCATCTTTCCTGTCCTCCACCTTTGGCAGTCCTGATTGCAATAGTCATTTAGTTGTCGTTGAGGGTCCTATCACACTCTTTTGTATTAATCAAAGTGGGACAAAGGGATGTCTGTTGTGAAGCTCTGGTGCCATCATGTCTGCTGTTCACTACACCGTGCTAACCAAAGCAGCCATAGAAAGGCCGATAGCGCGAGCCGTCTGCTTGGTGGCACGGAGAGACAGGTCTGTGGCTCGACAAAGCTCTGTGAATGCCTCCTCGTCGATAGTACTACCTGCACTCAGGTCCTTCAGCAGGTATGCTTGTAACACCACCATGGTGTGCAGAGCAGCACCAGCCCGACCTGCAGCTTGAAAAGCTGTTCCCACAAGCGCTGAGGTGGTTCTTCAGGGCTTTGTGGGGAGGATAGGTTTCTTTAGGGACGATGCCGGCCCAGGCAAGAGATAGCTCATGAGCGTCTCTTCAACCTGTGGCATCGTTGTATACCCCCGTGCCCTAGCACCCATGATAGTCGAATAAGTCAACGTCAAAGGCACAAAGATACGGGAGGTATACGGTTTCCTCCCTGACTTTGTTAATTCATCATGGAGGTCCTCAAAGAAGCGGAGAGACTGACGTTGTGATTCCTCCCCTTGGCCACCGGAAAGTAACCTATCCTTAACACTCTGGAGTCGGAGGTATCGCCGGCAATACCACCTCGGGTTTTTTCTTACCAGTGTGAAAGAGACTAAAAATACTCTGTCAATTTTGCACATACAATTAATCTGTGGAATATCTTCTTTTATTTGTGTACACTCAGAGTAAAAACAAAATGATGTGCTTTTTGCAAAATAAAGAAAACTAACATGATGCGTGATCTCTCGACTCCCTCTGAACGAAGTCCAATCTGATAGTTCTCAGAAAATGAAGTGTAACTTCGTGAATACTAATCACAAAAAAATTAGACTTATGTCTAAAGAAACGTTGAAATGTCAGGTTTTAAATCGTGTAAGTCAAATCTAAAACAAATATTCTGTGTTTATGTAATCTGTATGAAAACAGAGCCATGTCAGAAGTCCGTGATTCAGCTCATTATCCGCTAATGCGGTCAAGCCCACGGAGCGAGCGCTATTCAGACGCAAATTCTGAGGCAATACATGTATACATCGTCACAATGTGTATTTATTATCTTCAAAAGTGTTTATCTGCATGTTATAGCCATGGTTAGCGATCTCTGGAAGCCTCTGTTAGTTCCTGGAAAGTCACATGGTATGCCTGTTCTTCTTTAGGAGGCATTTGTGGACTAAAGGTGCACAGAGCGCCCTCCGGCTGCAAGTATGAATTGAAAACACAGTATCCTGCGCTCATAGTGATGACAATAAATATTGAATAAATATTACTCCTCTGTATAGAAAATTGACATAAACATATGAGAATCCATCAATATTTCTCCAAATGTGCATGCTTTTAAGCATATTAAGAAATTACGGTCAATGTAAGATAAAACAGAGGTCAAAATGTAAAGCTTGAGTCTTAGATCTTTTTAATGATGTATAGTTTGTCAACTGCACATTAACATTTAGGCTATATAATAGAACAAATACAATAGCCTATTTGAAATGCCATAGTGGTAACAAGAATGTTCAGACGCTTTGCATCACAGAAATTCATTATATTTTAAAGTATATTAAAATAGAAAACCATTATTTGGTTAGAGACTTGAGACTTCTTTAAAAACATTATAATAGTAATGCGTCCAATCTTTTGACTGGTACTGTAATTTAACATAGGCCTATACAAAATTTTCTTCACATGATGTGCAATAATATGTGCATGCATGAGATCACAAAAAATCATGTTTTTTTTTTTTTTTTGTCAAGAGTGGACATTAATCCTATTATCAGCATGATCACAGAGGGTTTTTTCACAGCCTACCTGACTGAAAGAGCTCATTATTATGCGGAATTCAGGTCATTATGCGGATCTTTTGTCTTCTCAGGTGTGAATCACAGCATTATTCATGAAGATTCATGCCTCCACGCATACTGTGTTTCTTGACAAAAAGTGTCTTACAAAATCTAAATCAAGAAGTCTTGTAAACACATATATAATATTAGTTTTGTGGCCTTATTTCAGTGACTTAAGTTTTTTGTTCAATAACCATGCATAAATGTTATTCCTTCAAAAATTCAAACATGTACATAAATGTTGCTCACATATTATGGTAGCCTAGTTTGTGCTGAATACAGTGTAATGGCACTTTTTCCATTAATATGTTTATGAACAACTAAAAAAAGCACAAATGTCAGGGCATGTCAAAACTTCTCCAGGGCCGCAAAAATCCTCAGACCCCAGAGGGTTAAGCTTGGAGTGTTTGGGGGTCTCTTGTTCCTGTGGCCAGTCTAGCTGTAATATGGCCACAAGATGAGTATGGTAGCAAGATGACTAAATTATGTTGGGGAGGTGGAGGGATGCCAAAACAGCCGATCCCAGAGAAAGGTAAGCGGCTGCTGCTTATATGCCCCAGCAATTAATTGAAAGATTATATGGGTTCACTCCTCCTGAAATTACATTTAGGAACTTCAGTAAGTGATGTTTTTTTTCTTTTTTGAAAATCTAAAAATGCAGAAATATATTTTGTACAGTATAAAAATACTATGGAAAGTCCCCATAAAACATGAAAACCAAAAATGTGTGTGTGTGTGTGAGTGCGTTTTTGTGATTTATGAGAACACAATGACATGGGTATTACACTGGTATCACGACGTAAACAATAAATATAAAGGACATTTCATGAGTCCTTATTTTTAAAATAGCTTTAAAAACATACTAAACAATGTTTTATTAAAAATGTAAAAAATGCAGAATGTTTTCTGTGATGGGTAGGTTTAGGGGTAGGGGTAGTGCAGGGGGATAGAATGTATAGTTTGTACAGTATAAAAACCATTATGGCTATGGAATGTCCTCACTTTGATAGCAAAACAAACCTCTGTGTGTGTGCATATAAACATGTAACTGTAAATCAAACTATAAAATAAATGTACAATGAAAGTAAATGGACATTTTATTCATCTGGTAATTGGCTGAATGGATGAAATGACAAATATTTGAATTTCATGATATCCACCTAAACCCCCACCTAATCCCCCTCGGCCCCTTAAAAAACTTGGGTTACACTTTATTTTACAGTGCCATAGTTAACCCCCTGAACAAACCATCAGTTTCTAAACTTAAAGCACCTTGCTAGCAAGGGGTCTACAGCTTATACTAAGCCTCCTTTTAATTCTTGATCGTTCAGTAGTTCGATGGTGGTGAAGTTGCAACAGGTTATTCCAGGTTGAGGGATGACGAATTTCAGTGGTGTTAGTCTGATTCCGTTATGGTCAGGGAAGTTGCAACAGGGCTGGTTGTAACTTTGAGGCTCCCCTGGATGTGCAGCTGCACACCGGGGCAAAGTCCCATAGCGTCTTGGTCAGACTGGTTGTCTCCAGTCTTTGTCTGTCTTTCCTATGGCCTGTGCATGTGGCAACCTCTCTCCACATCATGATGTGCCTTTGGTACCATGGTAACCAGAGGGCTGGTCTGCTTTTTGGGGGTTGTTCACAGACACCTTGGCACCTAGTTTTGTTGTTGGTTGAGGGATCTGTTGGACTGTTCATTACATATAATGAATAATTGTGTATCTGAGTGGTCCAGCCGCTACACATGGAACTTTAATGCAGATCTGAAACTACTCCATAGCTATGCTTTTGCTGGAAAATTGCACACCTTGTCAACCAATGATAATCAAGGATTCAGGAGCCTCATGGCATAAAATATAATAAATGCAGATCATGGTTTAAACCTGATTTTTACAAGGTTTTGTTAAAATGCAGGGTATAAATCATTGTTTTTTATAATCCAAAAGGATTTTATCAGCCCGAGTTATCGGAATTATATTTTTTACTGTCAAAATGCAAACATTTTACGGTTTAAATTAAAGTTAAAATAGAATTCCCTTTCTAAATGCTGTTTTTTCATATGCTGTTTTTTCATTTCTTCTATTAAAGTGACAGAGTCAGTGTATTACCATTTTTGAGAGTAGCATCCATGTTTATTTAATTCATTGCAATGCTAAGACCTTTGCAGTTTTTATGAACTTTAGAAATGCTTGTCTTATTTCTTTTGTTCTCACTCCATAAATAATTGGGTTAAAACAACTTGGGAAAAGTAAGTACATTGTGCTCACAAATACACGACTACTGGGAGAAAAATTATTTCTTATTCTGTATGACAAGAATGCAATCAAGGCAAAAGTCAAAGTAAATGACATAACAATGAAGTGTGTAATGCAGGTGTTTAAGGCCTTCATGTTAGTTTTGCCAGATTTGAACACAGAGGTAAAAATCAGAATGTAAGAAACACTGATAAGAATAAAATCTGCAGTTGGTATAAGGAAAGCAGTCAAAAGTCCTGCAATGTTATTAACAGATATATCTCCACATGCTAACTGAACTAATGCCATGTGTTCACAAAAACAGTGGTCGATCAAATTTGTTACACAAAATGACAGTTTTCCAGCCAGAGAGACCGTAATGACCACCAGGATTACATTTCTGATTAATGGCACAACAACAAACTTTAGAAAGTTAGGGATCTCCATGTATTTGTGATAATAAAGAGGTTTACATATTGCAAAGTAACGATCCAGTGCCATCCACAAAAGCAAAGTAGACTGAAATGTTCCAACAAAATGAAGGCAAAACATTTGTATCAAACAACCAGTTAAAGATATCCCACTCCAATTAAACAAAAAGTTCAGAAGCATGTTAGGTACAAAAAATATAGGCAATATCAAGTCTACAACTGCCATAAGACTAATTAGTACATACATTGGGGAATGCAAAGATTTTTGAGAGGTGATTAAATATATGAGAATAGTATTTGCTGTGATAGCCAACAAAAACATCAGAAAGAAAGGGACAAATAAAAAAGGCCTCCATTCTCCAAGGTTGTAGAAACCAATCAGTTTGAAGTCTGTGAATGAAATATTTTCTGCAGGAAGGTCCTTCATGCTGTAAAACGTCTTTACACTCAAGAGTATTCTGTTCAAATTATGTTGATGAAACTGAAAGAAATAAACATAGTTAATCAAGTTTTCCTGTATACAACATGAAATTTCTTCAACGTGAGAACAAATATATCTCTAATGGTATTGGTATTTTCAGATGCCATTCATCATTATGGTCTTCAAGAAGAATTGCAATAAACTTTACAATACCACCAACAACAATAATAATAGTTATAAGATTTGACTGAATGTATTCCTGTCAATATGCAACATTTCAATTTACCTTAATTCTGAGCCTTTGTTTTTACTGTGATTTAATCTACACAAACAGGCTATTGAGAGAAAAAAAAGTCCAAACTGAATGCTTTCTTAAGTTGGCAGAAGATTGAGGAATAAACAATAAATAAAACATTCTACCCCTTTACGGTAATGACAGAAATCCTAATTTCTTCATCCTGAAATTAATTTTTTTTTCCAGTTAATGCTTTGTCTTACATCTTAGCATGAAATGAAAGGTAGACACATATCATGGTCTTTAAATACACCATGTTGTGTCCCCAAGAGTCTGTGCACTACTGTATTTTCATAGAGCTCACCCTCATAAACTTTAAGGCATATACATTGTATTTTATATAATGTGAAATACTTCAGGGGAATTAAAAAGTACATTACTTTGTTTAATTGTTTATTCTTGTGAATAAAATGTGTATCTAATATTTATATGTCCAACAAATGCAAATTATATTTTCTACTACCTTAATTCATAATATTTTTAAATAATAATAAATGTAATTCATACATGGAGAATATACACAATAAGAGGAATGTTATTGAAGTTATTGTGTATAACAAATTTAGATTTTACAATAGCAAGCTTTTGACCAGCAGATGTCCTCAGCATACTTTTTTTTCTTATGCATTTCTCAACAGTGAGTCATTGTACAAATAAATGGTTCAACTAATTGCTAGTTTCATTTAGGTAACACTAAGCAGAAGGGTAGAATATGGAATGAGTTAGATACTGGATCACTCTCTGATTGCTTTTGCTAATCTACCCCCTCTATGCCAATGAGAATATTAAAGCAGAGCAGCTGTGCTGGTGTAGATAGGGAGGTTGAAATGTCCTGTATTGGAGCAGTGAGTGGGTTGTCTGTGACATCCAAAAGTTTAATGTTGCAGTGCATGCTGGATGCCAACATAGTACAAAACTCCCAGCATGCACTGCAGCATGAATAAATTATGCAGCTGAATGGTCCTTTTTTATTGCCACCATTGTTGAGATTGATGTGCAGTTAAAGGGTTAGTTCACCCAAAAATAAAAAAAAATCTGTCATTAATTACTCACTCTCATGTCGTTCCACACCCATAAAACCTAAAATAGTCACTGTGACTACAGTGGTTATTTTTGTTATGATTATTACATTTAGATTGTGTTTCTAATTAATCATAACTACTGATTATGTACTCATTTAGGTATTTGATTATTCTGGGTATCCCATACTAATTATTCATTCAATAGGGACCTGATGCCGCACAGAGTCACACAGTTTTGTTATTATTCTGTGCGTTTGTCTTGGTTACAGACATGAATGATTACAGACATTAACAGTACACTGCTAAACCTTGCTATAGAAAAACGGGCAAATTCTGACAGTAACAAACCATTTTCCGTTAAAACAGTAATATACTGTAGAAAACAATGCATTCTGGGTAATATTTGATGTTTTTGAGAAAGTAGCCTACAGTAATATACTGTGATTTAACAGCGCTCAAAGTCGACACTCAGAGGCTCTGTTCCAAATCACACCCTATACCCTCATTCACTATTCCCTACATTAGTTCACTAATATAGTCCACTTGACAGAGTGAATGAAAAGAAGTGAGTGAATTCAGACACTGATGAACACCTGATAAGCAGAATCACTGAAGGACAGAGAAACAAGACCAGAAAAAAGAGAAGAGATGAGCAGAAACACAAGAACTACAACTGACCAGCATGCACTGCAGCATGAATAAATTATGCAGCTGAATGGTCCTTTTTTTATTGCCACCATTGTTGAGATTGATGTGCTGATTTTTGATATCTGTGTGTCTAAATAATGCTGCAGCTGTTTTTTGTGCATGGTGTTTAAAAATAAACCCTTTTTAACTGATTGTTGGAACTCTTGCTGTAGTTTCACAGTGGTGATAATGTAAAATTTTAGTCTGTTAATAATATAATAAGGGACAAAACACATTATGAATTCAGTGAATCTAAAGCCTATGTGATGGTTATGTCTTTACCAATACATAATTATCAGCACTCAATTATTTTTTTTCTCCTCATTTGCTTGCAAAAATAGTTTAAGCAGCCAGAGGAAAAAAAAAAAATCTGATGTATAAAAAGTCATGGGTCAAGAGCTCAACTAAAGCAAACACTGATCTCCTCAATGGTGACATCAAACCAAACATTTTCAATAAAACATCAACGTCTAAACTTCTGTTATTTCTCAATAAGATCTTCTGTAGAAATAAAACTGGTCAGTAATAAATGTAATAATGTGTAATGGCTGGAAGACTTTCAGTGATTCTGCTTGTTAACAGCAGGTGTTCATCATTAATGCTCAATCATCACTTAAATATTAACTTAATTATCTCACTGCAACACAGTGACAATGTTAATTTTACTCTGTAATGTGGACACTAGAGGATGTTCCTGTGGGGTTGAAAGGGTTAAAGGTGTAAGATAAAAAGACACACCCACAAAATGTATTTTAACAGTGTAAGGATGGATTTTTACTAAGACTGAATTACTGAATTCAAGATTCCTATCCTGTAATAAAACAATAAAATTCTCTAATCTGAAGAGAGGATCTGCGAGAAAGAGCACAGGACAACACCTGGTTCAACCTCCTCTCTTCCCCCATGCTGAGTTCCTGACTCCTCACACCCTCTCCTTCCCTTCAGGCCATGCAAGTCTCACAAATCTGCTATCTTAGTTGTTTTAAGTGACATCAATGTAAATACTTCTGGTGCTGTTACGGTTGGTTGCAGGAAGGAGCACAGACGAGGAGAGAATAAATCCAAATACTAGTTTAATGACGTTAGCCACAGGGTAACAGGCATGGAAATACAACACAACTTGCTCAAACGGTGAACGGACAAAGACTGAGTGAACAGGGGAAACTAAATAGCAAACATAACAAGGATGATTAATAAGACACAGGTGATACTAATGAACTAATAATGAAGGCGGGAAACAGAACATGTGATCATGGAAAACAAACAGAAAGTCCATAAACTGAAACTGAAAACTAAACAGACTGTGACAGGTGCGACTGGTAAGATGGTTTCACTCCCACAACAATAGAACAAACAAGAATAAAGAAAACAAAACCTGTTCTCCTGGGGTGGGAGATGCCCCAATAAAGATCCTTATTAACCATTTGTTTTGATCCCCGAAACCAGGCGTGTGACCCTTTGGGGCACGAGAAAAGGTCCAGCAAAAGCTGCATAAATATTTGGGTGCTAAATGTTTATAGCCCTTTTGTTAAGACTTGGGGTATTTAAAGGGATTTGGCAAACCACTCAAGGAAGCATCTGCATTCAGAACTTCCCGCACAATTGCTGTGTGTATCTCTCTATTTGCCAGGTATGCTGACTCTTTGAAATTCTTTTTAATATTTTGTTGTGAATTGTACTTTGCATTTTATGCTGACCACTTGTGTGATGTATTCTTTTTAATTCTTTTAATTGATGATTTATCCTGCCTGGCAAAAACAATAAATGTTAATCTTGATTTATTCTGCATTATTCTTAATTCATTATTTCTAGTAGATTAAAGCGAAGGTATTACCGCAAATCTGTGTTCAGAATTGATCATACGGAAGGCTTAATAGATGGAGCATGGGGCACATCAATTAAGTCCATTTCGATTTCTGACTATCACTGCCTTAAATAAGTTGCAGTTTTCGTAAATATATAAAAACTATGCTTTTTGTTACGAGTAAGCAGAGCGCGACCGACTTAAAGGTAGATATTTACCCTGCATCCAATGTTTAAGGTCAGAACTGACGAGTTTGTGTCCGAGAAAGCACTCAATCGGCCGAAGTGACTTTTCTAAAGCGATACCGGGACCGCAGTGAACGAATAATTGAAAGTAAAAGATAATCAGAATAATCTAAGATCTAAATTAAAGCACAACTAATTTTATGATCAGCCGTTACATCGGAAACATTGTGAGACTAAGAGTCATTTACAATTGGAGTCAGATTAAATTATTCATGGAGTCAGAATTAAAATTAGAAACCAAAGTTTTATTAAATTAAGATGAATTTTACAGAAGTGCCAGAGGACGTACACTCGAAATACCTTCGACCAGACCACTAGATGCCGTCGTTGGGCTAGTGGGTGGAACCTTACAACAGTAACAAACTGTAAGTTAAAAACAGTTATATACTGGCAACACTGTTGCCAGTAGTTTACTTTAAAATTGAGTTTTGTGGGTCACCATTGTGCTGAAGAGTACAGCCTGTGCTTACGTTCAGGAGAAGATCAAGAAACGTTGATGAAATGCTGTATGTTGTTATATTTAACAGATGGTGACTCTTTATTTAAAATATTTTTAGTGAACTCTAATGAAATAAGTTCATAGTAATAATATGCTCACATTATTAGCATACAATAAATATTAGTTTGTAAATTTAAATAGCAGTCTGATAATTTAGTGCATGGTATCTTTACAGTAACATACTGTAGATTACAGTAAATAACTGTACAATCAACAGTAAATTATTATTTTACTGTAAAAAAGCCTGACAAGGTCTAACAGTGTAGGAAATAATAGTGCAGTAATCGTACTATACTGACACGAATCTACATTAATTTCAGTTACTTGCCCATGTGAACATTTGTATCTTGTGAGACTTCAAACTGTGTCTTTTTAGTTATCATTCTTTGACTCTAGAGAACTGCAACAACAAATAAACCTGAACAAATATATCTGTTGCTGCCTAATAAACTGTTTGTAACTTACACTGGTGTGATTATTCTGTCACTATTCATTTACCTATAGGCTATATACATGAACACGAAATAGACCCTGTTGCACCCATTCTTATCTTTTGCATTGTATGTTTTTATAAATATTAGTCACATGCTGCCATAATAAAGCATTTATTTAATGAATGTAGTTGCCTGTAGTTGTTTCTGCTGGTCTTCCAGCATGCATCATTGTACTATCCTAATAAAAAGGTCCTAATAAAAATATGTTAATATTAGCTAATGCAGCTTGGAGATAGACTTTAAATTAAATATTGGGGACATCCTAATATTTCAGCCTGATATGGAGATATGGAGGATAGATTAAAATCTAATCGTCTAACAGGAAAACTGGTGTTGTAAGTCAGAGAATGCAAATCTCAATTTGCTGTTTTGTAATCAAGAAGATAGGTAACAGGTACAGCCATTCTTTTGTCCCATTTGCAACTAAATTACTTATCAGAGTGAAACACCAGTGGTGCAAGTTAACTATAATATCATAAGTAAAAGCAACTAACATCCAATGAGCAAAGACTTAATTGTCTGCCCATCATCATTACAATAAACTATAAATGTTGATTACCCATATCATCAACATCTGGTGATATTGGAGATGGATGAGGCAACATTTACAACTCTTTTTGAATTCAAAAAATCTGGAAAGCTACCTCATGGTCTTTCCAGGAATGAAAAAAAAATGTGTTTCTCAGAAAAGCCAAAAACTTCATAATTGAAAGTGATTATACATGTATGCATATGGGTTGATTGGCTTCTCTTGTAATGTACTAATAAACCACAATTTGCAACTTTTAGATGAAGTTTTGCATTACATAAAGAAAAAATGAGGGTGCTCTGGCAAAAGTCATTCAAAGCAAAGAGAAGGCCAAAAGACATATTTAAGGAGATCCACAGTAGCTCAATAGGTGCCCACTGTGGGGTTCATTAAACTCTTGATGCCATAAACAAGAGGTTTTATTGGCCAGGCATGTCTGTGGACATTAAAAAATGGGTAAGTGCAATGGTATGAATTCTCATTCATGTGTTCATAGATTTCATTAACTATCAAAAGTCCAAAAATATTTTAGGTAACACAGCGTGAAGTTTGCCAGAAGAAGAAGACATCTCTTAAGACACAAAGTGAATACACCCCTATTGTGGTAAGTCATGTTTTTTGAAAGAAAAATATTCTTAATTTGTAGCAACTATGCATCTTGAACATGTGGCTGTTTATCAGGTGGCAGAGCCATGGGAGGTAGTGGGAATGGATTTAGTGGGAAAACTTGCATGTGTTATACAGATACATCTGGGCATGTGTGAAATGCTTGGCATCAAGCGGAGTTTATGTGCTCCATACCAACCCCAAACAAATGGACTGGTAGAGAGACTTAATGGAACAATTCAGAAGTAAGAAACCATGTACTTATTGTTTAATTGTACTATACAAACATTGGTGTATGACTGGTAGGTGAACCATGTTTTCTTTTCTCTCTTTTCTGTTACAGAACATTGAGCAAGCTTGTTGAAAAAAGGCCAAATACATGGTCTGATTATTTAGATGCAGCAATGTGTGGTCTGCAAACAAACAAACAAACAAACAACAACAACAACAAAAAAACAGTTGACCACAAACTTCTCCCTTTACTTTTTACTTTTTGGTTGTGAGGCTAGGTATCCATGTGAGGTACCACACACATATGAGGTTAGTGCATTTTTGAGGTAAGTACATTATATTCAACTTGACATTTAAAATTTTAATGCATAATTTCTTTGTATTAGATCAATGAAAGCGTAGAGGACATGATTGCCTTGGAATCAATCTCAGAATCCATCAACCGGCAGGACAGGATTTACAAATTTGTTCAGGACAACATGGCATGGGTAAAAAAAAAATAAAACTACAACAAGAAAAGCCCAGTGTCAATCAGGCAAAACATCAGAAGCCAGCAGGGAAAGGGTGGAAAACTAGATCCAGATTGGGTTGGCCCAATATCCTTAAAAGGATAGTTCACCCAAAAATGAAAATGTGATGTTTATCTGCTTACCTCCAGGGCATCCAAGATGTAGGTGACTTTGTTTCATCAGTAGAACACAAATGATGATTTTTAACTCCAACCGTTGCAATCTGTCAGTCATATAATGCATGTCAATGGTAACACAATCTATGAGAGTAAAAAAAAAACATGCACAGACAAATCCAAATTAAACCCTGCGGCTCGTGACGACACATTGATGTCCTAAGACACGAAACAATCGGTTTGTGCGAGAAACCGAACAGTATTTATATCAATTTTTACCTCTAATACACCACTATGTCCAACTGCCTTGAGCGCGAGCACGGCATCAGGTGCGTGAGGTGTGTACGCGCTCTGGAGTAGTTTACGCAAGCGCCGAAGTGATCTCTCGTGCGTATACGTCACTCATTGTTTACACAGAGCACAAACATTGAAGATACGACAGCTAATCAAAATGGTACTTACTTGCGCTTATCCGGATTGTTCAAACCGACTTTAAACTAAATTCTCTCGTGCGAACTCATTCGAGAGTGGTGACTTTCCACGTATTCCCAACTTCTGAGCCTACTCACCTGAAGTTATGGTTGATTGCTCTTCGGCTGGATATCAACACACCCATTAATGTACTGAAGTTGTTGAGGGTCTGCAGCGATCATTTTTCCCCTGATGATTTTACATACCCAGGAGAGGATCACGTACGACTGAAACCATCAGCTGTGCCTATGGGTTTTCCACATCCAACTGAGGTAAGTGAACAAGATCTTTGTATGTGTCCTTTTTATTTGTAAAGCTGCCCTTATGAAAAGTAACAAAATAAAATGAAGTTTTGATGTAATAAAACCATGTTTTTTAGTGGTTTACTTCCATTTGTATAACAACTGTTGTACTACAGGCACCATGTTTAAACTATGGTTAACCATAGTTTTACTACAGAGACACAGAGATTGGTTGTAAAACCATTCTGAAACTATGTTTACTTTTCATAAGGGTGAAGTAAAATAATAATAGTAGTAATAATAATAATAACAACAAGAGATCACTTTCGGCGCTTGCGTAAACTACTCCAGAGCGCGTACACACTTCACGCACCTGATGCGTGCGCTCAAGGCAGTTGGACATAGTGGTGTATTAGAGGTAAAAAATGATATAAATACTGTTCGGTTTCTCACACAAACCGATCGTTTCGTGTCTTAGGACATCAATGTGTCGTCACGAGCCGCAGGATTTAATTTGGATTTGTCTCTGCATGTTTTTTTTACTCTCATAGATTTTGTTCCCATTGACATGCATTATATGACTGACAGACTGCAACGGTTGAAGTTAAAAATCATCATTTGTGTTCTACTGATGAAACAAAGTCACCTACATCTTGGATGCCCTGGGGGTAATCAGATAAACATCACATTTTTATTTTTTGGGTGAACTATCCCTTTACAGTTGCTGCAGGTTATCAATGCATACCTCACTTGCCTGACAAACAGTTATGCAGGGAATGCATTTGTCATGGATTCTTTTGAAATGACAAACATATGGGATGGCAATGGCAGTTCAATGAACAGGGTAAAAGACCATGCTAATCCTGAAAAACAACCATAAAAGTTTATGTCCTTGAGATTGTGTTATTCTAATTACCTATACCTGTATAATATAGATAGATCCACAGTAGGGATGTAACGATATCAAAATCTCACAATACGATAATACCTTGATATAAAGTCCACAATACAATATTTAAAAAAAAAAAAAAAAGAAAGAAAAGAAAAGAAATGAAGACTTGGAAAAAAGTGCCATAAGTGTTAACAACACTCAAAAAAATGAACAAGGAAGGTTGTGCACTTTACATAATATATTTATATTCAGTTTACTTATAATAATTGAATTTGCTGACTTGAAATATTTTTTAATTGCACGTAATTATGTCTCAACTTAACTGTACAAAATCCTAACGCGTTGTCTAAACACAAACCATTTATGTTAAGTAAAAAATTCTTACATTCACAGGGTGGCAGTATAGTGCGACGCCAACTGCCATGAAACCCAAAAGAAGAAGAAGAGCAAGACGCGTCAGACTACACATGCGCGAAGATAATTGATTCTCTGCATACCTGAGTGACCCCCTGCAAAGTTTTTCTTCGATTGGTTTTGACAGAGGGACGTCTTACCTTTTCAACGGCTGGTAAAGGTAGGACGATATTTGTTTTTTGACCAGTATCGACTTTTTTTTATTTGTAATAGATATATTTTTGGCCTGCTTTAGTTTTAGAGAGTTCTAGCGTCTTAGACATGCTGAAGTTAGCATGCTAGTTTAGCCACGTGGCGCAGGTTGATGCGCTGCATATTTCCATTATTTGGTCGAAAAGAAAAGTAATAAGAGATAATTCATGGATTAAAGTTCTCCGTCGCTACGATGGATTTACGTTAACTGGAGCGGTTCTACGACGGATTTTTTCCGTCAATCTGGGTTTTCCGTTCCGCTCACGGAAAAACTGCTCCGTGTTCACTCCATTTTAAAAGTTATACTAGTATGTTTATTTTTTATATCATGAACGCCTGAACGCAACATTTATGATGCTATATGTAATGTTTTGGAAATTATTCTACACCTTTAATTAATAGAATTACACAATGTCAAAATGTATACCTGAACTGTGTAACATCCCTTTCATTTTTCTGACTGTAGCGTTTAATTTGTTGTAAGTTTTTGACTCTACTAAAGCATAAAAATACAATAATATGTTTGCAGATATATTTAAGATTAATTTAAATTTGAAAAACAATGCTACAGTCATTCTCCGTTGAAACTGCAATACTAAGTTCAACCACTAGGTGTCCATCCGACTAAAACTAAACTAAAATCTGCTGTCAAAATTAACAGTGGATAATAATTGGTTTGAAACTTTTGTTTTTTCCAATTTGTTATACTTTAAATAAAAATTACAAAGTGTGATTATTTTATTGGTTTGTAGTTTTTCAGTTCAGATTAATTCAATTTCACAAAATCTTGATAATTGTTTTGTTTGTTTTTATCCTTTGCAGTTTTTCAGGTCCTAAATGAAAGGTGTGTTTTGTGTTCCTGCCAAGGTGCTTTACTCACAATAGGTAAGATCTGCAACATCTACTAATGTAAATACTGTTTCTTTCATTTGTTAGTTCTGAGTAGCTTGTTTCTGTTTGTATCCTGTTTACTTTTAATTATCAGTAGCAACTGATAATTTCAGTTTTTAACAGATTATATATATGTTTCAAATTTAAATTTTAAATTATTTTAAGTCATATGGTCTGTTATTTGTAAGAGTTATCTAAAAAATTTTTTTTTTTTGCAAGTCAAGTTTCTTTTAACTGAAATCACTTTTTTTTTTTTTTTTTTTTTCTCCCCCATTTTTTTTTTTTGTGGTGGTGTGTGCTTGTTACAGATATTGAATGTGGCAGTGTAAAGGTTGCGGTTCAAAGACCTCAACTAGATGTCAGTTACTAAAACATTATAGGTTAAAACATCCTCAATATGGGCGTAGGCATCCATATCCTTGCCCATATACTAGTTGTCCATGTACATTCAAGTCATGGGATGCACTTAGATCACACCTCTGTAGAGTCCATAACAGAGACTCATCTCAGCGAACATCATCATTGGCTACATTCAAATGTCAAGTTTGTGCATTCGCTGAACTTGGCAATGATAAGGAATATTTCAGTCACATAAATCTGCATCTTAAATCCCATGAAACCATCTCCTGTATGTTCAAAGATTGTACATTTACGACAAACATTTATGGGACATTTAAATCGCATAAAAATAGAAAGCACCTTGCTTATTCTTACAGTGATTTTAAACCTGGAATAGTTACAGTAAGAGACAGTCCTGAAATCCCAAGCCTTCCAGATGAACATGAAGAATGTCCAGAATTGGACTTTTCAGACAGAAGAAAGAGATGAGAAGACAATAGAGGAGAAATTAGCAGCAGTGCTGCTTAAGCTTGAAAACATACTCCATGTTCCCAGCAGTGCAGTCGATGAGTCTTATGAGTTCTGCTTCTCTGCCAGCATTACATGCCATAGTTTCAGATTTTTGTACCAAGCATAATCTTGGTCTTAATGAGGCAGAAATTGTGGAATTGGCCTCTACAGCATGTGTCTCTAACCCCTTGACAAAATCTATAGGAGATCAGGGCCCACTTAGTTCTGCTTTTAAGCGGAAAAAATACTTCAAAGACAAGTTCCAAGTAGTTGAACCATTGGAGTATGTTTTGAATAAGGACAGCAAACATACCTACCAATATGTACCATTACTGGAGTCATTGCAGCAGCTCCTTAGCAAAGATGGTATCATTGATGATGTACTAGCAAACTGTAGTGCTCACTCAAATGAAACTGCAGAAGAATACAAGTCATTTCAAGTCCTCTGGGAACTTCTAGAATGAAGCACAAACTTTGTGCTATGTACTGGATTTTAAGCAACTTACCCCCAGGTCAGCAGTCCTCTTTGTCATCCATCCATTTGGCTTTGCTATGTAAAAGTAGCCATATCAAGACTTATGGATATGGTAAAGTGCTTGAACCTCTCTTGCATGATTTGGTTGTGTTGGAAAAGCATGGAGTATTTGTCCCACAAATTGGAAAAAGTGTTAAAGGCACAGTACAGTCTGTTGTTGCAGACAACCTGGGTGCCCATGGGCTTACAGGCTTTGTAGAGAATTTTTCTGGAGAGTATGTGTGTCGATTTTGCACAGGGAGTTTCAGTGACTTTCAGTCCAAGCAGGTTCTGTCAGGAGATTTTAGTCTAAGATTTAAAGAAAGCCACAATGAACATGTGAAAAGTGCAGAGGAGAGTGGAAAACCTTGTGTTGGAGTAAAAAGGGCATGTGTGCTGACTGAGAATCTTTCTCATTTTGATGTCACAACTGGATATCCTCCTGATCTACTCCATGATCTGTTTGAGGGTCTTGTTCCAGTCGAACTTGCACAGTGTCTGGGTATGTTAATGTCCAAAAAATACTTTTCTTTGGATACTCTAAATAAAGTAATCCTCAATTTTCCCTACAAGGGAGATGATTAAAACCGTCCCCATATTGTGCCACAGTCATTTAAAATCAGAAACACAATTGGTGGCAATGCTGCTGAAAACTGGACTCTCTTAAGGTTGTTGCCTTTCATGATTGGAGATGTTATACCTGAAGGGGAATCAGTGTGGGAGATTATCTTGGATTTAAAAGAGATAGTGGAACTTGCTGTTGCCCAGGTACATACAGAAGAATCCATTGGATATCTTCAGTGCAAAATATCTGATCACAGGCAGAAATACCAAGAAGCATTTCCTAATCAGAAACTTTTGCCAAAACATCACTACTTGGAGCACTACCCTCACATGATCTGGTGTTTTGGCCCTTTGGTTGGCCTGTGGACCATGCGATTTGAGGGCAAACATAGCTTTTTTAAAAATGTTGCTCATCATACCAAGTGTTTCAAGAATGTTGCTTTAACACTGGCAAAGAAACACCAGCTGATGATTGCCTATCACTTACACTCATCGACTCCACGTAAACCTGGCTTTGAAGTTTCAGGTGCATCAAGAGTTCCTCTTGAGGTGCTAAAAGATGAGGTATCATTGCCTATCCAGCAGATGTACCCAAACATAACAGAAGTAAACATGGCTAAAAGTGCAGATTGCAAAGGGATCTGCTATAGAACCGGGATGATTGTCATCTGTGAATTTACTGATGGATGCCTGAATTTGGACAGATAATTAGGATCTGTGTACTTCAGGATACTGTTAATTTCATAGTCAAGAAATTCTCAGCTTGGTTTAGAGAGCACTACTGGGCCTTTGAACTGCAACCATGTCCAACTGGTAAAATGTTCCTGATAACACACGATGCCCTGCCAGAGAAGTACCCACTACATGACTACTTCATTGGGCCACTCCGACTGGTTACATTTAAAAGATATCCTTATATCAAAAGTGGGTGTTGATAAACAGATGTTGTTACTAACCCTTCTAAATGCACAATTATCACTAGCATGAGCACCTAACACTAACTTTTCACTTGTGTATGCGTGTCTGTATAATAACTTGTTTCAGTGCATGCATGAACATCTTGTCACTGGCTGGATCTGAAAGTCTGTCGTAGTAAAGGGATACTGAACTGGTGCACACTGTAGTAGCAGGAATTTGGTGGTGTTTGATCACAGTTCAATTTTGTTGATATTTAGTCTGAAACATGGAAAAAATAGCAGATGGTATTCGAAAAATTTGACAATACTTGACCACAGTAAATACACAATACACAAGATAACACATGTAATGTATTTAAATACATCTCAGAGCAAATATCAACAAAATGAACATTCAAAGTCATTCAGGCATCATGGCAAAGCAGTTGTATTGAATTGCTTTATTTACAGTGGTCTGAAGCAAACACTGCTAACAAAAGCAATTTAATCTATTAATGTGGGCACATCTTTTCCATCCTACAGCAACCTTAGCTTCACTTTCCATTCTAACATCATTGTCACTTGGTGGATGACTTCTGTCTTAGGTGCATGGCTCAAAACCTGAGGCCGTATTCACAGGTTGTCCATCCATTTTCTTAACTGCTTATCCTCTTAAGGGTCACGGGAGTGCTAGAGCCAATCCCAGCCATCTTTGTGCGAGAGGCGGGGCACACCCTGGACAGGTCGCCAGTCCATCACAGGGCCAACACATCCTGACAAACAACCATTTACACTCATTCTCACACCTACAAGCAATTTAGAATCTCCAATTAACCTAATGGCATGTCTCTAGAAATGAGATATGTCAGTTCTAATTTTACTTAATTTTACAACACAAATGGTATTTAGGAGGGTTTATTGTGGGGAGACAATTTCCTTTTGTGAATACGGCCCATGTTTGCTTTATGATTTGTTTCAGGTTTTTATCAAACAAGTTGCTGACTTTCCAATGTTCATCCTTTTATACACACAATGGCTTTATTCTTTTTTTCTTTTTTTTTTTTTAGGTTGAAGTATTTGCATGATGGCTGCACCAGTGAAACTGCGGATTGTCTTTGGTGCCAATAATGCTGAAAAGCTGACCATAGAATCAGGCATGCCAAAGTCTGTGGAGGATCTTTCAAATGAGATCAAACGTCAGTTTGACATAGAGGGGGACATTAGACTCCAGTACATGGACAGCGACTTCGATAATAACTTTGTTAACCTTAATCAAATTAGTGATATACAAGATAAGAGTACAGTGAAAGTCATCTCATTGTCAGATGCTTCAGATGTCAGTCAAGGCTGTTTGAACCAGAGTGGTGAAGACACATCTTTATCCTCTAATGACACAATAATACTCTCCTCCCCTGACTCAGCGACTGCTCGATCACAGTGGCCTACAGAATTTCAAATACCTACGTTTCCATATGATGTGGAGATACAACTTTAAAGTGCAAACCAGGCCTTCATGTCAAGCAGAGTTCTCCTAAACCCCAGTCACAAACTGAAGTCAGACATCTTGGAAAGTCTGGCTGAGCAAATAATTAAGTTCAAAGCGTATCCTTCAAATTTGGAAATAGAATCTGTTGCTGAAGCTTTAATCAAAGCTCACCCATGTTTGAGGAACAAGGATACAACAACATAGGGAACAAGTGGTTACTACGGATGGAAGATTAGCCTCAAATACAAGATGGCCAACTATAGGACAAAGCTAAGAAACTTGGGGTGCCCAGAGATTAGCATTAATTCCCTCAAGAACAAACCTGCAGATAATTACCAGCCGGCCTATAAGGTTAAAAAACCCAGAAAGGCAGAAGTAAATTTCTGCCCCCCTTATCCTGCTGGAGAGACCCAGGACAGCCTTGAAGGCGAAAGAGTGTCACTGTTGTCCGAGGTCAAAAAAAGACACAACAATGCAGTTATCAAGGAGAAGATGGCCAAGACCTTTGCGTATAGGAGACAGGAGGTAGTCAGAGACAGCCCCATGATTGCAGAGTTCAAGACCAGATGGCCAGGACTGTTCACTGTGCCTGAGGTATAAACTGCTGCTTAAAACATCCATAATCAGTGTTATATAATGCGTCAGATGACAGTGTGAAAGAATTATAGAGTACAGTAACATATGGTCTTTTTAGTAATATTTTAGTATATACCAATAACAAGTTGTTTGTGGACATTATTTAAAGATGGAAGCAGAATTTCTGAGGATTACCACTGTTCCCCTCGTCACAACGTTTTTTGCACAACTTGACCACCAAGCTGATCAGCTCATCAGAGTGCTGAAGAAGCCAGGTGGATCTAAAGGAAAGAAAATTAACCTCACCTTTGCCCCGACTGCACAGGTATAGTTTACTTCTTTGTAGAACACATTTAGGAATAAGTAAATTTTGTCTAGTCTGTGTTGCCATTTGTCAGAAACCAATAACATCTGCAAATGCACCCCATATGAATATAAAATTTCTTTGTTTGTATTTCACAAAGCTTCTGAGATTAAAGGGATAGTTCACCCAAAAATAAAAATGTGATGTTTATCTGATTACCCCCAGGGCATCCAAGATGTAGGTGACTTTGTTTCTTCAGTAGAACACAAATGATGATTTTTAACTCCAACCGTTGCAGTCTGTCAGTCATATAATGCATGTCAATGGGAACACAATCTATAAGAGTCAAAAAAACATGCACAGACAAATCCAAATTAAACCCTGCGGCTCGTGACGACACATTGATGTCCTAAGACACGAAACGATCGGTTTGTGCGAGAAACCGAACAGTATTTATATAATTTTTTTTACCTCTAATACACCGCCATGTCCAACTACCTTGCGCACGGCATCCGGTTAGTGTGGTGTGTACGCGCTCTGGCGTAGTTTAAAGGATTAGTTCACTTTCAAATAAAATTTTCCTGATAATTTATACACCCCCATGTCATCCAAGATGTTCATGTCTTTCTTTCTTTGGTCAAAAAGAAATGAAGGTTTTTGATGAAAACATTCCAGGATTATTCTCCTTATAGACTCCTGAAAGACTGAAAATCTTTTCACAAGTATTTTTCAGTTTGATTCATATCTAAATATTAAGAAATAACAATTGTAACAAAAGTTACTTTTTGTCAAAGTTTAGTATTTTTTTTTTTTTTTGTACTGAAAAAAAATCATTTTTTTAATATTGTTACATTATGATGAGACCCCGCTTAGAAAATGGACAAAATTCGTCCTTAAAATCAACATTATTGAAAAACTTTTTATTTATTTATTTATTTATTTTTCAGTCCAAAAAAATGCTAAACTTTGACCAAAAGTAATTTTTATTGTCATAATTGTGATTTCATAATATGTAGATATAAATCCAACAGAAAAATACTTGTGAAAAGTAGCAAATAGTGGAGCTCTGCAGCCATTTACTGGTAAAAGTGATAATTTTTTTACTTTTAAAACTGCATTTTCCAAAAGATGGGCAAAAATCTTACACTAAACCATGTCAAATTATCCATGTTGTCCCCATGAATGAAAGTTAGAAATGTTGGTGATTTATAAAGTGAGTTTTACATAAAAAGCTGTACAAATATGAAGTAAAAACATTAATAAACAGAGTAAAATTACTTTTTTTTTTTGGAAAAAAAAACAATTTTGTTACAAAATTACATTTTGTTGCCTGGAGACCCCATAGAATGTGACCTTTTTTTTTTTTTTTTTTTTTTTTTTTTTTTTAATTACACTAACATAAGATATCACTCCTATTTTTTTTTTTGTAGATCTATAAAGTATTAACCATTGTACAAAGTTTCATGTCATTTGGACAAAGACAACATTGTTTTTAATCTTAGTAAACGTCGTTTGGGGTCCAAAAAGACCCCAGAGACCCTATAAGGGTTAATAAAGTGGCCAGTGAGTGTACAAATTGTGAGGAATCAGTTTGGACCAAAAGTTAGTAATCAAGCACTATTTTTAAAACATTTACAGAGAAAACTGCAATGCAAATGAGCTCTTTGGAATTATGTAATTGGCTGGTGATTTCATTGTTGTCCTTTTTTGTGTGTGGAAAGGATTCAGATGGCTGTGCTGCCCAGAGGGACCTTGAACAAGTTGTCTTTGGCATCTACAGCATTAATGCTGAGGGAGGTGATGCCACCACCACTCCAGTTGATGTTGGAATAGTGATTGAAGGTGTTGAAGTGCTTCACGACTTGGGAGACATCGCTTCTGCATGTGCACTCTTAATGGGTGTCATATATGCAGTGAACCTCAGTTATCCTCAGGAACTGAAAACGTTCTTTGAGGTGCTTCAGAAAATCTTCCTCCAGCTGGATTCTACCAGACTCTCAACCAAGGTACAGATGCTTAAAAACAAACTGTATGAGTGAACCAACATTGAGCCTGTGATGTTTAACATGAAGGCCTGCTTGTGTGACACGCACCACTGTTTTGGGTGACATGTTTCTTTGTCATGTAAAGCGTGTCCAGAAGTTTTTTTTTGTTTTGTTTTGTTTTGTTTTTCTTCTACAGCATTAATGCTGAGGGAGGTGATGCCACTCCAGTTGATGTTAATATAGTGGTTGTGTTGAAGTGCTTCACGACTTGGGAGTTTATATACCTTTTTTCTTTTCTTTTTTGTGTGTGTTTGACATGCACCACTGTTCTGGGTGACGTTTCTTTGTCATGTAAAGCTTAAAAAAAAAACTGTATGAGTGAACCAACATTGAGCACTTAAAAGTTTGTGGCGTTTAACATGAAGGCCTGCTTTGCACTTGAAACCATTTAATTGAAAAACACTTTTTTTTTTCTTTTGTGACACGCACCACTGTTCTGGGTGACATGCATGTAAAGCGTGTCCAGAGTTGTTTTTTTTTTTTATTTTATTATTTTTTTTTTTTATAAAGGTAAAGATAACCACCTTTAAATGCTGCCACTCATGGGTATGTTTAACTGTTTTCTCTTTTGTAAAACAGAATTTGATAAACAGTTGTGTTGTGGTGTTGATAAACTCTTGTGTTGGTGAATAAAGGAACTAACAAATGTTGAGTTGAGTTTACTGAAGTAATTTGTGTGGAACCTGTTGACAAACTAGAGTTAATTAAACCTAACTAGTAAAAATTAAAGTTAGTGAAAGCATTTTATTTTGATTAATTAAGCTTGAATTGAATGTTTTGTTGTAAAATGATTAGTTTGCTTTGAATAGACAAATATGTAATATGCAACTTCTAAACAAATTTGGTTAGTCCATATAACATAACTGACTTAAGTTAGTTAAACTCAAACGTCTCATGTTGAGCAAAAATAAGTGATTATAGTTAGCTTGAGTCAAAAATATTATTTCTCCCTAAAACAACCCCATTAAGTTAGATAACCTTGAAATATTTGTTTTCAACTTTCATAATTTTTGTGGAACCTGTTGACAAGAAAAAATTAAAGTCAAGGTTTCATTTTTTTGAGTGAATGATTGAACATTACAATGATGTACAAATTAACCATGTCATATACTGTCCTCTTTTCTTTATCCTCTAATCATAACTGTTTAGAGGTATGAGGTAAAGAATGAGATGACCTAAAACTCCCCTTTATAAAATAAAATAATTGCACCAGATGGACCTTGACAAAGGTAACATCTATTATTTTTTCTAACATTCTCAAGAGTTGTATATTTGTTAACATTAGTTAATGCACTGTGAAGTAAAATGAACAATCTATGAACAACAACTGTATTTTTATTAATTAAGGTTAACAAAGATTAACAAATACAGTAACAAACATATTGCTCATAGTTAGTTCATGTTAGTTAATATATTAACTGTTAACAAATGAACCTTATTGTAGAGTGTTACCACAAATTTAACACAAATTGGATTGCTTGAACATGCATGTAAGATCCAGACAGGTGAAACTGAATATTTTTGTAATATTCATAAAGACTTCACTTGTGTCACAGTCTGTTCAGTTTCTGTTTGTAAGGACTTTCAGTTTTCATGGACTTTCAGCTTGTTTTCATTTGTCACATGTTCCTTTGTTCAGTTTCCCACCACTAGTCTGTCTCCTCGGTTATCTTCATTATTAGTTCATTTGTATCAGCTGTGTTCCATTCATTATCCTCATCTGTGTTTGTCTTATAAGTTGGTCCCTCACATTCATTCCCTGTCTGTTCACTGTCCATGTAAGTGTGTGTTGCCCCTGATCATCTGCCTGTTGGATTTATCATTAAAAACAGTATTTTGGATTTATTATCTTTGTCTGTGTCTGCCTTCCTGCAAACACCATGACAACTTGTTTCTAAAAGAATGATTCAGTGATGTAGACATTTTTAACAGTAATTGTTGCCACCTAGTGGCGTAACAATGTAATCAATACAGTCGTTATTAGAAGCACTTTCAAA
The DNA here is from genome assembly GCA_037950665.1 of Hypophthalmichthys nobilis. NCBI lineage: Eukaryota > Metazoa > Chordata > Actinopteri > Cypriniformes > Xenocyprididae > Hypophthalmichthys > Hypophthalmichthys nobilis. Next base: position 32,367,196 of record CM075479.1, on the reverse strand, counting down.
AAGTGAATTATCCTATTTGGATCGGTAAAGTTGACAAGATTGTAAAGCTGTTTATATCTACACACGACAACTGCTCTCTTTAGATCAACGGCAGCGCGAACGCAGATTTGAATGTCGCGATTTAATTTTTGTCAAAGGTTTAATATACACGGGCGAATCGTTGGCATTGGTGAATTAGATCATGTGGGTGATGAAATCGAGAACGCAATCTTTTAAAGATTAATGGTGCAGCTCGCCTTTGTGCACCTCTCTCTCTCTCTCTCTCTGGCCACGTTCACACAGCAGCAGAATACGGTTGTCATCCTGTATTTGAATCCTTAATACAGTTATGTTCACACAAAGTAAAAAGAATGCACTGTATTTACACTGCTAAAAGAATCAGGTCTATTTATTTTTTATTTTTTTGCTTTAAATTTGGTTTATAGATGTGTGTCATGACCATATGTATAATATTACCTCAATAAATTTGCTTCCACAGAAGACTTGCATGACTTGTGCCTGGCTTGTGGTGATAAATATTCACATACACAGGGCAAAGTGGACACTTGGGTATATTGGACATAGAATATGATTTACATTAAGAATTTACAATAATCTGACATAATTTTTGAAGATTAAATTCTTGTGACATCTTTTTCAGATTCAATGTGACAGCTGCAGTGGGTGGTACCATTGGGACTTCATGAGCAGACCAAAAATGAAGGCAGTCTTCATTTGTCCAGGGTGCCAAGGGCCTTTCCCCCTACCTCCCCCCACTTATTGCAATCCTTAAAGATTTCTTTTTAAAGATTCATAAAGATTTGTTTTCGATTTGTCTTTCAATATGCACACCTGTAAATAAAATTATTGTCATGAACATTACAGTACTAATTGCAGTAGTTATTAATCCAATCTTTTTAATTTAATATTTAATAAAACTTTTTTTCATGCTATGGAGTAGGCTAAAAAATGTAATGGCACTGGTGTAATGGAAAACATTTACATATAGTTTGGTATATGTCAAACATATTTTTCATCCAGGTTCACAGGGCAATACATAGTCAAAAATAGGCAACTAGTTTATTTCATAGTCTTGAATTAGCTTTTGCCTTGGTGTTTCTTCCCAAATAAGAGACATAAGAATGCACAAAATCACACCAGTGTAAGTTACAAACAGATATATTTGTTCAGATTTATTTGTTGTTGCAGTGCTCTACAATGATAGAATCATAACTAAAAAGTCAGTTTAAAGTCTCACAAGATACAAATGTTCACAAGGGCAATAACTGAAATGAATGTAGACTCATGTCAGTATAGTACATTTACTGCTACTGTGAATGTCTGTAATCACTCATGGCTGTAACCAAGACATAAACAGCATAGGAGCATGACACAGAAGAGAAGATATTGTTGAATAAAGTTTTTTGTTTTGTTTTGTTTTTGCACACAAAAAGTATTCATGTCGCTTCATAAAATTAAGGTTGAACCACTGTAGTCACGTGGACTGTATTAACAATGTCTTTACTACCTTTCTGGACCTTGACAATGGTGGTTAAATTGCTGTCTGTGGAGGAGTCAGACAGCTCTCGGTTTTCATCAAAAATATCTTAATTTGTTTTCCGAAGATAAACAAAGGTCTTACGGGTGTGGAGCGACATGAGAATGAATAATTAATAACATAATTTTCAATTTTGGGTGAACTTACCTTTTAAGACACTGACACAACACTGCATGGTGGTCTTCTGGCTACAGAATTTCCCAAATGGCTGTTCTGCCACCTTCCCTTAAATACCCAGACCAGAACAAAAGGATTGTAAATATTTACTACACCGACACCTGGTTTAGAGGGTTATCAGATATCTTGAAGAGACACCACCCAAAAAGGAGAACACAATTCTCATAAGTTTCAATCTTTGTCATAATACCATGACTACTGTGAAATTGAGAAAATTTTACCAATCACACTGAGACATGATACCAAACATGAAAGGGGAAAAACAATAGATTCACCAAATACATCATATGTGGTATATACAGACATTCTTAGTGAACTTTCAGTGTCTTGAATCAGGGGGAAATGCTATTTCTTTGAGAGCTTCTCTCCAGATTATTGAGTTTTATTGCAGGGTGTTTGATCTCAGCTTTTGTCTTAGCAGGAAAATAAAGTTTTACAAAACTCTTTTCACATCCTGATAGCAATCAATAATAGAAGTGGTCTAAATATTATCTTCTGAAGAAAGTCTCAGGACCAAAAAATGTTCATCCAATCATTGTATTCGGTCCGATACAATGTCCTACTTGCCTGTCAACATATGTATTTCCATACTTCCGCAAACCCTGCTTGCGCAGACATCATAAGTCATCAGCGCATTCCCTAAGGCTGTGCATCACCGAGGGCCGTAAACAAACAGCAGCCACCTTTTACAGTTCCTCCTGAACCAAAACAATAAGCTTGTGCTGCTTTCACGCCATGTCGAAACCATAATTATGAGATGGCAATCTGTGAAGTTCTACCTGGAGCTGTTCAAGTCCTCAGACTCGGATTTAGGCATTTCTATGTCAACACTATCAACAACGAAATTAATCTGCAGCAGTCAGGTGGTACAAGTAAGAGCTCTGTTAGTTGTTTACACTCATTATTATTGTAGACATGCAGTAATTTAACGCCGTCTCTCGTCTCGTGACGCTTTGCAGACTCTGCTGTGTGCGTTCATGTGTTTTGGAGGAGGTGTGACTTTGGAGATTGCTCTGAAGGGAAGGATCTAATGCTTTCAAACCTAGCTTGCTATTGTTAGCCTCTACGAAATTGCTTACCCTAGCATTTATAATGTAAAGCTGCTTGCTTTTAACTGTAAAAAGTGTTATATAAATAAACATGAAGTGACTTTATTTGACTTGAGTGCCGAATTGCAGACCTCATGCAAACATTTTCACATTGCTATGAACAGATGCGTTCTTAACTGCTGTTTTCTCACTACCGTCATTTGTTGTTGTGTGTTTAGGTTGTTATTGAGAGGAAAGTGTGCAGCAAATATTTACATATTTATCTAAACTGCTTCCAGCAGAGTAGGCGATGTTGGGATGTTCACTAACAGTTTACTGCTGCTCAAGTATTTCAAACTTCTTTTTACCCCTAAGTGAAGAACAAATAAGAACTTTGCTTTGGAACTTTATCCAATGTCTACCGTCTTACAAGTCACAATTCTGGTTGCTATACTGTTTGCTAACTTGCATTGTCATGAATTTTCTTGTGGCGCCAGAGTCACATGGCATCAGTCTTCATTAGTCACATGGCATCTGCTTAGCAGTAGTGTAAAGTATTTGAGTAAATGTAATTAGTTACTGTACTTAAGCACCTTTTTAGCAACTTTGTAGTTGTAATATCAATGATATTAGCAACTTTTACTCTCTACTTGACTACATTTTTGAATAAGTATGTGTATAATTTACTCCAATACATATGTGATGAATAATGCATTTACTTGTTACATTTTGCATGGCACCTAACTTTTTCTACAGAAGAAGTGATATCTCCATCCATAGGGCATTGAATGTATTATCTATTGAGCGTTTTGCCCTTAATTACCCAAACTTGTCAGCAAGGCTACTTTATGAAACGTGAGTGCATTAGCAGGTAGTTGTGAATCGCAAGTGTTTCATATTTGAGATGAGGACGTGACTGCAGCCGGTGATGAGGCTGAAACAAGCACGTCCAGGGCAAGTAGGTTTTGACTATTTAATTTTACTTAACATTATTTTATTTATCTGTTATATTGGAGAGACCTTTTGGAAGGATATTTTGGTTTATTTATTAACTAAGATTTGAGTGTTTGTAGACATTTGTAGTGTTGACCTTGATTTATTGCAATATTGAGGTGTTTTCCCCCCACAATTTCCCCATAAGTTCCCCATATTGATTTCTGAACCCATCCTAAATTAAAACATTAGTATTGTGTTGTTTACAAATGAATATAAACTTGTTTTCTTTCTATTATTCAAGGTCTGAAAACATGGCATATTTTTTTCATTATTTTGACTAGTTTGTCATTTTCTGCAAATAAATGCTCCAAATGACATGATGTGTGCATGTGTAAATATTAGAGCTGTCTATTTAACTGGTTAATTTAGTGTGACTAATTATGGAGAAAAAACTTTGGTAACACTTCACTTAAAGCCTTTATGTATAATTCATTATAAAGGTATTCATAATGTATTATATAATGCATTATATCTTTTTATAAATAATTGTAATCCAAGTTAAAATGCCTTATAATATGTGCAATTACTTGTTACATCTGAAATTGGTTGTTTGTCATGTGTTTTAATGCATTATACTTTCTAAAGGTGTAACATAAGTATTATAATGTATTGTAAATGTGGTAACAATTATTCATGGGGTCATACAGTGCATTATGAGGTGTATTACAAAGCGCAACTAATGCATTAAAATACTTTTATAATGCATTATATATAATGGCTTTAAGTAAAGTGTTACCAAAACTTTTTATATTAAATCTGCCCAGCACTACTGTCTGGTTGGGCCAGACAAAATACCAAACGACCCGATCTGAGAAGTGGGAGAGTGGTGTAAACAGCAAGTTTAGCTTTTAATGTGACTGAGTTCCAGTCTCCCATTTTTCTCCCTATAGTACCCATCGCTTATCAGTTCAAAGAGGCATTACATTTTAAAGAAAATGGAGAAAATATTTTAAGAAATGTTAATAAAGTGCCTAACTTATACACAGAGGCGACAGAAAGCAATGGGAGGAGAGAGAGGAACAGGATTGGGAAAGGACAGTGAGCCATGACTCACTTTGACAGATAATAACAGTAGTGAAATTGTATTTAAACCTAATTTACTTTAATTTCACATTGCAAAATAAATAGTGGTTAAAAATGCAGTACAGTTTTCCTCTTAATTTCTTAAGATGTGATGTTAGAATGCATTTAAAACCTATTCCAAAAGACTTGCATTTACTTGATATTTATGTTTATTATCATTCTAGAACTACAGCAAATGTTTCAAGTCAAGTCACCTTAATTTATATCGTCCAGCTCAGTTCAGTTCTCATACAACAGCAGTCAGAACAATGATATTGCTGAATTTTAAGTGTCTCTAACTAAGCAAGGCAGAGGTGACAGTGGCAAGGAACCCAAACTCCATTAGGTGACAGAATGGAGAAAAAACCTTCAGTTCTCCTCTGGCCAACAAACGACCATGGTGTCATTATGACTGAGGCTACATCACAAGTCAGAATTCAGATCAGGATTGGTAGAATTAAAATATTCAATCAGTTCCTTTTGCTTGAAGATTGATTCATCATGCCGCATGGAGCCGAAGCTGGCCCTAGGGTTTCCATACATGATATACATGTACTAATAGAAATGTTCCTTCATGTACAATGAGCCATTAAAGTAAAACGAAAGAGAGAAAGTTAACATGATTCAACCTTACTAGAAGATAATAATTTAACAATCTGAACTCTGATTTCCTTTGTTCTCATTCCATAGATTACTGGATTAAAGCAGTTTGGAATAAGATGATATGACAAGGTGCTTAACACACGGATATCTCTAGGTATGGTAGGCACCCTGTAACCAACAAATGCAACAACAACACAGAAAAATGCCACAGCTAATACCATTAAATGTGTGCTACATGTCAAGATGGCTTTTCGGCGTGACTCACCAGAAGGAGAGCGAAATATAATGACAAAAATAACAACGTAAGAGCAGATTACAAATGCACAATCACACGATACTAAGATGAAAGCGATTGTTCCAGCTATATGGTTCCTACTCACATCACCACAGGCTAAATTAACAACTGATGTATGCTCACAAACACAATGATAAATCACATTTGATTTACAAAAATATAGTGGCCCAATCAGGCCGACCATCGAAACAACACAAAGCAAGTTACGAAAAAAAAAGGACAAACAGACTATTAATGATGATTTAACGTTTACATAGTCATGGTAGTGTAAGGGAACAATAATGGCAAGAAATCTGTCGACTGACATCAAAAACAAAATTGACGTCTGGAAACAACCTGCCATATGCAAACAAAACATTTGAACAAGACATTCATCTTTGTAAATCATATTTCTGCCAAACAGAAAACTGATTAACATTCTTGGAACAAGAAATATTGGCTGTATAAACCCGAGAGCTGCAATTAACCCGATCAGAATGTACATGGGTGCATGTAACTTGCTTTCTTTTACAATCACCCGAATTATAATGGAGTTTGCAAACAGCGTGAAAGCAAAGATTATGAGAAAAGGAATGAAAAGGTATTGCCGATACTCTTGGAGATCCGTGAATCCAATCAAGTAGAGTTCCTGATGAGAGAAGTTGAACGTTCTGTCATCCATTCCTTGGATCAAAGTTCGCTTTGAAGACATAAAAACAGTTAATAGTTACAGTTTAGTTTAACAGTTTACAGTTAATTCACAGAAAATATATTTACAGAAGCATTTAACAATATAAGCAAAAATACTATATACTTACATTTAAGCATAAATGGTGTCCTTTAACCTTCAAATGTGGCTTGCATTTTATGCTCAGACTTGCGTCAAAGGAAGCTTAGAGATTTAATAAAGTATTAAAGCATTCTAGACATTTGATCAACAAATCTATTTCTCATTTTGTTTTTCATGTTTCATGAAGCCTAAACTCTATAACAGCATTTTTAAATCTTACTCTTATATCAAGCTCTATTTCGACCGCTCCCCTCTTCTGATTTAGGACATGCTACCTCTCTTAAATATTCCCCGTTCCCCTCCCCTGATACCGTGCTAGGACAATGATTGTGGTTTGTTGTTGTTGTTTTCCTAAATGGGTATGGCTTGAGGCAGGATTCACCTTTGGAAGGACAGAATAGGTTCTGCAATCTTAACAGGCCTTATTGTTTCAGGTAAAATGAGGGTGCTGTTAAGTCAACTGAAGGCATCACCTATAAGATAAAAATGAAAATGTTTAATTGAGTCAAAGTTCCACTTTTCTATATACAAAAAACTTTCCAAAATAAAGATTTCAATCTGCTTAAAGTCAGTCAAGTTTATTGGCACCACCAATTAATGGACACTGTTTAAATGTTTTGATTGCACTGCACAGCTACTCCAGCCACTTGCTCATTCTGTTTAAATAAAATAATTTTATTGACGCCATGGCTCTAACTAGTTGAAGCATTTTTAGGAATCTTTAAGATTTTTTTTAAAGAATTTACTTTAATAAGCAAAATGGAAAGAATACTGCTGTTTTCTTAATCTTAAATGTCCAAGATTTAATAATTCCATGGAAATTCCAAGAGCACTGGAGCAATTAATTACTTTGAGTCCAAAATGTTGAGATAAAATTTAAATAAAAGATAAAATTTAAAAATAAAAATTATTTATATAAAAGCAATAAAATATAATTGTGATAACAAATAAAAATAATTGTGTTTTTCGTGAAATTCATTTGATTATTACTTATTCAAATGGAGAGGGGATGCAAATTATGTTGAGGGGATGTACTGGGACCAGAACAAGGACAGGACATTCTCGTCAGTAGATGCTAATGATCAAAACATTGAGAGTACTTACTGTTCTATGCATGTCCTGTTTTGATCATTCCTTTTAATTATTAAAAACATTCTCATTAAACAGGAAGACATGAACACACATGGGTCACTCTATGTAATGAGTACATGTCTCCATGTAGAGTTTATTTACTAGAATCAGTTGGACCAATTAATTTCTGTTCATTATTACTTAGTGTCTCAGCAACTATTGTCATAAGTGACTAATTATGACAAGATGTATCCAGTAGCTGGTGATTTAATTAGCTTTAGACTGATTAAGAGTGGCCTTCTCTTTGGATACTTTCCTAACTTCAGGGATCTCCAATGTTCCCTTGGCTCATTTACTGTTTTCACTGCTTGAAGAGTCCGCTGGGAAACTTGGATTAAGTACCTCAAGAACACAACTGTGATGAAGCAGGAATATAACTTTAATAACTCTAGTTCCTGGAACACTCCAATTTAGGATCATTTCACTTCATCATTAGCAAATTATATCCTTAATATTTAAAATACATTTATAAATTTTAACATTTTATAAGTGCCCAAAGAAATGTAGCTGTGAATTCAGAAAAAATATGCAACTAACATAATGTATATACACAAATATGTAAAAATATTATAGCAGATGTGTTACCATTGTAATTTTTTAGAGTATATATAATTTTTTTTTTCTTCTGCTTTTAGGTTACGGATTAAGAAGGGGTTACAGAGTGACAAATTAAACATGCATGTCAGTCAATAGAGATAACTATAACTGTCACAGTTATGTTCAGTGTGTTTTAACATTCAGTTTGTTTTCATTAGTCACATGACTTCCTTTGTTCAGTTCCCTTTCAGTCGGTCACGTTCGATGTACGTCAGAAGTGAACCGATGAATTGGGATATTGCATGAGAGCCCTATCACCTTCGAGTGTAAACTTAACGAGCCAATGGACATTGGCGTGCGAGCTTTGCGTCATGCGACCCGCCCTGCGGTGCGGGTATAAATGCGGAAGCCGGTGTGCTCGCACTCTGTCTTTCGCTTCGGAGCCGAGCATTTGTGTTTCCTGCTAAGATCTCTATACTGTGTTATACAGAAACGAGTCTGAGGAAGCCTCTTCTTCTGTGTGAATCAAGTGTTGGTGTGACAGCACGTTACAGTGGTGGCCGCAAGCTTTTGATATAGCTTTTGTGCAGACAAGGTTTGCGATTTGGGCCAGTTGTCTGCGTGTGTTTTGATTGTAGGCGACCAGTGTGAACCTACAATCACACCGCGGCTTTCCCCTGGGTGCTTCAGCACTACACAAAAGAGTGAGTTTCCTTTTCTAAAAGAGCATTGTGGATGGACACTGCGTCTTTTTCAAGATGTCATTCCGTCTGTGCGTTACTGGATGCGGTCATTCCCTGGCCCCAGCTGATGGTCACAATTGCTGCATCACATGCCTGGGCGTTTCAGCATGCTGAGGCAGCTTTTGTGGATAGTTCATGTTCTCACTGCGGGAACATGACTTTCGCAGTGTTAAGATATAGACTCTCCTTCCTTGGTTCTCAAGGAGCCGGAGTCCCCTCCCCTATGCCCCGTTCTGCTGTCTTCTCTGGCGGTCACCAGGAGAGTGCCAGTTCGGCGTGTAGGAAGGGTGATCTGAGGATTACTGTTAGGGCTTCCCCTCCGAGAGCTTCTCCGTGGGCCCCTAATCCCTCCACCACACTGCAGCCTGTGGTGCTTCCAGAGGATTGTGCTGGTTCCTCTCATGAGCGACCAACCGTTTCCTTTGGTGCGTCAGCTGAGGAACAGATGTCCATCACGGCATCGGAAGGTGAGCTAGAGTCCTCTGGATATGACGTTGCTGCCCTCTGGGACTGTAGCTTTGCCCAAATCAGATCCAGAGCTGACTACTTTGCTTTCCCGGGCCGCCGAGAAGGTCGGGCTCGCGTGGAATCCTCCACCGTTTCCCGAACCTTCTCAGTTGGACGATTGGTTTCTCGCGCTGGTTCTCAGCGCCCCGCCCCGGTACCATTCTTTCTGGAAGTGCATGAAGAGGTGACCAGATCATGGAAGACGCCTTTTTCTGTCCGAAGTCGGTCTGGTCCCTCTCCACCTTCACCACCCTCGATGGCGGGGTGGCTAAGGGGTATGCTGGCATCTCCCCGATTGAGCGTGCCGTCGCGATGCAGTTGTGTCCGACGGCCGCCAGCTGGCGGGGTGACCCACATCTCCCATCCCGGGCCTGTAAGTTCTCCTCCAATCTAACGGAGAAGGCTTACAGAGCCTGTGGACAGGCCGCCACTGCCCTGCATGCCATGGTGTTGCTCCAAGTCTATCAGGCTAAAGCACTCATGGAAATGCCCCAGGGTGGTCTTGACCAACAGCTCTTGGGGGAGCTGCCCACTGCCACCGACCTCACTCTCCAGGTTACTAAGGTGACAGCGTGCTCCCTCGGTCAGGCGATGGCCACCTTAGTGGTCCAGCAACGCCATCTATGGCTGAACCTGGCCAACATGAGGGAGACCGTTAAGTATTTGTTCCTGTACTCCCCCGTGTCGCAGGTCGGCCTATTCGGCGAAGCACATCCTGCCCCAGCGGTCCGCTGCTGTCTCCACCAGCCAAGCCAGGTGGCAAGAGAACCAGGTAGCGGTCCTGAGATGGGTGACCTGGAGGAGAGGAAGATAGCTCTTCGGGAAACGATGCCCGCATTGCTCCCTCCCCCGGAGGAGGGCCGGGTGGAGAATCTTTTGTTTCGTTCGGTTTCTGTTCTGCCGCTGGCTCTCCAGAGTCCAGCGGTACCCACATCCTCACTAAAAGAGCCGTTTCCCAATCCTCCAGGTGCCAAGAGGGCCCGGTGCGCAACGTTATGCCTCACCATCCACAGCCCCCTCTTACCTCGCCAGCAGGTGGCAGTGTGCATGTCGAGGCTGCCCCTTTTGTGCCGCCTCCCATACACCCTGTCACCTCGCAGAGTCTGACCCCATTTCGGCCGTGCTGCCGTCCGAGTCGGGTCCCTCTGCTCCGCCTCGCTGCCCCATGCCGGGTACGTCTGTGGTGCCATTGGTCCCGCTGGCTTGGAGTCTGGAGCTTGGTTAACGCTTCCCAACCTGTCCCGCTGGCTCATCCGCAAGATCAGACTCGGCTATGCGATTCAGTTCACCCAGCATCCCCCAGTGTTCAGGGGTGTTCACTACACTTGTGTCTCTGTGAACAATGCCCCTGTGGCACACCTTAGCCGGTTGGGTCTTCGGGTCTCACCGAGGAGCGTGTCCAGTCAGTGTTGAACTGCCTGAGTTCGCTCAAGAGCAGGACAGCGGCCCCACTAAAATTATTTCAGAGTCTCCTGGGGCATATGGCATCCGCAGCCGCAGTTATGCCGCTCAGATTGCTTCATATGAGGCCGCTTCAGCACTGGCTTCACGGCCGAGTGCCGAGATGGGTGTGGCAACGCTCCTTGTGCCGTGTGTCACACCGAGCTGCCGTCGTTCCCTCACTCAGTGGTTGGACCCTTCGTTCCTGCGGGCAGGAGTTCCCCTGGAACAAGTGTCCAGGCATGCTGTGGTCTCCACAGATGCTTCCACCACCGGGTGGGGAGCCACGTACAACGGCATGCAGTCTCAGGTCTGTGGAAGGGGCCTCAACTGCAGTGGCATATCAAATGCTTTGAGTTGCTAGCAGTACGTCTTGCGCTGGGTTGCTTCAAACAGCTGCTACTAGGCAACCACCAGGGCGGTCTACGCTCCCGTCGCATGTTGCAACTCACCCGCCATCTCCTATTATGGAATCAGAAGCATATGAGGTCGCATCGTGCCATTCACATCCCAGGCGTGCTCAACCGTGCAGCCGACAAGCTCTCACGGCAGCCTCCGCTTCAGGAAGAATGGAGCCTCCATCCCCAAGTGCTCCAACTGATTTTACAGCATTTCAGGGCCGCACAGATATATCTGTTTGCCGCCCATTGCCAGTTGTTTTACTTCCTGACCTAGGGCACTCTTGGCATAGACTCACTGGCACACAGCTGGCCCCTGGTTCCTACTACTCCCTTCAGAGATAAGGTAGCTCTCAGAGGAGGCAGACCCAGCCCTAGCTTTGCTCTGTCCCGTCTGCGCTTTGTGCCTATATGTGGACAGAATGCGAAGCTACAGGACCTCAGACCAGCTCTTAGTCTGTTATGGATGCCAGCAGAAGGGAATGGCTGTCTCCAAGCAGAGGATGGCCCACTGGATAGTGGACCATCAGTCCCAAGGCATGCCTTGCCCACTCGGGTTGAGGGCTCACTCCACGAGAGGAGTAGCTTCTTCCTGGGTGCTGGTGCTGGTGCACGGGGCCCCACTGTCAGATATATGTAGAGCTGCGGGCTGGGCAACACTAAACATGTTCGCTAGATTCTATAGCCTTCGTGTAGAACCGGTGTCTTCCTGTGTACTCACCCCCAGTGGCCAGTAGCGCGAAAGACCCGTTCTAAGTGTCGGCTTGCAACGCCACTCCCGCCCGCTGGGCTGGATACGTGCATCCATTACTGCAGTAAGTTCCCCGTCTTGGTGAACCCTGTTGAGTTCCTCCACCTCTTGTGGCTTCGGACATTGCGGAGTGTCTGTTGCTAGGCCAAGCACTCGTTAACTCACCTGTGCTAGGCTGGGTGCCATATGTTGCGACCCCTACAGCGGTCCCATATGTGTATACCTCCACGGTAACCTCCCTATGGTGAGTCCATGATTTTCCCTTAGCAGAGTTCTCTCTGCTGTCCCTGTCAGATGTATCTCCCCGTTCTAGGTGGAGCCATACCAGGGGCTTCCATATGCGCACTGCCTATGGCCAGTCCATATGTGTATTCCCACATAATTCCCCCCTCCCGGTGGGTTGTGGTCTCCGCTGCGTCCCCTGTAGTCACGCTTTCCCAGTGTTATCCAAGTCTTACTGAACAGGTCATGTGGAACAGCAGACTCTCTTGGTGTAAGCCCGGTCCCTTCTCCGTTCCAAGGTGCACCAGGATGCTGCGGCTTACACTGGGTGCTGGAAGGGGTCAGTAACTGTGTTGTTTTATTAAGGATCCCAATTTGTCAGTTCACTTCTGACGTATGTCGACTGGTTGAAAGGGAACGTCTCGGTTACGTATGTAACCCTCGTTCTTTGAAGGAGGGAATGGAGATGTACATCCCGTTGCCACAGTTCCTGTGCCACCACTGAGTGCAGGCCACGTGCTCGTCTCCTCAGCGAAAAACACCCACTTCCGCATTTATACCTGCACCGCGGGGCGGGTCGCATGACACAAAGCTCGCATGCCAATGTCCATTGGCTCGTTTAGTTTACACTCAAAGGTACGTCTCCGTTCCCTCCTTCAGGTAACGAGGGTTACAAATGTAACCAAGACGTTTTCCTGCCACTCTTTAGTTGTCATGGTAACAGATACGATTAATTTTTGGTTCAGCTGTGTATCATTAATTACCCTCATTTTCCTTTGTATGTAAGTTGCTCTAGTTCTCTCTTAGTTCTAGTTCTCTCAGTCGGTTCTCGTTAACACACAAACTGAGTTTGGTTAGGATTAAGTTCTTCTAATAAAGCCTGTTTATTCCTATTTCACCTTCATCATATTCCTGTTCAACCACGCTTTGCCACAGTGTGACAATAGCTAGTTATGGATTAAATGTTGTTTTGTATTTATTGGTAAACTTTAGATATCTAGTAAATTAAAAGAAAAAATTCACAAACTCACATCGAGTTACATGGCCACGACAAAACTAAGTGAACCAAACATCCTCCCAGTCACCATATATTTGGCTTCAGGCACATCCATCCCTATACAATACATATGAATACTCATGGAATCACGTGTGCAAAGTTAATCAATAGTAGTAATATGTAGTCTGTCTAACGATCTATTAAATTAGAGCAATTTGTCATAAGTTTCAGTAAAGTCTGAGGTATAGAATACTTACTGTAGTATAGGCCGATTTAAGGCTTGTTATAAGGTTTGTGAAATTTGTCTGTTTACTGACTGGTTTTTATGTCTAGTAAAAGATATATATTCTGAACATAGTTTAGTTGAAATAAATACTATGTTTATTTGGAAGCAACACCATGAAATATATTTTGTTAATGTATTTTATATATATTTTTATATATAAATATATAATTATATTTAAAGGCAATGGATGCTTCTTCAAAAGTACTAAAAGCTTTGTTATGGATCACAAAGGAACCAGAATCACCCCCCAATTCCTATCCGTACTGCTGTAAAAATATACAGTGGTAAGAATAAGTTAGAATCTGGGTTTCTACATGGATTACTCATAAAATGTTGTCTGATCTTAATTTAACACACAATAATAAACAAACACAATAACATTTAAGGCAATAATCATTTTCATATTTTTATTGAATACATTGAATAATCATTCCCAGTGCAGGATGGAGACAGTGAACGTCTGAATTTACCAACTCTATATCCATGAACGCATGAAAAGTTTCTTTTTTAACCATTCTTAAATTGATTTACTTGTGTGCTTTGGGATTTACTCGTGTCTTGTTGCATCACCCAACCTCTCTGAAGCTTCAGGTCATGAAATGAAGTCCTGAGAGTCTCTTTCTTCTGTCTTGATACACTTTTGAATCTATTGTCCCTTCAATCACTGCAAAATGTCCACATCCTGAGGCAGCTAAGCAAGCACTTAACCACGATGCTCCTTCCACCATGCTTCACAATTGGAAAAATGATTTGGTATTGATGAGCAGTGCTATTTTTAAAGTCTTAACTGTCCACAGAGAGAAAAGTCAGAACACAGAAGTCCAATTAATTTTCCTGCCCTGTCAATGATTACTTAATGTCTTGAATAACATTATGAAAACTGTTTGTGTGTAGTTGAGTCAGATTGTTTTTGTCTATAATTGTGACTTGGATGAAAAACAGAAAATGTTTTTGGTAAGAGTATGGTCTTTTTGCCACTTGTTGCTAAAGTTCCCACTTTTAAAAGTTTTTACAAAATGACAGTACATTGATAATAGTTTAGGTTAACAAAGCCTAAATGGATATGCTTTACATATATGCTTTACCTATATTACAATAGATTATTTTCACTTTGTAATATCCATTCATTTTTAATAGCAATTCACTTATTTAAAAATGGCAAAACCTTTCCATTCTTTATAAACTTGTGAAAAGTTTGCCTTATTTCTTTTGTTCTCCATCCATAGATTATTGGGTTAAAACAACTTGGAAACAGAATGTATATTATGCTCATAAATATACGGTTGCTAGAAGAAACATTATTTCTTATTCTGTATGACAAAAATGCAATCAAGGCAGAAGTCAAACTAAGTGTTATAACAATGATATGAGTAATGCAGGTATTAATGGCCTTCAAATGAGCCTTACCAGGTCTAAACACAGAGGTGAAAATCACAACATAGGAAACAGTAATGAGAATAAAGTCTGCAGTTGGGATCAGAAAAGCAGAGAGAAGTCCTACAATATTATTAACAGATATATCTCCACATGCTAACTGAACCAATGCCATGTGCTCACATAAACAGTGATCAATAGTATTTCTACAAAAAGACAGTTTTCCTGCTAGAGAGACCATGATGACCATCAGGAATCCATTTCTGATTAAGGGAAGAAAAACAAATTTTAAAAAATTTGCAATTTCCATGTATTTATGATAATAAAGAGGTTTGCAAATTGCAAAGTAACGATCCAGTGCCATCCACAAAAGCAAAGTTGACTGAAATGCTCCAACAAAATGAATGCCAAACATTTGTATCAAACAACCAGTCAGAGATATCCCACTCCAATTAAATAAAAAGCTAAGAAGCATGTTAGGTACAAAAAATATTGGCAAGATCAAGTCTAACACTGCCATAACACCTATTAGTACATACATAGGAGAATGCAGAGACTTTTGAGATTTTATTAAATAAATGAGAATAGAATTTGCTGTGATAGACAATAAAAACATCAGGAAGAAAGGGATAAATAAAAAAGGCCTCCATTCTCCTAGGCTGTAGAAACCAATCAGTTTAAAGTCTGTGAAAGAAATATTTTCTGCAGAGAGATCCTTCATGCTGAATAAAACTCTTTCACACACAGTATTCTACAAATGATGTTGCTAAAACTGAGGTAACAAATATAACACTGTGGAGTGAAGCAAAATCATTGTTAATGCCACTGCTAATGCAAAGAAAATGACAAAATGCCTCTGATAAAATGCCTTGTTTTATACGTTAGAGAGAAATAAACGCTTGGCACATATCATGGGCTCTAAATATACTGTCTTATGCTCCCTTGAGTCTGTGAGCTACTCCCGTAGAGGAATGGAGCTCATTTCATTTTACTAAAATTGACATACACATTAAAAGTGACATATTTAAGGTGACAGTTAAGTACAAATTTTACTGCAATTATGGATGGGTACACTACAAATAATGCAAAGTTCAGGCAGTAGCCTTACAGGGGGAATTATGATAATAACGTGATTTATTCATATTTATTTTTATTATTATTACAAATTTTATTAGATAAACAGAAACACTGCACATCAGTTAAAAACTGTGGTGCATGTAACTGTGGAACATGTATTTCATGTATTTAACACTGTACATTAACATTACATTGAAGGTTGAAATAGCCTGTGTGCCCTTCAGTACCTCCGCTGCGCGGTTGTGCTAATTTAATGTTCTTAGTAACGTCATTTTTCCCACTGTGACCTTTGTGTCTTTAGGAATTTCCAAAATGGCCCTTGGAGGGGGTTGGGAATGGAAAGCAAATGTCTTTGTTTATTTTAAAATATCTTTGGATATTTTCAATCTTACACAACCTAGTTGAACACCACTTAGCAGGGGCATCAACAACTGTCGTAATAGTGACATGACCTATTTGAAACCACCCACAACGTCAGTTCATGCTGCAGATAGGAGTTTTACTTACTCAAACATGTTCTGAGGGCAGAAAGGAAAATTATTGGTTTACAGATTCATCCAATGTAATTGAAGCAGAGGCAGGGTTAAGAGTTTGGACCGTGTGGAGGAATAGCTTCAGATAGAGCCGTTATTGGTGTCCGTGACAGATTGCATTTATTGCAAGGTAAGTGAATTTACTGTATATATTGTTAAAATTCAACATCCTCTAACGTTTAATAAGATATTTAGCGAACATTACATTACATTACAATTTTAATTGAACTGCTTCATCAGTCAACCGCACCAAACCTGCTTATGGTTTAACACTCCAATTGGGACTCCAACACTTCCAATTTGAAGCTTGTGAAATAAACACATTTTAATCCAATCATCTTATTTAGCATTCCGTTCAGGTCAATGGTATATTCAGATTCATCAATCTGAATGATTTCATTCCGACTGAAACAAAAAGTGTCCATGTAAACATGGCTATTATGCAAATTTGTTACAAAAGTACCAGGAAGTGACACAGGAATTGCTGACATCTCATTTTGGCAGTTCAGAATTGATTTATTATTATAGGAGACAATAGCTTTATTTATCATGTGTTTTATTTTTAAAACTTTGCAGACGTATTACATTCACAAACAGCTATATTACACACTGCATGAAATGTAATATTTGAAAAGAAAAAAAAAAATTCTGCAAAGAGAAGAAAATGTATGTAATTATTAGCATATCGTGCAAATAGGAAAACAAAGAAATACAGTATCTTAAAGAATGTACAATACAGCATACAGTGCGCTAGTCATTTGTCCAGGACTATAGAAACAAATTTGAACAATATTAGAGGTAGACCGACGGCCGATGGCCGATATACACTATATTGCCAAAAGTTTTGGGACTACCTTTACGTGCACATGAACTTTAATGACATCCCATTCTTAATCCGTAGGATTTAATATGGAGTTGGCCCACCTTTTGCAGCTATAACAACTTCAACTCTTCTGGGAAGGCTTTCCACAAGGTTTAGGAGTGTGTTTATGGGAATTTTTGACCATTCTTCCTGAAGCGCATTTGTGAGGTCAGACGCTGATGTTGGCGAGAAGGCCTGGCTCACAGTCTCCGCTCTAATTCATCCCAAAGGTGTTCTATCGGGTTGAGGTTAGGACTCTGTGCAGGCCAGTCAAGTTCCTCCACACCAAACTCGTTCATCCATGTCTTCTGGTGCGCAGTCATGTTGGAACAGGAAGGGGCCATCCCCAAACTGTTCCCACAAAGTTGGGAGCGTGAAATTGTCCAAAATGTCTTGGTATGCTGAAGCATTAAGAGTTCCTTTCACTGGAACTAAGGGGCCAAGCCCAACCGCTGAAAAACAACCCCACACCATAATCCCCCCTCCACCAAACTTTACACTTGGCACAATGCAGTCAGGCAAGTACCATTCTCCTGGCAACCGCCAAACCCAGACTCGTCCAACAGATTGCCAGACAGAGAAGAATGATTTGTCACTCCAGAGAACACGTCTCCACTGCTCTAGAGTCCAGTGGCGGCGTGCTTTACACCATTGCATCCGATGCTTTGCATAGCACTTGGTGATGTAAGGCTTGGATGCATGGAAAGACCAGACATCAAGATCATATTTTGTATCTCTCCTTTGTCTGCCACACCCATTCCAGGTCTCAGAGTCTCTACTAATGATGATCTGTATCAGGTGTGTTTGATTAAGGAGACATGGAAAACATGCAGAGTTGGGGGGCTCCAGGAATGTGGTTGGGAACCCCTGCAGTAGAAAACAGTGCGAGCAGTGGCGCTGCACATTGGTCTGTACGACCTAGTTGAGACACATGCCAGAGAGGAGCATGGCCACAAAGCCTTGCAGACATCCAATGGCTGCTCAGCCGTCTTCCCCTGCACAGACAGCCATGTGGTGCGAAAAGGGAATTTTCAGGTTGTAAAACCTGTCTACAGCTGACACGCCGCACAACGCAACAGTCATTGCTCAAAGGCAACTAGTTCTGATTATAAAAAGGGGTATTATAGCCATGATCGTTCTTTGGATTCATAGCTGGCTCAGGCCCTATGCAAGGGGCTGAGGCGTGGCTAGATAACAAGCAACTACACTCCTCATGAAAAACAACGACCAGCCGGTGTTTAACATAGAAGGCAAAGAATAGCAGCAGCAAAGCCAGTGCTTATCATAGAAGCGATGAGCGGTGGCACCGCCATTTTTCTGGGAGTCAAGGTTAAGACAGTAACCAGAGACGTTCCCTTTCGAGAGCGGTCACTTCAATATTGTGTCAGTGATGCTGCGGGAACATAATTAAATCCCTATTGATTTAGATACTGCACGTTCTTTAGTACAGCCACCATAGCACACGAAGAGCTGGTCTGACCGCCGAAAAGCAGATATATACTATATATCCCGTAAAGCCCTGACAGGGCAAACAGCATTTAGAATGTCAGCATCATGTGAGGTTGACGGCTCGGAAGACAAAGGGGGTGGGGAAATTACCTGAAGTTAAGGAAGTAGGAAGTGACTAAAGCACGTAGCTCGGCCTCGGCCGGAGTGCCGAGCATCTGCTATTCTGTACACAACTGACCACCGCACTGACATGTGAGGTGAGCAGAGGGAATTTTGTCTTCTGTACACGACCGACCGCTGCACTGATACATGGGCTATACATATTGTGTGAGTGCAGGGGATTTTGTCCTCTGTACATGACAGATTACTGCACTGATACAGGGGCTATACATATCGCGTGTGTGTGTACACCTTAACATTTGCCAAAAATAGAACTTTTTTTGTTGTTATTAAAAAACAAGCAAGCCCAGCCCAGCCCAGCCCACGTGAGGAAAAAGTGACACAAAAGTAATGTAACGCATTATTTTTCATAAAAAAGCAACTAAGTAACGAAATTATTATTATTTTTTTTTAATGAAGTAACGCAATATTGTAATGCATTACTTTTAAAAGTAACTTTCCTCAACACTGATAATAATAACTATCATGTTTTCACCTCCCCTTGTCTTGTGGCATGCCTTATCCTGAGTATGCCTGTAAACTCTGTAAAATCTCAATAGCTCTAATTCATTCCTCATTACTGGTCTGTTTATTTGGCTAGATTAATCTCAAGGGCCCTCTAAGTTTTTGTTGTAACTATAGTCAAGGTCAAACTTTCTATCTTGCTAATAAACACAACAAATAGCACTAGGTGGGGCACACTCAAGGGGCACAGGCGTAAGATCAGAGTGGACCAAAAGATACCTGTGACATCACCAAGGGCCCAATTATCTTACACAAGTTAATTAGACTTTGTTTCACCACAGATTATTACAAATGATACCATAACTACAGCAAAACATCATCACAATCCATTTACATTATCACTGGACAGTTTGTTACTTCAAATGTTGTTGTCTTTGTTTATAGTCCTAACGTCCATGGTTATAATAAATAATAGCAACAATGGTCATTTGACAAACGCCAAGGTTGTGTGGTAATTTAATTGCCGTCCGAATCCACATCTCTGAGTTTACAAGATGATATCAATACAAAATTCACCATTTAAATCATTTTTGACCACTGCTGAACACCGTACGATAACTGTTGCACTTCACTGTTGTTTGCACGCATTTCAAGTCTTTTAATACTGAAATGCTGGGAAGTATTTACAAGAACAATATTTCATCACTGCTCCACCTCAGCGAAAGGAGAAAGAGGGAAAAAAGCACATAAACATTTGAAATTGGCCATTACAGCAATACAATTTTAAAATGTATTATATATGATTATATACATTAAAAATATTAACCAAGCAGCTTTATGATTATCTCATGTAAATAAGATATTTTTCTTTTTATACATCCATCATTTTGAGTTAAAATGCAAGACAGAAAACCATTTCAACTATAGCGTCATATATAGCAACTATACATCATCTTTGTGTACTCATCCAGGATGCCAAGGTGGAAAAGTTTTTTTTTTTTTTCCATGCCCAGTTGGATCCTTTCTTGGGCTCTATCACTTAGTGAAAAGAATTTGCATGATCCCCGCAAAGGGAAGGACCAATGGATCCAACTGGTCGATGCTTGGCTCTCACAAAGTCCTAAAACCATTCCTTGGCTTTGCAATTTCTACTGGCTTTCTACTTTTAGTAAACCCTGAAGGCATTTTTAATGATTTACATCTAAAGGCATCTTTACACAGCAAAGGCGACACAGAAACAAAATCTGAAGCAGCAGAAAACCACGAAAATGTGCATTTACACAGTCTGTTTAATGCTGCTCTGAAGTGGCATAAATGCATTTACACAGGAATTGAAATCAAGGGAACCGATGCTTTGAACATAACTATTTTAAAATTACAGTTTTAACAAAGTGTTACAAATTGAAGTTTTTAATTTTATAAATATTGAAATAACAGTCTGTAAAAACTCTAAATAAATAAAAATATGAATTTTTCTGAGCGTTGTAGTGCACACTTTGATGTTTGTTATAATTCTTTGGTACTAATAGTTATTTTCTATTTTTTTAATAAAATTGTTCTAGATGAAACAAACACTACAAAGAAGTTGTGAATTTTTACACTGGGTACATGACCGCAGGATTAAAAGAGGGAAAAAGTTACTATAGGAGCAGGCAAACAAACACTGATGCTAGCATTAGCATTTCAGCCAGGACAGCAGATGTCACCAGACCGTCATGTGTGGGCGAAATATCATCCTCAAGAAAAGGATTTTTGGAGTGTAATATAACAATGCACAATTACAGTGATGCCGATTGGGTCAAGCATACTGTATCTGAGAGAAACGTTGATCCGCCTCTTCAAAGGGAGAATACAAACGGAGACTTCACGATGTGAGTACAGGACTCTTTTACTTCACTGTCTCTTGCTGGTATACATTTTTTAATTTGCCTAAAACAATAGGAAGCGATGTCTATATGTTTTGTCTCCCGCTTCTTGATTCTCGCACCACCTGAGCTGACAGGCGTGCTTTTGGTCGTCATGACAATGACATAGTTTAGCGCGGCACAAGCTGGGATTCATTTACACTGAAACAAAACAGTATCAGATTTGCCTTTGATAGGGGCTGTGGTGAGTCAGTATTTTAGGTCTGCTTTTATGCAGTTTTGTGTCTTTACACAGAATTTTGAGCAGGTTCAAACTCGGCTGACTTTAAGTGGCATTCTTAAAAGTAATGGCTTAAAAAAAACAAGATATCAAGTTCGTGGTCTCACTTGATAGGAAACCTTTCAAATTTTGAAGAAGATCAAGTTTGGAGGTTCAGTGGCAGATGCAGAATGTGGATGATGGATGGGCCTCTAAAAGTGTTGGTGGGGCGAAATAATTTCCATCACCCCATGTTTTTTAATCGGCTTAATTTGACAGAAAAAAAAAAAAAAATGACGCACTAGTCCCTGTGCGGTACTATAAACTTCCCTGATTTTAGCAGTGTCAGGTTCTGCAACAGAGACCCATAAGTGAAGAATTCAAATCAACAATGCTTTATTAATCAACTCAAACAGTTGGGCCGCCAAGTCCTGAGCCAGATCCATCAACAGGGCTGAGGCTAAAGGGGTGTCCAGACAAAGAGTGAAATCTTTCGACAGATGATGAGCACCTACTCTGAATGTGGAGTGTGATCAGCTGCTATGTGGGAAAATGAAAACAAAAACAAATCAGGAGAGGAAAGAGATCCAACTCAACAATCACCATATCACTAAGCTAAATCACAATGTCTGAGTCCTTTATCGGCAACCTACCATTGCTAATACAGTACATACAGTATATGTGGAATATGCACAGTCCAGAAAACCCCCTTCCTTACAAATATTCAATGCAAATATTGCATAACCATGCCATGGTAGGCCAGACTAAAAACATACCTATATCCATGGCTGATGTCTCGCATGATTCCATACGATAGTTCAACTTTTCCATCTGTCTGTATATGTAACATGTAGCATCTGACATATTGTTTACAAGATGTTTTATTGACATCTTCCCGTGGTTGAAACACTGAGCGATTACATGAGACATAATACATTTCAGTAAGCTGTACTGTATCTTTCAACATACCTTCTGATGTTCATTCATATTTTGTGATATAACTAATAGTAAAGAGGAACAGATACGGAACGGTTCATGTGTTGCTTGAACTGAGGTGCAACAGCAATCTGTTCCCCACATTAAAGAGCACCAAAACCACATTTATTGCTTGTATTTCATAATAAAATTGACATAATTTGAAAGATGAGACTTTGTTTCATATGAAAAAAGGTAACGTGCTCTGTACTGTACACATTGTCAGTGTCCACTTGCTCTGCATTTTTTTTTCACTGCATGAGAAAATGTATGTGTGGCTTGAGAGCATGAGTCACGTTAAATGCATGAGAGTTGGCAGCCCTGTATAATGTTAGGATAGAGTTCTAATGCATGACAAACAAATCGGTAATTCAACAATTTTATTTGTTCAACCATATAAAATTTGATCAGCAATTTAAAATATTTATTGAAAAATTGTTAAACATTAAGAAAATTGTATTATATATATATATATATATATATATATATATATATATATATATATATATAAAGTATTTCCATTGTTCTGACAGGGTGGGCAAGCTGTCAGTCTGGGTGTTCCTAGGCCCACACAGGCTCACCCATATCTCAGCCCCTGTTTATGTTATGGCACTTCTGAGTAAACCTCAGAAAAGCTGATGCAATTTATTGATTTATTTTGTTATTATTTATACTTGACCTGGTGACTATTAGAAAGTAAATATGACAAGTCATAAAATCAAGTCTCGTTCAAAATCGTGTCAATTGCATGTGGGCTAAATTTTGTTTTGATATCTCAAAGTTATGGCATTTGGAACCATAGTAGCCTTTTTATCAAAAGTCTAAAAAGAACTGCCTATGTGTGTAAACTCCACAATAATGCATAAAAATATGTATAATTACATAGAATAAGTAACAAGTAGCATGATTTATATGTTTATTTACAAGACAAAATTTGAATAATATCTTCATCTTCAAAACACATGATTTGAATAAGTTGTTTAAAAACAATGTTTTATAGGAAATAGGCTAATGTTCATTAACAATGCAGACTTTAATATATTACTGTTTATTGAAAAAGCATTTTGATAAATGTGTTTTTATTATTAATTGTATTATTAACAATTATGTAAGTGAATGGCATATGTATAGTGGCCTATATAAATACTCATGCAGTATCTGTCTTTATTGTATATTTATTAATTTAATTTTTAAATGAATTATCACTTATTATCCATTCATTTATAAACCATTCATTTTTCAAAAACTAAAGACTTTTTTGCTTATAAACTTCAGAAATGTGTGTCTTATTTCTTTTGTTCTCCATCCATAGATTACTGGGTTAAAACAACTTGGAAAACATAAGTACATGATGCTTATAACTATGCGGCTGTTGGAGGAAATGTTGTTTCTTATTCTGTATGACAAAAAATGCAATCAAGGCAGAAGTTAAAGCAACTGACAAGACAATTAAATGAGTAATACAGGTGTTTAAGGCCTTCGTGTGAGCTTTGCCAGATTTGAATACAGAGGTAAAAATCACAACATAGGAAGCAATAATGAGAATAAAATCAGCAGTTGGAACAAGGAAAACAGTCAATAGTCCTACAATGTTATTGACAGATATATCACCACATGCTAACTGAACCAATGCCATGTGTTCACAAAAACAGTGATCGATCACATTTGTTGCACAAAATGACAGTCTTCCAGCAAGAGAAACAATGGTGACAATCAGGAGTACATTTCTGATTAGTGGTGCAAAAACAAACTTAATAAAATTCGAGATCTCCTTGTATTTATGATAGTAAAGAGGTTTGCATATTGCAAAATAACGATCCAGTGCCATCCAGAAAAGCAAAGTAGTTTGAAATGTTCCAACAAAGTGAAGGCAGAACATTTGTATCAAACAACCAGTCAGAGATATCCCACTCCAGTTAAATAAAAAGCTAAGAAGCATGCTAGGTACAAAAAAGATTGGCAAGAGCAAGTCTACAACACCCATTAAACCTATTAGTACATACATAGGAGAATGCAAAGACCTTTGGCTTATTATTAAATATATGAGAATAGTATTTGCAGTTATAGCCAATAAAAACATCAGAAATAAAGGGATAAATAAAAAAGGCCTCCATTCTCCCAGGCTGTAGAAACCATTTAATTTGAAATCTGTAAATGAGATATTTTGTGCAGTAAAGTCCTTCATGCTGAAAACTCCTTTTGTGCAAGCAGTGTTCTGTTCAAACAAATGGAGATGATCAAGATTATAGTTGATCAGATTTACCTTTTAAGAACACCAAGATACACTTTTGTCATAAGTTGTACTGTGCATAAAAAAATATCAGCAATGACATTGTAGTACTATTAGTACTACTACTACTACTACTACTACTAACAATAAATGATAAACTGTTTTAAGTTCTTTTACTTTTCACATTTTCCAGAATCTATAAACATATTTCAAATATAATGGGCTCTCTTACTATATTGTAGAGTTTACCTTAATTTTGAAGTTTCTTGCATTGTTATACTGTGATGTAAATCTGGACAGTTAAATACAGCTTCCTCTGACACTTCAGTTCAGAAGTACAATGGATTGACTCATCATATGACAAGCATAAAATTCACACATAACTCATACATAAACAGATATTATATTAAATTTACCCATACTATTTAATCTGTGCTCCCCATTACTGAATAAAATGCTTTTTTTCTAGACAAGATGTCTAGTTGGAGTGTAATGAAAGCTTGATACAAATCATGGTCTTTAAATACACTGTTGTGTTCCCATGAGTATGTGCTACTCCTATTAAAGAATAGAGCTCACCTCCTTTTTGCTGTATCATAGGCCTGCAGTTTCTGTACTAGTGATAATTGTTTTCTAAGTACTAGGATTTATATAAACAGTGCATGACAGTAGCATGACTAGCATGTAACCCAAGACATTTACTCACTGAGTGAGACTTCTGTTATATAGGCAAGGCAAGGCAAGTTTATTTATATAGCACATTTCATACACAATGGTAACTCAAATTGCTTTACACAAAAGGAATTAAAATAATCTAAATAATTACAACAGATTCATAGGACTTAAAAATAGCATGCATGAGAAATGAAAATAACAAGTTGAGAATAAAAAATTGATGTAAAATATATTAAAACTAAGTTCAGGGCACTTAGTTTTAAGAAGAAATGGTAAGAAATGAGGAGTGTGTATGTGTGTGGGGGGGCTGTCTCCACACAGACAGCCCTAACAAAATAATTAAATCCTCCTACCAAAGATAAATAAAATCTTACCCAAAAATAAAAACAAGGATAATTAAAACAGTTATAAAATGAATTAAAATTATAAAAACACAATACATACTGTAGATAAGATAGCTAAGTGATAAGTGCAATCAGTTCAGACATAGCACAGTGCTCATTCAGTCAATGCACGGCTAAACAGATGTGTTTTGAGTCTGGATTTGAATGTGACTACTGTGGGAGCACATCTGATCTCTTCAGGAGGCTAGTTCTAGCTGCGGCTGGCATAATAGCTAAAAGCAGACTCTCCTTGCTTTGCGTAAACCTTGGTATTTCTAACTGACTTGATCCTGATGATCTTAGGGTGTACTCACACTAGGCACTCTGAACCGTGCCTGAGCACGTTTGACCCCAAAAGCCCGGTTCGTTTGACTAGTGTGATCGCTCCAAACCGTGCATTGCCGTGGTTTCTTTAGCCGTCCCTGGCCCGCTTGGAAGAGGTGGGCCAGAGCGCGGTTTGCATGCAGTGTGAGTGCTAACCGTGCCAGAGCATGGAACAGCTGCTACTTTTGTGTGCGATACTGTCATTATTATGACGGCAAACATCTTTTTTACTACTCTGATAGTAGACTTATCAATTCATGTAATTAATTTGAGTGTATTTGGGTTTATAACGGGTCTGCTTCTCACCTTTGATGAACAGGAATTGTGGTTTGTGAGTAAAGCTGCAAATTCCTCCATTAACGTCAACTGCCTTTGTAATCCTCTGATACGTGCAAGTGAAAATCGCTGCGCGGCATAAATGATAATATATATTAGACAGTATCTTAGCGAAAGTACATTTCTTCCTGTTTTCTTCCATTCAAAAAGTTGCATCTTATATGACGTAAGCGTGCTCCGGCCTGGAAAGTTATGGGCAATGTGAGTGCAGGCCAGCGGGGGAGTGGGGAGGGGGGACAATCGCGCTCGGGCTCGGTTCAAGGCAACCGTGCCTAGTGTGAGTACACCCTTAGTGATCTGTTAGGTTTATATTGTTTTTATTCCTGTTTGTTCCTGCCGCGCTGTTTGAGTTAGAGCTCCATCGAGTTGATTCCTAATTGCTTGTTTTTTCTCTTAAAATCAAATTTATAACCTATCATTTTCACCTTTTACAGCAGGTGAACACATTCCCAACATTATTTTATATAAAAAACAACACTCGAATTGCCTTGATATCGCTAGTTTATCCGACTTCCCGGACATCCGCTACTAGCTTTAGCCCGTTAGCAATAGCGATGTGGTCACACTAGCATTTGTTCTCTTATCACTCACAATATTATTGTTCATCTGTTCTAATGGCGAGTGTATCGGATGTGTCTCTACCTTTGAGTGCAGGTAAGGACACGTTCGAGCTGCATGCGGTGCAGTTGGAGCTGGAGGCCGTGGAACAGCAGATTCGGACGCTTCTTGAAAAGCAGGCCGAGCTACAGGAGCGGCAAACAGCGCTGAAAACATCCCGGGCTGATGCTCACCAATCCGCGGTAGGTTTGCAGCGTGATATTAACACTCCTGCTTTCTCTACTCCGTGTGTTTATCTGCACAGGGCCCGAGCACCCAGAACGCGTTCATCCCAGCCCTCGTTCACTCCAGTGCCATCACACCTGAGACCATGGGTTCTTCATCAGCGGAAGGCGCGGGCCAGGCCTCGGACCAGGACCTCTCCCCCGGTCTTTGAGATCTCGACAAGGAACCGCTTCTCCTCTCTTTGCGAGGCAGATCGCGATGCCGTAGTCATCAGTGACTCTATCGTTCGTCACGTCCACGCTACCTCAGCTAAAGGTAAGGTGCGCAGTCACTTTTTTCCTGGAGCTCGTGTTCTCGATGTCGCTTACGACGAGGATCATCGTGTCCGGACCGCTTCCGACGTACCGACGTTAACATGAAAGGTTCAGTAGATTATTTGCTTTAAATGAATGGTTGTCTTGGTGTAATGAATAGAAGCTGCTCTTTATAAATAATTGGAATCTTTTCTGGGAGCGACCTAGGCTCTTCCATGCTGACGGTCTGCAGAATCAGAGCTGATCTTCTATCGGAGAACATCTCCAAGATGCTACGCACTGTATGACTAGTAAGTCAAACCTCAAATCACAGTCTGTGTTCTGCCCACTTAATTGATAGAAATGTGAGTGTAGTACAGTCTATAGAAACTGTGTCTATTCCCCGAATAGTGAGGTTTGACAATAAAAATAAAGGATCTAGATAAAATCTGATCGTGATCAAACCAGAAATTCGCAAAATTACTGAACAAAAACAATTTCTAAAGCTAGGGCTACTAAACATTAGATCGCTGAAACCTAAGGCAGTTATTATAAATAAAAAATGATCACAGATAATAGTCTTGATGTAATTTGCCTTACTGAAACCTGGCTTAAACCAAATGATTATTTCGGTCTTAATGAGTCTAATCCACCTGGCTACTGTTATAAAAACAAATGCCGTCTCATTGGCCGTGGCGGTGGTGTTGCAACAATCTATATCAATCTATAAGAAGATATTCTTAACGTTACTCAGAAAACAAACTACAGGTTTAATTCATTTGAAGTTCTTGTGCTAAATGTTACACTCTCCGATATAAGTAAAAAGTTGCTACTATCTCTTGCTTTGGCTACCGCTTATAGACCTCCAGGACCCTATGTTGATTTCCTAAAAGAGTTTGCAGACTTTCTCTCAGACCTACTGGTCAATGTTGATAAAGCACTGATTGTTGGGGATTTTAACATTCATGTAGACAATACAAATGATGCGTTAGGGGCTGCGTTTACAGATTTACTAAACTCCTTTGGGGTCAAACAAAACGTCACTGGACCCACTCACCGTTATAATTAAATCTAGCGTATGATTAAATCACACGGAATCAATCCTACCGATATAGAAATTCTACCGCAAAGTGATGACGTCACTGATCACTACCTTGTAACATGCGTACTGCATACTGCTGATATTTGTCAAATTGTGCCGCGTTATCGATTAGGTAGAACAATTCTCCCGACAACTATAGATAAATTCACAAATAAGCTCAGCTGCTCATTGTACCTAAACACACAAATGAACTTGAGGAAATGACTAGCAGTATGTGCACCATTTTCTCTAGTACATTAGATACTGTTGCACCCATGAGATTAAAAAAAGGTTAGAGAGAAAAATACTGCACCATGGTACAACAGTATTACTCACGCTATCAAGAGAGAAACTCGTAATCTAGGGCACAAATGGAGACAAACTCATTCAGAGGTCTTCAGAATCGCGTGGAAAGACAGCTCATCCCATTATAGAAAGACTCTAAAGGGCCAAGCATCTCCGCAAACTCATAGAAACTAACCAAAACAATCCAAGGTTCTAGTTTAGTACAGTGGCTAGATTAACAAATAAACAGACATCACCAGAACAAAACATTTCATTACAGTTTAATAGTAATGACTTTATGAATTTCTTTATTGAGAAAATCAAAAGCATCAGAAATACAATTGTAAATGTACAACCTTTGACAGCGTTTTATGATTCAGCTTCAATTATTGCCCATCGAGAACAGTTGCAGTGTTTTACAACTATAGGACAGGAAGAGCTAAATAAACTTATTGCATCAAAACCAATGTGGTGAGGGGGGCGTGGTTTAGCGAGGTCTGCAATGTGAGAGAGAGAGGCAGAAAATGAGCGGTGCGTAAGTAGGTCAAGTGCAAATGATAAACACCTGTGTCTCGTTTCAGTAATTAGTGTGGAGAGACCGGTTAAAAGCCACCAGGAAATGGGGAGCTGGAGAGAGAGAAACTGGAAACTCATGCCATTCGAAGAGACTGTCTGTCAGAGCTGGAATTGTATGCTGACTTATATTCTGAGTTATTTGCTGAGTGATGGAAAGCGCAGTGAGCGCCACTTCTTTTGTTTGTACCAGAGAACTTTAAATAAAACACGAGTCCCAGTCACGCCGACCCTGTCTTCTTCCTTCCACACTTTGAACCACATCACAACCAACAACATGTTTATCAGATCCAATACCCACTAAACTACTGAAAGAATTTTTACCTGTAGCACAAGAGCCTCTTCTCAATATTATTAACTCGTCTTTATCTCTAGATCATGTCCCATGACCGTTCAAGCTAGCAGTTATCAAGCCCCTCATTAACAAACCACAATTAGATCCAAATGTATTAGTAAATTACAGATCCATTTCAAATCTTCTATTTATGTCTAAAATACTAGAAAAAGTTGTGTTGGTCCAAATGTGCTCCTTCTTGCAAAAAAACGCTATCTATGAAAAATTTCAGTCAGGATTCAGGTCTCATCACAGCACAGAACCTGCTCTTGTTAAAATTACAAATGACTTACTTCTAGCTTCTGACCAAGGGTGTATCTCAATACTAGTGTTACCTGATCTCAGTGCTGCGTTCGACACTATAGATCATAAAATACTGTTAGACCGACTACAAAATTACACTGGTATTCAGGGACAGGCATTAAGGTGGTTTAGGTCATACCTATCAGACCGTCACAATTTTGTCTATTTAAACGGGGAAAAATCTAAGATAACGTCAGTAAACTATGCAGTGCCGCAAGGATCTGTGTTAGGCCCTCTGCTATTTTCAATATATATGCTGCCACTTGGTAATATTATAAGAAAACATAGAATTAGTTTCCACTGCTATGCCAATGATATATTTCGTCACAACCAGATGGAATCTCCAAATTATCCAATCTGACAGAGTGTGTTAAAGAAGAAAAACATTGGATGACTAGTAATTTTCTTCTATTAAATTCAGATAAGACTGAAGTATTACTTATTGGACCAAAAACCTGTACACAGAATCTCTCAGACTACAATTTGCATTTAGAAGGATGTACTGTTACTCCATCCTCGACAGTTAAAGACCTGGGTGTTATATTAGACAGCAACTTGTCCTTCGAAAATCATATTTCATATGTTACAAAAACAGCCTTCTTCCACCTCAGAAACATTGCTAAGCTACGGAACATGTTACCTGTTTCAGATGCAGAAAAATTTGTTAATGCATTCATGACGTCTAGACTAGATTACTGTAATGCATTACTAGCTGGTTGTCCTGAATCCTCAATAAACAAGCTACAATTAGTACAAAATGCAGCTGCTAGAGTTATTACCAGGTCAAGAAAATATGATCATATAACACCAATTTTATCATCTCTACACTGGTTACCTATTAAGTTCTGTGTCGATTATAAAGTATTGCTACTGACCTATAAGGCCCTAAATGGTATAGCTCCTGTGTATTTAACCGATCTTCTATCGCCCTACAATCCTTCATGCTCTTTAAGATCACAAAACTCTGGACTTCTGGTTGTACCTAGGATATCTAAGTCCACTAAAGGAGGGAGAGCGTTTTCACATTTGGCTTCTAAACTCTGGAATAGCCTTCCTGATAATGTTTGGGGCTCGGACTAATTTCCCCAGTTTAAATCTAGATTAAAGACACATCTCTTTAGCCAAACGTTCACATAATGCATCTCATATCAGATCAATTGCACATGACTATCTTTGCTTAATGTTATGAACAGCAGCTACGCTAATTATTCTCCATTTGCTTTTCTGTTTTATCTAGGGATGCCCGTCCTGAGGTGACTAGAGAGTACATCAGCTTCAGTTTGGATCCAGCCTCTTAAGAAGACCTCAGATGACCAACACCTTTGAAGAGATGGCGCCAACTCCTGCGAGGACTTCAGATGATGCAAAATCTGGATCAACATGCACATTCCCAAATTTCTATATATCCTAATTATTGTTAATATGTAATCATTATTTCCAGGAGCTCAGTGCTTCTACCTTCAATTAATCTGCTAACAGTGATTGTAAATTAAATTGCCTAAATTATTACATTGTTAGCTAACTGCATGGTTATATGTACATTTATGAAACCACATTGATTGGACAGTCACCTCTGATACCAGATTCTCTAAATTGTAATGTTGACATGCATACTCTGTAAAGCTGCTTTGAAACTATATATGTATTGTGAAAAGCGCTATACAAATAAATGTGAATTGAATTGAATTGAATTGAATATTCAATGAGCATATCTGCAATGTATTGAGGTCCTAGGCCATTGAGTGATTTATAAAGAAGTAACAGTACTTTAAAATAAATTCAAAATGCAACCGGAAGCCAGATCAGAAAGTTTTTTATATATATATATATATATATATATATATATATAACGAGGGTCAAAATTATTATCTTGCTAATAAACACACCAAATAACATTTAAGTTGCACAGGAATAAGATCAGAGTAGACTGAGATACACAGATAAACTTTGCATTAAACAAATAGCAGCCTCCACTTTATAAAAAAAAAAAAAAAAAAAGAAACAATAAAATTTTTAGTCCCACTTTATATTAAGTGTTTTTATTTACTACTATTTACTACTCACACACCTGGTGAGACATTTAGTGAGGCTCGGGTTCTGGGGCGATGGTTTGCTCAGTCCTCATGTTTGGCTCACGGCAGGCTTGGCCTCTCCATCTGCGGTGGGCTCTGGCGTTGTTTCTGTGCAGTGGGGTGATAGCTGGCTGGGCTCTGGGTTCGGAGTGGGGCTAGTAATGTTCTCCACTTTGCAGACGGTGAACACTGGCCTATTTTTCTCCAGCACCCACTCCACAAACTTGCTAAATATGCCTCGAGGACCAACACTGGGCAGTTTTGCTTTTGTTAGGGTTCAAAACAGTCTTTATTAAATCCACAAGGAACACTCAGGATATTGCAGGAGAACATGTAAACACAACCACACAAACTTAGACGATACTGGACAAAGAAACTGAATGAACAGACACAAAGATAATACACAAAGATAATAATGTAACCAGAAACACGTGCATTACTCAATCAAAAACCATGGAGACAAACTAGCAAAGGGAACACAGGCAAACAGGAACAGAGCACAGTGAAAACGGAACAAAAATTGAACCTACTTTGTACACATTTAAATTAATCGTGATACAATGATACATGTTTTTACATTGTACTTACATTTTTAAAATACCTGCATGTAATTGCATCCCCAATTACATAGTATGTACATGTAGTAATAATAGACCTATCAAGTGGAAGCAATTTTTAGTCAAAAAAACTGCAGAGTTTCTATGGGTGGACAACATTGTAGACAAGTGTAGAAACATCTCAAAGATGATCTAGATAAATGGGATGCACCTGAGCTAAACTTCCAGTGTCATAGCAAGCGGAAAACTTCTGTCAATGTGACTTTTTTTTAACTTTTTTTCTTCTTGCATTTGCAGTTATCAGACTTTTTTTTTTTTTTTAAATATAGATTGGAGTATAGATTAAAAAATAATGTTTACATCAGTCTTGATCTATTAATCAATAATGACCATATGACAATATTTTTTTCATAACACATTAAAAGCAGTAGTCATTTTGTTTTTGCTTTGTTTACAGAACCAAGAGCTGGAATGATATTTCAGGACACCTTCAGTGATGTCTGCCAAGTAATAGGGCATTTTTTGATCCTTCAGAACAATAGCTCCTTGTGTTAAGGTCACATATTTAATGTATCGTCATGTTCCTTTAACCCATTTATCCATAAAAGTAATTCATATTTTTAAAGGAAAGACCTTTGCATTATTTAAAAATTTTATAAATGTTTGTCTTATTTCTTTTGTTCTCCATCCATAAATTATTGGGTGAAAACAACATGTAAAAAATAAGTATACAATACTTATGAATACACGGTTACTGGAGGAAATGTTATTCTTTATTCTGTATGACAAAAATGCAGTTAGTGCAGAAGTCAAACTAAATGTTAAGACAATTAAGTGAGTGATGCAGGTGTTTAAGGCCTTCATGTGAGCTTTTCTAGATTTCAACACAGAGGTGAAAATTACAACATAGGAAAGAGTGATGAGAATAAAATCTGCAGTTGGTATAAGGAAAGCAGACACAAGTCCTATAATATTATTAACAGATATATCTCCACATGCTAACTGAACCAATGCCATGTGTTCACAAAAACAGTGATCAATAACATTTGTTAGACAAAATGACAGTTTTCCAGCCAGAGAGACCATAGTGACTATCAGGAGTCCATTTCTGATTACAGGTGCAAAAACAAACTTTAGAAAGTTAGTGATTTCCATGTATTTGTGATAATTAAGAGGTTTGCATATTGCAAAATAACGATCCAGTGCCATCCACAAAAGCAAAGTATTTTGAAATGTTCCAACAAAATGAATACCAAACATTTGTATCAAACAACCTGTTAGAGATATCCCACTCCAGTTAAATAAAAAGCTAAGAAGCATGTTAGGTACAAAAGTTATTGGCAAGATCAAGTCTACAACTGCCATAACACCTATTAGTACATACATTGGAGAATGTAGAGATTTTTGAGATTTGATTAAATATATTAGAATAGAGTTTGCTGTGATAGCCAATAAAAACATAAGAAAGAAGGGAATAAATAAAAAAGGCCTCCATTCTCCTAGGCTGTAGAAACCGATTAATTTGAAGTCTGTGAATGAGATATTTTGTGCAGGAAGGTCCTTCATGCTGAAAAATCCTTTTACACACAATGTCCGTTTAAACAAATGAAGTTGAAAAAATAGATAATAAATAGAAAAAACAAACAAACAAACAAACAAAAAAGTAAAAAAAAAAAAAAAAAAACTGATCTGGCTCACTTGTCAGCACACAATGCTAAGTGTTTTGTAGTTCTGAAGTTTTAAAACTGTTTAGAAGAAGAAAAAAAACTTATTTGACACTTCAAGTCAGAAGTATAATAATTGGCTTATCATATGACACAAAATTCATATACTGTATAACTGCACTAAACAGGATATGATATTAAATCTATAAATATCATTCATTAATCTGTGCTCCCCTATTACATTTGTGAAACCTTGTATATACATATATATTTTTTCCAGATAGGATGCCGTGTCTTACTCATGTGCTGTAAGTGTAATGAAAGCTTGACACATTTTATGGTGTCTATATACACAGTGTTGCATTCCCATGAGTCTGTGTGCTACTCCCATAGAGTAATAGAGCTCATCTTCTTTGTGCTGTTTCACAGGACTACAGTTTCTGTTCCACTGGTAATTGTTTTCTAAAAAGTTCTAACTTAACGCTGCGTCATGATGTTGACGCTATGGGAACGTGTGCAGACATGACTGGTGGTTGATGCAGGTTGAGCTGTGGCAGATGAGTTTGGGAGAAAAGTGTCACTCTCTCATACCTCCTGCTAGCACAATTGCTCTCTTTCTGGAGTAGGAAGCCGATTTGGAGAGAGCGGCTTTGTCTGATTCAGAGGAAAGTATGCTGCTGGCCCACTGAGTTTGCCTCTTCCGCCAGCCCCATATATGGGGAATTGTTGGAGGTTATGGTCTGTAGCCAGGTTGGGTTTAGCCTAGTCGCGTAAGAAGCAGGAAGTCGCACGCGGCACATGAGTGCTTCTTGGTGGGTCATGGCCGCCCTTCCCTTGTAAGCCTTCCCTTCCATCTAGAACTTCACACTGAGGTGTCGAACTCTTAGGGAAAGCCATATTCGGCTTGCTTATTCCCCTGTCAACATTCCAGCTATCCGAATGTAGAGTGGCTATGTGAGAATGGATATGTAAGGATGCTCCCGGTAGAAGAGACACTTGTGAGCTATCTCTTCTGGTGAGGCATCATCACTGAAGGCTCAGGTTTTGCCCTTGAAGCCATGCTAAGTCATCTAGCGGCTTGTGGTCAAATCATATGTGGCAGCATGTCAGACTGGTGGAGGCCTACACATAATGGTAGTGCTGCAGGCTTACCAGGATGATCTGCTGAAATACAAATTAAACGAGGATGCACTATTTCTCCATTACTTTTTAACTTAGCAGTTGAGCTAATGTCTATATAATACTGCGCAAAAACAAAACAAAAATAGCGACTTTATTCAACAAATTCGTCTGTCAGCTGTCATACTGCTACGCTATTTTCGTTGCAGAACTTCAGTGTTTATGTCTGATCGTGGGCTCATTATTGGCCGGCTCCTGTGTCAGCATCACACGCATGCGTCGTGCTGCTCACATGACCAGATCTGGCCAATAATAAGCCACCGTTCGTACGTAAACACTGAAGCTCTGCAATGAAAATAGTGTAGCAGTATGACAGGGAACAGGGGCCCGTTCTTCGTACGTTGTTAACTCAGTTAGCTGGATTTGATTGATGATGATTTGGCATTATTTTGGATTGTTCAGTTCTTCGATGCTCATCCTGGACTTGCTGTCATTTCAGGCTTATTTCATGTAAACAGGATTAAATTGCATCTTTTTAAGTGGAGGTGATGCTCAAAGTTTGCCCCAGCCACTGCTACTTTCCCACAAGAGTACCCTAATGTAAACCAGGGACAATAATAATGATTTAAAAATAAATTTGCAAATAATATTATAATGTTGTGTAGTATATCATAATATAGACACAGACAGTTTTACTCATTGAGAGATTCATATGTGCGGGAATAATTACCTAATCATTTTATTGGAGTCTTACACACATGATGTACAGATAGTCTATGCCGTGCGTGCATTAATTTGAACCGCGACAGCTATTATGGGAGTGGCTTGATGAAGCGCAGGAGACGCAACTTGATCTTGACCCTTAAGAAACTTTAATTAATGTTGTCAAATCTGCTTCAAAGGTAAATTAGTTGCTAATTACAACATTGAAATAAAAAAGTGCCTGTACAAATACTAGAAATTGTGAATATAGCCTAAATAATTGGGTAATCATGTTAAAAAAAAAAAAGTGCACATTTCATTTATCTATTATAACATTTATGTCGTTCTTCTGTCATTTTATTCGCTTGGCTGTTTCCTTAAGGCAGGAACTAGTGGTGACAAAAGCAGACTGTGGGGTTGGCTCATGTCGGCAGCATCTGGGCCCAAAGTTGCCCTGACACACCAAACCGACGCTCGACAGCCGACGGCCAAGTAGCACATCCGTTCTGCGCCTGTGTAAGATGAAGTGCCTTTCCGTGCCAGCAGGTGGCAGTAGCTGAATAGTCAATCAGAATGATCAGATGGCCCGACAAGCTCAGATGCTGATTCAACATGTCGAATCGGCCGGAAAAAAGCCGACAAGGACCAACTTCGGCCGACGAACAAAAACTGCCCGACTGCCGACCGTCGACTTGGTGTGTTCCTGTCTTTATAAATGTCTAGAAATTCGTCAAGCTTTTCGTCAGGTGTCTTTTTTAAATATATGATGTCATTACGTTGCCGTCTTGACTCCAGCCAATCACTGCATTGCTGATCGTGGTTTCGAGTATCGATACATCTCCCCTTTTCAGGGAACACGAACAGCGCAGTAATCTTAGACAACTTAATCCTGATATTTTAATCTAATCTGCAAATTCGTTTGAAGAACCAAATTAGCCAGAGGTACGAAGAACGGACCCCAGATGAATTTGTTGAATAAAGTTGTTATTTTTATTTTGTTTTTGCGCACAAAAAGTATTCTTGTCACTTCATAATATTAAGGTTGAACCACTGTAGTCACGTTGACTATTTTATCGATGTTTTTAATACGTTTCTGGACCTCAAAAGGTGCAAATGTCGTTGCTGCCTATGTGTGGATCAGATACCCTCGGATTTCATCAAAAATATCTTAATTTGTGCTCCAAAGACAAATGAAGGTCTTATGGGTTTGGGACGACATGAGGGTGAGTAATTAATGACAGAAATTTAATTTTTGGGTGAACTAACCCTTTAAGGCTAAAAGTAGCTCCTAACTTGCCGATACTCTTAAAAATAATGGGCGTGTCAGCCCTTTTTTTAGGATTACTAAATTTTTGCTCTAAGAGTATTTCACACAGTATTTTAGTTCTAAAACTAGCACCTAAATCTGTGAAACATTAGGAGTATTCAAGAGGACTCCAAAGTCCAAATCACAAACAATCCTAATGGCCGTTGGTGCCAATCTGCCTCAGCAATGTGCCCAAAGACACAGTACACCATGAGACAATAACGATAGAGCCTTGGGTGCTGAACATTTTCTACATAAATGCAATACATATTTTGATTTATAGATTTGAATCTATGATAAAATGCCAAAAATAAATATTTAATAATTAAATAAAGTCTGATTAACTGTGGCAGTTGTTTTTACGAGTTCACACGTACAAATGATTTGAATAGAGTAAAAAAAATATAATAAGCATATTTGGCATGCTGTACAAGAGGATGGAGGACTCCAAACTTTAGACCAAACCCAGAGTTCTCCCACATATCCCCAGCCGAGAGTGAGAACAGGGTGGCGGAGGGATGCAGAAAACTGTCGAGATAACTAGGTGAGTCGGCTCTCGTCTGTGTATATATCTCTCCACTCGAGTTGATTAGGTAGATCATTTGAACATGCTCCTCCCAATCTTTATTCATAAAACATCATTTATCGCTTGAATTCTTCAATCTCTCGAGACGCAAACATGTAAGAGGCTGACAATTAGCTGAACATATACTAGTTTAATTAGTGACACTTAGCCTACATTTTAAAACCTCTATTTGAATAAGGCAACATTTTTATTTAAAAATCTTTATTTGAATATGGCAACATTTGTATTTTAAAACCTTTATTTGAATATGGAAACACAATACCTCGTTCTTCAATATTTCTATGATTAAATCGCTGACAGAGACTCCTCCCCTATCAGCCAATCACTGTGCATAGTTAGTAAATGTGTTGACATCATCCACAGCAACGACGCCAACCCCGCCCTTACTCTTAGCTTAAGACTTCTGTCTATTACTTAGTAAAAGTTTGTCTCAGCAGCTTTGTGAATAGGTTTTAAGAGAAAACTCTTAGCTAAGAACTTTTACTGCTATTTAGGAGAACTTTTAGTGGTAAGATAAAATGTTTTGTGAATATGGCCCCAGGTTCTCAGGTGCTTTCATCTTAGTGTGCTTGCAGTGATTTGCACAAACAGGCACTTGGAAGTCTTGTGATTTGGTTATTGTCGTTCCCAAAGTGTCAATGACAATGAAAGGGAATATTTCGGGTTACGACTGCAACCCTGGTTCCCTGAGAAGGGAACGAGACACTGCGTCTCCCTGCTATACTCCATGCATCCCAGTGATCAACTTGCTTCGGCCTAATATAAGCTGACAGTGTTTGGTCTGGGTACGCTTCATCACCCGCCTGTGATGTTCTGTTATGCCACTGGCCTGATTTCACACACATTCTTCAGACTCTCACGCAGAAGCATTCACAAAGCATCAATGACGATGACACAGCATCTTGTTCCTTTTTCAGGGAACCAGGGTTACAGTCGAAACCCGAGACATTATCGTTGTTCTAATCCCTGCTATTAAGCCCGCTTAAAAAGAAACATTTCACACTTAGAAGTGGGACTAGCTCTGCTTTTTACCTGGGGTGATATTTAACTTTGATGAATTAATTATTTGAAACTATAGAATGGTTTCTAAATATTTTATTAGCTTCTATGAAGTTTGTTACCACAGTCAGAAAGTATTATGGCATTAAGATCTTACAAAATAAGTGTTGACAAAATAACCATATTGTGCTTATAACACGTATTAAATGAAGTAGCTATTTTTTTTTTTTACTTTGTTCACAGAGCCTGTACAGTTGAATATTACAGTACACCATTCCATAAAAAAATAAGCAACAGTAGACATGCTTTTCATCTGCGATGCAATATCAGGTTTTGTTTAATCATTAAAGGTGCAATTTGTGATTTCAATGGAATATTACTCAGAAAATTGTCCCACTGCCTGACAGATATTAGTGAATTAGGTGATAATATAAATGCAAGCAAACAAACAAAACAACCAGTATTTTATCAGTGTCAGGGTACAAATTACACTCATATTTTTGCATCTGTGTATAGTTATTTATTTATTTTAATTATTTTGATGTATCTATAAATACAATAAATAATAATACTTTTTTTTAAAATCTCTAAATGTATTATGCATTTATCTATAAGGTACAGTATCATACTGTATCATATCTTTATTCCCGCAAACAATGACTCTTTTTTATTAAGGACATTTTCAAACACGATCCATTCATTTTTTTAAAGGAAAGACCTTTGCATGGTTTATAAACTTTAGAAATGTTTGTCTTATTTCTTTTGTTCTCCAACCGTAGATTATTGGGTTAAAACAACTAGGAAAAAATAAGTATATGATACTTATAAATATACGATTATTGGAAGAAATGTTATTTTTTATTTTGTATGACAAAAATGCAATCAAAGCAGAAATCAAACTAATTGACAGGATAATTAAGTGAGTAATGCAGGTGTTTAAGGCCTTCATGTGAGCTTTACCTGATTTCAACACAGAGGTAAAAATCACAACATAAACAGTAACAAGAATAAAATCTGCTGCTGGTATAAGGAAAGCAGACAAAAGTCCTACAATATTATTAACAGATATATCTCCACATGCTAACTGAACCAATGCCATGTGCTCACAAAAACAGTGATCGATCACATTTGTCACACAAAATGACAATTTTCCAGCCAGAGAGACCATAGTGACTATCAGGAATCCATTTCTGATTACAGGTGCAAAAACAAACTTTAGAAAGTTAGGGATTTCCATGTATTTGAGATAATAAAGAGGTTTGCATATTGCAAAGTAACTGCCATCCTGCCATCCAAAAAAGCAAAGTAATTTGAAACAAAGTGAATACCAAACATTTGTATCAAACAACCAGTCAGAGATATCCCACTCAAATTAAATAAAAAACTAATAAGCATGTTAGGTACGAAAAATATAGGCATGATAAAGTCTAACACTGCCATAACACCTATTAGTACATACATTGGGAATACAGAGACTTTTGACATATGATTAAATATATGACAATACAGTTTACTGTGATAGCTAATAAAAACATCAGAAAGAAGAGGATAAATAAAAAAGGCCTCCATTCTCCAAGGTTGTAGAAACCATTTAATTTGAAGTCTGTGAATGAGATATTTTGTGCAGGAAGGTCCTTCAGTCTAAAACTCCTTTTGCACAAGCAGTGTTCTGTTAAAAAAAAAAAAAAAGTTGATGAAGCTAAGAAGAAAATTAGAGTTGAACAAGTTCCCCATTTAAACACACTATAGTCACATACCTTTTTTCTTTTTTTATCATAGCAACAAACATCTCTGCAGTGCGAAGCAAAATCATACCGCTAATGCCATTAAAATGAAAATTAAATGCAATTACATTCATCAACCAGGAAAATTCAATCATTATCCAATTACTTTGATGAATAGAAACTTTTTTTTTTCTTTCAGATAAGATGTCTTGTCTTAGGCTACATCCACATGAAGCCAGAGCGTTCCCTATTCAATCTTTTTTTTCCTCGTCTCAAGAAATATCTACGTACACACGAAAACCTTCTGAAAACGCTGGATCTGTCTGGACGAAACGCCTATACGATACAAAATTTTTGCTTATACACCTAAATGCGTCTCCGTGTGGACGGGGCCTTACTTGTTAGAGTGTAGAGCTGTACACATATCATGGTCTCTAAATACACAATGTCGCTTTCCCATGAGTCTGTGTGCTGCTCCCATAGAGGAACAGATTGCTGTATTATAGAACTGCAGTTTCTCTGTGTAATGGTACTTGTTTTCTAAGCTCTAGTATTTTTATGACCAACAATCAAAATTCATCATGGATACAATGCATACCTTATAAAAGCAAGCATGTAACCTAAGACATGCATTTAATGACTTATTGTCATTGTTGTAATTTTCCAGGAAATACTGACAGGATTAGTTAACAAGAAACCATATACAGCGGCACATTTGGTAATTATGACCAAAACGTCTCAGGTTACAAATGTAATGTAGGTTCCCTGAGAAGAGGAACAAGACACTGCATCTGAACAAGACGCTATGGGGACCGCCTCAGAGTGACCGGTGTCTAAAGCATGTGTCTAAATGCAACAATTGCATCGACCGGCTGCAGTCTATGATGTCACTACCAGTGTGACCATAAGTATAAAAGGGTGCCTGAGGAACACGTCATACACTTCTTCATCTGAAGGAGACATTGCGACATCCCAGTAGCATGGCAATGAGACACAGTGTTTAATTCCTGTTTTCAGGGAAAATAGGATACATTTGTAACCTGAGACATTCCCTTTCGAATGGGAACTCGAACTGTGTCTGAACAAGGCGCTATAGATTTATAGCTCTGATAAATCATGTTTTGTCAAGTCAAAATTGTGATGTATGATCATGCTTCTATTGATGTCTGGAAAAGTTCAGCCCAATCCTGGGCCTGTTTACCTTCCCCATCAGATTTTAAAACCAGATCAGGACTTGGTTTTATTCATTTAAATGTTACAAGTCTCTTCCCAAAATGGATATGATAGAGATCTGGGTAAATATGACAAATGCTGATGTAATGGTTCTATCTGAAACCTGGCTTAAGACATCTACAACTGATGACCGTCTGCCTCAAAGGATGCTTTTAAATCTATTTAAGATATTCTACATGACTTAAATGATTCTGAATTTATCCTTATGGGTTATTTAATTTGGGATTGGCTTTCAGGTTCCTCAGATTGTTTTAAAGAACTGTGACTCCCTAAATTCTGTCCAACTCAATGCACCAACAAGGCCAAACCTCAAAGTACAAAATAAATCTACTTTGCTTGATTTATTTATGACAAACACATCTCATAAATATACTTCAACTGGCATATTTTGCAATCTTTCAAAAATATTTTGAAGAGCAGGTTTTTTTCATATGATTTGTGTAATAGTGATCTTGGCAGAGTTATTTTTGGCTATAATAAAACAACTAGAGTCACAGAATTTGAGGGAGATCATCCAACAACTGTATTTTAAAGTATTTAACCCCTTTGAAATATAAATAATAATAATAATAAAAAAAAGACACCAAAGATTCATAAAAAATATACATCCATGAACATAACCACACACAGACATGAGACCAACACTCTTCTTATAGAGGTAGAGGATACAAAGATATCACAGATGAAGGAGCACACAATGGTTAATGTCCATATTAAGAATCTAGTCTTCATTCCAGAACAAACAAATGAATATCACAAGAATAATCAGTCCAAATGAGTACCAAACACCTTCCTTACCATCATATCCTATAATAAAGCCCAGTTTGCCTTAAAAAAAAAAAAAAAAAAAACCCTCACCTGTGCTCTTTTACTTATAATTAGGTTTGTTTTTAGAGTTTCTGCACCCCTAACTCCTTCAGATTATTTTCCATTATCTCTCTCTGCGTCTGCTATTTTCTACAATGTAGAATTACATGCTCCACTGATTCCTCTTCCTGACACTCCTCTCACAGACCCGTCTGATGTTTCCCTACCATTTTTAATGTTTTATTTACAGCACAATGTCCCAGCCTTAATCTAGTCAATACAATTTCCTCTTTCCTGTTTCCACTTCCTACCTTATTTACTTTGATACTCTTTTGAATATGGTATAGATGTCTCCCTTTCCCCTCTTTATCCCACATTTCTTGCCACTTTTGTTTAATTTTTTCCCAGATTATGCACTTCACTTCTGCTTTACTGATTCTTATTTGCATTTCCTTCTTCAATACCTTCTTTGCCACCTTGTCCACTTTTTCATTCCCCTTCATTCCACTGCAGTGCACTGGGACATATAAAAACATGCTACAATTCTTCTTCTTCTTCTGTATTTAATGGCGGTCGGCACACCAGCTTTGGTGCATTTCCGCCACCTAT
The DNA here is from genome assembly GCA_037950665.1 of Hypophthalmichthys nobilis. Lineage (NCBI taxonomy): Eukaryota > Metazoa > Chordata > Actinopteri > Cypriniformes > Xenocyprididae > Hypophthalmichthys > Hypophthalmichthys nobilis. The sequence continues at coordinate 32,323,721 of CM075479.1, read as the reverse complement.
TGGGGTGGAGTGTGCAGTGTTGATGGACAAGGGAAAGAAAAGGGGAAAAAATAAATAAACAAAAATGAAATTCTTCGAATCAAACGTGTTTTCTTAAGATATTCTAATAAAGCAATGATCACAAGTTCATTAATGTTAACCTTTTTATTCCTACAGCCTTAGCCTCTTCTATGAGCTGAGATCTTTCTTCATTAAAACCAGCACATTTAAAAAAAACCAAAACAAACAAACAAACAAAAAAAAAAAAAACATGTTCGACTGTTTCTGGAATTCCACATTTGTTACACAATCCTGTATTATGTTTACCAATTTTAAAAGTGATTGATTCAAAGCTGTGTGTTCAATACAAAGTCGAGACATTATCGTGTCATGCCTTTTGCCACAAACTTTTCTAACATTTCCTACTTCTTTATTTAGAGAATAGGTCTTCCCTTTCCTTCCTGTGTCCATCTATTCTTAACTATCTTTTTAATTAAGCCCTTCATTTCAGTTTTCCCCAGGGTGACATTAACATTTATTCTTGAATACTTTAAAGCCAACTCATCTGCCATTTCATTTCCCTGAATGCCCATGAGCAGGAATCCACAAAAAGAAGACTTTTACTCCTTAGTGATGTATTCTGAACAGGGTCTGAAGAGTTTCTAATAGAATATCCTGTGTTGAGTCAGATCTTCCATTTTTTTTTTAATACTCGTAAGGCTTGATAAAGAATCAGAACAAATCACAACTTGAGGCAAATGTACCTCTTCCACCCAATGAAGGGCCAAATGAATAGCAATCAATTCTGATGAGTAGACAGATAATAAATTAGATGTTCTTTTACCTATTGTAAAGTCCAGCTGTGGAATTACTACTTCAGCAGCTGTAAGCCCAGATTCAGGATCTTCTGAGCCATCAGTATATATTTGAGAACAAAAATGATACTATTAATCTATATATTGTTTCACCAACAAATCTTTAGGAATCTTTCTCTGAAGGTCATTTATTTCTTCCAGCAGGTTTAGGTTGACCACTGGCACTGGGAATAACCATGGAGGTATAGCTGATATTGCCACTGTCGGACTAATTTCATACCCAAAAATTCACATTCTTTGTGCCTCATTAATAGCATTCCATCCAAAACTTGCTACTTGTGAATATTCATATTCCCAGCAGTTCTTAAGAACATCTTTAACAGGGTTACTTCCTTTTACTGATATCTAGTAAACCATTTTCAATTGTTGTCCCCTATTTACCAAAGGCATTTCTTCCATTCCCACCTGTAACGCATCAGCAACTGTAGATGTTTTAAAAGCCCCGCAGCAAATTCTTAAAGCCTGTGGCTGTATACTTTCAACCTTTTTTATCTGTGATGCTGATGTGGAAGAATAAACATTGCTGCCGTAATCTATTGTAGGTCTTATTACAGCACTATATATTCTTCTTAATGAGGTCCGGTTAACTCCCCAATCTATCCCAGCCAAGCATAAGAGTATATTAATTCTCTTCTTAAATTTATTTACTATATTTTGAATATATAATCTCAAATTAACATGTTCCCTTTCGAGGGAACCCACGCTGTGTCGAAGACGACACTATGGGGAAAGCCTTTGCGTGATGCAATCTGAAGCACGTGTGATGTTTGCATGGAGTTTGACCAGGGTTTTTGACCAGCAAATGTCTTCAATCCACTTATATAGTTTAGAGACTATTATTAAAGATTCCACTAGGTGGTGACAAATAATATCATTGGCTGAATTTTTGATATGTAGGTTTAAGATTGTGTCAACACTTCAGTAGACCTTTTTAAATGGTCAGTAATAAATGCCTTTACCTCTTTAGACAGCCTCTGTTTCTCTTCTTCTCCCAAGGCCCTCCTATAACTTGTTGTTGCTCTTGCTCTTAAAATGAGCTCTGGTTCCTGAATGCAGACAGATCGACAGTGTTTGTGTACACACACACACACACACACACACACTTTCTTTTTACTTTCTCAAAAAAACTCATTATGTATGATTTATAAGCCTTTTGAAAACTGGGGACATGGGGTAATGTCCTCATTAGTCACGCTCTCCTTGTAATACCTATGTCATACCCATGTCATTATACAAATTTGTGTCCTGATATGTCACAAAAACGCGCGCACGCACACACGCACGCATGCACACACACACACACACACACACTATCTATTTCAGAAGCTATTAACTCATTTTTAAAAAGAATTTCACATAAGGTCCCAAGAATATGCTTATTTTTTTTTGTTTTAGAAAGACTTAAGTTAATAGGTGGATTAATGTATAGTGGGATCAAGGTGGTGTAGATTGGCAAGCCATGTAATGCCAGAATAAAGGCTAATAATGGCTGAATACAAACAAAAGAATAATGATAAAATAATAATGAAGATTCTAAGACTCTATGATGAAGAAGTCTCATGCCGGCTGTAAGAGCCAGGTGTAGTTCTATTGTTTTTAACACATTTTTGGTCACTTACGGTAATTACGGCACCTGGTGGTGGCGGAAGTAGTGAGAGTACATTATCTGTTCACCTGTGTGTTTGGGTAAGGAGAGAGGGGGTGACGGGGGAAGTCTTATTTTTGCTGACCGCTATAAAAGCTTCTAACGCTGTTTAATGCCATTTATCATGGCTTTTGGACACCATTTCATATGCCAGTGAAATAATTATGGAATGTATTGGATGCACAACCTTGTTTGTTTCTCATGCAAATAAATCTACAAAAACACAGTCTTTGGATCCATGATCATTATCAGCAAGAGCGTCTGACAAGTTAGTTTCCCCTACTCAGCCTCTCGGTGGCAAAATTCATGGTTTTCAGATAGTCACCTATACTGGCAGAAATGTGAGTGAGAACAGAAGAAACATGAATTGGTCAGTCACCTCACCAGATATGAGACAATAGACTGCAAGTAGGTGTTTACAGGGCAATAAAATATTTTATTAGCATGTTATCAGCCTTCTCCAAAAACTCAAATGACATATCTTAGAAAATGCTTAATAAAATTCATAGTTTTAGAGATATCCTCAGATTTGGAATGAAGCTTGAGCAGACCTCTGGCTTCACTTTAATTGTGGTTATAAGTTGTTATACCACATACACATAATATTTTTATACATTTTTTTTATTTTTTTTTATTTTTTATGTTTGAGCATATATATATATCCATACTAATAACAGTAATTCTGAGAATTGAACTATAAACTCTCAAGTGTTGGCTTTCTAAATATATGTTGGTTATGTGTCTATTCAAAATGACTTATGAGCGGCAACCTTTTTATTTTGGGTATGTCATTTATGCCCCACTTGCCAAATTGAGGGGTTTGCAGTAAGGGGTTAATATGATATTCTAATATCGATCTAGCTTACTGCAATGTGCAACAAGTGACTCATACCAGCCACTGAGCCACAGAGTAACATTAACATAACTTTCAACACACTTAAATGTATTTTTAGTATGATTGTTTTAAAAAAAAGAAAAAGTGCTGTGTTACCCCACAATTTTAATTCATGGAAAAAAGTGACCTGTATGAGTAGTAATTCAGCACTTGTTTGAAGAATGAATTGAAAATTAGAATGAAATAAAATAATGTGAATTTAAGTGATCTTAAACTGTAACAAAGTTCAAGTTCAGGGAAGTAGGAGGTGGATGTTAAACGTAACTTTAATAGTAAAATGTGCATAAACAACAAAATGAAATGAGCAGCAGTGGCCAACTGCGGCATATAAGCATAATTAAAACAGCAACATCAAATGTCAAGTCAAGTCAAGTCACCTTTATTTATATAGCGCTTTTTACAATGCAGATTGTGTCAAAGCAGCTTTACAGTGATAACTGGTATATATAATTTTGGCTGCACAGCAGCTCTTAAGATGGATACTGACACCATTTTCTTTAAGTAAATTCAGTATTGATTCATTCCGATGTAAGAAAAAATAATTAATTTAGTTAATTTATCTATATCAGTGAACAGTGAACAATATCTATAAACAGTGATGTCATCTTCCAGCTCAGTTCAGTTCGCATACAATGGTGTCAATGCAGGCAGATCAAAACACTGTTGAATATCAAATGACAAGTGTCCCCAACTAAGCAAGCCAAAGGCAACAGCGGCAAGGAACCCAAACTCCAACAGGTGATATCAGGTGTCAAACAGGTGTTAAAAATGGAGAAAAAAAGTCGGGGGCCCAGTTCTCCTCTGGCGAACAGTGCTTTGTTATGATTCAGGCAGCTATTATAAGTCCGATGGGATTGCAACAGTCAAAGTATTTATTCTAGTTCCATCCAGTTGAGGATCGTATTCATCACGGCGGTATGGACGGTTTGTAGAGGAACTGTGCCACTGGCTGTCGTGTCGATGAGGCCTTCACAATGGATGATCTAGTTGACTCAATCCCTGCTGATACTTCAGGGTTGCGTTGTGGTCGTGTCAAGGCGCCGGTCCTGTGTCTCATCTGGATACGGCCCAGATCTGGCTGACTACAGTAAACCTTGGGATAAACAGAGAGACTAATATTAGCGTAGATGCCATTCTTCTTCTGATGTAACGAGAACATCTAGCATTATAGGAAGTGTTCCCGGTTCCGGCTGACCTAATTTATGCAGCCTAACAATCCTTTAACGGATTTGAAAATATAAATTGATAATGTGTTATATGTATGCCAGGTTAAAGAGATTAGTCTAGATTTAAACTGACAGTGTGTGTCTGCTTCCTGAACAATGGTAGGAAGATTGTTCCAGAGTTTAGGTGCCAAACAGGAGAAGGATCTACCGCCTGCGGTTGATTTTGATATTCTAGGTATTATCAGCTGGCCTGAATTCTGAGATCGCAATAGACGTGAAGGACTATAATGCATTAAGAGCTTGCTCAGGTACTGGGGAGCTAAACCATTTAGTGCTTTGTAAGTAAGTAGCAAAACTTTAAAATCTATACGATGTTTAACAGGAAGCCAATTCAGTGTTGACAGAACTGGGCTAATATGGTCATACTTCCTAGTTCTAGTAAGAACTCTAGCTGCTGCATTTTGTACAAGCTGTAGTTTATTTATCAAGCAAGCAGAACAACCACCCAGTAGAGCGTTACAGTAATCTAGCCTTGAGGTCATGAACGCATGAACTAACTGTTCTGCAAAACTTTAATACTCATCCATGAACCTGATTTCTGCCTGAGTCCTGTAGGATTGCTTTCTATTGTCTGTGGAGGTGAAGATGACACCGTCCATGATTCCATGCTCATTCACGGAGTCATCAAGCTACACCGTTGTTATTGTTTTGAATAAGCGAACTCTAACGGCGAAATTTACATACTCTGCCTTTAAGTTAAAACACTAACCTACGCCACCTACAAAATTTCAACGAAGTGCCCCTCACGCTGCATTTCACGTACATACAAGTATGAAATTCAGTAGACACATGTTACAGCCCAATACCTACAAAAAAGTCCTTGGGAGCAAAATCTGAAAACCAACAGGAAGTGAGATATTTTGAATTTTCTCTGCAAATTTTTTTTTGCAGTTTTTGCCATTTCCAGACGTTGTACTTTAATGAACTTCTCCTAGAGATTTTATCAGATAAACATCATATTTGGTCAGTCTAATCTAAAGGCCTTGGCGACATTAAATTGCGAAGATATTGAGTTTTCATTGAAGGGTGTGTCCGTGGCGGCCTGACAAATTTCTCTGTTTCACCATGAAACAGGAAGTTGTTGTAACTTGGGCATACATTGTCCGATCTGCCCCAAACTTCACTTGTTTTATTACATTCCTGGCCTGAACACATATACATGCCAATATTCAGTTACAGTCATAGCGCCACCTGCTGGCAACAGGAAATGTCATGTTTTACACTGTGATTAACTCATTAAGATTTAACCAGAACAACATAATATTTGGTCAGTCTAATCTTAAGGCCTTATCGATGTTAAATTGCAAAGATCTTGAATTTTCTTTGAAGGGCGTGTCCGTGGCAGCCTGACAAAGTCTGATGTTTCACCTTGAAACAGGAAACTGTTTTAAGTCAGGCATACAATGTCTGACCTGCCCCAAACTTCACATGTGTGATAAGAGTCCCCTGCCTAAAGACATCTATACGCCAATATTCAGTTAGTCATAGCGCCACCTGCTGGCAACAGGAAATGGCATGCTTTACACTGTAATTCACCACTGCCAGACACACATTTAATTAAAGCTGCAAGCAGCGTTGAAAGGGCCGTCGCACCCGGGGCCACCACCACCCGGTGGCCTTAGGAAAACAGTGAATAGTGGGCGACATGCATTTAAGAGGGTATGGCAAAGTCATTTTGATGTTCCACACTTCCTGCTGCCAGCAGGTGGTGCTTTGACTATAACTGAATATTGCCATGTAGATGTCTTCAGACCCAGGACTATTATCAAACATGTGAAGTTTGAAACAGATCAGACATGAGTTACAACCTGAGTTACAACAACTTACTGTTTCGTGGCATTAATCGCATACATCAGCACTTAGGCAAGTGTTGCATGATTTAACGTGTTTCTAGCATGTTTGGTACTTCATGGCATATTTAAACGTGTTTCTGGGAGTAAATTACATGGTAAGGCATGCCATTTCCTGTTGCCAGCAGATGGCGCTATGACTAACTGAATATTGGCATATAGATGTCTTTGTAGGTGGCTTTATCAAGCCATTTTGCCACACCTCATTCTGAAACCCATGTCAGACATAAATTTTCGCCAATTCTGACGCGTGTGCAAAGTTTCATGAGTTTTTGATCATGTTTAGGCCCTCCAAAATGCGATTCATTTTTTGAGAATAGTAATAGTAATAATAATAATAATAATAACAATAATAATTAAAGCTGCAAGCAGCGATGAAAGGGCCCTCGCACCCAGGCTCACCACCACCCGTTGGCCTTAGGAAAACAGTGAACAGTGGGCGACATGCATGTAAGCGAGTAAATACAAGGGAAATATGGCAAAGTCATTTCAAAGTGCCACACTTCCTGCTGCCAACAGGTGGCACTTTGACTATTACTGAATTAATAGTAGATGTCTTCAGGCCAGGACTGTTATCAAACGTGAAGTTTGGAGCAGAACGGGCATCGTATGCCTGAGTTACAACAACTTCCTGTTTCGTGGCATTAATTGCAAACTTCAGCATTTAGCATAATTAGCATAAGTGTTGCATAATTTAACATGTTTCTAGTATGTTTGGTACTTCGTGGCATACTGAAATGTGTTTCTGGGAGTGAATAACAGTGCAAAGCGTGCCATTTCCTGTTTCCAGCAGGTGGCGCTATGACTAACTGAATATTGGCATATACATATCTTTAGGCCAGGACTCTTATCACACATGTGAAGTTTGGGGCAGTTCAGACATTGTATGCCTGAGTTACAACAGCTTCCTCTTTCATGGTGAAACATCAGACTTTGTCAGTCCGCCACGGACATGCCCTCCATCGAAAACTCAAGATCTTTGCAATTTAACATCACTAAGCCCTTAAGATTAGACTGACCATATATGATGTGGTTCTGGTTAAATGTCTATGAGGAGTTAATCACAGTGTAAAACAGGTCATTTCCTGTTGCCAGCAGGTGGCACTATGACTGTAACTGAATATTGCCATGTAGATGTGTTCAGGCCAGGACTCTAATAAAACATGTGAAGCATGTGAAACATGTGTTATTTTGTTCAGGTTTAGATCTTGTATTCACCATGTTTGTTGTTTATATTTCTATTGAATTCAGTTTCATTGTCATGTTCTTATTTGTCATCTTTACACTACTTTCCTATGATCTCTCCTGGCTCCCACCTGCACACACTCCTCAGTCATCCACACCTGTCATCACTCACATTCATCAGCTCCACTCCTGATTTGAGAAGTACTGTCTAATAAGTTTAAAACAGTTTAGATTATCCCTTACCATTTCTGAAAAATTCAATACAGTGAATGACAACCATCTGTGGTCTCCCAGTGATTTACATTGTGGACAGGTTAGCATTATGTGATTGATTTCACAACAAAACAACATGTCTTCATCACCTTTATTTATTCATTCATTCATTCAATCATTCAGTACCGATTCATTTGTTTTCATGTGTGACTTTCCTTACTTGAAAAATAGTGATCCACACTATTGAAAAATTTAAAAATGTATGACACATTTATTATATTATATTTATTACAAATATTGTAACTTATTAACACCTCTAAACTATTGAATTGTTACCACAGTCATAAAGTATTAGAGTGTTGAGAAAATGACCATATTTTGATCATAACACATGTATCAAATAGCCAAGTTGGTTTTGTGTTGTTTACAGAGCCTATAGAGCAGGTAAAAAAATAAATAAATAAAATAAATAAAAAATATCAGGCTACCTAATTCAGGGAATGTAATAATTTTCCATGTGCTATTCCATTAAATTCAAATGCTTACTGTACCACAAAATGTGACTAAACACAGATACAAAGCATGCTTTATGTTTTGATTTTTTTTTTTTTTTTTTGGAATGTTGATGATATGCTGTACTTTACTAGCTGATGTATAATGTACAAATTACACATCATTTGCATTTGTGTATAGGTTCCCATCTCTATTAGATGTTTTAGATTTGTTGGTCCCATTTTATACTAGGTGGCCTTAACTAATATGTACATACTGTTAAATTAATCATTTGATACAGTGCACTTATTGTGTAAAAATAAAATACCTGTTCTAAAAATACAAAATACATTTCTAAATAAATTCTGTAATTACATTTATAATTAAACTGTTGACCCATCCCTTACACCTTAACCCATCCTTAAACCTACCCATACCACCAAACCTGTCCCTAACCTTACCCATATTCCACCTCAATAGCAGCAAAAGATATTTGTAATACAATATGAACACAATAAATACTTTGTACTTATTTTTTGAATTCAAGTACACAGTAGTTAAGGCCACCTAATATAAAGTGGGACTGAAGCATTTTGTAAAGACATTAACTGCACTCTTTTTTTCTTTGTTTTTATCATTCATTTATCTACAAGGTATCATACAGATTTCATCAAAACAACAGTTAATTGTATAAAAGGTATGTGTTCTATGTATTATCATGTTGTATTATCAATTCGTTTGTAAAAGCCACTTAGTTTTTTAAAGGAAACACTATTGCATTATTTATAAACTTCAGAAATGTTTGTCTTATTTCTTTTGTTCTCCATCCATAGATTAGTGGGTGTAGACAACTTGGGAACAATAAGTATAGGATGCTTATAAATATACGGTTGCTAGAAGAAATGTTATTCCTTATTCTGTATGACAAAAATGCAATCAAAGCAGAAATCAAACTAAGTGTCATAATAATAATATGAGTAATGCAGGTATTAATGGCCTTTAAATGAGTCTCACCAGATCTAAACACAGACAAGAAAATCACAATATAAGAGACAGTAATAAGAATAAAATCAGTAGTTGTTATAAGGAAAGCAGACATAAGTCCTACAATATTATTAACAGATATATCTCCACATGCTAACTGAACCAATGCCATGTGCTCACAAAAAGAGTGATCGATGACATTTGTTACACAAAATGACAGTTTTCCAGCCAGAGAGACCATAGTGACAATCAGGAGTCCATTTCTTATTACTGGCACAACAACAAACTTCAGAAAGTTAGAGATTTCCATGCATTTATGATAATGAAGAGGTTTGCATATTGCAAAGTAACGATCCAGTGCCATCCAAAAAAGCAAAGTAGACTGAAATGTTCCAATAAAATGAAGGCCAAACATTTGTATCAAACAACCTGTCAGAGATATCCCACTCCAGTTAAATAAAAAGCTAAGAAGCATGTTAGGTACAAAAAATATAGGCATGATCAAGTCTAACACTGCCATAACACCTATTAATACATACATAGGAGAATGCAAAGACTTTTGAGATTTTATTAAATATATGAGAGTAGTATTTGCTGTGATAGCCAATAAAAACATCAAAAAGAAAGGGATAAATAAAAAAGGCCTCCATTCTCCTAGACTGTAGAAACCGATTAATTTGAACTCAGTGAATGAGATATTTTGTGCAGGAAGGTCCTTCATGCTGAAAAACTCTTTTGCACACACAGTGTTCTGTTCAAACAAATGAAGCTGATGAAACTGAGAAGAGAAATTATACAGTAGTTGACCAAGTTTCACTTTTTAAAACATCAATATACAGCATTGTCATATGTTTTACTGTTCCAGCAAATATCATCTCTGTAGTGTGAAGCTAATCCATTGCTTCTGCAATGCTAATGCCAAAAAAAAAAAAACCTGTACCTTAATGATACATTTTTGAATAATACATTTTTGTATTGTTAAACTGTGATGCAAAAAAAGTATCAAGTTAGAAAAGTAAAAAAGCTACATTTGAATCTTCAGCAAGTCAGAAGTACAGTAAATAATTAATTGTATGACCACCATAAAATTCATATAAAACTGCAGTAAACCTGATATGATATTAAATCTATACATACTCATAAATCTGAGCTCTTCTCATTACATTGCTAAATAGATACAATTTATTACTTTTTCAGATGTGTTATATGTATTACTTGTTAAACTGAAATGAAAGCTTGACACATATCATGGTCTCTAAAAACACTGTTGTGTTCCCATGAGTCTCTGTGTTACTCCCATTGAAGAATAGATCTCACCGTCACTGTATCATGGGGTTTCAGTTTCTGTGTTTCAGTGGAAAGTGTTTTCTGAGTATAGGATTTTTTGTGACTAACAATCAAAAGTCATCACAAATGCAGCATGAAAAAAAAAGATAAGAATTGAAACTGTGCTGTGGTCTATTGTAGGGGAGCACATCTTTGTTCCCAGCGTCTTATGCTGTCCAGCTTTATATGGCACAAAAGAGTCATATGTTCCCCAGTTCAACTGTCTATTAACACACATTTCATGAGTTCACACTTGCATATAATTAGATAGAGTAAAGGTTAGGCGTATTTGGCGTACTGTCTGGGGGGATGGCTCTGAGCTCGAAAATTTGGCCCAAACCCAGAGTACTCCCCCTGGTTGTGATAAGAATAGTTAGGACTAGAATTGAGGAGATGGGGTGGAGGAAGAATGCTGATAAACTGTCAATGAACAGATGTAAGTCTGCTGTATATATACCTCTTATCATTAATTGAGTTGATTAACTGAATATGTGTTACGTGTGGGTTGTAGTAGAGATGAGGTGTTCACGGAAATCCACAAATAAGGGTATTTATTACAACGAAGGAGCTGAGACACAACACATACACATGTAAACTAACAATAGAACAGACAAGGAGTGCTAGGAGTGAGTCCAACTTAAACACAAGGAGGATAATGGGAACTGGAGTCCAGGACAGGCGTGGTGTAACATTACCTCCCCCTCCCCGGTAGGCGCGTCCTCGCACCTCAGATGGAACAACGGGGGAGGGGGGTGGGCGCCCTGGAGACCTACACGCAGGTGCGGGGGGAGGTGCAGACGGGTGTGGAGGTCTCCAGGGCGGGTCTAAGGGCTCGGCCATCACGGTGGGTCAGGAGTCTCGGGCGGCCGTGGCGGGTCAGGGACCGTGGGCGGCCGTGGCGGGTCAGGGGCCGTGGGCGGCCGTGGTGGGTCAGGGGCCGTGGGCTGCTGGAGCGGGCTCGTGGGAAGGCTGGGGCGGGCTCGTGGGAAGGCTGGGGCGGGCTCGTGGGAAGGCTGGGGCGGGCTCGTGGGAAGGCTGGGGCGGGCTCGTGGGAAGGCTGGGGCGGGCTCGTGGGAAGGCTGGGGCGGGCTCGTGGGAAGGCTGGGGCGGGTTCGAGGAAGGCTGGGGCGGGTTCGAGGAAGGCTGGGGCGGGCTCGTGGAAGACTGGGCGGGCTCGTGGAGAGGGGTCTGGAGACGGAATCCATGACATACCCTCATATTCGATTAACAGCCCCACTGGTACTGGGGGCTTCGGTGAGGCAGCGACCACCCTAGTAGGCCGTCTGGACCTAGGGATCAGACTGGGGTCAGACAGGACCATCGGGGAATGCCCACTGGAGTGGTAGGTGGAGGAAATCGGCGGCTGGTGAACTGGCCAGGCCGCCTGTGTGTCTGAGAGGGCTGGACGAGGAGAATACGACTCTTTTTGAACCTCTTGAATTTCGAAATCGGAACCATTAAGAAAGAGAATCAGATTAACAGACTCGACTAGGGAAAAGAGGCATTCTGGTTCAAAATACCGAATTGTATCCTCGTCCAGACCCCTCAGAAAACAGGAGTTAAGAATTGCATCTGGCCAGCTCACCTTACTAGAAAGCTCGGCGAATTCCTCCACATACTTCTCCAGCGGGCGGCCGTCCTGTCTGAAAGTCCAAAGACGGTCCTCCATAGAGAGCTTGCGGTTTCTTGAGGGCACAGGGACCAGGAGAATACCCATTATTTCTTGTGGAAATCCAATCAGTTACAGTCTGTTGTTCTGTTACAGTAGTGTAGGTTGCGGTAAAGAGGAGGCGTTCACAGAAATCCACAAATAAGGGTATTTATTACAACGAAGGAGCTGAGACACAACACATACACATGTAAACTAACAATAGAACAGACAAGGAGTGCTAGGAGTGAGTCCAACTTAAAGGGCGTGCTAATGACAATAAACAGGTGCAGGGAATCCAGGAGAAGCAGGAAGGCTGATGAGGGAAGTGAGTTCAGGTGTGCAAACAAGGAGGATAATGGGAACTGGAGTCCAGAACAGGTGTGGTGTAACAATATGCTCCTCTTGTGTTAATTATCTGAATGCGCTCCTCCCGAACTTTGTTAATAAAACATCATTAAATAAACTTTTTATAAGGTCAGGATGCATTTTCCCGGGCCCTATCAACTTTATAAACTTCTATACCTAACCTAATGAAGCAATCTCTCTATGGGTTATGTGATTGTTGTCATATTTCTAAAAGAAATATATAAAAACATCTGTATTAAAGTAAAAATGATTGATAAACACGTTTTTCGAATGGAATACACTAAGTACTTTTGTGTGTCTTCTTCATTATATTTATTTTTATATAAAAGCAACATAACTTAAATTACATCCAGTTTATCAGCAATACAGCGCATGAGTGTGAATCCTGCGATATCCACCTTTGATCTTGTAGGTGTCTGATTCACTACAAGAAGAGAGAATTGTCCGACTTGCCTGAACTTTTTTTACTCCTCCCCTTACTGCAGCCATCTACTCTTGCCTACATTTCGGGTGAGGTGAGGTGCATCTTAAACAAGCCTTTTGATCAGTGCAGTCGGTAGAGAGTGTCTCAGGTTACGCACGTAACCATGGTCCCCTGAGAACAGGGAACGAGACACTGCGTTGACTGCTATGGGGAACGCCTCCGCGTGAACCAGTGTCTGAAACGCTTATCAAATCACGACAATTGACCGGTGACAGCCCATGATGTCACCAAGGTGCGACCCGAAAGTATACAAGGAGCTCCTAGAGAACTTTTTTTACTACTCCTTTTTTTACTTTAATGTAAAGCTGCTTTGACACAATCTGCATTGTAAAAAGCGTGACTTGACTTGACTAGAGAACATGTCATCCACTTATCGTCTGAAACGGAATATTGAATAGAGGGCAGGGTTTTACTTTAGCGCTCCTCCTTTCCATCTCTCGCTCATAGCAGACTAATAGTAGGAGGGCAGTGGTTTAGGCGTTTTCAACCCAAGCCGTCATACTGACATCATCTGAGAAGGAACGCCATTCCAGACCAGAAGTAACTTTTCAGATTTTGATTAAAGATTACCACGACAAACAATTTTTTTTCTGTGTATTAACTTGCATAGATTAATTGTTAACCACAAGGCTAGTAATATGCACTAACAAAGTAAATAGGGTCAATTTTGATTTCATGACGACTTTAACAAGTTGCTTTTACAACAGCGGGCATAGTGATTTTATGGGTACATGGGTATAGCTTCAGGAAAGCGCATTGAAGCACACATAATGGTCAATAAGAACTGGTTGCCAGATTTAATATGAGGCAATGGACCCACACAGTCTACAATAATGTGATCAAATGGTGCATCTACAGCCGGAATAGGATATAAAGGGTATGGCGGGATGGGTGGGTTTGACTTTCCAGAAATTTGACATGTGTGACGTTTTACAGTGTAACTTCATATTCCGTTTTAACCCTGGCCAAGAAAAACTGGCGCAAGATTTTTAATTAAAAATACACTCCGTAAACACTTTAGCAAGTATATATCAAATAGATCACCATACATTTCAATATGCATAAGTTGAACATCCATTTCACTCAACTGGCAATATCAATGTCATTCATAATTAATGCAAAATAAATTTTGTCGTTTCACTCACATAAATCCAATGACAGAATTCATCTTGGAGGTTGTTTCTTTCTCTTTTTTTTTTTTTTTTTACGGAGTGTCAACAAACATCGCGCTCATCAAGAATCCGTGCACGAGAGAGAGAGCTGCCTCTGACTCCACGAGCAAACCTCGTGCAAAACCCGGAAATCAATTTTTCCGCTGTGCCACATTCTGCGTTGGCATTGGCCCATCTTAAGTTCATGATTAATCACTATTGGTCACATTGATAACGAAATAAAAATCTATGTTTTTATAAAATTAATATTTTCTTTTATAAATTGACTTCGTTTGAATAGTTCCCTTTCATGGGAACATCGACGCTGTGTAGAACGCTTTGGGATCACCTCTGTGTGATTACGTCTTGAAGCACTTGTGAAATTGAACCAATAGGGTGACGGGACGTCAGAGCGGGTGACGTCACGGACCAGGAAACTATAAAGCACTCCTGAGAACAAAGAACGCCAGCTTCTGTGTCTTCAGCAAGCGCTCTGTGTTATCGTGTGTCTTATTTGGTGTTGTCTGTCAATTACATATACAGAAACGATCTCTTTTGTTTGAGAACAAGAGTATCAGTGTTACACCACATATATATATATATATTTGTATATAAAAGACACTATAATGGCGAGCAAAAAACAGCAGTTCAGACCGTGTGTTTTTCCCTACCCTCGTTACTTCACGAGTGGGGATACACACGAGCTCTGTACGTGTTGTTTGTATGGGAGCGGAGCATGCCCAGGCAGCCCTCGAGGGGGTTGTTTGTGAGCATTATGATAAGTTTCATATAAAACTTCCCCACTCCCTCCCGGCGCTCTTTGAGGAGGCGCGCGGCTCGCGTTCCTCGTGGTCGGGTCCCGCTTCTGCCGAGGCAGAGGGGCGGCTCAGATCATGGGGTTCGCAGATGAATCTGGCAGAGGGGTTAGAGACGGGCGCTGCCCTTTCTCTGCCCTTACCTGCCAGGTTCAGTGCCATTTCCCAGGTGGAAGCACGCTCTGCGGTTTCTTCCCCCGGGCTGAGGCACCGGTACTTCACATGTCCAGCTCTGAGGAGGTGGATATTGTGATATCGATTTGAGGACTCGCCACCTCACATACATATCGTGTTTAAAAATCACACGTTTATTATTCTAACATCAAAAACAAATCAGTTGTGTTTGAAAGCCATGACTATTTTGTTTATTTGCTCGATTTAATTTTGAGAAATTAAATCAAATATCTTTCTGATTTTGTAAACTTACAAATATTGAAGATATAGTGAACAGCAGTTTGAATCGCGTTCCTCCCTGTGCTACACTACAAAGCGAGTGGGGATACACACGATTTATGTGTTGTTTGCTGGGAGTGGAGCATGCACGTCAGCTCGCAGCTGACAGCGGTCATTAAATATGATAAAAATGATATTCATAAAAATGTCCCGAAGTGTAAAGAGAAGTGGGCACTAGCGGGAGTTTTTAGCTCCACTCCTGTTGGCTTTATTCTCGAGGGAATAAAAGTCTAACGCAAGGCTCGGATCTCGCGTTTGCCGAGGCAGCGAGTGGATTAGGTCTGCAATAAAGAATATATGGCTCGGATCTCGCGTTTGCCGAGGCAGCGCGTAGATTAAGTCTGCAATAAAGAATATACGGCTCGGATCTCGCCTTTGCCGAGGCTGCGCATAGATTACGTGCCGTAATATATATATAATGTATTTATATTTGGAGGAACTGAGCAGACGGGAGTTTCCCTTTCTCTCTTTCCCTAAAATCCCTTGCGAACTATTACGAGCTATAATTCTTTTTGTATTCTAATATATTCAGCCTGTTATTCAGCCATTCTTGCCTGTTTGTTTCTGGCTGCATTTAATTTGAGGATTAAATGAAATATTGAATACATTAAATTCGAGGAATTTAAAAGAAAAGAAAGGAGGCCGGTCTGCCAACCCTGCCACCTCGTGTGCTTCAGGCGCAGCGGTTTCCAGTGATCCTCCAAGAAGAGGAGGGTCGTAGCGGTCAGTCAGATGTTCCCTGCCGGTTCGCCGTTTCAGGGCACTGGTCTGACCGTTCATCCCAAAAAAAAAAAAAAAAGGTGTCACCACCCGCACTCCCCCGCAGAAAGCTTGGGGACAGGGACAGGCGACACAGCTGAAGTCTTTGTGGGACACGACAGATCTGCGGACTGTTATTATCACCAAGAAGGCTTCGAAGAGGTCCTGACGCCAGTGGCGTGGGACATTCGAGGGTAGCCCCCTCTGAAGAGGGTCCTTTACCACATTACATGGTATCTGCCCCTCCTCGGTGCCCTCAGGGGGCCGTTCTGCCAACCCTGCCACCTTGTGTGCTTCAGGGCGCAGCGGTCTCCACCGACCCTCTGAGGAGGGCCGGTCGACATTTGATTCGGTTGTTCCCTGCCGGTTCGCCGCTTCAGGGCGCCCGAGTCGAATGCTCAAAAACACCAGAGGCCAGTCTCGAGAGACTGGTTCCTTTAGTAGAATTTCTGGTAGAATGGAAACTTCTTCCAAATATTTCTCAATGGGTACTGCTCACAATAGAAAAGGGTTACAGAATTGGTCTCGCCCACCCCAGTTCAACGGGTCTTCCCTATAGTGGTGGACCCTTGCAGTCTCTGGGATTGGAACAGGAAGGTCTGACGCTCTTGCAAAAAGGAGCTATAGAATGGGTTTCTCCTCCCAGCAAGCTGTCAGGGTTTTACAGCCTGTACTTTGTTCCAAAGAGGGTTGGAGGGTACTTTCATATATCCATCCATCCTCAGCACAGGAGGTTCCTCAGATTTGCTTTCGGGGGCGAAGCTTATCATTACAGGGTTCTTCCTTTCTGCCTAGCTCTTTCACCCCACACCTTCACAAAATGCGTGGATGCAGCTCTGGCTCCTCTGAGATTCCAGGGCATTCGCGTGTTGAATTATATCAACGATTGATTTTAGCTCAATTTGAGCACATGGCAGTCCAACATCGAGATGTTGTTCTGTCTCACATGAGAAGGTTAGGGCTGAGACTTAATGCCAAGAAGAGTGTGCTGCTTCCAGCTCAAACTACCAACTATCTAGGGGTAGTCTGGGATTCCATCACGATGCAGGCACGTCTGTCTCCTGCTCTGGTGAATTCCATTCTCTCGGCCGTGAATGGGGTGAAATTAGGCCAGTCACGCACTGTAAAACAGTTTCAGAGACTGTTGGGTCTGATGGCAGCTGCTTCCAACGTGATACCTTTTGGTCTGCTGCACATGAGACCCTTACAGTGGTGGCTCAGGACCAAGGGGTTTTCTCAGAGGGGAAATCCTTTTCGCATGATCAAGGTCACGTGGCAATGCCTTCGTGCCTTAGTCATGTGGAAGAAGCCTTGGTTCCTGTCCCAAGGACCTGTGTTGGGGGCTCCTTGTCGTCGCATAATGCTAACGACGGATGCTTCCCTCACAGGCTGGGGAGCGATCATGAGTGGTCGCTCGACTCAGGGTCTTTGGGAGGACCATCTACTTCCTGGCACATAAATCAGCTGGGAATGATGGCGGTATTTCGAGCACTCAAATACTTCCTCCCAGACCTGAGGGCCACCATGTGTTGGTTCGCACAGACAACATGTCGGTGGTCTCTTATATCAACCATCAGGGGGGTCTGAGGCCTTGCCAGTTGTGCAAATTAGCCCCTCGGATCCTCCTGTGGGCCCAGGGAAAGCTCCTCTGCCTGAGAGCAGCTCTTATCCCGGGGCATCAAAATGTGGGGCAGACATCCTGTTGAGGCAGGGGCCGAGGCCCGGGAATGGAGTCTCTACCTCGAGGTGGTGGAGCTCATTTGAAAAAACTTCGGTCGTGCAGAAGTTGACCTATTTGCTTTGAAAGAACATCTCTTTGCCCACTGTGGTGCTCTCTGACTCATCCTGCCCCTCTGGGGTTGGATGCCATGGTGCAGACGTGGCCGAGGTTACGTCTGTACACATTTTTCCCGATCGCTCTGTTCCCAGGAGTTCTGGAGGGGGTTCACTGGGACAGGGTCCATCTCATACTGATAGCCCCGTTCCAGCCGACCCGAGTTTGATTTGCAGACCTAGTGTCTCCTCTAGACGGCTCCCCCATGGAGATCCCCATCAGACAGGACCTTCTGTCTCAAGCGGGCGGCATGATAATTCACCCCCGCCTGGAGTTGTGGAAACTCTGGGCCTGGCCACTGAGGGGGCTAGGCTCATAGAATCCGGTCTCCCAACTGAGGTTGTCGAGACCATACTCCACTCCAGAGCTCCTTCCACGAGAAAGCTATACGCATATAAATGGAAATTGTTTTCTACTTGTTGTAGACAACGTCAGCTGGACCCGTTCCACTCCTCTATCAGTCTTGTGCTGCAATTTCTCCAAGTATAAATCTTGGATGGTTTATCTCCTTCTACCTTGAAGGTTTATATAGCGGCTATTTCCGCTTATCATGCTCCTATTTATACGCTTTCTCTGTGGTACCCAGAGGCTGAGGCCTTCTGTGCGCATACAAAACTCCGGCCTGGGACTTGGCTATTGTGTTGGAAGGGTTAGCTGAGGCTCCCTTTGAACAATTAGAGGAGGTGTCTGGGAGATTCCTCTCTCTTAAAACTGTCTTCCTGTTGGCAATTTCATCTCTCAAAAGAATTGGAGATCTTCAAGCACTTTCGGTTGCTCCCTCATGTTTGGAATTCGTGCCTGGTATGTTCAGGGCTTTCCTTCATCCTAGACCTGGTTATATACCTAAGGTCCCCACCAACCGCCCAGGACCGTTTGTACTGCAGGCCTTTTGTCCTTCTCCTTTTACTAATCTGGATCAGGAAGAATGAGCAAGTGGGTGGTCGAGGCCATCACTCTTGCTTATGAGTCATCCGGGCAGCCTTCACCTTTGGCTGTCCGGGCACACTCTACTTAGGGGTATGGCTGCCTCAAAGGCTTTTGATCTCGGGGTCCCCTCAATGAGATATGTGATGCGGCTGGGTGGTCCTCTCAGCATACCTTCATTAGGTTTTATAACCTTGATTTGGGCTCCACTCCGGGGTCCTCTGTGCTCGTCTCGAAGATAACAGACAGGCACTTGGTACTATGGCATAGTTGGGATAGGGTTCCCAAAGCGTTCTACGCGGCGTCGATGTTCCCATGAAAGGCGTCTCGGGTTACATCTGTAACCCTGGTTCCCTGAATAGGGAACGAGGCGCTGCGTAGTTCAGCCATACTCCCTGCACGCCTGTGAGCGTCTTGCTTCAGCCAATCAGAAGCTGGCGTTCTTTGTTCTCAGGAGTGCTTTATAGTTTCCTGGTCCGTGACGTCACCCGCTCTGACGTCCCGTCACCCTATTGGTTCGATTTCACAAGTGCTTCAAGACGTAATCACACAGAGGTGATCCCAAAGCGTTCTACGCAGCGTCTCGTTCCCTATTCAGGGAACCAGGGTTACAGATGTAACCCGAGACGTTTTCACTAGGTCTTACATCATTTCGTTATTATATTAATAATGTTTTTTCTATAACTAACAGCGCTCTCCCAGGTGCTGAAACGTTTCGGCTCCCGAAACGTTTGTAATTTCTTTATCTCCTGTTTGTTACAAATAAAGTATTTTTAGAGTGCAAACCTTTTTTTAACAACAAACTTAAACTGGTGGTCTTCTCCCTCCTTGGGTTCACAGATAGCACCACTACGGGACGGGCGACGGGAGGGTCCAGGAGAAGAAGAGCACAGTGTGGTCTTGGATCGGATGGACGGAGAAGATGCGGTGGATGCAAGAGATGTTGCAGGTACTGTGCGCTCAACTACTTCAGCAAGCCTTCCCACACTGTCTGTGATGTGTCTGAGGGGCAGCAGCAACATCTCCAAGCAGCTCAAGTGGGTGTTCACGCGATCTTCATGTGCCGCACACTCTTAATGGAGTCTACTCGGCCTGCTGGAGTGCCAGGAATGAGTGGTCCTCCTAGCTGATGTTCCTGTGTCATGCTCTGGGTCGCCTCGCCTCTCCTTTCAACCTTGATGATGGTTGTTCCACCGTCTCTTCTCCCTCCAGAACTACCCCCTGCTCCTGCCTACTGGGTCCGGCCGCAGAATCTTCAGCCAGCGGAGCTGCATGACATTTCAACTTAATTTATTTCATGACTGTTGCTGGTTAAATAAAACATTTTCATAAGAAGCCTGAATGTTTTGTACACATTGACTTTTTTTTTTATCATTGCATTACCTTGGATACCTAGCTCTAAGCCCTTATATCTCTCAATGCTTTCAGCACTGAGGGTAGAGGAAGCGATGTCCTCCGCTGGCATTAGGTCCGGAGTGGCTGTAAGTGGTCCTCCTCCCGTGGCCACTTTCTGTTTTTTATTAGCAGCAAGCTTTTGTTTTCCCTGTCTCCTGACATCATTGTACCTTTTTCAGCATTGTACAGCCGTTCTTATGATGCCAGAAGACAAGGACACAATGACAAAACCCATGCTTTCTTCAACTCAGGGAATTTTGGTGGAATCCGGCTTGTCCCGTAGATGGTCTGCTTGCATGCTTTAACCTCGTGCACAAGCAGATCTGTCTCCTTGCTAGAGAAGAGTTCAGTTTTTCCACTTGAAAATTCCGCAATGTAAATTACGAATCTGCCATAGCACGAGCACAACTGGCTTTTAAAAGGAATGGGAGATGTGACTCTGATTGGTTTATTGCACGTTATGCCCAAAACACACCCATTACTCATTAAGAGAATAGGGACAACCCTTTTAGACTCTGTGCCGGGCGCGCCGACCATTTTTCCCGTCGTTAAATTAGCAAAAGAGGATTCAGACATGCCCTAAGTGCACTTGCGCCGTGCGCTTTAGACCATGTGCTTAGATCATTAAAATAAGGCCCAATGACTGTTACGCTGGTATCAGCACCCCCTGCTGGATTGGAATTACAGCCTTTATACAAATTTCTCCCATTGCCTGCAGGAGGAGCACACACTAAGAAAACATAATAACTAAACAGAAAACTATAATAACAAATACAAGTTAAAGAAACAAAAATTAGCTCCTAAAAACAATAACCATCTCCTTAGTTTTGGGGGTATTTAAGAGGAGATTTGATGTTCCACACCAGTTTAAAAAGAAATTCAAAACAGGCCCAAGTTCTTCCTGCCCATCATGTAGAAGGCTCACTAAAGCAGTATCATCTGCATACATGGTAATATATCTATTTTTAACTCAAACAGAAATTAGTATAAAAAATGAATAATAATGGAGATAAGACATTCCTGAGGAGATCCAATCGAAGTGAACCTTTTTTTTCTTACATAAACCATCCTAACTTAACCTGCTGGATTCTAAAACTAAGAAAATCAATTGCCTATGTAAAGAACCTACTGTCTAATGAGAATTAGTTTGCCAGGGTATCTACTAACGTAAATTTCTCTGGAACAGTCTCGATGGGCTTGAAGAGAAAGCCTCGGATAATCCTTCTAGCAGTATAGCCAGGTCCCAAGCTGGAACTCTGGTGTGACTTGGAGGCCTCAGCATCAAAGCACCACAGAGGAAATGTATCACCAACGGGTATCTCCCCACAGATAAACCAACCAAAGGGACATGGTATGGCTGCCACGTACACCTTCTGTGTGGAAGGGGATAGCGCTGCTGAAAAACGATCTTGCAGGAATTCTAACACTTAAGCAACCAGGCAGTTATCTGGATCCCACTGTCACATTCTGCACAAAGATGCGAAAACTGTCAATTTCAAGGTGTAAAGTTTCCTCGTGGATCGAGTGAAGTATGGTCTCAACAACCTCAGTTGAGAGACTATGAGTTGGGCTCCCTCAGAGTCCAAAGCCATAGGTTCCACAGCTCTAGGCGGGGGTGAAGGATTGTGCCTCCTGCCTGAGACAGAAGGGACACTATGTCTGAGAACCACACTCGGTTCGGCCAGTACAGCACTACTAGTAGTAGAATTATTCCGTCTCAGAGGATCCTCTCCAGAACTCCTGGGAGCAGAACAATTGGGGGAAAAACATACAGATGTAGCCTCAGCCATGTCTGTACCATGGCATCCAGCCCCAGTGGAGCTGGATGTGTGAGGGAGAACCAAAGTGGACAGTGTGTTGTATCCTGAGATGCAAACAGATCCACTTCCGCTTGGCCATACATTCCCCACATGAGCTCTACCACCTCGGGGTGAAGTCTCCATTCCCCGGGCCTCAGCCCCTGTCCCCATGTCTGCTCCTAAGTTGTGGTACCCCAGAATACATACTGCTCTCAGAGGAAGCAGCTTTCCTTGGGACCACAGGAGGATCTGGTGTGCCAGTTTGTATAGTGGACATGAATGCAGACACCCCTGGTGATTTATATAAGATTTGTTGTCTGTTTGAACAAGCACATGATGGCCCCTCAGGTCTGGGAGGAAGTGCTTCAATGCTAAGAAGATGGCCATAATTTCCAGGCAATTTATGTGCCACGAGAGATGATGACTCCTCCACACATCCTGAGCTGAGCGACCTTCCAAAACCGCTCCCCAGCCCATGAGAGAAACATGTCGTGAGCGTGACGCGATGAGCTTCTAACACAGGACCCTGGGACAAGAATAATAGTTTCCTCCATATCACCAAGGCACAGAGACATGTGTGTGACCTTCAAGTCAAGTCAAGTCACCTTTATTTATATAGCGCTTTTTACAATGCAGATTGTGTCAAAGCAGCTTTACATTGATAACTGGTATATAATTTTGGCTTCACAGCAGCTCTTAAAGAATAGTGTCAATGTCGGCAGATCAAAGCACTGTTGAATATCAAATGTCAAGTGTCAACCTTCATCATACGAAGTTGGTTCCTCCTCTGAGAAAACTCCTTGGTCTTGAGCCACCACTGCAAGGGTTTCATGTACAGCAGCCCTCACCAGGGCCACCTTGATAGCTGGCCTAGGCCTAGTGCATGATTTATAAATCGAGGGAACGAAATAGGAAATCGCGAGCACGTTTTAGTAAATCGAGGGAACGAAATAGTAAATCGTGGGAACGAATTAGTAAATCGTGCGCACGATTTAACCTACTATTTTTTTCCTGCATGTCCGGGGCTCCGTACTATGGTATGCCTTAACCCTGTACCATTTTCAGGGTCATGCTTGTTAATTACAAGGTTTTATATGAGTCCTTCGCTTATAGCTCTGGTTTTTTGTCTGCCCTTCACCATTGGGGCTCAGGTCGAGCAGAAATTTGACCTTCACTTCGGACTGGTCATTTAGTGCACTCTCTTGTAGCCCGAGCATTGCCACGAGCTGACGCCTGTGTTCATCTGGGGTAGTTGGTCCAAAGGGGCCTCCTTCAGGGCATCTGGAGTATGTTGTACTCCCCTCACTTAGAGAGTGAAAGGTGCTTTTAGTGAGTACACTGCTTGTGAGCAATGTGATAGGTCCCAGGCTTAGTCTGTTTTTGCTACTAGACTTGCTATAGGGCAGTAGGCTTAACAGACCTCCCTCCAGTGTGAGTCCCCACCGTGTTGGGCTCCTAGCAGCCAGCATATGTGCTGTCAGGTAGCAAGCCTCCCTGTGTACAGCCCCCTTTAAATGGGTTTCTGGTAGCTTTGGGGTATTTATCAGATAGTAGGCCTTAGCAGGCATCTCTGTGGTGAGCCCTCATCAGTGTGGATGTGGTAGCAATGGACATGCTCCGAATAGTTGGCCCTAGTAGGCCTTCTTGTGAGTAGTCACCAGCACTTTGGGTCTTAACTTAGAGCAACGTCTTGCTATCAGGTCATTGGCCTTAGATGGGCCTCCCTGGAGACGTGCTCCATCAGTGTGGTTGCTGCATTTAGCTGTGTTGAACTGGCTGCCAGGTAGCTGGCCCTTCTCTGGTAGAAGCGCATAGGTTTGCTTTCAGATAGAAGGCCTTAGCAGGCCTCTCTGAGGGCAAATCCCCAGCAATGTGGGTAACTGGCAGCTAATAAAAAAATAAATTTGGTCAGCTAATGAGTTTGCTATTAGGTAGATGGCCCTAGCAGGCTTCTCTGTGTATTAGCAGTCATTCCTGTGGGTGAACCCCTGGGTTGCAGGCCTTTGGGCAGCTAGCTAGTCTTGCTATCAGGTAGTTGGCATTTACAGACCTCCCTGAGAGCCAGCCCCCATTAAGCGGGTGCATGGCAGCTAGAATCGAACCGAAATTCCCATGATGTGGGTATTCTCTCTGCCAGTTAAGACTTGATACCAGGTAGCTGGCAGCTGTAGGCCGCCCTGACACAATTCCCCTGCGGTTGGGATTTGGTCAGCAAGGTCTTACTGTTAGTGGGTGTCACAAGCTGATGGCCATGTTCATCTGGAGTAGTAGGCCCAAGTGGGCCTCCTCAGGGTATATTGCCGCATGTTTGTAAAAAGGATGCTTTTACTGAAGTACTCTGCTTGCTGGTAATGTGATCGTTGGCCTTTTAATCTGGCCTTCCTGAGACCGCACGTTACTGCGTGTCGCTGACTTGGCTTATCCTGCTCACTTTTGTTTCCTAGCCTATAGCCTGGTTGACTCCTCCCATTCTGAGAGTAGATTTGAGTACTTAGCTCCCTAAGCTGGTCATAGGTCGAAGGCTTCTCTTGAGGCCTCCCGGTTAGATCAGCCCCTAGGCTGTGAGCATTCCCCTCATGAGGGTCCCCATTTGTTAGAGTGCACGGCCTCCTTAGCACCTTGAAACATATGTGCTTTGTAGATCCTAGGATCGAGCAGATATTCTCCCCTTAATTGCAAGGGTCGATAGCACTTTGCTGAGTCCTGCTCTCCTGGATGCCCATCTCTAAGATCCGGTCTGAGTTGGTTACGGCCCTTTCGCAGTCCCTCTTTCTGGATGTCTCTTAGTGAGACTTTCTGTATCAGAGACTCTGTTTCTGTAGAAACAGACAGGTGGTAGGCAGGCTAGGTTACTAGTACAGTTAGAAACTGGTCAGCCTCCCTGGTGGCATTCAGGGTGACAGTGTCCCCTGAGAAGTGACTGGCTGAGGGTCCGTCGGGCCCCTACCCATGCTTCCTTAAAGGAACCCCTTCGGTATGAAGTAAAATGTTTATAGAGAAGAGAGCACACGCCGAGTGCTTCATGCCCTTTCTAAAATCCGTGTGCATGGTAAAAGGAGTGCTTTGCCCTTTTTAATTCCATGTGTATGGTAAGAGCATGCGCCGAGCGCTTTGTACTCTTTCTAAAATCCACGTGTGTGGTAAGAGCACGCGCTGAATGCTTCATGCCCTTTCTATTCTGTTGGTTCCAGGCCTTTGTGTGGCCTTGGCAGGCATTCATATGTAAATATGAAGGCCGCTTTTAGGCCTATAGCTGAGGCTTTGTCGGCTGGGAGCGCTGTCACTGACAGCCCAGATGTGACCCGTAGGGTGAGTAGGTCTGGCGTTTCATTTGAATTTGCCGGATTCTGACAGTTGTCACTGCCATACGTTGGCATGCACTCCCCTCAGCATGGCGGCGTGGGTATATGGTTCCCCTAGCACTTGACGCAGTGCTAGTTCCCTTCGAAAGAGAACATCTCAGGTCACGCATGTAACCATTTTTCCCTGAGAACAGGGAACGAGACGCTGTGTCTCTTTGCCATGTCTCGGGGCCTGCCTGCATACAGTCCCTTCAGACGATAAGCAGATGACATGTTATTCAGGCGCCCCTTATATACTTATGGGTCGCATTGTTATGATGTCATGGGCTGTCACCGGTCAATATGATATTGCCGAGATTGGATATGTGTTTCAGACACTGGTTCCCACAGAGGCGGTTCCCCTAGCACTTGACGCAGCGTCTCGTTCCCTGTTCTCAGAAAGCCATGGTTACATGCGTAACCTGAGATGTTTTTCGTCACCTATACCTGAATAGTGATCAACATAAGATGATACAAAAACTAATGTAACACACATTTACTGAAAATATTGAAAATATTTATTAACAGTGTGTCTACTGAATTGTTTCCACAGTCAGAAAGTATTACAGTGTTGAGAGCTTACCCATAACACATGTATTAAAAGTTCTAGCCACTTTCGTTTTGCAATGTTTACAGATCCTATAGGGCAGTTGTGACATTTCAGAACATTTTATTCTGTCAGTGGGGCAATTCTTTATGTGCTATTCCATTAAATGTAAATCAAAATGCTGACTGTGCCACAAAATGACCATACAATTATATGCATCACAGAAACAATGAATGCCTAGCTACTAGTTTGATTTTTTTAATGGAATGTTAATTATACCCAGCTCTTGTTATCTTTATATTTAATATGCATTTTCCTACAAGATATCATACAGCTTTCTTCCATCAGAACAATAGCTCCTTGTATTAAGATTGTGTGTTTAATGTATTATCATGTTGTAGTATCCATTCATTTGTAAAAGCCATTATTATTTTTTTAAAGGAAATACCTGTGCATTGTTTATAAATTTAAGAAATGTTTGTCTTATTTCTTTTGTTCTCCATCCATAGATTAGTGGGTGTAGGCAACTTGGAAAAAATAAGTATAGGATACTTGTAAATATACGGTTGTTGGAAGAAATGTTATTCCTTATTCTGTATGACAAAAATGCAGTCAAGGCAGATATCAAACTAATTGATAAGACAATTAGGTGAGTAATGCAGGTGTTCAAGGCCTTCATGCGAGCTTTTCCAGATTTCAACACAGAGATAAACATTACAACATAAGAGATAGTAATTAGAATACAATCTGTAGTTGCTATAAGGAAAGCAGACATAAGTCCTACAATATTATTAACAGATATATCTCCACATGCTAACTGAACCAATGCCATGTGTTCACAAAAACAGTGATCAATAACATTTGTTACGCAAAATGACAGATTTCCAGCCAGAGAGACCATAGTGACTATCAGGAATCCATTTCTGATTACAGGTGCAAGAACAAACTTTAGAAAGTTAGGGATTTCCATGTATTTGTGATAATGAAGAGGTTTGCATATTGCAAAGTAACGATCCAGTGCCATCCAAAAAAGCAAAGTAATCTGAAATGCTCCAACAAAATGAATACCAAACATTTGTATCAAACAACCAGTCAAAGAAATCTCACTCCAGTTGAATAAAAAGCTAAGAAGCATGTTAGGTACAAAAAATACAGGCATGATCAAGTCTAACACTGCCATAACACCTATTAGTACATACATAGGAGAGTGCAGAGACTTTTGAGTTTTGATTAAATATATTAGAATAGTATTTGCTGTGATAGCCAATAAAAACATCAGAAAGAAGGGGATAAATAAAAAAGGCCTCCATTCTCCTAGACTGTAGAAACCGATTAACCTGAACTCAGTGAATGAGATATTTTGTGCAGGAAGGTCCTTCATGCTGTAAAACTCTTCTGCACACACAGTGTTCTGTTAAAAAAAAATGAAGCTGATGAAACTAAGAAGAGAAATTATACAGTAATTGATCAGGTTTCACTTCTTACAATATCAATATACAGACAGCACTGTCATGTAAGTTCTACTGTGCCAACAAATATCTCTGTAGCGGGAAGCAAAATCATTGTTTCTGAGAAAAAAAAAAAAAAAAACTTTTACCTTAATTGTGATGGTTTTTGGATTGTTATACTATGATGAAGTACAATGAATGGCGCATCATATGGCAAGCATAAAATTCATATATAGCTGAGTAAACATGATATATTAACTCATTACATTGCTGAATATAAACCTTTTATATATTTTCAGATTAGATGTCTTGTCTTACTTTTAGAGTAAACTGAAAGTTTGACACATATCATGGCCTCTAAATACATTGTTGTATTCCCAGGGGTTTGTGTGCTACTCCCACAGAGCTAATCTCATTTTGCCTTATCATAGTACTACAGTTGTTGTCAAATTATTTTTCAAGTTCTAGAATTTTTGTGACCAACAGTCAAAATAATCATCTTAAAAGATATTTAAGGAGAAAAAAGTGAAAAAAGTCTAATGTGGATAATAGCCTGACAAACTTGTAACCTATAAGATATTAACTGAATTAGACAGACTTCTGTCAGCTTCTGATCTAGGATTGTCATTTTCCAGGAAGTACTGACAGGACTGGTTAACTTATCAATGTTCATATGGAACAGCACACTGTTTTCAGAATGAGTTATACTTAAATTGATAGCAAAAAGCATTCTCTAATTGTGAATGGCAGAAATTTAAATTCGGACTCACTGTTTGTGAGTGTCATGAAGTAATCATAACGTGACTTGAATTGCAAGGTCTACACACACACACACACACACTAAATTGTGTCAGTATGTGTCATAATGAAACATTTAAAGGGCAAAATGTCATTAGATTTTTAAACAGCAAAGTTATAACTAAAACATACACCCTACATTATATTTTTGACTATTATTCATTATTAACAAATTTCTTTTGGGACAGCACTGTATTTTTAATATTGTGTGAGCTCACAATCTAAAGTTGAAAACACACAAAGCATTGTTTTTCTTAGCTCAAGTTGAAAGTGAAAAAAGTGAAAGTGAAGTGACATGTGGCCAAGTATGGTGACCCATACTAGGAATTTGTGCTCTGCATTTAACCCATCCAAGTGTACACACAGCAGTGAACACACACACACCGTGAACACACACCCGGAGCAGTGGGCAGCCATTGCTGCGGCGCCCGGGGAGCAGTTGGGGGTATGGTGCCTTGCTCAAGGGTCTCACCTCAGTCGTGGTATTGAGGGTGGAGAGAGCGCTGGACATTCACTCCCCTCACCGACAAACCCTGCCGGACCTGAGACTCGAACCCATGACCTATGGGTTACGAGTCCGACTCTCTATCCATTAGGCCACGACCGCCCCAAGTTTACAGTAGTATTACTTTCAGCAGTTGTTGTAGTCTAGTATTCCTTATACAAGTGGTCCATCATGTGGACAAGATGATGCTATTGCATTTACCAAAAAAAAAAAAAAAAAAAAAAAAAAAAGGCAAATGAATCTCAGGTCTGCATATCTATAAGGGAGTTTTTATATCAAAATAAGTACCGTATCTCACCTTCTGTCAGAGCAAATGTATTTGGTATGTTAAAAAAACCCAAAACAAAACAAAAAAAGACAAACATTAAATGAATCTCAAATATGCCAGCGATTAAGCTTTAAACAAGTAATATTAGAGAGATATTTTGAATTGTTTTATTATGGGCTGTCAATAAGAACTAAAAGCAGAGGTTAGGCTGCTAAATTTTAAAGCTTTATCTACAGTAAAAAGCCTTAAATCCTAAATTAACAACACATTTGCTAAAGAAAGAAATAAAGTTCGGGTCTAATTTAAAAGTCTTTTTGTTCAACATGATGGAACAAATGAACAACAACCCAACCCAAAGATAACACTAGATGGTGACAAATCACCACTAAATTAAGACATTTGTTTGGAAAGATTATTGAAATATGGGGGATTTTTACATGACAGCGCACCAAATTAAAAATAATTGTGCATTTTTTTAACAATTGCTAGGACACATTTCTCAGTACTTAGGTCACTTTTTCGCTACAGTTTGTTACATGAACCATGTAATTTGAAAGATGTAGTGATTGAATGCATTTTGTGCCAAAGCAAGGATAAATGAACCACAGTTTAGAAATGGGTCCTGATGATTGTAAAAACTGTAATGACATAAAACATATTTTTGACTTTCTGAAATACAGAGAAATACAGTAAGTGTCAGCACAATATAAACATGTAAAACTATGAATTAACCAGCTTTTAGGCAACAGCCTATACATTTGATATACACGTGCAGATGAGAACATATTTAGATGTTAAACCTAACTTTTTTATGGATAAAATTAAATGAGCTTGCCGTGGGTCCAAATGTCTAAGACCACATTGAAATTTTTTGAACACATTAGGTTTTCCCCTTAATCTTTAAACCTGAAAAAAAAAAAGTGTTATCCAGCATGTGAACTGCACTGTACAAAGATCAGATGTTCTTGTTTCAACTGAAGCACAGGTTACTTGGAACATTCTCAGATGGTTTAGTGTCCATGCCAGCTTGAGCCCTCCTGTCAGGGACACATACTGAACACTAAGAAATTGTGAAAATAAATTTTCCCCTCAGATAGTTATGATGACAATATAATCAACAACGAAAAACACTGTAGTATATTTAAAAAGAATGAACATTAGAAGTATTTCCACTAGTGGGACCAGAACTTTGGATCCTACTGTATAAATCTGAAAGTAGACAAAACATTATACAAGAGTATTTGCTTTTAATCATGTCTTTGGTTGTCTATAGCTTTAAATAGAATTCCACACAAACACATAATGTATTTCACAAAGATCATGAAATTGCAAATATTTTAGGTACTTTTAGTTTTGAAGTATAATAACAGTTTATTGATGCACAGAATCTCTGGGTTATTTTAACAGTACATTTTCTGATCTCTTTGGTTCGAACACCATATATTACTGGGTGCAAAAGTGGTGGCAAAAGTGTTACTTGGAATGATATAAAGACATTCATCTCACTAGACATAAGCACAGTCAATCTGTTATATATAACAGAAAAAACTGTGGCAATGGAATAGTTTATGAAGATTATTAAATGAGGAAGGCATGTTCCAAGTGCCTTGCTTTGACCATTTTTTGACACTTTTAAACTAACAGAAATTATTTTAACATAAGACAGCAATATCAGGAATGTAGGGAGCACAGATAAACACACTATTATAAGTAAACCATATACATTGCTTAAAAAGCCAAGACTACCCACACCACATGAAATGTTAATGATGGAAAGGTTATCACAAAATAGCTTATTAAGAGTACGGCTGCATAAGGGAATTCTTGATGTCAAATATATTTGACCAGCTATTGAGAAAACAGGAACCAAGTTGCTTAACATTAGCCACATTTTAATTTTACTGGGATTCATGATAATATGGTACTGTAATGGCTTACAAATGGATACATACCTATCATAGGCCATTACTGTCAAAGTAGAATAAGTGCAAGCAGCATAAATACTAAGCAAATAGACTTGGAGAAGACACCCTTCATACGAACTAGTGTGCCAATCAGTTAGGAGATTTGAAAGAACTTTTGGCCAAACAGCACTGCTTCCGAGCAGTCCACTGCATATCAGGTTAAACAAAAATATATACATTGGCTTATGGAGACTTGATTCTAAGTAGATAACAAGCATTATACATATGTTTGCTAAGGTTGCAACTGAGTAAACTAAGAAAATAAAAATAGTCAATACATATTTCCGTGGACCCAGTGACTCATATGATGAAAATACCAGATCCAAACCAGTAGACTTGTTCATCCTTCAGGATGGAAAAGCAAATAATGAAACATGAAAACACAGTGTCAATGAATTCATTATTATATATTATAGTATTATTATTAAAAAGTTAAATGGTTGTTACATAAACTTTAAATATATCTTGTATCTTTTAATCAATATCTATATTGCATGCCTTCTGTAACATGTACGTAGGACCTGCAAATACAATAGCCAACAAAAATTCCCGTTATACCTTATTGTAAATACAGACCAGGCTCTGTGTGCACTGCTAAACATTGTGTCTAGGCTCAGTTGTTTTATAAAGCCCTTTTGCTGCTTGGCTGGAGATGAGGTCAACAGATTTTGCAGAGATTTCTTTAGGGAGCAAATTCCCATCCCTGCATCTTTTATTACTATTTTATTCTGTGCTTGGAGAAATGGAAAAAGGAATAACCTTAAAAATATCTTCTCTTTACAGAGCATACTTGCTAGAAGTCACTCAATAAACATAGGCCATAGAGGGTATGTTTCTAGAGATGAAATTATGTATGATATTTTTAAAAAAGTCACATCTGAAAAAAGAAATAAAAAAGTAAATGGAGGAAAAGGAACAGTTGTGTAGTAGTTTCTCACTCGGGCCACCACAAAGTAGTAGTATCACAAGTGGCACCAAATTAATATTGTAATTTTTGGTCACACATCACTTAAATCCCTTTTCAAGCTAGCAGTGGTCTTACTCATAGCAGGTTCAACAGCAGCTTTTTCTCATATAAGGTGGGCCATAGAACCATCAAGAGCCCTACATCTGTGGTGGTGCAGGGCAAACCAAACCAGGCCCACCCTGTGGAGGCGGGCATGGCTGCAGTTCATTTAAGGATAATTGTAAGGACCAAGGTTAGAACAAGGCTGTTAGGGCCGAATGTAGGAACAGAGCAACTTAAATACACTCACAAGGAAATGAGGCACAGGTGAGAACAATAGCACATGATACAATGGCGGGAAACTGAAATGAAACATAATGAGGGCCTCTAGTGGCCAAAACTAGTCCATAAACCTTACAATAATATTATTGAACTTTTCATAGTTCGTGAATAGATGCATTGAGAGCACCAACTAGGTCGAGATTGTAAACAAAGTGACAGCATTATATTTCCTATTACATATTTATTTTTACATTTTTGTCAGCTGTGGGGGCCCATCAATTGTTTTGCAATTGTTTTGCGCTGTATTTACTCTTGTAATATTGGCATCTAATTCAGTCATTTTAAATATCTGCTCTGGCTTAAAGGGCACCATTATGCCCCTTTTTACAAGATGTAAAATAAGTCTCTGATGTCCCCAGAGTGTGTATGTGAAGTCTTAGCTCAAAATACCCCACAGATAATTTTTTATAGCATGTTAAAATTGCCACTTTTGGGGGGTGAGCAAAAACACATAGTTTTCGTGTGTGTCCCTTTAAATGCGAATGATCTGCTGCCCCCGACCTGCTTTCAAGAAGAGGGTGGGGCTACAAGAGCTAATGCGACCAACAAATAGGACAATCTCAATCACTGAAAATGTCAGAAACTGTCAGAGTTAGACAACGATGCCTACAGAGCCAGAGAATATATGCTGCATGGAGATAGAACTGTCACAGACACGCCAGGCTCCAACACTGTCCAATCACAGCGCACTCCCTCACCCGAATACTGATCACACGGACCTGCACTCAATCAGCATGCTCATCAGTCACCACATAAAAGACACTCACATACCTTCAGTCACTGTCCGGTCTCGTTCGCATTAAGACTTACCTTCATGCTTACCTCAAGAACTCCTGTCGATCTACTTACCTGTCTCCAGCGTCTCCAAGTCTCCTCCCGTGTCTCCAGTCCATGTGTGAGTTGCCTATCGTCTCCGTTGTTGCATCTCTCCACCATCGCCCAGGATCTTCACCACTACAAACACAAGGACAGTATCACTCATCTACCACTCTCCATTCACTCACAAGATCATCTGCATACTCACCTGCACTTCCGTATACTCTGCTGTGTGTCAATAAACTACCATTAACTGTACTCTCCAGTCTCCGACCCTTCTGTATTGTAACAGAAGACTGGACCAAAACCGCCAGACACCAGCATGAGTCACCCGGATCCCTTCCAGGAGCTTGTTGACGCTTTGCGCCGAGCACTCACCACCAACCCACCATCACCGCAGCCAGCGATCACCTCCTTCAACACCACCGTCACTCCTTCACCGCCAGTATACTCCAGTCCCATGGCGCCCTTCTCTGGTTCGGCGGAGGATTGCAACGGATTTCTCCTGCAATGTTCGCTGGTCCTGGAGATGCAACCGCACTTATTTCCCACCGATCACTCTAAGGTAGCTTTTATTATTTCACAGTTGAACGGCAAAGCACTGCAATGGGCCGAATCAATTTGGTCACAAAATAATGCTGTCACCCAGTCATATTCCAGCTTCGTAAATCACTTCAAGGAAGTCTTTGGAAGACCAGCCTGGGATTCTTCGATCGGTGAGAAATTTGAAAGCAAGGCACAATGACTGTGAATGATTATGCTATTAAATTCAGAACTCTTGCTGCCACAAGCGGATGGAATGAACAAGCTCTGTTAACCACCTATCGGCAAGGATTGGACCCTTGAGTGCGGTTGCATCTCGCTGCATACGAGGATACCATCGGGCTAGAACGCTTCATCCAACTCTCCATCCGCTTCGCCACTCGTATGCAGTCGTGTCTCGAAGAGCACCAGAGCCAGCCACAGTTCACCACCTCCCTCTGCCGACCAGAGTCCGTCAGCCCTCCAGAACCAGCCCACAAGCCCATGCAACTGGATAATGCTAGACTGACGCCCACTGAACGACAGAGACGGCTGACCCAGAATCTGTACCTTTATTGTGGTTCTCCTGGGCATGTAATCTCCACATGCCCAACTCGTCCTCCTCGTCCCATGGTAAGTGTCATCATACCCTCTATAAATAAGATGAAACCACTCACCACTGTTGTAAACCTTACTGCTGCTGATGTTTCCATTCCAGTCAATGCACTCCTCGATTCTGGGTCAGCAGGCAACTTCATCTCAGGCGCCCTCTGCCGTCAGCTCAAGCTCAAGACCTTGGCTACGCCGTCCACCTACCAGATTCACTCTATAACGGGTAAACTCCTCAGTCGAAGCCAAGTACGTCGGAGCATCGGACCCGTTCAACTTCAAGTGGGCATTCTACATGTGGAACAACTACATCTGCTGGTTCTGGAGGAATCCACCGCTGATGTGATCCTAGGGCGTCCGTGGTTGGAGCAGCACAACCCAGTCATCTCTTGGAAGACCGGCGAAGTCCTGAAGTGGGGCGACTCCTGCTTCCCGAACATGCCTGCACCATCCTCTCCACGCACTGAACATCTCTCTGTCTGCAACACTTCCATCGAGATCCCTGTTGAGAAACATTCAGTGGACATTCCACCATGTTACGCCCCCTTCAGAGATGTCTTTTGCCCGAAGAGAGCTTCCAAGCTGCCTCCACACCGGCCATGGGACTGTGCCATCGATCTGCTTCCGGGTGAGTCAGTGCCCAGGGGAAAAATCTACCCCCTGTCAATCCTGGAGGAGAAGGCCATGGAGGATTACATCCAGGAGGCTCTGGCGCAAGGTTACATTTGCCCGTCTACTTCCCCTGCTGCTTCACGAAAAAGGACGGAGGCTTGTGGCCATGCATAGATTACCGGGCACTCAACAATATCACTGTCGAATTCAGATACCCCCTTCCTCTCGTCCCTGCTACGCCTGAATATCTCGTGATGCCGTATGGCCTGGTCAACGCCCCCTCCGTATTCCAGGACTTCATACATGAGGTGCTCTGGGAGTTCCTCCACAAGTTCGTCTTGGTATACATCGATGACATCCTAATATACTCCCGGAGCAGGGCCGAACATCGCCACCACGTTGCGGAGGTCCTGAACCGCCTGAGGGAGTTCGAACTCTTCCTGAAAGCAGAGAAATTCTCCTTCCATCAGCCCTCAGTGCAGTTCCTTGGATACAACATCAACAGCAGTGGCATCCGGATGGACGAGAGGAAGGTGGATGCCATCAGGAACTGGCCAACACCCTCTACAGTCAAAGAACTCCAACGCTTCCTTGGTTTTGCCAACTTCTATCGTTGTTTCATTCAGGATTACAGCACCATCTCCAGCCCACTTACAAGCCTCCTCCGTAATAAGCCCAAGTCTCTGTCCTGGACACCAGCTGCCACCAACGCATTTAACATCTTGAAAGAAGCATTCACCACCACTTCTCTC
Organism: Hypophthalmichthys nobilis; assembly: GCA_037950665.1. Lineage (NCBI taxonomy): Eukaryota > Metazoa > Chordata > Actinopteri > Cypriniformes > Xenocyprididae > Hypophthalmichthys > Hypophthalmichthys nobilis. The sequence goes on along the minus strand of CM075479.1, from coordinate 32,287,950 downwards.
CTCATCCATCCAGACCCCGACAAGCCCTTCGTGGTGAAGGTAGATGCCTCTACCACCGGAGTAGGAGCGGTTCTGTCTCAGCAGCAGGGGAACCCAAGTAGACTCCATCCATGTGCCTTCTTCTCCCGCAAGCTCAACCCGGCGGAGGTCAACTACGACATCGGCAACAGGGAGCTTCTTGCCATCAAGCTGGCCCTGGAAGAGTGGAGGCATTGGCTGGAGGATGCCAAACATCCCTTCCTGGTACTTACAGACCACAAAAACTTGGAGTATCTGAGAGTAGCGAAAAGACTAAATCCCAGACAAGCTCGCTGGGCACTATTCTTCACCCGCTTTAACTTCACTATTTCCTATCGTCCAGGATCCAGGAACACCAAGGCTAATGCCTTGTCACGCCTGTATACTCCTGAAGAAAATTCCGAAGAGCCTGAAGCTATCCTTCCTGAGAGACTTATCGTCAGCCCCATTACCTGGTCTGAGGAAACCATGCCCTCCTCCAATGCCTCCGCCAACACTCTGCCGGGTTGCCCGCCAGGCTTGCAGTACATCATCAGGAAACGGCGAACTCCACTCATCCATACTGCCCACACATCACTGTCACTAGGCACTGGCCACCCGGGGGTCAATGAAACCCTCTCGCTGTTACGGGAGCGCTTCTGGTGGCCGAATATGTCATCTGACGTCAGAAGGTACGTGCAGGGATGCAAGGAATGCACCATCTCAAAGTCCACGCTATCTTCCCTCCGGCAAACTCCATCCTCTGCCCATTCCCAACAGACCCTGGTCACACCTAGGAGTAGATTTCATAACTGATCTACCTGCTTCAAATGACTGTACCTGTATTCTGGTGATTGTAGACAGATTCTCTAAATCCTGTCGTTTGATTCCATTAAAGGGACTGCCCACTGCCATGGAGACTGCTGAACTCATGTTCAACCACATCTTCAGATACTACGGGATCCCCGATGACATAGTTTCGGATAGAGGACCTCAGTTCATCTCCCGGGTATGGAGAGCGTTCTTCTCACTCCTAGGTGTGACCGTCATCTGGATACCATCCGCAGTCGAACGGGCAGACGGAGAGGAAGATCCAAGAGATCGGTCGCTACCTCTGTACCTTCTGTCACAGCCATCAGGACTCTTGGAACCAGTACCTGGGTTGGGCCGAGTACGCTCAAAACTCCCTGCGCCAACCTACCACCGGACTCACTCCCTTCCAGTGCGTACTCGGCTACCAACCCCCATTGTTCCCCTGGTCTGGGGAACCATCGGACGTGCCATCTGTCGACTACTGGTTCCGAGACAGCGAGAGGGTCTGGGGCTCTGCACACCACCAGCTTCAACAGGCCTTGCGCAGACGCAGGATGACAGCCGACCTTCACCGCTCCAACACCCCAGCATACCAACCAGGACAGAAGGTCTGGCTGTCAACCAGGGACATCAGACTGCGTCTGCCCTGCCGTAAGCTGAGTCCCAGGTTCATTGGCCCATTCACCATCACCAAGCAGATCAACCCGGTCACGTATCAACTTCAGTTACCTCCTCAGTACCGCATTCATCCCACATTCCATGTGTCACTTTTAAAGCCTCACCACCCTTCTGTCCCTGTCTCCACAGAGCCTGGCGTAGCAGCAGCTGAACCCCCCCTTCCTCTCATCCTGGACGACGGAGCAGCCTACGAGGTTCATGAGATCTTGGACTCCCGGCCGTGGTGGTCAACTGGAATATCTTGTGGACTGGGAAGGCTATGGACCAGAAGAGCGCTCATGGGTTCCCAGAAACGACATACTTGACCCCAACCTGCTGGACACCTTCCACGCAACTCAACCTAACAGGCCTGCCCTACGTGGAAGAGGATGACCACCACAACGTTGGGGTCCTCGGCCCTCAGGAGCGGGCCGTGGAGGGGAGGGTACTGTCACAGACACGGCAGGCTCCAACACTGACCAATCACAGCGCACTCCCTCACCCGAATACTGATCACACGGACCTGCACTCAATCAGCATGCTCATCAGTCACCACATAAAAGACACTCACACACCTTCAGTCACTGTCCAGTCTCGTTCGCATTAAGACTTACCTTCATGCTTACCTCAAGGACTCACGTCGATCTACTTACCTGTCTCCAGCGTCTCCAAGTCTCCTCCCGTGTCTCCAGTCTGTGTGTGAGTTGTCTATCGTCTCCGTTTTTGCATCTCTTCACCATCGCTCATCTACCACTCTCCATTCACTCACAAGATCATCTGCATACTCACCTGCACTTCCATATACTCTGCTGTGTGTCAATAAACTACCATTAACTGTACTCTCCAGTCTCCGACCCTTCTGTATTGTAACAAGAACAGGTATAGTTTAGTTTAATTATGGTTATAACTTATGTTGTCATCTTGCTTTTATCCACTATTAGTACAAGCCTGTTGTAGCAGACCTCGTCCGAATGATGGCCAAAACTTTACTGATGAGTTTTATGACGTTTATTGTACATCACACATAAGATGAAGCGTCCGTTTTCACTCCAGAAAATCACCGTAAGAACTGAATAAAACAGTACAAGAAGTTTGCATTAAAGTCTTATTCATAAACTCTCTCTCTCTCTCCCATGCATTATCATAAATATACACAGCTGTCAAATTACACAAAAACACTCATTGCAACTAACAGTGAACAAATATATATATATAGACCTTATTATATTTTTCGATAGGCGTGCTTAATAAACTGGTAAACTTTATATCCGTAAAACAACTCTGATGAACTGTAATAAAGTATGTGCTGAGCTCTCCCTTTCATTGCTGCCGCAACCAGTATTGCTCTGGAGACTATAAGCTGGATCACGAACAGTTTGTTCTACTCCATCCTTGAGTAACATCTTTTTAGCAAAATCTGTGTTTTGTGTATTTGCTTTGCCCCTCATTCACAAAGCAGTGTGGAGTGAGACAAACAAATTTAGGTGTATTTTTGGGGTGCATTACCTTCAAAAATAAAACTAATCCACTGTGTCCTCAGTGGCTCAGATCTTGGGAGAAAATGAAGACTCCAATGTTCACTGTTACAACCAACAACAGAACAGCAGGATTACTTTATAGACATTGTTGCCATGGGCCGCTTTTGTAGGGTGGTTGTGTTCTCACACTGCCAACACACATTTATATCCAAACACCATGTAAAAGTGAATTTTGCATAATAGGTGCCCTTTAAAGAACACCCTTTTGAATTCCCATGGTTTTACACATCATTGCAATCCACATTTATTTGTATAACGCTTTTCACAATACATATTGTTTCAAAGCAGCTTTACAGAAAATGCATGTAGACATGATAAAAAATCGTTTGGTCTTTAGCAGGTCTTAAAATTAAATAAATACAACCTCAGATGAACAACAACACATGACATATTACACTCTGTCATTATTTATTTAACAAAAATGAAGTAAAAATTGAGAAGCCATGTGTGACTAACTAAGTACACCCTATGATTTAATTGCTCGTAGAATCACCTTTAGCAGCAATAACTTGAAGTAATAATTTTCTATATGACTTTATCAGTCTCTCACATCGTTGTGGATGAATTTTGGTCCATTATTCTTTACAATGTTGCTTCAGTTCATTGAGGATTGTGGGCACCTGATTATGCACAGCACAATATGTACATTTTCGCCGCTAGAGATCACCTATTCAAAACAAAGGCGTAGCTTTATGACACCAAGATTGAGCGTGGAATCTTGGGAGTTGTTGTCTTCACCGCAGAGCCGGTGGAAAAGAATCGGGACTCGGGCAGAAATTATGTTCATGGATGAAATTATTAACATTACTAGTATGAAGCAGAGCAGGGCCGAGTGATGTTGGAGCTGAACGAGGCCACTAGAGCGGTTGCTAATGAGAGATGAGCGCGACACATGCCTCAAGAGCAACTGAACTTTTATTATGCTACAGTCGCCGCTTTCGCTTCTTCTAGTCAAGCGTATGTGGGGTAACACAGTGCTGTTTTATCATATTAGATACATTTGTTGAAAATTATGTTATAACATTACTCTTTTGGCGGCTGCTATGAGACAGGTTGAGATCTGGATTTTGACTGGGCCAGTTCAACACCTTCATTCTTTTCTTTTTCAGCCATTCTGTTGTGGATTTGCTGGTGTTCTTGTGATCATTGTCAAGTTGCATGACTCAATTTCGGCCAAGCTTTAGCCGCTGGACATCTGGCCTCACATTTGACTCTAGAATACTTTGGTATCCAGTGGAGTTCATGACTTAACAGCAACATTGACTGCAAAACAAGCCCAAATCATCACCACCATGCTTGACAGTTGGAATTAGGTGTTTGTGTTGATACGACGTGTTTGGTTTTCGCTGTGCATTATGGCCAAACTTCTTCACTTTGGTCTCATCTGTCCAAAGGATATTGTTCCAGAATTCTTGTGGTTTGTTCAGATGCAACTTTGCAAACGTACGCATGCTGCCATATTCTTTTTAAAGAGAAGAGATTTCTCCTGGCAACCCTTCCAAACAAGCCATACGTGTTCAGTCTTTTTCTAATTGTTCTGTCATGAACTTTAACATTTAACATGCTAACATGCCTGTAGTTCTTGGGTTTTTTTTTTTGCAGTTTCTCTGAGCATTGCATGGTCTGACCTTGGGGTGAATTTGCTGGGACATCCACTCCTGTGAAATAGTTTGGAAATGGCCTTGTAACCCAGATTGATGTGCAGTAACAATTGCTTCTCTAAGACCATCGCTGATGTCTTTCCTCCTTGGCATCATGTTAACACACACCTGAATGCTCCAGATCTGCAAACTGGTTGGTCATTCTTGCTGATGATCAAATAATCAAGGGCATTTGATTAGCAGTGCCTGGCTGCTACTTACCCTCTTAATTCTTATGGAAGCAGTAAGGGTGTACATAGTTTGTCACACATGGCTTCTCCATTTGGCCTAGTTTTTGTTAAATAAACAATGACACGGTGTAATATGTCATGTGTTGTTGTTCATCTGAGGTTGTATTTACCTAAATTTTAGACCTGCCAAAGACCAGGTGATTTTTTATTGTTCTGATACGTAAAACTATAGATTTCAAAAGGGTGTACTTTGTTTTTCACATGACTGTATAAATAATATTGTTAGCTCCTTATGATTAATGCCTTACACGTGTCCTGCAGAGTTTCGCTCCAACCCTAATTAAACACACTTGAACCAACCAATCAATGATTCAGGATTACTAGAAACTTCCAGGCAGGTGTATTGTGGAAAGCTGGAGCTAAACTCTTCAGGAAAGTGGCCCTCCAGGACAGAGTTTCGACACCCCGGTATAGACTGACTTCAGACTTCTGGCTAGTAGATAATACCTAGAATATCAAAATCAACCGCAAGCGGTAGATCCTTCTCCTATTGGGCACCTAAACTCTGGAACAATCTTCCTAGCATTGTTCGGGAAGCAGACACACACTGTCAGTTTAAATCTAGACTAAAAACCCATCTCTTTACCTTGGCATACACATAACACATTATTAATTGATGTCTTCAAATTCATTAAAGGATGTTGGGCTGCATAAATTAGATCAGCCGAAACCGGGAACACTTCCTATAACACTAGATGTACTTGTTACATCAGAAGAAGAATGGCATCTACGCTAATATTAGTCTCTCTGTTTATCCCGAGGTTTACCGTAGTCAGCCAGATCCGGGCTGTATCCAGGTGAGATTGTGTCAACTAGATCATCCCTGTGAAGGCCTCATCGACACGACAGCCAGTGGCACAGTTCCTCAACAAACCGCCAATACCGCGTGATGAATGCTATCCTCAACTAGATGGAACTGGAATAAATACTTTGACTGTTGCGATCCCAATCGGACTTATGAAAGCTGCCTGAATCATAATCATGCACTGTTTGCTGTCGGTCAGAGGAGAACTGAGCCTGGTTTCTCCCAAGGTTTTTTTCTCCATTTTAACACCTGTTTGCCACCTGATGTCACCTGTTGGATTTTAGGTTCCTTGCCGCCGTTGCGTTTGGCTTGCTTAGTTGGGGACACATGATATTTGATATTCAACAGTGTTTTGATCTTCCTGCATTGACACCATCATATGTGAACTGAACTGAGCTGGATGATGACATCACTGTTTACTCCAGTGCTGATATAGATAAATTAACTAAATGAATAACTATTGATTCTTACAACGGAATGAATCAATACTGAATTTACTTAAGCTGGACAATGGCATCATTTTCTTTAAGAGCTGCAGTGCAGCCAAAAATTATATAACAGTTATCACTGTAAAGCTGCTTTGACACAATCTGCTATTTAAAAAGCGCTATATAAATAAAGGTGACTTGACTTGACTGACATATCTTTAAAAAAAGCTTCTCAAGAGAGTATTACAAGTGTTCACAAACAAGGCAGTTAGCATCAGACCAGTCTCCATATATATCACACCAGATCAACCTTTCACACAACACTCTATCAAACATACAAAAAGAAATTGTGGTAAGATTTTAATTATTTCATTAGTTATGTCTTTGAAGAACCAGCATATGCTACCTTTAGCATACTAAATATATTTCTGTTGGATAACAGGACTGAATAGCTGACTATCTGATAATTTAAAATTATCCAACTTTCAATTTCAAATTAACCTATTTTAGTGCATAATGATATCACTATCACAAGACTTTGCATATCATTCCAGATGCAGCCACCACTAGAGAATGAATCCATTGTCTTAGTATTTACACTCTCTGGACTAAATGAAATGATGGGAAACAGATTTGTGTTTTTTTCTTTGACTGCATTGTATTATCCATTAATTGTGTTGTGCAATGTAACCATAATTTACACTGTAATCTCGCATAAGAGGCTTCATGAGCCAATGTATGTCTTAATATGTAATTTGTGTATAAATGGACTTTTTGGTACTGCTGGATTCTACCCTAAATTCATGTATGATTTATTATCCCAGTATCATGTGATTTCTTATGCTGGATGTCTGATTCAGATATTTGTCATTTATTCATCTGTTCTGTGTGACATTTCAACATTAACAGTGATGGCATATGACAGGTATGTGGCAATATGTAGACCACTGGAGTATCATTCAATAATGACCAATCAGAGGGTTCTTGAATGTATCCTTTTCTGCTGGCTTTCTCCATTTTTTTGCATGTGTGTTGCAATTGTATTAACATCAAGACTAAAATTATGTGGCTCTAGTATTGAAAAGCTATATTGTGAAAATTGGTCAGTTGTTAAACTTTCCTGTGTTTCTACAATAGTAAATAATGTGATTGGGTATGTAATCATTATTATATATTTTGGACATGCAGTATTGATATTTTGCTCATACATTCACTTGATTGGAAAATGCAGAAAGTCAAAAGAGGGCAAGCATAAATTCATACAAACATGTGTACCACATCTTCTTGCACTGCTCAATGTGACTGTTGCATTGCTATTTGACGTGCTGTACACTCGTTATGGCTCAAAGAATTTGCCGCAAGATTTACGTAATTTCATGGCTCTAGAATTTTTACTCATACCGCCTATTTTAAACCCCCTCATTTATGGACTAAATCTGACAAGACTACGGAAGCAAGTCATGAGAGTGTTTTTCAAAACAAAAGTGGAAATATCGGATTGAATAAGTCACAAACAAAGATTTTAAATATTCTAACCCTAGACTCTTTGTGAGCAATTATTGAAACAACTTGTATTATGGAAATTCTTTTATTTTATTCAAAAAGAATGTACAAATTGTAATAGCTAGTAGGTTTTTCCTTTTCAGCCATATCACAAGAATTTTTGTATGAAAACATTAAATTATGTAGGCCTACACTTATTTTTATGTTTCTTTGATATGTATTTAACTAGATGGATTTAGTCTAACTTTCATACATGTTAATAAATTTAAAAATGACTGTAATTATGTTTTGAAATTTAGTGGGGCAAAACTCAGGAATGAGATTGGCCTCAATTTTATGTATTTAGTATTGGTCTCTGTATTGTATTGCTGGAGATTTAAAGTGATATGCTTAGTGCATCCCGATATTAAAATGTACTGCCTGCCTATAATGGTCTGCATTTATGAATGAAACAAACTTACACATGTTCACAATCATGTTTGATGTTTTACAGTTGTGTATAATTAAGTGCATAAGAAAGCTAGCAGCCGAATATCCATTTTGAGTCAATAGCAGCAGCAATAAAGAAACCTGTTTAAAACTGTTTTATGTTTTACAAGTTGTATATGATGAAAGGAATAATAATTAAGCATAACCAAAACCAACATGAGAACATGCATTTTGAGTCAATAATAATAACAGCAGCAGGAAGACACCCTTGCTGTGAAGTTACAATCAATCATAGCTGTTTGAGGATGGCAAAATATAAATAATTGCTCAGGTGGTTGATGGGGGTTATAGCAGGTTCACATTGCTAAAGTCACTAGTTAAATAATCTCTGGACTTCGCTAGCCCAGATACACATAAGTTAAGCCTCTATATGTTAAGCCATTTCTCAAAGCATTTCCAGGCACACATAGATAGCAAACATGCGTTCTCATGACTCTTCAGAGCAGCAGCAGTACATATGTCTTGGCACGTGTGTTGGCTTGTTTTGTGTCTTCTTGTTCCTGCTTTTTTGGGGGGATTTATATATGGCTATAGCAGTAGCAAGTCCATACTTGCTCTGCAGCAGCAGCATAACAGATTTAGTCCGCCACAACCAAAAACATTACCATTGCCACATTCAATAACATGCTAAAACATGTCATCATTGGGTCACAGCTGGCTAAAGTTGTACGGGCCCAGAGACGTGTCACAGTTGTCATGATTAAAATATATAGTTCAATCATGTAACTCAAGAGGGCCCAGACTGATAGGCCCTTTACATGCCATCTGCAAGCAATCACATCATTACCACAAGGCACATGCTGATTGGTCTCTGCTGATCCTGCAGCCAATGAGATTGCTTGCTCAACATTTAAACAGTCTGGTTCATTGTTTGCTGTAAGATAGTCCTGCAACGTGCTCTACCTCCCCCAGCTCCACCTGCCTAGATCTGTTGCAGGATTAATTTATGTATGTCTACTAATGCAACAGCAGCATATTTTACAAGCTCACAGCAGCGTGTCTGTGTATCTAGCAGAAGCAAGTTCATGCTAGCTCTGCAAAAGCAACAGCAATAATCAGCAGCAGCAGCGTAGCAGATTCAATAACATGATAACACTATTTAGAGGGTTGTCATGATTGAACTTAAATTGTTATGTACTGGACCCATAAATTAAAAATTTAAGTTTGTTTAACTTATTTATCTTGAAGATACAAATACATTCCAAGTGTTTTCCTTATTTTTGCAAAGCAAACTTAAAGGGAAAACTTAAGTTAATAATCTGCTAAAGTAAAGAAAGCAAACTCTTCCCAAGTAAATTAAGTAATAAATACATTGTTAGTTTAATGTCAATTCTAGTTAACATACTCTAGAATATTTACTTAAGATTTAATAGTAAGATTACTGGAGGAATTCCATTTAACTAACAGTGTTTTATTGTGCTCTGCAAACATCTTAAATACTATTATTCTTAACATGGTTTTATTCTGCCATTTTAAGCTATGAAGACTTAGAAAACTATGTGCAATCGGTTTCCACATTTTCTTCAAGTAAAGTTAAAGAGGAATAGTATGTTGTACTGACAAAAGCTTTGTTAGTATAGTTCACTTTCACAAGAGTACTACTAACTAAAAAAAGAACTGTAGAGAGTACTGAATTTACTTTAAATACAACTTTATTGTTACCATTGTTGTGGTTTGATGCTGAATGTTGAGATCTGTGTGTGGCTCAAGCGTGGTCAGCTGTAACCCAGATAGCATGTAGTAATCGGCCCGAGCTCGGCTGCCCCGCGGCACCTGTGGCTCAGACTCGGCATCGGCGTGTGTTAACCGGGCCGATTGTGGCCCGCAGCTCGCTCTGGCACATGTATATTTGTTACGGCTGTAAAAGCACTGGGCCGATTCCTGTTCACCGTAACTGGCCCAACTTTGGCTGTAGAGATCTGGGCCACTTCTGGCAATGACTCGGCTTATGTTCACTCACAGATGATTTTTAGCAATAATTAACATAAAATTGTCTTAAAATTGACTAAAATTTCCTGGTAGTTCCTGATATGTGTTAACTGCACATTTAGCGAATTTGTCAAAAACAACATATCTGCGGTAAAATTTAATATAACAAAAGTGCCATATAAGACAGAACATTCTCTAATATGTATAATATCAGATCTATTATAAGATATATAAGTAATGCAGCGATTCATTCTTTTATTCACTTTCATGTATTTTAAACGTGCTTCTCTGCGCTCTCAGGTGATTAATTCATCTTCACGCGCGCTGCGGTGGGAGGGGTCTCGTACCTGTGGTAGTGGGTGATATCCGCCATGTTTGTGCGGTTTGGAGTGGACGCGAGCAAAACAATGGATTATTTACCAAGAGATATTAATGTATGGGGTCATTTCGACTAAACAGTTCTGGTAAGCATCGACGCACATTTACAATTTTAGTATTTTACTTAGCAGGCGCTTATGAAGGAACTTAAAATAAGTTAACTTCACATGACTACAACGAATGTGGCTTTCTTGCCTTGCCTGAAAACTTTAAACAAACAAAATCTTTTTCATCTTTGATCTAAGAATTGATATGTGGATCTCGATTGTTTACGCTGCACTAAACTTTGACGAGTAACACTCCGATCTGCAAACTGAGGATGATGAGGAAGAGGATGATGACGGTCTTGCATACACGAGGAGAAAGAGCAGGTTTGTTTTTAGTTTCCACACTCCTATATTTTTATGAATGCAATTTTAATAAGCAAAAGTTGTTTTTATTCCATATTTCTTCAATAAGGTGAGTGAAGAGAATTACTGTCATAGAAAATCGTTGTTTTCAAATAACCTCAATTAATGTAAGAATGTACTGCAATAGACCCTTTTCACATTTCACACGGTTTTTCAGAAGCAGAAGTCATCATAGTTGGGTAAAATTCTATAGCAGTGAAAGAGAGAATACATTAAATATATTTTTTGTGTTTCCATTTGCTCAAATAGCAACAGAAAAGCTCCACAATAGTGTTTTCACAACTTTCATAAATAGGAAAAAAATAGAGATCGATTGATAACGGCAGTCAGAAGAGAGAAAGATGAACTGAACTAATGCCATGTGCTCACAAAAACAGTGATCGATAACATTTGTTACACAAAATGACAGATTTCCAGGCAGAGAGACCATAGTGACTATCAGGAATCCAGGTGCAAAAAAAAAACTTTAGAAAGTTAGGGATTTCCATGTATTTGTGATAATGAAGAGGTTTGCATATTGCAAAGTAAGGATCCAGTGCCATCCAAAAAAGCAAAGTAATCTGAAATGCTCCAACAAAATGAATACCAAACATTTGTATCAAACAACCAGTCAAAGAAATCTCACTCCAGTTGAATAAAAAGCTAAGAAGCTTGTTAGGTACAAAAAATACAGGCATGATCAAGTCTAACACTGCCATAACACCTATTAGTACATACATAGGAGAGTGCACTTTTGACTTTTGAGTTTTGATTAAATATATTAGAATAGTATTTGCTGCGATTGCCAATAAAAACATCAGAAAGAAGGGGATAAATAAAAAAGGCCTCCATTCTCCTAGGCTGTAGAAACCGATTAACCGGAACTCAGTGAATGAGATATTTTGTGCAGGAAGGTCCTTCATGCTGTAAAACTCTTCTGCACACACAGTGTTCTGTTAAAAAAAATGAAGCTGATGAAACTAAAAAGAGAAATTATACAGTAATTGATCAGGTTTCACTTGCAATATCAATATACAGCATTATCATGTAAGTTCAACTGTGCCAACAAATATCTCTGTAGTAGGAAGCAAAATCATTTTTTCTGGGGAAAGAAAAAAAAAACAAAACAAAAAAAACCTTACCTTAATTGTAATAGTTTTTGGATTGTTATACTGTTATGAAGTACAATGAATGGCGCATCATATGGCACGCATAAAATTCATATATAGCTGAGTAAACATGATATATTAACTACACTCATCAATCTGTGCTCCCCTCATTACATTGCTGAATATAAACCTTTTATATATTTTCAGATTAGATGTCTTGTCTTACTTTTAGAGTAAACTGAAAGTTTGACAGTTGTTGTCAAATTATTTTCCAAGTTCTAGAATTTTTGTGACCAACAGTCAAAATAATCACAAATGCAATGCACACATCTTAAAAGATATTTAAGAGAAAAAAGTGAAAAAAAGTCTAATGTGGATAGTAGCCTGACAAACTTGTAACCTATAAGATATTAACTGAATTAGACAGACTTCTGTCAGCTTCTGATGTAGGATTGTCATTTTCCAGGAAGTACTGACAGGACTGGTTAACTCATCAATGTTCATATGGAACAGCACACTGTTTTCAGAATGAGTTAAACAGTTCTGAATGCATATACTTAAATTGATAGCAAAAAGCATTCTCTAATTGTGAATGGCAGAAATTTAAATTCGGACTCACTGTTTGTGAGTGTCATGAAGTAATCATAACGTGACTTGAATTGCAAGGTCTACACACACACACACACACTAAATTGTGTCAGTATGTGTCATAATGAAACATTTAAAGGGCAAAATGTCATTAGATTTTTAAACAGCAAAGTTATAACTAAAACATAAACCCTACACTATATTTTTTACTTTTATTAGTTATTAACAAATTTCTTTTGAGACAGCACTGTATTTTTAATATTGTGTGAGCTCTCCTTTAAACTTTATAATCTAAATTTAAAAACACACAAAGCATTTTTCTTAGCTCAAGTTTACAGTAGTATTACTTTCAGGAATTGTTGTAGGCTAGTATTCCTTAATATTATTCCATGTGGACAAGATGAAGGCAAATGAATCTCAGGTCTGCATATCTATATTCGTGCGCTTGCGCGTGCCTCAAAAGAGAACTTACAATGAGTTACAAAGATACATAACAGCTGCGACTGTGTACACTACTTGCTTTATGCAAGCATTATAAAGGATTTACCCTGTTATACATTATCGACACAAATTGATAGGTGAAACAACAAACAGCCACCCACAAATAGTCTATAAACAAAGCATCAGGCTGTCTTTGAGTTCACATGAACAACGGTTAAAGTTACTCGTTAGGCTACAGAAGAATACCATAATTCCTCCGTTCAATTAGGTCTAATACATCGAGAGTCACGCAGACCTATAACAACCCAACCACAACACATAATTGCGAATAACATGCCTTACCTTAACACAGGCCTGGGGTCAGCTTCCTTTGCTGTTCGAGTTAACATGTACTAAACATGAGTGGAATTTGCACCGCAGCGCCCCCACACCTTGATGCTCATGACAAGAATAGCATGTATAGTTATCTTTATTGAAGTGAATTAGGTTTAAATCGCCGTCATGCATGAATGAATATTTTTACAATTTTACACATAGTAATCCACAATGATCACATTACACAAAACTGAAACTGCACGTCAAAATAACACACTGTCAATACTTTTTGAGACCCCCCAAAATTTCATAAATCACGTTCCCTTTCAAAAGGGAACTCGCACTGCGTCTTAACACATTTGGGGAACGCCTTAGCGGGAACTGGTGTCTGAAACGCTATCAAATCACGGCAATCGAATTGGCCGGCGACAGCCTATGACGTCACTACTAGTGCGACCCGAACGCACAAAAGGAGTGCCTAGAGAACAAGTCATTCTCTTTCGTCTTTCAGGGACTGTTTTGTTTGAAGTGCTATTCAAAGGTAAGAACGGCTGTTTACAGACGTTTCAGTCAGTGTGCACATTCATGTATAGTTACCTGGTAACACACTTGACTCGTGCGTCTTTGTAAGAGCATACATGCCCAGTGCTTGAGAGTTCTGTCGGCACGCGTTGTGAGCGTTTCCCGCCGAGGAAAGCTCCACTCTCGTTTGTCTGTCTCTTCTCGAGGGAAGCAGGACAGGTTTTTTGTTATGAGAGTGTTTAGCTGATTTAGGATGTGTCCTCTATATCAGTAAGCTATGCTCTATTTACGTTTGGACGAGCGATGTGTAGGTTTGCGTGCAAGCTTTACATCTATCACACACATTACTTGTACAGTATTTGTTTGGACTAGGAGCACACACGTTTGCCTGTATAAAGCTGTTTTTCTCGCACTTGTTTTTCTCTTGGCAACCCTAGTTGCGTGTTTCCTTTCTGCACTCGTGCTTATGCGTTATGAAGCAGAAAACGGTCCTGTCTGTATATGGCAGGACATACGCGGTGGCAGATTATGCTGTGCTCCAACATACCCCCCCCCAAACACTGTTAATATCAGGCTTGAAGCTGGGTCGATGATGAGTTTGTTCCATTATTAGAGCCCTTCTGTTGGTCCAGCGCAGGGCTTGGTAGTAAGTGTTTATTCCTTTCAGTTTACAGCAGTATGGCAGACCTCATTTACGTTAAGGTCTCTGCTTTCTGTTGTCACAGGTTGAGCTTTGTAGGTCGCCTCACCGTTTGTGAGAATTGTTATAGTTTTAGTGATCTCAGCTCCCTATGGAGAGGATTTAAGGGGGTGTTTATTCATATTAGGTGCTTTTTATCAGGCCTGAGAATGGATCAATGTTGGGTTCTGTTCCATTATTATTAACCCTTCTGTTGGTCCGGCATAAGGGCTTGGTATTGAGTGCATCCTTTCAGTCTACAGCAGTATGGCAGGCTGCATCTACATTTAGGCCTCCATTTACTGTAGTTACAGGTTGAGCTTTGCAGGTTGCCTTTCTGGCGTGAGAGCCATTTTACATTTAGTGACCTCAGCTCCCTATAGAAAGGAATAATAGGGGGCTTTTATTCTTTTGTATCCCAGGCGCTTCACACCAGCCCTGAGGCTGGACCAATGATGTGTTGGTTCCATCTTTTTTAACCCGTCTGTGGATCCGGCACAGAGCTTGTTGGTGAGCGCATCCTTTCAGACTGCAGAGTATGGCAGGCCACTTTTACGTTTAGGCCTCTGCTCTTTGTAGTCTCAGGTTGAGCTTTTAGGTTACCTCTCCCTCTGTGAGAGCCATTACAAATTCAGTGACCTCAGCTCCCTGTAGAAAGGAATAAGGGGATGTTTATTCTATGTTTTTTGTATTGGGGCATTTAAACTGGGGCCCTGGAGCTCCCATTATTAGGGAAGGTTATCGTGGCACCCTTACTATATGCCTCTTTTCTTTATGAGGTCTTAATAGCGGGTAGCATTAAGAACGAAATATCACCTGTAGTGAATGGCATGGCCTCCTTTCGATCTGAGAGTTGGTTTTTTAGGCTGCCGCTCATCCGAGCTTCAGGTAGTTGATATGTCAGGTGTTCGGCCCTCAGGGGCCACCCTGATAATCCTCCTGGGTTGAGTGGGCTGGCTTCCTCTCGTTAAAGAGAGTCGTTTGTCGAAGCCACCGCTCTGCTGAGCTCCAGGTGATATCACGATTTGAGGTGTTTGGCCTTTGTTAGGCCCCCTTGATACCTTCCCTAGGTCGAGTGAAGCGGTTTCCTCTTACTTTGAGAGTAGAAGGCGATATGCTGAAGCCTCCGCTCCCCCGAGCTCCAGATAGATCATGACGGTAGGTGTTGGCCCTCTCTGGGCCACCCTTGACATCACCCTGTGATTAGTGAGCTGGCTTCCTCTTGTTTGAGAGTTTCTATTCAAGGCTGCCGCTCCATTTGAGCTCTAGGTAGTTGAGGTCTTTGAAGTTGGCCTACTGCAAGGTCACCTTGACAATCACCCTATGATGAGCATGTTGGCTTCCTCTTATTTGAGAGTTTTTATTGAAGCCTCTGCTCCACTGAGCTCCGGGTAGTTGATGTCCTCAAGTGATTTGACATTCCCTGTGGTGAGTGTGTTGGTTTCCTCTCACTTGGAGAGTCGTTTTGTTGAAGCCACCACTCAATTGAGCTCCAGGTGGTCAGTTCCCCTGAGTGTTGTGTGAGCCAGCCTCATTTCTTTAGAGTTGTTAGGCTGAAGTCTCCGCTTCATTGAGCTCCAGGAAGGTCATGAGTGCGTGTGTGCCGGCCCTTCTTTTGGGCCGCCCCGATATCCGGCCTAGGTATCTTGTCTGACAGAGGAGGTTCAGCTGTAGCTTTCCGCCTCCTAGCATGCAGTAGCCCTGAGTAGGCTACTCCTTGGAGAACCTCTCTAGCCTAAGACTAGCAGCTAGTGATCCTAGTACGCCTCCTCTCTTTGTGAGAGTCGTCCCTGGCCGGGGCCCGCCTTCTGCATTAGGCTATTAATGCAAGTGGCAGGCCTTACGGCCTCCTCAATGTATCTAGGTTGAGCTGAAACTCCTCTTGATATTAGAGTATAAGCGATATGCTGAGCTTCAGTTCCCTCGTGGTGTTAGGCACTGACAAATAGCCAGGTGTTGCAGGCTTTCATTGAAAGCCTCCCCTGTGGTTGTCCTTTAGCGTTGTTAGACTTCCTTTCATTTAGAGAGTGGAAAGCACTATGCTGAAGTCTCCGCTCTCCAGTGCTTTGGTAGTAGCTAGTTTGAGCTTGGAGCATCTCTCCACTAAAGCTTCTTGATTATTATCAAGTCGCGGAGTCGAGTGTTGCAGGTCCCTCCTGTGGAATTTCTTCCCGTTGGGGCCTCCATTCCTCCAGAGCTAAGCTCAGACGGCCTTTTCTCATCTTGGAGCGAGAGTTTTTGCTCAGGTTTTTACCTTTGAGCCTTTCTCGGGTTAGCTCACTTTGCTCCCAGAGCTCTGTGCCCCATATGTGCCCAACACCAGTGATGCTCAAGTACTTCCCCTTTTCAGGGCGAGTTGAGCACGCTCCCTTAGAGCTCAAGCATTAGCGTCGGGCCTGTGGCCGTGTTATGCTAGAGTAGTAGGCCCTGACTGAGGCCTCCTCGTCAGCCCGGTCGCATAGTTTTGTAATCCCCTTGTTTTAAGGGTAGAAAGCGATACGCTGAGTATACGGCTCGTTATGGCAACGCAAACGAGTATTCCAAGCCTGCATACCTCTAGTGGCTATCTCTGTTGGAGTTAGATTTGCTACCAAGTAGTTGGCCCTCCTTGGGTCACCTTTAAAGCGATCCTCTGGGTTGAACTAGGTTCCTGAGTGTCCTGGTTCCCTAGAATTGAGCAGATAGTTATCAGGTAGCTCAGGCTCCATTGGAGCCTCCCTGATACTAGCCCTGGAGTTCTAGATTTTTACCAAGTAGTTGGCCCTCGAGCAGGGGCCACCTTGAAGGAGATCCTCTGGGTCGAGTAGGTCCTTAGCACTTCCAGCTTAGATAGTATTCTGACTCCCTAGAGTTATATCAGAGTGTAGGCTCTTTAGGAGCCTCCCTGGTACTTGCATTGAGCTTGGTCAATACTCGTCTCGGTTGAGTCCAGTGGGTACTCCCCTCGCATTCAGGGTCGTTCTTTAGAGTACCGCACTCCCGAGGTCTGATCGGAAGGTTGAAGGTCTCTCGTGAGACCTCCCTGGGAGGTCAGTATTGAAGGCTGAGGACCTCGCCCCTGAGTTGGTAATTGAGGTTTAAAGTGTTCTTTTAGTAAGAACTCCCTTGACCGATCAGCTCTTGTTGGAGCTGGAAGTACGTCTCTTTAGGGACCCTATTTAGTATTCAGCTTCCAGAGTGCTTATTAAGAAGGGCTCTGTAGATCCTAGGTTGAGCAGAGTAACTCCCCTCGATTGCAAGGGTTCTAAGCGCTATGCCGAGTTCTGCTCCCCAGGATGTCCGTCTCTACGTCCGGTCTGAGTTGGTTACTTCCAGTTACTGCCAGTTTGCAGTCCCTCTTTCTGGACCCCTCCTCTGGAGGCTAGTGTGTTAGAGATTCTGTTTTGGTAACAGACAGGTTGCTGGCCAGACTAGGTTTCTATTAAGTAGGACCAGGTCGGCCTCCCTGGTGGCAGTCAGGGTAGACTATGCTCCTCTGAGAAGTGACTGGCTGGGGCTCCTTTTGGCTCCCTGGCCACATTCCCTTCCCCAAATGCGTTAAGACGCAGTGCGAGTTCCCTTTTGAAAGGGAACGTCTCAGGTTACGCATGTAACCATGGTTCCCTGAGAACAGGAAACGAGACACTGCGTCTCCCTGCCATGCCTCGGGGCCGCCTGCTGAACCGTCCTTTCAGACGATAAGTGGATGATTTGTTCTCTAGGCGCTCCTTTTGTGCGTTCGGGTCGCACTAGTAGTGACGTCATAGGCTGTCGCCGGCCAATAGGATTGCCGTGATTTGATAGCGTTTCAGACACCGGTTTCCGCTAAGGCGTTCCCCAAATGCGTTAAGACATAATGTCTCGTTCCCTGTTCTCAGGGAACCATGGTTACATGCGTAACCTGAGACGTTTTCAGGGGAGCCCATGTCTTATTAAGGGGAGCCAAGCTCCCCTGTAGTTCGCACCCTGGTCTAATTTAAAAGTGTCTTTGTTCAACATGATGGAACAAATGAACAACAACCCAACCCAAAGATAACACTAGATAGTGACAATCACCACTAAATTAAGACATTTGTTTGGAAAGATTATTGTAATATGGGGGATTTTTACATGAGAGCGCACCAAATTAGAAATAATTGTGCATCATAGTATTCATTGTTCTGTTACTGATCATTTTACAGTTTACTTTTTTTCTTATTTTTTTTTAAACAATCGCTAGGACACATTTCTCACTTTTTCAAAACTCTTCACACAGTTCTCCTAACCAAATTTCACCTTGGCACAGTAGTTAATTTGACATTCAAAATGCACTAAATCTACCAAAACACTTCATACATATCTCAAATCAACTCATTCCTTCAGAACACTAGCAAAGGTTTTCACCCAGCAAACACACTTTTTCAATCATAAGACACTGACCTAAAAAAAATTTTTCTTTTGTAAATTTTTTTTAACAAAACAAGAATAACACACTCTACTGTTTATAATTCACTACAGTTTGTTACATGAACCATGTAATTTGAAAGATGTAGTCACTGAATGCATTTTGTGCCAAAGCAATGATAAATTATCCACAGTTTAGCCCACATAGATTTCTGCTGTGCTTACTGTGTGAAGAGTTTTGAAAAAGTGACCCAAGTATTGAGAAATGGGTCCTAATGATTGTAAAAAACTGTAATGACATAAAACATATTTTTGACTTTCTGAAATACAGTAAGTGTCAGCACAAAATAAACAGGTAAAGCTATGAATCAACCAGCTTTTAGGCAACCGCCTATACATTTGATATATACGTGCAGATGAGAACATATTTAGATGCTAAACCTAACTTTTTTTGTGGATAAAATTAAATGAGCTTGCAGTGGGTCCAAATGTCTAAGACCACATTGAAATTTTTTGAACGCATTAGGTTTTCCCCTCAACCTTTAAACCTGAAAAAAAAAAAAAGTGTTATCCAGCATGTGAACTGCACTGTACAAAGATCAGATGTTCTTGTTTCAACTGAAGCACAGGTTACTTGGAACATTCTCAAATGGTTTAGCGTCCATGCCAGCTTGAGCCCTCCTGTCAGGGACACATACTAAACACTAAGAAATTGTGAAAATCAAACTTTCCCTCAGATTGTTATGATGACAGTATAAACTACAACGAAAAACACTGTAGTATATTTAAAAAGAATGAACATTAGAAGTATTTCCACTAGTGGGACCAAACTTTGGATCCTACTGTATAAAATCTGAAAGTAGAGAAAACATTATACAAGAGTATTTGCTTTTAATCATGTCTTTGGTTGTCTATAGCTTTACATAGAATTACACACACACATACACACACACACAGACACATAATGTATTTCACAAAGATCATGAAATTGCAAATATTTTAGGTACTTTTAGATTTGAAGTATAATAACAGTTTATTGATGCACAGAATCTCTGGGTTATTTTAACAGTACATTTTCTGATCTCTTTGGTTCGAACACCATATATTACTGGGTGCAAAAGTGGTGGCAAAAGTGTTACTTGGAATGATATAAAGACATTCATCTCACTAGACATAAGCACAGTCAATCTGTTATATATAACAGAAAAAACTGTGGCAATGGAATAGTTTATGAAGATTATTAAATGAGGAAGGCATGTTCCAAGTGCCTTGCTTTGACCATTTTTTGACATTTTTAAACTAACAGAAATTATTTTAACATAAGACAGCAATATCAGGAATGTAGGGAGCACAGATAAACACACTATTATAAGTAAACCATATACATTGCTTAAAAAGCCAAGACTACCCACACCACATGAAATGTTAATGATCGAAAGGTTATCACAAAATAGCTTATTAAGAGTACGGCTGCATAAGGGAATTCTTGATGTCAAATATATTTGACCAGCTACTGAGAAAACAGGAACCAAGTTGCTTAACATTAGCCACATTTTAATTTTACTGGGATTCATGATAATATGGTACTGTAATGGCTTACAAATGGATACATACCTATCATAGGCCATTACTGTCAAAGTAGAATAAGTGCAAACAGCATAAATACTAAGCAAATAGACTTGGAGAAGACACCCCTCATACGAACTAGTGTGCCAATCAGTTAGGAGATTTGAAAGAACTTTTGGCCAAACAGCACTGCTTCCGAGCAGTCCACTGCATATCAGGTTAAACAAAAATATATACATTGGCTTATGGAGACTTGATTCTAAGTAGATAACAAGCATTATGAATATGTTTGCTAAGGTTGCAACTGAGTAAACTAAGAAAATAAAAATAGTCAATACATATTTCCATGGACCCAGTGACTCATATGATGAAAATACCAGATCCAAACCAGTAGACTTGTTCATCCTTCAGGCTGGAAAAGCAAATAATAAAACATGAAAACACAGCGTCAATGAATTCATTATTATATATTATAGTATTATTATTAAAAAGTTAAATGGTTGTTACATAAACTTTAAATATATCTTGTATCTTTTAATCAGTATCTATATTGCATGCCATGTGTAACATGTAGGACCTGCAAATACAATAGCCAACAAAAATTACTGTTATACCTTATTGAAAATACAGACCAGGCTCTGTGTGCACTGCTAAACATTGTGTCTGGGCTCAGTAAATGGACTGTTGTTTTATAAAGCTCTTTTGCTGCTTGGCTGGAGATGAGGTCAACAGATTTTGCAGAGATTTCTTTAGGGAGCAAATTCCCATCCCTGCATCTTGACTATTTTATTCTGTGTTTGGAGAAATGGAAAAAGGAATAACCTTAAAAATATCTTCTCTTTACAGAGCATACTTGTTAGAGGTCACTCAATAAACATAGGCCATAGATATGTAGGTATGTTTTTAGAGATGAAATTATGTATGATATTTAAAAAAAAGTGACATCTGAAAAAAAAAAAAAAGTAAATGGAGGAAAAGGAACAGTTGTGTAGTAGTTTCTCACTCAGGCCACCACAAAGTAGTAGTATCACAAGTGGCACCAAATTAATATTGTAATTTTTGGTCACACATCACTTAAATCCCTTTTCAAGCTAGCAGTGGTCTTACTCATAGCAGGTTCAACAGCAGCTTTTTCTCATATAAGGTGGGCCATAGAACCATCAAGAGCCCTACATCTGTGGTGGTGCAGGGCAAACCAGACCAGGCCCACCCTGTGGAGGCGGGCATGGCTGCAGTTCATTCAAGGATAATTGTAAGGACCAAGGTTAGAACAAGGCTGTTAGGGCGGCATGTAGGAACAGAGCAACTTACATACACTCACAGGAAATGAGGTACAGGTGATAACAATAGCACATGATACAATGGCGGGAAACTGAAATGAAACATAATGAGGGCCTCTAGTGGCCAAAACTAGTCCATAAACCTAACAATAATATTACTGAACTTTTCATAGTTTGTGAATAGATGCATTGAGAGCACCAACTAGGTCGAGACTGTAAACAAAGTGACAGCATTATATTTCATTTTACATATTTATTTTTACATCTTTGTCAGCTGTGGGGGCCCATCAATTGTTTTGCGCTGTATTTACTCTTGTAATATTGGCATCTAATTCAGTCATTTTAAATCTCTGCTCTGGCTTAAAGGGCACCATTATGCCCTTTTTACAAGATGTAAAATAAGTCTCTGATGTCCCCAGAGTGTGTATGTGAAGTCTTAGCTCAAAATACCCCACAGATAATTTTTTATAGCATGTTAAAATTGCCACTTTTGGGGGGTGAGCAAAAACACATAGTTTTTGTGTGTGTCCCCTTAAATGCGAATGATCTTCTGCCCCCGACCTGCTTTCAAGAAGAGGGTGGGGCTACAAGAGCTAATGCGACCAACAAATAGGACAATTTCAATCACTGAAAATGTCAGAAACTGTCAGAGTTAGCCAACGATGCCTACAGAGCCAGAGAATATATGCTGCATCGAGATAGAACAGGTATAGTTTAGTTTAATTATGGTTATAACTTAGGTTGTCATCTTGCTTTTATCCACTATTAGTACAAGCCTGTTGTAGCGGACCTCGTCCGAATGATGGCCAAAACTTTACTGATGAGTTTTATGAAGTTTATTGTACATCACACATAAGATGAAGCATCCGTTTTCACTCCAGAAAATCACTGTAAGAACTGAATAAAACAGTACAAGAAGTTTGCATTAAAGTCTTATTCATAAACTCTCTCTCTCTTTCTTGCATTATCATAAACATACACAGCTGTCAAATTACACAAAAACACCCATTACAACTAACAGTGAACAAATATATATAGACCTTATTCTTTTTTTCGATAGGGGTGCTTAATAAACTGGTAAACTTTATATCCGTAAAACAACTCAGATGAACTGTAATAAAGTGTGAGCTGAGCACTCCCTTTCATTGCTGCTGCAACCAGTATTGCTCTGGAGACTATAAGCTGGATTACGAACAGTTTGTTCTACTCCATCCTTGAGTAACATCTTTTTAGCAAAATCTGTGTTTTGTGTATTTGCTTTGCCCCTAGTTCACAAAGCAGTGTGGAGTGAGACATAAACAAATTTAGGTGTATTTTTGGGGTGCATTACCTTCAAAAATAAAACTAATCCACTGTGTCCTCAGTGGCTCAGATGTTGGAAGAAAATGAAGACTCCAATGTTCACTCTTACAACCAACAACAGAACAGCAGGATTACTTATAGACATTGTTTCCATGGGCCGCTTTTGTAGGGTGGTTGTGTTCTCACACTGCCAACACACATTTATATCCAAACACCATGTAAAAGTGAATTTTGCATAATGGGTGCCCTTTATGAAAGTACACCCTTTTGAATTCCCATGGTTTTACACATCAATGCAATCCACATTTATTTGTATAAAGCTTTTCACAATAGATTTCGTTTCAAAGCAGCTTTACTGAAAATGCATGTAGACATAATAAAAAATCGTTTGGTCTTTAGCAGGTCTTAAAATTAAATAAATACAACCTCAGATGAGCAACAACACGACATATTAAACTCTGTCATTATTTATTTAACAAAAATAAAGTAAAAATTGAGAAGCGATGTGTGACAAACTAAGTACACCCTATGATTTAATTGCTCGTAGAATCACCTTTAGCAGCAATAAGTTGAAGTAATAATTTTCTATATGACTTTATCAGTCTTTCACATCGTTGTGGATGAATTTTGGCCCATTATTCTTTACAATGTTGCTTCAGTTCATTGAGGATTGTGAGCACCCGATTATGCACAGCACAATATGTACATTTTCGCCGCTACAGATCACCTATTCAAAACAAAGGCATAGCTTGATGACACCAAGATTGAGCGTGGAATCGTGGGAGTTGTTGTCTTCACCGCAGAGCCGGTGGAAAAGAATCGGGACTCGGGCAGAAATTATGTTCATGGATGAAATTATTAACATTACTAGTATGAAGCAGAGCAGGGCTGTGTGATGTTGGAGCTGAACGAGGCCACTAGAGCGGTTGCTAATGAGAGATGAGCGCGACACACGCCTCAAGAGCAACAGAACTTTTATTATGCTACAGTCGCCGCTTTCGCTTCTTCTAGTCAAGCGTATGTGGGGTAACACAGTGCTGTTTTATCATATTAGATACATTTGTTGAAAATTATGTTATAACATTACTCTTTTGGCGGCTGCTATGAGACGGGTTGAGATCTGGATTTTGATTGGGCCAGTTCAACACCTTCATTCTTTTCTTTTTCAGCCATTCTGTTGTAGATTTGCTGGTGTTCTTGTGATCATTGTCAAGTTGCATGACTCAATTTCGGCCAAGCTTTAGCTGCTGGACATCTGGCCTCACATTTGACCCTAGAATACTTTGGTATGCAGTGGAGTTCATGACTCAATGACAAGGTGCCTAACAGCAAGATTGACTGCAAAACAAGCCCAAATCATTACCACCATGCTTGACAGTTGGAATTAGGTGTTTGTGTTGATACAATGTGTTTGGTTTTCTCCAAAAGTAGTGCTGTGCATTATGGCCAAACTTCTTCACTTTGGTCTCATCTGTCCAAAGGATATTGTTCTAGAATTCTTGTGGTTTGTTCAGATGCAACTTTGCAAACATACGCATGCTGCCATATTCTTTTTAGAGAGAAGAGATTTCTCCTGGCAACCCTTCCAAACTAGCCATACTTGTTCAGTCTTTTTCTAATTGTTCTGTCATGAAATTTAACATTTAACATGCTAACATGCCTGTAGTTCTTGGGTTTTTTTGCAGTTTTTCTGAGCATTGCATGGTCTGACCTTGGGGTGAATTTGCTGGGACATCCACTCCTGTGAAGACTGGCAACTGTCTGGAATGTTTTCCACTTGTGAATAATCTTCCTCACTGTAGGACTTCAAATAGTTTGGAAATGGCCTTGTAACCCTTCCCAGATTGATGTGCAGCAACAATTGCTTCTATAAGACCATCGCTGATGTCTTTCCTCCTTGGCATTATGTTAACACACACCTGAATGCTCCAGATCCGCAAACTGGTTGGTCATTCTTGCTGATGATCAAATAATCAAGGGCATTTGATTAGCAGTGCCTGGCTGCTACTTACTCTCTTAATTCTTATGGAAGCAGTAAGGGTGTACCATAGTTTGTCACACATGGCTTCTCCATTTGGCCTAGTTTTTGTTAAATAAACAATGACACAGTGTAATATGTCATGTGTTGTTGTTCATCTGAGGTTGTATTTACCTAAATTTTAGACCTGCCAAGGACCAGGTGATTTTTTATTGTTCTGATATGTAAAACCATAGAATTCAAAAGGGTGTACTTTGTTTTTCACATGACTGTATAAATAATATTGTTAGCTCCTTATGATTAATGCCTTACATGTGTCCTGCAGAGTTTCGCTCCAACCCTAATTAAACACACCTGAACCAACCAATCAATGATTCAGGATTACTAGAAACTTCCAGGCAGGTGTATTGAGGCAAGCTGGAGCTAAACTCTTCAGGAAAGTGGCCCTCCAGGACCGAGTTTCGACACCCCGGTATAGACTGGCTTTCAAAATCAACCACAAGCAGTAGATGATTCTCCTATTGGGCACCTAAACTCTAGAACCATCTTCCTAGCATTGTTCGGGAAACAGACACACTCTGTCAGTTTAAATCTAGACTAAAAACCCATCTCTTTACCCTGGCATACACATAACACATTATCAATTGATGTCTTCAGATTCATTAAAGGATTGTTGGGCTGCATAAATTAGATCAGCCGAAACCGGGAACACTTCCTATAACACCAGATGTACTTGTTACATCAGAAGTAGAATGGCATCTACGCTAATATTAGTCTCTCTGTTTATCCTGAGGTTTACCATAGTCAGCAGGATCCGGGCCATATCCAGGTGAGATCGAGGACGACAACGCAGCTCTGAAGTGTCAGCAGAGATTGTGTCAACTAGATCATCCCCTGTGAAGGCCTCATCGACACGACAGCCAGCGGCACAGTTCCTCAACAAACCGCCAATACCGGCGTGATGAATGCTATCCTCAACTAGATGGAACTGGAATAAATACTTTGACTGTTGTGATCCCAATCGGACATATGAAAGCTGCCTGAATCATAATCATGCACTGTTCGCTGTCGGCCAGAGGAGAACTGAGCCTGGTTTCTCCCAAGGTTTGCACCTGTTTGCCACCTGATGTCACCTGTTGGATTTTAGGTTCCTTGCCGCCGTCGCCTTTGGCTTGCTTAGTTGGGGACACTTGATATTTGATATTCAACAGTGTTTTGATCTGCCTGCATTGACACCATCGTATGCGAACTGAACTGAGCTGGATGACGACATCACTGTTTACTCCAGTAAAAAAAGCGCTATATAAATAAAGGTGACTTGACTTGACTGACATATCTTTAAAAAAAAGCTTCTCAAGAGAGTATTACAAGTGTTCACAAACAAGGCAGTTAGCATGAGACCAGTCTCCATATATATCACACCAGATCAACCTTTCACACAACACTCTATCAAACATACAAAAGAAGATTGTGGTAAGATTTTAATTATTTCATTAGTTATGTCTTTGAAGAACCAGCATATGCTACCTTTAGCATACTAAATATATTTCTGTTGGATAACAAGACCGAATAGCTGACTATCTGATCATTTAAAATGATCCAGCTTTCAATTTCAAATTAACCTATTTTAGTGCATAATGATATCACTATCACAAGACTTTGCATATCATTCCAGATGCAGCCACCACTAGAGAATGAATCCATTGTCTTAGTATTTACACTCTCTGGACTAAATGAAACAATGGGAAACAGATTTGTGTTTTTTTCTTTGACTGCATTGTATTATCCATTAATTGTGTTGTGCAATGTAACCATAATTTACACTGTAACCTCGCATAAGAGGCTTCATGAGCCAATGTATATCTTTATATGTAATTTGTGTATAAATGGACTTTTTGGTACTGCTGGATTCTACCCTAAATTCATGTTTGATTTATTATCCCAGTATCATGTGATTTCTTATGCTGGATGTCTGATTCAGATATTTGTCATTTATTCATCTGTTCTGTGTGACTTTTCAACATTAACAGTGATGGCATATGACAGGTATGTGGCAATATGTAGACCACTGGAGTATCATTCAATAATGACCAATCAGAGGGTTCTTGAATGTATCCTTTTCTGCTGGTTTCCTCCATTTTTTTGCATGTGTGTTGGAATTGTATTAACATCAAAACTAAAATTATGTGGCTCTAGTATTGAAAAGCTATATTGTGAAAATTGGTCAGTTGTGAAACTTTCCTGTGTTTCTACAATAGTAAATAATGTGATTGGGTATGTAATCATTATTATATATTTTGGACATGCAATATTGATATTTTGCTCATACATTCACTTGATTGGAAAATGCAGAAAGTCAAAAGAGGGCAAGCATAAATTCATACAAACATGTGTACCACATCTTCTTGCACTGCTCAATGTGACTGTTGCATTGCTATTTGACGTGCTGTACACTCGTTATGGCTCAAAGAATTTGCCGCAAGATTTACGTAATTTCATGGCTCTAGAATTTTTACTCATACCACCTATTTTAAACCCCCTCATTTATGGACTAAATCTGACAAGACTACGGAAGCAAATCATGAGAGTGTTTTTCAAAACAAAAGTGGAAATATCAGATTAAATAAGTCACAAACAAAGATTTTTATTATCTTAAATATTCTAACTCTAGACTCTTTGTGAGCAATTATTGAAACAACTTGTATTATGGAAATTGTTTTATTTTATTCAAAACAACGTACAAATTGTAATAGCTAGTAGGTTTTTCCTTTTCAGCCATATCACAAGAATTTGCCTTTTTTTTTTTTTGTATGAAAACATTAAATTATGTAGGCCTACACTTATTTTTATGTTTCTTTGATATGTATTTATCAAAGAAACATGACTAAACTCAGGAATGAGATTGGCCTCAATTTTATGTATTTAGTATTGGTCTCTGTGTTGTATTGCTGGAGATTTAAAGTGATATGCTTAGTGCATCCCGAGATTAAAATGTACTGCCTGCCTATAATGATCTGCATTTATGAATGAAACAAACTTACACATGTTCAAAATCATGTTTGATGTTTTACAGTTGTGTATAATTAAGTGCATAAGAAAGCTAGCAGCCGGATATCCATTTTGAGTCAATAGCAGCAGCAATAAAGAAACCTGTTTAAAATCGTTTTGTTTTACAAGTTGTGTATGATGAAAGGAATAATAATTAAGCATAACCAAAGCCAACATGAGAACATGCATAGCTGTTTGAGCATGGCAAAATATAAATAATTGCTCAGATGGTTGATGGGGGTTATAGCAGGTTCACATTGCTAAAGTCACTAGTTAAATAATCTCTGGACTTTGCTAGCCCAGATACACACAAGTTAAGCCACTATGTGTTAAGCCATTTTGCAAAGCAGTTCCAGGCACACATAGATAGCAAACAAGCGGTTCTCATGACTCTTCAGAGCAGCAGCAGTACATATGTCTTGGCACGTGTGTTGGCTTGTTTTGTGTCTTCTTGTTCCTGCTTTTTTGGGGGGATTTATATGTGGCTATAGCAGTAGCAAGTCCATACTTGCTCTGCAGCAGCAGCATAACAGATTTAGTGCGCCACAACCAAAAACATTACCATTGCCACATTCAATAACATGCTAAAACATGTCATCATTGGGTCACAGCTGGCTAAAGTTGTACGGGCCCAGAGACGTGTCACAGTTGTCATGATTAAAATATATAGTTCAATCAATGTAACGCAAGAGGG
This sequence comes from Hypophthalmichthys nobilis, assembly GCA_037950665.1. Classification (NCBI taxonomy): domain Eukaryota; kingdom Metazoa; phylum Chordata; class Actinopteri; order Cypriniformes; family Xenocyprididae; genus Hypophthalmichthys; species Hypophthalmichthys nobilis. The sequence goes on along the minus strand of CM075479.1, from coordinate 32,259,249 downwards.
CCCAGACTGATAGGCCCTTTACATGCCATCTGCAAGGAATCACATCATTACTACAAGGCACATGCTGATTGGTCTCTGCTGATCCTGCAGCCAATGAGATTGCTTGCTCAACATTTAAACAGTCTGGTTCATTGTTTGCTGTAAGATAGTCCTGCAACGTGCTCTACCTCTACCTCCCCCAGCTCCACCTGCCTAGATCTGTTGCAGGATTAATTTATGTATGTCTACTAATGCAGCAGCAGCATATTTTACAAGCTCACAGCAGCGTGTCTGTGTATCTAGCAGAAGCAAGTCCATGCTTGCTCTGCAAAAGCAACAGCAATAATCAGCAGCAGCAGCGTAGCAGATTCAATAACATGATAACACTATTTAGAGGGTTGTCATGATTGAACTTAAATTGTCATGTACTGGACCCATAAATTAAAAAATTAAGTTTGTTTAACTTATTTATCTTGAAAATACAAATACATTCCAAGTGTTTTCCTTATTTTTGCAAAGCAAACTTAAAGGGAAAACGTCTCGGTTACGTATGTAACTCTCGTTCCCTGAAGGAGGGAACAGAGATGTACGTCAGTAGTGACCGACGAATTGGGATATCACTAGAGAGCCCTATCAGCTTCGAGTGAACTACAACAGGCCAATGGAGTTGGCGTGCGATATTTGCATAATGCGCACCGCCCCCGACAGATGGTATAAATAGGGGAGCAGATGCCATCGCACTCTGTTTTTCGCTGAGGAGACAACCTAGTCCGCACTACAGCGAGGGTACAGCAACTGTGGCGACGGGACGTACGTCTCCGTTCCCTCCTTCAGGGAACGAGAGTTACATATGTAACCGAGACGTTCCCTTTCAGTCGGTCACGTTCAACGTGTGTCAGTAGTGACCGACGAATTGGGATCCCAAATAAAGCGCCACAGTATGAACCCCTTCCAGTGCCCAGCGCAAGCTCTAGCCACCCGGCGCACCAGTGGGACGGGGAAGGGGGCGAGCTTACACCGAGAGAGTCTACTGCTGTTCCGATAAACCCACTAAGTAAACTAGACTACACTGGGGAAGCGAACCCGTAGGGGACGCTGCGGAGACCGCTACCCACCTGTAGGGGAGGAATTTACGTGGAGAGTACACATATGGACTGGCCGTGGGCAGTACGCATATGGAATCCCTGGGATGGCTCCACCTGGGTAGGGGGAGACTCATCTGACAGGTGACAGCAGAGCTGGCTCTGCTAAGGGAAAGACACGGGCTCGCCGTAGGGAGTTGACTGTGGACAAATACACACATGGGACCACTCACGTGGAGGGGTCACGACATGTGGAACCCAGCCAAATGTCAACGTCGGTGATGGAGGTTTGGCCTGGCATCAGACACTCCGCAATGTCCGAGCCGAAGGGGGAGGCGGAGGAACTCGACTGGAGTAAAAAGGATGCACGTATCCGGCCCAGGGGGCGGGAGTGGCATTGCAAGCCGACACTAGAACGGGCTCTTCGCGTCTACCGGCTGGTGGAAGCGAGTACACGGGAAGATACCGGTTCTGCACGAAGGCTATAGAATCTAGCGAACGTGTTAGGTGTCGCCCAGCCCGCAGCTCTACAGATATCTGTCAGCGAGGCGCCGTGCGCCAGCGCCCAGGAAGAGGCCACTCCTCTGGTGGAGTGGGCTCTCAACCCGAGCGGGCAAGGCACGCCCTGGGATTCATACGCCAGGGCGATGGCGTCCACTATCCAGTGGGCCATCCTCTGCTTGGAGACAGCCTTTCCCTTCTGCTGGCCTCCGTAACAGACAAAGTGCTGATCTGAGGTCCTGAAGCTTCGTGTTCCTGAAGCTTCACGTACAGGCGCAGAGCGCGGACGGGACAGAGCAAAGCTAGGGCTGGGTCTGCCTCCTCCGAAGGCAGCGCTTGCAGGTTCACTACCTGATCTCGAAAGGGAGTGGTAGGAACCTTGGGCACATATCCAGGCTGGGGTCTCAGGATAACGTGAGAGTCACCGGGCCCGAATTCCAGGCACGATTCGTCAACCGAAAATGCGTGCAGGTCCCCTACCCTCTTGAGCGAGGCCAATGCAACCAGGAGGATGGTCTTTAGGGACAGTACTTTTAATTCAGCTGATTGCAAAGGCTCGAAGGGACGACCCTGGAGAGATGTAAGAACCAGGGTCAGATCCCAAGAGGGTACAGAGGGGGGCCGGGGAGGATTCAGTCTCCTCGCCCCCCTCAAGAACCTGACGATCAGATCGTGCTTCCCTAACGATTTACCATCAACTGCATAGTGATGTGCGGCGATAGCGGCAACATACACCTTGAGGGTGGAGGGAGACAGCCTTCGCTCCAGGCCCTCTTGCAGAAAGGAAAGCACGGCTCTGACCGAACATGATCGGGGGTCCTCTCAGTGAGAGGAGCACCATTCGACGAACAGGTTCCACTTCAACGCATAGAGGTTCCTCGTAGAAGGAGCTCTAGCGGAAGTGATAGTGTCTGCGACCGCTTGCGAGATATCACTCAGAACCTCCGCGTCCCGTCCAGGGACCACACATGGAGTTTCCACAGGTTGGGACGAGGGTACCAGAGGGTGCCCCGTCTCTGAGTCAGGAGGTCCTTCCTCAGAGAAATGGGCCAGGGAGGTGCTGTCGCGAGGAGCGTGAGGTCCAAGAACCAGGTCCGAGTGGGCCAGTATGGAGCCACTAACAAGACCTGCTCCTCGTCCTACCTGACTTTGCACAGGAGCTGTGCATGAAGGCTCACTGGGGGAAACGCATATTTGCGTAGGCCCCGGGGCCAGCTGAGTGCCAGGGCATCCGTGCCAAGCGTGCCACCGGTCAGGGAATAGAACAACTGGCAGTGGGCAGTCTCCGGGGAGGCGAACAGATCTGCCTGTGCCTCGCCGAAGCGCTGCCAGATCAGCTGGACCACCTGGGGATGGAGTCTCCATTCGCCCGGAAGCGGAGGCTGCCATGAGAGCTCGTCGGCTGCACGGTTGAGCACGCCTGGGACATGAATGGCACGAAGCGACCTCAGATGCTTCTGACTCCATAGCAAGAGATGGCGGGCGAGTTGCGACATACGGCGGGAGCGTAGACCACCCTGATGGTTGATGTACGCAACGGCCGCAGTGCTGTCCGAGCGGACCAGTACGTGCTTGTCTGTCAACAGCTCCTGGAAGCTGGCAACTCGAGGTAATTGATATGCCAATGCAGTTGGGGCCCTGTCCACAGACCCGACGCTGCATGCCCGTTGTACGTGGCCCCCCACCCCGTGGCAGAGACATCTGTGTGGACCACAGCATGCCTGGACACTTGCTCGAGGGGAACTCCAGCCCGCAGGAACGAAGGGTCCGACCACTTGGTGAGGGTGCGACGGCAGTTCGGTGTCACGGGGACACGGAACGTACCGCGCTGTCACGCCCATCTCGGGACCCGGCCGCGGAGCCAGTGTTGAAGCGGCCTCATATGAAGCAATCCGAGTGGCGTGACTGCGGCTGCGGATGCCATATGCCCCAGGAGCCTCTGAAAGAGTTTCAGTGGGGCCGCTGTCCTGCGCTTGAGCGTACTCAGGCAGGTCAACACTGACTGTACGGGCGACCGAATCCAGTTCCATACTGAGATAAGAGATCCTCTGCATGGGGGAGAGTTTGCTCTTGTCCCAGTTGACCCGAAGACCCAACCGGCTGAGGTGAGCTAACACCATGTCCCCGTGTTCGCACAACTGCTCCCGCGAGCTGGCCAGGATGAGCCAGTCGTTGAGGTAGTTGAGGATGCGAACGCCCTGTTCCTTGAGCGGAACAATGGCCGCCTCCGCAACCTTCGTAAAGACGCGGGAAGACAGGGCCAGCCCGAAGGGTAGGACTTTGTACTGATATGCCCGACCCTCGAACGCAAACCGTAGAAGGGGTCTGTGACGAGGCAGAATCGAGACATGAAAGTACGCGTCCTTCAGGTCGATCGCTGCAAACCAATCCTGGGGACGGATGCATTCGAAAATGCGCTTCTGTGTAAGCATCTTGAACGGCAGCCTGTGAAGGGACCGATTCAGGACACGCAGATCCAGGATTGGCTGTAGCCCACCACCCTTCTTTGGTACAATGAAGTAGGGGCTGGAGAACCCTGACTCCATATCGGCTGGAGGGACCGGCTCGACTGCATCCTTCGCCAGGAGGACAGCAATCTCCGCCCGGAGAACAGGTGCATTGTCCAGGGACACACGAGTGTAATGGACACCCCTGAACACCGGGGGACGCCGGGCGAACTGAATCGCATAGCCGAGTCTGATGGTACGAATGAGCCAGCGGGACGGGCTGGAAAGCGCTAGCCAGGCTTCCAGACACCGAGCCAGCGGGACCAAATGCACCACAGACGTACCGGGCGTGAGGCAGTGAGGTAGAGTGCTGGGACCCGACTCGGACGGCATAGCGGCCCGTAGTGGGGTCAGACTCTGCAAGGTGGCAGTGTGAATGGGAGACGGCACATGGGAGGCGGCCTCGACCAACACACTGGGACCTGCTGGCAAAGTGAGAGGGGGCTGAGAGTGGCAAGGCCTTGCGCACTGCCAGCCGCGACCTATTGGGACCTGGAGAGTTAGAAAACAGTTCTACTTTGTGGGTACCGCTGGACTCCGCCAGCGGTGGAACAAACCAAAATTCTCCACCCGGCCCTCCTCTGGGGAGGGAGCGATGCGGGCATCGTCTCCCGAAGAACTGTTTACCTCAGCTCCAAGTCACCCGTTTCTCCAGGACCGCTTCTCGCTAGCCAACTGGCTTGGCTGTGGGCTGAGCGGGCTGGATTTTAGGCCAGCTTGTGAGATGAGAGCATCAAGAAAGCATACTTAGACGACGACACACCTCTGCAAGGCTAGCCAGAGGTGTTTCCGGACCACCATGGTGGACATTGTCTGGCCAGGGGCCTGCGCTATGACTTACATCATGCGTAGCTCAACCCTGACTCAGAACTAACCATATGCAATGAGTGCTTTGGCCTACCACAGACTTGCCGGGGGCCAAGACCCATGCAGGGCAGAGGTGGTGTGCCCGTAGCACTGCCACCCCACCACAGAGAGTAGTGAGAGAGAAAAAACTTAATGCAGATTATGACCCTTTTGGCGTTCCATATTTGGCACCAGAAAAGGCTTCCAAACTGCCAAGTTTTTCATGCACATCCGGGCTAAAGACAGGGGCGGGGCAAGGTGAGTACGCGTCGCACCACACCCCCAGGGGCCCGGGAAAGCATGGTTGTTAACTCTGAATCTGATTCAGCATGAGCACATCACAACCGTGGGACGCTCAGCCTCATCTTCATGTCCAGAGCCCAACAACCCTCTTTCCAATGTAGCAGTCGACATCTGATCCTCTGCTGGAGCCCTGACTAAGACGCTAGGTCCCCCATGAGAAGGACCAGCAATCCACCCAGAAGCTACCAGCCATGTGGGACAGTGAACGTGGCTGTCTAACTGAACGACACACGGCGCTGAGCGCCGACATGGCCATGTTGTTACCAAACATAAACCACCCACGAACACAGTCACAACATGTTTGCGATGCATTAGAGGAGTGGGGGGCCCACGGAGATTGGCTCGGCGGGTACTGCCCCACTGTGATCCTCTGGTCACCCTGGCTTATTCACCAAAAGTAGTACTTTTCTGATTCAGAAAGAGAAACTAGATCGGGGAATAGGTGAGGGGACTCCACCTCATTTGAGGCACTCAAGTCTCGACCACGCATCTAGAGCGCCGAACAATGCGCTGGGTTGGCAACGTGCGCTGTCAGCCGGCAGCTCGACGGCACACGGCGCGCTGAGCGGTCAAGCCCTTACGAGAAAGGCAAGACAAACAACGCGCCGACGTGGGCATGCTCTTTTTTTTTTACGAGAGAATATGAACCACCCACAAACACAGTCTCAGCACACTAAGCATACATGAGAGAAAGTGATTGTGGCTGTCAGTGAGGATAAGAAACGACCGCCTCCAGAAACGCACAGACAAAATGACGTCTTGAAAAAGACGCAGTGTCTGTCTGTGAAGCTCTTTTAGAAGCTCTTGTTCTTTGTGCCGAAGCACACAGGGAACAGCCGCGATGTGACTGCAGGTACACTTTTCACTCCCTGAGTCACAGACACAGAGGAACCGGCCCAAATCGCAAACCAAACGGGGCAAATAATGCTGTGAAAACAGCAGTTGAGAGCTGTATAACAGCTCGAGAAGCTCACTCTGGGAAAGCTCGCGGCCTCGCTGTAAGGTGCCATGAAGCCAGCACTGTAGAACAAAAGCTCTTCAAAGGCTTGCGAAGTCACTCTCAGACTAATAGCAGGAACACACAGGTTGGCTCCGAAGCGAAAGACAGAGTGCGATGGCATCTGCTCCCCTATTTATACCACCTGGCGGGGGCGGTGTGCATTATGCAAATATCGCACGCCAACTCCATTGGCCTGCTGTAGTTCACTCGAAGCTGATAGGGCTCTCTAGCGATATCCCGATTTGTCGGTCACTACTGACGTACGTCGAACGTGACCGACTGAAAGGGAACTTAAGTTAATAATCTGCTAAAGTAAAGAAAGCAAACTCTTCCCAAGTAAATTAGGAATAAATACATCGTTAGTTTAATGTCAATTCTAGTTAACATACTCTAGAATATTTACTAATCTTACTTAAGATTTAATAGTAAGATTACTGGAGAAATTCCATTTAACTAACAATGTTTTGTTTTGTTGTGTTCTGCCAACATCTTAAATACTATTTTTCTCAACATGGTTTTAATCTGCCATTTTAAGCTATGAAGACTTAGAAAACTATGTGCAATCGGTTTCCACATTTTCTTCAAGTAAAGTGAAAGAGGAATAGTATGTTGTACTGACAAAAGCTTTGTTAGTATAGTTCACTTTCACGAGAGTACTACTAACTAAAAAAAGAACTGTAGAGAGTACTGAATTTACTTTAAATACAATTTTATTGTTACCATTGTTGTGGTTTGATGCTGAATGTTGAGATCTGTGTGTGGCTCAAGCGTGGTCAGCTGTAACCCAGATAGCATGTAGTAATCGGCCCGAGCTCGGCTGCCCCGCGGCGCCTGCGGCTCAGACTCGGCATCGGCGTGTGTTAACCAGGCCAATTGTGGCCCGCAGCTCGCTCTGGCACATGTATATTTGTTACGGCTGTAAAAGCACTGGGCCGATTCCTGTTCACTGTAACTGGCCCAACTTTGGCTGTAGAGATCTGGGCCACTTCTGGCAATGACTCGGCTTATGTTCACTCACAGATTATTTGTAGCAGTAATTAACATAAAATTGTTTTAAAATTGACTAAAATTTCCTGGTAGTTCCTGATATGTGTTAACTGCACATTTAACGAATTTGTCAAAAACATATCTGTGCTAAAATTTAATATAACAAAAGTGCCATATAAGACAGAACATTCTCTAATATGTATAATATCAGATCTATTTATAAATAATGGAACGACTTATTCTTTTATTCACTTTCATCTATTTTAAACGCGCTTCTCTGCGCTCTCAGGTGATTAATTCATCTTCACACGCGCTGCGGTGGGAGGGGTCTCGTACCTGTGGTAGTGGGTGATATCCGCCATGTTTGTGCTGTTCTCAGGGAACCATGGTTACATGCGTAACCTGAGACGTTCCCTTTCGAAAGGGAACTTGCACTGTGTCCTAGAACGCATATGGGGAACGGAATACCCACGCCACCATGCTGAGGGGAGTGCATGCCAAAAAATGGCTGAGAAGAGAGCCAAGCACTCAACCCCTGGTTACAGGCTGTCAGTGACATAACCCCCTACGGCCACCGCCCAAGCTAAAAACCCTCAAAGAGGCCTCCACAGAGTGAAAGCCTACCAAGGCCGCTCAAAGGCTTGGAACCAACAACTTCAAAGAAGGGGTCCCTTTAAGGGAGAATGTCCAGAATATCGCAAGGACTCTGGCCCGTCACTACTAGGGGGACAAAAGGTCAACCCTGAAGGCCACCAGGGAGGCCGAACCGGCCCAGAGAAGGGCTAGTTGGGCCAACAACCTGTATGAAAGAACAGAATCTCTACAAACTTCCACAAAGAGGAAGAAACCTTGTGAGAAGAACTGCAAAAAGGCAGTAACAACTCACTGGGCATCCCTGGGAGTAGAGCTCAGCAAATAGCCAGGAACCCTGAAAGAGGGGAGCAGTCTACTCAACCTAGGATCTACAGAGTGAAGGAGAAACACTCTGGAGGCTGGGTACTCTAGCTAAGCCAGGGGAGGAACAGAGACTGGAGTATAGTAGGAGACAGAGAGTACTCCTAGCATATAAACCGAACTTAAACAGCAAGAGAGTATCAACAGTCTAACAACCGATCCTTCAGGGCGGTCTAAAAAGTTCTTCTACCTTCCGATCGGTCTTCGGGAGCCAATTCTAAAGACCCAAAGATAAGGGGAGAACTAAGCTCAACCGGAACGAGCAAAACCAAGCCTAGCAATAAAAAGCTGCGAAACAGCATCAGAAATTAGTGAGGATTTCCAGAAAAAAACCCTGAAGAATCTGAACAGCTCAGAGATGGAGGTAACAGAAAGAGAAACCTACAACATCTACATTACACACCCAAGGAGGCTACGAGGAGCCAACTACTTAGACGTGAGAATATATTTGCAGGCTTGGAGCACTCGTTTGCATAGCAAACACGAGCTGTGTGCTCAGCATATCACCCAGCAACCCTTCAATGAGGGGAGCACAACATAACGCTACCAGAATGGCGAGGAGGCCTCAAGCAGGGCCTACTACTCCCAGGGAACACGGCCGCGGGCTCGAGTTGCAAAATGCTAAAGCTCTAGGGGAGCGAATTTCCAGAACCAGTGAGCATTCAACCCAAGCAGTGTAGGTGTAAAGCATGCATGAGGCATAGAGCTTGAAATAGGATCCTCTGGATCTATTTTTTAAGAGACTCAAAGGAGCTAGCTCCATATAAATAGTGGCCTCCACAGGAAAGAACCAAAGGAGGCTGACCATTTAAACAAACACTTAAAACAATCAAGGGGCTACTCGCAATGAGACTACCAAGCTCAGAGAGCGGAGGCTTCAGCCAAAAAGCGCACTCTCGAAAACGAGAGGAAGCCTGCAATGCATACAGCGACCACAGGGAGGCTTAAATAACAAAAGCTCACTGCTTATCACTGAACTAATGCTAAACACGAGGGAACCACATACTCAAACATTGTTAAAATACAGTAGCAATGGAGTAAAGAAATAAAGAAGAGGAGGCCGCAGGGCCTACTACTTGCATTGTTAGCCTAATGCAGAAGGCGGGCCCCCGACCAGAAGCAACCCTGATGAGAGGGGAGGCAAACATGTACTGAGCGACTAGCAAGGGAGGCTAAAAAGAAGCAGCCAACACCAACTGCTGAAATAGTCAGAACAGGTTGACAACGTCTGCCTAGGTCGGGACAGAGGCGGCCCCAAAGGAGGGCCGACCTCTGAGCATGACTTCACTGAGGCTCAGTGGAGGCTAAAACCCAAAGTTAAATACACGAAACTTGGGCGCCTACCAGGAGAAAATTTCTAATTACAGAAACACACTACAACTCAACGGGGCAGTGGTTTAAACCTAATGACTCTAACAAAGAGGAGGCTGAAAAATATAAAAAACCCCAAGGTGGCAAAAGGGCCAACGCAGGAGGGAGAAACAGCCCGAAGCTCAAGGAGCGGAGGCCCCTAAAAATATAATAAAGAGGACTAACACATTCAGGAATGTCAAGGCGGCCTAAGAAAAGGCAGACGCTAAGACAACACCAAGCTGGACTGAGCAAAAAACCACCACCCAACAGCTCATGAGGAACTGGAGCTCAAGGGAGCGGAGGTTCAAATAGAACTGCATCACTGCAACCTAAAGGAAGGGGCTGAAACAGAGGCCAGAAGGCCTACACAAAAAGAACTAAACTGAAAATTCATCCTGTATAGGAGGCTTCAGAAGTAAAAGGCAGATAGATGATAAAATAGCTTGCCGTATTATAAATCCGTTCTAAGAAAATACTCACTAGAAACTTAGAGAAATCTTGTGGGCCACAGAATCGCGAGAGAGAGAAACACCTTTCTCAAACTTTTCGGCAAGCTCCACCTGCGAGACCCATGACTTGAGTCTCCTCTCGGCCTCAGCACGAGCAGGACCCGAGCCGCCAGGTGCAGATGCCTGTCCCTCTTCCCTTCAGAAGATTGACAGGTGAGAGCGGAGCGTCCGCATAGGCAGAAGCTCACAATGAACGCAAACAGATCCCCCGAGGTCCTCACCCAGGCAGTGAACGTACAAGTCGTGTGTGTCATCAGGTGTCAGATATCTCGGACACGGATCGGCACAACGCTTGAAACGCTTCTCAGACATGATAACAAAGGTTCTTACCTTGCAACAATCACAACAGACAAAACAGTCACTGAAGACGAAAAGAGGATGTCATGTTTCCTAGGCGCCCTTTATATACTGTCTGGTCACACTAGTATGACATCATAGGCTGTCGCCGGCCAATAGGACTGGCGTGATTCCACTTTCACTTCAGACATCTGTCACGCGAGGGCGTTTTCCCATATGCATTCTAGGACGCAGTGTGAGTTCCCTTTCGAAAGGGAACTTACAGTTGGACCCTCTATGCTTACTTCAGGAGGCGTTGGGAGAGCCAGACATTACTGACACTCCTGTTTGACCATCTGTCATTGTGGTCAACGAAAGAACAAGTCCTTCAAGCACTGCAGTTGTGATAGAAGATGATCTTCACTTTTGGCATGTTCAGAAGCACTTGTTCACACAGTCACAGGGTTTTAAAAGTAAAAGACTACTTCAAAAATCTTCGATTGTACAGCTGAATGTTTATTTATTTTTATTCATTTATTTATTTATTATTTTTATTTTTTGTTGTTGTTGTTTTTGTTTTTTGAGTTAGTATTTTTACTTTAAGTACTACTGCAGAGGTGCCCAATCCTGTTCCTGGAGATCTACCTGCCTACAGAGTTCAGCTAATTATTTTGCTAAGTACAAAATGTGTTTAACTGCAAAACTTTTTCCATTTACCAATGTGTTATTCAAAACACTTTTTAAGTTTGTTTATATTTATACTTATTACATTTTACAGTCTGTGTATAAGCAAATACAAGTGTAATTTTTCAAAATGTGGTAAATATTTTATTTACAGTACTGTAATTTGTATAAGGATAAGGTCCAAAGCACACCTCTATCAGAAGTGATATTTTTTTTTTCAAGAGTGGGAGTGTGAAAGGGAGATGCTGATCATTGCCTTGCATTGGCTTAGCTGAAAGGGGGGCAGACCAGGCTGGATGGCGCTGCCTCCGGACGGTCACCGTGATTTTGCCAAGTAAGACATGTTCCTGGATCAGCATATTTTGTTGATCCTGGAACAACATTCCTATCCAAAAATTTAGTCCTAACCTTTTCTCAACCCCTAAACCTAACCCTACCCATAACTTATCCCTAAAATCAGAGGGAAATTATAGTTGAATAACACTGTTGTGGAAACACCTAACCCAGGTTGTAAGCCTAAACTTGACATAAATGGTAAACTTGTCCCTCAAATCTGATTGGTTGATTGGAATGTTGTTCCAGGATCAACAAAGATGTTGATCCAGGAACATGTTGTACTTGGTAAAATCACGTTCACCGCCTCCGGACATAGGAGGTGGAATTTCTGAAATTCAAACTGAGACAAAGAATCAGCAGTTTGGTTGTTTAAGCCTGGAATGTGAGCAGCCTGAAATATGAAGTTACCCATGACTAATAACCAAGTAAGGCGACTACAAATCTGTTTATAAACGGAACTGAGGATTATTAATGATATTAACGGCTGCCTCATTGTCACAAAGAAACAGAATTGTTTTCTAAACAAGTGTTTACCCCACAGAATACAGCTATCACAATGGAATTCAGTTCTAACTGAGCGGTTGACAAGGTGTTCTCAGGCATGAATAACAGCTTATTGCCATACACTAACAAACCACTGACCTTTAAAACACAAAGATCACAACAAAACCCTCTATACTCCTATTTGTAAATGTGGAAGTAATTTGGAGAACAGATGATAGCAAGACTCTAACAATTGTTCAGCTGAAACCAGCCCGAAAAACACAGATAAATATATCAGCCTTGGAAAAAGGCGTTGTTGGAAGTTGCGCAAATAAAGTGAGCCCCGGTTAAATGTTTATTAATGAGAAAGCCCATCATTGAACATTCTCTCATGTCCTCTATGCTTTGTCGCAGTAATTTTACGTAAATGGCTTGCTGCTACTGTATAGACTTAATACATATCACTGCTGTTATATGTTTGTATTTTACTCCTACATCTATGCAAAACTGTAAACACCCTTTTTAAAACAAACAAGGCATTGTTGACTCGTAGATTATAAGAAGATGTTTGTGTTTAGACGTGAATGCCCTGCCCTGTTCTGGAATCCCATAATTTCCCAGAATTTAGTGAAGGTGCTCTAATGCAGATGTTATTGAGCAAGCTACAGCTTCACCATAATAATAGCTATGTACCGTGAAACATTTAGATTTACAGGAACAGGCTGAAGACTGAAGATGAAATCCAAACAAAACTTTATTAATAAGTCTAGGTTACGTATGTAACCCTCATTCCCTGAAGAAGGGAGCGGAGACGTTACGTCAAAACAGAACTGACGAATGGGGTCTCGTCTGAGAGCCCAATCACCTTTGAGTGGTAACAAAACAAGGCAATGGTACGCTGAGTACATTAGTCTGCAGAATTAGCATCGCAAGCTCCGCCCCACTCTGTGGGCATATAAGGAGCAGCGAGTCTTCGCTGAGGAGTCGAGCTATGTGACCCGGCCGTTCAGCGGTACAGCAATTGTGGCAAAGGGATGTAACATCTCTGTTCCCTCCTTCAGGGAAAAAGGGTTACACACGTAACCTAGACATTCCCTTTCAGTCAGTCACGTTCAATGTTATGTCAGAATAGAACTGACACATGCCACAATGGCTGTCTTCCAGTAACCTGCGTAAGTGATAGCACCCTGTCGTGAAGCCCAGCACAAGCAAAGGGCTATAACTTAACACAGAATGCACTGGGTAGCATATTCCAGCTGGAAGTATGCCAACAGGCTGCCTGCTCGTAGGAGGTCTTACAAAGCACATATGAACCGGTATAGCGGTGAAACATATGGAAGATCTCTGAGGTACCCAGCCCACAGGGTGGATATGTTTCAACATCAGAGATGGCAAGAGTGGCTTGCCAAGGGAAAGACACGTGCTGCAGAGGGAAACTTACTGTGGAAATACACACGTGGAATTGCCCAGAGAGGGGAATCACAACACTTGGAGGCACCTAGTCTGACACAGGGGCTGACCGACAGGGAATGCACACAAGTGTAGACATCAACAGTGATGGAGGAACCCAGGGTTCAGAACTGTGGAACTCACCTGAGGAGAATAGTGCACGTATCCATTCTGTGGAGTGGAATGGTGCAGCAAGCGAATTGACACCAAGCAGGTCCTGTCTACTGGCCCGAAGGGGCGAGTACACGGGAGGACACGGGCTCTACACAGAGATTATAGAATCTTGCAAATGTGTTAGGTGCCGCCCAGCCCGAAGCTCTACAAATGTCTGTTAGCGAGGCGCCATGAGCCAGTGCCCAGGAGGAATCAACACTTCTGATTGATTGAGCTCTCATGCCTAGGGGGCATGGCAGGTCTTGAGCCTGGTTAACCAAAACAATAGCATCCACTATCGAGTGGGATAACCTTTGCTTGGAGACAGCCTTTCCCTTCTGCTGGCTTCCGTAACAGACAAAGATCTGGTCTGAAGTCCTGAAGTTCTGTCATGTAAGTGCAGAGAGCACGTATTGGATTGAGCAGTGCCAGGGCTGGGTCTGCCTCCTCCGTGGGCAGTGATTGCAAGTTCAAGATAACGTGAGAGTTGGTCGGCCCGAATTCCAGGCACGCTTTGTCAACTGAAATTGCCTGCAGGTCCAAAGTGGGAACTTGTTGAGGGCGAGGTGGATTGAGCCTCCTGGCCCCTCTGAGGAACCTGATGATCAGGTCATGCTTCCCAAGAGGCTTACCATCGACCTTCAGGGTGGAAGAAGACAGCCTTCAATCCAACCCAGTCGGGCATTTCCAGGGGTCTTTCTGACAAGATGAACACCAAGTGATGAAGAGGTTCCACTTCAAAGCGTAGGCCTGTCGAGTAGACGAGGCTCTAACCGAAGTGATGGTAGCTACCACCTGGGGTAGCAAGGTACCTAAATCTTCTGCATCCCCTCCAGGACCCACACATGCAGGTTCCAGAGATTGGGACGCGGGTTTAAGTGGGTTTACAGAGATTACTTACTTCTTCTCTAGGCGCTCCTTTTATACTTCCGGGTCACGTCTATTATGACGTCATAGGCTGTCGCCGGCCAATAGGATTGGTGAGATTTGATAATTGCTTTCAGACACCGATTCACATGGTGATGTTCCCCAAAGCATGTCAAACGCAGTGTTGAGTTCCCTTTCGAAAGGGAATCACTTTTCACGTTTTTATCATCATTGCATATTTTACTATTGGACATTTTATTTATTTAAAACATTATTAATGTTGTAAAGATATTTATAATAAAGATAATAAATGCACTGGAAAGTCAATTTAGGGGGCAAATAATGTCCCTTAATGGAAAAGGTGTAGTCTAAGTGGAAGAGAGGGGGTACACAGAAGGATGGTAAACACCTCAGGGGGTACTCCACCCTAAAAAGTTTGGGAACCACTGCTCTATAGCATCAACTCCATGACGCCGTATGAAAGTTCCACACTGAAAGGGAAATAAGTTAAATAAGTTTAACAATTCTGGTGCAATGGTGTTTCCTTTCTTTCTTTCTTTCTTTCTTTCTATGCACAAACTCTGACTGAAAGACATGGAAAAGTAATTGTGATTCGATAAATCAAAATGTTGAAACTTGACATTTAGGTCCAGAGCAGTGTGTAACATAAAATATTTTATTGTTTTTTTACCCTTTCTTTCAATATTTATATTACTGTTATTTAGTTGGAAAAAAAAAAAAATGGGAGTAGGGCCTTTCAGCAGATGATATCCACTGGAGGTGGGCCTTGTAGAATAAAGCAGTATAAAGCTCAGTACAGCAGCTCAGATCCTAAGAAGACAAGAGAGTCTGTAAAGAGTAGGTAAATAGATATATCAGAATATAATCCTTCAGTTAATACTGTATACTGTATGTTTGTTCTAAAGTAAAATGCCTTTCTTTCTCTTCTACAGAAAAAAATGATTCTGCCAAGTTTGAACATAACTCTGATTTTTACCAGTTATGGACCACCTGGTGCACTTAATTATGGATTTTTTTTAATCTCTCTTGCAGTCTACCTTACAACTGTTTTTGCAAATGTAACACTGATGCTGGTGATCTGCTTGGACACATCCCTCCATAAGCCCATGTACATATTTTTATTCAACCTGGCTATTAATGGACTAATCGGATCATCCGCTGTACTTCCTAAAATAATGGAGAATCTTGTTGATGAGTTGAAAGATATACTGCATACTGACTGTATTCTTCAAGTATTTTTTATTAATGTTTATGCAACATGTGCTTATGCAATACTGACACTTATGGCATATGACAGGTATGTTTCAATTTGCAAGCCTCTACAATACCACAATATCATGACTCCAACTAAAATTAGACTTCTGCTTTTTATTGTGTACTGTGTTCCTATCTGCACTTTAGTTATACAGGTGTATCTTACATCGAGGTTGCCTGTGTGCAGGTATACAATAAACAAGTTGTTTTGTGACAATTTGGCCGTTGTTAATCTCTCCTGTGTCAAAAATACCTGGGGAGATCTGTATGGCATATGTCTGGTAATTGCTTTTGTTGTTCTGCCTCTAATCTTTGTAATCTTATCATATGTGCGGATATTATTTGTCTCTTTGAACGCATCAGTAAACGCCAGACAGAAGGCTCTAAAAACATGCACACCACACTTGATTACTTTTATTAATTTTTCATTGGCCTCTCTTTTTTCTGTGATATACAATCGATTTAATTTCAGTCTTTCAAAAGAAGTTAATGTGTTTATGTCGGTTCATTTTATCCTGATACCTCCACTTCTACATCCACTCATTTATGGAATCAGAACAAAGGAGATCAGCAATAGCCTCACAAAAATATTACAAAGAAAAATACTTGCACTTGGTTTTAACTTAAAGACTGAACAAAGGTGTAATGATGCACTTTTTATTTCTACTAAATAAATGGCAAGGCCTATATGAACACTTTTTTTTTTACATTAGAGTTGGAATCTGAAATTGTGTATGTTTAACTGATATTTACATAAATCTTATATACATTGATTAATGCAAATAATCCACTTCAAATTACCTTTAATTTCAGAACATATAGACATAGTGTGCTTGCGACTATTTATGAATTTGATTACTTTATCATATTGATGTTGCAGCCGTTTTATAAAAGCAAATGCATGTTTATATATACACATACTATACATATATATACACACTTACAGATTCCTTCTCTTTTGTAGTTTTATTAAAAAAATGTTAAATACAAAATGTTATTAAAATTTTTATTCAGGAAAGAACGCACCTATGTACACAGATGAAAAAAGAATGTGTGTGTGGGGGGGGGTTAATATTTGACAGTGTCAAATAAGTGTGTGTGGTGTATTAACTCACTGATTAACGTTTTGTTTTAGCTACAATAATTGTACCAATTCAAAGAAACAAATGGTGTTTTGGGAAGGTACATTTTAAATGCACTTGGTTCAAAAATCTGAGGGGGCTCTGGCAGCAGGAGTAAACACAGCCACATTTTAAAATTTGACCATATCAATTTTTTTATCATAAGAAACATAATTTTCAGTCCTAATGTCACTGCATTCATTATCTATGCTGTGACCAGGTGCATAGACAAGAATTAAGTTATAAGTACAGAGATTGAACTGCGCTTGGCTGATAATTTTTCCTGTCAGATGATCAAGACCAGTGGTTCAGCATTTTAACCATCTTAAGCACTTCTTAATATTAGCTGCTGCCTAAACTATATGTAAATAATGCAATTGGTATAGGACACTAACTCCCAAGAGGACACCTCAGTTGCTCAAAATGAAAAACAAAACAAAACAAAATATGCCTACTTTTATATATGTAAGTGTGAGAAGCTGGCCAATTCTGAAAAACCTGTGCCATGTGTTCATCACAATAAAAAATTCTTACTACATGATGTTGGTATCCTTGTAAAGATAAAACATAATTGATGTAATTTCCTTTCATGGCAGAAGTATGTTTAACAACAACAACAAAAATAATGCTTATAATGTCATGCTTGTTACGGGATTCAAACTCGGCCATCAAAACACAATCCACGCCACATTTGGCGTGGAAGTTGAGCTATAACAACAAATTGTCTGGATCTTGATCTTCAAACAAGCTTCTCTGATGCCTAATGTTTCATGATGCCAATGCGCCCATGTTAACTTGTGCCTCATGCTCACATTGATAGCTTCATCTGAATACATTGTATGACACTTAATGACATGTTCTTGTCATTGTTTTAAAATACAAGATTATTGAAACATGCAATCATAAATTTGGTTAAATCACCATAACACAACTGTATGATCTTATATCTTATTTAGTACTTTGAACAATCAGTTAGTTCAGTAGCAAGTAGCATGTTACAATAATACTGGCTACAGTTGCCATATTGGAAAATACATTTTCATTACATAACGCACATAAATTACATAAAATGTATAATGTTTGCAATGATATCTATCCAGTGTGTTATCAAAAGATGTGATAAAGATATGACATGGCCATGAGTTTTCGTGCTAGAACAGAGTATGCTGTGAATTTAGTAAATGTTCCCACTGCACCATAATCTATCATATTCTGTAATGTAAAATGCCTGTATTTTGAATCAACAGTTAGCCTATGTGCCTAATCTGTCTCTCTCCTTCTGATGTATCTCTGATTAATCTTATGGTTACAGTCATAGATCACTGATCTGATCTGCAGATTTGCTGCTGGCTCTTATAGTGTTAAACATGAGATTTAATTCATTTTGGGTACATAAAACGGGCAATCTTTGGTCTTATTAATCAATTACTTGTTCCTGAGCAAATTGAATTGGGCTATGTTACATTTAATAATTTAATATTAAGGCTATATTTAACTTACATCCTGTAGAGCACTGCTTTTGTACATTTGACTGAATTGTACAATTGTGTTTATTTCTTGTTGTAATTTATAATGGCTGTTGTTGCTAATTTAAATATTGTTGTTCAATAAATATTATTTTATATATATAAAAAAAGTTGTATTTGGTATTTAGAGAGGGTCTATTAGTGCGTAATATGGATTGAGTGAAAGTTACATTAATATGCCATTAGATGGCGGCAAACTACGAGTGAATAAGTTGCAAGAGACATATATATATATATATAGACACTACCAGTCAAAAGTTTGGAATCAGTAAGATTTTTAATGTTTTTAAAAGAAGTTTCGTCTGCTCACCAAGGCTGCATTTATTTAATTAAAAACACAGTAAAAAAAGTAATATTGTGAAATATTATTACAATTTAAAATAACTGTTTTCTGTTTAAATATATTTTATAAAGTAATTTATTCCTGTGATCAAAGCTGAATTTTCAGCATCATTACTCCAGTCTTTAGTGTCACATGATCCTTCAGAAATCATTCTAATATGATGATCTGCTGCTCAAGAAACATTTATTGTGTACAATTGTACAAAATATTTGTGTACAATATATATTTTTTTTCAGGATTCTTTGATGAATAGAAAGTTCAAAAGAACACCATTTATTTGAAATATAATCTTTTGTAACATTATAAATGTCTTTACTGTCACTTTTGATCGATTTAATGCATCCTTGCTAAATAAAGTATTAATTTCTTTAAATTCTTTTCAAAAAAATAAAAATAAAAATTCTTACTGACCCAAACTTTTGAACAGTAGTGTATAATGTTACAAAAGCTTTGTATTTCAGATAAATGCTGTTCTTTTGAACTTTATAAAATATATTCAAACAGAAAACAGTTATTTTAAATTGTAATAATATTTCACAATATTATTGTTTTTACTGTATTTTTAATTAAATAAATGCAGCCTTGGTGAGCAGACAAAACTTCTTTTAAAAACATTAAAAATCGTACCGATTCCAAACTTTTGACTAGTAGTGTACATATATATATATATATATATATATATATATATATATATATATATATATATATGTTTGCTTGTCCATTTCAGGAATTGCAAACATGTTCTCTGTTCTATAGAATTTTTCTAGAAATCTATAGATGTACTGATTAAATTAACCATTAACCATGCAAATGCAGTTGGATTAACAGACAAATGTATTAAAATGAATGAGAAAAGATGCAAATGAAAAGTAAGCATCTAAACTGACATATTAATAGTAAGCATCATGAAAGGAAGTTACTGAGAATGAAAGATAGATGAAACACTTATGTGTAGTGAAAAGGAAACTTTGTGGTTTTGTGTTTTGTACTAAAATTGAAAATGTGCTGAAATGATTGAAAACGGTGATCAATTGCTGTGTGATGATTATTAAGTTTCAAAAATGTACCTTTTGAAAACAGTACTAGCGCGAATAAAAACTGTAATAACTCAGCTCAATGGAGAGCTTATTCATTTAGGTCATTTGTTTGTTCGCCCAAAATATGGGGGAGCAGCGTTTTGATGAGAACATGTAATTATGTGTCAATGCATTCAGTTGAGGCTATCAGCATGTGAGCGTGAGGCAAGTTAACATGGGCACATTGACATCATGAAACATTAAGCTACAGAGAAGCTTATTTGAAGATCTATTCAAATAATGTTGCTGTAAAAGAGCTAAACTTGATAGGACGCCCCAGCGATGTGTTGATTGCATTTAATGGACAAGTTCGAATCCCGTAACTAGCATGACTTTATGAGCATTTTTTTATTTTTATTTTTTTACTTCTGCCGTTAAAAGTAATGACATCACTTATGTTTTATCTTTACAATGATACCAACATCATGCAGTAAGAAAGTTTACAGTTTTTTACAATTGCTAACAAGCATTTACCAATACTTTTTCTAAACTCTTAACACAGCAACACACATACAGTGGGTACGGAAAGTATTCAGACCCCCTTAAATTTTTCACTCTTTGTTATATTGCAGCCATTTGCTAAAATCATTTAAGTACAATTTTTTCACATTTTTTTTATGGAGGCCACTGTGCTCTTAGGAACCTTAAGTGCAGCAGAAATGTTTTTGTAACCTTGGCCAGATCTGTGCCTTGCCACAATTCTGTCTCTGAGCTCTTCAGGCAGTTCCTTTGACCTCATGATTCTCATTTGCTCTGACATGCACTGTGAGCTGTAAGGTCTTATATAGACAGGTGTGTGGCTTTCCTAATCAAGTCCAATCAGTATAATCAAACACAGCTGGACTCAAATGAAGGTGTAGAACCATCTCAAGGATGATCAGAAGAAATGGACAGCACCTGAGTTAAATATATGAGTGTCACAGCAAAGGGTCTGAATACTTAGGACCATGTGATATTTCAGTTTTTCTTTTTTAATAAATCTGCAAAAATGTCAACAATTCTGTGTTTTTCTGTCAATATGGGGTGCTGTGTGTACATTAATGAGGAAAAAAAAATGAACTTAAATGATTTTAGCAAATGGCTGCAATATAACAAAGAGTGAAAAATGTAAGGGGGTCTGAATACTTTCCGTACCCACTGTACATCACACATGTGGCCAAATAGTTAATTTTCTGCCCAAAACCATATTTTGTTAAATAAACACAAACTCTACATTTCAAAATGCTAAAAACTTTTTTCAACATGTACTAACTCTAACAAAACACAGCAAACCTGGTTCAAAATCGAGTCGTTCTGTCAAAACATAGCACTAGTTTTCTATCCAACGTGAACATATAGTCAAAGTGCAATGACTGTCAAAATACTAATAGTTGATGGCATTACGAAAACTGCATTACTTGTCATGTTTCAATTCTACCAACAGAAAAAATATGAAATGTTTTTAAAATTCAGTTTCCTTACATGTTTGCCATTCTACATTTCTGGTTGAGTGTTGAATGTGTGCATTCTTGGCAACATACTATCTAAAAGTGAATGAGTCATTACTTTATAGAATGTGCAGTATAAAAAGAAGAAGAAAGTAACAGAATTGCTCAGGGCAGCCACTGGGTAAATGAGTCCCCTATGCAGAACTTCAGCTGCCCCTTGGTTGAAATCTCTTTCTGGGGGTGGGTGGTGTTGATGCTGCTCCCGTAGCAAGGTTATTATAGTTTTGCATTTTTCATTACTTTTTAGTTTTATTACTTTTTATTTTTATTAGAAAATATTCATTCAAAAATAAAACCAGTACATAAAATGTACATATGGGCACAAATATGTAAACAGTCTCAACACTCCGCAGTCAGTGCTAAATGTGTAAGTGACGCGTGCCAGTAAAAAACCTAAAGAGCCAACAGACTAAAGAAGACGTACATGAACCGCATGTATTCAGGGCCGTGCACAGACCTTTTGAGGGGCATGTGCTGAAACTGAAAAAGGGCACCCCCCGCCCCCACACACTTCCAAATAAATAACACAAAATAAATGTCCCTCTCTATGGCTATGAGGAGAATGTCTGAGAGTCTCTCCTCTGAGCAGAGACTTCGGAGTTGGTTCTTAATTATCAAAATAGGAGATTATACTATAGCCATACCGTTAGCATATCCAACATGCAGTGGCGTGCACAAGGGAGGGGGGGCTTGAGCCCCTGCCCCTTTGATCGCGAAAGTGAAAGTGCCCTTTGCGGCCGGTCGCATCGCGGTGGTCGGGAGAACAATCGACCCCCCACGTCCCCCACGTTTTAAAACCATGTTTTACTATCTTTATACATGTGAAGACAAGCGGGGAAGTATACAATACTACATAAAAAAAAAATTATCTAGAGAGCAAACACATGCATATTAAAATCGTAAACATTAACCATGCTGTGAGACCATATATAATATGATTAAATGTTAATAAATTAAGTGTGTCAGCAGATAGCCATCATAAATCAAACAAGAAATTTCTTAGAAATATATTTTATCTAGCTGACGACGAGGATCACTCAGTCGTTTTGTGTCAAAGTTAAATGCAGTTACGCAGGGTTTTTGACCAGCGAATGTGTTCAAATGTGCAATTTGTCCGTCATTAAAACGACGGCATCACATTACGTCATCATCAATAGGTTATGAGCGCTCAGTTTTTCCTGTTGTAAAATACGTTTGGCCAAAATCTCAATTTATAAAAGATGTAGGCCTACTAATACTGTATGCACAGGCTATTTAAGGCTATTTGTAGGGTATTGGCTATGACTAACCTCTCTCTCTCTCTCCGCCGCCGGTCCGGTCTCAGGCCTCAAATGCATAAAATATGAGCCTTTATAGACATACTAGTGTTTCTTTCGTAAAGACAACGTTACACTTATTCAAACAACAAGATATTTATTTACCGTTGCAAGACGTTCAGCTGCTCAGCTGTGGAACTTCAGTTCGCTGCACTCAGGGGGCGGAGTTAGGAGGTTTGACTGACAGTTTGAGCGGATCCAAAAAGATTTTGTCACAAGCTCTTTTATAATACCTTTAATTGGCTAAATATATTTGTAAAACAGACAGACAGACATAAAGGGTGACCAATAGCATTGATTTATTGAAGAAAATAAATAAATAAAAACCTCCAAAAAAAAAAAAGGGCACTTCGGAGTGTAAGGACAAAAAGGGCATATGCTCTGCACAGGTTGAGTCCTACCTGTGCACGTGCCTGCATGTATTCAACCCATTTTTGAGCCACAACAAGACATTTCTGTCAGATTGTCAGGGAGCTCAATCTGAGAAAAGAACATGACAAATAACAAATAAAAAAAAACTTTAAATACAGCTTTTCAATTTTTTTACCTCTTACAAAATCCACACGCCGTACCAAAAATCTACACATCTTCTATACAGAATTCACACCCTATACAAATACCACAGCTGTACAATTTTCACACCCTAAATTTACCCTATACAATAGCCTACTCATCTGGATTGAAGCAGCAAACATTCAGTGTAAGAGTAAACAAATGACATAACATTATTAAATATTTGAATCACAGCTTATATAGTGTTTTGACATCGACAACCCAAGTGCATTTTACCGCAAACTTGCGACTAGTTAACTTTCTAAAGTAGCAATCGCTTCTCGGGTCGATATTAACACACTGACAAAATTATATTCAGAATTAAAAATATGTTTAATGTGTGATTGTGTAAAGGTGTTCACGAGATACCAACCTTTCGCTAACTTGCTTTCAACGTCGAACACTCGTTCTCATGGAGACGCGGTGTGCACGGAGGGGAGGCCGTGTGTGTGTGTGTGTGTGCGCGCGCGCGCGCGCGTATGTGAGAGAGACGCAGGGAAAGGAAATGCAGCTGAACGTTATTTGCTCTATGAAAGACATTGGTAATTGTGGCTTTTTTATCTCACAATTCTATCTATCTATCTATCTATCTATTTATTTTATTTTATTTTACATTAAACATTACTTTACATTAAACATTACTTTATTTTAAACATTACTTTATTTTTTGCAATTGCGAGTTTACATCTCACAATTCTGACTTTTTTTTCTCAGAATTGTGATCAATAAACTATAGGAACTGAGAGAAAAAAAAAGTCAGAATAGTGAAATAAAAAGACAATTACTTTTTATTTTCTATGTATGGCAGAAATAAGCTTTCATAGGTTCCACATGTGTAAGGGGGAAAACCATAGAGATGCACAATCCAGCACACATTCTTACTCCTCTCCCATACCTCTTCTTCTCCCTTGTCCTGATCCAACTACTCATGTGCTCCTTCATCTGTTCCTCTCCCTCACCCAGACATTATTTTTTTTTTTCTCTCTGCTCCTCTGTGTTGTTCTGCATCCACACTGAACAAATCCGATTCAAAGAGTCCTATTTTACTGTATGTTCATGTAATGAAAATAACTTCAACACCTGACTATGCCTCCAACTGAGATTGGAATCTGCTATTTCTCAATATTTCAGTGATCAGCTAATTAAAAATGCTTATCAATTGTTTCAGTATTTGTTTGATATGTTTTTTTTTTCAATACTTTTGAGCTGCTGTTGTTGCAAAAGTATAGGTTTTATCCTATATTTAAAGATTGGAACATTAAGTCTTCATTTCTGATTTGCTGTGTTTAAGCATTTGCAAATAAGATGAGAAAGATCCATGATTTTGGTATAGGGTAAGCTTATATGAAAAGAAAATTTAAGCATTTTAGAAACGTGTTAATTGACTGCATTTTGTGTGAAAACGACATGAATTGTGTTATTGGTATGGCCACAAAAGTGAAGTAGAAGAAGAACAGTACTAGTTGTAAGAAATACTACCATATTCTATTTTAAATAAAATAGATGAGAAATGTTGATTTTGATTTTATGGTGACATTAAAGACCAGCATTTGTTTTTGTAAAAATAAATAGATCAAAAAGAACATTTCTTTTAATTTTTTATTAATTTCAGAGAAGCAAGAAAGGAATAATTTCTTCTGAAAAAGAAAGCATTTAAAGGAGTTAATTGCTCTTTTTAACAGATATTAAACATAATATTTTCACATTATGTAGTCATCAATCACAATTATTATCACCGATTCTTAATCTTATAAGATAATCTTATTTTGGACAAATACAAACAACAGTTTTTTGTAGACATGCAGTTTTTTTTTTTTTTTTTTTTTTTAAAGCACATGACTTATTTTTCTATAGTACCTGAAAGGTGACAATGAACAATAGTTTTACACACTATTGTGATACAGGTTTTATATAGCTCCTGGGGTAAATAAAATTTTTAAGTGCCCTTTTTATTTTAGAAAGTCTCATACCATACATGATAGGATTGATGAGTGGCGGACACATCAGAAAATAAATTGAAAGAATCACGCGTAGTACAGGAGGGATAGGCACCTTATTAAATCTGCTTTGGATCACTTCAAATGAACAGCCAACAGAGAAATTCATTAGTGAGACAAGGTGGGGAGTACATGTACTTAAAGCTTTTTGGGACTTTTCTCTTGTGGACTTCAGGCAGACTCTTAAAATTTTTGCATATGAGAACAAAATTAATGCCAGAGGAGCAACAATGGTCACGGTGGTACCAATTATGCCAGAGATGTTGTTTGCTGTGGTGTCTGAGCATGCCAGTTTCACAAGCATGTAGTTGTCACACCATACTTTGTCCAATACGTTTCCACACAACTTTAGCTGTACATTCACTGATAAAGTAATAGAGAATTTGATAATTGATATTGACCACCCCAGAGCAATCAATGTAACTGTCCTGGCAGGAGACATGATTCTGTGATATTCTAACGGGTAACAGATGGCTACATACCTGTCATAAGACATGACTGCTAAATTACAGAATTCTACTGATGCATAAGTGTACAAAGCAAATATTTGAGCATGACAAAGGGTGAGTGAAATTTCTGGGATCTTTGACAGTAGCATATTACTTAGAAGGGATGGGAATAAAGCAATGCAGCCATAAAGTTCATTTACAGACAAACTGCATAAAAAAACATACATAGGTTCATGTAGGGACTTCTCCTTACATATTATTCCAATAATTAATTGATTTGCTACTATGATTGCAACAAACAACAGGATCAAAACAATGAAACATAAATACTTAATATTCCCAATATCAATGTAACCAGCCAATATAATGGTTGTAAAATGAGATAAATTACCCATGATGATAGATATTAACATCAAATATTTAACAGTTAATCATATAATCAGCATATACTGTAGATGTTGATGCCATCTGATTCACAAAGGTGAAAAATGTCCAAATTAGCACCTCTAAATAAAGAGAAATTACAATCATTAATGAAACGGCATGTGTATTACCTGCACAGACAACGGATGATGATCATTGAAAATGAGATGTTTTAAAGAGAGCAGATTGACAACAGAATGTTATTTCAAAACATGTCAAATAAACCTACATTGAAAATATGTCCAGAACAAAATCCTGTAGCAAGTCAAAATCTGCAATCAAAATGATCAACCTAGCAAATATAAAAAACTTTTTGGAAACAGACAAGAATCAGAGTTGAATTATGTTGTGCTGGTGAAGCGTATGAATTTATAATACAAGACAAACACACAAGGGAATGTTGACGTGAATGTTCATATAATTAATTTTAGGTCCCTAAACTTCATTTGTCAATGAAAGAAATCACAAATGTAATAATGTTCATTAAATAATAATAATAATAATAATAATAAAAATAGCTTGCTGTATCATTACTTTAACTATATATAGTGTTACTATATGTTAAATACATTGTCCAACATTTTCGTTCCTTCTTTCCTTTTACTTCATTCAATGTGCCAAATATAACTAAACATTTAATTTTAATAATCAACCAACCAATCAAATTTGTTTCTTTGATTAAATATGGGCAGTGGGTTTAAGGTTTAGTCAATGTAATCTGTGTGCGAATCTGTACTTCTTGTTTACTAATTCAATAATATCTAAAGTACAAAATAATTTGTGTATAAGATGGACTTTAAATAATTGTGGTGCAATATGCAATTGCATACATACTGATATTTAACTACAAGGGGCCATCTGAAAAGTATGGACCCTTTTCACATTTCAGGAACTCAGAAATGGAAGTCTTCCTCCCCTCGGTTCCCCTCAGGGGTCCGTTCTGCCAACCACACCACCTCCTCGGGTGCTTTGGGGAGTTTGAAAGGGCTCGTTTTGCCTATCAGCGGTTCGTTCTAGAGAGGGACCTCCTTGAGTAGGGTCAGTGTCAGTGTCAGTGTCCCTGTTTTACATTTTATTAGGGGTTCAACCACGTAATGCTGAAACCCTATTGTAATCGTAGAGATTTTTATTATTTTTCTTCTGCCGTAAAACTGATCGTGCAGACCAAACCATAAGGCCTCGAGACTTGAAACTTGGCCAGATGATAGGTCTCAATTTGGGGAGAGACTGACAAGGTGTGACCCCAATTGGCCAATAGGTGGCGCTACAGCAATCAAAACCACAAAACTGCTCATAACTCCTAGACGTTTGTCATAGACTCTAGTGCCTTAGATCATTGGAATCATTGGTTTAAGACGAAAAAAAAAAAATCTCCTTAGTACTCCATTTTCCCACCATTTTAAATTCCGTCCAAAACCTACTTTTTCAAACTAGTCCTAGGTTTTTCGCCCGATCAGAACCAAACTAGAGCAGAAATGTTCTTTGGAGACTGAATATCAGCAGTTATCAAAAAAAGTTGAAATTTCGATTCACGGTCATTATGTGGCACCAAAACGTTCTAAGTGGGCGGAGCCACTTTTACTAAAATGGCTATAACTCTTGAAAGGAATGAGATATTTTCACCAAACTTGATACACATATGTAGCTCAATCTTTGGTCACAATATAAAAAAATTGTGGTGATTGGACACTTGGTGGCAAAAAAAACAAACATGAAAATAACTATGCAACCGTTAGTCCAATTGACTTGAAAATTGGCATGCAATGTCTTGGTCCAAGGATCCATGATTGTCTATGAGGACATTGGAATATATCTCAAAAAACATGGCTGCCATCAACCAATGAAGTTTGAGCACCTATTAGACAAGGTTAATGGAGGCTGATTGGAACGAAACTCTGTGAGCATGTTTGATTCATGGTCTTAGATGTCTATAAGAATTTTAAAAGAAATCGGTCAATAGATAGTGCTGACAAGTTTTACGTCTCTGAAATCACATGGCGTTTTACACATACACACAATATTTATATTGTTTGATAGATCTCCTCATGCTGAACAACTTTACCTCAAGAACCACTGCTGTCAATCAAATTGTTCATTAAATATTTGTGATTATGTAAAAAACCTACTTTTGTGAACTAGTCCTAAGTTTTTTGCCCAATCGGAACCAAACCAGTGCAGTACAATTCTCTGGACTCTCTAGAACATAATTATCAAAAAATAATTAACTTTACCCTTTGTGTAGCTATAACAGGGTAATTTAGAAAATGGGCATGGCAAAATACACTCAAAAGCCTACAAATCCTAAACGAAAACTCAAAAGTTCACAAAAATAGGTGAGCACATGCAGTATATGTATCTAAAGAAACATGCCAACTTTGGAGATTGGACCATAGGTGGTACAATAACTGTTAAAAAGCTTTAAAACCATATGAAGAGTTTGGTTCCAAAACGCTATAAATCCATTTTGATTAATTTGAGTAAAAAGGTGTTTTCTTTACCAAGAAAGTGGCAAGATGAAAACCACTATTTGTCATATTGAAAATACACAACAAAGTAAGCTGATTCACATATATGACAGCCTCTGAACTTTGTCAATACTAATCTTATATACAGGCATTTGACTAAAAATACATTCAGTCGTCGCTCCCAAAATTAATTCAACGGGTCATCTTGTTAACGTTATAAATGAATTATGTCTCTGTTTGTCATTACCGATTAATGAGTATCTGGCGCCACCGCACGGTTAAAATAAACACATTTGCTGAGTACATTGGTATTAAAAAATGGCTTTTAAAAACTGTTCATGATTCAGTTTTGGGGACCGTGACAGAAGTTTGATGCTGTCGTGGAACAAGCAACAGCCAGCATTTTTCCTCCTCCCGACTCGAGTGCCTCATCTTCTTAATCTCCTCACGTAAATGCTTAGATTGCAATGACTTATGTTTCTTCCCCACCGCAGAAACCACCACAGGTTCATCAATGCCGTCAAAATTATTACTTTTTCTGTTATTGTTGATCACAAAGTACAAAGCAGATAAGGAAAACTAGGATGCCGGGTGTATTCAGAGAGCCGCCATTACTGTTTACAGTGCGTGGAATGGTGCGCTGTGATTGGTTGAGCGGATATATCGCGTTCTGAGAAGGGAGACTGGCGTGTCGCGTTTTGTAAAGAAAGGGAGAAAACATGACAGAATAACATGACGGATATCGCATTTTGTGCAAAATTAGTAAATGACTTTTCAATACCGACTCAGTTTTTTTAAAAATGGCGTTTATCGCGTTTTGGAAACAAACTCTTCATATATTTCCTTGGTAAACTGCCTGTATTGGCTGTAAATGGTCTTTTCCATCTATGAATGAGATTGTTACATGCTTGCTAAATGAAACAAAATACAGTTTTGCACAACTGCTTAAAGACCTTAAAGCTTGAACCCTGATAATTGGTGCTCGTAGCTATATTGTTCTTATTGTTTTTTGTTTATTTGTAAAATGCAAGTTTTGAAGTTAATAAAACTTTTGAATTGACTGCAAGCTGTGTCTCCTGCTTTTGCTCTGGCCATGTCCCCACAGCATCGCACAGAGCTGTTCAAAGCTGCTAAAATGGATTCCTTTCCCTCTCTCCCGAGTATTAACTTCATTTGGAAGCAATTTCCCATCAACCCTCATACCTGGGACTGATTACATTGCACCTGCCGTCAATCACACACCCACTCACTCTCACATAAAAGACACTCTCACTTGCACTTCTGTGCGAAGTCTTGATTAGCCCCGGTTGTCATTTCTGAGCGTTATTACCTTTACTATTTGCCTGTGTACTGACTTGGACTGTTTATCTGGATTCTGATTTCTGCTGCCTGCTCTGACCCCTCAATCTACTGACAATCCTAAATTCACTAAGTTATGTTCACTATTATCAGTGTTAGAGAGCTATCTGTTATGTAGTGTTGAGTGACTATGCTAGTTTATCTATGCTTAATCAACGTGTTTGTTGATCTATAATTTTATAGTGAGTTATGTGGGTAGTGGAATGCTGATAATGTAATGAATAGTTCAGAGTGGTGGCCACAGAGTTTCGACCATTTGGCTCCACCTTGTCCCTCTGAGCCCAGGACTGTGCCTCGGCCCTTGAACCTATCAGCTTTAATGTGGCCTGTCATCCCTCCAGCTTCACCACGGTCTCTCGTCCTTTTGACTCCCCTTTGGTCTTTCATCCTTCTAGCTCTCCGTGGTCCCTTCCACTGCCGGCTCCCCTGTGGACTCTTTCTTCACTAGCTCCCCTGTGGTCTCTTCCTCCACTGCTTCCTGTGGTCTCTTCCTTTGCAGTGATCTCATCTTATGCTTGTTCCTCTATAAACTCTTCCATTCTGGGGTCTGGCATTCCTTCCCACTCCCTGATGGCCATAAATACCTTCTCTTACCACTTTGGTGTAGTTTTTGTTTATGGCTCTATGAGGTGCCTACTGAGTTGAGGTATCACCGTTGTAATCCTTGAGGTGTCTTGGTTAGTTTGTTGATGGCAAGACTCGTATTTTTGAATTCTCTTTTATTCCTGTTCAGTTCTAGGTTCTTGTGTTTAGTTCCTGTTTCCTTGGTTGCCTTGGTTCCTGTATGTATTGATTTATTTCCATGATTACTTTGTCTAGTTTGGTTCTTCATTATCCCCATGTTGCTGGTTGCCAGTTATTGTTATAAGTGAAAACTTTTGAACAGGATAAAGATGTCCAAATTTTTCTTATTTTGTTTAAATATCTTTCTTCTTTTTTTTCCCTTTTTTTTTTCATTTAGTACTGCCCTTCGGAAGTAACAGAAGACACTTAAATGTTTCCCAGAAGACAAATTAAGTACAATATTCCTTGATCTTCAAATTCAAAAGGTTTTCACCCCCCAGCTCTTAATGCATTGTGTTTCCTTCTGGAGCATCAGTGAATGTTTAAACCTTTATTAATAGTTGTGTTTGAGTCCCTCAATTATCCTCAGTGTGAAATGGTGGATCTCAAAATCATACAGTCACTGCTGGAAAGGGTTCAAATATGCAAAATCTGAAGAATTTTCAGGACCTGGAGGATTTTTCTGAAGAATATTGGGCAGTTTAACTGCTCAGGACAAACAAGGGTCTCATGAACAACCATCACAAAACAAAACAAAACAAAAAAACAGTCGTAGATCATCCAGGTAACCACACATAGTATTAAGAGGTTCATAAACTTTTCAATGGGGTCATAATTATAAATTCAGCTATTTTTTTTTTTTTTTTTTTGTCTTGTGGACTATATGTAAACATCTTTTATGTAAAATATCTTGTTCAGGACAGTACTAAATAAAAATTGACATGCATTTTGTATGATCCCTCTTATTTTGTTAAAATTATTAACATTTTCAGATTCTGCAAGGGGTTCACAAACTTTCAAGCAGCATTGTATATATACAGGGTTTGAAATTAACACCCGCCAACCCGCCAAATGTAGGTGAAAATCCACTGTGACGGGTAACACATATCAACACACTAGCCAATTTGACGGGTTATGATTCACAAATTATCTTTTAAGAATATGTTATGTTCTTATATACATACACTTTGCATGCCGTCGCTATCAGAGTCCTTTCCCTAAAAGGAGCCTTTTCTGTTTGCACTATTTTTTTCAAATACCTTTACTCAGACACATTGATGCCACTTATTCATTCTTGAAGTGAACTTCTGCTTGTATTGTGATTACATTCACAGTTTTCGACTGCCGCCTTGAACTTGAGAATACGAGTACAGAATGATGCAACCAACGTGCAATAAGCCTGCCTGTGAGATGTCCACAGTGCAGCGCTTCCCGTCTGCTGTGCGACCAGTTAAGGTTCTGCCAGAGCCCTAGAAGACAATTAAAAGGCCACTTTTTCTAACCCGTTCTCATAAATGCTGCATGTCCAAGAAGTTTGGGCAAAAAGCACCCTAGAGTCTTTATTGCTGAGAGCAGGTAAACTCATGTTTATGTTTTTCATTATTATATTTGGTCATTATTATGTTTTGTTAGTTTCATTTTCATGGACTTTTAGATTGCATTTCCTCAGTTAACTGTTTCCTTTGTTCTAATTTCTAGCCATTATCTGTTGTCATTGTGATTCATTTAACAAGCACAACTGTCTTCATTTAGTTTGTTATATTTTTTTTTTTTTTGAAGTCCCTCAGTTTGCTTCAGTCATTGTCCAGTATTGTTCCTGTTAAGTTTGATGCATGCTGTCTCGTTCTGTTTGGAAGCTATATTATTTAATAAATATCTGTTTTTTCATGTGAATCTAACCTTCTTCATCTTCATTGGACAAAAGAGCGACAGAATACTGGACCACAGAAACAAGAATGGATTATGCTGCTGGTTTTAATGCTATCACCAGGGAAGGACTTTCTTTTGTGGAGTATTCCATTTATTTTTGTCACCTGGCCCAATGAACAGCCTTCGATAACCGGACCCTAAAATCGCTGTTCTGGATCAGGGCAAACTACCACCAAATAAGAAACCTTCCAGACATGTCCACAGAAACATGGAGGGAAGCGATCCTACACTGTTTGCAGAGTCTCTACCTCCAGTCCACACCAGTGTCCACGTCATCGGACCCAGAGCCTAGCCAACCATCACCCCGCACCACGGACGCGACGCGACACCAGAGCCCACCGCAGCGGCTTCTTCCGCCCAGGGAGTGGGCCCGTCGCTTCAACACTCCAGCTCTGAGGAGGTGGATGTGTTGAGCATCGGAATGGGGGAAGAAGATTCGCCATCTCTTTCCCCAGCATATGAGGAGCTGGTGGAGGTGATTACTCATGCTGTTGCTAAATTAAATATTGAATGGCCAGCCGAGAAACAAGGTGCTCGTCCTAATAGCAAGCTAGACGAGCGCTTTCTCACATCAAACACATCACCTCCACCACGGGCCTTCCTTTCTTTCCCAATTTACATCTACAAGCTATCTAGATCGTCGAAAAAGCCATATTCAGCTCGTCTTTTCAGCCCTCAAGTGAAAGTATACGCTGATATAAGAGGGCTGAAAGAATATGGCTATGGAGGGATGCCCAGGGTGGAACAGATGCTCGCGAGCTATCTGTCTCCCAGTTCAGCATCGTCCCTGAAGGCCCCCTGAAGGCAGCAGGTCAGGCTGGTGCATGTTTACACACCATGTCAATATTAGAAGTGTACCAAGCCGACCTGCTGAGGGATCTGGATGGCGGTGAAGGGATTGGCCCTGACGCAGTTCGTGAGGGTGGAGCAGTGTTCAACTCATCGGTGCCCGCACCACTTCGTTGCCCTCAGGGGACCGTTCTGCCAACCCCGCCACCCTCTGTGCCTCGGGGCGCAGTGGTTTCCAGCGAGTTCATGACCCAGTGTTCACAAGACGCTGTGTCACACCCGCGCCCTCTGAGGACGTTAAAAACACAGTCAAATCGGTTAGTTCCTGCCAGTATGCTTCAGGTCACCGAGATGTCTGTCTTAAATACATCAGAGGCCAGACTCGAGAGGCTGGTTCCTTTAGTAGATTTTCTGGCAGAGTGGGAACGTCTACCAGATATATCGCTCTGGGTCCTGCAAACTATAAAGAGAGGGTACAAAATCCAGTTTGGGCAAAAAAAAAAAGTTCAGTTCCGTACAATAAAAGTTCAGCTCCATCCACCTTGTTTCAACGTGCATCCCGAGCAGGCTCTGATAATGGAACAAGAAGTGAAGACCTTGTTAGCAAAGGAAGTTATAGTTATAGAACTGTTTTTTCAGTCGCTACTTCATAGTTCCAAAAAAGGATGGAGGGTTGCATCCCATATTAGATCTTCGTCGATACGTTCAAGAGACTAAAATTCAAGATGTTGACGTTAAGTCAGATCGTCACCCAAATCAGATCCGAGGACTGGTTTGTCACAATAGATCTAAAGGATGCATACTTCCATGTCTCCATCCTTCCATAACACAGGAAGTTCCTGAGGTTCACTTTTGGGGGCAAAGCGTACCAATATTGGGTTCTTCCGTTCGGCCTAGCTCTTTCACCCCGCATGTTCACGAAATGCGTAGATGCAGCACTGGCCTCGCTCAGGCTGCAGGGCATATGTATTCTGAACTACATAGATGACTGGTTAATATAAGCACAGTCAGAGGAGATGGCGGTTCGGCATCAAGATGTCGTTTTCGCTCATATTCAAAAATTGGGGTTGAGACTAAACGCCAAGAAGAGTGTGCCTTCTCCAGTACAGAGGACCACTTTTCTTGGCATGGTTTGGGATTCAGTGACGATGCGGGCATGTCTTTGGCCCCCCTCACATCACTGCTATTCTCTCAGTCGTGAAAGAAATAAAGCTAGGCCAGTCACTCACTGTGAAACAGTTTCAGAAACTGTGGCGGTGTCTCCGCGTCTTGGTTATATGGAAGGAAAATTGGTTCCTGTCCCAGGGCCCTGTGTTAGGAGCTCAATGTCGTCGAGTCATCTTCACGATGGATGCCTCCCTCACAGGCTGGGGAGCGGTAATGGAAGGCTGCTCAGCTCAGGGTCTGTGGAGGAGTCATCATCTTTCGTGCACATAAACTGCCTGGAGATGATGGCGGTCTTCAATGCATTGAAGTATTTCCTCCCAGACCTGAGAGGCCATCATGTGCTTGTCCGGACAGACAACACATCGGTGGTCTTTTGTATAAAATCGACAAGGGGGGGTCTGCGTTCGCGTCCACTATGCAAACTGGCGCACCAGATCCTCCTGTGGTCCCTGGGGAAGATGCTATCCTTGAGGGCAATCTATATAAAGAGAGTAGAAGACCTTCAGACTCTATCTGTATCCCCGTCTTGCCTTGAGTTTGCACCAGTAATGGTCAAAGCGTTCCTATACCCTAAGCTGGGTTATATTCCTAAGGTCCTGACCAATGTTCCACGGCCTATAGTGCTGCAGGCTCTCTGTCCTCCTCTGTTCTTGAACCTAGACCAGGAGAAGTTGAATCTTGTGTGCCCAGTGTGAGCACTGGATACATATGTCCACAGAGCTGCCCTGTGGAGGAAATCAGATCAACTATTTGTTTGTTTTGGACCGCATAACAGAGGACGTCCGGCGTCCAAACAAACAGTGAGCAAGTGGATAGTCTAGGCTATTTCACTAGCTTATGAGGTTTCTGGTCAGCAGTGTCCTTTAGCTGGCAGAGCTCACTCTACTAGGAACATGGCGGCCTCCAAGGCCTTAATTTCGGGGGTTTCCCTTAAAGAAGTTTGCGGCCGGTTGGTCCTTGCCACTCACTTTTGTGAAATATTATGACCTTGACCTGGACTCAGCTCCAGGATCTTCAGTGCTCTTGTCTTGGTGTGCCACAGTTTCACACGGACAGGCATTTTGGTATTACAGCGTTTTGGTATATTGTTCCCAAAGTGATCCTATCGGACACAGCATGGAGTTCCCTCGAAAGGGAACGTCTCAGGTTACGTATGTAACCATAGTTCCCTGATAAAGGGAACGAGACGCTGCGTCTCGTTGCCATACTCCCTGCATCCCTGTGATCAATTTGCTTCAGCAATTTAAGCTGAAGCCGGTCTTGCCGTATGTGTATTTATCCTTTCCTGGTCGTGACGTCACCTGCCTGTGACGTTCGCTCTCGCCATTGGACTAGTTGACATACGTGCATCAGATGCATTCACGCTGAGGGCGTTCCCAAAGCGATTCTATCGGACGCAGCGTCTCGTTCTCTTTCTTAGGGAACTATGGTTACATACGTAACCTGAGACGGTTTTGTTTAATAAATATCTACTTTTTCTTGTAAATTTTACCTTCTTCATATTCATTGAATAAAAAAGTATGACACTGAAAATTTTGTTTTTATTTCTATTTAATTATATTTGAATGACATCCGCAAAAAGTGACTGACTGTCGTAAAGCTGAAAACAATACAATGATTTAGAATCAGATTTAATAATAAATATATTTAAATCTAACCTGTGACTTTGATAATCTGGTTTATTTCTGATGTTCTTGTTTTGGCTAGTAGAAGTTCTGAATGGCTGGTAACATAAATTTAGTGAACCAAGTGAAAAAGCTAATTTCAAACCCTGTATATATATAAGTGCACTGCAAGTGTCCTTAATTGTATTGAATATGCACATCTTATTCACAAGGGTATAAGTGATGAAACTTGTTTGCAAGCATGCTGCTCCATGGAAAGGTTGCTTTTACTTTTAATTTTAGGCTGCTTTAAATCGACGTTGTCAGTGTTTAGTGTTCATTTCAGTTTGTTTTAGATACTCTGGTAACCAACCTACCAAACACTTGACTGGCCAGTTGTCTTCTTATTACTTAATACTTTTTTCATGGTGCTACTAAACTATGTTGTTCCTTACTGGTATTATTAGAAGCAGTGTTTGGTAAGTTACTTCAAAAAAGTAATTAATTACTAATTACATCATCAATATTGTATTTAAAATACTTTTCTAATTACTCTGTCTGAAAAGTAATTTAATTACTCAATAAGTAACTTACTAATTACTTCTTAAAATCCCTATAAACCTTGAGCCTTTTATAGCTTTTTAAAACATTTTAACTTTATTAAAACTTACTAAAATATATAAAAATACAAATAAAACAATGCTATATATTTTTTTCCAGGTAGGTCTAGTAGTAAGTAAAAATACCACAGAAACTGAATAATAAAATATAAAATAACTCTGCATAGTCATAACTGTATAAATTAAATATAGATCTTTATTAAAGCTTTTCTTTTATTGTTTGATTATCATTTATAATACAGACAGCCAATAGTAGACAGTAGCATGTTTTAAAGGTTGCTGTCACTAAGACCTAATGAACAGAGACAATATGCTGTTACACGCTGTTCACATTCACATAACCAAAGCGAATATACGCCAAAACGGCCTTTTTGACATAACCGTGTGCGTATTTGAACGTTTATGTGTAATAAACCGCGAAAATTGACACTCGTGAAAGGCGGCTATGTGTGTGCGCTTTGGCTAACAGAAGAGCGTCTCTCAGAGAGCGCGCGAGCAGTTTTTCCTCCCTAGGACATAGTTTACATTTTACCGTAATGTTCTTGCCTACCTCTGTCAAAAAGGTGGCAAAGAAAATCACTCTGTTTTGTTTATGTAATACCTACTTTTGATACAACCAAGTTTTTACATACTTGTCTGATATTTTTCAGTCTTATTCCATACATAATAGGGCTAAGCACTGGCTGAAACATCAGAAAATAGACTGAAATTATTATACGTAACAAAGCTGGCATTCTTATATTATCAAACCTGCTTTGGATTGTTTCAAAGAAGCAGCCCAAAGAAAAGTTTAATAGTGAAATGATGTGTGGTGCACATGTGCTTAGAGCCTTCTGCTTTGCTTCTTTAGTAAAACTCAAACATATTCTTAGAATTCTTGTATATGAATAAAGAATTAGTGTCAGTGGAATCATTGCTGTCATCACATTAACATAAATGCCGTAAGTATTATTCAAAGAGGTTTTTGAACAAGCAAGTTTCACAAGTAAATAATTGTCACACCATACTTTGTCCATAATGTTTCCACACAGTTGTAACTTGGAATTAAAAGAGAAAAGAATTAAAAATTGAATGAAACAATATGACCACACCAATGCAATTAACACACCCACTCTAAAAGGGGTCATGATTCTGTTATACTGTAATGGATAACAGATGGACACAAATCTATCAAAAGACATAACTGCTAAATTACAAAATTCAATCATTGCATATGTGTATAAGCAAAAAATCTGTAAGTAACAATAAATAAGAGAAATCTCATTGTTATTCAAAATCAAGTTAACTTGAAGGGAAGGAAATAAAGCTGTGCTGCCATACAATTCATTAACAAACAAACTACAGAGGAACAGATACATTGGTTTATGAAGGGCTTTTGCTGAACAAATAACACCAATAAGAAAGCTATTGGCAAATATGATTGTAGAATACAGCACAGTTATCACAGCAAACAAGAAGTAATTCATCTTGAAATCCAAATTAAGATATCCAGTTAGTCTGATGTATGTAAAATTTGCACCATTTTCCATATTATTTGTTTGCTGTTCTGAGACATCAATTGAAGAAAATTGTATATTGTATGTCTTACTCACAAACACATTTCATGCATATAGCAAAGGTAATGAAGAGTTGTTGTTTTTTTTTAAACTATCTTTCCACTAATGTTTTGAAAAGAGCAGGATGTCAATGCAAAGTTATTTTGAAACAGCTATGTAAACATTAAAAATATGAACAAAATTCAATCAGTAGCAAATCAAAATCTTCAAGACAAAAGTATCAACCTACCAAATATAAAATAACGAACTGGAAAACAGATTTTCATCAGAAAGAAACAGCCAAATTAGATTCAGCTGGTGAAGCATCAGATTTTATAATACTGGAAAAACACAAGGGAATTTTAACGTGGCTGTTCACATGATTAATTTCCGGTTTGCGATAGCTTCACTTGCAAAAGGGATGCAATGTTATTTAAAGTAAAAAAAAAAAAGAAAAAAAAAAGAAGAAGAAGCAGGAAACAAATAATGATACAGCAGCAGTACCTTGTTTAATCTGAGTTTGTCTCAAATTAGCAGTTAACATGCTAATCACATGTTAACTGCATCATCCACATTTTCTTAAAAAACAATTTGTAAATAAATAAAGAAATAAAAGAAAACAATTTCCTTTTGAAAAATACTTTAGAATAGTACCGATTGTTGCCTCGTTGACACTTTCTTGCACTATGGTTGACGTTTATTTATTTTGATACATAAATCTTAAAAGTATGTAAACTGTACATTTTCAGGAAATGTCTGCCAAAAAGGTACTGTCAGGATTAGGTGGTGTTTTGGTTCTGTTTTGTTTTCCTGTCATGTGTCATGTGGAACACACTAGACCAGGGGTTGGGAACCTTTTTTGACCTTTTTTAATTGTGCTGGGCTTTCATATGGGGTTGATTTACCACATGAGGAGCATACATTCTCTTCAGAGTTCTCTCTCTCTCTCACACACACACACACACACACAGAGAGAGAGAGAGAGTGAGAGAGAGGAGAAACAAGTGAAGAACAACTCGCCTATGGGGGTGACAGTTGACCGTTTAGACGCGCAACCGAAGACCAAGGCTACTATGCTTGTCCATGTTCCACTCGGAGCGAGCGCACAGAAACATCCTGTCAGAAGTGGATTCAGTTCTCTTTCGCAGCTTTGAGTTTCCTTTTTTAATACCAAGTACGTCCCGCTCTTTACTTTTTCATTCATTCATGTTTCATTATTAATAACGCCAACAGTCGCGCCCACTGAAAGCTGTGTGGATTATCATAGATATAAACACACATACGACACATTTATAGGACATAAAGGTCTATGCGACAAAAGCGAAAGTAACCGGTGAAATGTTTTGAAATGTCTCTTGGCACAGCACAGCACCAGTTTCAATAAAATGATATTTTTCAGTCCAGTCACTATTTTACATACTTTTCGATTTTCGCTGCTGTTCAAAAATGTTTTCTTTTCGCTGTTACCATGAAAAAGCTGCATAGCCACTTCAATCTGAGAGCAGGAGCTCTAGGTTACCATAGAAACCTAAGTGGTTTGTTGTTAATTGCTGTCGTGGCACTCGCAATGTCGCGAACATCACTGAACACTCACTTTGGCCGGTACAACTTTAAATATATTATTATTATAAACTTTTAATAAACTTCGGTAGGCTCTACAACACAGGAATTGCTGATTTCTAGTGATGTCGAATTTGTTATCGATCATTTGTTGGGAAAGGGTGAGAGACCTGGCAAGCCACATGATTTTTGTCAAAGAGCCAGCCAGCATAGGTTCCCGACCACTGCACTAGACGATTTTCAAATCTTAACCGATTTTAAAACTGTGGGAGACCACAGACATAATGACAGTTTCAACCAATTTTTTTGCAAACACACACACTAGATGATTCGTCCGGACTGCAAGACCACACACCTGTTGACCGCAGGAACAATTTCACAGTGACACGAGATCTCACGGAGACTTGCGAGATAAAGCAAATAAAGGACAATCAACGTTGTCAGCAGGCTCTCCTGTCAAACGTTCTGTTTTACAGTGAAGAACAAAATAGAAAAAGTAAAAAAAAAGGAATATGGGTGATCTTCTTTCTCAATACTCCACTTTCGTGGCATGTTTGTGGCTGCCAAGTTTCAGCTTTAGAAGCACGCAACATCCAGCTTGCTCGCTCTCATTGACTATCGCGGGCATCATGCAGATAAACATGTTTGATATGTACAATTAGAGATCGGGGATGCTCTGTCTCGATTGGGAGCAGTTAAATAATTGTAATGACACCACACAATAGATGATTTTTTGGACAAAATCGTTTGCGATAAGCTTGAATTGGGCCACAAGACCCACAAATTACAGAATATAGACCCTCAAAATTGAGAAAAGTAAAAATGGACCTACCAGCAGTCCAGCTGCTTTGCCTAGACCAGGAAGAGCAGTGCCTCAAGGACCACGTCTATATCGTCTGTCCTGATGGGTTTGCTTGTGGAGTTTGAGGGCATGGAAGGAAGCCCCACCTACACCCCCACCACTGTTGATGTGTTGTGTCTGGCCTCTGGGAATTATTTTGATTTGGAAGAGGATAATTTCCTGTTTCTACTGTCCCTGCTGGTCCTGTCCACCATGAAGTCTCCTGTGCCCCCGCTGGGCCCATCCAACATGAAGTCTCCTGTGCCTCTGCTGGTCCCATCCAGCGCAAAGTCTCCTGTGCTTCTGCTGGTCTCGTCCAGCACAATCTTCTGTGTCCCCGCTGGTCCTGTCCAGCACAAAGTCTCCTGTGTCTCCTGAATATCCACCCAGCCTCCCTCTCCCGCCTCCTCTTCTAAACTCAGCCAGTCTGTCAGCCCCACCTCCACTGGTTCCCTTCAGACCATTGCCTGGATTCGCCTTGAGTCTTTAAATCTCCAGCATTGCCCAGGCAAGTGGTTCTACCAGCTCTGCCTCCAGCCACTGATCCCGTCACTCCACCTCAGTCTGTTGAACTGTCGGCTCCGCCTTAGTTCCTCCTTCCCTCTGCTCCACCAGATACCATTGTCCTTGCGGCTCCACCAGGCTTCCTCATCCACTCTATACCGTATCGGCTCCGTCTGGTTCCGCCATTCCTCTGGCTCCACTTTGGTCCTCAGTCCCAGCCAGAATGGCTCCACCTAGGACACTCATTGCTGTGGCTCCGCCTCGGCCTCCAGGAACATCAGTATTGCCCGGTCCCATCTGATCTTCATCTGTGCCCAGGGCTCCACCTCCATTGGCCTCGTCTCCATCGGTCATCCCCCTGGTGTTGACAGCCAAAACTCCACCATGGCTTTCATCCTGGCTGCTCTCTGGATCCCCGTCTGGCTACTCCTGCTGCTGGATCCTTAGTTCTCCCTGTTATTTAACCGCTGTGTTTCCTCAGTTCCTTTGAAGAAATCAGAATCAGAAATCAGAAAGAACTTTATTGCCAGGTATGTTTACACATACTAGGAATTTGTTTTAGTGACAGAAGCTCCACAGTGCAACAGAGTGACAGCGACAAGACAAGACAGATAATAAAAAGAATAACAATAATATACAAATATACAAGATAGACAAAGTGCAAAAAAAAAGAGCAAAAAACAATATATAATATAGACAATTTGTATGTACAGTTATGATGAGTGCAAATTTGAAATGTAAATAATGTATAATAGTGTTGTGTGTTCCATGTTTGTCAAGTGTTCATGAGATGGATTGCCTGAGGGAAGAAACTGTTCCTGTGTCTGGTCGTTCTGGTGCTCAGAGCTCTGTAGCGTCGACCAGATGACAGTTCAAAGAGGGAGTGTGCTGGATGTGAGGGGTCCAGAGTGATTTTCTTTGCCATTTTTCTCACTCTGGATAAATACAGTTCTTGGAGAGTGGGGAGGGTTGTACCAATGATTCGCTCAGCAGACCGGACTACCCTCTGTAGTCTTCTGAGGTCAGATTTGGTAGCTGAGCTGAACCAGACAGATATAGAAGTGCAGAGGATGGATTCAATGATGGCAGAGTAAAACTGTTTCAGCAGCTCCTGTGGTAGGTTGAACTTCCTCAGCTGGCGAAGGAAGTACAACCTCTGCTGGGCCTTTTTCACAATGGACTCAATGTGGTTGTCCCACTTCAGGTCCTGGGAGATTGTGGTGCCCAGGAATCTGAATGACTCCACTGCAGTCACAGTGCTGTTCATGATGGTGAGTGGGGGGAGAGCAGGGGGGTTTCTCCTTAAGTCCACGATCATCTCCACTGCCTTGAGCGTGTTGAGCTCCAGGTTGTTAAGACTGCACCAGACAGCCAGCTGTTCAACCTCCAGTCTGTAAGCAGACTCGTCACTGCCCTGGATGAGGCCGATCAGTGTGGTGTCATCTGCAAACTTCAGGAACTTGACAGAGGGGTCTTTAGAGATGCAGTCATTGGTGTACAGGGAGAAGAGCAGTGGGGAGAGAACACAGCCCTGAGGGGCGCCGGTGCTGATGGTGCGGGTGATGGATGAGAATTTTCCCAGCCTCACTAGCTGCTGCCTGTCTGTCAGGAAGCTGGTGATCCACTGACAGACAGAGGTGGGCACGGAGAGCAGAGTTAGTTTGGGCTGGAGGAGTGATGGAATGATGGTGTTAAAAGCAGAGCTGAAGTCCACAAACAGGATCCTCACATAAGTCCCTGGTCTGTCCAGATGCTGCAGAACATAATGCAGTCTCATATTGACTGCATCATTCACAGACCTGTTTGCTCGGTAAGCAAACTGCAGGGGGTCCAGTAAGGGTCCAGTGATGTCCTTCAGATAAGCCAAAACCAGTCTTTCAAATGATTTCATGGCCACAGACGTTAGAGCCACCGGTCTGTAGTCATTAAGTCCAGTAATTTTGGGTTTCTTTGGGACGGGGATGATGGTGGAGCGTTTGAAGCATGAGGGGACTTCGTACAGCTCCAGTAGATCTGTTGAAGATCTGTGTGAAGATGGGGGCCAACTGGTCAGCGCAGGTTTTCAGACAGGCTGGTGAAACGCTGTCTGGGCCTGGTGCCTTTCTTCTCTTGTTCTTTCTGAAGACCTGGATTCTCCACAGAGCTGGGGGATGGTGTCTTGTAATTGGTGATGACTTTCAGACCTTTCCACACTGAAGCCGTGTCATTAGAAGAGAACTGATTCCGAAGCTTATCGGAATAATTCCTCTTTGCCACTCTGATCTCCTTTTCCAGTGTGTATTTGGTCTGTTTGTACAAGACTCTGTCCCCATTTCTGCGAGCATCTTCTTTGGCTTGACGGAGCTGGCTGAGTTTTGCAGTGAACCACGGTTTGTCGTTGTTGTAAGTTAAATGAGTCTTTGTAGGAATGCACAAATCCTCACAGAAACTGATATATGATGTAACGGTCTTTGTGAGCTCGTCCAGATCGGTGGCAGCAGCTTCAAAAACACTCCAATCAGTCCATTCGAAACAGGCTTGTAAAGCCTGCTCTGTTTCGGTGGTCCATCTCTTTACAGTCTTTGCTACAGGTTTAGCTGATTTCAGTTTCTGCCTGTAGGTCGGTATGAGATGAACTAAACAGTGATCAGAGAGCCCCAAAGCTGCCCGTGGGACAGAGTGATATGCATCCTTTATTGCTGTGTAACAGTGATCCAGTGTATTACTGTCTCTGGTGGGACAAGTAACATGCTGTCTGTATTTTGGAAGTTCACGTGAGAGAATCGCTTTATTAAAGTCCCAGAGAATGATCATATCAGCAAGTATCTGTAAAGCCGAGCTCACGTGCGCTTGCGGTGGAATGTAGACACTCACCAGAATGAACGAGCAAAACTCCCGCGGCAAATAGAATGGTTTGCAGTTAATGAAGAGTGTTTCAAGATCGGGACAGCACATCTTCTTTAACACAGTTACATCTGAACACCACCTTTCGTTGATGTAAAAGCACATCCCGCCGCCGCGATTTCCCCGTTAACAGCTGAAAGCCCGGCAGACTTAACACACTGTCCGGAATGGCATCGTTCAGCCAGGTTTCCGTGAAGCACAGAGCAGCTGAGTTCGAAAAATCCTTATTTGTCCGGGAGAGCAGAAGGAGTTCGTCCGTTTTGTTGGGTAGAGAGCGGAGATTCGCCAGATGGATGCTAGGCAGCGGCGTTCTTAATCCGCGCTGTCTGAGCTTCACGAGGGCGCCGGCGCGCTTCCCCGGTTTGCACGTCCTGAAGCGTCTAAACAGCGCTGCCGCTCCATCGTGCAAATTTGTTTTTTTTCTGCTTTCCAACATTGGTTATTTTCATCCTGATAATGTAGCTTAAACCAGCACACACACTGCAAATAGGAAAACATTTGGATTTGCAAGTGAATTATATATATATGTGTATATATATATATATATATATTTTACAGGACTGGAAAAAAATTCTGTGAATTAAATGAGCTAGCTAATATTTTTGTTTTTTTCTTTCTCTGCTACAATTTACCCCATATTTGTATTGTTGTTTTTGTATATGTTTGTATATGTATATATTTTATATCTGTATATTTTTTCCCTTTATTCAAAACTTTCAGCAAAACCTCAGACATTTGAGAAGGCTTGTTTCCCTTAATAACTGGAATTGAGTTGATGATTAGGAGAGCAAATTTTATGATGCAACTAAATTAACTATAGGG
Organism: Hypophthalmichthys nobilis; assembly: GCA_037950665.1. Lineage (NCBI taxonomy): Eukaryota > Metazoa > Chordata > Actinopteri > Cypriniformes > Xenocyprididae > Hypophthalmichthys > Hypophthalmichthys nobilis. The sequence goes on along the minus strand of CM075479.1, from coordinate 32,214,773 downwards.
ACCAGATATTTTGAGGATTGACATGACTGAAAGACACATTTTTTTTGTGAACTTCGCATCACAGATTTGCATTATTATGCCCCCACCCCCCACAAACACAGTTGCCATTGTATAAATAGAGATGTTTCTGGTTGCATGCAGTCATTCTACATACACAGAGAAAAGATACAAATACACAAAAATTACAAGGTACATTTATTGAATTTTTAAAGAAATATTGTTTAAAGTCAGTATTGTTAATGTTATATTATGTTACTTGAATCATAATCCAGTTTTTCTATTTCATATTTTAAGCAATATATTTTAAGTTATATTTTCATTTATTCATTGTATATATTTATTGTATGCACTGTATTGCACTGACATGCAATTTGACATGTGCAAAGAGTGAGATTTTAAACCAGCTTTCAATAACTCATCTTTTTTTCTTCATTTAGGTAATCAAGCTGTCATGAAAAATATTTCTTTCTTACTGGATGGATACAGAGGAATATATGACCAGAGATATATTTTTATGGTTGTGCTATCTTTACTATACCCAGTCATGATCATTTCTAACAGTGTACTCATCTATATAATATGTGTTGAAAGAGGGCTACATAAGCCCATGTACATCTTTATTTGCAATTTGGCATGTATTAATTTATATGGTGGATCTGCTGTAACACCTTTTATTTTGACTAAAATTATGACAGAAAATTATCAAATAACATGGCTTGCTTGCCTTGTGCAAATATATAGTATATTTACCTATGGTGGCTGTGACCTAACAAACTTAACGATTATGGCTTATGATCGATATGTATCTATTTGTTATCCTTTAGAATATGAAAAAATAATCACACCTAAAAAAGTGGTTATAGGTGTTGCAGTTTCTTGGCTTTTGCCATTTGTGCGATCTACCATCACTATCTCGATTACAGCAAATCTTAACCTCTGTGGAGTAATTATTGAAAAAGTCTACTGTGACAATTTTTCTGTGGTGAAGCTAGCGTGCTCTGACACTTTAAGTATTAATGTATATGGTGCAATTATGATGTTCATTACCACCCTACTGGTTGTCATAATTTTCTACACTTATGTAAGGATCATCTTTATCTGCTTGAAGTTGTCAAAAGGAGGTCGAGTTAGATTCAGCACATGTGTACCACACTTAATAGCATTACTAAATTTTTTAATTGGTAGTTGCTTTGAATTGTTCCAAAGTCGATTCAATATGCGTCATGTGCCTTACACTGTTCGTGTTGTACTGTCATTGTATGTTCTTATTCTGTCCCCTATTATAAATCCGATCATGTATGGAGTAAAAACTCAAAAAATAAGGGAGACCATAATTAAAAGAAATGTTGTAAGTTACACTTAAGGCAGCCTCTGGAATCTGTGGAACAAGTTCTTTGTGCACTCTATCTCTGGGGAAACTTAATATGAACTTATTTGTAAATGGTAACACAAATAAGTGATAACATACTGTTTTCTGTTGTTACCTAAAACTTAATGTACATAAAACTTTAGCCTGTTATATGTAAATGCACTGTAATTTTGTTTTGACAGTGTAAGGGTTGCTGAGCAGTTTTGAGGTTTACATAATTTGCTCAGAAGTGTACAGACAAATACAGAATAACTCACTGTATTGTTACCTACTGCCCTTCAGTTGTCAAAAAAAGTTTCATCTTCCTTTATTTATTTTTTTATTTTGTTCAGAACCAATGGCTTATGTCTACATAGATACCTAACAGAGTGCTATTGTTGTGTAACTGCTTTATATTGTTTTGTAGTATAAGCATTTGCAAAATATAAACCTATTGCTTGTCAAATGAAAGATGTGTTTTTTTAAACCACAACTAAACCTTTAAACTTTTTACAATTCATAATTTCGGAAACATGTTCTAGAAAATGTTCAAGATATCTTTAATGTTGTTAATAAATAGCCTAGGAATACTCATGTATGTTTTCTAAAATAAAACTTTCTAATTCTAAGTCTATGCGCCTTTTTTTAGATAACTTAGCACAGAGATAATATAGCACGGACCAGATAAAATAATTTCCTAAAGAAAATAATTCTGAGGAGTGGTAACACAGGCATCAGAAAGAAAGACCTGATCCTAGTGTTAGCTATATGAATCCAACTAGCTCATTTCAAAATGGGCCTCAGGCTCGTGGAAGGAGTACACTGGGTTGTTGTTATAGCACATAAGCCTATTGTAAATTGATGAAATTCAAATTTCTTCAAATGTTCATAAAAACAACAAAATCCACTTTCATTTTTGAGACCTGCACTTGCAATATACACACTACCATGCAAAAGTTTGGGATCGGTAAGATTTTTAATGTTTTTAAAAGAAGTTTTGTCTGCTCACCAAGGCTGCATTATTTAATTAAAAATATAGTAAAAAACAGTAATATTTTGAAAAATTATTACAATTTAAAATAACTGTTTTCTATTTGAAAACATTTTAAAATGTAGTTTGCAAAGCTGAATTTTTAGCATCATTACTCTAGTTTTCATTGTCACATGATCCTTCAGAAACCATTGTAATATGCTGATTTGCTGCTCAAGAAACATTTATTGTGTACAATTGTACAAAATATTTGTGTACAATATTTTTTTTTTCAGGATTCTTTGATGAACCACCTAACAAGAACTCGACTGGGCACAAAGAGTGTGACGAGGAGCATGGGGATTGACCCGGCAGAAATTTCTCATTCAGGGCTCTGGATGAGGATGAACTGTCTATTGCAGCATCGGAGGGCAGTACATTTATGCCCGCAAAGCACCGCCACCTGGCGGAAATGTCCCAGACTCCCATCCAGGGCATGTACGTTTACTTTGTCTCTGACGGCAAAGGCTTACAATACCGCTGGACAGGCTGTCTCTACCCTGCATGCCATGGTCATCCTGTTGGTCCATCAAGAAGCAAACAGAGGCCAAACACATCTTGCCTCGAAGTGACTCCACCTCCACCTACAGGCAGCCACCTGTGGCAGCCACACCAGCTCCGCCACAGCCCGAGACTACAGCTCGGTTGCAGCATTAAGCTCCCACAGGAAAGCGACCCAGGGCTGGCAGGAGCTGCTCTTTCCCAGGAGGCAGTATCCAGACCTCCTTCCCCCAGAAGAGGGCGGGGAGGAAAATCTTTTTTCTTTTAATTTCGCCAGCTGCCGTTGATGGTACCCACATTTTCAGAGATAGAGCAGCTTCCTCCTTCTCTGTCATACAGCTCGCAGTCTGAACATGGTGGATGCAATTGTCCAGCTTCCTCATGTTCAGCCGTGACACACAAAAATCCCCACTCAGGTCAGTGTGTTTCTTCACCCATTACAGGCCGGTTCCAGTTGGGGTACACAAGCTAGCAAGGTAGGTGTTTCAGTGCAGCCACAGGCGCCATCACAGGGTTGTGACGTGATGCCTCCCGACATACATTAAACTTACATATTGATTGGAAAGTATGCGGACACCTTTTTGTCGGGTGCTGTTGCCATGATGAATCATAGTTTCAGATCTCCAAAAACTCAGTTTCCCATATCAGGGTAAGTAACTCAGAGTTCAAGTTTTAACTCAGAGTTGGCTGAACCTTATTATTGAAAGGGTCCCAGATGTCTCTGATGACTCAAACGTTCATGCAAGTCTCTTCAAACATTTTTTTCTCTGAGAGCACAGAACTTTACCAACATCAGCAAGCTGTTCAACTACACTGAACTGATATTCAATGTGAACATGGTAAAATAAGCTCCATTTCTGATTTCTAACAAGAACCTCCGACCGATGGCAGGGCAGTTTTTTCTTCAGTGGATTTATTACATTTCAAAGAGCTGTTTGCGCATGTCAAATGCCCAAGTATTTCACATACCATGGTGAAAGGTGGTGATGATTCTAGGGGGGAATCTGGTGGAACCCATGCTATAAACAGTATCAGGGCCCTTGATACTCTACCAATTGCCCTGCAAAGACGTCTACAATTGTGTAAAACTCTTCAGAGATCAGGTAATAGACGCTTTTAGACACTTAATACTCAGGTAATAGACAGACACTTGTTTAATGTTCCACCGCTGGGGGGCAATCTCAGTGAATTCGCATGATTCATGGGTTCACAGAGATCGCCCCCCAGCGGTGAACCATTGAAATTTCGAAACGTTTCGAAACAGTTATGACGTAACGAAGCCTCGTTTACTGAAATCACGTGACTTTGGCAGTTTGAAACACGCTCGAACCACTGATTCGAAACAAAAGATTTGTAAACGTTTCGAAGCTTCATGAAGCAGTGTTTCAAAAGCACCCATAACTACAATATATAGCCCAGTGGTCTCAAACTGCCAGTCCGCGGGCCATTTATGCTGTTTACATTTTTTGTTAAGTATTGCAAAAATATTTTAGTAATGAAATTTGAAGTAAATGAGAAATAATGCAAAGGAAAGTAAATTTTCAGAAATTTTGCTTTTTCTTGTGCTTGAATGTTAAAATGGCCCTCCTATGAGGTCAATCACAGAAACGGCCCCCAGCAAATTTGAGTTTGAGACCCCTGATATAGCCTGTTTAAATGTTTTGCCACTTGCTTGAGTAAATTAATATATAGATTTAAAGTATTACTTTATATAAATATAAAGTAATTAATTGAATAAAACGCTTAAATGTAGTTTATATATATATATGAAAATAATGTAATTTATTACTTACTCTCATGTCGTTCTACACCCGTAAGACCTTCGTTCATCTATGGAACACAAATTAAGATATTTTTGATGAAATCCAATGGCTCAGTGAGGCCTCTATTTCCAGCAAGTTAATTTACATTTTTTGTGCCCAGAAAGGTACTAAAAACATATTTAAATCAGTTCATGTGATTACAGTGGTTCTACCTTAATATTATAAAGTGACGAGAATACTTTTTGTGCACCAAAAAAAACAAAATAATGACTTTTCAACAATATCTAGTGATGGGTGATTTCAAAACACTGCTTCGAATGTTTTGTTTCGAATCAGTGGTTCGGATCGTGTGTCAAACTGCTGAAATCACGTGACTTTAGCGCTCTGAACGACTGATTCGAAACAAAAGATTCGAAGCAGTGTTTTGAAATCGCCCATCACTAGATATTGTTGAAAAGTCATTATTTTGTTTTTTTTGGCACACAAAAAGTATTCTCATCGCTTTCTAATATAAGGTAAAAAAGGTAGAACCACTGTACTCACATGAATGGTTTTAAATATGTTTTTAGTACCTTTCTGGGTACTTCATCAAAAATATCTTAATTTGTGTTCTGAAGATGAACGAAGGTCTTACGGGTGTAGAACGACATGAGGGTGAGTAATAAATGACATGATCTTCATTTTTGGGTGAACTAACCCTTTAATTATGCTGCAAAGCAGGGGGTTCTCAAAAGAAGCAAGCTTATCCCGGTATATTTTTCTGTAAATATAAAAAATTGGGTAGATTTAGCAATATAGTGGGTGAATTACATATATGATGTACATTATGATGTTATGATGAACTATATGCCTTTCTCTGCTGACGTTCTAAGTTCCCTTTCAATCGGTCAAGTTCGACGTACGTCAGTAGTGACCGACGAATTGGGATATCACCAGAGAGCCCTATCAGCTTCGAGTGAAACTAAAACAAGCCAATGGAACTGGCATGCGATATTTGCATAATGCACACCGCCCTCGCCAGGTGGGTATAAATACGGAAGCGGATGCAATCGCACTCTGTCTTTCGCTTCGGAGCCAACCTGTTGTGTTCCTGCCATTGACTGAGAGTGAACTTCTGAAGCCTGTGAAGAGCCTTTGTTTGTAGTGCTGGTGTTAAGGCACCCTACAGCGAAGCCTCGAGCTTTCACGGAGTGAGCTTCCTCGAGCTATTATACAGCTCTCAACTGCTGTTTTCACAGCATTGTTTCCTGCCCTCTTTGGTTTGCGATTTGGACCAGTTCCTCTGTGCGCGTGTGTACCTGCAGTCACATCGCAGCTGTTCCCTGTGTGCTTCAGCACAAAGAACAAGAGCTGAATTTCCCCCTTCTAAAAGAGCTTCACAGATGAACCCTGTGTCTTTTTCAAGATATCTTTTCTTCTGTGCGTTACTAGATGCGGTCGTTCCCTGGTCCCCACTGATGGTCACAATCGCTGTGTCACATGCCTGGGCGTTCAGCATGCTGAGGCAGCTTTTGTGGATAGCTCATGTTCTCACTGCGGGAACATGACTATCTCAGTGTTGAGGTCTAGACTCTTGTTCCTTGGTTCTCAGGGAGCAGGGGTCCCCTCCCCTGTGCCCCGTTCGGCCGTTTTCTCTGGCTCCGGTCAGGGCTCCGCAGGCCCCTTTCCCCTCAACAACACTGCAGCCTGTGGTGTTGCCGGAGAATTGTGCTGGTCCCTCTACAGAGCGACCATCCGTTTCCTTCAGTGCGCCGGCGGATGAGCAGATGTCGATCGCGGCATCGGAAGGTGAGCAGGAGTCCTCGGGAGATGAAGACTCGGGGCGTTGCGTTGCCCGAGCCTGATGCCGAGTTGGCGGCTATGCTTTCCTGGGCCACCGAGAAGGTCGGGCTCGTGTGGAATCCTCCACCGCGTCCCGAACCTTCTCGGCTGGACGATTGGTTTCTCGGGGCGGCCCACGCTGGTCCTCAGCGTCCCGCCCTGGTACCATTCTTTCCGGAGGTGCATGAGGAGGTGACCAAGTCGTGGAGAACGCCGTATATCGTTCGTGTCAGGCCTGTTGTCAGGCAAGCACGTACTGGTCCGCTCGGACAGCACTCCGACCGTTGCGTACATCAACCATCAGGGTGGTCTATGCTCCCGTCGCATGTTGCAACTCGCCCGCCATCTTTTGCTATGGAGTCAGAAGCATCTGAGGTCGCTTTGTGCCATTCACGTCCCAGGCATGCTCAACCGTGCAGCCGACAAGCTCTCATGGCAGCCTCCGCTTTCGGGCGAATGGATACTCCATCCCCAGGTGGTCCAGCTGATCTGGCAGCGTTTCAGGGCCGCACAGATAGAACACAGCCCATTGCCAGTTGTTTTATTCCCTGACCAAGGGCACTCTTGGCACGGATGCTCTGGCACACAGCTGGCCCCGGGGCATACGCAAATATGCGTTTCCCCCGGTGAGCCTACTTGCACAGCTCCTGTGCAAAGTCAGGGAGGACGAGGAGCAGGTCTTGCTAGTGGCTCCGTATTGGCCCACTTGGACCTGGTTTTCGGAACTGACGCTCCTCGCGACAGCACCTCCTTGGCCCATTCCTCTGAGGAAGGACCTTCTGACTCAGAGACAGAGCACCCTCTGGCCTCTGGAACTCCATGTCTGATCCCTGGATGGGACACGAAGTTTCTAAGTGATCTCCCCCAGTCGGTTGTAGACACTATCACTTCCACTAGAGCTCCTTCTACGAGGAACCTCTATGCGTTGAAGTGGAACCTGTTTGTCGAATGGTGTTCCTCTCACCGAGAGGACCCTCGATCATGTTTGGTCAGGTCAGTGCTTTCCTTCCTGCAAGAGGGCTTGGAGCGAAGGCTGTCTCCCTCCACCCTCAAGGTGTGTATGTTGCCGCTATTGCCACACATCACGATGCAGTCAATGGTAAGTCTTTGGGGAAGCACGACCTGATCGTTAGGTTCCTGAGGGGGGTGAGGAGACTGAATCCACCTCGCCCTTCCTCTATACCCTCTTGGGATCTCTCCCTGGTACTTACATCTCTCCGGGGTCATCCTTTCGAGCCTTTGCAGTCAGTGGAGTTAAAAGTACCTTTAAAAGTACCCTTAAGACCATCCTCCTGGTTGCATTGGCCTCGGTTTAAGAGGGTAGGGGACCTGCACGCATTTTCGGTGCACGCATTTTACGAATCGTGCCTGGAATTCAGGCCCGGTGACTCTCATGTTATCCTGAGACCCCAGCCTAAGGTTCCTATCACTCCCTTCAGAGATCAGGTAGTGAACCTGCAAGAGCTGCCTTCGGAGGAGGCAGACCCAGCCCTGGCTTTGCTCTGTCCCGTCCGTGCTCTGCGCCTGTACGTGGATAGAACGCAAAGCTTTAGGACCTCAGATCAGCTCTTTGTCTGTTACGGAGGCCAGCAGGAGGGAAAGGCTGTCTCCAAGCAGAGGATGGCCCACTGGATAGTGGACGCCATCGCCTTGGCTTATCAGTCCCAAGGCGTGCCTTGCCCGCTCAGGTTAAGAGCTCACTCCACTAGACGAGTTGCCTCTTCCTGGGCACTGGCACATGGCGCCTCGCTGACAGTTATCTGTAGAGCTGCGGGCTGGGCGACACTCAACACATTCGCTAGATTCTATAGCCTTAGTGTGGAACCGGTATCTTTCCGTGTACTCGCTTCCAGTAGCCGGTAATGCGAAGAATCCGTTCTAGTGTCGGCTTTCTATGCCACTCCCGCCCCCTGGGCCGGATATGTACATCCATTTGCTCCAGTAGAGTTCCCCGCTTGGCGAACCCTGTCGAGTTCCTCCACCTCCCCTTCCGGCTTGGACATTGCGGGGTGTCTGATGCCAGGCCAAATGTCCGTCCCTGACGTTGATGTCTGGCTGGGTGCCATATGTTGTGACCCCTCCACATGACTGGTCCCATATGTGTATTGTCCACGGTTAAACTCCCTACGGTGAGCCCGTGTCTTTCCCTTAGCATAGTCAGCTCTGCTGTCACCTGTCAGATGAGTCTCCCCCTATCTCTAGGCTGGAGCCATCCCAGGGACTCCATATGCGTACTGCCCCGACGGGGTATCGCACGCCAATTCCATTGGCTTGTTTTAGTTTCACTCGAAGCTGATGTACTACTGACGTACGTCTCCGTTCCCTCCTTCAGGGAACGAGGGTTACATACGTAACAGAGACGTTTTTCAAAGCGTTCCTTAGGATATTGATTTTTAGAAGGCAGCTGTCTGCCTCCGAGATGGTGAATGGGAACATGGTTGGTGTAACATTAGTAACACATTGCAATTGTATCTCTCTTTATTCCTTGTACAACCTTCAAAGTCATGGGGCTGGAGCCTGTACCAGTTTCTTTGGCCCGAGGCAGGGGAAACAGATAGCCAGTCCATCACAGGGCTCTGACTAACTGTATAACTACTTTAAATTATGAGTACTGTATTGACCTTGGGAATCTACTTTTCACACCTACAACCTGCCTTAAATCGCAATGTTCTGTGAAATGACTTGAAGATCTGATGATGATTAGAACTGATAACTGAATATCTTATCTTGATATCTTGAAATGTCTACTAAGTAATGAAATGTCTACTCTCTTTTAATAACACAAACAACATGTTTTCCCGTTATTTGACTATAATCACACTTGAGATCTAATTATTACATCAAAGTGAACAAAAGCAGTGGTTTGAATTCGGACAGTTTTCTCTTGTGAATGCATCCCTCTGAACAATGTGTCCTTCTGCCTTTGGACATTAAGAATTCCCAGTGGTGTGAGAATGAGTTCAACTCAAAGTATAATTACTCAAAATTTTACACAGTGGAATATGACATTGTGGACTAATGACCTGTTGCTTGGTAACATCTAATGTGTTATTGTGTGACCAATAGAAATTTTAATGTTTACATAAGGGGAAAAAATGGGGGGCTGAGTTGTGACATGAACAATTAACCCCATAACAATAATCACGTTTCCCTGAGGAATATTGCACCATCTGTGTGGGAAGAAGTACAATGATGTACATTGAGGCTCCAATGGACTGATGACCAGAAACAAACATGTTTATGATGGATGACATCTTTACTGTTAAGGTTGTGGATTAGCTCAGTTGTAGGTCGGAAGAAAAGATTAAAAACATGGGTCTAACTGTGGCAATTCAAATACTTTCAATACTTGCAAACTATTAGTTTATAGTTAATTCATAGTTAATATATTGTAGTCTCTATATTGTTAATACAGTATATTAATATGTAATATATAGTAAATATATATGTTTAATATATGTAATGAGTTACATAATGTTTTTTTATGCTTTGTTAACAATTTTTTTTAACTGTAAATAGTTCTCACTTTAGATTAGGTCACGGAAAATGGGTAGAGTTAGTGTAAGGAGACAGAATATACAGTTTGTAGAGTATAAAAACCATCATGCCTATGGAGTGTTCCTGTAAACCACAAAACCCAACATATATTAACAAAACTGAGACTGCAATATTTATATATTAGCTTTAAATTAACTATAAACTATACAATAGTTTGTTAATTCTTAATCACTGGTGAAAGTGATTAAGAGGTGAAAACTGGCAGAATGGTAAGTTACTGAACTAATACTCATTTGCATGGTATCTCATGGATAAAAAAAAAAAAAAGCAAATAAAAAAAAAAAAAAATGTGGCAGCAGCTAAAAATGAAGTATAAAAACATAATTTAATCAGATAAAGCCTTAAGCATAAAAGGTTAATGTGTGTAAGCTACATGACTTTACAAACATTTGACATATTAAATAAATATCATTCAGTGTCTATTTCAATGTGCAACAACTTTTCCTACATAGTCTAATGCTCTTTTCACATTATTAAATTTTCTCTAATCCAACCTGTTAAATTTCTTAATTAAGGTAATGGAATTAACATTTGACTTCTACTCAGCTAACAGCAAGAAGGCAGAGGCTCACAAAATGGGGGAGGACCTACACCACCACCACTGACAGATGAAGAGGTGAGGGCCACAATACCAAGTATTGGAAGAATATTAAAATCCAACAGGAAAAAGAATAACTGTTGCTTTTGTATTTGTAGGAAATTAAGATGACCAAATAAATATCTCAGACTACCCTTCCATCTGGCATCCTTCCATTCCATACAGTTTCATTTTCAGAAGGTGCGATGATGGAAATATGTGTAATCAATCCATCCAACCACACTGGAAATCCTAAAGAAAATTCTAATTATTAGGTTACTTCCAGGAAACAACACAAAAATTCTCAGAAAGAGTGTGAGAGCGAGGCACACTTTCCTTACCGCCCTGCATACAGTAACCTTACTAATGTGCTCTGCGCCCCCGATGTTATATACAGAGACCATTTAAAAATCATACGACTCAAATAAATATGCATGTGGATATGGCCCAAATAAATAAATAAATAAAAAAAGGCTCTCTCCCCACTGTCACACTCACCAGCTCTGTCACCTTTGAGCACTACATTTCCCATCATCCCTCCTTCTGCTCACCTCACCTGCATGCTTTCAGCTATCACCTGCACCTGTTACTCATCACCCCTGTTAGAAGCACCACATATAAGCACACACCTTGTCTCCCCAGATTGTCCAGTCTCTTTTAAGACATGCTAGCAAATAACTCCAGCGTGTTTCCCCTTGTGTCTACCTACCTTTCTTACCAGTCAGCGAGGTGTGTGCTTCAGCCATCCGCCTGTCCAGCCATCCACAATCTCCCTTATCTGTAAGAAAAAACACTAATATGCATCAGGGGTGCCTCGGTCATGGAGTGAAAGAGTGGGCAGTGGTGAATAGTGCGGAGTGACCTGAGCTGCTGCTGACTCCAAAGGAGGAGATGGCGGGCGAGTTGTGACATGAGCGCATGCCGCTTTGGCAGTTGATGTACACAACTGTCGCAGTGTTGTCCGTCCGGACCAACACGTGCTTGCCCTGAAGCAGTGACCAAAACTGGTGCAGGGTGAGCTGCAATGCCGGCAACTCCAGGCAATTGATTTGCCACTGTAGTTGAGGTCCTGTCCAGGAGCCTCAAGCTGCATGCCCATTACATACAGCACATCAGCCCATTCTGGAGGCATACGTGGTGACAACAACGTGCCTGGACACTTGTTCTTAGAGCTCTCCCGCCCATAGAAAGGCAAAGTCTGGCAAAAGGTTGAAAGTTTGGCAACAGATCGGTGTGATGGTCACACGATGTGTGCGGTCTCATATGCATCAATCTGAGCTGCCTTACTGTGGATGCCATATGCCCCAGGAGCCTCTGAAATTGTTTCAGTGGAACCGCTGTCTTCCCGCTGAACATATTCAGGCAGTTCGACACTGACTGTGAACAAAAGTAGTGGTGCAATCACAACCTCCTGGTTCACAGCAGCTTCCTCCATCTCTGGCTTGCCCATCTCAGGGCTGCTTCGATGGACGTTTGGAGGGTTTAGTGGTGGCCTGAGGGACAGGCTGTGTCACCTTCCTGCAGGGGGCTCTACATTACGGCCAAGGTTTTGCTTCTGGCCATGCTGGAGTAGGTACAGAAGCTGCAAGAGGATGTCCTTGATGACTAACAGACTGGGGGCTGGCCCGCAGCGGCCTGGAGAACTGCTAGGCAAAGTCCTCAACAGTGTCGCTGAAGAGACTGGCTTGCAAGATGGTTGCGTCGAGAAAGCACACTTTGTCTGTGTCCTGCACCCTTGCAAGGTTCAGCCAGAGATGTTCTTGGACCACCAGGGTGGACATCGTCTGGCTGAGGGCCCCTGCCATGACCTTGGTCACCCGGAGGGCAAAGCCGGTCGTTGTGCTCAGTTTCTGCATTGACCACCCCAGAGGGGGGAAGCTCAGCATGGTCTTCAACCCCAGAGGACAATAGACCACTTTTCAGAGCAGCTATTGACATCTGGTCCTCGCCCGGAGCCCCAAACAACACGCTAGGTCCACCATAAAAGAGACCCACACCGTCATCCGGGAGCTCAACGGCACGCAACATGCATGTGGAGGCGGAAGTCCGTGGGGACTGGCCCGGCAGAAGCGCTCCCACTGTAACCCTGAGATCTCAAGTGCTACCCACCGTGGCCCTGTACTGTGCAGAGGAACCGGGCTGGGTAGCAGCAGAGAGGTACTCCATTCTTCACAAGGAAGGAGAGTAGCAATCGCAATGTCACCATGGTCAAATTCTTGCATCCACGAACGCCATCTTAGCATGCTCATGGCCCAGACATGTGAGACAGTGATCTCAGCAATCAGAAATGCATCTTTAAAAAGACGATAACTGCATGTGCTTAGTCTTTTAGGGAAATCTGCTCTTTTATGCCAAAGTGCCCTGTGGGGAATCACTGCATTTAACTATGCTTGCTCTTTTAGGCGAAACACTGCTGAATGCACCTTAGAGTCCAGCAAGAGAGTTTTCTCCTTTTCACAGTGATTGGAAGAGTGATCGCTGTGCAGACACTCAACTCTGAAGCAAAAATCTGAATAAAGTGGATGCAGGCCGCCATCTTATATACCCATTTATCCGGGGGAGTGGCTAGGCATGCAAATTCCACTAGAAAATTTCATTGTCAGTTTTGTAAAACACAGGTGATTGGGGCTCCCAAGTAAGACCCATAATGTCAGTAATGACATAACGTCGAACGTGACTGACAGAAAAGGAACCAAGGTTACATATGTAATCGAGACATTTTCATGTTGTTCAGAAAAACATCTGGTTTAAGCCCCGCCCACATTCAGTTTTATCCAAATACATTACAGATACAAGTATTATTTTATATTATTGAAACATAAACTTCATTGGCTGCCATGTGTTGCCATGAGTTGCTATGCGAATTTTAAAAGGGCAAAAACTATGAGAACTAAAGCTTATTAGTGCCACCATGGATAACACATACTATATCCTATGTGAATTTTCAGGATATAAAATGTGTCTGAATGTAAATATAAGGAGATCAGAATGGCAAACATGTGCATTCATATACCTCTGCAGAAGGAGAACATTATATATATTTATGAGTGTATCAAGGTTAGTAGTTCAGGGAAGGGGGAGGCGGGAACCGGCGAACGTTCAAACACTTTAATCATAAAATAAACAAACACAAAACCAAAGTAAAGCAGCAGGCCCTCACGGATGACTGCTGCACACACATTAACAAAACATAACGTAGATGTCCCAGGCCTGGTCCTCTCTCCTCTTGCACCGTCATCACTCCTCTATTTATTCATCCTGATCTTCTTCCATGAGACTCTCTGACCCTTCCATGACCCTCTGGGGGGACAGTCACGGTGGCCGCAGCACCTGGGGGTAAGGACAGATGAGGCGAGAGAAAAGGAGATAGATGAATGAGGAGAGACAGAGACACAATCCAACTCGATGGCACCGCAACCTTCCCACAGTGGCAAGGATTCTATGACACTGCGTCCCTTCATTCCAGGTTTCGGCACCAGTGTAATAAATTCAATAAAGAAGGACAAAGAAGTCAGGGGTGGCGAGTAATCAAGGCTTTTATTATTCATAAAAAGTGAACACAAAATAAAGCCTGTGAGGCTTTCTGCCATGCACAGTCACACATGCACAAAAACTGTCTCTATGGTCATCAGTCTTTCTCTCTGTCCCAGGTCTGTGGGGCACTTATATCCCGTCTCTCTGCCAAACACTGGAATTAGAGACAGGTGTTAGTTATCATTCACTTGACCTCCTTATCACAGCTCATCTCCGTACTCGTTCCCCCGCTGCAGACCTCACTTTACCATGCCCCCCTTGCCACATGTGTTTAATAACAAAATGTTAATAAATGTAACTGACACACAAGATACATAATGACATGAGGTTGTATATATCAGTGGTTTTCATTCCTACATCAGTGGTTTCAAACCCACTGCTCTGCACATCTTGTACTGTATGTCTCTCTTATCTGAACACAGTTCATGGAGCTCTCACCAAATGAGCTGATATTAAATAAGAGAGACAAACAAAATGTGCAGAGCGGTGAGTCCCCAGTACAAGGATTGAAAACCACTAGTATAATGTATACTAGTGGTTTTCAATCCTTGTACTGGGGACTCACCGCTCTGCACATTTTGTTTGTCTCTCTTATTTAATATCAGCTCACTTGGTGAGAGCTCCATCATTAAAAATGAGAAAAATGCTGTTAAAATATAGAAATATTTAACCTTATTGAACATTTATGATTTATGATTATTGTTGATAAATGTACTTAAATGGTTATTACAAGTTAATACAGATCGATTGTCATTCCTGGTACAACTCCACACAAATACCTGACTTTTGTCCATAAGATGAAAACATATATTTAGCAAATGAAGTGTATTATTAAGTCCTATTGTATTATTTTCAAGGTTTTGCAAAAACATTGCCTTTAATATGCAGCCTAACATTGAACATTAACTTTGTTTATATAATTGCTATTTCAGCTTCATTCAACAACAGATGAATCAGTTCCTAATGTAGGAAGGGGGAAAAAACTAAAGAATGCTATGGAATGCCTTTGTACCTGACACTCACTACTTCTAGAAAATGTGGCAATGTTTACAGTACTCAGACAATTCCCCTTTCTTTACAATTTTCTGCAATTAATTCAGCCCAACCACATAATATACAGACTCCATTTGCTCCATAAATTCAAATCTAGCTCAGTTTAACTAGGTTAATAATGTACTGTTCCATATGGTAGTCACAACTTGATGGTATACTTGCTGACCAACTCAAAATATACAAACATACAAAACTCCGTATACATATTTTGAGCCACGTCCATGAAAAGTGTTTAAGTGACACATCTTACAACAGCTTGCCTTTGGTAAAACTTATGACAAAGTTTTCTCATAATAGCTTCCTTTATTGCTTGAGTTCCCATCCCATAAAGGATTGGGTTTATCAATGGGGAAAGAATAAGGAAATACAAAGAAAGTATTACACGAATTATGTAGGGTACATGTCTCATATCAAATCGGCTTTGCAAAAGTTCAAAAGAAGTCCCAATGATAAAGTTAAATAATGCCATTAGATGTGGAACACAAGTCCTAAAGAGTTTGACTCGTCCTCTCTTTGACAGTGTCAAACAGATTAATATGATTCTTAAATAAGTGTAGCTAATTATAAAAAATGGGAGTACAACCACAAAGAAAATTAGTATCATGCTATGTATGTTGTAAAATGAAATAACAGCGCATGCTAGTTTAACTACTGAATAATTATCACAATATACTTTTTCAATGATAACTCCACAAATGTCAATGTTTGCTGTAAATGAGAGAGAGATGGTCACTCTGAAAAATGGGAAAAGCCAAGTGAATACAATACCCAAAATCACCTTTGTGGGCGTGACTATTTTGTCATAATTTAAAGGATAACATATAGAAATATATCGATCATAAGCCATAAGTGTTAGGTTTGTTATATCACAACTAACATAGGTATATATAAAGTAGATTTGCACAAGACAAGAAAGCCATGTTATTTGATAATCCTCCGTCAAGAAACTGCTTATGACAAAAGGTGCAACTGCTGTGCCACCATATAAATTTATACATGCTAAATTGCAGATAAAGATGTACATTGGCTTATGCAGTTTTCTTTCAAGACATACTACAGAGATGATCAGTCCATTAGCAATGATGATGACTGGGAAAAGTAAACCCAGCACAACAACAAAAACATATTTCAAGTCATGTATTTTGTTGTATGCATCCAGTGTGAAGGAAATATTGTGCATTGTACGTTGCAGCATGGCCCTGTAATTACATGAACAACAGAAGAAAAACAAGTTTAAAGAAATGCTACTGGAACAGAGAAAAGTCATTATTCACAATATTTTGCAGCATACACTTTCTCACAATAGACTGAAACATGAATCACAAAAAGCAGAATAAATATACAGTAACCTATACATTCATAGCTTTTAATTTACTATTTACTTCTCTTTGAAAATTAAAATGGAGAATCTTACAATTGCTCATGTGTCTATCAAGCATCAGTTGGAAGACAGTCTTTTGAAAAAAAGAATGTGGAATTTGAAGCATGGGGCTGTATATGGCAGCACCCTCAAACACATGGTTTATGCAAATTAGCACCTTGAGGATTTAGCAGACCATGTAACCTAGAGGGCAAATGGAAACAAATTAATTTAGAGGTTTTTAGAATCGAGAAAGAGAGTATGTCCCACTATGAAAAGGCTCTAAAAGCTGCCAGGGCCAAGCATCTCCGCAAACTCATAGAAAATAACTAAAACAATCCAAGGTCTTTATTTAGTACAGTGGCTAGATTAACAAATATAAACAAATGTCACCTGAACTAAATATGACTTTATGAATTTCTTCATTGAGAAAAACTCATCAGAAATACAATTATAAATGTATTACAACCTGTCACAAGACGTTGAAGCACAGACAAAACAGTCTTTCTGTAATGTAGAATGGACCGGGACTGACAACAATGAAGATGAAGACAGTTCACAGACGAAGATGACAAACGGGAGTCGGGTAAGTCTTGGACTGTGGTGTGAGAGACGAGACCAGTGAAGTCAATGAAGGTGACTGTGGGCTTTATGCAGGTCCAGGTTAATGCATAATAGGTGTAGAGAGGTGTAGTAGGGTCTGACGCTGATAGGAAGGATGGACTTGTGACAGTCCCCCTCCTCCACAGGCGGCTCCTGACGACCGACCTTGGTAACGACGAGGACAGCCTCTTCCTCTGGGTGCAGGACGATCTGGGTGGTTAGCGTGAAACTCCTGGAGTAGGGTAAGGTCTAGAACAGTGGTCTCAAACTGCCGGCCCATGGGCCATTTACAGTAAATGAGAAATAATGCAAAGGAAAGTAAATTTTCAGAAATTTTATGCTTTCTTGTGCTTGAATGTTAAAATGGCCCTCTTATGAGGTGTCAATCACAGCAACGGCCCCCAGCCAATTTGAGTTTGAGACCCCTGGTCCAGAATATCATCGTGTGGTACGATGATGATCTCTCTTCAGGGCCGTAACCTTCCCAGTCGATTAGGTATTCGAGTTGGCCGCCTCGTCGCCGGGAGTCAAGGATGGAGTGGACAGCATAGATGGGATCCCCATCCAGCTTAACCGGAGGAGGGGGCGCCTCTCCAGACCCTGTGGGAGAGGAGAGAAGAGAAGGCCGGTGAGGTTTTAAAAGAGACACATGGAAAGTAGGAGCAATTCTGCAATGTGAAGGAAATTTCAGACGTTAGGTGACTGGATTGATCTGCCTATCATTGATACTGCAAACATCTGGAGAACAGATCTGAAGTATTAATGAATGTGGGTGAGGAATCCCCAAACATGATTGGACACAGATCAAATAAGCCAGCAGCTAACACTGATTCTAGCTCAGGTCGAGCAGACAGCGGCACTCAGCTCAGAGTGCAGCCGAGCCCAGGACTCAGATAGTGTGTACTCCATAATCAGAAACATTAGCAGCAGGGATACAACTACGTTCTGCCTTCCAAAAGCAACAGTTTCTGATGTAAACAGGGAACTTAAGAACATTCTGATGAAATATAAGACTGCAAATCAACTAATCATTCATGTTAGGAAGAATGATATTCGGAAAGAGCAGTCAGAATTCCTTAAAAGGTATTTCAATTAACTTTTTGATACACTTAGAAGACTGAAAGTTAAGTCGTTCATCAGTGGACCACTTCCCATAAGAGGAACAAATAGGTTTTCACGGTTGCTTGGGCTTAACACATGGCTGCAAAAAATGTGAAACATAAAAGGACTGAACTTCATCGACAACTTCAATCTTTTCTGGAATCAGAGACAAATGTTTACACAGGCACTTGAATGACTGTACCCAAACAAACTGGGTTCAAGAGTGCTAGAGGACAATCTCTAGCAATTTACTTCTCCCTCCATCATTCTTCAGCAGTGTGTGCCAATTCACTCAACCTGAATGGCACAAACACACATGGACAGAGTAGAACTGACCAGAGGACTCCAGCACCTGAATGGACATGAGGTTGACACATCCAATGATAACACCACACAGCCACAACAACCACTGCTCACTGCTATATCCAAACTAATTGCACTTTATTTTATATGTATCATCTTTTTATTCTTTTATTTTTTTTCTTGTTTTTAATTCATTTTAAATACATTTTATATCAATCATTTATGCATCATCTTTTTATTTATGACTGTTTTAATGCATTTTAAATCTTGCTATCTGGTTAAAAGAGCTGGGAGAATTAGGAAGTAAGCATTTGTTTATTCCTGGATGGAGCTCTGGACAGAGTTAGTCTAAGAAGATTTGTCTGTAAGGGTAATGTTTAAATGCACAGCTACCTGACAAATATAAATATTTTTACATTTATCCATTTAGATCCTCTCTGATGGATTGATCCGTTTAGATCTGCTCTGATGGAAAACAAAGTTGAGTTAGCCTTGGTGGCTACAAATATTCTGACTGGAACTCCCTGACTCTTCCATCCAGATAGGGGTATTCTCTGTTTTTACTGTAATTTTTATTTCTTATGCATTCTATTTTTATTCTCATGTCCACTGTTCAAAAAAATTAAAGGAACACTTTTTAATCAAAGAATAGCATCAAGTCAATTAAACTCCTGGGATATTGATCAGGGGCTGTATTCACAAAATATCGTAAGGCTAAAAGTAGCTCCTAAATTGCAGATTTAGGAGAAACTCTTAAAAATAATGGGCGTGTCAGTCCTAATTTTAGAAGTCCTAAATTTTTACTCTAAGAGTATTTCACAAAGCATTTTAGCGCTAAAACTAGCTCCTAAATCTGTGAAACGTTAGGAATAGTCAAGAGGACTCCTAAGTCACTAATCACAGACAGTCCTAATCCACCCAAAGACGCTATACACCATTGAGGCAATAGCAATACAGCCTTAGGTGCTGAACTTTTTCTTCATAAATGCAACACATTTTGATTTATAGATTTGAATCAACGATGAGGCGCCAAAAATAAATCTTTACCAAATAAATAAATATTGTACGATTACCTGTGGCAGTGGTTTTCATGAGTTCACACTTACAAATGATTGAACAGAGTAAAAAAAAAAAAAAAAAAAAAAAAATATATATATATATATATATATATATATATATATATATATTCCCCCTCTCGTGCTGATTAGAAAGACCGTTTGAATGTGTTCCTCCCAAACTTTGTTTATAAAACATAATTTGTCGCTTGAATTCTGCATTCTCTTGAGATGCAGACATCCAAGAGGCAGACAATTAACTGTATATACTAGTTCAATTAGTGGCACTTAGCCTACATTTTAAAACCTTTATTTGAATAGGGCAACATTTGTATTTTAAAACCTTGTATTTTAATATGGAAACATGACACCTCATTCTACAATATTTCTATGATTAAATCAATGACTCCTTTCCCATCAGCCAATCACTGTGTGCATACTCATAGCATAACCCCGCCCTTACTCTTAGCTTAAAACTTCAGTCTCTTCCTTAGCAAAAGTTTGTCTCAGCAGCTTTGTGAATAGGTTTTAAGAAAAAACTCTTAGCTAAGAACTTTTACTGCTATTTAGGAGAACTCTTAGTGGTAAGATAAAATGTTTTGTGAATATGGCCCCTGGTCAGTTAAGTAGCAGAGGGGGTTGTTAATCAGTTTCAGCTGCTTTGGTGTTAATGAAATTAACAACAGGTGCACTAGATGGGCAACAATATGATTTTACAGGTGGAGGCCACTGACATTTTTTTCCCTACTCATCTTTTCTGACTATTTTTCACTAGTTTTGCATTTGGCTAGGGTCAGTGTCACTACTGGTAGCATGAGGTGATGCCTGGACCCTACAGAGGTTGCACAGGCAGTCCAACTCCTCCAGGACCTTGCCAGATGGTTTGCTGTGTCTCCTAGCACAGTTTCAAGATCATGGAGGAGATTCCAGGAGACAGGCAGTTACTCTAGAAGAGCTGGACAGGGCCGCAGAAGGTCCTTAACCCATCAGCAGGACCGGAATCTGCTCCTTTGTGCCAGGAGGAACAGGATGAGCACTGCCAGAGCCCTACAAAATTACCTCCTGCAGGCCACTGGTGTGAATGTCTCTGATCAAACAATCATAAACATACTTCATGAGGGTGGCTTGAGGGCCCGACGTCCTCTAGTGGGCCCTGTGCTCACTGCCCAGCACCGTGGAGCCTGTAACATTGTTCAGCATGACCGGTTTGGTGGTATGTCAGTGATGGTCTGGGGAGGCATATCCATGGAGGGACACACAGACCTCTACAGGATAGACAATGGCACCCTGACTGCCATTAGGTATCGGGATGAAATCCTTGGACCCATTGTCAGACCCTACGCTGGTGCAGTGGGTCCTGGGTTCCTCCTGGTGGACGACAATGCCCGGCCTCATGTGGTGAGAGTATGCAGGCAGTTCCTGGACGATGAAGCAGTTGATACCACTGAATGGCCACCATGCTTGCCTGACCTAAATCCAATAGAACACCTCTGGGTGTTATGTTTCGGTCCATCCGACGCCGCCAGGTTGCACCTCAGACTGTCCAGGAGCTCAGTGATGCCTTGGTCCAGATCTGGGTGGAAATACCACAGGACACCATCAGTCGTCTCACTAGGAGCATGCCCCGACTTTGTCAGGCATGCATACAAGCATGTGGGGGCCATACAAAATACTGAATTTTACCATTTTGAGTTGCTGCAATAAAATTTCAGCAAAATGGACTAGCTTGCTGCATTATTTCTTCACTTTGATTTTCGGGGTGTCTTTGAATTCAGTCCTCTGTAGGTTGATAATTTTCATTTCCATCAAATAATGTGGCATGCTTTCGTTCCTAACACATTACCCAGTCCATATCAGCACAGATATCCAGCATGATATTTTTCTCCATTGAGATCTGATGTGTTTTTAAAGTGTTTTTTTTTTATATTTTTGAGTAGTGTATTTGATTTCTATTTATGTAAAGCACTTTGAATTACCATTGTGTATGAAATGTGCTATATAAATAAAATTGCCTTGCCTTGCCTTGCCTTAGAACCAGAGATGGCTCAATGTATCTGGGACTCAGCTTGCGGCAGGGCAGCCGGAGGCATATGTCCCTAGTGGAGAGCCAGGGAGGTAGGTGGGTGTTACTGTTCTGCGAGCATCAGCCTGGCTCTTGTGCCTCCTAACTGCCCTCTGTAGATGGACATGCGCTGAGTCCCAGACCCTCTCGCTCTCTTGGAACCAGTGGTTGACTGCTGACACTTCAGACGGCTCTCCTGACCAGGGGAACAGGGGCGGCTGGAAGCCAAGTACGCATTGAAAGGGAGTTAGGCCTGTGGTGGGCTGGCGAAGAGAGTTTTAAGAGTACTTGGCCCAGAGAAGATACTGGTTCCAGCTGTGTTGGTGGCCATGGCAATACAATCTCAGGAAGCGTCCTATCTCTTGGATCTTCTTCTCCGTCTGTCCATTCATTTGAGGATGGTATCCAGATGTTAGACTCACTGACACAACTAGGAAATGGAAGAAAGCCTTCCAAACTCTGGAGACAAACTGAGGGCCACGGTCTGACACAATGTCTTTGGGTAAGCCATAGTTATGGAACACATGATTAAATAGGGCTTCTGCAGTCTCCAGAGCAGATGGTAGTCCTTTTAATGGAATAAGGCGGCAGGCCTTGAAGAAATGATAACAAGGATACAAGTGAATGAGTCAAAAGTGGGTAGGTCTGAGATGAAGTCCACTCCTAGGTGTGACCAGGGCAAGGAATGGGCAGTGGATGCAGTTTCCCTTCAGGAACATGGTGTGGTACCTTAGAGATTGTGCAGGTGGAACATCCTTGGACAAAGCAGTTTACTTCCTGAGATTTGCCAAGCCACCAATAACCGTTGCTGAGGAGCGAGAGGTTTTGTTGGCTTCCAGGATGTCCAGACCCCAAGGAAAAGTGTACTGAGTCCATGACGGACAGTCGCAGAGCAGACGGAACATAGGTTCGTCCCTCAGGACCTCCCGGCGGAGCAGGTTCGGTGCAGGTAACCTCTGCGATTTGGTCATCTAAGGCCCATTGGATGGGACTGAGGATGGCAGCTGGAGGGAGAATGGACTCAGGTAGATGGTTGGGTTGGTCACGTCGGGAAAGTGCATCACCCTTTATGTTCATTGTTCCTGGACCATAGGTCACTTTGAATTTAAACCGGGTGAAAAATAGAGCCCATCTGGCCTGACGAGGGTTCAAGCATTTGGCTTCTCTGAGGTATTTAAGGTTACGGTGGTCCGTGACAACTTCAAATAGGTGGTTGGCTCCCTCCAGCCAGTAACACCATCCTTCCAATGCCAGTTTGATAACTAGAAGTTCCCGATTCCCAATGTCATAGTTCTGCTCCGCCGGGGATAACTTCTTGGAGAAAAAGGCACATGGATGAAGCTTTGATGAAATTCCTTGCCGCTGTGACAGCACCACTCCCACACCCGTAGTGGAAGCATCAACTTCTACGATGAAGGGTAAGTCAGGGTTAGGATGGATCAAGGAGGGGAAAGTGGTGGTGAATGGTTGTTTGAGCTGGTGGAATGCTTTTATGGCTGCTGGTGACCAGGACAGAGACTTGTGCACATTGCATAGCAAGGAGGTGACAGGTGCTGATAGGGTGCTAAAATTTGCGATGAAGAGGCGATAGAAATTAGCAAAGCCAAGGAATCTTTGAAGTTCCTTTATAGAGGTAGGTATGGGCCAGTTGTGGACTGTGTCCACCTTCCTCTGGTCCATCTGGATGCCCTTAGCATTGATGATATAGCCTAGGAACTGAATAGAGGAGTGATGAAATTCACTTTTTTCTAACTTGAAGTAAAGGTGATTCTCCTTCAGCTTTTAAAGGACCTGCGCAACGTGGAGGTGATGGTCTGCCTAGTTCCGGGAGTAAATCAAGATGTCGTCGATGTAAATAATAACAAAATGATGTAGGTACTCCCGGAAAACCTCATTCATGAAGGCCTGGAACACGGAGGGTGAGTTGGCTAGCCCATAAGGCATGACCCGATATTCATAGTGCCCTGATAGTGTGATGAAGGCGGTCTTCCATTCATTCTCCCTTCATATCTGGATGAGGTTGTACGCGCTGCACAGGTTCAACTTGGTAAAGTTGGAAGCACCTCTCAGCATCTCAAGCGCCACTGGATCCAGAGGAGGGGATATTTGTATAGCACCGTCTGCTTGTTGAGGGCTCGATAATCAATACACGGCCGCAAGCCTCCGTCCTTCTTGGGCACGAAGAAAAATCTGGAAGTGGCAGGGGATATAGAAGGGTGAATGTAACCCTGGTGGAGAGCCTCCTCTACATGCTCCTCCATGGCCTTTTGTTCAGGGATGGATAATGGGTACACTCTTCCCTTGGGCAGGGTGGCGCCTAGCAGTAACTCAATGGCGTAGTCCCATGGCCTGTGAGGTGGTAAACAGGTAGCCAATTGCTTACTGGAAACATCCTGGAATGCCCTGTACTCCTCTGTGATTTCGACTTGGTGCTGTCCCTCAGAACTCTCGATGGTTCTTGATTGGAGAAGTACGTTAGATTGTTTAATGATTGAAATGAGTCGAGAGGGAAGCTGTAAGCAAGTAGTAAAGCAGTCATCATTCCAGGAGAGAATGTCACCAGCGGTCACTAAGGCTGCATCTCAATACTAGTTTTACTTGATCTTATTGCTGCGTTTGACACCTTAGATTATGACATAATCTTAGATTATTTCTTCATTTTCCTCATTCGTTTTCATCTAAAATACTCACCTCTTGCCATTGAGTCTGTGTTTCCTGACAATATCATAATGAAAACAGAGATTAAAATAATTCTGTTTACTTCATTGCTTCGCGGTCGTGGCCTAATGGATAGAGAGTCGGACTCGTAACCCAAAGGTCATGGGTTCGAGTCTCAGGTCCGGCAGGGTTTGTCGGTGAGGGGAGTGAATGTTCAGCGCTCTCTCCACCCTCAATACCACGACTGAGGTGAGACCCTTGAGCAAGGCACCGTACCCCCAACTGCTCCCCGGGCGCCGCAGCAATGGCTGCCCACTGCTCCGGGTGTGTGTTCACGGTGTGTGTGTGTACACTTGGATGGGTTAAATGCAGAGCACAAATTCCTAGTATGGGTCACCATACTTGGCCACATGTCACTTCACTTTCACTTCACTTTTCACTTTCACTTTCACTTTAAAAGAATGTGTGCGCATGGTCTAGAGTATGCGGACGGTGCACACATATTTACGCTAAGTTTATGTGCAATATGTTGTTAGTCCACTTAACCCTCTGAAGTCTGAGGCTGATTTGGGGTCCTGGTGTAGTTTTGACATGCCCGGACATTAGGCATGTGACAGTATCAGATTTCCATGCTGCGATTAATTGATTAAGGTTTCATCACGGTATACGCTATTATTGCGGTATTCAATTATATGAGAAATAAAGGTTGAAAATATAAACCAACTTCAGTGTTGTCCTTTTAATAACAACTTTAATTATTTTAAATAATAAAGAGTACCTCAAACATTTAAATACAAATAAATATAAAGAAAACAACACACAGTAATGATGTATAAAGTGAGCAATTGTATCAAACAGAAAGTGCAAACTGCACAAGAACAACTTTTGTTAAAGGTGCAATATGTAAGAATTTCTGTCTGCTAGAGGTCGCTAGAGGCCTATTCAAAACAAAGGCGTAGCTTGATGACGGCAAGTTTGAGCACAGAATCTTGGGACATGTGGTCTTCACCTCACAGCCGGTGGAAAAGAATTGGGATAGGACTCGGGAAGAAATCATGTTCATGGATGCGATTATTAACGTTACTGTAGTATGAAGCAGAGCAGGACTGAGTGTTGTGGGAGCTGAACGAGGCCGCTGGAGCGATTGCGCAACACACGCCTCACGAGCAGCGGAACTTTTATTATGCCACAGTTGCCGGCGCTGCTTCCGCTTTTCCGGTCACGAGTATGAGGTAACACAGCTCTGTTTATCATATTGGATACATTTGAGTGTGTTGAAAATGTTATAACGTTACTCTGTGCGCTCGCTCGGTGGCTGCTGTGAGACACTTGTTGCACACTGCAGTAAGCTAGTTCGATTTTAGAATGCCAAATTAAATGCTGGATGGCATGTGTTGATAAATGGCATGCAATTAATTTTAAAACGTATTGTATGATGGAGAAAATGCTGTATTACTGTTACTAAAAATAAAGCTGCATCTGATTATGCTATGTTAGCTACTTCACAAAATAGTGTTTTTCTCTGAGGCATGGTAAAGCATGGTACTCGCAAAAAATCAAGAAAATTAGATTTAAACAATAAGACTAAACGTGTTGAGCTATATAACAATAATTAGTTTTCTTTCTATAAATATATCAAAAAAGTTGTTCCCTTGTCTAATAAAACATGTAAATATTAAAGCGTCTTTGGTGTTTCCATGGTTTCTACAAAATAAAACCGGAAACCGAGGGTAACGCAAGTATGATGCAATTGACAGGCAACTCCTCACACGTCCCGGAGCCTTGGTTAAAATTGCAATTTTCTCATGATTTACAGATAGTTGCAAACATTTGGGATATTGTGAGTACTCAAGTGAACAAAATATATAACACTGGACTAGTGGTTTTTGGATATTTTACTGCTAAATTCTTACATATTGCACCTTTAAGAGGATTTCAGATGACCCAACACATGTGAAGAGATGACGCCAACCCCTGCAAGGCCTTCAAATGACGCCAACTCTGGATCAACCTACACCACTGCCAAATTTTCAATATACAGTAATCAGTTTGATCACAACTTGTAATAATTGTTTTAATGAGTTCATTGTTTCTTCCTAAATTAATACATGATATTAGCTAACTGCATGATTTGTATTATCTTAGATAACATTTTTGACATATGGACATTACTTTGACACAGTCACATCTGATAACAGATTACTCTAAATTGTAATGTAGAAACATGCATTTTTTTACTGAAGTATCAAAAAGGTGTGCAAATCCAAATCCAAGTTTGGTAGAGATTCAGGACAAAAATTAAATATTAACTTTGAAAAAGAATAGATTTATTAGAAAATAATAATTTTGACCAGTTAGATCTTCATCAAGCAAAACCTTCATATTAAATATCCAACTACTGTATAATTTAAGGGCGCACGTAATTAATTTGTAATCCGTTAACAATCAGTAAGGATTTTGACCGATTAATACCATCGCTTAAAGAGTTAAAAGGTAACTATAGTCATTTAAATAAGGAAATATATGGCCATGTACACACTGCAAATAATCGGTTGTCATTTCACATTTTTCAGATTAATAACACTTAAATATGACACTTAAGAAAATAAACTGAATGACACAATTATTCTGTGAAACACCCCTTTAGGAACAAAGTCATTTAAATAAATAAAAAAAAAAAAGACATTTGACAACCATGTGACCAACACTAATTAATTTTGCATTAACCATGTCTTTGGGGGACAGATTTAAATGTATTTCTTCATATGTAATATGGCATGTATAAATTTATATGGTGGTACAGCAGTTGCACCTTTTATCATAACAAGATTCTTGACAGAGAATTATCAAATAACATGGCTTTCTTGTATTGCACAGATCTTTTTTATATATACATATGGTGGATGTGACATAACAAACCTAACAGTTATGGCTTATGATCGATATATTTCTATATGTTATCCTTTAACGTATGAAAAGAAAGTCACTCCTACGATAGTAATTATAAGTATTGCATTCACTTGGCTTTTCCCCTTTTTCCGATTTAGCATCATTCTCTCACTAACAGCAAACATTGACATCTGTGGTATCATCGTTGAAAAGGTCTACTGTGATAATTATTCAATAGTGAAGCTGTCATGCTCTGATATTACATATATTAACATATTTGGCACAACAATGATATTTTTTTCAGTTGTACTCCCATTTTTTATAATTTTCTACTCATATTTAAGGATCATCTTCATCTGTTTAAAACTGTCAAAGAGAGGACGAGACAAACTGTTTAGCACTTGTGTCCCACATCTAATGGCATTATTGAACTTCATAATTGGGAGTTCCTTTGAACTTTTCCAAAGCCGATTTGATATGAGACATGTACCCTACACGCTTCGTGTAATACTTTCTTTGTATTTCCTTATTTTGTCTCCAATAATTAATCCAGTCCTTTATGGGATGAGAACGCAGGCAATAAAGGAAGCTATAATAAGAAAACTTTGTAATAAGTTATATCAAAGGAAAGCTGTTGCAAACTGTGAAAGTTAAAAACCCTGTCAATAGCAGGTCAAGTTTTTATTTGTAAACCAACTGTAAAACACTTGGCAATATGTTGTTTTTATGATTGAGTGCAAGAGCAAGTTACAACACTATAATAAACTCATATAATACATTATACAGTAGCACACTATAATTTCTACAACAACTGTACTATATATAATGCAAACGTTCACAGAAGTGTGTGTGGGGGTAAAAAGGTTTAAAAAAAGAATAATATTAATGTAAAATAAGCAGGTGTTTATTAAATTAAAACTGAACAAGTATTTGAGGCAGAATAATATTCCATGTATTGTTAGCAGTATATAGGTAATATATATAGGTAATTCCACTCTTGTGAATAATACAATCACTGTGTATCAAACTGGTGTAAAACTAAATGTATTTCACATACTGAACCGTTTACAAATGTAATTCATAATTAGTGCAGCAAACAAGACTTTAGTGATACATGTTGATACTTCATATGTCCGTGTTTAGGTTTATGCCACAATGATTTATCAATTATGGAGTGCTGAAATATTAAGTTAATCAAATGTATGTCAATTACATTTTTTTAAATTTTTTTTTGTATTTTTTTTTTTTTTTTAAACATGTGTAAAACTGGAACAATGCAACATTTAGTTTTAGTCAACACTTGAGGTAAAATTCCTGTTTTAAGGCAAGAGATATAATTTAAGCATGTTTTGACACTACGAAACAAAGTTACATATATTGTGTTGGTGCTATAGAATAAATGACATTAATCATTAACTATTAATAATTATTCTGAGTACAATAAAAAATAAAATAATAATACATTCTTTCTGTCTTATTACATAATGCACAGTAACTAACAGTTATGCAATATGCCATTGGGGTAGACCTTCTTTGCCGCCTTTGTGGACACATTGGAGAAAACAGTCGTGTCTAATAATTCTGGAAAGCAGCAAATTAAGCTTTGAATTAAAAGTAGACTATTTTTCTAGTTCAATACATGTGGGTCTAGCATAAGTTTGATTCTAGGCACCCATGGATCCAGGGAGACCAATAGCAATTGCCAGTAGGATTGATTAGATCCAGTATAATTATGTCCGTGCATGATATGTCAAGTTAACCCCAGTGAAAAATAAATATACTAAAATGTATTTGAAATACATTTATTTTATGCTAAGTATACTACAAATATATTTACATGTCTATGTACTTAATATAAATACCCTATAATTGTACCTTTAGTATACTAAATTGGTATATACTTAAAGTCCGCTAAATTGGAAAAAAATAATTTTGTACTTAATGCACTTTAGTTATCCGGAAATAGTGCTAAAGTTCAACTAAAGCTATACTTAAGTATATTTGATTGTGCTAAAGTGGAACTATTGAAAGTATACTTTAGGTACACTAAATATCTTGCATTTAAAGAATGATTTTACAGAGATCATTTACAGAGATCTTTACTAATAGTGATATTAAAGGCTTAATATTATGAAATGTGCATTGTGCAATATAGAAGTACTCCAAATAAAGTTTAATTATAATATTTATATTAGTAAGTCTTAAGTGATGCATGTTACGATGCGATAGTATGAAATAAATGTATTCTGAATACACCTAAATACACAATACACCTACATTTTTACAAGTTTTTTTTTTTTTCCACTAGGGATGTCAAGTCCCTTTCGGTAACACTTTCTATAAAACCTGTATTTATAATGCATTATAAGGGTATTATATGTGTTATAACACATGCACAATGCCTTACAAACAACCTTATAATATGTTGCATCATCTTATAAATAATTATAATAGCAGGTACAATACAATATAATACATACCTATTTGTGGTTTTAACTTTTAAGAGTACAGTGCATTATAATGCCAGATGAAGCCTGCATGTATAATGCATCATAAGGGTAATGCATTATAATACATGCATAATGCCTTATAAACAACCTTATAAACAACCTTATAATGTGCTGTATCATCTCATGGAATAAAAAACAAACAAACAAACAAACAAAACCCAAAGTCTTCTTTTAAACATCTAAAAAGCTTTATAATGTGGTCATTATATTTATAAGTGGTCTTTGTCTGCTTTAGGTAAAGTAACAAAAGTTAAGTCTTCTTTTAAACAGCCATAAGATATTATGTAGATGTTATAAGACATTTGCTTTAAACATTTTTCATTTGCTTTGAACATTTGCAATACATAGAAAATAAAACGTGTTCTATTTGTAAAAATCTACTTAAACAATATTGTATTGTTTTAAATGTAAAAGAGTTTCCAGTAAGCTTAAAGAATATAAATTCTGTCATAATTTACTAACCCTCAAGTTGATCCAAACCTGTATGATTTTCTTCCTTCTGTTGAACACAAAATAAGACATTTTAAAAAATGCTGTTTCCCTAATATGACATACTTCATGGTTCTAATAAGAACTCTGGCTGCTGCGTTTTGAACCAGCTGGAGTTTGTTTATTAAGCATGCAGGGCAACCACCCAATAATACAATAATCTAGGCCTTGAGGTCATGAACACATGAACTAACTGTTCTGCATTTTTCATTGAGAGCATATGTCATAGTTTAGATATATTTTTAAGATGGAAGAATGCGGTTTTACTAGGGGTGTGACAAGACAGTTAGCTCATGAGATGAGACACTAGACTAATTTCACAAGAACAAGATGAGACAAGATTTTCACACAGTATTTTTAAGAAATCTTCAATGATGAAATACATGATAAAAAAAATAGTGTGCAGGTGCAAATGTTTTAACTAATCATCTTGTAATAAATGTCACTTCAGTTCTACTTTCTGAGTATGAATTATTATATGCAGTAAAAGACAACAATATTCAAGCACTGTAAAGGGTTTTCCCACAAACTGACTGGCTTCTGTCATGTATGATTTCACATGAGTCTCTTCAGACCTTAGAACTGTACATGAATTATGAGCTTCTACAACTTTTGACCATACTCAAAGTACTCTCTAAATACTCTTTAAAAAGTGCAAACAGAGACTATTTTTTTCTTCAAGCATGATACAGAGTTAAGAGATGGTTACAACTACACAGCCCAGCCTAAGATAATTTTCACAGGTAACACTTTACAATAAGGTTCATTAGTTAGCATTAGTTAACTACATTAGTTAACATGAACTAATAATAAACTGCACTAACACAGCATTTATTAATCTTTGTTAATGTTAATTTTAACATTTTCTAATACATTATTAAAATCTTGTTAACATTAGTTAATGCACTGTGAACTACCATGAACAAACTATGAACAGCTGTATTTCATTAACTAATGTTAACGAAGATTAGTAAATACAGATGTACAAATGTATTGCTCATGGTTAGTTCATGTTAATGCTATTGCAATGCTATTTCATGCATTCTGACTTATTTACACTGTTGAAGACTTGGATTCTCATGCCAAACATGGCCAAAGTTTCAAAACACGAGTTGGACGTATGACGGAGTATTTCTGAGCCAAATGACTACTTCTGGTTTCGGTACAGGTTTCGGAGAGTTTTTTTCTAGTATGGCCCTTTATCACGTAATAAAGGGCGGAATTCCTTGTATAGGCACTTCTCCCTGATAAGTGTGCACACACACATCACCCAGAACAAAAGCAAGAGCACGCCCATCAACGCGCTTCGTTCGGGATACAGATTTTTCCCAATTCAGGGGCTGCACCCTTTGAAGGCTGCATACATCATCGAGACAGTCTCATTTAAGAAAAATAACCGTTAGATTGCAACGTAAGAAAGAAATTACAGTATTTTACACCTCACAATGAATATCAGTCAATTTTATTACGGATACTTTTCTTATATGACATCCTTGATGAAGTATTCAGCCTTGAAATGTGATCTCCGAAGGATGAAGCCTCCGAAATGAGACGCAGCTCTTGTCACCAAAGGAGTGTGTTTTTGGTTGTTAGGGAAAGATTACCTTTTTCAGCTTCCCAAAGAACCCAGCGTCAAGGGAACAGAGGATGAAGCTTGTTTTTCCGGGGCAGCAACGGAGTTGTGCATATATGTTTGTTTGTTCCTGGGATTTCGGTGATGAATACTTTGTAAACAAGTCCCAGTTCAGCGCTGGATTTGCAGATCGTGGGTGGTGAGTAAAGCTGCATCAGATGTCTGTGTTTTGTTGGCAATCGGCGCACAAGTGCATAAAATGTAAACAACACGAACGTTTTTGTTCCCTTTGTATTTATAATGATGTTGCAGCTAGCAGACATCTCTAAGCAGAAGCTGTGCGCGCTCGTGACTCTTTAGCTCCGCCCATGGCACTGATGGCAGGCATGCCTCCAGGATCTCGGCTTTTTCCGGAAAGACTCGGTTTAGCGTATCTATCTTTTATAAATATGACAAAACTAAAGACTTTTCGGAGATATGAAGTATGCATTGTTACTCTATATGTACTCAAGATTAACATGAGATTGGCAGAAACTGTGTGTAATCTAATGTTTAACTAATGAACCTTATTGTAAAGTGTTTGCCTTTCATATTGGAAGATATTTGCATGCATCAGGAAGCCTCTTTCAAAATGCAGGGTATTGAAATCGCATTTGAATGCACGCTCGCATTTTACTTTTGCTTTCGCGTGTACTCTGTGAATAGGGAGCAGCGGTGCTGAGCTCTTTCCACAATACTAGACATTTATCAGACGCCTAAGCTCTGTTGTGCAACGAATCCTCCACCATGGTCTTGTCAGTCATCTCGTCTCTTACACTCAACGGTTATCCAACTGAATTAAATGTTTTTTTTTTATTTCTATAAAAAGCAAAATGACAGTGGAGGCGTAAGGTAAATGTAGCGGTGGCATATTCTATCCTAATTTCACCCTTAGACTTCGTCATGGCAATATCGCAATACAGATTTTTGCCTCAACGAGATATCTAGTCACATGTTAATCTCGTGAGATCTCGTGGCACGAGATCTTGTCACACCCCTAGTCACAGATGAACATTTATCAGAGAGACACGAGATGTTTTAATTATAAGAACGTACACGTGCAACACACGTTTTATAGATAGATAGATAGATAGATAAATTAATAATTATAATAAATGTTTATATATAATAAATGTTTAATTATTACCCATTTTAATTCCCGCAAAGTGTCACTTTGTGTTGATTTAACGCACTTCTGTCTAGTTTATTTCTTGGTTTTGTGACAGAGCTCTGACACTCCCGTTTTTGTCCTGTCTATGTGTGAGCATACGGTCTCGAGTTCTCGAGCCGTGCGCTCTCTTGTCTGCGTGTCTTGTTTCATGTTGGGAGCGTGGCGTTCGGATCCCGCACTCATGTCATGTCTAGTTTCGGTTTCGTGTCGGGATTCGGACACTCGCGCTCCCTAAATTGTGAGCGCACGGTTTGTGTGTACTTTCACTTGCCGTGCGCTCTTGTCTCGTGTTTTGTGAGCGCCTGGTTGGTTCTTTTTGGCCAGGCGCTCTTATGTTGTCGTGTTCCGTGTTAACACGCAGTCTGTGAGTGTCCACTGGCTGCGTGTTCTTGTTTTGTTTTGTGTGAACACGCAGCTTATGAGTTCTCGTAGTTGCGTGTTCATGTCTCGTTTTGTGTAAGCACATGGCTTGTGATTTGTTTTCATTGGCCATGTGCTTGTGTTTTTGTTATGTTTGGTGTGAGCACATGGCTTGTCATGTGTTTTTTTGTGCCATGTGCTCTCAAGTCTATTGTCTTGACCTGCCCATCTTGTTACCTGATTATTGGTTTATTTGCCCCACCTGTCCTCCCTCGTTACCTGCCTTGTTTTCTCTCCTATTTATTCTCCTTGTGTTTGCAGTCCTGTGCTGGATCGTTGAATGTTACCTTGTGTGTTGCTGTCAAGTCCTACTCAAGTCAAGTCTGTTTTCCCCCTCAGTAGTTTTGTTTGTTTTGTTTCTCTTTTATTATTAATAAAAGCCCATACTTTCTCCTGCAATTGAGTCCTCATCCTTCCACCACCCATACCTGACAACCATGTCTTCTTAATAATTTGTGTTTTCACATCAAACTCTATGTTTGACAAGTAGACTTATTTTCAAATACATTCTTTTTGAGGTCATTTGTGAACAATTACGACAAAATATTTTCTAGTCTTATTTTTAGGTTGATGTGAAAGTGCTTTTATATATACAGATAAAATGAAAATGAAAGAAACGTTTTTATTTTGTCTCACAAGATATTTTACATTTTACTGAAGACATAATGTGATTATTATAACACAAATGTAAAAAAAAAAAAAGCATTCTGAATCTAAGTTTTATTTTTAAAAGGCTACGTGAAATAGTTCATTTTTAAATATTGTTTGGGTTTGAGCAAAAAAAAAAAATCCCTAAAATATTAATCAATATATATTAGGTTTCACAGATGCTAGAAACGTGGCTTTCAAATGAAAAACTGGTATCAAAAAGCACACGCATGTTCCTAACTGATGACGAAGACTTAACAGAGCAGCCATCAAGTGTTACACAGTACTTTAGGTTATTATGTGCGGAGGTTTTTAGTCCAATAATTAGAATCTCTGTTTTTTCAGAATAAAGTAGTAGGAAATTACTAGTTGTCTAATTTTTTATATCAGCTATGCATTTCCTTTAATTTTGTTAATTGGTAAGTTTTGTCAGGTCTCAAAGAAATATAGAGCTGAGTATCATCAACGTAGCAGTAAAAACTAACACCATGCTTCCTAATAGTATCTCCCAAGGGTAGCATGTACAGGGTGAAAAGCAATGGTCCTAGTACTGAGCCTGGCAGTACTCCATACTGAACTTTTGATCGGTATGATTATTTATTTAGCGCAACAACTGAAAATGTTAAGTATGATAAGTGATAAAAATTATAAGTATGATTTAAACCATGCCAATGCAATTCCACTGATGCCAACATAAGTTTAAATCTATTCAAAAAAATGTTGTGATTGATAGTATCAAATGCACGACTAAGATCTAGTAACGCTAATAGAGAGATACAACCATGATCGAATGATAAGAGGAAATCATTTGTAACTCTAATGAGAGCAGTCTCGTTACTATGATACGGTCTAAATCCTGACTGAAAATCTTGGCAGATACCATTTCTTTCTAAAAACAAACATAGTTGTGAGGAAACTATTTTTGACAGAAAAAGTGGATTCGAGATCGGCCTGTAATCGACTAATTCTCTAGGATCAAGTTGCGTTCTTTAATTAGAGATTTAATAATAGCCAGCCTTAAAGAGGATATATGACCTCTGAAAGCATTTCAACATGTTGTTGAATTTGATTATTTAACGAGTTTTGACAAAGCTTCCTCTCCAATAGCAATGAATGAATGGAATTTTTCCTCAGGTACAACACACTGTATGATGCAATACTGTAGTAGACAGTTGCATGGTTATAATTTTCTCTCTAATATTATCAATCTTGCAAAAGAAGTTCATGAAGTCATTACTGCTGTGCTGTTTGGAAATGCCAGAAGTTGAAGATATTTGGTATGCTGAGGAGGTGACACTGATCAGGATGATTATTTATAAAGCAGTCTTTAGTAGAAGAAGTGATAGTTCTACCATATTAGTAACAGCGAGTTAGTTTTGCAGCCTTGGTTAAATGTAGTATACACAAGACTGGATAATGATCTGAGAATGCCAAAATTCTGCTGCAGAATTTCAACAGGATTAACATTGATTCTATGTGACAATACTTTAGATCTAAAGTTAGATTGTGGCCACATGTCTCACAATGGATGAAGGTCTAACTCCAATAGAGGTCAGAATGTCTGTAAATGTCAATCCTGTCAATACTGTATACAGTAGCCAGCACAAATGTAGCCAGATATGTAATAATAATAACAACAATAATAATAATAATCAATCCAATAGTTTTAATATTTCAGTAAAAAGTAACAAAATGTTTGTTCTTTAGAAAAAAAACAAAACAAAAAAAAAAAAACAGATAATGAACCCTTCTTAAACTCACCAACTTGTGATTTTGTAATATCTCTGAAGATCTTAATCTGCTTGCTCAGGTGTCTTTGATTAGGGTTAGAGCAAAACTCCATTTTGCAGTGCGCAGTGGACCTCCAGGGCAGGATTTGAGGAACCCTGGCCTAGATGCTCCGGCTCCCTGGTACAACAGGGCATTGTACAGCCAGGTCATAGTGATTGGACAGACTGTCAAATGCAGAGGTTTGCACTCTGCTCTTGGGGACCCACTGTCTTTAGCTACAACTTTAATCAAACACACCAGATAATCAAGCTCTTCAGGATCATTTGAAAACCACTTGCAGGTTTGCTGAAGCAGGTTGGATATAAACTTTTCAGGACAGTGGGTCTCCAGAAGCAGGGTCAAAGACCTCTGGGCAAATGGAAAACAGTCACAATAGATGCATCAGGCACAGGCTGGAGAGCCCTTCGTCATGGCAAACCAGCTTTCAGCACCTGGACAGGTGGGACCTCCTGTCTCAAACAGGAGGCTCAATCTGGCAACCTTGTTTAAAACGTGTTTACAGTAAGCCTTTATTCTGCAATAATCTTCCATTTTATGCAAGCTTCCACTGTATATCATCATACAGCATCCTTTTAAAGATGAGGAAAAAACATACATTTGAATAAAAATGTCGCAAAGCAGATGTGCCTGGCCAGACAATAGCATTTTATTTGGAGTGTGAAACAGAAATAATACAAACTGAAAATGACATAAGAGCATGTGAAACACTCAAATAAGATAAATACGATTGACAAAAGATAACACAACATCCCATTCATGGGACACACCAACAGCTGCATTTATTTTTACATCAGTCAAAATAAACTTTTTCATTAATTAAGAATTTATCATTACTTTTTCACAAATTATTTTCTTTTTATATCAGCTTGGTTTGTACATTCTTCAACTATGAATTAATTTTCTACATTTTCCACCAATGTTGTCATGTGCACTGTTGTCATCGCCGTGTCATGCGCTTGACCTTTCATTGAAATGATGCAATATTCTTTATTTACAGCATCAGTCATAAGCCTCACTGGGACTGGCCTTTTGACCAAAGGGACTTAATTAAAGTGTTGCAATGTCTTATTAAACCTGAAGGTCAATTTATCTTGGCCCTCTGGAAGATGTGGTGGAGAAGTTGCTCTCCTGTGATGGCCAGGGGACAATATTAAGAGTGGAAAAAAATGACTTGTTAATAACATGTAATTCTATGTTACATCATTTGCTGATAAACATGACTCCCATTAATGTTGAGTGCTGAATTTATCTCTATTAAACATTTAATTTAACCTTTAATCTTCAATTGATCTAACATCTAAAATCTCTCTCTCTCTCTCTCTCTCTCTCTATATATATACACAGTCAAACCAAAAATTATTCAGACACCTTAAACATTTCATTCATTAATAGTTCACTATAGTTTAAAAAAAAAAAATGGTAATATAATATGACAAGATCTCAGAGTTAAACTGTGTCAGAAAAAAATAATCTTAATTATGTCAGATAACACTTAAGCAAAACATGGTCAGGTCAAAATGTCTGAATAATTTTTGGTTTCAAATTTTTATACATTTTACTGGTAGTCCACTGTATGAAGAATTTTTGGGTATAATATGTCACAGTTTACTTTATTTCGCCATCCTCACTTTCATAAATGAACTATAGTGTCCTGTACCCACTAGTAAAAATATATCAAAAATGTCTGAATATATATATTTCTTCAAAACGTGTGCCACAGTTATTACCACCCTTAGAAATTCCAATTAATAAAAATGTACCTGAAATATCTTATTTATATTGTATGATTTAAGTTCACCTGAGTGAACACATGAACACATAAGCGACAAGTCATAAATTCCTGTTCCATTGGGGTAGTAAAATGAGTGTAACGTAGTCCGATGAAGACAATGAAGATTCCAAAAGGCTCAAATAACTGTAGTATTTATTAAATAAAATAAACACAGGTAAATTCAAAGGCTATAAGCAAATGACATGAAAGACACAAACAATACCCAGCAATAGACTGTGGGTCTCCAGAAACAGGGTCAAAGACCTCTGGGCAAATGGAAAACAAATGGAAAGTCATAATCGATGCATCAGGCACAGGCTCGAAGGCCTTTGTCATGGCAAACCAGCTTTCAGCACCTGGACAGGTGCAGAGAAAGCATGGCATATATACTTTCTAGAACTGTGAACAGCATCTAGCGCTCAAGTGCTTCCTCATGGACGTTCATACCCACCATGTTCTCTTTCACACTGATAACACAGCGGTGGTGTACATAAATCGCCAAGGAGGCGATCTGAGGGATTTGACTCAGGCAATGCGGAGGGAGGCAACGCAGCCTTCATCTCCCGGTGACTCTTGCTCACCTTCCGATGCCGCGATTTACATCTGGTCGTCTGCCTGTGCACCAAAGGAAACGGCTGGTCGCTCAGAGGGACCACCACGATCCTCTGGTAGCACCACTGGCTGCAGTGTAGTTGAGGGGTTAGGGGCCCACGGAGAAGATCTTGGTGGTGAAGCCCTGACCGCAATCCTTAGATCATCATTCCTACACGCCGAGGCGCTGTCCTCCTGGCACGAACCAGAAAAAAACAGCAGCCCGGGGCATAGGGGAGGGGACCCCCGCTCCCTGAGAACCAAGGAACGAGAGTCTGGATCTCAACACTGAGATGGCCATGTTCCCACAGTAAGAACTTGAACCATCCACAAAAGCTGCTTCAGCATGCTGAACGCCCAGACATGTGATGCAGCGACTGTGAACGGCTGCAGGGGCCAGGGCACGACCGCATCCAGTAACGCACGGACAGAATGACATCTTGAAAAAGACAAAGTGTCCGTCCGTTAAGCTCTTTTAGAAAGGAAAAACGCTCTTTGTACTGGTGCTGAAGCACACAGGGGAACAGCCGCGATGCAATTGTAGGTTCACACTGGTCGCCTACAGTCAGCACACACAGAGAAAACTGGCCCAAATCGCAGACCTGACCAGCAATAATCAAAAAAGCTTGCTGTCAAAACAGCAGTTAAGAGCTGTGTAAAGCCTTGATTTATTGCAATATTTAGGTGTTAAATTTTATTTTGATTTTAGAAAATAAACATGTGCTTGCTCTCCTCACAAATCAACTGTTTGTAGTTTTTCACTGGCATCTCTCATGTCCAGCATGTTGAAGACTAATGCATCTTTGAGCCTACATTCAGTACGAGTAAAATACTTAAGTACTGTTGAAATCAGATACTCTAAGATTTTTTACTCAAGTCATATTGGAATTGGTGACTTATAACTTGGAGTCATTTTCACAGTAAGGTATCTCTGCTTTTGCTTAAGTATGGTTTTCAGGTACTCTTTACACCTCTGTCTTTACGTTCTTGTGATGAGACATTCTTGTGATATAAAGGTTGTCTGGATGCCAGTATGCCAATTTAACTAAACTTGTGGCTTTATTAAACTTATTAAACTACACAACATCTGCAGCAGATACAACACTGATCCCCATCCAGGCTATTCGCATAACATATATTCACAGGTTTCAGTATGAGAAACACACTGCCTCTGACATCTGACTGTTTTACAGCATGTAGGAATACTGCACACACTATCAGTCCTATCTATTTTTATTGTGCATCCCTGACACAGTTTTGAGAAAGATATTGTAGTAAGTCACAAAAACGATTTTCAGTCTTCATATTTTCCACCACTGTTCTCATCTCAGTGTCACCACAATCACAAACCTCACTGGGACTGGTCTTGGCCTTTTGACCAAGGGACTTAATTAAAGTGTTTCATAACCTGAAGGTCCATTTATCTTGGACCACTGGGAAAGGTGGTTAACAGTATCCTTTCCTGGAATGGCCAAGGGACGATATTAGAAGTGAAAACAACTTAATGACCTGTTAATAACAAGTTTATCTTTGTTGAGTTACATCATTTGGTTGTGGATTAAAAATATCAATACTTAGTCCCATTAATATGAGTGATCTTTGACCTGCACTGCCTTATCTTTGGACACAATGATAAATTCACATAAGTGAATATGTGAATTTATAGCATATTATAGTAATTTTTTATTTTTATTTATTTATTTATTTATTTTTTTTGAAAGCATAGTATGGTGCTCTGCATTTTTTGCTGCGGCGCCCAGGGAGCAATAGGGGGTTAGGTGTTCATTCACTCCCCACACCTGCATTTCCTGCTGGAACCCACAAACCCACGACCTTCAGGTTACAAGTCTGACTCTCACAACTGCCCTGTAACAAATTATTGATATATTTTGAAATAAATGAAACCTCTAAACCTCCAGAAATGATATCTGAAGAAACTCAGTGTTGTACAACTCAAAATACAACCCCAATTCCAGAAAAGTTGGAACATTTTTTAAATTTGAATAAAATTAAAAATAAAAGACTTTCAAATCACATGAGCCAATATTTTATTCAAAATAGAACATAAATAACATAACAAATGTTTAAACTGAGAAATTTTACAATTTTATGCACAAAATTAGCTCATTTCAAATGTGATGCCTGCTACAGGTCTCAAAATAGTTGGGATGGGGGCATGTTTACCATGGTGTAGCATCTCCTCTTCTTTTCAAAACGTCTGGGCATCGAGGTAATGAGTTTCGGGAGTTTTGATGTTGGAATTTGGTCCCATTCTTGCCTGATATAGGTTTCCAGCTGCTGAAGAGTTCATGGTCATCTTTGACGTATTTTTTCGTTTAATGATGCGCCAAATGTTCTCTATAGGCAAAAGATCTGGACTTCAGGCAGGCCAATTCAGCACCCGGACTCTTCTACGACGAAGCCATGCTGTTGTAATAGCTGCAGTATGTGGTTTTGCATTGTCCTGCTGAAATACACAAGGCCTTCCCTGAAATAGATGTCATCTGGAAACCTTTATATAACTTTCAGCATTCATAGTGCCTTCCCCAAAACATGCAAGCTGCCCATACCGTATGCACTTATGCACCGCCATACCATCAGAGATGCTGGCTTTTGAACTGAATGCTGATAACACGCTGGAAGGTCTCCCTCCTCTTTAGCCCGGAGGACACTGCGTCCGGGATTTCCAACAAGAATGTCAAATTTGGACTCGCCTTACCATAGAACACTTCTCCACTTTGAAACAGTCCATTTTAAATGAGCCTTGGCCCACAGGACACGACGGCGCTTCTGGACCATGTTCACATTTGGCTTCCCTTTTGCATGATAGAGCTTTAGTTGGCATCTGCAGATGGCACGACAGATTGTGTTTACCGACAGTGGTTTCTGGAAGTTTTCCTGGGCCCATTTAGTAATGTCATTGACACAATCATGCAGATGAGTGATGCAGTGTCGCCTGGAACCACGGGATATTTCTCTAGTTTCTCTGAATAAAAGTGTAAAATTTATCCGATTAAACATTTGTTGTTATCTATGTTCTATTGTGAATAAAATACTGGCTCATGTGATTTGAAAGTCTTTTAGTTTTCAATTTATTCAAATAAAAAAAAAAAAACGTCCCAACTTTCCTGGAATTTGGGCTGTAGATTATTTTTATGCAAAAGAAAAAAAAAAAAAAAGCATAAGCATATATATCTTTCTGCTGAGCATGTTAGCACTGAATTAAAAAGATTAAGAAAATTTTGTATGATAAAAATGTATATTATATCCAATATCTTATATGTGCCTGGATGAGGGAGGGTGTATTGAAAATAAAAAGCATAAAGCCTACACATGTGATGGGAATGAGTAGCAACTATTTGATGTAAAGAAACATATTTCACCAGTCAAAACATGGAAACTGACAGTGTTATTCAGTAGTCAACATTTGAAGTGGATCAAAAAAGTAAATCAAAGTTGTCCTAAGACAAGGACGGGTATTGCATTTTGGTTTTAGGACAACTTTTTGATGAAAGGTTTTGATCCACTTCAAATGTTGACTACTGTATTATGCACAGAAAGTAGTTGATTATCATAAAAATTATTTTCAGCAGCATGTAATTTTAGCACAATGGCACCATCTGTTGGCTAACTGAAGCTAAGCACCACAAACTCATAGATGTAATATGTACAACATCCTGTATCTGTGCTTAGATAGGTAATCCCTTAATTTTGCTTAATTTGATTGTGTGATGAAATGGGTTCTCTGGAATCAATCAATCAGTCTTTATGTATTATTTATTTAACATTTATACATCATGAATTATAAATATAGCTAATATGAGCTTATGTACTTTAAGTTTTATTAATGTTCAGTAAGAAATTATTAATTTAACTGATATGAGCAATTACTTCTGACATGAATTTAAACGTTGCACTTAGCATTTAATGAATAAATGAGCAAAAACCAAATCATGTTATCCCTGCTGTTTTCTATATAGATGTAGGGAAGAGAAATGTGGTCAAGGCTGCACTTGGTTCTGCTTATAGCCTATTGGTTTCTATTGCTGTTTGAGTGATATGTTCACTTCACATCATATCTTTTGTCCAGACATACCTAGCCTGGCTTTATTCAGCCTGTCATGGTGTGTAGTTTACAGTAATCTATTTTCCCTCTGCTTTGTTACATAATTTAAATTAATGCTCATTCAAGTTATCATTCACTGGGTATTATATATAGTATACTTTATATTAAGTAAAGTAACAAATTCTGATGATGCGTGGAATTCAGATGGAGGGCAGGAAGTAAAGAAACAGAATGGAGGACATAGAGGAAAGTCTGTATTTTAGCGGTTTAGACTATTTCAAAGAAAGAAAATCACAACATATGTTATTATGAAGAGGAGTACATTTTCTGCTGAACTGACATATTTGCCTGCTATCAAGGCGGTAGATATAAGCAACTACCTTGTCTTCCAGAAATCCTTCAACGACCTCGGTATCAAGGTATTCCACAATGACAATCGCTTGGTTTTTGTCCGCGTGAGCAAAGGCACTTGATTCAGTCTTATTTTGCCAAAGAAAAACCCAACTGATTACAGCCAATTTGGTATTTATTTGTGCGTGGGGAACTTTGCATGACACCACAATACCTTTTGATTAAATTTAGCCCTTAGGTTATACAAAATTCACTAAAAACACAATGTGTGCTATTATTCTGTAATATACCAAAATTTTATATTGCTATCATTTATCCATCCAAAGTTTTTTCATTTCATGACCATTGTCAATTCATTTTTTAAAACCATTCTGAAATGATAAATTTGACAAGGCAAAGCAAATAACTCCAATCTTATCAATCAAAGACAGTGACTCGCCTGGTTTTGTTGCCATGTGTTCGATGGGCATGGCCCTACTTTGCAGAATCTGATATTTCCTTCTTCTAACTAATCCAATAACCCTTTCGACATGAATACGCACATTAGCTATTTCTCTAGTTTGTTCCACCTCATCTGCTGACAACTGTCTTTTACAAAAACTGGCAAAACTTATTAATATAATTACTTTACCTTGTTGATCATGTACAGTAACATCTCTGTCTTGTCCTCTTGCTCTGGGTTCTCAGCTGACTCACGGAGATCCAGCAAGGCCTCTGCAGCTTCTGCACGTCTATGTTGATCCTCTCTGTTCCTTTACGCTTACATTTCTGATAACCGAGGAGAACTGTAGGAGCCCAGTCTACAGTCTCAACATGATTTAAAGCACTAGGGCTTAGCATATCTAAATTATATTAACTTACCTTAGACAAAGTGGTCACTGCACATTCGAACATTAGCCGACTCCGCTCCTCCTGACCACAGACACAGGTTTTCAAGCCACTTTTCCCTATGTTTTTCAGTCAATTTCCTGAAAATTTCCCCCTTATGAGCAACAACTTTTGGTACACCATCCATAAACAATGCAAAATAGGCATTTTGAGTTTCTGTTGAGTTGTGCAAGAATTCAGAGAGCAAACATTTAGCAGGAGTAAGTTAATTTCGGTTTCCAGCAAAGAATCTAGCACAGTGTAGGCAGTGGCTACTGCAAAGAATT
Organism: Hypophthalmichthys nobilis; assembly: GCA_037950665.1. Lineage (NCBI taxonomy): Eukaryota > Metazoa > Chordata > Actinopteri > Cypriniformes > Xenocyprididae > Hypophthalmichthys > Hypophthalmichthys nobilis. The sequence continues at coordinate 32,170,983 of CM075479.1, read as the reverse complement.
GTAAATACAAAGATTACACTGCTATGGAAAAACTGAAAAACCTCTGTTTGTAGTCTCCTTTTTTTTTTCTCCATAAGGCCAGGCGAAGGGGAAAAAAATGAAAGAAACTGCCATTTCATGAGTTAATTTGGAAGAAGTGGAAAAGGGAGCATGTTCTGCCCAACCTCCTGAAGCAAAAAGCCGCTGAGTACAGGCGAGAAGGTTGCTGAAATGTTCAGTTTGTACCATAATGTTGTTTAAATAGCAGACAAAGTATGATACAATTTTCAGTCATAAACCTATTCTTGCAATAACTGTTTTGTTAACCCTCTGTCGATCCAACTCTCCGTGGGCTGGGATACAAAAATGCGGAAGTACAATCTGTAGTTTTCAGGAAAATCCTGGAAGCTGTAAAAAGTTTTTTTCTGAAAAAAAGAAGAAGGAATTTCTCAATCCAGGAAACACGGAGAGAGAGAGTAAACATTGTTCATTTACATATACTACTGACACTGTAACAAATTAAAGTGGGTTGAAAATCAGCGAACTTACACACTTTATGTTTTATGACAGATTTATATACAGCCATTATCTATTGCCAATTTTTTTTTTTTTTTTTTTTAATGAATAGCAAATCTAATGTGGTCAATTCCCATGTGTTCTGTTGGTATAGTGATCCATATAGTGGCAGTAGCTGTTATATAAACTGCTTACAACAAATACAGAAGTTGCCTCAGATCAACTGCAACAACCAGTTCTCTTCACTTTCGCCTTCACTATTCAGAGAATTATTCTCTCTTGATTTCTACTTTAAAAAATATTAATGGACTAGACTGGACTGAGGACATCAAAAACTATTTAATGCTTTGTTCTTCATATAATGGATAACAACTGAATCCATATATTTCTTTTTAAGTGGCTATTTCATTGTTTTAACAAGCAAATGGAAAATGGAACCATGCCTTCATATTTTTACTTCACTTTGTTCAAGGAGTTTGTTCACTTGAAATATCTCATCCTAATATTGACACTCACAGTTTGTTTAGCAATTATATTATTTAATGCCATCATTTTGTTTGTGGTGTTTAAAGAGAGATCTCTTCATGAGCCAATGTACATACTGATATCTTGTTTGTCTGTCAATGATCTCTATGGCTCAGCTGGTTTCTTCCCTAGGATAATGGTTGATCTCCTTTCTGATACAAATACCATTTCTAGGCCAGCGTGTTTTGTTCAGATTTTTACCATTTATTCTTATGCAATATCTGAATATACAATATTAACTCTGATGGCATATGACAGATATGTTGCCATATGCAACCCTTTAAAATATCATAAAATGATGACACCAAAAGTAACAGCATTGTACATGGCAATAGCATCACTTTATGCAGCGTTTTCTATGGCTCTCATTATTTTCTTCTCAGCCAGGTTGCCTTTGTGTGGGACTGACATAGCTCGACTGTACTGCTCCAACTGGTCTGTGGTTCGACTCTCTTGTGGGACTTCAACTTTGAGTAACAACATAATTGGATTTTTTGTCTCAACAACGACAGTTTTTCTCCCTGCCTTCTTTATTTTATATACTTATGTCCGAATTTTGGTCATTTGTCAAAAAAGCTCCAAAGAATTTAGGGGCAAAGCATTACAAACATGTCTTCCTCACATTATAAGTTTTGTGAACTACTCTATAGCATCATTCTGTGACATTGCTCTAAGTCGCAATGATTCAGACAAATACAAGATTGTGGCTATAATTTTTTCAGTGGAATTTTTGGTTATTCCTCCTGTTCTCAATCCTCTTATTTACGGCTTAAATTTGCCAGAAATTCGCAAAAACATTTTATGTTTGTTTCAACGGTCAAAAATTGCCCATTTTCCAGGATAAGTAATATGACATTTAAAAAGCTACTTGGTTTTACAGTGTTTCATATCATAAAACTTAATTCCCTGAAATGATTTGTTCAGTGCTATATGATGAGGCACGTTGTTTTCTCATGTAACAGATACTTCTTATGTCATCATAAACAAGTCATCATCTCCTTGATGTCCTTTAACAATCTCCAATTTAACATTCAATAAAATACTTATGGCATGTTTCCTTGTTACTTGTTACCTTGTTACTGAACACTGTGCATTTTAATATACTAATAGGTACAATTTAATATCTTTTGCTGCTATTTGTATTAACATGCTTTTGTCTGAACTTTTTTCTTGCTTTAAGTACTGTACTGTATGTCGCCAGTTTAATTTTGGAAGTTTAATATTGAAATTATATTAAAAATAAATTTATAAAACTGTATTTGTTTTAATATTCTGTCCTTAGGTATTGTATATACATGGGCAAGCAGGAATAGTACATTCACTTGTATGGAGCTATCAAAGCAAACAGGGACTCACAGGGAACCACCACACATCATGATGAGTGTCAGGCCTGACTAGCATAACTGGGAATCATAAGCATCATTTGAGCAAGATGTTACAGTAAGTCACACAAATGGCTCTCTCTTATAGTCTTATAAACTACACCATAGATGTCTGTCAGTCTTCGCTATGGCCTTTTCTTCATTCTATCTACAGATGTTACCCTATGACTTCAGAACAATGCACTTTCACACCTTATTTCCTTCCCAAGGTCTTCTGAAACTTGCACTTGAATGTCATTCACTTGCCATCCTGTACATTAACAACCCAGTAGGATTTAACTGAAATATTTGGTAACACTTTATTTCATTGTGTCCTTGTTACACATTACACATATTTATTATAGCAATAACAGTAAATTATGCCTGATTATATGCAACTACTACCATATAGTAAGTACATTCTGTTAATTAATAAGACTTAGTATTTAATTGTATAATTACACAGTAAGGACACATTAAAATGAAGTGTAAACACATATTTATATGTGCTATATGTGTGTCTTGGACAGAAAATGCAATGTAAGAATATATTGCTTGGTCCAAATCAAATTTCTATTTAACCCCCATCCTGGCCCCTGGTGGTTTTATTTCAAAGGCATAAAGCAGTGTTTATCTTATTTCATTTTGTTATATGAATATATTTAATTGTTCTCAAAGAAAACAACTGAGAAATAGATCTCAAAAGTATACATTATCTCCGTGTAATCATCCATTATAATGATGCAATATTCTTCATCTAAAAACATCAGTCATAAGCTTCACTGGGACTGGTCTTTTGACCTTTTGACCAAAGGGATTTAAGTGTTATTGTAATGTCTAATTAAACCTGAAGGTCCATTTATCCTAGCCTACTGGGAGATGTGGCGGTCAAGATGCTTTCCTGGAATGGTCAAGGGACCATATTAGGAGTGAAAACAAGTTAACGACTTGTTAATTACATGTTTTGAGTTACATCATTTGGTGGTGCACTAGAGATTGGTATTTGCTACCATACCACTGAATGTTATTTGACACTGAAAATTAGCAAAGTTACAAAACATGAAATCTAAAAAAAAAAAAAAAGAAAAGAAGAAACTAAAATGTAGTATTAGTAAGACTAATGATGGTTAAACTTTTAAGGTGCCGATGTTACTGTGTAATTATATAATGAGAAATATTAATTAACTGCATGTACTTATAGGGTTTGGGTTAGTCGCTTGTTATTATGCATAATTTGCTGTCATTACTGTAGTAAGTATATTTAATGTGTAACAGACAATGTAAAACAGAGTGTTACCTAAAATTTGAATTTGCCAGCAGTTAGAGGCTAAGAAATGGGACGAAAAGCTAATTTGGTAAATGGTTAGCTTTCAATTGAGTTTTACAGGCCTATAATTGCTAAACAAGTTGCTAAATCATTAAACAATGAAATGTTATTATTAAAAAGCCGAATGAATATATGAAAGTGCAAATTTAACTGCCATATGTGGAAGTAATGCAACTAATAACATTAGAACTAGATTAAAGAAAAAACAAAAACAACTGTTTATTTTGGGTTAATTTTATGTAAACAACATTGGGAAGGCTGGAAGGTGACAGAAAGCAAAAATTAAAAAAAAAAAAAAAAAAAAAACCTTGTCAAGTTACTTGTTGAAATGTCACCACTGAGGCCCCGTCCACACGGAGACACGTTTTTGTGGATACGCACAAATTTTGTATCGGATAGGCGTTTCGTCCACACGGATCCAGAGTTTTCGGAAGGTGAAACCACTATTTTTTGAAACCGGGTCCCAGAGTGGATAAATCTGAAAACGCCATCTTTGCGTTTTCATGTGGACAGCCTATCCGTATATTTTGTGAAACGATGATGTCATCACCCCACATGTCGACCCTAGTTAGACGCTGCTAACAGCACAAAACAGCAACAACAACAACAATAGCAGACTCTAGATGCTTCTGTTCGTGCTGCAGAAGCTACTGAGCCAAAATAAAGCGTTATTTCTAAGCTTTACTATAGTTTGTATACAGCGCGCAAGGTTTATGCGCATGCTTCAAGTCTTATTCGCTGTTTTAAGTGTATCTCTGTGGCAGAATTACAGCGCCACATACTGGTCTGGCATGTATACTACATCGTTCTGAGTCGTTTCAGTGGTTTCGTGTGGACGCAGATATTTCTTGAGACGAGGGGGGAAAAAAGATCGGATAGTAAGCTCCGGCTTCGTGTGGACGTAGCCTGAGTCTAGTGTGCATGTATTACCAGTTTGTTGTATTATATTGCAAAATTTAAAACTTACAGAGGTTGCGCTGGAAAAATAAATAAATAGGGTATTCTGCTTTTAGCTGCTGTTATGCCAGATTGCACTTTATTCTTTATTTTATATGTATCGTCTTTTTATTCTTTTAATTATTTTTCTGGTATTTATGTAAGTTTTAATGCATTTTATATCAATCTCTTTTACATCCTTTTTTTATTTCTGACTGTTTTAATGCATTTTAAAGCTTGCTGTCTGGTTGGAAGAGCTGGAAGAATTAGGAAGTAAGACTTTGTTATCCCTGGATGGAGCTAGTCCAGGAAGATTTGTCTGTAAGGGTACCGTTTAACACACCGCTACCTGACAAATATAAATATTTTTACATTACCCCTACGGCACAAGGAAGATCTGTTTAGATCCGCTCTTATGGATAGATCCGTATAGATCTGCTCTGATGGACAACAAAGTTGAGTTAGCTCATAGTAGGTAGAGTTATCCCTGGATATAGCTCAGGATGAAGGTAGTCCAGGAAGATTTGTCTGTAAGGGTACTGTTTAAAAGCACAGCTACCTGACAAATATAAGTATTTTTTTCAGCTATCTCTTCGGCGGGAGGATCCGCTCTGACAGACAACAACATTGAGTTAGCCCTGGTGGTTCCAGGAAGATTTGTCTGCAACGTTTAAACGCACAGCTACCTGACAAATATTCTGACTGAGCTCCCTGACTCTTCCATCCAGAGGGGTATTCTCTGTTTTTAGTGTTATTTTTATTTCTTATGCGTTCCATTTTTATTCTTATGTATTTGTTTCCTTTTATGTAAAGCACTTTGAATTACCATTGTGAATGAATTGTGCTATATAAATAAACTTGCCTTCCCTAATATGTTAAGGCCATATTGCTTGTGTTTGAGAGCTTTGAGAGCTATCTGAAAGAAGTGTATGAATTAGAGTTAAGATAATATGGTTTAGAATACAGTGTTTGGTTTTGTCTTGAAAATAAACCAGTTCCATAGATCTATTTGGTTTAATGTTTTTAGAGGTCACTAAAAGCTTTGATCAGCCTGAAGGGATCTAAGTGTAATTGTATGGTCAGTGGGGTTTAATTATAGTGTTCTCATTACAAGATAATTATCTGTTCAGTTATCCCACTGAGAGCAGTTCTGGACAGAGAGGCCTTCTGGGTATAAGGTCTAAGGCAATATGAGAGTATAATGACCTGTAACAACCATGTTTATTAAAGTCAAATTAGGCCATATGGGGAGGGACCCATATGAATTGCATCATTTGGTCCATTGCATGATGATTTCAGTTGTTAGCCATGAGCTAAACAAGAACCATCATGCATGTCCTTTCCAAATGTCTCTTCTTGAATTTTTTCAAAATCTTTCTACAGATTTATTTTAACATCATTTAAAGTTTATTGAGATTATCAGCCTATTGTTGACATTTCTGACATTGCTTATGAAATCTGAATTACTAGCCTTATCCCAGGGCTACCTATCTATCTATCTACATTTTCTAAAAACTTCATTTTATGATTCATTATGATTTATGAGAGGTTTTCCTCATGGGGACCAAAACCTACACCCGATTTTACAGTGTCCAATTCACCTACGTTACATGTCTTTTGATTGTGTGGAAAATCAGAGGAGGCCCACACCAATACAGGGATAACTCCACAACAGAAAGGACTCCTGGCTCAGCTCGGACCTTTTAGCTGTGAGGCAACAACTGGGCCAAACTGACTGGGCCAAAAGAAAAAGAAAGAAAAAATGTCCAAATTATGTGTATTAATGCAGCAAATTACATATGAACTGAAGTAATGACATTTAAATCTTTATTTTTCGTCTTTGATCACCTGACCATTTTGTACATTTGTAGAAAGTGTTAATATGGGAAAATAGTTTTTTCATAAGATCAGGTTGAAACAACTATTTTTTTCCTCTTATCAACACATTCCACTATATTCTCTCATTTTAGGGTGCCTGAGTAATTCCACACCTCTCTAAACTCATAGGCCCGGTTTCACAGACAGGTCTTAGCCTAAGCCAGGATTAGGCCTTAGTTCAGTTAGGGCATTTAAGTAGCATTTATGAACGTTTACTAGAAAAACATTACTGGTGTGCATCTTGAGACAAAACAATGGCACTGACACATTTTAAGATATGTCAGTGCAAGTTATTTTAAGTTAAAACAGCTCAAACATGCATTTTAGTTTAGGACTAGCTTAAGCCTTGTCTGTGAAACCGGGGGTTAAATCTTTTCTGAAAGAATAAAACTCTTAACTCAGGACATTTTCACTCAACCTTTCATATTTTCAAACAAATTTCTCTCTATACAGACACTGAATAATTGCTTTTCTTTTTTTCTTTTTTTCTAGATAATATAATATAGTATAATATTAGCTATTTATTTTACAGACCCCTACAGTTGGGTCATTCTTCATGAAAAAAAAAAAAAAAGGAAACTAGGGTACAGAAATATATTTGGGATTCTCTGTGTGTAATGTATTTCATGACTTCCTCTAGCAATCACTAGGGATCGCTGTATGTAGTCTGTCTGACTTAAACAGAATGAAATGTCAGATTAATGGGGACATGGTGGCTTTGTTGGTATCACTGTCACCTCACAGCAGTATAGACCCTGCTTCAGGCTCCAGATAAGCTGGAAGGCCCCTCTGTGTGAAGTTTTCATGATCTCCCCATGTTGCCGTGGATTCCCTCCAGATTCAAGTCAGGTGAAATGGTGACACTAATTTACCTGTGAATGTGTTTGTATTAGTCCTGAGACTGACCATCAGGGTGTTTCCCTGCCTTTGGCCTGAGATCCTGGTAAGCCTATATGAGGATCTTAGGCCAAAGGCAGGGAAACACCTACAAATTGGGATGCAGGTATTGTTTTCCATAAGGTTTTGAAGGTTAGGATGGCCCTGTCAACCCTTTGCTGGTGAATGCTGTAACTACATGTCAAATTATGTATCTACATGTTGCCAATTTGTAGGTAAATCAGGAGGGGTAATCATGTGTTCCCTCTGGACATGTGTTCCCTCTGGATTTTTAGAACAGCAGTTTTCAGTTAAATTAGAGTTAAATAAGAGACACAACAATTGTATGATTTCTGAGGAATGTAAAATCACATCCTTCTGTTACAGTAAGAGCAGTGGACCAGAGCAGAATGGAAGATTTTCTGGGAGTAATCACTTAATTAAGTTAAGCTAGTTTATAGCTTCATAAGACTTCCAATACAGATCATGAGGAGCCTTTACTACATCTATTAAAATTTTAAATTTTTATATCCCTTTTTGAGCTAGCAGTGGTCTAACTGATAACAATTTCAACGACAGCTTTTTCTCATGTAAGGTGGGCCATAGAACTGTCAAGATCCCTACATCTGTGGTGGTGTAGATTGCCAGGGCGAACCGAACCAGCCCCACCCTGTGGAGCCGGGCATGACTGCAGTTCATTTAAAGGATTAGTTCACTTTCAAATGAAAATTAGCCCAAGCTTTACTCACCCTCAAGCCATCTTAGGTGTATATAACTTTCTTCTTTCTGATGAACACAATCAGAGAAATATTAATAAATATCCTGATGCATCGAGCTTTATAACGGCAGTGAACAGGGTTCCCATTCAGTCGGTCACGTTCGACGTACGTCGGACAGACCGACGAATAGGAATCTCGCTAGAGAGGCCAATCTACTTCGAGTGTAACTACAACGAGCCAATGCACATTGGCATGCAATCATATGCAGCAGCTGCTCGCCTCGCAGCGCGGGAACATAATGAGCAGCAGGTGCGTTGCATCTTCAGCTTTTCGCTTCGGAGCCGAACGGTGTTTGTTCCTGTTCTCTGCAAGCAAGTGTCTGCTAGAAGACGAGTCAAGCTTTTTGGTTGAACTTCTCTTTTTTTTTCGAGTGCGGGCGAACAGCACTGCAGCGGGGTCGAAGTCCTCTCTTTATTTTCGTTTTTACGGCTGGTAAGAGTGAGCGCCTTCAAAAGAGAGAGCGCACACGACAGGCTGCACACAATCCCTGTCTGTGTTGCGGCGGCCGTTCCCCTGCGTGCTTCAGCACTTTAAAAGAGTAAAGTCCCTAAAAGAGCTTACACAAGTAGAGCTTGCGTCTTTTTAAAGATGACATTCTATTTGTGTGTTTCTGGATGCGATCGTTTCCTGTCCTCACTGACGGCCACGATCACTGTTTCACATGTCTGGGCGCGTGCTGAAACGATGTTCGTGGGTGGTTCATGTTTCGATGAGAACATGATCACGCCGACACGCCGGTCGTGACTCTTCTTTCTCCGGGAAGCTTGAGTCCTCTGTTGTTGGCCAGCTGCCGCTTGTGTGTAAAAGCACAGCCGCTGGGTCTGCCCGACACTCTGGGAGACCGCGGAGATCAGCGAGAGCAAACCTCTCGCTCCTCTGCGTGTCGTGTGCCGTCGAGCTGTCGGGCTGCAGCACGGGTTGTCACGGCAACCCAGCGCTCGCTCGGCGCTCTAGATGCACGGTCTCCTTGCCTAATCTCCATTGTAGCGCCCTCTCTGGTGCACCAGAAGAGGTCTACTTTGGTGAAATGGCTTGGGTGACTTGAGGTTGAGGGGTTACTTTGGGGAACCAACCCCCTAGGGCTCCTCCCTCTCTAGCGCATTGCATGCTGTGTAGCTTCTGGATTGGATTGCTGGTCCTTCTCATAAGGGAACCTAGCATTTCATTCAGGGCTCCAGCTGAGGGTCAGATGTCGATTGCAGCATCGGAGAGAGGGCTGTTATGCTCTGGAAATGAGGGTGACGCTGCCCACTGTAATGGTGTGTGCTTATGCTGACTCAGATTCAGAGTTCACAGCCATGCTTTCCCGGGTGTTCCGGATGTGCTTGGGAAAACTTGGCAGTATGGAGCTATATTGGTGCCATAAATATGGAACGCCAAAAGTGCCAAAATCTGCATAAAGTTTTTCACTCTCTCACTACCCTTATGGGTGGGGTGGCTGTTCAGACCACACCCACCCTGCATGTGAGGCCAAGGCACTCTTTATGCATGAGGGTAGTTCTGAGCCGGAGTTGAGCTGCGCTGTTGACTAACCGTGATCAAAGTCATGGCACAGGCCTTCGGCCAGACGGTGTCCACCTCAGTGGTCCAGAAGCGCCCCCCTGGCTTACCTTGCTGAGGTGCGAGAGGTCGTCAAGCTAAAACACTTTCTCGACACTCCCATCTCACAAGGTGGCCTTTTCGGTGACACTGTCGGGGACTGAGCCCAGCAGTTCTCCTCAGTTAGTAGCAGACCGGGGAGCCTCCCCCGACAAACCATTGAGTTCCTCGTGGGCCCTCAGTCTGCTCGTTACCAAGGGTGTCGTCCCCTGCAAAAACTCCGGCCCAGCCTGCTCTACTGGGTCCGCTGCAGGAAGATGACGCCTCCCGTCTCTGCTACTGTTTAAGTGGTTAGTGAAAAATCACCTGAGACGGGTGGTAAATCCTGCTGTTGGGTTTGTTTCTGTTCTGCCGCTGGCCCAACAGCCAGCGGTACCCAAATTTTCAAAAAAAGAGCAGTTCCTCCATCTTTGGGTCTGAAGAGGGCGTGGAGAGCAGTGGGAGGAGAAAAACCTCACCACTCTCATCCCCCCTCTTCCTTCGCCAGAGGGCAGCAGCGTGCAGTTGAAGGCAGCAAAGCCTCTCCTGCACCCCCTGCCCGACTGTGGAACCAGGTAGGTGTTGCACAGCACACTCTGACCCCGCTTCGGGCCGCCTCGCAGAGAGAGCCTCCCGAGCCGCGTCCCTGTGTTCCACCTCGCTGCCTCACGGCGGGTACGCCTGCGGTCCCTTTGGTCCTGCTTGTACGGTCTCTGCGAGCCTGGTTAGCGCTCCCCAGTCCGTCTCGCTGGCTCATTCGGACCATCAGGCTCGGCTATGCGATTCAGTTCACCCAGCGTCCCCCCCAAGTTCAGGGGCATCCACCTCACTGCAGTGAAGGCTGTCGATGCCCATGTCTTGCGTGCGGAGATCGCGGTCCTACTGGCGAAGGACGGATTGAGCCGGTCCCTCCAGCTGATATGAGGTCAGGGTTTTACAGTCCCTACTTCATTGTACCCAAGAAAAGCGGTGGGTTACGGCCTATCCTGGACCTGCGAGTCTTGAATCAGAGCCTTCACAAGCTACCGTTCAAGATGCTCACGCAGAAGCGCATTTTCGAGTGCATCCGTCCCCAGGATTGGTTTGCAGCGATCGACCTGAAGGACGCGTACTTTTCATGTCTCGATTCTTCCGCGACACAGGCCATTCCTGCGTTTCGCGTTCGAAGGTCGAGCATATCAGTACAGAGTCCTACCCTTTCGGCTGGCCCTGTCTCCCCGCGTCTTCACGAAAGTCGTGGAGGGAGCCCTTGTTCCCATGAGAGAACAGGGTGTTCGCATCCTCAACTATCTCGACGACTGGCTCATTCTAGCACAGTCCCGGGATCAGTTGTGCGAACACAGGGATCTGGTGCTCAGACACCTCAGCCAGTTGGGTCTTCAGGTCAACTGGGAAAAGAGCAAACTCTCCCCAGTGCAGAGGATCTCTTTTCTCGGTATGGAGTTGGATTCGGTCGAACAGATAGCACGCCTCACAGAGGAACGTGCTCAGTCGGTGTTGAACTGCCTGAATACGTTCAACGGCAGGACAGCGGCTCCACTGAAATTCTTTCAGAGGCTCCTGGGGCATATGGCGGCCGCAGCGGCAGTAACCCCGCTCGGTCTGCTTCATATGAGGCCGCTTCAACACTGGCTTCACGGCCGAGTCCCGAGATGGGCGTGGCAACGTGGCACGTTCCGGGTGGCAATCACTCAGGAGTGTCGCCAAGCCTTCAGCCTGTGGTCGGATCCCTTGTTTCTTCGGGCAGGAGTGCCCCAAGAGCAAGTGTCCCGGCATGCTGTGGTATTCACAGATTTCTCTGCCACCGGCTGGGGTGCCACGTACAACGGGCATGCAGTCTCAGGGGTGTGGACGGGCCCCCATCTGCATTGGCACATCAACTGCCTCGAGTTGCTGGCAGTACGCCTTGCTCTGAGCCGCCTCAAAGGACTGCTACGGGCAAGCATGTACTGGTCCGCACGGACAACACTGCGACCGTTGCGCATACATCAACCGTCAAGGTGGTCTACGCCCCGTCGCATGTCGCAACTCGCCCGCCATCTCCTCCTCTGGAGTCAGAAGCATCTGAGGTCGCTTCGTGCCATTCATGTCCCCGGTGTGCTCAACCGTGTGGCCGACGAGCTATCACGAACTGCGCTGCCAGGAGAGTGGCGACTCCACCCCCAGGTGGTCCAGCTGATCTGGAGAGAGTTCGGAGAGGCTCAGGTAGACCTGTTTGCCTCACCAGAATCCTCCCACTGCCAGTTGTTTTACTCCCTGTCCAAGGGAACACTCGGAACAAATGAGCTGGCCCCGGGGCCTTCGCAAATATGCGTTTCCCCCAGTGAGCCTACTTGCACAGACCCTGTGCAAAGTCATGGAGGACGAGGAGCAGGTCCTAGTAGTTGAGCACTATTGGCCCAACCGGACCTGGTTCCCAGAACTCTCACTCCTCGCGACAGCCCCTCCCTGGCCCATTCCTCTGAGGAAGGACCTTCTTTCTCAGAGACGGGGCACTCTCTGGCACCCGCGTCCAGACCTCTGGAAACTCCATGTCTGGTCCCTGGACGGGACGCGGAGGTTCTAGGTGACTTACCCCCCGAGGTATTTAACACCATCACTTCGGCATGTGCACCGTCTACGAGACGTGCTTACGCCTCGAAGTGGAACCTGTTCGTCGAGTGGTGTTCTTCTCGCCGAGAAGACCCCCGAAGACGCTCAATCGGTGTCGTGCTTTCCTTCTTGCAGCAAGGGTTGGAGCGTAGGCTGTCCCCCTCCACCCTTAAAGTCCATACTGCTGCTATCTCCGCATACCACGACCACATAGATGGCAAGTCTGTTGGTCAGCACGACCTGGTCGTCAGGTTCCTTAGGGGGGCGAGACGGTTAAATCCACCTCGTCCTCCCTTCATACCCTCTTGGGACCTTGCTCTGGTGCTGAGAGCACTCCAGATTGCTCCCTTTGAGCCCTTGCAATCAGCAGACTTAAAGATTCTGTCTTGAAGACTTTGCTGCTGGTTGCATTGGCCTCCATCAAGAGGGTAGGGGACCTGCAGTCTTTTTTCGGTCGACGAATCGTGCCTAGAGTTCGGGCCGGGTGATGGCCACGTGGTACTGAGACCCCGGCCTGGCTATGTGCCCAAGGTTCCTACCACTCCCTTCAGGGACCAGGTAGTGAACCTGCAAGCGCTGCCCTCGGAGGAGGCAGACCCAGCCCTAGCTTTGCTCTGTCCAGTTCGCGCCTTGCGACTGTACATAGACAGAACTCAAAGCTTCAGGACCTCAGACCAGCTCTTTGTCTGTTACGGAGGCCAGCAGAAGGGAAAGGCTGTCTCCAAGCAGAGGATGGCTCACTGGATAGTGGACGCCATCGCCTTGGCTTACCAAGCCCAAGGCGTGCCCTGCCCGCTCAGGTTGCATGCTCACTCTACGAGAGGTGTTGCATCCTCCTGGGCACTGGCTCGTGGCGCCTCGCTAACAGACATTTGTAGAGCTGCGGGCTGGGCGACACCTAACACGTTCGCTAGATTCTATAGCCTTCGTGTCGAGCCGGTCTCCTCCCATGTTCTCACCTCAGGTCAGAGGCACGGAGAGGCCCCGGCTTAGTGTCGGCTTGCTGCGCTCATGCGCTTTTTCTCCAGACAGTCCCTACAAGGCAGACCCTGTTGAGTCCTCCGTTCTCCCTTCGGCAGCCGACGTGGCGGAGCGTCTGGCGCCAGGCCTATACTCCGCTGTATCCTTGAGAACCGGGTTTAGGCTGGGATACATATGTGTGACCCTACGGGGATCCCATATGTCTAGTTCCACGGTTGCTCCTAAACGAAGCCCTTCTTTCCCTCTGGGAGAACCCACCTCTCACCGAGTTGGAGTCACCCCAGTTCTTCCATATGTAGTACAGCCCTACGCGGTTAGTCCATAACTCCTTCGGGGAAGGATGTGGCTTCCGCAGCGTCCCTTCCCAGCGGAAGGGTACGCTTTCCCAGCATTATCCAATAGTCTCACTGAATGGGTTTTGGGGAACAGCAGTGATCGACACTCTCTGTGTTAGCCCTGTCCCACCGTCCTTTGGCAAGGGGGTTCAGGTGGCTTACAACAGAGCGCTGGAAGGGGGCAGCTCCTGTGGCGCTTTGGTAGGGATTCCTATTCGTCGGTCTGTCCGACGTACGTCGAACGTGACCGACTGAATGGGAACATCTCGGTTACAAAGGTAACCCTCGTTCCCTGAAGGAGGGAACGGAGACGTACGTCCCGTCGCCACAGGCCCTGTACCCCGCTGATGCTGCCGCCTATCCGGTTCGGCTCCTCAGCGAAAACCTGAAGATGCTACGCACCTGCTGCTCATTATGTTCCCGCGCTGCGAGGCGAGCAGCTGCTGCATATGATTGCATGCCAATGTGCATTGGCTCGTTGTAGTTACACTCGAAGTAGATTGGCCTCTCTAGCGAGATTCCTATTCGTCGGTCTGTCCGACGTACGTCTCCGTTCCCTCCTTCAGGGAACGAGGGTTACCTTTGTAACCGAGACGTTCACGAGAATGAGTTAAAAAATGAGCATCCATCCACATCTATCCATCATAAACATGTACTCCACACGGCTCTGGGGGGTTAATAAAGGCCTTCTGAAGTGAAGCGATGCGTTTGTGTAAAAAAAACATACATTTTTGTTACTATTTTGTTACATTTAAGTAAACTATCTAGCTTCCGCTTTCTATGGAGAAAGTGTAAAACTCTTGCAGTTCAAAAAGCTTACGCTACGTCCTAAGCCTTCACTATTCAACTTACGGAAAAAGTGTAACTGACGAGACACCAGTTTACACTTTCTTCGTACCTTGAATATGGAAGGCGGTCTGGCAGAAGGTAGATATTTTACTTGTTTTCATTTGTTAAATATAATTTTTTATTTATTTATTTTTTATGTAAATGCATCGCTTCGCTTCAGAAGGCCTTTATTAACCCCCGGAGCCGTGTGGAATATTTTTATGATGGATGGATGTGGATGAAGGCACTTTCTTCAGCTCATACTCATTTGGTATTGTTCACTGCCATTATAAAGCTCAGATGTGTCAGGATATTTATTAATATTTCTCTGATTGTGTTCATCAGAAAAAAGAAAGTCATATACACCTAAGATGGCTTGAGGGTGAGTAAAGCTTGGGCTAATTTTCATTTGAAAGTGAACTAATCCTTTAAGGATTATATTATTGAACTTTTCATAGTTCGTGAATAGATGCATTGAGAGCACCAACTAGGTCAAGACTTTAAACAACATGACAGTATTATACTTTCTTGCATTTATTTTTACATTTTTGTCAGCTGTGGGGGCCCATCAATAGTTTTGCAATTATTTTGAGCTGTATTTACTCAGCTGCTTGTAATATTGGCACCTAATTCAGTAATTTAAAATCTCTGCTCTGGCTTAAAGGAAGTACACCCTTTTGAATTCCCATGGTTTTTCCCATTTAACAAGAATAAAGTCAAAATTGAGAAGCCATGTGTGACAAACTAAATACACCCTATGATTTAATTGCTCGTAGAATCACCTTTAGCAGCAATAACTTGAAGTAATCATTTTCTATATGACTTTATCGTCTCTCTTATCATTGTGGATGAATTTTGGCCCATCATTCTTTACAATGTTGCTTCAGTTCATTGAGGTTTGTGGGCACCTGATTATGCTCAGTTCTAGTAAGGTCCTACCACAGCATTTCAGTTGGGTTGAGATCTGGATTTTGACTGGGCCAGTTCAACACCTTCATTCTTTTCTTTTTCAGCCATTCTGTTGTAGATTTGTTGGTGTTTTGGTGATCATTGTCAAGTTGCATGACTCAATATCGGCCAAGCTTAAGCTCTTAGACAGATGGCCTCTTATTTGACTCTAGAATACTTTGGTATGCAGTGGAGTTCGTGACTCAGTGACTGCAAGATGCCTAACAACAACGACTGCAAAACAAGTCCAAATCATCACCACCATGCTTGACAGTTGGAATGAGGTGTTTGCGTTGATACGATGTGTTTGGTTTTCACCAAAAGTTGTGCTGTGCATTATGGCCACACTTCTCCAGTTTGGTCTCATCTGTCCAAAGGATATTGTTCCAGGATTCTTGTGGTTTGTTCAGATGCAACTTTGCAAACGTACGCATGCTGCCATATTCTTTTTAGAGAGAAGAGATTTCTCCTGGTAACCCTTCCAAACAAGCCATACTTGTCCTCTCTTTTTCCAATTGTACTGTCATGAACTTTAACATTTAACATGCTAACTGAAGCTTGTAGAGTCTGAGGTGTATAGTTCTTGGGTTTTTTGCAGTTTCTCTGAGTACTGCATTGTCTGACTTTGGGATGAATTTGCTGGGACGTTCACTCCTGTGAAGATTGGCCACTGTCTGGAATGTTTTCCACTTGTGAATTATCATCCTCACTGTAGGATGGTGGACTTCAAATAGTTTGGAAATGGCCTTGTAACCCTTCCCAGATTGATGGGCAACAACAATTGCTTCTCTAAGACCTTTCTTCCTTGGCATCATGTTAACACACACCTGAATGCTCCAGATCCGCAAACTGGTTGGTCATTCTTGCTGATGATCAAATAATCAAGGGCATTTGATTAGCAGTGCCTGGCTGCTACTTACCCTCTTAATTCTTATGGAAGCAGCAAGGGTGTACTTAGTTTGTCACACATGGCTTAAACCATGACACAGTGTAATATGTCATGTGTTGTTGTTCATCTGAAGTTGTATTTACCTAAATTTTAGACCTGCCAAGGACCAGATGATTTTTTATTGTCCTGATATGTAAAACCATAGAATTCAAAAGGGTGTGCTTTCTTTTTCACATGATAGTATATATAATGTTGGCTCCTTACGATTAATGCCTTACATGTGATTCTAATGAAAATTCTGGAATGAAAATATTTTCTAACATGAAATTTACGAAGACAATGCATCTTGCAGGCAAAATAATTAAATAAATACAATGTTAAATATATAATTAGGTTATTACAACGCAGCTAGACTTATATACACAGCACAAGCAATTAGCGTTTTACTGAAAGATCTGGGTTTTACGATCTGGGGATTTTTATTTCCAATAATTAATAATATAATGTGATCACATTTTATATAGTCAAGTGCTTATTTGCATATTACTTTAATGACATGTTTAGTATAGACTGACATATCTTAAAAAAAAAAAAAAAAACACTTCTCAAGAGAGCTTTTTGAAAGTCTTGCAAGTGTTCACAAACAAGGCAATTAGCATGAGACCAGTCTCCATATATATATCACACCAGATCAACCTTTCACACAACACTCTGTCAAACATACGAAAAGAGATTGTGGTAAGATTTTAATTATTTCATTAGTTATGTCTTTGAAGAACCAGCATATACTTCATTTAGAGTACTAAATATATTTCAGTTAGATAACAGGACTGGATAGCTGACTATCTGATAATTTAAAATTATTCAATTTTATTATAATAAGTGCATAATGATATCACTATCACAAGACTTTGCATATCATTCCAGATGCAGCCACCACTAGAGAATGAATCCATTGTCTTAGTATTTACACTCTCTGGACTAAATGAAACGATGGGAAACAGATTTGTGTTTTTTTCTTTGACTGCATTGTATTATCCATTAATTGTGTTGTGCAATGTAACCATAATTTACACTGTAATCTCGCATAAGAGGCTTCATGAGCCAATGTATGTCTTTATATGTAATTTGTGTATAAATGGACTTTTTGGCACTGCTGGATTCTACCCTAAATTCATGTTTGATTTATTATCCCAGTATCATGTGATTTCTTATGCTGGATGTCTGATTCAGATATTTGTCATTTATTCATCTATTCTGTGTGACTTTTCAACATTAACAGTGATGGCATATGACAGGTATGTGGCAATATGTAGACCACTGGAGTATCATTCAATAATGACCAATCAGAGGGTTCTTGAATGTATCCTTTTCTGCTGGCTTTCTCCATGTTTTTGCATGTGTGTTTTAATTGTATTAACATCAAGACTAAAATTATGTGGCTCTAGTATTGAAAAGCTATATTGTGAAAATTGGTCAGTTGTTAAACTTTCCTGTGTTTCTACAATAGTAAATAATGTGATTGGGTATGTAATCATTATTATATATTTTGGACATGCAGTATTGATATTTTGTTCATACATTCACTTGATTGGAAAATGCAGAAAGTCAAAAGAGGGCAAGCATAAATTCATACAAACATGTGTACCACATCTTCTTGCACTGCTCAATGTGACTGTTGCATTGCTATTTGACGTGCTGTACACTCGTTATGGCTCAAAGAATTTGCCGCAAAATTTACGTAATTTCATGGCCCTGGAATTTTTACTCATACCACCTATTTTAAACCCCCTCATTTATGGACTAAATCTGACAAGACTACGGAAGCAAGTCATGAGAGTGTTTTTCAAAAAAGAAGTGGCATTATCTGGTTGAATATTTCTTGAAGTCACAAACAAATATTTTTATTATCTTAAATATTCTAACCCTAGACTCTTTGTGAGCAATTATTGAAACAACTTGTATTATGAAAATTGTTTTATTTTATTGAAAACAATGTCCAAATTGTTATAGCTAGTAGGTTTTGTCCTTTTTAGCCATATTACAAGAATTTGCCATTTATTTATTTATTTATTTATTTTATATGAAAACATTAAATGATGCAGGTTTACACTTATTTTTATGTTTCTTTCGATATGTATTTAACTAGATGAATATAGCCTGACTTTCATACATGATAATGAATTTAAAAATGACTAATAATGATTTGGAATTTTTTATTTGCATTCACAAAAACATTTTTTTTTTTAATTACTTTTCAATAGGTTCAGTTTACATGGCCTGATAGTCTGACTAAAAATCTATAGTCCATGAACCAAGAATTTAGTGTGCGATGAATAAGACATGCTTAAGAGAGGTAAGCCAAACAGTGTGGGCACGCTAAAAAGGATAATTGAAAATTATTTTGACAATATAATTTACAATAACAACAAAACGTTGAGATCAGAGTGTATGTCCATTTTCCAAAACGTTGGCATTGCTGAGTTTGGTTGATTTATTTATATGACATAGTGGTAAAAGCTTAGGTAGGGTGGATTTAGTGGGGCAAAACTCAGGAATGAGATTGGCCTCAATTTTATGTTTTTAGTATTGGTCTCTGTGTTGTACTGCTGGAGATTGAACATTTAAAGTGATATGCTCACTGCATCCCGAGATTAAAATGTATTGCCTGTGTATAATGGTCTGCATTTATCAATGAAACAAACTTACACATGTTCAAAATCATGTTTGATGTTTTACAGTTGTGTATGATACAAGGAGTGTATAATTAAGCGCATAAGAAAGCTAGCAGCAGAATATCAGAGTCAATAGCAGCAGCAATAAAGAACCCTGTATAAAATCGTTTGACATTTTACAAGTTGTGTATGATGCAAGGAATAATAATTAAGCATAATCAAAGCTAGCATGAGAACATGTGTTTTGAGTCAATAATAACAACAGCAGCAGCAGGAAGACAACCCTGCTGTGAGGCAAACATAGCTATGCTATATCATTTGTTAAAATTACACATAGTTCTAATTAGATACGTTTGAGCCATATTGGCTGAGGCACATAGCAGGTTCACATTTCTAAATCACTAGCTAAATAACTCTGGACTTAGCTAGCCCAGATACAAGTCAAGCCACTAGATGTTAAAGGGTTAGTTCACCCAAAAATGAAAATTATGTCATTTATTACTCACCCTCATGTCGTTCTACACCCCTAAGACCTTCGTTCATCTTCGGAACACAAATTAAGATATTTTCGATGAAATCCGATGACTCACTGAGGCCTCTATCGCTAGCAAGTTAAGGTACTAAAAACCTATTTAAAACAGTTCATGCAAGTGCAGTGGTTCTACCTTAATGTTATCAAGCGACAAGAATACTTTATGTGCGCAAAAAGACAACAAACAAAATAACTTTTTCAGCAATATCTAGTGATGGCCGATTTCAAAACACTGCTTCGAAGCTTTACGAATCTGTTTTGAAATTCAACTCAGTGGTTAGGAGCGCCAAAGTCACGTGATTTCAGCAGTCTGGCACACGATCCGAACAACTGATTTGAAACAAAAGATTCATAAAGCTAAGCAGTGTTTTGAAATCGGCCATCACTAGATATTGCTGAAAAGTCGTTTTTTTTTTTTTTTTTTGCAGCACAAAAAGTATTCTCGTTGCTTCATAACATTAAGGTTGAACCACTGTACTCACATGAACTGTTTTAAATATGTTTTTAGTACCTTTCTGGGCACTGAAAGTTGTAACCGTGGTAGCCCCTCAACTTAAAAAAAAAAAAAAAAAAAAATCTCAATTTATTTTATATATTTTTTATTTGTTTGTTCGGGTGCCAGACAGCCCTTTAATCCTGTCAATAAGTTAACTCCAGATAGCTCATTAAAAACCACCTGTACATATGAAGGACTTGAAGGGGAGAAGAATCAAATTAAACTCATAAGGAAACAAATTAATTTGCAAATTTATTTTAGAAAACCCATCTAGAATCACATACCCAAACACAGCAAAACATTTAACACTCAGCTTCAATTATCACGGTTAAAGGGTTAGTTCACCCAAAAATGAAAATAACATCATTCATTACTCACCCTCATGTCGTTCTACACCCGTAAGGCCTTCATTCATATTCAGAACACAAATTAAGATATTTTTAAATAAATCCTATGGCTCAGTGAGGCCTGCATTCAAAGCAATGACATTTCCTCTCTCAAGATCCATAAAGGTACTAAAAACATATTTAAATCAGTTCACGTGAGTTCAGTAGTTCTACCTTAATATTATAAAGCGACGAGAATACTTTTTGTGAGCCAAAAAAAACAATAACGACTTTTTAACAATATAGTCATGGACGATTTCAAAACACTGCTGTGGAGCTTTAAGAATCGAATTAGTGATTCGGATCTCCTATCAAACGGCTAAACTGCTGAAATCACGTGACTTTGGCGCTCCGAGTCACTGATTCGATCATTTATATTAGTTTCACAAAGAGCTCAAATGAATACACAAGCTTAATTTGTTTAAAAGCTTTATATATCGATGCTTGTATATTTTATTTATATCAATTTAAAAGCAAAGTTTAATATTAATTGTCAATTAATATAACAATTATATGAATATACTATTATATGAATTATACATAATTAATTCATTTAATATAAATATAATAAATAATTAGCAACAAAATATGAGCAATTTTGTCTCTAAAAGGTTTTCAATATAAACTGATTTAATTTGGAGCGAGAGATACAGGGGGAGTGTCTTTATTGCATCAGATACATGTCACTTTACTCACAGCTGATTGGTTTGAGTTTTGGTCTGCGATCTTTAACTCAGAATAAAACCTGCTCCGGAGCAAGTTAGTCGTGTAGCATAAGTTACCATAGCAATGAAACCAGCTAAAAAACAATCCACCTTCATGAACCCGAAAAACCAGAGTTTACTTTAGTTAATCTTGAACTTACCTGGGTAGAAACTAAAACCGGCTTTGTGTAACAGGCCACCGGTGCCGCTGGTCTTCTTCTGATGAAGTATCAGGTAAGTAACTAGAGCTTCGTTCGCAGCACGGACCAGGAGAACATTCAATGAGGCATAATCCAAAGCACACGCCTTTGCAGGCAGCCGAAATAGAGAGTTTGCGTCATCGTGTCCCAGCTGCACTCTCGATCACACCGTCACGGCATCCAGCCCCATGAAAGCATAAGCCACACAATCTGGTCACTGCTCACTTCTTTCCCCTCATTTTTTCTTCCCCAGTGAACTCATTTCTCGTACCGAAGCACTCAACTTCTCCCATCATTCAGTCAGCACACATTTCCATAGCTTTGAGACTTCACACAGCGCACACATCACCAGTCACTTCCGTTCACGTTCCTTCAGGTTTTTCCATTTATTTCCACTTCAGTTCACGTGAAAATACCCCTCCTTAAATAGTTCGTCACAAAATATCCACTTCTTTTAACTGGTCAACAGCATAATATAAAATAAATAAATAATCAATTGGCAATCGGATTCGTTCTGCTACAAAGTGTAAATTAACTTGCTGGCAATAGAGGCCTCACTGAGCCATCGGATTTCATCAAAAATATCTTAATTTGTGTTCGGAAGGTCTTACAGGTGTAGAACGACATGAGGATGAGTAATAAATAACATTTTTTTCATTTTTTGGTGAATTAACCCTTTAAGCCATTTGGCAAAGCAGGCCCAGACACACATAGCATAGTCCATTAGCATTAAGCCATTTCGCAAAGCATTTCCAGGCACACATAGATAGCAAACATGCGGTTCTCATGACTCTTCAGAGCAGCAGCAGTACATATGTCTTGACGATAGATCCACTTGTTTGGGAGGCTTTATTGTCTTCCTATCTTCTCTGTGTGAGGATTATCTATGTCTATTAATGCAGCAACATGTTTTGACTCTCAGCACCAGGTGTGTGTGTTGGCTTGTATTGTGTCTTTCTTCTTGTTCCTGCTTTTTCGGGAGGATTTATATATGTCTGTGTATAGCAGTAGCAAGTCCATACTTGCTCTACAGCAGCAGCATAACAGATCTAGTCCACCAAGACCAAATACATTAACATTGCCATATTCAATAACATGCTAAAACATGTTAACATTGTCATGATTGAAATATCTAGTTCAGTCATAAAACTCAAGAGGGCCCAGACTGATAGGTCCTTTACATGCAATCTGCAAGCAATCACATCATGACCACGTGGCACAAGCTGATTGGTCTCTGCTGATCCTGCAGCCAATGAGATTGCTTGCACAAAATTTAAACAGTCTGGTTCATTGCTTGCTGTAAGAGCTGAGTTCCTCTGAAATCCTTCTACCTCCCCCAGCTCCACCTGGCTAGATCTGTTGCAGGATTTATGTATGTCTACTATTGCAGCAGCAGCATATTTTACATGCTCAAAGCAGCGTGTCTCTGTATCTATTAGCAGTAACAAGTCCATACTTGCTCTGCAAAAGCAACAGCAATAATCAGCAGCAGCGTAGCAGATCTAGTCCACCAAGACCAAATTTATACATTAAAATTGCCATATTCAATAACATGCTAACAATATTTTGAGGGTTGTCATGACTGAACTTTAAATTTTTATTTCATAAATAAAAAAATTAAGTTTGTTTAATTTATTTACCTTAAAAATACAAATAAGTGCTATGAATAATTCATTAAAATAGCTCCCTCTGCTCTTTCTTTAATGTGACTGGCCATCAGTTCTGCCAGGCAACAAGATAACTAGGGCCCTGTCCACATGAACATGGGTATTTTCAAAACCGCACCTGCGGTTTGGCCCTTCGTCCACACACAAACGCAGTATCTGGTCACTGAAACTGAACATTTTTTAAAACTCCTGCCAAGGTGAAGATTTTTAGAAACAGTGTTGTCATGTAGATGGTGAAACCGGCTTGAGGTTTTTGCTTGTGACATTAGAACCGGAAGTGGTAATGACCTTTTTTCAAGGCTTCTGATTGGCCAACATGGCTTTACGGTTAGGGTTATATCGTCACCTGTTGGTTTGGCATGCCCTTGACAGCGCTTCATAGCGTGTTTTTGCATTTTCATGTGGACGCGATTTTTTGTTGTTTTTTTTTTTTAACGGGGGAAAAAATCAGTTTATAAAAATACCCATGTGTGGACTAAGCCTAATGCAATTTCAAAAGGTGGACCTTTTCATCTCATGGCTGTTGGAACCACTGAAGCTCAAGCCCAGAATTTTCTGTCGTGTTCCATTTTAACCCCTTTATGTACAAAGATTGCCGGCGGCCTCAGATTACTGTTGTTCAACGTTCACTGCACATTAAAACATCACACTCATACTTGATCTGGACAAACTGAATCATTAGAAAGATTTATATGACCACTGTTTATAATAAAATTAGGTTGCAGTGACATTAATTTCTTAATTTATGTCAGGAGTAGTCTTGCGTAGCCAGACCTTCAGACTGACGGTAGAAGGTCTGGACTCTAACACAGCTTTCATTGGCCAAGGACCGCCCAAGAGGACGTTTGACTGACATGTAACGCAACCAGTCACCATTCATTTTGTTCCGCGTCAGCTTTAGGGGCGTAAAAATGTAAAGTCGATGTCCCTACAATAACAGACCGGCGTGCATCTAATAAATTATTAATTCAAGAACATTGTGCAAGTTTACTGCATCAATGGAGCAGCGAACTTCACATACTTTTGAAAATCCAACGTTAAGTTGATCCTGGTAAACGCTCGTACGTTCAGCCAACTGTCGGTGGGCGTGACGTCTGAGGCTGAGACTATGTCAGACTATACATAATCTGTAATGTTTGATATTTTGAATAGAATATTACACGCAAATGAATTCAGTCATGTCTGCTCCAGTTTATTTGTGTTCACATAGATGCACTAGACAGCGTCCATTAAGGTTCTTAGTCCAAAAGTGTGGATATTTGGAGAAATATTGATTTATTCTCACATGTTTGCAAAATATTTCGTCATACAGAATACCATATCTATTTATTTCCCACTAAATTATTCGATCTAAAGAGCTAAATCAGCATACACAGCGCTGTCTGTCTCTCCTGTTCTGGGTTTTGCGTCAGTTATTTCTCAATGAGCGCTGATTCAGTCTAGGGCTGTCAATCATCTTACGTGGCATAATTCCTGCCTTCTGCATGACCACATCAAGAGTAAACTTCCTCCTTCACAGCTCCGTAAAAAACAAAGCCAAATAAACGTTTCTACGCATCAAAAATGAAGAGAACAAACACACGATTACAATCGCATATGGTTTATGTGTGATTTTCATGAGATTTGGGGTATATTCATATGAATAAATAATGTTTGAAGTATACATGCTAAGCAGGTGTAGCGCTTGGCGCCAAATAAAATGATAAATATAGCATATTTCAACAACATTATATGACCAAAATCCATATTAGATCGCAATTAGAAGTTATTATAAACACTCATTGGTGGATTAAAGTAAGTTTAGAGTAAAAGCGTAATATTAATCTTTTAAATTGTTATGTAGCTTGATGCTAACTGTAGCTCTAATGCACCTGTCATGCCAGGAGTTATATCTATTTAATGATCTAATTTGATACAAGAATTCATATAAGGTCCCAAGAATATAATAGGTGAATATAATACGTGAATTTACGAAATCTGGGATTAAAGTGGTGTGGATGGGCAAGCAATGTAATGCCAAAATAAAGGTTAATAATGGCTGAATACAAACAAAAGAATAATGATAAAAGAATAATGAAGATAAGGTCTCATTCCAGCAGAGGTGCTAACATTCTTCAAGAAAGAACAGGGGAGTTATAGGGGCCATAAATAATTTCATTAGCATTTTTATTATCCTTCTCTAAAAACACACATGACATGGTCTTATAAAATGTTCCATAGAATGCAGTTTTAGAGATTGAAATTAAGAATGATCATACTTGTGGTTTCACTTTAATTGTGGTTATAAGTTGTTATACCACATCCACATAATATTTTTTATACATTTAATCATTATATTCTTAATATTTGAATTTTTTATTTATTTTCTTTTGAGCTTATCAAAAAATATCTCTATATTATTAACAGTCTGAGTAATTGTGAGTCTTGAACTGTAAACACCCAAGTGTTATGGTACACAGAGCACGGAGACAGGAAGTTGAGCAAGATGGTTTATTAACACAACCAGCAGAGGTAATGGTGACACAGGTGAGTGAATGAAGGTTGAGTTGTCGATATATTAATGTAGATGATGATATAGTCTTTGTTATAGTTACAGATACGTGCTGGAGAATGAAGTCGCTGGAGAATGGAGTCGCTGGAGAATGGAGACGCTGGAGAATGGAGACACTCACACACGAGGAGTTCACACACTAGGAGACGCTGGAGGTAGGTAAGTATTCAGGTAAGGAGTCCTTGAGCGAAGCATGTGTAGCACTTGACTCAAACGAGACCAGACAGAGAGTGAGGGTGTGTGAGTGTCTTTTAAGGTGTGCTGATGAGTGAGTAGATGAGGTGCAGGTGTCGGTGATCAGTATTCAGGGGATTGAGTGCGCTGTGATTGGATGGAACCTGGCGTGTCTGTGACAGTACCCCCCCCTCCACGGCCCGCTCCTGAGGGCCGCGGACCCCGACGTCGTGGTGGTCGTCCTCGTCCACGGGGAGCCGGTCTATCAGGGTGGTCATTGTGGAAAGTGTAAAGAAGACTGGGATCGAGGATGTCGTCACGGGGAATCCAAGAACGCTCTTCGGGACCGTAGCCTTCCCAGTCTACCAGATATTCTAGTCGACCACCACGGCGCCGGGAGTCCAGGATCTCTCGCACCTCGTATGCTGCTCCTTCGTCCACTAGGAGAGGAAGGGGGGGTTCAGCTGCTGCCACGCCAGGTTCTGTGGAGAGAGGAACAGAAGGGTGGTGAGGTTTGAGTAGGGATACGTGAAAGGTTGGATGAATTCGGTATTGTGGAGGTAGTTGGAGCTGGTACGTGACGGGATTGATCTGCTTGGTGATGGTGAATGGGCCAATGAATGGGCTCAGCTGGCAGGGCAGACGCAGGCGGATGTCACGGGTGGACAGCCAGACCTTCTGTCCGGGTTGGTAAGAGGGGGCGTTGGAGCGGTGAAGGTCTGCCGTCATCCTGCGTCTGCGCAGGGCTCGCTGCAGTTGGTGATGGGCTGAGTCCCAGACCCTCTCGCCTCCCGGAACCAGTAATCCACAGCAGGAACGCCGGAGGGTTCCCCAGACCAGGAAACAGTGGGGTTGGTAACCGAGCACGCACTGAAATGGTGTGAGACCGGTGGTTGGCTGGCACAGGAATTTTGTGCGCACTCGCCCAACCCAAATACTGGCTCCAGGAGTCCTGGTGGCCGTGACAGAAGGTGCGGAGGAAGCGGCCGATCTCCTGGATCTTCCGTTCCGTCCTGCCACGTTCGATTGAGGGTGATATCCTGATGTTAGGCTGATGGTCACACCTAGGAGCTTGAAGAAGCCTTTCCAGACACGGGAAATGAACTGTGGTCCTCTGTCAGACACGGTGTCTTCAGGTATGCCAAAGTAGCGGAAAACGAAGTTGAAGAGCAATTCAGCTGTCTCCATTGCAGTGGGGAGTCCGTTCAAAGGTATGAGGCGGCAGGATTTTGAGAAGCGATCGACTATGACCAGGATGCAGGTTTTATTGTTGGATGCTGGGAGGTCTGTGATGAAATCGACTCCTAGGTGTGACCAGGGTCGGTTGGGAACGGGCAGAGGTAGGAGCTTGCCAGATGGAAGATGGCGTGGGCTCTTGGAGATGGCGCATTCCTCACAGCCCTGCACGTACCTTCTGACGTCGGCTGCCATGTTGGGCCACCAGAAGCGTTCTTTGAGCAACGAGAGGGTTTCATTGACCCCCGGGTGGCCAGTGCCGAGTGAAGAGTGAGCTGAGTGTATCAGTGGAGTGCGCCGTGCTCTGGGTGTGTACTGCAAGCCCGGTGGACAACCCGGCGGAATGTTGGTGGAGGCATTGGAGGAGGGTAAGGTCTCTTCCGACCACGTGATGGGGCTGACGAAAAGGTTGTTGGGAAGAACTGGCTCAGGATCTTCAGGGCTATCTTCGGGTGAATGTAGACGAGAGAGGGCATCCGCTTTAATGTTCTTGACACCAGGACGATAGGAGATGGAGAAATCAAATCGCGTGAAGAACAGAGCCCAACGTGCTTGGCGGGGATTCAACCTCTTAGCAGGCCGTAGATACTCCAGGTTTTTATGATCGGTGAGGACCAGGAACGGATGTTTGGATCCCTCCAGCCAATGCCTCCACTCCTCGAGGGCGAGCTTGACAGCTAGGAGTTCTCGGTTGCCGATGTCATAATTTCTTTCCGCCGGGTTGAGCTTGCGGGAGAAGAAGGCACATGGATGGAGTCTACTTGGTGTCCCCTGCTGCTGTGAAAGCACCGCTCCAACTCCGGTGGTGGATGCATCCACTTCCACCACGAAGGGCAGATCGGGATTGGGATGGACGAGGAGTGGAGCGGTGGTGAAGGCTTCCTTAACGGCTTGGAAGGCGTTGGTGGCTTCAGGGGTCCAGGACAGAGACTTGGGCTTGTTTTTGAGAAGACTGGTGAGTGGATGGGCGATGGAACTGTAGTTCTGAATAAACCGGCGATAAAAGTTGGAGAAACCAAGGAAGCGTTGTAATTCTTTAATGGTGGTGGGTTGTGGCCAGGATTGGATAGCTTCTACCTTCCTCTCGTCCATCCGGATGCCACTACTGTCGATTATGTAACCCAGGAAGTGAACGGATGGTTGATGGAATGAGCATTTCTCGGCCTTGAGGAAGAGATGGAACTGTCTCAGACGGTTGAGGACCTCCGCAACGTGGTGGCGATGTTCGGCCAAGCTCCGGGAGTATATCAGGATGTCATCTATGTACACCAGAAAGAACTTGTGGAGAAACTCCCGGAGCACCTCGTGGATGAAGTCCTGGAATACGGAGGGGGCGTTGACCAGGCCATACAGCATCACAAGATATTCATAGTGGCCGTGGGTGTAACGTAAGGCGGTCTTCCACTCGTCCCCTCGCGTATCCGGATGAGGTTATACGCGCCATGGAGGTCCAGCTTTGTGAAGATAGTGGCACCTCGGAGATGTTCCAGGGCAGATGGGACGAGAGGAAGGGGATACCGGAACTTAACTGTGATGTTGTTAAGGGCTCTGTAATCGATACATGGCCGCAAGCCTCCGTCCTTTCTAGCCACGAAGAAGAAGCTGGAAGCAGCAGGGGAAGTAGATGGCCGGATGTAACCTTGGGCGAGAGCTTCCTTGATGTAATCCTCCATGGCCTTCTCCTCCGGGATGGAAAGGGGGTAAATGCGTCCCCTTGGCACTGGCTCACCCGGAAGCAGATCGATGGCACAGTCCCATGGCCGATGTGGAGGCAGCTTGGAAGCTCCACATGTAGCAGGCCGACGCGTAGTTGTAATGGGCCGACAGAAAGGTGGACATGTTTCCTGCTGAGGGGCTTCCCGGTCACTGAACGGATCTGGTAGGTGGTCGGCGTGGCCGTGGTCTTGAGGGCGAGCTGACGGCAGAGGGCGCCGGAGATGAAATTGCCGGCTGACCCAGAATCAAGGAGTGCGACAACTGGAATTGAAACAGTGGCAGCAGTAAGGTTTACTACAGTGGTGAGTGGTTGCATTTCTTAATAGAGGGAATTATGGCACTCACCATGGGACGAGGAGGTCGAATGGGGCATGCGGAGAGAACATGCCCTGGAGCACCACAGTACAGGCATAAATTCTGGGTCAGCCGTCTCTGCCGTTCAGCTGGAGTGAGCCGGGAGCCTTCCACTGACATGGGTTCGTTGGCTGGTTCTGGAGGGCTGACGGATTCTGGTCGGCAGGGTGAGATGTTGTAGAAAGGCTGACCCTGGTGTTCTTCGAGACACGACTGCATATGAGTGGCGAAACGAATGGAGAGTTGGATAAAACGTTCCAGGCCGATGGTATCCTCGTATGCAGCGAGATGCAACCGCACGCGAGGATCCAAACCTTGACGCTAGGTAGTGATGAGCGCTTGTTCATTCCATCCACTCGAGGCTGCCAGTGTTCTGAATCATAAAGCATACTCATTAATGGTCATAGATCCTTGTTTTAATTTGTATAATTTCTCACCAGCAGAAGAATCAGTAGAGGGCCTGCCGAACACTTCCCGGAAGTGGGCTACGAAACCGGTGTAAGATTTGACGATTGGATTATCTTGAGACCACAATGAGTCA
Source organism: Hypophthalmichthys nobilis (assembly GCA_037950665.1). Taxonomy (NCBI): domain Eukaryota; kingdom Metazoa; phylum Chordata; class Actinopteri; order Cypriniformes; family Xenocyprididae; genus Hypophthalmichthys; species Hypophthalmichthys nobilis. The sequence goes on along the minus strand of CM075479.1, from coordinate 32,141,423 downwards.
GCCCACTGAAGCGCTTTCCCTTGTAGCTGAGAGATGATGAAAGCTACCTTGGTGGTGTCGGTGGGGAACAGGTGCAGTTGCATCTCCAGGGTCAGCGAACATTGCAGGAGGAAACCGCTGCAATCCTCCGCCGAACCAGAGTAGGGCGCCGGTTTGGCCATGGGACTGGCGTGCACGGGCGGTGAAGGAGAGGGTGGTGTGTTGACGGCAGTGATGGCCGGTGAGGATGGAGGTGGTTGAGAGGTGAGTGCTCGTCGAAGGATTTCGACGAGCTCCTGAAATGGATCCGGGTGACTCATGCTGGTGTGTTCGCTGTCTAGGTCCGGTCTTCTGTTACGGTACACAGAGCACGGAGACAGGAAGTTGAGCAAGATGGTTTATTAACACAACCAGCAGAGGTAATGGTGACACAGGTGAGTGAATGAAGGTTGAGTTGTCGATATATTAATGTAGATGATGATATAGTCTTTGTTATAGTTACAGATACGTGCTGGAGAATGGAGTCGCTGGAGAATGGAGACGCTGGAGAATGGAGACACTCACACACGAGGAGTTCACACACTAGGAGACGAGGAGACGCTGGAGGTAGGTAAGTATTCAGGTAAGGAGTCCTTGAGCGAAGCATGTGTAGCACTTGACTCAAACGAGACCGGACAGAGAGTGAGGGTGTGTGAGTGTCTTTTAAGGTGTGCTGATGAGTGAGTAGATGAGGTGCAGGTGTCGGTGATCAGTATTCAGGGGATTGAGTGCGCTGTGATTGGATGGAACCTGGCGTGTCTGTGACACCAAGTGTCATCTCTCTAAATATATGTTGATTATGTGTCTATCCAGAATGGCTTATGAGCTGCAAGCTTTTTATTTCAGGTATGTCATTAATTCCCTACTTGCCAAAATGGGGGGTGTGGGGTTAACTCTTTCCCCACCAGCGTAAAAAAAAAAAAAAAAAAAAAAAAAAAAAAGTCAGTCAGCACCAGCATTTCTGATAATTTTCACAAAGTTTTCATGGCCCCCAGAATATTTTGTTGTATGAATATCTGAACATGCAATATATAAAAAGAAAGAACAGAACCTCTGCTTTGAGAAAAAAAAAAAAAAAAAAAAAAAAAAAACATCAACAATGTGGGTAAGTTTCATAAAAAAAAAAAAAAAAGCTGAATTTTGAGCAAAAGCTGAGAAAATCACGTTTTTGTCAAGACTACGTCTGGATCAGATTCAGAACGATGAAAACATAGATGTAGTAGATTGAGTCCATCAACACCTCTAAAGCTTGCACATTCTTCTAGTTGAGTGAGCTCTGACAGCCAAAGGTCAAGGCTGACCAAGGATGTTGAGAGAGATAGCCTCGACTATCCACTTGCTTAATGTCTACTTGGATGCTAGAAGTCCTTTCTGAGGTGACCCAAAGCAAACAAACAGCTGATCAGTATTTCTCCACAGGGCAGCTCTTTGGACATAACCATCCAGCTCTCTCACTGGACACACAAGGTTCAGCTTCTTCTGGTCCTAAACTCTGAAAGGAGGAGGGCAAAAGGTCTGAAAAATTATAGGCTGTGGCACATTGGTAGGCACCCTAGAGACTTAGCCCGACCTAGGATATGGGAATGTCTTAACCATCCCTGGTGCAAACTCAAGACATGTAGGGGACACAGACAGGGCTTGGAGGTCTCCAACTCTTTTAAGAGACAGGAACACTGTTTTCAGGGTCAGAAACTTTTCTGGAACAGACTCAATAGGCTCAAAGGAAGGCGTGAATAGACCTTCTAGCACAATGGCCAGGTCCCAGGCCAGTACTCTAGTGTTGCTTGCAGGCCTCAGCCTCAAGGCACCATGAAGGAAACGTGTCACAAACAGGCTTCTCCCCAGGGATACACCACCCAAAGGGACATGTCCGGCAGGTATGTCCATCAGTTTGGAAGGGGATAACCCTGTGGAAAATTGATCCTGCAGGAACTTCCCCACTGTACCAAGCGGGAAGTTAACTGGGTCCCACTGTCGAATTCTGCACCATGAAGTGAAAACCCTCCAATTCAATGCATACAGTTTCCTCATGTAGGGAGCTCTGGAGTGAAGTGTGATCTCAACAACCTCAGTTGAGAGACCGGAGTCTAACCAACAGCTTTCGAAACTCTGGGCGAGGATGAAGGATTGTGCCCCCTGCCTTAGACAGAAGGTCCCCCTGACCGGAATCTCCAAGGGAGAGTCGTCAAGGACGGATACAAGGTCTGAGAACCACACTTGGGCTGGCCAGAATGGGGCTGCTAGTATTAGACTGACCCTGTCTCGGACCTGCATCGTCACCGAATCCCACACCACGCCAGTCCTCTTTGCTAGAGAAAGCACAAACTTTTGCATGTGGGTGAGAATGACATCTTGACTAGTGCATCTTTGAGTCTACATTCAGTATAAGTAAAATACTTAAGTACTGTCAAAATCAGATAAGACTTTTACTCAAGTTGTATTGGAATTGGTTACTTGTAACTTGAAAATTGAGTCATTTTAGCAGTAAGGTATCTGTATTTTTGCTCAAGTATGAATTTCAATAATTTTCTAACTCACTGGTACTAGGCGGTTATGGCCAGCCAAAAAACTCTTGTCTAGTCTACCGTGAGCGGTCTATGGCTTTTCACATTTCCAAGGCAGATCGAATCTCTGCGTTGTGCATGCCATAACCTCCATCTGTTCATTGTATGTGGGAAGGGAAGGCTGAGAGGGCTCCAATAAAATTTCTTCACCCTCAACAGCCACATTCTGCTCTTCCTGGCTCAAAGCCAAAAGAGCACTATCCACTATCAAGTGAAAAAATGTCCTCATCCAGTGGAGCGCTTTGCCAGTAGCAGAGGACCGAGAAAGAGAATGTGAGAATCGTGCGCACACTTTACTTTTTTTTTTTTTGTATGTCATGTGCGGGACTCCACAGAAATGGCAGTTTTATTGGGTTTCATTGAGGAAATTTTTGTCTTCAAACTCCTACATGTATATATTTGTGTATATTTTGCACCTATAGTGTAAAATAGATTTATGAAAGAAATTATGGCGAAATATTAAAATTCCAATAAAAATACATACTTCTGCCAAAATGTATGCATTTGGCATTGGCACAGGCAAAATGACAAAAAAAGAAAGAAGAAAAGAAAAGAAAAGAAAAGAAAAGAAAAGATAATGGGTTAGGAGGGGTTTGTGCTCTTTATGAAAAAAAAGCAGAGAGGCCTCCTGAGACACGTTAGATGCTATAAGAACACTAGCATAATGATGACCCACAGTTCTTCTAAAACACATATAGTGATTTCTCTCGCACATTAAATGAGCAACAATGGTCATTTCACGGTACATCACAGAAGGTATTTCAATTATGTAATGTGTGTTTTAAGTTATAGAAATATTTGCCTGATGTGACATCTCACAAGTATTTTGTTAAACCGAATAAACCTGAAGATTATGTATATACAATTCTTTACAGCAAATATTAATCTAAGTTTTTGTGAATTTATAATATACTACTGTTCATTGATAATTCATGTTTGTTCATGATTCATCAACTAATGCTACTTCATGTAGAAATGTATTAGAATATTCAGAAATTAATATTCATTGTTATAACTAAAGCATTAACTAATATTAAATTTAACCTTATTGATCTCAAGTTAATAATGCAAAGTGGTAAAGATGTTTAAAAAAATCATAGAAACTTTGTGTACTTTCTTCTTCAGGTCAATAAAGGAACTCTGCCTAATGCAAAATGGAAAATGGGACAAATTTTTACTTCATGTTGTTTGAAAATCTTGGGTACATAAGATATGCTTTCTTCAGTTTAGGATTTATTCTGTACTGTGCTATCATATTATTTAATGTCCTTATTATGCTTGCAATATTTCTGGAAAGGACTTTACATCAGCCCATGTACATTCTTATTTTGTGTTTGTCTGTCAACTCTCTGTTTGGAACAGCTGGATTTTTCCCAAGAGTACTGACAGACTTGCTTTCTGATACACACTCAATCTCTCGTGAAGCATGTGTCTTACAGTGTATTGTCATTTTCATGTATGCTGCAAATGAATATATGATATTAATGATAATGGCATTTGACAGATTTGTTGCAATCTGTAAACCCTTACGATACCACAACATAATTACACCAAGGTTTTTGACTGTTTCAGTAGTTATAAACCTGGCTTATCCAATGATTTTACTTAGTATTACTGGTTTTTTAAGTACAAAACTGAAAATGTGTGGTAACAAATTATTTAAGGTATACTGCCACAACTATGAAGTAGTCAAGCTTTCTTGCGAAAACACAACAATTAATAATGTTTTGGGCTTGCTTATATTAATCACAACTACTATAATACCTTTAAGTTTAATATTATATTCTTATGTAAAAATTCTTATCATTTGTCAAAGAAGCTCACCACAGTTCAAGAGCAAAGCGTTTCAAACTTGTATTCCACACATTGTGGTCCTTCTGAATTTCTCAATTGCTGTTATTTCTGATATCACTTTGAGTCGAATTGTGAATTTAGATCTTCCTACAGGGCTGTCAGTTTTCCTTTCACTGGAGTTTCTTATTATACCACCTATCCTGAATCCCCTTGTTTATGCTTTAAACCTGCCTGATATTCGCAAAAAAATTATTTGTCTTATAAACCCCTTCAGGTAGTGTGACATGTATGTTCTGTTCTTCCCTTTGTGTCTGCCTGAGTTCCAATTTGTCTCCTAAACCTAGATCACGAATCAGTTAATCATTCTGTGCAGGTGTTTTGTGTTAAGTTAACGATTACTCCCTGCATTTATAAGCCCTGTGTTTCCTCATTGTCCTGTCTCATTAACTCATTGTGGTAGTATTCTGAGTTTTCCTACAATTTCTCTGTGTTTATCCATTGTGGATTTAATAAAGACTGCTTTGTGTTATGCTCCTACATTTTCTGTGAGGGGTAGGATTAGGGGTAGCGGTAGCATTAGGAGATAGAATATACAGTTTGTACAATATTAAATCATTTTGTCTATGGAATGTCCCCATAAAACATGAAAACCAAACGTGTGTGTGTGTGTATACTTTAACCATGTAGCTCTTTATTATATTCACTTAACATAGAATATTGTGAAACTGACTGTCCCCTATATGTGCTAAGGTTAGTGTGTCTCCCTGCATTCTGGAAGGAAACAAGAAATGAACACAAAGATGAATCCAGCTACTTATTCATTTGTTACAAATTGACACATAAGCCTCCCCTTTAACACTGGAACCGCCAGGGGTTGCCGTATACCTAAAACCACCATGCGGGTAGATTTTACCCGCGCATATTACATTTGTTTTTATATATGGCTAAAGAACATATTATTTCACTGTATTATGTCACTGTCTTCACAAAGAAGTGTCTAGAGTCATGAAATGATTATGAGTCATCAACTTTATTTATGAAACCGATAACCGCCAATTCAGTGAGTGAAAGGCGTTGCCTAGCAATGTACAATGTTTAAACATAAGAGGCGCGAAAATGACAGCGCGAAAATACCGGCATTATATAGCGGGTAAATTTGACCTGCGTGGTGCTTATAGGTATAAATGCCCCATTTTTTGATCTGTTTTTTTACTAAACAATTTTTAACTCCAAGGCATTGTAAATTACACAATTTTAGTAAAAGTCAATGACTGGGAGACTTAAATGTTTCATTGAAAACCTGTTATGTACATTTGAAAAACAGCCACGGGTAAAATTTACCCCGTGGCGGTTCTAGTGTTAAATTATGCAATGCTTTCTTAAGCCCTCTATGTCTATGGTGCTGCTTGCAACAAGCACTGTTAGAATTGAATAAAGAAATTCAGCATTTCTGTCCCACCTGTAATGATAGAACAAATTGGTTTAAATAATCATCATCATCTCGGATAAGTTTCTTTCATTTAAGTTTTGCAACTAAAGCACACAATATAGACACTAGTGTGCAAACGTGGATATTTTACATGTCCTAAAGATATAGATTAAGTAAATAAACTCTTCATCAGCTTTTTACAGAAACTATGATCCAGCTCATAAAAGCTTAAAATTTAACCAGGCCCGGATTATAAATATCCCAGGCTTCAACAGATTAAGGTTTCCAGAAAGAGTAACAACTTTTGAGCATACAACTGCCTTAATGAGTTTACTTTAAATAGTTTCATCATTAGAAAGTCTTCTTGCTTGGGAATCATCAGAGCTGGACTGGGGAAAAAATTCAGCCCACCACATTGATGTTTTGCTGGGATTATGGTGTTTAAATTTGATTAAATAAATTTAGCAAGAGAGACAAAATGAAAAACCCAGCATTTTTTAGAGTGAATGTGTTAAACAATATTCATTTTGCATTATATTTGTAGTGGGTTCGTTTATTTAGTTATTTTGTTTGGTGACGACATCACGGAAGAATGCGTGTCACGTAACTTCCGCTCAAATTGGTTAAACGCTGTATGGCGCGACACTGTGCAGACAAGCACATGGTTGTTTGGCGTTGTACTGGTGGGAGCATGGAGAGTGGCTGCACACAGTGCACAGCTTGTATCGTCTGTTCTCCCCTGTTCGTTTTGCTCATAATACCTGTGTAGGTCGTTTGATTTACTATGTGCAATAAACAGAATATTGTTTGTTTTTTGAGCATGCGGTCACTGATTTGGAGCTGTACGTCTCTTATCATGCTTTTTCCCTGTTTGTGTTGCTGATGATACCCGGGTAGGTCATTTGATTATTATGTACAAAAAGAAGAGTGTTGTTTGCTCTGGAGCACATATGCTTTGTTTTTGTTGTAGCAACAAAATTGTGACTCTTATTGTGACTCTTTCCCTGTTCATGTGGCTGATAGTACCCGGGTAGGTTGATTGATTTGATTTATTATGTGCCATAAACAGTGCGTTGTTTGTTCTTAAGTGTGTGTTCTGTTTGTTTTGTTGTAGTAAAAAAATTGGGCAGCACGGTCGTTTAACTTGATATGATGTGTTTAAAATAGAAAACATTGTGGAGGTAATTGAATATTGTGTTTTAATATTTTATAAGAGTATAATTAATTGAAAGGTATGGTCTAAATGTAAATTGTGTATTTAAATGTGTAATTGTGTTTTAGCAGACTTACCTGGGTGCTGATCATATATTAGACCACTGTATTTCCCGGTATTGTATGTTTGTATATTTGTCTCATTTCTGTTTTTTTTTTTTTTTTTTTTTTTTCTATTGATTGATTGATTTAGTTATGCGAATACTGCATTGTTTATTTGTTTCTGTTTTCCTTATTTTCAATTGACTGATTTAGTTATTTGAATATTTTATTATCTGTTTTGGTTTATTTCCATTTGACTGATTCGGTTATGTGAAAATTTAGTTTAGTTTGGTCCCCTCATTGTTGCAGTTTGTATTTTGTTTGTTTTTGGTTTTGCATTTTATTTTGATTTTGTTGATTGGGTATGTTTAGGATTTTTTTTTTAATTTTTTTTTTTTTATAATAAATAAAGAGACCATGTACTGCACCAGTGCCTATATCTATTCATTTAGTTGAATAACTTGGGCGGGTCTATTGCCCCTATTGGGTATATACGGGTTGGTGTTTGCCAGCCCTGTTATATATTGCAGGCTGTTAATTATTGACTTAATGTTTTACTTCATGGGATCCAGGCTATAAAGCTCTTAAATTAAATTTGTTGACCCAATGAAAAGTTTCCATAGCTCTTGAACAGTATCCAGACTTTAACTGAAGATTTACAACAAAGGCAAAAACCACTGTATACCATTATATACCATTGTTTTATGATTTTAATCAATTCCATGGTTTTATGGTTGCTATAAGAAGGTCTCGGTTATGTATGTAACCTTACTTCCCTGAGTAGGGAACAAGACGCTGTGTCGAAATGCTGTGGGAACACCTCTGCGTGATTGCGTCGTGAAGCATGTATAAAATCAGTCCAATGGTGTGATGGAACGTCATAGGCGGGTGATGTTATTGACCAGGAAACTATAAAGCCTACCCGAGAACACACACATTCAGCTTCTGATATACCTGAAGCAAGTCGCTCAAGGGCACGCCAGGAGTATGGCAGGGCAATGCAGCGTAACCGAGATGTTCCCTTTCATGGGAACTCGAGCTGCTTCGAAACACTGTGGGAACGCTAATACCCACGTCGCCATACGAGCAAGTGACTGTCCATGTGAAATCATTGCGCACACTGAGACGATAACACCTGCGCCCCTGGAGTGGAGCCGAGGTCAAGTTCATAGAACGTCACAAATGTATGTGGTGGAGACCAGCCTGCTGCATCACAAACATCCTGGAGAGAAACTCTTGACAGTAACGCTTTAAAAGCGGCCATACTCCTAGTCGAGTGGGCTCGTGCAGCCAAAGGTGAAGGCTGATCAGCCAGCTCATAAGCAAGTGAACTGGCCTCAACCACCCACTTTGCTCATCCTCTGCTTAGATGCAAGGTAACCTTTCCTAGGTGTCCCAAAACAAATGAACAGTTGTTCTGATTTTCTCCACAGGGGCATACACGTCTAAAGCCCTCACAGGGCAGAGCATATTCAGTTTCTCCTGGTCTGACATCTGGAAGGGAGGAGGGCAGAAGGCCTGCAGTACGATAGGTCTTACAGTATTAGTAGGAACCTTTGGAACATAACCTGGCCTAGGATGAAGAAAAGCCTTTGCCATATCAGGCACAAATTCCAGGCACAAGGAAGATACCGAGAGGGCTTGAATGTTTTCAATTCTCTTGAGAAACGAAATAGCGAGCGAAAAGAAAAACTTCTATAATAGGATCAAAAGGAGCCACAGAGAGGCATTGCAAAACAATAGCCAGATCCCAGGCCGGCACCCTCGTGCAGACTGCAGGTCTAAGTCTCAAAGTGCCACAAAGGAAACAGGTAATAAGAGGGTGTCTCCCCTTGTGGAGGGGGATAACCCTGCGGAAAATCTTTCCTGCAGGAAGTCCAGCACTGCACCCACCGGGCAGTTAACTGGGTCCTATTGGTGATTTCTGCACTATGAAGTGAATAATCTCCAATTTAGGGCATAAAGTTTCCTTGTGGAAGGAGCTCTGGGGTGAAGGATGGTCTCAACAACCTCAGTTGAGAGACCTGAACTTATGAGCTGGGCCCCCTCAGAGGCCAGGCCCACAGTTTCCACAACTCTGGGTGGGGGTGAAGGATTGACCCGTTCGCCTGAGAGAGAAGGTCCATCCTGATCGGAATCTCCAGAGGAGAACCATCTAGAAGGGACATTAGATCAGAGATCCATACTCAGCCGGCCAGAATGGGGCTACTAGCAATAGACGGACCCCATCCCAGCAAACTCTCTCCAGATCTCCTGGAAGCAGAGCAATCTGGGAAATTTTTTGACATTGAGAACAATAGTAGACACCGAGTCATCTCTCGAGATGCGAACAGGTCCACTTCGGCTTGACCGAAGTTCTCCCATAGGAGCTCCACCACCTTGGGGTGAAGTCTCCATTCCCCGGGCCTCTGCCCCTATCTTGACAAGATATCTGCTCCCTGATTCAGGTACCCTGGGATGTAAAATGCCCAGATAGAACGCAGTCTCCCTTGGGCCTACAGGAGAATCTGATGAGCCAGTTTGTATAACGGGCGCAACCTCAGACCCCCCTGATGATTTATATATGAGACCACCAATGTGTTGTCGGAATGAAAATTGAAGGATCCAAAGCAGCACACAATTTCAGGACTGGTGGTGGGTCCCTGAACCACTGAATATTGCCGATATTATTACCCGAGGGGCAGGTCCAAAAGACTTGGAGGAAGATTCAGTGGACAGCAGGGGCCAAAGATTCTGAGTCTACCGGTCAAAGAGTGGCCAATTAAATCGGTGAAAGATGTAGGGGTAACTGGCTGTCTGGAAAGAATTCTTGCTTAATTCTTGCCAAACAGCCAACTTTCAGCCAACGGTCTGTGGGCGTGACGTCTGAGACTGAGACTAAGCAGAATGTAATAAGATGGAACTCCACTTATTACATGCTGAAAAGATTTTAGCAGCAGTAGGAAACAATTGCTACACTTGCACTGGTTTAACCCAACCTTCCAACCCTGACACTTCATGAATGGGACATAATTAAAGATGTGTGTGAGATTTTGAAGCCCTTTGAAGAAGTCACTGTTGAAATTAGTGCTGAAAGGTACATATAATGTACATATAATTTAATTTAACATAGAACTGCTTCCACTGGTGAAATATTTGAAATATGTGTATGATTTTGTCATATTTCAAACCACTTTTTTCCTTCTCACAAACAACTCATTTGATCTATTAAAACAGATATGTGACTGCATCCAAGGCCCCCCTTTGACGTATCTTGACGTGGTTCAGTGTACTGGTGATTCAAAAACTGTTGCAAGAAGCAGCGCTGCGCAGACTGACTGTTTGGTGTATGACATCTCTATTCGCTCTTGCGATAATTTGGTGTCGTACACCGATCGGTCTGCGCTGCACCACTTCAAGTCAAACATGCCTCCTTGACTCTGTGTACGTTTGGGCTACACACATACTCAGTACTATCACTATCAGCAGCTCGAGCTTATCAGTACTCTCATCACAGCATGTCTTGGTTCAGTGTACTGTTCTGTTGGAGTGACTGGAGTAACATATACCCCAGGATATTGGCATTGTAAGTATTGTCATGTTGCAGAGACGCTGTGTGCTTGGATGCAAAATCAAAAACGCTTTTGCTTTCATTGGTTAAAATTAATTTATAAAGCTGTTTCTGAGCAGTTCACATTTTACAGCATGTCTCGGTTCAGTGTACTGTTCTGTTGGAGTGACTGGAGTAACATACACCCCAGGATATTGGTGTTGTAAGTATTGTCATGTTGCGGAGACGCTGTGTGTTTGGATGCCAAATCAAAAACGCTTTTGCTTTCATAGGTTAAAATTAATTTATAAAGCTGTTCCTGAGCAGTTCACATTTTACAGAGGACAGCTTCCTGAACCTGGGAGAGTACAACGCAGGCTATATCTGTCAGTCCAGGATTTCATGAGACTTTTTTCTGATTTTTGAAGGGGACACAAATAATACAGCCAAAATTGTAATTGTAAGGATATGTGTACACAGAGGAAAGCCTTACTACTATTATTAGTTAAATATGAGTTAGGTTCATAGGTTCACCAAGCAGTCATATTATAATTATTAAATTTTTTGGTGTCCTCCACATAGTATTTTAGGTTTCGTCTGGGACATAGGATGTCTCTTAGATATTCAACAGCAGCAAGCCCACTGATCTGCCACTTAACATCATATTGAGCAAAACTCAACACAACAGTATATCTACAATATTAGCCTAATATCAGTTCATACATAGGCTCATCACCATGTTAGTTGTAGTGGTTGACTTACTATCCAACAAGCTACAGTATTAAACAAGCTACCAATAAATGAAAAAATTGTTTTGCATTTTTTATTAAAATACACCCTGCCTTAATAGAAAGTGATTTTTTTTTATTTATTTTTTTGTCACAAATATCAATTATTTGAACAAATAACCAACCATTTCTTTAAAATAAACACTTTCTTTAGGTGAATACAAAGGAATTAACTGACATGCTTTTAAACATGCTCTTTAAATGGCACATGAGTTTTGGTAACAGGATTGGGAAAACATGCATCCATCTTCTGCTTGGAAACCTTATAACAAATTATATAAAGTTGCCTGAGATTGACCAATAAACACTTTGAATAGTTAAATATGTGTAGTATTAGATTCAGTGTTGAAAAAATATAAAAAATAAAGTTTAATTTTGAGAAGTTACAACAAGCAAATGTCACCCATTCGGTGGAATGGTCCAGGCAGTAGGCACATTTGGCCGCGTCGACAGTTTCTAGATCATCCATATTTCAACCCAGTGCCATGACAACACTGGCCCTCACGGCCAAAATAACAGACCGGCCCACTGGGAATTCTAGCTTCTAGCTAATCCGGGCCTGCTCCTGAGACATGTTAGATGTATAAAAAAAAAAAATGAACCTGTATACTGGTGACCCACAGTTCTCTAGCACATTAAAGAGGAAGCATTGGTGGTCGTTTCAAGGTGTATTAGAGAAGGTATTTAAATTGTGAAATGTCTTTTTAGGATACTGATTGTATTTTTGCCTGATATTGATTGAAAAATTAATTTTAAAGTTGTCGACACTTTGCTCGTACACTGTTAAACTGATAATATATCACACAGTAACTGTGAAGAAGGTAAGGTATCATGAACTAATAAACTGAACCGGTAACACTTTACAATAAGGTTCATTAGTTAACATTGGTTAACTACATTAGTTAACATGAACTGATAATGAACTGCACTTATACAGCATTTATTAATCTTTGTTCATGTTCATTTTAACATTTTCTAATACATTATTAAAATCTTGTAAACATTAGTTAATGCACTGTGAACTAACATGAACAAACAATGAACAAGTGTATTTTCATTAACTAATGTTAACAAAGATTAGTAAATACAGTAACAAGTGTATTGCTAATACATTAACACATACATTATATATATGTATGTGTTAATGTAATGCGTTAACTAATGTTTAACTAATGAACCTTATTGTAAAGTGTTACCATTGAACCTTACTAAATCTGACTTGTATATATGTAGAATAGACAAAAACAAAAGTTGATAACATTTCTCATGTTTAAAATGTGCATAAATCATAAAATCTATGTCTGTTGTCTTAACTCAGGTCATTGAAGGCTATCTTTGCTTATCAGAAAATGGAAAATGGAACATATTTTTACTTCATGTTATTTGAAAATCTTGGGTACATAAGATATGCTTTCTTCAGTTTAGGATTTATTCTTTACTGTGCTATCACACTATTTAATGCCATTATTATGCTTGCAATATTTCTGGAAAGGACTTTACATCAGCCCATGTACATTCTGATTTCATGTTTGTCTGTCAACTCTGTGTTTGGAACAGCTGGCTTTTTCCCAAGAGTACTGACAGACTTGCTTTCTGATACACACTCAATCTCTCGTGAAGCATGTGTCTTACAGTCTTATGTCATTTTCACGTATGCAGCAAATGAAAATACAATATTAATGTTAATGGCATTTGACAGATTTGTTGCGATAAGTAAACCTTTGCAGTATCACAACATAATTACACCAAGATTTCTAACTGTTTTAATAGTTATAAACTTGACTTATCCAATGATTTCTCTTGGTACTTCTGCTATTTTGACTTCCAGACTGACATTGTGTGGTAACAAATTGTTTAAGGTGTACTGCCACAACTTTGAAATGGTTAAACTGTCTTGTGCAAACACTGCTGTTAATAATGTCATGGGCTTTTTTATATTGATCACAACTGTAATCATCCCATTAAGTTTAATATTATATTCTTATGTAAAAATTCTTATCATTTGTCGAAGAAGCTCAGCACAGTTCAAGAGCAAAGCGTTTCAAACTTGTATTCCACACATTGTGATCCTTTTGAATTTTTCAATTGCCATTATTTCTGAGGTCACTTTGAGTCGGGTTGTGACTTTACAACTTCCTATATGGCTGTCAGTTTTACTTTCACTTCAATTTATTGTTATACCACCCATCCTGAACCCTCTTGTTTATGCTGTAAACATGCCCAATATTCGTAAAACAATTATCTGTCTTATAAATGGATCCAGGTAAATGATTTATCTAGTATAATAAAGGGTAACGCTTCACAATAAGGGTACATGAATAATCAATACCTGAATTAATACTTAATTCAACATGAACTAATGATTATTGAAAGCACAAACTAATCATGAACCGATGAAGAGCTAACCTTAACTACGACTGGAGTCATCATGAATAACAGCAGCCTTAACTACATGTTAGTACGTTTGATAGTTAATGCATTAATTAAAATGTATGACTAAACCAAATCAATCAGCCTTTTAAGAAGGAATAAGAAGTACAAATTTAAATAATTTCATATTATCATATATTGATACTACTAAAGAAGAAATAAAATTCAAACCCCACAAAGAACATTTGTGGAACAGTTCCCAAAGAAACGGCCAAACTGGAATCATGGTCAGAGAGTTTGCTGGTATCAGTAGAGTTCACTCTCCATCCAGACGCAGAGCCGTGATGATACTGTACCGCTAATTCTCTGACTTCTTGAAAAGCCACACAACATCTTTTAACTGGCCTGAATACTAGTTGTGTTAGTACATGTGTATTTGATAGCAAGTTTATGATAAATCATGAGCTGAACTTGGCAAGTATTTAACAATGAATTAATTATGATTGGGCCCCTTCTAGTAAAGTCATGACAAAATAATGCATTAACAAGGCATGAGCTGATGTTAGTGTGTGGATAGCTAATCATGACTTAGTAATGATGTGCCCCTCAAAGTCATGACACGATGATGAATCGTGTCATTGAATAAAATATGATTTAACATGCACTAAGTGTGCCATTCTTATTCTTTTACACCACCAGTACAAAAAAACAAAGAAAAAGGTAATTAATTATCGCTTGTGTCAGACGTTTTAGAGCGCATTACACAAACACATTACCGTTCTGATATACTGACTTGCGGATGAGACTGTATAATTTGCTTTTCCTCTGAATCAAGCAAATTTGGTTCAAACATATATGGCTGAATTAAACCAGTATCAGTATGGGTCCACTTATACTAAATGAAGCAAGAGTTACATTCAAGCTATTTTAAGGCATGCATTTAAAAAAAAAATAAAGAGAAAAAAAGTTTAAATATGTAATTTTCATGATCAAAGATGAGTTTTAAGGGATACAATTATTGACTACAGGGGGACTTTGATGCCTTGTCTGGTGGATGCCGTTTAGCCCTTCACAGTGCTGTGTAGCAGACGGGCACGCAGGGCATATTAAATTATTATTATTATGCTACTTTTATTATTAAATTAATATTACAATTCATTTGCCTCGCTATAATTAAATAGTGCATCACAACATAACTAATGCACTGTGAGGAAAATAAAAGATTAGTTAGATTAGCTTACTCATTTCAAAAACAACTTGTTTAACACAAAATACTTCTCGATTCACTAAAACATTCATTTTTTCAATATGGCCCACAAGAGAAATATTAAGAAAACAAATTTGATTCATCTCTCATCGTCTCCAAGTGTAACACTCTGATTGTGTAAACACACGAAGATGAAGATGAGAGCAAACAGGCAGTGATTTAATGAGTGTTGTGAAGGGTTTATGCCAGAAAAGGGCGGAGTCTGGCATATAAAAAGAGAGGCCAGACTCACATTCTGGGCTTGTTAACCAATATCAGCTGCTTTGTTCAAAAAAAAACTTACATTAAAGCTGAAATCAAACTTGAATGATGACAACACAGAATAAAATACTATCACTAGTGATCATCAAATCCTTTCAACAGTTTATTTTACAGACTTTGTGTTTAAGTCTTCCACTTTTTTCACAAAACCTTTGCTCTCTAGAAACCCAGTCAGTTTGGGTTAAAATTCTTTAAAAGATCTAGTATTAGCATTATAAACACTGAATTAATACCAGAGATGTTCACAAGTCCCTGCGGTCAAGTCCAAGTCAAGTCTCAAGTCTTTGAGGTCCAAGTCCAAGTCAAGTCCAAGTCAAGTCTCAAGTCAAGTCTTTGTTCTATTTTTTTTTTTTTTCAGCTAGTTGTTATTGTAATTAACAGTGTATTTAAATATCAAAACAGATTACTTTTACTTTAAAATTGTGTAATAAAGCACACAAAATACTTCTTAAATCATTTTTATTACTTTCTAACTTTATACAAAATTATACCATTTAGAACCACCGCAAGGAAAAAAGTGCTGTGTATTTTGAGCTATATGAGTTGCCGTAGTTTGCTGTAGATCTCAAGCAATGCTGGAAAACGTAGTCTTCCAGTGAGCGTCGGCGGTAACAAAACCTATGTATAGACAAGCGTTACAGTAAACAACACAACGAACAACATTTCCATCTATAATAAACCTATGTATAGACAAGCGTTACAGTAAACACAAGGAACAACATTTCCATCTGTGTGTCTCGCTTGTGATAAGGCGTTATAATAACGCACTGCGACTTAACAAACCGATCTGTGGAGATGAGTCGGACGGACAGGGTCATAAAATGCGCATGGAAGTGCTCGTTCAGTCCAAATACAATTTAACATGGTAAATCTGGATATTATATGCATTATCAAATACTTGGGCAAGAAAAAAAAAAAAGAAAAGGACATGTACTTCTTGAAAAGGACCACAAGCAAGCTTCTGCAGCTGTGCAACACCGCAGCTTCCCTTCGGATTAATTGATTGCTTTTCAAATGAAATGACAAAGTTTATCGCAAGGTAAGGCTTGGCTATATTGTTATTATTTGTTGCTAATTTAACAAGTTTTCTAATGGGTGATGAATTCACGTGCCTTCAGATGCGTCACGCGCTCGATGGCTTAGTGTGTTTAGAAATTATTTGTGATATTCGCTGCTGCAGCACATATTTGGGAATGAATGGATAGTAAAATGTGGTGTTTCATGCTATCGTGTGGGGTAGTAAATAGAGAACGTAATCGGGAATGTCACGCCAAAAGAAAAGTATTTGTCTTCAAGTCCAAGTCAAGTCTCGAGTCAAGTCTCAGGTTAGTAGTTCACGAGTCCAAGTCAAGTCACAAGTCGTTTATTTTTGTGACTCGAGTCCAAGTCGCAGACTCGAGTTTCCACCTCTGATTAATACCAACATATGAAATTAAATTAAGGACATGCATCAGAAAAATTGGGAATGTTGGACAATAAATATATGAATATAACAGCTTGATTTTGAAAGTTGTCATTGTCTTGTTGGAAGGTAAACCTTCGGCCCAGTCTGAGGTCCTGAGCACTCTGGAGAAGGTTTTCGTTCTGGTAAACTTTAAAACTGCAGCATAAGAGAAACATCTTTGAATCCCAACATCTAACATTTTCACTCACCAGCCAGTTTGGCTACTAAAATTTTAAGTTACCAGCCATTCAGAACTTCAGAAAAACACCCCCACAGCATGATGCTGCCACCACCATGCTTCACTGTTGGGACTGTATTGGACGGGTGATGAGCAGTTCCTGGTTTTCTCCACACATACCACTTAGAATTAATGCCAAAAAGTTCTATCTTGGTCTCATCAAACCAGAGAATCTTATTTCTCACCATCTTGGTGTTACATACAGAGGAGGTCGGAGACACAGGTAATGTTTGTGAGTTTATTAGAGACAACCAGAGCAGTGCACAGGTGAGTAGAGCCAGAAAAAGTTAATGGTATACGTTGACAGGATGACTGATACTTGGTTTGTTTGCAGATGGCGTGGATGACGAATGGATCTTGAAGCTAGGAGATTCCCGAGGACACACACTGGAGACTGGAGAACACAAGGAGACGAGGAACACACTGGAGACTGGTAAGTAGGTGATCGAGGAGTCCGTGAAGGTAAGCATCAATGTAGGTATGCGTAACGAGACCGGACAGTGACTGAATGTGATGCTGTGGGTTATATAGTGCTGGTGATGACGGTGCTGATGAATGTCAGGTGTGCGTGGTTAGAACTCTGATGAGGGAGTGCGTCGTGATTGGGTGAGTGAAGAGCCTGGCGTGTCTGTGACACTTGGAGTCCTTCAGGTGTTTTTTCATGTGTCTTGCACTGAGGAGAGGCTTCCGTCAGGCCACTCTGCCATAAAGCCCCGACTGGTGGAGGGCTGCAGTGATGGTTGACTTTCTACAACTTTCTCCCATCTCCCGACTGCATCTCTGGAGCTCAGCCACAGTGATCTTTGGGTTCTTCTTTACCTCTCTCACCAAGGCTCTTCTCCCCCGATAGCTCAGTTTGGCCGGACGGCCAGCTCTAGGAAGGGTTCTGGTCGTCCCAAACGTCTTCCATTTAAGGATTATGGAGGCCACTGTGCTCTTAGGAACCTTAAGTGCAGCAGAAATTTTTTTGTAACCTTGGCCAGATCTGTGCCTTGCCACAATTCTGTCTCTGAGCTCTTCAGGCGGTTCCTTTGACCTCATGATTCTCATTTGCTCTGACATGCACTGTGAGCTGTAAGGTTTTATATAGACAGGTGTGTGGCTTTCCTAATCAAGTCCAATCAGTATAATCAAACACAGCTGGACTCAAATGAAGGTGTAGAACCATCTCAAGGATGATCAGAAGAAATGGACAGCACCTGAGTTAAATATATGAGTGTCACAGCAAAGGGTCTGAATACTTAGGACCATGTGATATTTCAGTTTTTCTTTTTTAATAAATCTGCAAAAATGTCAACAATTCTGTGTTTTTCTGTCAATATGGGGTGCTGTGTGTACATTAATGAGGGAAAAAAATGAACTTAAATGATTTTAGCAAATGGCTGCAATATAACAAAGAGTGAAAAATTTAAGGGGGTCTGAATACTTTCCGTACCCACTGTATATATATGCACACATTCTCCCAAGGATTTTTCTCAATTTCTGTCACCTGATGGAGTTTGGGTTCCTTGCCACTCTCACCTTTGGCTTGCTTAGTTGGGGGTATTTAATATTCAGTGATATTACTGATTTGACTGCACTGACACTATTGGATGAGAATAACACTTGAACTGAATTGAGCTGGATTAAAGCAGTATTGTCATCTTTAAAGCCCTTGGCGAGGCAGGTTTATTTATAAAGCACATTTCATACACAATGGTAATTCAAATTGCTTTACATAAAAAGGAAACAAATACATAAGAATAAAAATGGAATGTGTAATAAATAAAAATAAGAATAAAAGCACAGAATACCCCTGGAACTGGATGGAAGAGTCAGTCAGAAAATTTGTCAGGTAGCTGTGCGTTTAAACAGTACCCTTGCAGACAAATCTTTCTGATACCACCAGGGCTAACTCAACTTTGTTGTCCGTCAGAGCTGATCTAAACGGATCTATCCATCAGAGCGGATCTAAACAGTTCTTCCTCGCGCTGGAGGGATAACTGTAAAGGTGATGATACACGTGGCAACTTTTTGAGCAACGTTGCTTCGGCACTTTCCCACTGAGAAAGAGCAACAAATTTATATCTGGATATGTTAGATCAGTCGTGGGCAATTTTTTGAGATCCTCCAATCAGAATGTTAGCAGCCAATCACGTGACCGGTTCGGAGATTTCAGAAAAAAATTCAAACAAGATTGCGGCCTCTCAGCAGCAGTGGAGCGGAGAAAAGGAGTGTGAACTTATATATTTTTACGTTAGTAAGTTGTCATGCGTCAACCCAAAACAGGGAATTTACCTCATATATCGCTTAAAATACCAACAACTGTCCAATGCAGTGCGTGTAAGCTGTAATTAAGCCACTGAATGTTTTCAGGTAAATATTAAAAAGACAGGGTTTGTTTACCGCCTGTAGTAGCGTAGGGCGTACGGCACATGAATGTAGCTTTTGATGCGATCGACGCGGGTTCGAATCCGCCTTTTGTTGAACTCGCTCTTCTCCCTTTTCCTGTCACATATCAGATCGTAAAGGCATTTATTTTTAATAAAAATGAAGTAAAATATTTGAAAAGTTGAAATAAAGTGCCTAACAAGTGTTTATAATAAAGTATTTATTGGGTTGGCAATAGATTTTCTCTTTTCTGATTAGTTGCTGCCAACTGTCCGTTGCCCTAATTAGTTGCCCTGTGTCTCATCAGGTTGCCCGTTGACGGCAACATTGCCCAGCAACATTGCTCAAAAAGTTGCCACGTGTATCATCACCTTAAGAATATTTATGTTTGTCAGGTAGCTGTACGTTTAAACGGTGCCCTTACAGACAAATCTTCCTGGACTAACTCTGTCCAGAGCTCCATACAGGGAAAGGCTTACTTCCTAATTCTCCCAGCTTTTCCAACCAGACAGCAAGTTTTAAAATGCATTAAAACAGTCAGAAATAAAAAGAGGATGCATAAGAGATTGATATAAAATGCATTAAAAATAAAATAAAAACAA
Source organism: Hypophthalmichthys nobilis (assembly GCA_037950665.1). Taxonomy (NCBI): domain Eukaryota; kingdom Metazoa; phylum Chordata; class Actinopteri; order Cypriniformes; family Xenocyprididae; genus Hypophthalmichthys; species Hypophthalmichthys nobilis. The sequence continues at coordinate 32,121,495 of CM075479.1, read as the reverse complement.
GAAAAAGAAAAGAATAAAGAGGTGATACATATAAAATAAAGTGCAATCAGTTCAGACATAGCACAAAATGCAACTGGAAGCCAAGGACCTGAGGACTGGTGTGACATGTTCATATTTTCTGGTTCTGCTCAGAATCCTGGCAGCAGCGTTCTGTATGAGCTGCAGCTGTTTTATGGTCTTTAAAACATGTTAACATATTCTATTACACCCAATAATTAAAATAATGAACTTTTAAAATAGCATCATATGACCCCTTTAATGCAGCGCCACTCGGACCGATTGGTGCCCGATAAACGCAAAGCATTCTGGTTAGAACGTTTTTATCTGACTTTGATTGGCGCTGCTGCCACGTCATGATGACGTGTGCCATCAAAGTACCACAAGAGCAAGACGAGTCCAGCCACATGGGTCAATTGAAATTATAATTTAATTGTATCTGAACAATAGGTAGGTAATGACGCCGTCATTATGACGGCAGACGTGTCAACAGTGTTATAAGCAAAAATGTAAAAGCTGTAGTAAAAACATTTTCTGAATTCCAATTACCAATGTGATCAAATTATTCATGCTTTCCTTTGCTTTTACAGTATGTTCTGTTGCACAAGCTAATTTAAATGTCTATTTTAAGTCTGCCATGATTTTTTATTTAATTAATTAATTAGTTTCTAGGGAAGCCAAATCAATAGGTTTTTGTTTCTTCTATGCAAAAGAAGCCTATCAGCGGAGGCTCCTGAGACATGTTAGATGTATAAAAAAAATGAACCTGTACTGGTGACCACAGTTCTCTAGCACATTAAAGAGGAAGCATTGGTGGTCATTTCAAGGTGTATTAGAGAAGGTATTTAAATTGTGCAATGTCTTTTTAGGATACTAATTGTATTTTTGCCTGATATTGATTGAAAAATTAATTTTAAAGTTGTCGACACTTTGCTTGTACACTGTTAAACTGATAATATATCACACAGTAACTGTGAAGAAGGTAAGGTATCATGAACTAATAAATTGAACCTTACTAAATCTGACTTGTAAATATGTAGAATAGACTAAAACAAAAGTTGATAACATATTGCTCATGTTTAAAATGTGCATAAATCATAAGATCTATGTCTGTTGTCTTAACTCAGGTCATTGAAGGCTATCTTTGCTTATCAGAAAATGGAAAATGGAACATATTTTTACTTCATGTTATTTGAAAATCTTGGGTACATAAGATATGCTTTCTTCAGTTTAGGATTTATTCTATACTGTGCTATCACACTATTTAATGCCATTATTATGCTTGCAATATTTCTGGAAAGGACTTTACATCAGCCCATGTACATTCTGATTTCATGTTTGTCTGTCAACTCTGTGTTTGGAACAGCTGGCTTTTTCCCAAGAGTACTGACAGACTTGCTTTCTGATACACACTCAATCTCTCGTGAAGCATGTATCTTACAGTCTTATGTCATTTTCACGTATGCAGCAAATGAAAATACAATATTAATGTTAATGGCATTTGACAGATTTGTTGCGATAAGTAAACCTTTGCAGTATCACAACATAATTACACCAAGATTTCTAACTGTTTTAATAGTTATAAACTTGACTTATCCAATGATTTATCTTGGTGCTACTGCTATTTTGACTTCCAGACTGACATTGTGTGGTAACAAATTGTTTAAGGTGTACTGCCACAACTTTGAAATGGTTAAACTGTCTTGTGCAAACACTGCTGTTAATAATGTCATGGGCTTTTTTATATTGATCACAACTGTAATCATCCCATTAAGTTTAATATTATATTCTTATGTAAAAATTCTTATCATTTGTCGAAGAAGCTCAGCACAGTTCAAGAGCAAAGCGTATCAAACTTGTATTCCACACATTGTGATCCTTTTGAATTTTTCAATTGCCATTATTTCTGAGGTCACTTTGAGTCGGGTTGTGACTTTACAACTTCCTATATGGCTGTCAGTTTTACTTTCACTTCAATTTCTTGTTATACCACCCATCCTGAACCCTCTTGTTTATGCTGTAAACTTGCCCAATATTCGTAAAACAATTATCTGTCTTATAAATGGATCCAGGTAAATGATTTATCTAGTATAATAAAGGGGTAACGCTTCACAATAAGGGTACATGAATAATCAATACCTGAATTAATACTTAATTCAACATGAACTAATGATTATTGAAAGCACAAACTAATCATGAACCGATGAAGAGCTAACCTTAACTACGACTGGAGTCATCATGAATAACAGCAGCCTTAACTACATGTTAGTACGTTTGATAGTTAATGCATTAATTAAAATGTATGACTAAACCAAATCAATCAGCCTTTTAAGAAGGAATAAGAAGTACAAATTTAAATAATTTCATATTATCATATATTGATACTACTAAAGAAGAAATAAAAATTCAAACCCCACAAAGAACATTTGTGGAACAGTTCCCAAAGAAACGGCCAAACTGGAATCATGGTCAGAGAGTTTGCTGGTATCAGTAGAGTTCACTCTCCATCCAGACGCAGGCCGTGATGATACTGTACCGCTAATTCTCTGACTTCTTGAAAAGCCACACAACATCTTTTAACTGGCCTGAATACTAGTTGTGTTAGTACATGTGTATTTGATAGCAAGTTTATGATAAATCATGAGCTGAACTTGGCAAGTATTTAACAATGAATTAATTATGATTGGGCCCCTTCTAGTAAAGTCATGACAAAATAATGCATTAACAAGGCATGAGCTGATGTTAGTGTGTGGATAGCTAATCATGACTTAGTAATGATGTGCCCCTCAAAGTCATGACACGATGATGAATCGTGTCATTGAATAAAATATGATTAAACATGCACTAAGAGTGCCATTCTTATTCTTTTACACCACCAGTACAAAAAAACAAAGAAAAAGGTAATTAATTATCGCTTGTGTCAGACGTTTTAGAGAGCATTACACAAACACATTACCGTTCTGATATACTGACTTGCGGATGAGACTGTATAATTTGCTTTTCCTCTGAATCAAACAAATTTGGTTCAAACATATATGGCTGAATTAAACCAGTATTTCCACTTGCCGTTGTGTAGTGTTTACTAGAGCTGGCCAAGTGGATCTCTGATCTGGTGTGAGTGAGTGGAGGCAGGGCTAATTTGCATATTCATGGGTCCACTTATACTAAATGAAGCAAGAATTACATTCAAGCTATTTTAAGGCATGCATTTAAAAAAAAATAAAGAGAAAAAAAGTTTAAATATGTAATTTACATGATCAAAGATGAGTTTTAAGGGATACAATTATTGACTACAGGGGGACTTTGATGCCTTGTCTGGTGGATGCCGTTTAGCCCTCCACAGTGCTGTGTAGCAGACGGGCACGCAGGGCATATTAAATTATTATTATTATGCTACTTTTATTATTAAATTAATATTACAATTCATTTGCCCCGCTATAATTAAATAGTGCATCACAACATAACTGACGCACTGTGAGGAAAATAAAAGATTAGTTAGATTAGCTTACTCCTCATTTCAAAAACAACTTGTTTAACACAAAATACTTCTCAATTCACTAAAATATTCATTTTTTCAATATGGGCCACAAGAGAAATGGTAAGAAAATAAATTTGATTCATCTCTCATCGTCTCCAAGTTTAACACTCTGGTTGTGTAAACACACGAAGATGAAGATGAGAGCAAACAGGCAGTCTTTAATAATCCAAACTGGTTAAATCCATCATATAGGCAAGCTATTGTAACGACTGAGACAAATCAGACACAATTATTTGTTATAGTTAACCAATAATTGGTTAAAGCTCACTCTGGGGTCTGTTCCCCATCCCCCGAGAAGTTCTCTGTTACAAGTTTTATTGCGCTAAAGAATGTGGTTGCCACATGGAAGAGCAGAGAAGAGACACAGAAACGTGCATCTTTCCTGCGTTTTCCCCACAGAACACAGACTTTCCTGCATTAATTTATAGACAGATCATTCTATAAATGAACATGCACATCCCTAGGAAATGGTATCCATTATTACTGTTGTTGTATTGCACTCATTGTATTTGCATGTTTTACGATACATTTAAGGTAACTTCAATTATGCCATGTTTAGTGTCTATGGGTTCGTATCGAGAAGATTTAAATGCTGGTGTATGCGGTATGTCCATACCTGTGCAACACATCAGTATTACAAGAATCTTTAATAGTTCTTCTTCAAAAACTCAGCTAGTTAATCTTGCCCGGTCGTAAAAGCCCTGACAGGAGGGGTGCTTTCGCCCAGAAATACAACATCTTCATTGGTCACGTCAATCCTAAGAGGTGGGACTTTGACCAGAGGTTAAAAGCCAGTGCACAACGCCCTCCTCGCTCTTTTTCTTGCTTTTTGGACGACAGAAGAGACCCTTGTTGCTGCAGGCCTCTTCAGGCCAAGGCCTGTAGGCCTGCAGGCCTCAGCCTACAAAACAGCCATGTGCTCATCTATGACAGAGAAACAGAACTTTGTTCCCCACTAAGAGTCAAATTAACAGCTTAAGTTGTTTCATAGTACTTCATCCAACGCAGAAGATACTGGCAACAACTTCGGACCGAATCATCAAGATTTCTACTCAGCCTGCAGACCCGATGCTCCTAAGCCTAAAGGCATCTTGCAAGTATTGTACATTTGAACACTAAACAGTGATTTAGTATTGATTTGTAGAACTTACCTTTGTCAGCAAAGGTGTTTTATTACTGAAGAAACTGATGATTCTTTTCCAGATTGTCTTTGACTTTTTCCTATAGCTCCATTTCCGGTTCCACTTCCGGTTCAACTCTATCATTGCTCATTCTTACCTACGTATGTGTGTGACCTGCGTGTATGTTATGTGTTTGTTAGTTTAGTTATGTGTTTGTGAGTTAGTTAATAAAGATTGTGCACAATACATGTTTGGTTCTGACTCCGTCTGCTAATAAATTGCCTCTTAAGTGATTTAGATCCTGACTACACGCTCTGAGTAGTACGGTACAATAAGAATGTTGTTTTTCCATAACCTGGAAACGAACATTTCTTAGAATTAATAAACAATCAACACTGAGTGTTCACTGGACGAACAGGTTAATTGATTGTAATATTAATCTTAATGTAGCTACATCCAGCTAATCTGATTAACTGATTTACATATTCATAATTAATCAAAATTAATAATCATAATGAGTTATGAATAATTACTAATATTTCCCCTTTGAGTTAATTCACTACATTGTATTTGTACATTGTATTTTTATTGTTAATAATAGTGTATTTAAATATCAAAACAGATTACTTTTACTTTAAAATTGTATAATAAAGCACACAAAATACTTCTTAAATCATTTTTATTACTTTCTAACTTTAAACAAAATTATACCATTTAGAACCACCGCAAGGAAAAAAGTGCTGTGTATTTTGAGCTATATGAGTTGCCGTAGTTTGCTGTAGATCTCAAGCAATGCTGGAAGATGTAGTCTTCCAGTGATCGCCGCGGTAACAAAACCTACGTATAGACAAGCGTTACAGTAAACACAACGAACAACATTTCCATCTGTGTGTCTCGTTTGTGATAAGGCGATATAATAACACACTGCGACTTAAACCGATCTGTGGAAATGAGTCGGACGGACAGGGTCATAAAATGCGCTCGTTCAATCCAAATACAATTTAACATGGTAAATCTGGATATTATATGCATTATCAAATACTTGGGCAAAAAAAAAAAAAAAAAAAAAAAAAAAGGACATGTACTTCTTGAAAAGGACCACAAGCAAGCCTCTGCAGCTGTGCAACACCGCAGCTTCCCTTCGGATTAATTGATTGCTTTTCAAATGAAATGACAAAGTTTATCGCAAGGTAAGGCTTGGCTATATTGTTATTATTTGTTGCTAATTTAACAAATTTTCTAATGGGTGATGAATTCGCGTGCCTTCAGATGCGTCACGCGCTCGATGGCTTGGTGTGTTTAGAGATGATTTGTGATATTCGCTGCTGCAGCACATATTTGGGAATGAATGGATAGTAAAATGTGGTGTTTCATGCTATCGTGTGGGGTAGTAAATCGAGAACAAAATCGGGAATGTCACGCCAAAAGAAAAGTATTTGTCTTCAAGTCCAAGCCAAGTCTCGAGTCAAGTCTCAGGTTAGTAGTTCACGAGTGCAAGTCAAGTCACAAGTCATTTATTTTTGCGACTAGACTCGAGTTTCCACCTCTGATTAATACCAACATTTGAAATTAAATTAAGGACATGCATCAGAAAAATTGGGAATGTTGGACAATAAATATATGAATATAACAGCTTGATTTTGCAGTTTTGTCTAATGTCCGTTAAAGCAAAAGTGTCCAAAAGTGGGAATTAGCCTATGGCATAACGGACACAGCAATGCATCATGTATTATAAGATCGTTATGTTTGTAGCGTGATCCATTAAAAGGTACAATATATATTTCAATTCAGACCTAGTGGAGTGATACTATTATTACTATTACTCCACTAGGTCTGAAATATATTGTTCGCTGCAAACATGATGATCTTAAATGTATTAATTATTAATTTACTATTAATAAATGTGTAAAGTTGCATAAAATGGAAATACTCAATAAAGTAGGCTAACTACGTTATCTCAGATGGTTGAATGGTTGGATTCCACAACTGGTAAAATAAAACATATATAAGACAATACAGCATTTACTGTAGGTGCCATACAATTTACTGATGACTTAATTTGAAAAAAATGTTCTTTTGCGCTTCTGATTTGGCAGTGAAATTCGCCGATTTTGGGTGCGTAAGATGTGAAGGATTCTATGGTCCAGTTAGTATTTTCACCCCATAATGGCGGCCGCGCTACTGGAGCGCCATCTAGTGACTGTTGCCCAAAAAGTATCAGAGTGTCGCCTCTTGGGTTCTATAAGCTTTGACGTTACTGTGGAACCTCGAGCAAAACCCCAAATCGTTGGATAGTGTGGATACAGTTTTCATCTTATTTTCTTGTTTTGTTGTTTTTTTTTTGTTTGTTTGTTTGTTTGTTTTTTTTTTTTGGTACTTTTGGTTTTTTGTGTGCACCTGTACACATACTTCACTGTGGACTGTCTCATTTACTGGCACTGTAAATAAAGTATACCCTGCACGACAGTGCTGTGCAAAGTAGTAAGCCATCTTTTTAATTTTATTTTTATTCTTATTTTTTTTTTTACCTCACGGACTCACGTTACTTTTCCCCTCGCCAAAGCTAATAGTGGTGCTCGCTTCACTACAGAATTGTGTGACTGTGTATTTAGTGTGTAGTAGCGTTGCATGTAGATTTCTGGAGCCACTCCGCAGTCCGAAGTTTTTTGCTTTTTACCACGGCTGGATCTACAGTTGTCACTTAAGATTGTCATTTGGACCTTTCTGGATTACAATCCACCATCAAAATGATACGTTTAATTATTGCAGCTGCTGTGAGAAAAGGCTATAAATGATCTGCTACCAGCAGCATCCTATATGCAGGGACTCCTTTCTTTCTGTTTACAGATGTGACACAAAGACGAACTGCTGCATGCTCGAATTTCCCGCAGAAATCCACCAGTATCGATTTATTATAAAACATTATTACAGGCTTACTGTTGTGAATCGGGCTAAGGTAAGGAGATAGTTTTGAACACTGGCTTGTTATGTACTTGCTCAAATTGATTTGGGATAATTTTTAACCAAAAAAAGTTACAGACTGCGGCTTTAAACAAAGTCCTATCACATTATAGTCTTCCATGTTCATTGAAGTCTCAAAATTCTGGTAATATCATACCATGGACAGTAGATCCTTGTCCTATTTAGTGCCCAAACTCTGAAACAGTCTTCCTAACATTGTTCGGGAAGCAGACACACTCTGTCAGTTTAAATCTAGATTAAAGGGCTATTTCTTTAACCTAGCATACACAACACAGTATTACAATTTTATAATTCAAATCCCTTAAAGCACGGGTGGGGAACATTGATCCTAGAGGGCCATTGTCCTGCAGAGTTTAGCTCCAACCTTAATTAAACACACCTGAAGCTAATCAAGGTCTTCAGGATTACTAAAGTTACAGGCAGGTGAGTGTTTTTTTCAGGGTTGGAGCCCTCCAGGATCAACGTCCCCAACCCCTGCCTTAAAGGATTAGTTCACTTTCATATTAAAATTCTGATCATTTACTCACCCCCATGTCATCCAAAATGTCCATGTCCTTCTTTAGTCAGCTGAAAAGAAATTAAGGTTTTTAATGAAAACATTCCAGGATTATTCTCCTTATAGTGGACTTCAATAGACCCCAAATGGTTGAAGGTCAAAATTACAGTTTCAGTGCAGCTTCAAAGGGCTTTAAACGCTGCCAGACAAGGAATAAGGGTCTTATCTAGCGAATCGATCAGTCATTTTCTCCAAAAAAAAAAAAAAAAAAAAAAAAAAATGTATATGCTTTATAAACACAAATTAAGTGCTTCTGCCAGACCGCCTTCCGTATTCTTCAAAAAGCTTACGCTGTATGTCCTACACCTTCCCTATTCTACTTACGGAACTAACACGGTGCATGTTCCGTTTTATTTATTTTTTCTTTTTCTATTGAAGTCCACTATAAGGAAAATAATCCTGGAATGTTTTCATCAAAAACCTTAAAGGGGCTCTATGTAGGAATGACACTCAGTGCTCGAAATAGGTACTGCAGTCCAAATTCAAAATATTGTTTGCCCCGCCCCCTCGTTCAAAGATGCGGGTTGCCAGCTTGAGGACACGCAACAAAGGGAGCACAATTGACAATGAAAGCCGAGGAGACTTACACACTGTAAATTGATGAGTTGATTTATTTGTGTTTTAATATGCTGTTGTTCATTGAGATTTTTAGATGGATGCAGAAGATTTTTAGGTCGAGTAGAATCTGCGATTCTCTGACCCAGTTTGTTTGCTGGTTTCTATGGCTGCAATACGCGGTGTTTTCCGCCAACTGGCAACCTGTGATGTCAAAATACTATTGGATAAACTGGCAGCACACAGTTTTGCATAGACCAAAACAAAGAGAGACATTGCGACACGGAACGCACATTTCAAAGTAGAATATCTGGCTGTAGCATTGTTTTTCTGAGAAAAAAGTAGGTGAACTTAACATGTTTCCTAAATATCTGCAAACATATTGGGGTATTTTTATGCTTTATTAAAGTGAAAATCTTACATTTAGCACCTTTAATTTATTTTCGACTGAAGAAAGAAGAACATGGACATCTTGGATGACATGGGGTGAGTAAATTATCAGGAAATTTTTATATGAAAGTGAACTAATCCTTTAAGAGATTGTAAGGCTGCATTAATTAGGTCAGCTGGAACCACTTCCCATAACATCTGATGTACTTATATTGTAAGAGTCTGTCTGTCTCATCCTTATTTCGAGGTTACTGTAGTCAGCCAGATCCGATCCGTATCCAGACCACATGGCGGACCTGCACACTGAGACAACCACACAACAGCCCTGAATGTCAGCAAAGACCATGAAAATTAGACAGACCCTGTCCTGGCCCACATCCTCAGCGAAGACCACAAAAACCAGACCTGACCCCTATGACCAGCTACAAGTCTTCCTCCAACCAAATGCCAGCATGATGTATCCCAACTTTCAAGCAGAAGGAGCTGGATGAAACATTCTGAATGATAACAATCCACAGTCTGACTGCAGCCATGTCTGTTTATTTGGCCACACTGTAAACCCGAACAGTGACATTAACCAAATTAAATGAGTTTATTTTACTCAAATATTATTGAAAGTTCATTGTACTTAATTGAAAAAGTTAAGTTAACTCAGTAACTGATTATTGCCTGGTTTCACAGACAAAGATTTAGCCTAGTCCTAACTAAAATGCATGCTTGAGCTATTTTACCTGAAAGCAACTTGCAATGACATATCTTAAAATATGCCAGTGCCATTGTTTGTCTCAAGATGCACACAAGCAGGGTTTGAAATTAACACCTGCCAACCCACCAAATGCGGGTTAAAATCCACTGTGGCCGGTAAGGCATATCAACACACTAGCCAATTTTGTGGATTATAATTTATCAATTCAAACACAGTTTTCTATGATCATACGCACACCGGCAGCGCTCAACTATGACTCTGGCTGTTCAAAATCATAACTTCCCCTACAGGATTGTGTACTGTGCGTTTTTCAGTAACAGGTTTGTTTTTGTGCCTTGAGTAAATATGCTTCATCATATACATGCTTTATTTTTCCATTTGCTCTGTTTTTTTAAATACCATAATACCATAATTCAAACTCGTATCCGCAACTTTGTTCCTACTTGAAGTGAATTTTACCTGTATTGTGATTAGATTCACTGTTTTGGACTGCAACCTCATGGCAATCATTAGAGAAGTCACAGAGAATTTTGTTTTTATTTCCATTTTATTATATTTGAATGGTTTCCACAAGCAGTGATTGACTGTTGTGAAGCTGAAAGCAATACAATGATTCTGAATTTTGATTTAGGTTTATTTCTGAAGTTCTGAATGGCTGGTAACTTAAAATTTTAGTAGCCAAACTGGCTGGTGAGTGAAAATGTTAGATGTTGGGATTCAAAGATGTTTCTCTTATGCTGCAGTTTTAAAGTTTACCAGACTTTGAAGACTATGAAAATGGCATGTTGAGGACATGCAAATGTAGTGATGGTCTCTTTGCTAGTTACATTATAATATAAGATGCAAGTGTGCTATTGTTAGTGAGTTAATGATATTTATGCAATCAAATTTGAGTTAGCTTTGTCAATATTTCAAAGAAATTGCAATTAAAATGTTTGTGTAGTACAATATATATATATATACACACACACACAGTGGGTACGGAAAGTATTCAGACCCCCTTAAATTTTTCACTCTTTGTTATTGTAATGATGGGTCGACAGAGTGGAGATCCATTTGCAGCTTTTATTAAGATAATCACCAAAACAGACAGGGGCAAGAGCAGAACCAAAAACAGGGACAGGCAATGGTCGAGGCTGGCGGCAAACAGACAGAGTCGAGTCACAGGCAGAGATCAGGGCAGGCGGCTAGCAAACACAGTCCAGTAAACAGGCAGGGATCGGGGCAGGCAGCAGAGAATCACAGGGAATAAACAGTCCAACGGTAACAGAGAATCAGTCCACAAGAAAACGCTCAGAAATGATCACCAGGGCAAATCAAGACTTCGCAATGTGAGAGTGTGTGAGTGTGGCTTAAATAGTGTGAGTGTGATGGGGTGCAGGTGTGTGCGTAATCAGTCCCAGGAATGAGGGCCTATGGGAATTGTAGTCCGAATGGGAAACAGTCAATACTCAGGTGACGGCTCCCTCCGGTGGTGCGGAGGAGGAGGCGTGGAAGCCACATTCGTGACAGAGCCCCCCCCCTGCGAGCGGCTCCAGACGCGAGGAAGCGGGCGCCGGGTCTACCACGGGTCGAGGCCGGTCTCTCCGGATGCGTCCGATGAAACTCCTCTAAGAGAGATGGGTCCAGGATATCATCCGCGTTAACCCAGGATCGCTCCTCCGGGCCGTACCCTCCCAGTCGACCAGATATTGTAGTCTCCTACCCGGCGCCTGGAATCGAGTAGCTCTCGAACCTGATAGGCTTCCTCGCCTTCGATCATCAAGGGTGGGGTTGCGGGCCACGGCTCCCTCCGCATCTCCTCTCGGACCACCAGAGGGTTTCAGCAACGACACATGGAAAGTGGGAGAGACACGGTAATTAGCAGGTAAATTTAAACGGAATGATACAGGTGTAATTTGTTTGATAATTTGGAAAGGCCCTACAAACCTGGGACTGAGTTTCCTGCAAGGAAGTCTGAGACGTAGGTCCCTTGTGGATAGCCAGACCCATTGTCCCACAGCATATTCAGGATTGGGGCGACGATGACGATTGGCTTGGGTTTCCTGCCTTCTTACAGCCCGCTGCAGATGGTGATGGGCCAGATCCCAAGTTTCCTCACTCCTCTGCATCCACTCGGTTACCGAAGGCAGGTTAGATGGTTCCCCGGACCAGGGGAATAGGGGTGGTTGAAACCCCAGGACGCATTGGAAGGGTGTGAGCCCAGTGGCAGGTTTCTGTAGGGAATTTTGAGCATATTCAGCCCACAACAGGTAGCGACTCCATTCCAGTTGGTTCTGTTGACAGTATGTGCGAAGGAATCTGGTAAGTTCTTGGTTCATGCGTTCGGTCTGACCATTGGATTCGGGATGGTATCCAGAGGTGAGGCTGACGTTGACGTTTAATTGCTTGAAGAAGGCTGACCATACTCGAGACGTGAATTGTGGACCCCTGTCTGACACAATATCTTCTGGAAGACCATAGAAGCGGAATACATTGTTGCATAGAATTTCTGCTGTTTCAAACGCTGTGGGTAATTTGGGTAGTGGGATGAGACGACATGTTTTGGAGAATTGGTCAATCACTGTGAGGATGGTGGTGTGACCGCGAGATTCAGGGAGATCAGTGACGAAGTCAATGGCGATGTGAGACCAGGGACGTTGAGGAATGGGCAATGGCTGCAACAGCCCCGCTGGGACTTGATGAGATGTTTTAGAGGTTTGACATAATGTGCAGTCGTTAATGAATTGGGCGGTGTCCGTTGCCATGGTGTTCCACCAGAACTGATTCTGTAGGAGGTTTTGTGTAGCCGTAATGCCTGGGTGACCAGAGCTGGGAAACTCATGAACTTGATGAAGTAACTTGTTCCGGAGGTGATCAGGAGCGAAAGTGCGATTAGGTGGGCAGTCGGGTGGTGGTGCGGTTTGTTCATTGGCTTGGTTGATTTCAGTCATGGCGTCCCACTGAACCGGAGCGAGCAGCAGTTTGACAGGGATAATGCTTTCTTCATTAGTTGACCGTTCCACTTCCTCAGACTGACGGGATAGAGCGTCCTGCCTTGACATTCTTTGAACCGGGTCTGTAGGTTACCGTGAATTGGAATCGAGTGAAGAACATGGCCCATCTTGCTTGCCGGGATTTAGACGTTTAGCCGAACGAAGGTATTCCAGATTTTTGTGGTCAGTGAGTATCGTGGAACGGGTGTTGTGCTCCTCTAGCCAATGGCGCCACTCCTCCAATGCCGCTTTCATAGCCAGCAGTTCACGATTGCCCACGTCGTAATTACGTTCTGCAGCGGACAACTTCCTTGAGTAGAAAGCACATGGGAACATTTTTGCAGGACTACCTTGGCGCTGTGAGAGAATGGCTCCAATGCCAGTACTGGAAGCGTCGACCTCGACTATGAAGGGGAGTTCTGGGTCTGGGTGACGGAGAATGGGTGCTGAAGTGAACCGTTCCTTTAATTCTTGAAAGGCGTGCACCGCCTCAGGAGACCAGAGAAGGCGTGTAGATTGTCGTTTAGTCATGGATGTTAGAGGTGCTGCAACGCCACTGAAGTTTCTTATAAAGCGCCTGTAGAAGTTAGCGAAACCCAGAAATCGTTGCAGTTCTTTTAACGTGCGGGGCTGGGGCCATTCAAGCACCGCCTTCACCTTACTGTCGTCCATGGCCACTCCCTCCTGACTGATGACATAGCCCAGGAATGATGTCGAAGTGCGGTGGAATTCACATTTCTCTGCCTTGGCATACAGCTTGTGTTGAATGAGGCGTTGTAGTACGGACCGGACATGTTGGACGTGTTCTTCCGAAGTTCTTGGAATATATGAGGATGTCGTCAATGTAGACTATGACCCAGCGGTTGAGCATGTCCCGAAAGACGTCGTTGATAAACGATTGGAAGACGGAGGGACTATTGGATAGCCCGAACGGCATAACAAGGGTCTCGTAGTGGCCAGTAGCGGTAGAGAAAGCCGTCTTCCACTCATCACCCTCTCTGATACGGATCAAATTATAGGCACATCGAAGGTCCAACTTGGTGAAATATTTGGCCTGCCTTAGTTGTTCTAGAGCTGCGGGGACCAACGGTAGTGGGTAGCGGAATTTGACTGTTATGTCGTTTAGTCCACGGTAATCTATACAGGGTCGAAGACTGCCGTCCTTCTTTTTGACAAAGAAGAAGCCAGATGCCGCCGGGGATGTAGACGGTCGAATGAACCCTTTGGCCAGTTCCTCCTCAATGTAAGCTTTCATGGCTGCCGATTCCGGCTGTGACAGGGGAAATATTCTGCCCTTGGGGGGGCGTGGTACCTGGCAAGAGATCAATAGCGCAGTCACTGGGTCGATGAGGAGGTAATTCAGTAGATTTGCTCTTGCTAAAAGCGATCGCCAGATCAGCATATTCCGCGGGTATGTCGGGTGCGTCGATGTTGAGTTCGCGAACTGAAACGGTCTGTACTGGTAAGGGGGTGATCTGTTTTAGACAAAGTCCATGACAGGCGGCATCCCATTGAACAATCTGGCCCTCCTTCCATGAGATGAGCGGGTTGTGGGTTCTGAGCCACGGAAGACCAAGGATGACTGGATTATTGGGTGAATGGATTATATAGAAACGAATGTGTTCTTGATGGAGAACTCCGACTTGCAGAACGAGCTCAGAGGTGATGTGTGCCACTTTTCTTCCTCCAATGGGCCTCCCATCTAGCGCCTCCACTGACAAAGGAGAGTTACAGTCCGTTAGTGTAATATTGTGTTCTTTGATAAACGTATCTGACATGAAATTGCCCGCTGCCCCAGAGTCCAATAGTGCATACGTGGTTATATGTTGGTCATTTACAGTTATTTGTATGGGGATCTTGAGGCAGTTAGAGGAATAATGGGAACTCACCGCCTTCGGGTTATCTGGGTTAGGTCGGACGGGGCAGTTGAGCTTGATATGACCAGCTTGACCGCAGTACAGACACAAGTGAAGTTGTCGTCTCCTCTCTCTCTCCTCTGGGTGAAGTGGGGTGTATCAGAGTTGCATGGGTTCCATTGTGGAATTGGTCAGAGGGGTAGGCGAACGGGTCGGCGTGAAGCGATTCGCTAGCGATCTTCCCTCGTCACGGCAAGCGAGCTCAGCTTGAAGTTCTAGAGACAGTCCTCTACGAAACAGTAGTTTCAGCGTGTCCTCAACCCAGTTCGTTTGAGCGGCGAGGGTTCGGAAATGTAATGCGTATTCAGCCGCTGTGGTTTTACCTTGATTCAGCGACAGTAATTGGTCCCCAGCGCTTTTGCCACCCTCCGGGTGTTCGAAGACCTCCTTGAAGTTTTGTAGGAAGGCAGAAAAGGTGGGGAACACAGAACTATCCTCTCTCCATACAGCCGTGGCCCAATCCAGCGCATTACCAGTCAACAAAGAGCAAACGAAGGAAATCCGACTGGTTTCGGTGGGATAGAGAGATGGTTGCTGGTTGACGAAGAGGGAACATTGGAGAAGGAATCCCTTACGCTTCGCGGGGGTACCATCAAACTTCTCCGGGAGAGCGAGACGTGGGTTTACTGCGGGAGCAGCTGTGAAGGCCTGACTGACGGGAGCCGCGGGTGGAGGTACGGCGGCCTCGGCGGTGTTGAAGCGAAGACTCTGCAGGGTTCTCACCAGCTCCTCGGTAAGAGAAGTCAAACGACTCAGTTGATGTTGATGAACCGCGAGCTGGTTGGCCTGGGCAGACAGCTCGGTGGAGATTTGCATGAACGCTGCTGGATCGCTAGTTGGCGAAGTCTTCTGTAATGATGGGTCGACAGAGTGGAGATCCATTTGCAGCTTTTATTAAGATAATCACCAAAACAGACAGGGGCAAGAGCAGAACCAAAAACAGGGACAGGCAATGGTCGAGGCTGGCGGCAAACAGACAGAGTCGAGTCACAGGCAGAGATCAGGGCAGGCGGCTAGCAAACACAGTCCAGTAAACAGGCAGGGATCGGGGCAGGCAGCAGAGAATCACAGGGAATAAACAGTCCAACAGTAACAGAGAATCAGTCCACAAGAAAACGCTCAGAAATGATCACCAGGGCAAATCAAGACTTCGCAATGTGAGAGTGTGTGAGTGTGGCTTAAATAGTGTGAGTGTGATGGGGTGCAGGTGTGTGCGTAATCAGTCCCAGGAATGAGGGCCTATGGGAATTGTAGTCCGAATGGGAAACAGTCAATACTCAGGTGACGGCTCCTCCGGTGGTGCGGAGGAGGAGGCGTAGAAGCCACATTCGTGACAGTTATATTGCAGCCATTTGCTAAAATCATTCAAGTTCATTTTTTTTTCCTCATTAATGTACACACAGCACCCCATATTGACAGAAAGACACAGAATTGTTGACATTTTTGCAGATTTATTAAAAAGAAAAACTGAAATATCACATGGTCCTAAGTATTCAGACCCTTTGCTCAGTATTTAGTAGAAGCACCCTTTTGATCTAATACAGCCATGAGTCTTTTGGGAAAGATGCAACAAGTTTTTCACACCTGGATTTGGGGATCCTCTGCCATTCCTCCTTGCAGATCCTCTCCAGTTCTGTCAGGTTGGATGGTAAACATTGGTGGACAGCCATTTTAGGTCTCTCCAGAGATGCTCAATTGGGTTTAAGTCAGGGCTCTGGCTGGGCCATTCAAGAACAGTCACAGAGTTGTTGTGAAGCCACTCCTTCATTATTTTAACTGTGTGCTTAGGGTCATTGTCTTGTTGGAAGGTAAACCCGGCCCAGTCTGAGGTCCTGAGCACTCTGGAGAAGGTTTTCGTCCTGGTAAACTTTAAAACTGCAGCATAAGAGAAACATCTTTGAATCCCAACATCTAACATTTTCACTCACCAGCCAGTTTGGCTACTAAAATTTTAAGTTACCAGCCATTCAGAACTTCAGAAAAACACCCCCACAGCATGATGCTGCCACCACCATGCTTCACTGTTGGGACTGTATTGGACAGGTGATGAGCAGTGCCTGGTTTTCTCCACACATACCGCTCAGAATTAAGGCCAAAAAGTTCTATCTTGGTCTCATCAAACCAGAGAATCTTAGTCCTTCAGGTGTTTTTTCATGTGTCTTGCACTGAGGAGAGGCTTCCGTCGGGCCACTCTGCCATAAAGCCCCGACTGGTGGAGGGCTGCAGTGATGGTTGACTTTCTACAACTTTCTCCCATCTCCCGATTCTTCTTTACCTCTCTCACCAAGGCTCTTCTCCCCCGATAGCTCAGTTTGGCCGGACGGCCAGCTCTAGGAAGGGTTCTGGTCGTCCCAAACGTCTTCCATTTAAGGATTATGGAGGCCACTGTGCTCTTAGGAACCTTAAGTGCAGCAGAAATTTTTTTGTAACCTTGGCCAGATCTGTGCCTTGCCACAATTCTGTCTCTGAGCTCTTCAGGCGGTTCCTTTGACCTCATGATTCTCATTTGCTCTGACATGCACTGTGAGCTGTAAGGATTTATATAGACAGGTGTGTGGCTTTCCTAATCAAGTCCAATCAGTATAATCAAACACAGCTGGACTCAAATGAAGGTGTAGAACCATCTCAAGGATGATCAGAAGAAATGGACAGCACCTGAGTTAAATATATGAGTGTCACAGCAAAGGGTCTGAATACTTAGGACCATGTGATATTTCAGTTTTTCTTTTTTAATCTGCAAAAATGTCAACAATTCTGTGTTTTTCTGTCAATATGGGGTGCTGTGTGTACATTAATGAGGAAAAAAAATGAACTTAAATGATTTTAGCAAATGGCTGCAATATAACAAAGAGTGAAAAATGTAAGGGGGTCTGAATACTTTCCGTACCCACTGTATATATATATACACATTCTCCCAAGGATTTTTCTCAATTTCTGTCACCTGATGGAGTTTGGGTTCCTTGCCACTCTCACCTTTGGCTTGCTTAGTTGGGGGTATTTAATATTCAGTGATATTACTGATTTGACTGCACTGACACTATTGGATGAGAATAACACTTGAACTGAATTGAGCTGGATTAAAGCAGTATTGTCATCTGTAAGGCCCTTGGCAAGGCAGGTTTATTTATATAGCACATTTCATACACAATGGTAATTCAAATGGCTTTACATAAAAAGGAAACAAATACATTGGAATAAAAATGGAATGTGTAATAAATAAAAATAAGAATAAAAGCACAGAATACCCCTGGAACTGGATGGAAAAGTCAGTCAGAATATTTGTCAGGTAGCTGTGCGTTTAAACAGTACCCTTGCAGACAAATCTTTCTGATACCACCAGGGCTAACTCAACTTTGTTGTCCGTCAGAGTTGATCTAATCGGATCTATCCATCAGAGCGGATCTAAACAGTTCTTCCTCGTGCTGGAGGGATAACTGTAAAGGTGATGATACACGTGGCAACTTTTGAGCAACGTTGCTTGGGCACTTTCCCACTGAGAAAGAGCAACAAATTTATATCTGGATACGTTAGATCGGTCGTGGGCAATTTTTGAGATCCTCCAATCAGAATGTTAGCAGCCGATCACGTGACCGGTTCGGAGATTTCAGAAAAATTCAAACAAGATGGCGGCCTCTCAGCGGCAGTGGAGCGGAGAAAAGGAGTGTGAACTTAAATCTTTTACGCTAGTAAGTTGTCATGCGTCAACCCAAAACAGGGAATTTACCTCATATATTGCTTAAAATACCAACAACTGTCCAATGCAGTGCGTGTAAGCTGTAATTAAGCCACTGAATGTTTTCAGGTAAATATTAAAAGACAGGGTTTGTTTACCGTCCGTAGTAGTGTAGGGGCGTATGGCACATGAATGTAGCTTTTAATGCGATCGACGTGGTTCGAATCTGCCTTTTGCTGAACTCGCTCTTCTCCCTTTTCCTATCACAAATCAGATCGTAAAGGCATTTATTTTTAATAAAAATGAAGAAAATATTTGAAAAGTTGAAATAAAGTGCCTAACAAGTGTTTATAATAAAGTATTTATTGGGTTGGCAATAGATTTTCTCCTCTCTGATTAGTTGCTGCCAACTGTCCGTTGCCCTAATTAGTTGCCCTGTGTCTCATCAGGTTGCCCGTTGACGGCAACATTGCCCAGCAACATTGCTCAAAAAGTTGCCACGTGTATCATCACCTTAAGAATATTTATGTTTGTCAGGTAGCTGTACGTTTAAACGGTGCCCTTACAGACAAATCTTCCTGGACTAACTCTGTCCAGAGCTCCATACAGGGAAAGGCTTACTTCCTAATTCTCCCAGCTTTTCCAACCAGACAGCAAATTTTAAAATGCATTAAAACAGTCAGAAATAAAAAGAGGATGCATAAGAGATTGATATAAAATGCATTAAAAATAAAATAAAAACAAGAAGAATAATTAAAAGAATAAAGAGGTGATACATATAAAATAAAGTGCAATCAGTTCAGACATAGCACAAAATGCAACTGGAAGCCAGTGCAAGGACCTGAGGACTGGTGTGACATGTTCATATTTTCTGGTTCTGCTCAGAATCCTGGCAGCAGCGTTCTGTATGAGCTGCAGCTGTTTTATGGTCTTTAAAACATGTTAACATATTCTATTACACCCAATAATTAAAATAATGAAATAGCATCATATGACCCCTTTAATGCAGCGCCGCTCGGACCGATTGGTGCCCGATAAACGCAAAGCATTCTGGTTAGAAAGTTTTTATCTGACTTTGATTGGCGCTGCTGCCACATCATGATGACGTGTGCCATCAAAGTACCACAAGAGCAAGACGAGTCCAGCCACATGGGTCAATTGAAATTATAATTTAATTGTATCTGAACAATAGGTAGGTAATGACGCCGTCATTATGACGGCAGGCGTGTCAACAGTGTTATAAGCAAAAATGTAAAAGCTGTAGTAAAAACATTTTCTGAATTCCAATTACCAATGTGATCAAATTATTCATGCTTTCCTTTGCTTTTACAGTATGTTCTGTTGCACAAGCTAATTTAAATGTCTATTTTAAGTCTGCCATGATTTTTTATTTAATTAATTAATTAGTTTCTAGGGAAGCCAAATCAATAGGTTTTTGTTTCTTCTATGCAAAAGAAGCCTATCAGCGGAGGCTCCTGAGACATGTTAGATGTATAAAAAAAAATGAACCTGTACTGGTGACCCACAGTTCTCTAGCACATTAAAGAGGAAGCATTGGTGGTCATTTCAAGGTTATTAGAGAAGGTATTTAAATTGTGCAATGTCTTTTTAGGATACTAATTGTATTTTTGCCTGATATTGATTGAAAAATTAATTTTAAAGTTGTCGACACTTTGCTTGTACACTGTTAAACTGATAATATATCACACAGTAACTGTGAAGAAGGTAAGGTATCATGAACTAATAAATTGAACCTTACTAAATCTGACTTGTAAATATGTAGAATAGACAAAAACAAAAGTTGATAACATATTGCTCATGTTTAAAATGTGCATAAATCATAAGATCTATGTCTGTTGTCTTAACTCAGGTCATTGAAGGCTATCTTTGCTTATCAGAAAATGGAAAATGGAACATATTTTTACTTCATGTTATTTGAAAATCTTGGGTACATAAGATATGCTTTCTTCAGTTTAGGATTTATTCTATACTGTGCTATCACACTATTTAATGCCATTATTATGCTTGCAATATTTCTGGAAAGGACTTTACATCAGCCCATGTACATTCTGATTTCATGTTTGTCTGTCAACTCTGTGTTTGGAACAGCTGGCTTTTTCCCAAGAGTACTGACAGACTTGCTTTCTGATACACACTCAATCTCTCGTGAAGCATGTATCTTACAGTCTTATGTCATTTTCACGTATGCAGCAAATGAAAATACAATATTAATGTTAATGGCATTTGACAGATTTGTTGCGATAAGTAAACCTTTGCAGTATCACAACATAATTACACCAAGATTTCTAACTGTTTTAATAGTTATAAACTTGACTTATCCAATGATTTATCTTGGTGCTACTGCTATTTTGACTTCCAGACTGACATTGTGTGGTAACAAATTGTTTAAGGTGTACTGCCACAACTTTGAAATGGTTAAACTGTCTTGTGCAAACACTGCTGTTAATAATGTCATGGGCTTTTTTATATTGATCACAACTGTAATCATCCCATTAAGTTTAATATTATATTCTTATGTAAAAATTCTTATCATTTGTCGAAGAAGCTCAGCACAGTTCAAGAGCAAAGCGTTTCAAACTTGTATTCCACACATTGTGATCCTTTTGAATTTTTCAATTGCCATTATTTCTGAGGTCACTTTGAGTCGGGTTGTGACTTTACAACTTCCTATATGGCTGTCAGTTTTACTTTCACTTCAATTTCTTGTTATACCACCCATCCTGAACCCTCTTGTTTATGCTGTAAACATGCCCAATATTCGTAAAACAATTATCTGTCTTATAAATGGATCCAGGTAAATGATTTATCTAGTATAATAAAGGGGTAACGCTTCACAATAAGGGTACATGAATAATCAATACCTGAATTAATACTTAATTCAACATGAACTAATGATTATTGAAAGCACAAACTAATCATGAACCGATGAAGAGCTAACCTTAACTACGACTGGAGTCATCATGAATAACAGCAGCCTTAACTACATGTTAGTACGTTTGATAGTTAATGCATTAATTAAAATGTATGACTAAACCAAATCAATCAGCCTTTTTAAGAAGGAATAAGAAGTACAAATTTAAATAATTTCATATTATCATATATTGATACTACTAAAGAAGAAATAAAAATTCAAACCCCACAAAGAACATTTGTGGAACAGTTCCCAAAGAAACGGCCAAACTGGAATCATGGTCAGAGAGTTTGCTGGTATCAGTAGAGTTCACTCTCCATCCAGACGCAGGCCGTGATGATACTGTACCGCTAATTCTCTGACTTCTTGAAAAGCCACACAACATCTTTTAACTGGCCTGAATACTAGTTGTGTTAGTACATGTGTATTTGATAGCAAGTTTATGATAAATCATGAGCTGAACTTGGCAAGTATTTAACAATGAATTAATTATGATTGGGCCCCTTCTAGTAAAGTCATGACAAAATAATGCATTAACAAGGCATGAGCTGATGTTAGTGTGTGGATAGCTAATCATGACTTAGTAATGATGTGCCCCTCAAAGTCATGACACGATGATGAATCGTGTCATTGAATAAAATATGATTAAACATGCACTAAGAGTGCCATTCTTATTCTTTTACACCACCAGTACAAAAAAACAAAGAAAAAGGTAATTAATTATCGCTTGTGTCAGACGTTTTAGAGCGCATTACACAAACACATTACCGTTCTGATATACTGACTTGCGGATGAGACTGTATAATTTGCTTTTCCTCTGAATCAAACAAATTTGGTTCAAACATATATGGCTGAATTAAACCAGTATTTCCACTTGCCGTTGTGTAGTGTTTACTAGAGCTGGCCAAGTGGATCTCTGATCTGGTGTGAGTGAGTGGAGGCAGGGCTAATTTGCATATTCATGGGTCCACTTATACTAAATGAAGCAAGAATTACATTCAAGCTATTTTAAGGCATGCATTTAAAAAAATAAAGAGAAAAAAGTTTAAATATGTAATTTACATGATCAAAGATGAGTTTTAAGGGATACAATTATTGACTACAGGGGGACTTTGATGCCTTGTCTGGTGGATGCCGTTTAGCCCTCCACAGTGCTGTGTAGCAGACGGGCACGCAGGGCATATTAAATTATTATTATTATGCTACTTTTATTATTAAATTAATATTACAATTCATTTGCCCGCTTATAATTAAATAGTGCATCACAACATAACTGACGCACTGTGAGGAAAATAAAAGATTAGTTAGATTAGCTTACTCCTCATTTCAAAAACAACTTGTTTAACACAAAATACTTCTCAATTCACTAAAATATTCATTTTTTCAATATGGGCCACAAGAGAAATGGTAAGAAAATAAATTTGATTCATCTCTCATCGTCTCCAAGTTTAACACTCTGGTTGTGTAAACACACGAAGATGAAGATGAGAGCAAACAGGCAGTCTTTAATAATCCAAACTGGTTAAATCCATCATATAGGCAAGCTATTGTAACGACTGAGACAAATCAGACACAATTATTTGTTATAGTTAACCAATAATTGGTTAAAGCTCACTCTGGGGTCTGTTCCCCATCCCCCGAGAAGTTCTCTGTTACAAGTTTTATTGCGCTAAAGAATGTGGTTGCCACATGGAAGAGCAGAGAAGAGACACAGAAACGTGCATCTTTCCTGCGTTTTCCCCACAGAACACAGACTTTCCTGCATTAATTTATAGACAGATCATTCTATAAATGAACATGCACATCCCTAGGAAATGGTATCCATTATTACTGTTGTTGTATTGCACTCATTGTATTTGCATGTTTTACGATACATTTAAGGTAACTTCAATTATGCCATGTTTAGTGTCTATGGGTTCGTATCGAGAAGATTTAAATGCTGGTGTATGCGGTATGTCCATACCTGTGCAACACATCAGTATTACAAGAATCTTTAATAGTTCTTCTTCAAAAACTCAGCTAGTTAATCTTGCCCGGTCGTAAAAGCCCTGACAGGAGGGGTGCTTTCGCCCAGAAATACAACATCTTCATTGGTCACGTCAATCCTAAGAGGTGGGACTTTGACCAGAGGTTAAAAGCCAGTGCACAACGCCCCTCCCTCGCTCTTTTTCTTGCTTTTTGGACGACAGAAGAGACCCCTTGTTGCTGCAGGCCTCTTCAGGCCAAGGCCTGTAGGCCTGCAGGCCTCAGCCTACAAAACAGCCATGTGCTCATCTATGACAGAGAAACAGAACTTTGTTCCCCACTAAGAGTCAAATTAACAGCTTAAGTTGTTTCATAGTACTTCATCCAACGCAGAAGATACTGGCAACAACTTCGGACCGAATCATCAAGATTTCTACTCAGCCTGCAGACCCGATGCTCCTAAGCCTAAAGGCATCTTGCAAGTATTGTACATTTGAACACTAAACAGTGATTTAGTATTGATTTGTAGAACTTACCTTTGTCAGCAAAGGTGTTTTATTACTGAAGAAACTGATGATTCTTTTCCAGATTGTCTTTGACTTTTTCCTATAGCTCCATTTCCGGTTCCACTTCCGGTTCAACTCTATCATTGCTCATTCTTACCTACGTATGTGTGTGTGACCTGCGTGTATGTTATGTGTTTGTTAGTTTAGTTATGTGTTTGTGAGTTAGTTAATAAAGATTGTGCACAATACATGTTTGGTTCTGACTCCGTCTGCTAATAAATTGCCTCTTAAGTGATTTAGATCCTGACTACACGCTCTGAGTAGTACGGTACAATAAGAATGTTGTTTTTCCATAACCTGAAAGCGAACATTTCTTAGAATTAATAAACAATCAACACTGAGTGTTCACTGGACGAACAGGTTAATTGATTGTAATATTAATCTTAATGTAGCTACATCCAGCTAATCTGATTAACTGATTTACATATTCATAATTAATCAAAATTAATAATCATAATGAGTTATGAATAATTACTAATATTTCCCCTTTGAGTTAATTCACTACATTGTATTTGTACATTGTATTTTTATTGTTAATAATAGTGTATTTAAATATCAAAACAGATTACTTTTACTTTAAAATTGTATAATAAAGCACACAAAATACTTCTTAAATCATTTTTATTACTTTCTAACTTTAAACAAAATTATACCATTTAGAACCACCGCAAGGAAAAAAGTGCTGTGTATT
Organism: Hypophthalmichthys nobilis; assembly: GCA_037950665.1. Lineage (NCBI taxonomy): Eukaryota > Metazoa > Chordata > Actinopteri > Cypriniformes > Xenocyprididae > Hypophthalmichthys > Hypophthalmichthys nobilis. Next base: position 32,096,932 of record CM075479.1, on the reverse strand, counting down.
TTGAGCTATATGAGTTGCCGTAGTTTGCTGTAGATCTCAAGCAATGCTGGAAGATGTAGTCTTCCAGTGATCGCCGGCGGTAACAAAACCTATGTATAGACAAGCGTTACAGTAAACACAACGAACAACATTTCCATCTGTGTGTCTCGTTTGTGATAAGGCGATATAATAACACACTGCGACTTAAACCGATCTGTGGAAATGAGTCGGACGGACAGGGTCATAAAATGCGCTCGTTCAATCCAAATACAATTTAACATGGTAAATCTGGATATTATATGCATTATCAAATACTTGGGCAAAAAAAAAAAAAAAAAAAAAGGACATGTACTTCTTGAAAAGGACCACAAGCAAGCCTCTGCAGCTGTGCAACACCGCAGCTTCCCTTCGGATTAATTGATTGCTTTTCAAATGAAATGACAAAGTTTATCGCAAGGTAAGGCTTGGCTATATTGTTATTATTTGTTGCTAATTTAACAAATTTTCTAATGGGTGATGAATTCGCGTGCCTTCAGATGCGCCACGCGCTCGATGGCTTGGTGTGTTTAGAGATGATTTGTGATATTCGCTGCTGCAGCACATATTTGGGAATGAATGGATAGTAAAATGTGGTGTTTCATGCTATCGTGTGGGTAGTAAATCGAGAACAAAATCGGGAATGTCACGCCAAAAGAAAAGTATTTGTCTTCAAGTCCAAGCCAAGTCTCGAGTCAAGTCTCAGGTTAGTAGTTCACGAGTGCAAGTCAAGTCACAAGTCATTTATTTTTGCGACTCGAGTCCAAGTCGTAGACTCGAGTTTCCACCTCTGATTAATACCAACATTTGAAATTAAATTAAGGACATGCATCAGAAAAATTGGGAATGTTGGACAATAAATATATGAATATAACAGCTTGATTTTGCAGTTTTGTCTAATGTCCGTTAAAGCAAAAGGGTCCAAAAGTGGGAATTAGCCTATGGCATAACGGACACAGCAATGCATCATGTATTATAAGATCGTTATGTCTGTAGCGTGATCCATTAAAAGGTACAATATATATTTCAATTCAGACCTAGTGGAGTGATACTATTATTACTATTACTCCACTAGGTCTGAAATATATTGTTCGCTGCAAACATGATGATCTTAAATGTATTAATTATTAATTTACTATTAATAAATGTGTAAAGTTGCATAAAATGGAAATACTCAATAAAGTAGGCTAACTACGTTATCTCAGATGGTTGAATGGTTGGATTCCACAACTGGTAAAATAAAACATATATAAGACAATACAGCATTTACTGTAGGTGCCATACAATTTACTGATGACTTAATTTGAAAAAATGTTCTTTTGCGCTTCTGATTTGGCAGTGAAATTCGATTTTAAAAGCGTAAGATGTGAAGGATTCTATGGTCCAGTTAGTATTTTCACCCCATAATGGCGGCGCTACTGGAGCGCCATCTAGTGACTGTTGCCCAAAAAGTATCAGAGTGTCGCCTCTTGGGTTCTATAAGCTTTGACGTTACTGTGGAACCTCGAGCAAAACCCCAAATCGTTGGATAGTGTGGATACAGTTTTCATCTTATTTTCTTGTTTTGTTGTTTTTTTTTTTGTTTGTTTGTTTGTTTTTTTGGTACTTTTGGTTTTTTGTGTGCACCTGTACACATACTTCACTGTGGACTGTCTCATTTACTGGCACTGTAAATAAAGTATACCCTGCACGACAGTGCTGTGCGAGTAAGCCATCTTTTTTAATTTTATTTTTATTCTTATTTTTTTTTTTCCTCACGGACTCACGTTACTTTTCCCCTCGCCAAAGCTAATAGTGGTGCTCGCTTCACTACAGAATTGTGTGACTGTGTATTTAGTGTGTAGTAGCGTTGCATGTAGATTTCTGGAGCCACTCCGCAGTCCGAAGTTTTTTGCTTTTTACCACGGCTGGATCTACAGTTGTCACTTAAGATTGTCATTTGGACCTTTCTGGATTACAATCCACCATCAAAATGATACGTTTAATTATTGCAGCTGCTGTGAGAAAAGGCTATAAATGATCTGCTACCAGCAGCATCCTATATGCAGGGACTCCTTTCTTTCTGTTTACAGATGTGACACAAAGACGAACTGCTGCATGCTCGAATTTCCGCAGAAATCCACCAGTATCGATTTATTATAAAACATTATTACAGGCTTACTGTTGTGAATCGGGCTAAGGTAAGGAGATAGTTTTGAACACTGGCTTGTTATGTACTTGCTCAAATTGATTTGGGATAATTTTTAACCAAAAAAAGTTACAGACTGCGGCTTTAAACAAAGTCCTATCACATTATAGTCTTCCATGTTCATTGAAGTCTCAAAATTCTGGTAATATCATACCATGGACAGTAGATCCTTGTCCTATTTAGTGCCCAAACTCTGAAACAGTCTTCCTAACATTGTTCGGGAAGCAGACACACTCTGTCAGTTTAAATCTAGATTAAAGGGCTATTTCTTTAACCTAGCATACACAACACAGTATTACAATTTTATAATTCAAATCCCTTAAAGCACGGGTGGGGAACATTGATCCTAGAGGGCCATTGTCCTGCAGAGTTTAGCTCCAACCTTAATTAAACACACCTGAAGCTAATCAAGGTCTTCAGGATTACTAAAGTTACAGGCAGGTGAGTGTTTTTTTCAGGGTTGGAGCCCTCCAGGATCAACGTCCCCCACCCCTGCCTTAAAGGATTAGTTCACTTTCATATTAAAATTCTGATCATTTACTCACCCCCATGTCATCCAAAATGTCCATGTCCTTCTTTCGTCAGCTGAAAAGAAATTAAGGTTTTTAATGAAAACATTCCAGGATTATTCTCCTTATAGTGGACTTCAATAGACCCCAAATGGTTGAAGGTCAAAATTACAGTTTCAGTGCAGCTTCAAAGGGCTTTAAACGCTGCCAGACAAGGAATAAGGGTCTTATCTAGCGAATCGATCAGTCATTTTCTCCAAAAAAAAAAAAAAAAAAAATGTATATGCTTTATAAACACAAATTAAGTGCTTCTGCCAGACCGCCTTCCGTATTCTTCAAAAAGCTTACGCTGTATGTCCTACACCTTCCCTATTCTACTTACGGAACTAACACGGTGCATGTTCCGTTTTATTTATTTTTTCTTTTTCTATTGAAGTCCACTATAAGGAAAATAATCCTGGAATGTTTTCATCAAAAACCTTAAAGGGGCTCTATGTAGGAATGACACTCAGTGCTCGAAATAGGTACTGCAGTCCAAATTCAAAATATTGTTTGCCCCGCCCCCTCCTTCAAAGACGCGGGTTGCCAGCTTGAGGACACGCAACAAAAGGGAGCACAATTGACAATGAAAGCCGAGGAGACTTACACACTGTAAATTGATGAGTTGATTTATTTGTGTTTTAATATGCTGTTGTTCATTGAGATTTTTAGATGGATGCAGCAGATTTTTAGGTCGAGTAGAATCTGCGATTCTCTGACCCAGTTTGTTTGCTGGTTTCTATGGCTGCAATACGTGGTGTTTTCCGCCAACTGGCAACCTGTGATGTCAAAATACTATTGGATAAACTGGCAGCAGTTTTGCATAGACCAAAACAAAGAGAGACATTGCGACACGGAACGCACATTTCAAAGTAGAATATCTGGCTGTAGCATTGTTTTTCTGAGAAAAAAGTAGGTGAACTTAACATGTTTCCTAAATATCTGCAAACATATTGGGGTATTTTTATGCTTTATTAAAGTGAAAATCTTACATTTAGCACCTTTAATTTATTTTCGACTGAAGAAAGAAGAACATGGACATCTTGGATGACATGGGGGTGAGTAAATTATCAGGAAATTTTTATATGAAAGTGAACTAATCCTTTAAGAGATTGTAAGGCTGCATTAATTAGGTCAGCTGGAACCACTTCCCATAACATCTGATGTACTTATATTGTAAGAGTCTGTCTGTCTCATCCTTATTTCGAGGTTACTGTAGTCAGCCAGATCCGATCCGTATCCAGACCACATGGCGGACCTGCACACTGAGACAACCACACAACAGCCCTGAATGTCAGCAAAGACCATGAAAATTAGACAGACCCTGTCCTGGCCCACATCCTCAGCGAAGACCACAAAAACCAGACCTGACCCCTATGACCAGCTACAAGTCTTCCTCCAACCAAATGCCAGCATGATGTATCCCAACTTTCAAGCAGAAGGAGCTGGATGAAACATTCTGAATGATAACAATCCACAGTCTGACTGCAGCCATGTCTGTTTATTTGGCCACACTGTAAACCCGAACAGTGACATTAACCAAATTAAATGAGTTTATTTTACTCAAATATTATTGAAAGTTCATTGTACTTAATTGAAAAAAGTTAAGTTAACTCAGTAACTGATTATTGCCTGGTTTCACAGACAAAGATTTAGCCTAGTCCCTAACTAAAATGCATGCTTGAGCTATTTTACCTGAAAGCAACTTGCAATGACATATCTTAAAATATGCCAGTGCCATTGTTTGTCTCAAGATGCACACAAGCAGGGTTTGAAATTAACACCTGCCAACCCACCAAATGCGGGTTAAAATCCACTGTGGCCGGTAAGGCATATCAACACACTAGCCAATTTTGTGGATTATAATTTATCAATTCAAACACAGTTTTCTATGATCATACGCACACCGGCAGCGCTCAACTATGACTCTGGCTGTTCAAAATCATAACTTCCCCTACAGGATTGTGTACTGTGCGTTTTTCAGTAACAGGTTTGTTTTGTGCCTTGAGTAAATATGCTTCATCATATACATGCTTTATTTTTCCATTTGCTCTGTTTTTAAATACCATAATACCATAATTCAAACTCGTATCCGCAACTTTGTTCCTACTTGAAGTGAATTTTACCTGTATTGTGATTAGATTCACTGTTTTGGACTGCAACCTCATGGCAATCATTAGAGAAGTCACAGAGAATTTTGTTTTTATTTCCATTTTATTATATTTGAATGGTTTCCACAAGCAGTGATTGACTGTTGTGAAGCTGAAAGCAATACAATGATTCTGAATTTTGATTTAGGTTTATTTCTGAAGTTCTGAATGGCTGGTAACTTAAAATTTTAGTAGCCAAACTGGCTGGTGAGTGAAAATGTTAGATGTTGGGATTCAAAGATGTTTCTCTTATGCTGCAGTTTTAAAGTTTACCAGACTTTGAAGACTATGAAAATGGCATGTTGAGGACATGCAAATGTAGTGATGGTCTCTTTGCTAGTTACATTATAATATAAGATGCAAGTGTGCTATTGTTAGTGAGTTAATGATATTTATGCAATCAAATTTGAGTTAGCTTTGTCAATATTTCAAAGAAATTGCAATTAAAATGTTTGTGTAGTACAATATATATATATATACACACACACACAGTGGGTAATGGAAAGTATTCAGACCCCCTTAAATTTTTCACTCTTTGTTATTGTAATGATGGGTCGACAGAGTGGAGATCCATTTGCAGCTTTATTAAGATAATCACCAAAACAGACAGGGGCAAGAGCAGAACCAAAAACAGGGACAGGCAATGGTCGAGGCTGGCGGCAAACAGACAGAGTCGAGTCACAGGCAGAGATCAGGGCAGGCGGCTAGCAAACACAGTCCAGTAAACAGGCAGGGATCGGGGCAGGCAGCAGAGAATCACAGGGAATAAACAGTCCAACGGTAACAGAGAATCAGTCCACAAGAAAACGCTCAGAAATGATCACCAGGGCAAATCAAGACTTCGCAATGTGAGAGTGTGTGAGTGTGGCTTAAATAGTGTGAGTGTGATGGGGTGCAGGTGTGTGCGTAATCAGTCCCAGGAATGAGGGCCTATGGGAATTGTAGTCCGAATGGGAAACAGTCAATACTCAGGTGACGGCTCCCTCCGGTGGTGCGGAGGAGGAGGCGTGGAAGCCACATTCGTGACAGAGCCCCCCCCCTGCGAGCGGCTCCAGACGCGAGGAAGCGGGCGCCGGGGTCTACCACGGGGTCGAGGGGCCGGTCTCTCCGGATGCGTCCGATGAAACTCCTCTAAGAGAGATGGGTCCAGGATATCATCCGCGTTAACCCAGGATCGCTCCTCCGGGCCGTACCCCTCCCAGTCGACCAGATATTGTAGTCTCCTACCCCGGCGCCTGGAATCGAGTAGCTCTCGAACCTGATAGGCTTCCTCGCCTTCGATCATCAAGGGTGGGGGGTTGCGGGCCACGGCTCCCTCCGCATCTCCTCTCGGACCACCAGAGGGTTTCAGCAACGACACATGGAAAGTGGGAGAGACACGGTAATTAGCAGGTAAATTTAAACGGAATGATACAGGTGTAATTTGTTTGATAATTTGGAAAGGCCCTACAAACCTGGGACTGAGTTTCCTGCAAGGAAGTCTGAGACGTAGGTCCCTTGTGGATAGCCAGACCCATTGTCCCACAGCATATTCAGGATTGGGGCGACGATGACGATTGGCTTGGGTTTCCTGCCTTCTTACAGCCCGCTGCAGATGGTGATGGGCCAGATCCCAAGTTTCCTCACTCCTCTGCATCCACTCGGTTACCGAAGGCAGGTTAGATGGTTCCCGGACCAGGGAATAGGGGTGGTTGAAACCCCAGGACGCATTGGAAGGGTGTGAGCCCAGTGGCAGGTTTCTGTAGGGAATTTTGAGCATATTCAGCCCACAACAGGTAGCGACTCCATTCCAGTTGGTTCTGTTGACAGTATGTGCGAAGGAATCTGGTAAGTTCTTGGTTCATGCGTTCGGTCTGACCATTGGATTCGGGATGGTATCCAGAGGTGAGGCTGACGTTGACGTTTAATTGCTTGAAGAAGGCTGACCATACTCGAGGCGTGAATTGTGGACCCCTGTCTGACACAATATCTTCTGGAAGACCATAGAAGCGGAATACATTGTTGCATAGAATTTCTGCTGTTTCAAACGCTGTGGGTAATTTGGGTAGTGGGATGAGACGACATGTTTTGGAGAATTGGTCAATCACTGTGAGGATGGTGGTGTGACCGCGAGATTCAGGGAGATCAGTGACGAAGTCAATGGCGATGTGAGACCAGGGACGTTGAGGAATGGGCAATGGCTGCAACAGCCCCGCTGGGACTTGATGAGATGTTTTAGAGGTTTGACATAATGTGCAGTCGTTAATGAATTGGGCGGTGTCCGTTGCCATGGTGTTCCACCAGAACTGATTCTGTAGGAGGTTTTGTGTAGCCGTAATGCCTGGGTGACCAGAGCTGGGAAACTCATGAACTTGATGAAGTAACTTGTTCGGAGGTGATCAGGAACGAAAGTGCGATTAGGTGGGCAGTCGGGTGGTGGTGCGGTTTGTTCATTGGCTTGGTTGATTTCAGTCATGACGTCCCACTGAACCGGAGCGAGCAGCAGTTTGACAGGGATAATGCTTTCTTCATTAGTTGACCGTTCCACTTCCTCAGACTGACGGGATAGAGCGTCTGCCTTGACATTCTTTGAACCGGGTCTGTAGGTTACCGTGAATTGGAATCGAGTGAAGAACATGGCCCATCTTGCTTGCCGGGGGATTTAGACGTTTAGCAGAACGAAGGTATTCCAGATTTTTGTGGTCAGTGAGTATCGTGAACGGGTGTTGTGCTCCCTCTAGCCAATGGCGCCACTCCTCCAATGCCGCTTTCATAGCCAGCAGTTCACGATTGCCCACGTCGTAATTACGTTCTGCAGCGGACAACTTCCTTGAGTAGAAAGCACATGGGAACATTTTTGCAGGACTACCTTGGCGCTGTGAGAGAATGGCTCCAATGCCAGTACTGGAAGCGTCGACCTCGACTATGAAGGGGAGTTCTGGGTCTGGGTGACGGAGAATGGGTGCTGAAGTGAACCGTTCCTTTAATTCTTGAAAGGCGTGCACCGCCTCAGGAGACCAGAGAAGGCGTGTAGATTGTCGTTTAGTCATGGATGTTAGAGGTGCTGCAACGCCACTGAAGTTTCTTATAAAGCGCCTGTAGAAGTTAGCGAAACCCAGAAATCGTTGCAGTTCTTTTAACGTGCGGGGCTGGGGCCATTCAAGCACCGCCTTCACCTTACTGTCGTCCATGGCCACTCCCTCCTGACTGATGACATAGCCCAGGAATGATGTCGAAGTGCGGTGGAATTCACATTTCTCTGCCTTGGCATACAGCTTGTGTTGAATGAGGCGTTGTAGTACGGACCGGACATGTTGGACGTGTTCTTCGAAGTTCTTGGAATATATGAGGATGTCGTCAATGTAGACTATGACCCAGCGGTTGAGCATGTCCCGAAAGACGCGTCGTTGATAAACGATTGGAAGACGGAGGGACTATTGGATAGCCCGAACGGCATAACAAGGGTCTCGTAGTGGCCAGTAGCGGTAGAGAAAGCCGTCTTCCACTCATCACCCTCTCTGATACGGATCAAATTATAGGCACATCGAAGGTCCAACTTGGTGAAATATTTGGCCTGCCTTAGTTGTTCTAGAGCTGCGGGGACCAACGGTAGTGGGTAGCGGAATTTGATTGTTATGTCGTTTAGTCCACGGTAATCTATACAGGGTCGAAGACTGCCGTCCTTCTTTTGACAAAGAAGAAGCCAGATGCCGCCGGGATGTAGACGGTCGAATGAACCCTTTGGCCAGTTCCTCCTCAATGTAAGCTTTCATGGCTGCGATTCCGGCTGTGACAGGGGAAATATTCTGCCCTTGGGGGCGTGGTACCTGGCAAGAGATCAATAGCGCAGTCACTGGAGTCGATGAGGAGGTAATTCAGTAGATTTGCTCTTGCTAAAAGCGATCGCCAGATCAGCATATTCCGCGGGTATGTCGGGTGCGTCGATGTTGAGTTCGCGAACTGAAACGGTCTGTACTGGTAAGGGGTGATCTGTTTTAGACAAAGTCCATGACAGGCGGCATCCCATTGAACAATCTGGCCCTCCTTCCATGAGATGAGCGGGTTGTGGGTTCTGAGCCACGGAAGACCAAGGATGACTGGATTATTGGGTGAATGGATTATATAGAAACGAATGTGTTCTTGATGGAGAACTCCGACTTGCAGAACGAGCTCAGAGGTGATGTGTGCCACTTTTCTTCCTCCAATGGGCCTCCCATCTAGCGCCTCCACTGACAAAGGAGAGTTACAGTCCGTTAGTGTAATATTGTGTTCTTTGATAAACGTATCTGACATGAAATTGCCCGCTGCCCCAGAGTCCAATAGTGCATACGTGGTTATATGTTGGTCATTTACAGTTATTTGTATGGGGATCTTGAGGCAGTTAGAGGAATAATGGGAACTCACCGCCTTCGGGTTCTCTGGGTTAGGTCGGACGGGGCAGTTGAGCTTGATATGACCAGCTTGACCGCAGTACAGACACAAGTGAAGTTGTCGTCTCCTCTCTCTCTCCTCTGGGTGAAGTGGGGTGTATCCGAGTTGCATGGGTTCCATTGTGGAATTGGTCAGAGGGGGTAGACGAACGGGTCGACGTGAGCGATTCGCTAAGCGATCTTCCCTCGTCACGGCAAGCGAGCTCAGCTTGAAGTTCTAGAGACAGTCCTCTACGAAACAGTAGTTTCAGCGTGTCCTCAACCCAGTTCGTTTGAGCGGCGAGGGTTCGGAAATGTAATGCGTATTCAGCCGCTGTGGTTTTACCTTGATTCAGCGACAGTAATTGGTCCCCAGCGCTTTTGCCACCCTCCGGTGTTGAAGACCTCCTTGAAGTTTTGTAGGAAGGCAGAAAGGTGGGGAACACAGAACTATCCTCTCTCCATACAGCCGTGGCCCAATCCAGCGCATTACCAGTCAACAAAGAGCAAACGAAGGAAATCCGACTGGTTTCGGTGGGATAGAGAGATGGTTGCTGGTTGTGAAGAGGGAACATTGGAGAAGGAATCCCTTACGCCGGCGGGGTACCATCAAACTTCTCCGGGAGAGCGAGGCGTGGGTTTACTGCGGAGCAGCTGTGAAGGCCTGACTGACGGGAGCCGCGGGTGGAGGTACGGCGGCCTCGGCGGTGTTGAAGCGAAGACTCTGCAGGGTTCTCACCAGCTCCTCGGTAAGAGAAGTCAAACGACTCAGTTGATGTTGATGAACCGCGAGCTGGTTGGCCTGGGCAGACAGCTCGGTGGAGATTTGCATGAACGCTGCTGGATCGCTAGTTGGCGAAGTCTTCTGTAATGATGGGTCGACAGAGTGGAGATCCATTTGCAGCTTTTATTAAGATAATCACCAAAACAGACAGGGGCAAGAGCAGAACCAAAAACAGGGACAGGCAATGGTCGAGGCTGGCGGCAAACAGACAGAGTCGAGTCACAGGCAGAGATCAGGGCAGGCGGCTAGCAAACACAGTCCAGTAAACAGGCAGGGATCGGGGCAGGCAGCAGAGAATCACAGGGAATAAACAGTCCAACAGTAACAGAGAATCAGTCCACAAGAAAACGCTCAGAAATGATCACCAGGGCAAATCAAGACTTACGCAATGTGAGAGTGTGTGAGTGTGGCTTAAATAGTGTGAGTGTGATGGGGTGCAGGTGTGTGCGTAATCAGTCCCAGGAATGAGGGCCTATGGGAATTGTAGTCCGAATGGGAAACAGTCAATACTCAGGTGACGGCTCCCTCCGGTGGTGCGGAGGAGGAGGCGTAGAAGCCACATTCGTGACAGTTATATTGCAGCCATTTGCTAAAATCATTCAAGTTCATTTTTTTTTCCTCATTAATGTACACACAGCACCCCATATTGACAGAAAGACACAGAATTGTTGACATTTTTGCAGATTTATTAAAAAAGAAAAACTGAAATATCACATGGTCCTAAGTATTCAGACCCTTTGCTCAGTATTTAGTAGAAGCACCCTTTTGATCTAATACAGCCATGAGTCTTTTTGGGAAAGATGCAACAAGTTTTTCACACCTGGATTTGGGGATCCTCTGCCATTCCTCCTTGCAGATCCTCTCCAGTTCTGTCAGGTTGGATGGTAAACATTGGTGGACAGCCATTTTTAGGTCTCTCCAGAGATGCTCAATTGGGTTTAAGTCAGGGCTCTGGCTGGGCCATTCAAGAACAGTCACAGAGTTGTTGTGAAGCCACTCCTTCATTATTTTAACTGTGTGCTTAGGGTCATTGTCTTGTTGGAAGGTAAACCTTCGGCCCAGTCTGAGGTCCTGAGCACTCTGGAGAAGGTTTTCGTCCTGGTAAACTTTAAAACTGCAGCATAAGAGAAACATCTTTGAATCCCAACATCTAACATTTTCACTCACCAGCCAGTTTGGCTACTAAAATTTTAAGTTACCAGCCATTCAGAACTTCAGAAAAACACCCCCACAGCATGATGCTGCCACCACCATGCTTCACTGTTGGGACTGTATTGGACAGGTGATGAGCAGTGCCTGGTTTTCTCCACACATACCGCTCAGAATTAAGGCCAAAAGTTCTATCTTGGTCTCATCAAACCAGAGAATCTTAGTCCTTCAGGTGTTTTTCATGTGTCTTGCACTGAGGAGAGGCTTCCGTCGGGCCACTCTGCCATAAAGCCCCGACTGGTGGAGGGCTGCAGTGATGGTTGACTTTCTACAACTTTCTCCCATCTCCGATTCTTCTTTACCTCTCTCACCAAGGCTCTTCTCCCCGATAGCTCAGTTTGGCCGGACGGCCAGCTCTAGGAAGGGTTCTGGTCGTCCCAAACGTCTTCCATTTAAGGATTATGGAGGCCACTGTGCTCTTAGGAACCTTAAGTGCAGCAGAAATTTTTGTAACCTTGGCCAGATCTGTGCCTTGCCACAATTCTGTCTCTGAGCTCTTCAGGCGGTTCCTTTGACCTCATGATTCTCATTTGCTCTGACATGCACTGTGAGCTGTAAGGATTTATATACACAGGTGTGTGGCTTTCCTAATCAAGTCCAATCAGTATAATCAAACACAGCTGGACTCAAATGAAGGTGTAGAACCATCTCAAGGATGATCAGAAGAAATGGACAGCACCTGAGTTAAATATATGAGTGTCACAGCAAAGGGTCTGAATACTTAGGACCATGTGATATTTCAGTTTTTCTTTTTAATCTGCAAAAATGTCCAACAATTCTGTGTTTTTCTGTCAATATGGGGTGCTGTGTGTACATTAATGAGGAAAAAATGAACTTAAATGATTTTAGCAAATGGCTGCAATATAACAAAGAGTGAAAAATGTAAGGGGGTCTGAATACTTTCCGTACCCACTGTATATATATATACACATTCTCCCAAGGATTTTTCTCAATTTCTGTCACCTGATGGAGTTTGGGTTCCTTGCCACTCTCACCTTTGGCTTGCTTAGTTGGGGGTATTTAATATTCAGTGATATTACTGATTTGACTGCACTGACACTATTGGATGAGAATAACACTTGAACTGAATTGAGCTGGATTAAAGCAGTATTGTCATCTGTAAGGCCCTTGGCAAGGCAGGTTTATTTATATAGCACATTTCATACACAATGGTAATTCAAATGGCTTTACATAAAAAGGAAACAAATACATTGGAATAAAAATGGAATGTGTAATAAATAAAAATAAGAATAAAAGCACAGAATACCCCTGGAACTGGATGGAAAAATCAGTCAGAATATTTGTCAGGTAGCTGTGCGTTTAAACAGTACCCTTGCAGACAAATCTTTCTGATACCACCAGGGCTAACTCAACTTTGTTGTCCGTCAGAGTTGATCTAATCGGATCTATCCATCAGAGCGGATCTAAACAGTTCTTCCTCGTGCTGGAGGGATAACTGTAAAGGTGATGATACACGTGGCAACTTTTTGAGCAACGTTGCTTGGGCACTTTCCCACTGAGAAAGAGCAACAAATTTATATCTGGATACGTTAGATCGGTCGTGGGCAATTTTTTGAGATCCTCCAATCAGAATGTTAGCAGCCGATCACGTGACCGGTTCGGAGATTTCAGAAAAAATTCAAACAAGATGGCGGCCTCTCAGCGGCAGTGGAGCGGAGAAAAGGAGTGTGAACTTAAATCTTTTTACGCTAGTAAGTTGTCATGCGTCAACCCAAAACAGGGAATTTACCTCATATATTGCTTAAAATACCAACAACTGTCCAATGCAGTGCGTGTAAGCTGTAATTAAGCCACTGAATGTTTTCAGGTAAATATTAAAAAGACAGGGTTTGTTTACCGTCCGTAGTAGTGTAGGGCGTATGGCACATGAATGTAGCTTTTAATGCGATCGACGCGGGTTCGAATCTGCCTTTTGCTGAACTCGCTCTTCTCCCTTTTCCTATCACAAATCAGATCGTAAAGGCATTTATTTTTAATAAAAATGAAGAAAATATTTGAAAAGTTGAAATAAAGTGCCTAACAAGTGTTTATAATAAAGTATTTATTGGGTTGGCAATAGATTTTCTCCTCTCTGATTAGTTGCTGCCAACTGTCCATTGCCCTAATTAGTTGCCCTGTGTCTCATCAGGTTGCCCGTTGACGGCAACATTGCCCAGCAACATTGCTCAAAAAGTTGCCACGTGTATCATCACCTTAAGAATATTTATGTTTGTCAGGTAGCTGTACGTTTAAACGGTGCCCTTACAGACAAATCTTCCTGGACTAACTCTGTCCAGAGCTCCATACAGGGAAAGGCTTACTTCCTAATTCTCCCAGCTTTTCCAACCAGACAGCAAATTTTAAAATGCATTAAAACAGTCAGAAATAAAAAGAGGATGCATAAGAGATTGATATAAAATGCATTAAAAATAAAATAAAAACAAGAAGAATAATTAAAAGAATAAAGAGGTGATACATATAAAATAAAGTGCAATCAGTTCAGACATAGCACAAAATGCAACTGGAAGCCAGTGCAAGGACCTGAGGACTGGTGTGACATGTTCATATTTTCTGGTTCTGCTCAGAATCCTGGCAGCAGCGTTCTGTATGAGCTGCAGCTGTTTTATGGTCTTTAAAACATGTTAACATATTCTATTACACCCAATAATTAAAATAATGAAATAGCATCATATGACCCCTTTAATGCAGCGCCGCTCGGACCCGATTGGTGCCCGATAAGCATAAAGCATTCTGGTTAGAAAGTTTTTATCTGACTTTGATTGGCGCTGCTGCCACATCATGATGGCGTGTGCCATCAAAGTACCACAAGAGCAAGACGAGTCCAGCCACATGGGTCAATTGAAATTATAATTTAATTGTATCTGAACAATAGGTAGGTAATGACGCCGTCATTATGACGGCAGGCGTGTCAACAGTGTTATAAGCAAAAATGTAAAAGCTGTAGTAAAAACATTTTCTGAATTCCAATTACCAATGTGATCAAATTATTCATGCTTTCCTTTGCTTTTACAGTATGTTCTGTTGCACAAGCTAATTTAAATGTCTATTTTAAGTCTGCCATGATTTTTTATTTAATTAATTAATTAGTTTCTAGGGAAGCCAAATCAATAGGTTTTTGTTTCTTCTATGCAAAAGAAGCCTATCAGCGGAGGCTCCTGAGACATGTTAGATGTATAAAAAAAATGAACCTGTACTGGTGACCCACAGTTCTCTAGCACATTAAAGAGGAAGCATTGGTGGTCATTTCAAGGTTATTAGAGAAGGTATTTAAATTGTGCAATGTCTTTTAGGATACTAATTGTATTTTTGCCTGATATTGATTGAAAAATTAATTTTAAAGTTGTCGACACTTTGCTTGTACACTGTTAAACTGATAATATATCACACAGTAACTGTGAAGAAGGTAAGGTATCATGAACTAATAAATTGAACCTTACTAAATCTGACTTGTAAATATGTAGAATAGACAAAAACAAAAGTTGATAACATATTGCTCATGTTTAAAATGTGCATAAATCATAAGATCTATGTCTGTTGTCTTAACTCAGGTCATTGAAGGCTATCTTTGCTTATCAGAAAATGGAAAATGGAACATATTTTTACTTCATGTTATTTGAAAATCTTGGGTACATAAGATATGCTTTCTTCAGTTTAGGATTTATTCTATACTGTGCTATCACACTATTTAATGCCATTATTATGCTTGCAATATTTCTGGAAAGGACTTTACATCAGCCCATGTACATTCTGATTTCATGTTTGTCTGTCAACTCTGTGTTTGGAACAGCTGGCTTTTTCCCAAGAGTACTGACAGACTTGCTTTCTGATACACACTCAATCTCTCGTGAAGCATGTATCTTACAGTCTTATGTCATTTTCACGTATGCAGCAAATGAAAATACAATATTAATGTTAATGGCATTTGACAGATTTGTTGCGATAAGTAAACCTTTGCAGTATCACAACATAATTACACCAAGATTTCTAACTGTTTTAATAGTTATAAACTTGACTTATCCAATGATTTATCTTGGTGCTACTGCTATTTTGACTTCCAGACTGACATTGTGTGGTAACAAATTGTTTAAGGTGTACTGCCACAACTTTGAAATGGTTAAACTGTCTTGTGCAAACACTGCTGTTAATAATGTCATGGGCTTTTTTATATTGATCACAACTGCAATCATCCCATTAAGTTTAATATTATATTCTTATGTAAAAATTCTTATCATTTGTCAAAGAAGCTCAGCACAGTTCAAGAGCAAAGCGTTTCAAACTTGTATTCCACACATTGTGATCCTTTTGAATTTTTCAATTGCCGTTATTTCTGAGGTCACTTTGAGTCGGGTTGTGACTTTACAACTTCCTATATGGCTGTCAGTTTTACTTTCACTTCAATTTATTGTTATACCACCCATCCTGAACCCTCTTGTTTATGCTGTAAACATGCCCAATATTCGTAAAACAATTATCTGTCTTATAAATGGATCCAGGTAAATGATTTATCTAGTATAATAAAGGGGTAACGCTTCACAATAAGGGAACATGAGTAATCAATACCTGAATTAATACTTAATTCAACACGAACTAATGATTATTGAAAGCATGAACTAATCATGAACCGATGAAGAGCTAACCTTAACTACGACTGGAGTCATCATGAATAACAGCAGCCTTAACTACATGTTAGTACGTTTGATAGTTAATGCATTAATTAAAATGTATGACTAAACCAAATCAATCAGCCTTTTTAAGAAGGAATAAGAAGTACTCTGACTTTGAAACAAATTTAAATAATTTCATATTATCATAGTTTGAACTTTTGACTGCAGTTTTGTCATAAACATTACTGGATGGCACAGGATTAGTTGATCCTCCTCATCAAATGTAGAGAATACTAAATAAAATAATAACTGACCTTAAAAGGTATTTTTCTGTTTTGTGGTGTTCTATTTCCCTTCAAACTCACCCTGATACTACTAAAGAAGAAATAAAAATTCAAACCCCACAAAGAACATTTGTGGAACAGTTCCCAAAGAAACAGCCAAACTGGAATCATGGTCAGAGAGTTTGCTGGTATCAGTAGAGTTCACTCTCCATCCAGACGCAGGCCTTGATGATACTGTACCTCCTCTCTCTGACTTCTTGAAAAGCCACACAACATCTTCTAACTGGCCTGAATACTAGTTGTGTTAGTACATGTGTATTTGATAGCAAGTTTATGATAAATCATGAGCTGAACTTGGCAAGTATTTAACAGTGAATTAGAAGTAGAACAAGGTAGAAATGTTTGTGACACGAGCTGTGAGTTGATTTCATGCCTGAACGCTGACAAATAAAAGTCGGTAAAGTTCCACATAAAGTGTATGCCTGCATTATTTCGACGGACAAATTCTAAAGAGACTGGAGTTTCCTCATATGGTCTACAGCCCCTCTTACATTTCTGGTGGCAGCGGGTTTGGACGATGTGCACGGCGTGTGAGTGAACTTTCTCTTCGGTGGGTATTAAATGCGATGGATGTGGCGTCACGACATTGGAAACTGATATTAAGCACAAGATTTCAGCCTTCTGTTATCCGTGATGTTTACTTTGCTTTGCGTTTTAACCGTGGACATATTTGTTCGTGTGTTTTTCACAGCAGTGTCTGATCACGGGGGATCACAGCTTCGGTTTGACCGCGAACTTTAAAGAAACAGGACGACGCGAACATCATATGGTAATTCTTATTTAATTAAATTGACTTTTGGGACATTTCATTATCGTGGGATACTGTGAGTTCTGAACTGTGAACTATAATGAGTGAAGCAGACTCAGCACGCGATTTACCTGGCGCGAGTAGTTCACATGCAGTGCAGCGCTTTAATGGACATTTTCCGCCTATCTTTTTGGGCGACGGGAAAGAAGATTTTCTCCACTGGTGCTGATGTTTTGAAGTGACTGTGGAGGCTAGCGCTGATTTTGATAATGCCAGGTTAGCAAAGTTTCTGCCAACTTGTCTCGGGGGTTCTGCTTTTAACTACTAGGACAGTTTGCTTGGTGACATTAAGAAAGACTATAAACAAGTGAAAGAAAAAAAAGAGTTTATCTGTCCAAATTTCAGAGTTATGTTAATGCACGCACACGCCTGCCTGGCGAGGCTCTTCGAGTTTTTGCAGCAGAAATTAGCCATTTGGTGGATGAAGCTTTTCCCACATACAAGGCTAATGCAAAGAATGGAGAAAAATTCAGACGTTTTGTTGCTGGAATTGAAGCTTATCTACAGCTTCGCATACATGAACAAGGTGTAGATACACTGGATGCTGCTCCTGCATTGGCTCTGCAGACTGAACAGGCACACCAAGCCAGCAAGGTACAGCTGCCATCTCACCCACAACAGTGGACTTCTTCAGCAGCAGGAGTTTTTCCTGGATCTACTCTCAACGTTCTTCCACAGACTGTACCTACCTCTTCCTGCTCCACGATGTCTACAGTACTTCCTGCGGTTCACTCAGCTTCATCAGGGGACTTCATGAAACTTCAACGGACCCTGGAAAGTTTGACAGAGAGAGTAGATCATCTTCTTGAGCTTGAGGTCAACAGACAGAGATATGCCAGCAGACACACTTCTTCACCGGATCGACAGCATCGCAGTCTTACCCCGGACGTTTCACGTGGACGCACATCAGAACGTCGTGGGTATGACAGACATTCATATACTGACTGTTACTCTTTCTACGAGCGAAGTAGACCATCATACAGAGACATGGGTGGCGATAGGGACTATTACAAAGCACACAGACATGATGGCTATCGTGATCAAAGTCCTAGGATGTCACCGGAACGTGGACAGCACATTACAGCTCGGGACTCGCTGGATCGTGCTTCTTGTTCGGATAGTGGTCAGGGCGACAGGTCATCGGACGGCTATTCAAAGCGGCGGGGTCATCAGTCTCCAAGTCCTGGTCACGTGCGTTTCAAGTCTCCTTCACGTGTTCATCAGTGCCAGGGAAACTATCAGTAGTTGACAATGAGGGCCAATTGCCAACTGCTACTGACACCAGGCCCATTGGTATTGTTGTTGAACATCATGTAACTTCAGATACTGGTCAGGCCGTAACACAAAATGTGTCACTTGTCATTGAAGACACAGTAGTTCAAGCATTTATTGATACTGGTGCTGATGTTTCTCTTATCAGTGAAGAATTCAGAATGTCTGCTCCTACTTTGGGTCAAAGACCCTTGGTGAAACCAATACCTCTGACATCCATTTCTGGTGACACTTTAGATTCAGTGGGTACATTGTCAGCTAATGTCACTCAGGGAAAGCGTACAGTGTCACATTCATTTCAAGTGATCAGAAATTGCTCAAAAGCACTTGTACTTGGTTGGGACTTTTTGTCTATGCACAAAATTGTGATTAACATGCAGAACATATCCTTTGTGGGTGTGGATCAACATTCCCTTAAACTTGTGGATGTGACAGTGTGTACCACTACAGTTGTTCCTGCTCTGACAGAGGCTGTAATCACTGCAAAACTTGCATCACCCCACAAAGGTTTGCAGCCAAATGGCTACACAGGTGTGTTTGAGCCCTACTATCGTGAAGACTCCAAGATAGGATTTGCATGGACTGTGACAAAAGCAGATAAGGGTTCAATTTATGTGAAGGTGGTCAATCCCTCAGCAGATGACATTTCCCTGCACTGTGGTACTCCAAATGGTACTTTCCATTCCATTTCTGAGAGCGATCAGGATGGTTTTGTGATAATTGAGAAAAGTGTGCACAATGTAAATGCTCAAAATGTGTTTGTGTCAAGTCAAGTCCCCTTTACTGCCAGATCTCTCTAATACTGAGCTATCTGTGACACAGCAAAAGAGCCTGACAGATTTGCTTATCTCTTTTTCTGATGTTTTCAGTCAGCATGATCAGGACTACAGTAGAACAAGCTTGGTTACCCACAAAATCAGGACCATAGATGACACTCCCATTTCCCAGCAAGCGTACAGGACTTCTCCTGCTCTCAAGGCAGAAATTCACCGTCAGGTAGAAAACCTCAAAGCAAAAGATATACTAGAGGATAGTGATAGTCCTTGGTCAAGTCCAGTAGTAATGGTGAGAAAGAAAGACAATACCTACAGATTTTGCGTTGACTATCGCAAATTAAATTCTTTAACCATTACTGACGCACACCCACTACCTCGAATAGACGATAGTCGTGACGCTTTGTCAGGGTCTCAGTATTTTTCTACCATGGACATGTCTTCTGGTTATTGGCAGGTAGAATTAGATCCAAATTACAGAAAAAAGACAGGCTTTACCACAGGGGATGGCCTGTTGTCTGTCATCATCCATTTCAGCCTGTGAAAGTTGAAGAAGGGCTTGTTCCTGGTCTTCTTCTTTCAATATCAGAAAGCACAGCTCTTTCACTAAACCCTTGAAGACTTTTGGTTGTTGTGCAGCCGTTCAAGTGCAGCGCAGAGGTCTTCTGTGATCCGTGGCTCCTTCATGAGAGAAGGGTACAAACAAATGGGATGAAATGTTGGAAGTGTATTTAACAATACCTTGTTATACATGCTGTGCTACATCCTGACTACAACACAAAGTTTTGACATTCTGTTTTTCTAATGTTTAAATTTTGAAGACATAAATCATACCCTGTCACTAATGAAATTAATCAATCATGTTAAGTTTAATTTTTTTTTTTAAAAGGCAAGCAATTCACATGGCTTTTCACACTGCACTTAACCCCGGGTTATCGTCATCCTAAACACCACTTTTAACTGTGGGTAAAGTAACGCTCCACACTTGTATATTTATGCGCTTTTGACAGTCACAGAAACACTGTGCATTGTATATAAATAGTAAATTCAGCATTGGAAAGAAAAAACGACAGAAAATGCAACAATTGCAGTGCAGAAAATACCGTTTAATTCTTTTATAGTCTGAAATGTCCATTCAGGATAAACTTGATAGTGAAGTTGGCTATATGTAATATGAGGATGTGCAATGCCTGAACATTTATGTAAACATATTGTGTGCTTTTTCATCCAATCAGTGACACTGACACTGCAAAATGCTAATAAGGACATTAACCCAGGGTTTAGTAAAGTACAGTGTGAAACGCTGCGTATGAATACTCAGGATTAATTGTTAACCCCAGGTAAATGATGATCAGTGTGAAACGTGAATCAAGATAACCCAGGATTCCATTTACCTGGGGTTAACAATCACCCAGGGTTAACTATTTGAAGTATGAAAAGCCCTTATGTTTGTTTTTCATTCTAATGAAAAGAGAAGTTCATACATTTAAAAAAAACCATTAACATTCCCTTCTTTTTCTTACCATTAACACGAAGATCCCACAGTCAATAAAGCCGGTCAACTGTTGTGGAACATTCTTAAACAATAGAATATTATTAAGTTATTCCTGGAAAAGATGTGACAGATATCACAACACACCATCTGTATAAGTAGCTTATGTGTTTATGAAAGTCTTATGAAACTAACCTTGTTTTTGATCAGCTTCCATTGTCCTGGGGTGATTCTGCTAATTTACTGCAACAAAATCAAAAACTTTAATGTATAGCCATAAAAATTACATAAAAGAGACAAGTTTCATTAGTTCTATAGTCAAAATTACTACTAAATGCATTGTAAAAACAACATTTTAAATTCAGAATATAAAAGAAATGTTCATACCTCCATTGACAACAGCCTGTTTGGAGTGAATCTGCATTCAACTTGTGCCGTCTGGTCGGTTTAAAAACACTGGGCAGTGGAGACTGTTGCAGCACGTTTTGCATCGCTGTAAATGAAGTAAAGCAGAGCCTCTCCGAATCCTAATATGCCTCTAAAAATCCACATAAACATTGGTCAGTATTGGAAAATGTAACCAACGAAACAAAATACAGCGCCAACAACAAAGTAAAGTCACAAACCATGAATATGTAACCAAACAACGTGAGACAATCCATTTGTAAAATATCAAAAGACGTGATAAAGTGACTTCATCGCAAAGCCCATTTACAAAAAGATTAGAGTCTTGTTAACTGTTAACGATCGATTAAATACACAACAAATAAACGTGATTGATTAAAAACACAACACAAATAAACTTTTTACCGTGTTTTCTTCTTCCGCCATGATTGTTTTTGTCGCTAACTCCACCCACATCATACAACAGCACATACACAAGCTAATATAACAGCTGTATCAGTGCATCAGCAACTATACAGTTACTGTCTTTAAGTAAATCAACATGCAGCAGAATATCAGCATTTCTTAGCTCATCACTGACTGAAGCACAGGCTCTACTCTTCAGTACAATGGTAACCTCACAAAACTCAGATAACAGAAACAACATTAAACGCTAACAGATCTCTCTAGATCTCAGCATCTTCACTTGTTACAAACCACTCTGACTTTATTTCTTTCATACAAAACTTCTTAATAAGGTGTTGATGTTTTATTAAAAATAATAAAGTTTGAAGTCACCGTTACAGAGGTAAGCACTTGTTTTAGCTGTGCTCCTTTTAACTTTAATTATGCTCTAATTGTTGTAACTGTCTGTTTCTAAAACACATTTGTTACAAAAAAAGAAAAATGTGATCAAATGGATTTGATTGCTTATTGTTGATCTTTTTCATATTTCATAATCACACAAAGACCTTATTCAAGGATCTCTGAATATTGTATTCTTTTGTTGTTTTAGTTCTATGATAACGCATAAAATCCTGTCCTGCTTTGATATTTTGAAAGTTTTTATTATTGTGCAGAAATTATTCATACAGGATCATGTAGACACACAGACATCAACAATGGTGACAAATATTTCAGATAAACAGATCAACTCTAAGCATCACAAAACAAGCTACTACAGTCACATAAAAGATTTTTGTTTATTATCACCATTGTTGAGGTTCATACGCTGATTCATGATGTCTGTGTGAGTCTAAAAGACACTGCTCAAAACTCTGTCTGTATAATGAATTAAAAAAAAAACAATAAAACTCATTAGAAAAAAGAAAATGCTAACCATTAACTAATGCAAAACTAACAGTTACTACACTCAGAGTTTAGCCTCTGGAGAGGATCAGTGAATCAGGACACTCCATGAAATAACCAAACCCATCTGATCAGAAATTAACTTATTACTTATTAAACCTACCTTGATCTTTAATTGGCATTAAATTAAGCAAATTATGTAAGCTTAAGTTTCTGTTTCAAGAAATGTATATTTCTGTTTAACTTTCATTTTCTCATGAAGATCCTCCCCTTTTGATAAGCTATAAAATGGGCACTGAAACAGAAGTTATTTCATTCACCTCCTGATCAAAGATGGATCTGCAAATCTCAGTTTTTCTTCTCTTCATTCTTTTCACTGCAGGTACAAAGACAAATAGTGATGTTACTGAGAATGATAACAGATCACTGATGCATCTCTCTCTGTTTTATTACTAAAGGACACTCTCTCAGCTGTTATGAGTGCAAGAGTCTGACGGGTTCTTGTGCAGAACAAGTGGTAAAAACATGTCCTAGTGGATCTTCTTATTGCGAGAGTTCAACAGTTGTGGTACATGTTGGTAAGTCCAATATGATTTAAATTTACTGTTTGACTGATTGGAGATGCTGCCAGCATTTACTGGTGCTGCAACAGAACAGCAACTCATTTTTCTGGCAGAATTTACAATTACAATCACAGAATATTCTACATAGATTTCTGATATTTAATCTGTTCCCTTTCGAAAGGGAACTCTACACTGCGTTTTACCGCATTATGAGGAACGTCACTCATGAACCGGCGTCTGAAAGCAATGTATCGAATCTCTCCAATCCTATTGGCCGGCGACAGACTATGGCGTCATAATGATGTGGCCCAGAAGTATAAAGGAGCCGCCGGTGAAACAGCCAGTATCTTTTCGTCTTTCGGGACTGTTTTGTCTGATCGCGATTGCTATCGAATCCAGTAAGAATGTTTTTATGTCTAACAAACGTTTCAGAATGTGTGTTCACCCGTGTCCCAGGTGTTTGACACCCAGTGACACACACAATCTGTGCGTTTTTCTGTCTGGGAAAAGAGCATGCACGGTCAGTGCTCGAGCGCACTGTCTGTGTGAATTCTAAGCGTCTGTCTATTTAGACGCTCCATTCTCGTTTGACCCTCTTCTCGAGGAAAGAGTTGTCGTATCTGTGCCTGTTGAGGACAGAGCGGTGGCTGAAATCATGAGGTTTTCAGGTGGAAGCTCGCTGAGGTGTTTGTGAGAGGTGTAATCTCTAGATGACGATGACGTCCACTCGCTGACGTCATCGGATTCAGCGGTGAGTGCTCTTCTAAATTCTAGCCCTAGAGAGCAGGAGATGGCTTTTGAAGAGGGAGCAGGTGAGCCTGCTAAGACTTCGAACCCTCCCTGCCCTGCATATGCGGAGCTGCTGTAGGTTATGGAACATGCTTCTTGCAGACTGCAGCTGCCTGGGAGCGTGTTAGGAGGGGGACCGCATGTGCGGTTCTTTTTCTGGACATAACCCAGCAGCCCCCATGAGCCTTCCATGCCTTCCTGATCTATATGTTGAGATTGGAAGGGCATGGAAGAACCCGTGTTTGATTCATATTCACTGACATCAGCGGGCAAATTTCGCTGATGTTGAGGGATTGAGCCAGCATGGGTATGTGTCGATGTCCCCTATTGACGGGATGTTTACAAGCTGCACTTTAAGCATTATATCTCGCTTAAATGGCAGGGCATACATGGCAGCTGGTCAGGCCGGGGCGGCCTTACTGTGATAGTGTTAATAGGCCTACAGGCTGGTCTGCTGAGGGATTTGGACTGAGGCGGTAAGAGTTGCGCCGCACCACGAATTATCTGTGGTTGAACCTGGCTGACATTGGGGAGAAAAGAGGGCTTTCTTCCCAATGCGCCGGTGTCGCCCTCTGAGCTTTTCGGCGGGTGGAAAAGTTTAGAGAGGTGGGGGTGGAAAAGTTTAGAGAGGCGAAGGGGCGCTCAGCAGTGTGTGTTTTAAAAAAAAAAAAAAAAAAAAAAACCCTGCATACCGCTCAGATCCAAGTCTGGGCCCAGACAGACAGGAGGTCCTGGCCCGTCCCGATTCGAGGATCGGAGACAGGGCCAGAAGTCCAGTATGGCCTCTTGGGCACCTCTTCGAAGAACTCGAGGAAGAAGAAGCAGGTTTCAGGGACGTGTTTGATCGCAGACGCCAACAGCGTCGGTGATCCACTTCCTCTCTGTGAGGGCAGTTCATTTCTGCCCTCTCCTTTCTTCTTCCAGCTCCTGGGTTAGGGATTTTTGTAACATGCTCAGGTGCCTCTTACAGTCAGGCTGACGGCTGGGCCTGTTATAGTATTTCTAGGGCTCGCCATCTGGCTTGATAGTGAGGAGGCTCTTTTAGGCTTAAAGGGCCCTAGATTCCATCCTTCTATATGGAAATTGAAGAGTCTTCGGTCTTCTAGCCGCAGGATGGTAAGCTGGGTCTATATTTATGTTTATAAATATATCGGCCTTGTTTTCCTGTATAGTTTTTCCTGAGCATGTAGATAGAAAAAAGATAGGGGTTTTTATGGGCACTGAAGTTCCATTAGGTTGGCTGGAGTATTTTATTGTACTGTGTGGGCCACAAAATGGCACGCCTCTCGGCCACCTTTTTGGTAGAGTAGCTTCTGAGTAGGGCCGCCTGACATTGTTTGGCTTGGTTGAGCTTTGTTCCTCTTATTTAGAGTTATGGCCTCTTCTCTAGTTTAGTTCAGAGGTTGAGTTTAAGCCCCAGGCAGATCTATGCTTATGTGTGGCCTTATAGGCCCACAGCTTAGCTGGCCTAGGCTAGAACTAGGGTTTAGGTGATATACTAAAGCATTCACCTCTTTTTTATTGCTACTATCCCTTGTCAGGTTGTACAGTTCCTAGTTCTGGCCTCCTCTTATCTGAGTTGTCAGGCCGAAGCCCATTACCCCTTGTTTGGTGCAGGTGCAAGCCAGATAGCAGCTAAGGTAGCAGGCTATCTCTAGCCTCCCTGGTGCTGTTGTCTCAGGTGGTAGGCCCTTATCTTTATTAATATAAGTATCTGCTATGTTGCCTAGGCCCCACTTTTCTAGAACTTCATTCATACTGAATTTGTCTTTCCCCTAAACCACTTGAATTAGCATTCAAGCCTGAGGTTACTGTGTTAGCTTGATTTAGCTCCCGTTCTCTAGGGTTCAGTACAGATTGTTTTTTCTGTTTGGTGAAAGCATCCATCCCAGCTAACTTCTCTAAATATTCAGTGTTGGTTCTGGGAACGTAAAAAAACGTCCAGTTTTCTTGACGTTAGAGGAACGTTTTTATAAGGTATAATGTTCCTCAAACGTTCTATCAACTTAATTTTGATCTAAAATTCAACATTCTAGGAAATGTTGATTTGTAACATTCCAAGAACATGAAAATGTTCAGTTTCCTTAATGTTAGTAGAATGTTATTTGAAGGTTAGTATGATGTTCCTGAAACATTCTTTCAACTTAATTTTGATCTAAAATTCAACATTGTAGGAACGTTGATTTGTAACAATAAGAACACAAACTACAACTTTCTTCAGCCACAGCCTTAGATGAACTGAAGATAAAAGACATTAAATCTCTAAAGATCTGATTAAACAACTCCACAAACAGCATTACCAGCTTCACTTATTACTAACCAGACTGACTTTATTTCTGTCACACGTCTACAGAAGTTTTTATTAAGAATTAACAGAGGTTTAGATGTTTCGTTTGAGGTCACCATCATGGAGGTTGGTGGTTGCTTTAGTTGAGCTCTTGACCCCTGACTATTATAGAGTTGCTCCTTTATCAGCAATTGCAGATGTTTTTAGAAAACATTTTTGCATTGATAAAGACAAATAACTGCTTGTTTTTTTTTTTTTTTTTTTTTTTTACTTTTGGTATTGAAGTGTTGTGTGAAAAGGAAATAATAAACTCAAAAATGTGATAAAAAAATTTAACATTGAAGCGAGTTGTACAATATTGTCCAAAACTGCTTAGAAGTTAAAAACAACACACTTAGACATCAGCGCTCATCATACAAACCCCAACAATGGTGACAATCAAAAAAAAATGTAATGTATTCATGTCACAATGCATGCTGGGAGCCATGAATGTGTTTTGTATGCTGGCATGAAGCATGTCACCATTGTTGTGTTTCATATGCCAAATGTTGATGTCTGTGAATGTATAAATGACGCAAAAATGTTTTAAACGAAAAGTTAACAATGACAGTGTTGCAAATTATATTTTTCACATTGGTTGAGTTTGATTCAGCATTTCAATTTCTTAAGTTACCGCTTTAATGTAGTCATTTGTCTGTTATTAAAACAGACATGTTGATCTGATTTATCAATACAGAAATGTTTTCTGAAAACATGCGATTGCTGATAAAGAAGCAACTTTACAATAGTCAGGGGTCAAGAGCCCAACTAAAGCAACCACCAACCTCCATAATGATGACCTCAAACGAAACATCTAAACCTCTTTAATTCTCAATAAGAACTTCTGTAGACGTGTGACAGAAATAAAGTCAGTCTGGTTAGTAATAATTGAAGCTGATAATGCTGTTTGTGGAGTTGTTTAATCAGATCTTCAGAGATTTAATGTCTTTTATCTTCAGTTTATCTAAGATTGTGGCTGAAGAAAGTTGTAGTGTTCTTATTTCTCTTTCTTTCAGTGCTTGTTCACAGCAGGTGTTTGAATGATTGAAAGAATGTTTCAGGAACATCATACAAACCTTCAAATAACATTCTACTAACATTAAGGAAACTATACATTTTATGTTCTTGGAATGTTACAAATCAACATTCCTACAATGTTGAATTTTATGTCAAAATTAAGTTGAAAATGTTTCAGGAACATCATACTAACCTTTAAATAACATTCTACTAACATTAAGGAATGTTGGAATGTTACAAATCAACGTTCCTAGAATGTTGAATTTTAAATATAAAATTAAGTTGAAAGAACGTTTGAGGAACATTATACCTTATAAGAACGTTCCTTTAACGTCAAGAAAACTGGACGTTTTTTACGTTCCCAGAACCAACACTGAATATTTAGAGAACGTTCTTATAACAAAATTCTGTTAGCTGGGATTCTCTTAGAATGGTATGTATGAATAGCAAAGCATTGTTTTGCTTTGAGTTCTAGTTTTTGCCCTACACTTGTGTGAGCCTAACTCTTTGCTGCCACAGGTTAGCACCTGTTCTTTAGAGTAGTAGGCTTGTTTCTAGCCTCCCTTAGGGCATAGTGACTATTTGTACTCCCCTTGCTTTTAGGGTAAAAGGGGCTTTTACTGAGTACATGGCCTGCTGGATTGCATAGCTCAGGTTGAGTGTTAGGGAACCTCACTTTCAGTTTGGTTCTTTAGCTCCCCTTAGAGTTAAACACTGCCACAACAGTTTATTGTGTCTGTGGAGTTGAAGGCTTGGATGAATCTAAGCCTCCTTCTGAGCACGATAGCTTGTGATATCACAAGTTTTGTTGGCAGATGTTTCATGAGTTTTGCTCACTTATGATTTAGCACTTCCACAGGTTTATGCCCGTGTCTGTCCAAAGTAGTAGGCCAGTTCAGGCCTCCTTCAGACCATGGTAGCATATGTCATTGTGCTCCCCTTTCTGTGAGGGATTAGTGTGTTTGTAGCCGAGTACATTGCCTGTTGGAATGTGTAGACTTAAGCTCAGGTTGAGTTAAACTAGTTAACTGCAATTGTTTGTTGGGTTTTAGAGCTGGTTCCCTTTGAGCTTGGTCACCTGTGAGACCACTAGCTGATGACACGTGTCTTTTTGAGTGTAGGCCCCGCATGGGCCTCCATTGATTCACATGCTGACACAGTTCTGTGTTGGTTTTGCTATTACTGCCACTGGCTACGCCCATGTCTGCTATAGCAGGCCCGGTTTGGGCCTCGCTCAGAGCATGCTGGCGGAGTATGTACTCTTCTTGCTTTAAGAGTAAAAGGTGTTTTTACTGAGTACATGGCCTGTTGGTTTGTGTTGAATTTATTTGCCACTAGCTGGCGCCACGTGTCTGTGAGTTGTAGGCCCTCTGGGCCTCCTTTGAGAACACGTTGGTGTACGTCTTGTACTCCTCTTGCTTAAAGAGTAAAAGGTGTTTTACAGAGTACACTGCTAAGTGGCCTTTGGCTCAGGTTGAGTTTATCTAGTTAACCTCACTTTGTTTCGGGTTTCTTTGCTCCCTTTGAGCTTAACCTGTTAACCTTAGCGAGAACGCTGACGCACTGAAGCTTCTTTGTTTAAATTAGCTCAAATTTACTGTTAGATGTAATGTAATAACCTTGACAAACTATACATCATTAAAAAGATCTAAGAATCAAGCTTCAATTTTTGACCTGTGTTTTACTGTTAAAATCTTATAGTGACTGTAATTTGTTAATATGCGTCAGGAGTTATGAATATGAAAAACGGAGTCGTTACCTTTTCAATGAAATATGAGCGTCAGCCACATCCATTGAGAAAAAACCTCTGTATGTTCGTTGTGAAAAAACTCGACAAAATAACATCTCTCAGGGCTTTTAGCTTAAAAGCATGCACATGTGGATAAATATTGATGGATTCTCATATGTTTATGTCAAATTTCTATAGGAGTAATATTTACTCATTTTTTACCCAAAACGCGCTGTTGTCATCATTATGAGCGCTGGTTTCAATTCATACTTGCAGCCGAAGGGCGCTCTGTGCACATATTGTCCACAAATGACACATAGTGAAGGACAGGCATACCATGTGACATTCCAGGAACTAACAGAGGCTTCCAGAGTTCGCTATAACCATGGATATAACATGCATATAGACATGTTTTAAGACAATAAATGAACGATTGTGACGATATATGTTTTATCTGTGTTCTTCATGTCATGTGGGGTATTTAATAATAATAGATTATATTTATAATGCAATGTTAATCGAGATAGCTTTTCACATTGTGCAGAATACCATAAAAGAATATATTTTTGGTCTGATTTTTAATCTGAAGCCACATCACATCACAGAAAGTTATTTAAAACACTCGACTTGTAAGTTTGGAGCAAAAACATGGTTTTAATCTTATAAATTGTCGTATTTTGTTGGTGTGCTAAGCTAACATGCTAGCAAGCTCATAGAGATGCACCTGTTGTGAGCAAATGTAATGCAAATAAATCATTTTGAATTGTAAAGCTCACTGATTTTTTTTTTTTTCTTCAAGAAGGGCATTAGATACAGTTTCAAAGAAGGTGAAGTGACACGTTTTGTGAAAGAAATGAGGGATTAAATACTTGAATAGAACATCATCAGTAATTATAATAGAGACAAAGAAAAGAATAATTAGAGTGATAACCAGGCCGGAAAGGTGTGAATGTGTGCAGGAGAGACTGAAATCATATATATTTCATAAAAATACATTTCCAATAACTTTTTAAAACTTTGAAGCTATTTTAACTATTTTCTTTATTGTGACAACAATTTATTATGACTTTACTATAAACTATATGTTTATAATTTATAGTATATGACTATTTACTATAATCTGCAAAGTGTCTGATTTGTTTTAGTTTTTATGTTTTAGTTTGGGTATGTCATTTCTTGGGATTTTCCAAAAGCAGGGTTGCTGGCTAACAGGTTAAAACACTGCCACGAGGTGACGCTACGTGTCTGTCTGAAGTCGTAGGCCTGTTTTTGGGCCTCCTACAGATCATGATGGCGTATGTTGTACTCCTCTTGCTTTAAGAGTAAAAGGTGCTTTTACTGAGTACACTGCTTGTCGGATTGTGTTAGGTGGACTGTTATGTGGTGCTGTTATTAGGTGGACTACAGCAGGCCGTAACCACCATAGACATTGAGGGGGACAAGTCCCCCCCAATAATTAGAAATGGCCAGATCGTCCCCCCCAATTCTTGAAATTCTTGCACTGCTCTGCTGCACTTCATTACAGCACTCTGCATGTTGTTAGGATGACAAAAAGGTTTAAAAGTTCCATTTTTAGTCTGGTCTGCCTCAGTGGTCTAAGAACGCTCATCAATGTCAAAATGATTGAGATGGCCAATCAAATTAAAAAGTAGGCGGGGTTTACGTTCTCTTTTTGCTCGTGCACACAGTCTTCACAGCACAGACGAGTGCGTCAAACGATTGCTTAATGCCGTCACTGAGTTTCTATTTTTCTGGTAAAATCATAAAAGAAATGTACACAAGCGTGTCCCTGCTCTTGATATACAACCATTGATGAACATCTTTGATTTTAATGAGGAAAAAAAAAATGCGAGGGAGGATTAGAACACGCAACCTTTGATACTGTTAACAAAATTTCTACCACTAGACTACTAGGGATTTCAAATGCTTGTTGTGGATTTATATATTTATTCACCAAATTGAAGAATCTTGGCACTAACAATATATTTCATGAATCTATCACATTAAATGTAAGTTCTCAATGTACTATTGAAATTGATTTATGGACATCGTAATGTTTTTTTTTCTACAATTGTTATTGTACAATTCTGATACCTTAACAGGCCACCCTTGAAGCTTTCCCACCCCCACATCTGGGTGTTGAAACTTTAGCAGATTTTACATGTAGCTTCACATGTTGGCCTTTAACAAGGCTGCTGTGTTATTTATATTTCTACACTGTGTAGAACTGTTGTCATGTTGTAGGCCCCTTTTTGGGCCTCCATGAGTTTGTGCCTACAGTACGGTCTACCTGTTAGGTTGAGCTCTGTACTCCCCTTGTTAGGGTCGTTCTGCATAGTGCTTAGCTCCCTAAGCTGGTCAGTGGTTGAAGGCCTCTATTAGGCCTCCCGTTTATGATCCAGCCCCCAGGCTGATTAATGTGCTCCCCTTGTTGGGGTGTTTTGAGTGCACAGCCTCCTCAGTGCAAATAATCAGGCGATCCTAGGATTGAGCAGCATTTACTCCCCTCATTTGTAGGGTTTAGAGCACTTAGCTGAGTCCTGCTCTCCAGGACGCCCGTCTCTGCGCTCCGGTCTGGAGTTGATTACTGGCACTTTGCAGTCACTCTTACTGGATATCTTCAGAGAAGATTGCGTTTTCGAGGCTCTGTGTTCAGACAGGTTGCTGGCCAAGACTAGGTTGCTATCAGACCGGGTTGGCCTCCCTGGTGGCATTTGGGGTACTGTGTCCCCTTACAGTGACTGGATGGGGTTCCTTCGGGCCCCCTGGCTACATTCCCTTAAAGGGACCCTCCTTCCTCGGAAGGTTCGGTCCCAGAAGCCTTGGAGTGGCCTTGGTAGGCCTTCTGCGGAAGGCCTCTTTGAGGCTTATAGTTTGGGCTGT
Source organism: Hypophthalmichthys nobilis (assembly GCA_037950665.1). Taxonomy (NCBI): domain Eukaryota; kingdom Metazoa; phylum Chordata; class Actinopteri; order Cypriniformes; family Xenocyprididae; genus Hypophthalmichthys; species Hypophthalmichthys nobilis. Next base: position 32,065,337 of record CM075479.1, on the reverse strand, counting down.
TGGCCGTAAGGAATACTGTCACTGACAGCCTTGTTTGACCTGAGGAGAAGTTGCTCTGGCGTTTCATTTGAAACTGCTAACTGACGTTTGTCTAGCCATCTTCTTGGCATGCACTCCCCTCATGCATGGCGGCGTGGGTATATCGTTCACCAAAATGCGGTAAAACACAGTGTAGAGTTCCCTTTCGAAAGGGAACGTCTCAGGTTACGAGAATAGGGAACGAGACACTGCGTTCCTTGCCATGCATCGGGGCTGCCTGCTTCAGACGATAAGATACTGGCTGTTTCACCAGCGGCTCCTTTATACTTCCGGGCCACGTCATAATGACGTCATAGGCTGTTGCCGGTGCAGTGTCTCGTTCCCTATTCTCAGGGAACCATGGTTACATACGTATCCTGAGATGTTTTCTCTCAGATTATGATTTTGTTTGTTTGAAAAAATGTTTGAAATAAGAAAAATGCAACATTTTGACATGATTATAATTAAATTTTCCATCAAAATAATGTGCACTTTAATTGGTCTTTCCTGTATCATTCATGTTTTTAGGTGACTTTAGTTCAAAAGTGAAGGCTAAAGATTGTGCTTCTGCCTGTCAAAATGGGTCCATGAACTTAGGCATTGTAAAGGCGACTTCTTCATGCTGTGACACAGACCAGTGTAACCTCCAAGATCCTCCAGGTATTGTACTTCAATGATCATGTGCAAATAATTATATTCTCCAAAGTCAATACTCATTTTACTTCCAAAGGACATTCAATCAGGAAATAAAACACAGGGTGCGACTTGTCTGTCATGAACTGATTGAATGGAGCATATAAAGGAGTGTTGTTTCATTAGATGCTATATTTTATACTGAAAATTATTTTCCTCCTGTAGATCCCTCTAATGTAAAGACATGTTACTCCTGTGATGGAAGGAGCTGCACAACCATATTGAGCTGTTCAGAGACTGAAGACCACTGCATTACAGCAACAGGTGAGAATCTGGAAAAGAACGAAGATTAAAGTCATTATCTTTTAAACTCTCTTAGGTTTAAACATTTGAAACAGATCACATATACCAATGTCCAGCTTAGACTGAATCAACCTCTGTTTTCTTTCTTTTCATCAGTGACTTTTGGAAGCCAGTCAGCTGTTGTAAAAGGCTGTGCATCTAAATCTATTTGTGACGCCACAACATCAGTTGCTGGTGTTGGGAGCATCTCATGTTGTGAGGGGAACCTGTGCAACGGTGATCAGAGCTCCACATATAACGGTGCTCAGAGTGTCACCTGCTTCCTGTTTCTCTGCTGTTCTCTGCTCTCCAGCAGCTTTTCACATCCTACAATAATACATATATTAAATCATCTATCAGAAGAAAATATTAGAATTATTTCTTTATTGATTAAAAGAAAAAATCTGTTTATTTTTCATGAGTTTGTAAAGCAATAATTGCGTTCTCAATATCAGGATTTTCCTGTTCAGTTAAAGGTCACAAAATCAACAAGAGAAATAATCAGATATTATAATAACATTTTAGAAATACTTTGTATTTCTAAACTTTACCTCATGCACATAACGCAATTAACATTTTTGTATACAATTCTGTTTTTGTTTGAGTGTTGATTATTATATCTGACAATAAATAGCAATTTGATAGTTTGAGCTTTATTAATAATTGCTATGGCTTTTCTTTAAGCCTTTGTCTTTGATAACAGGAGTAAGCAAGTTTTTCATGCGTACATGAGTCCATAGAAGCAAATAATGTCTTTCTTTTGTTCCAATGAATAAACACCCAGATAGCAACATTGTGTCGGCCCAGATCCGGCCCACATCTGGCACATGTGGCATGATGATCTGGCCCATGTGCTGCAATGAATTACGGTCCTTGTGTGGGCCGTTTCTGTTTGCCAGATCTGGGCCACAGCAATGCCAGATGTCAGACAAGAGCAAAGAAATAAACCTAAACTGGACCTTATCTGAGCCACAGAATCTGTGTATATTAAATATAGAGTCATCTCAACCCTAATAAGCCTGTTATCAAGCAGAATCACTGAAGGAAAGAAGAGAACAGAAAAAGAGACGAGCAGAAACACAAAAACTGACTTCAGCCACAGCCTTAGATGAAATCAACTGAAGATGAAAGACATTAAATATCTCAAGATCTCAACAGAGGATGATTAAACAACTCCACAAACAGCATTACCAGCTTCACTTATTACTAACCAGATTGACTTTATTTATGTTAGACATCTACAAAAGTTGTTATTGAGAATTAACAGAGGTTTAACTCTAATGTGTTTCATTTGAAGTCACCATAATGGTGATTAGTTGTTCCATTAGTTGGGCTCTGAACTCTTATTAAACATTTGTCTTTTCTGGCTGCTGTGACAGTGTGTTTGTTAAGCACATTTGCAGCAGCAAAGGAAGCAAAAACAAAATGAAACCAGTTGATGATGGTTGTCTGTTGATTGTTTTGTGGTCATCATTAAATAGCCTGAGTCTAACAACTGTGTTGTGCTATTAATACATTTACATTATAAACTCTGTGTAACTACAGCATGAATTCATGCAGAAATCAGTTTGAAGATTTTAACAGACAAGAGCACCAAAAGTTAGTTCATGATGACACACAGACATCAAGAATCAGCACGTGGGTTTATATTGTAAATGTATTAACAGCACAACACAATTGTTAGATTCAAATGACATCAGGCCATTTCATGATGACTACAAAACAATCAACATACAACAATCATCACCTGATGTTATTTTGCTTCAGCTTCCTTTGCTACTGCAAATGTGTTTAACAAACCCACTGTCACAGCAGCCAGAAAAAACAAATGTATATTAAGAGCTAAGAGCCCAACTAATGGAACCACTATTCACCATTATGGTGATTTCAAACGAAACAGAGTTAAACCCCTGTTAATTCTCAAAAATGTTTGAAAGTTTTTATTATTGCGCAGAAATTATTCATACAGGACATGTAGACACACACAGACATCAACATTCTGCGTATGAACCTCAACAATGGTGACAATTTTTTCAGATAAACAGATCAACTCTAAGCATCACAAAACAAGCTACTACAGTCACATAAAAGATTTTTGTTTATTATCACCATTGTTGAGGTTCATACGCTGATTCATGATGTCTGTGTGAGTCTAAAAGACAAAACTCAAAACTCTGTCTGTATAATGAATTAAAAAAAACAATAAAGCTCATTAGAAAAAAGAAAAAGCTAACTATTAACTAATGCAAAACTAACAGTTAATACCAGTTTAGCCTCTGGAGAGGATCAGTGAATCAGGACACTCCATGAAATAATCAAACCCATCTGATCAGAAGTTAACTTATTACTTATTAAACCTACCTTGATCTTTAATTGGCATTAAATTTAAGTTTCTGTTTCAAGAAATTGATATTTCTGTTAAACTTTCATTTTCTCATGAAGATCCTCCCCTTTTGATAAGCTATAAAATGGGCACTGAAACAGAAGTTATTTCATTCACCTCCTGATCAAAAATGGATCTGCAAATCTCAGTTTTTCTTCTCTTCATTCTTTTCACTGCAGGTACAAAGACAAATAGTGATGTTACTGAGAATGATAACAGATCACTGATGCATCTCTCTCTGTTTTATTACTAAAGGACACTCTCTCAGCTGTTATGAGTGCAAGAGTCTGACGGGTTCTTGTGCAGAACAAGCGGTAAAAACATGTCCTAGTGGATCTTCTTATTGCGAGAGTTCAACAGTTGTGGTACAAGTTGGTAAGTCCAATATGATTTAAATTTACTGTTTGACTGATTGGAGATGCTGCCAGTATTTACTGGTGCTGCAACATAACAGCAACTGATTTTTCTGGCAAAATTTACAATTACAATCACAGAATATTCTACATAGATTTCTGATATTTAATCTGTTCCCTTTCGAAAGGGAACTCTACACTGCGTTTTACCGCATTATGGGGAACGTCACTCGTGAACCGGTGTCTGAAAGCAATGTATCAAATCTCTCCAATCCTATTTGCCGGCAACAGCCTATGACGATAAAGGAGCTGCCAGTGAAACAGCCAGTATCTTTTCGTATTCGGGACTGTTTTGTCTGATCGCGATTGCTATCGAATCCAGTAAGAATGTTTTTATGTCTAACAAACGTTTCAGAATGTGTGTTCACCCGTGTCCCAGGTGTTTGACACCCAGTGACACACACAATCTGTGCATTTTTCTGTCTGGGAAAAGAGCATGCACGGTCAGTGCTCGAGCGCACTGTCTGTGTGAATTCTAAGCGTCTGTCTATTTAGACGCTCTATTCTCATTTGACCCTCTTCTCGAGGAAAGAGTTGTCGTATCTGTGCCTGTTGATTATGGCCCCGCTTCTGTTGAGGACAGAGCAGTGGCTGAAATCATGAGGTTTTCAGGTGGAAGCTCGCTGAGGTGCTTGTGAGAGGTGTAATCTCTCTCAACCCACAGCGGCTGATGAGGATTAACTGTTGGATGATGATGACGTCTGCTCGCTGACGTCATCGGATTCAGCGGTGAGTGCTCTTCTAACTTCTAGCCCTAGAGAGCAGGAGATGGCTTTTGAAGAGGGAGCAGGTGAGCCTGCTAAGACTTCGAACCCTCCCTGCCCTGCATATGCGGAGCTGCTGGAGGTTATGGAACATGCTTCTGGCAGACTGCAGCTGCCTGGGAGCGTGTTAGGAGGGGGACCGCATGTGCGGTTCTTTTTCTGGACATAACCCAGCAGCCCCCATGAGCCTTCCACGCCTTCCTGATCTATATGTTGAGATCAGAAGGGCATGGAAGAACCCATGTTTGATTCATATTCACTGACATCAGCGGGCAAATTTCGCTGATTGGGATTGAGCCAGCATGGGTATGTATCGATGCCCCCTATTGACAGGATGTTTACAAGCTACCTCGTCATCGGGCGGGTCCCGTCACTAAGTGCTCCGGTCGTGCACTTTAAGCATTATATCTCGCTTAAATGGCAGGGCATACATGGCAGCTGGTCAGGCCGGGGCGGCCTTACTGTGATAGTGTTAATAGGCCTACAGGCTGGTCTGCTGAGGGATTTGGACTGAGGCAGTAAGAGTTGCGCCACACCACGAATTGTCTGTGGTTGAACCTGGCTGACACTGGGGAGAAAAGAGGGCTTTCTTCCCAATGCGCCGGTGTCGCCCTCTGAGCTTTTCGGCGGGTGGAAAAGTTTAGAGAGGTGGGGGTGGAAAAGTTTAGAGAGGCGAAGGGGCGCTCAGCAGTGTGTGTTTTAAAAAAAAAAAAAAAAAAAAAAACCCTGCATACCGCTCAGATCCAAGTCTGGGCCCAGACAGACAGGAGGTCCTGGCCTGTCCCGATTCGAGGATCGGAGACAGGGCCAGAAGTCCAGTATGGCCTCTCAGGCACCTTCTCCTCCGCGGAGCAGGTCCCAGAGAAGGCGGGACTCAAGGAAGAAGAAGCAGGTTTCAGGGACATGTTTGATCGAAGACGCCAACAGCATCGATGATCCACTTCCTCTCTGTGAGGGCAGTTCATTTCTGCCCTCTCCTTTCTTCTTCCAGCTCCTGGGTTAGGGATTTTTGTAATATGCTCAGACGCCTCTTACAGTCAGGCTGACGGCTGGGCCTGTTATAGTATTTCTAGGGCTCGCATTCTGGCTTGATAGTGATAAGGCTCTTTTAGGCTTAAAGGGCCCTAGATTCCATCCTTCTATATGGAAATTGAGGAGTCTTCGGTTTTCTAGCTGCAGGATGGTAAGCTGGGTCTATATTTATGTTTACAAATATATCGGCCTTGTTTTCCTGTGTAGTTTTTCCTGAGCATGTAGATAGAAAAAAGATAGGGGTTTTTATGGGCACTGAAGTTCCATTAGGTTGGCTGGAATATTTTATTGTACTGTGTGGGCCACAAAATGGCCCGCCTCTTGGCCACCTTTTTGGTAGAGTAGCTTCTGAGTAGGGCCGCCTGACATTGTTTGGCTTGGTTGAGCTTTGTTCCTCTTATTTAGAGTTATGGCCTCTTCTTTAGTTTAGCTCAGAGGTTGAGTTTAAGCCCCAGGCAGATCTATGCTTATGTGTGGCCTTATAGGCCCATAGCTTAGCTGGCCTAGGCTAGAACTAGGGTTTAGGTGATATACTAAAGCATTCACCTCTTTTTTATTGCTACTATCCCTTGTCAGGTTGTACAGTTCCTAGTTCTGGCCTCCTCCTGAATCAGGCCGAAGCCCATTACCCCTTGTTTGGGTGCAGGTGCAAGCCAGATAGCAGCTAAGGTAGCAGGCTATCTCTAGCCTCCCTGGTGCTGTTGTCTCAGGTGGTAGGCCCTTATCTTTATTAATATAAGTATCTGCTATGTTGCCTAGGCCCCACTTTTCTAGAACTTCATTCATACTGAATTTGTCTTTCCCCTGAGCACCTTGAATTAGCATTCAAGCTTGATTTAGCTCCCGTTCTCTAGGGTTCAGTACAGATTGTTTTTTCTGTTTGGTGAAAGCATCCATCCCAGCTAACTTCTCTAAATATTCAGTGTTGGTTCTGGGAATGTAAAAAACGTCCAGTTTTCTTGACGTTAGAGGAATATTTTTATAAGGTATAATGTTCCTCAAACGTTCTATCAACTTAATTTTGATCTAAAATTCAACATTCTAGGAAACGTTGATTTGTAACATTCCAATAAGAACACAAACTACAACTTTCTTCAGCCACAGCCTTAGATGAACTGAACATAAAAGGCATTCAATCTCTGAAGATCTGATTAAACAACTCCACAAACAGCATTACCAGCTTCACTTATTACTAACCAGAGTGACTTCTACAGAAGTTCTTAATAAGAATTAACAGAGGTTTAGATGTTTCGTTTGAGGTCACCATCATGGAGGTTGGCGGTTGCTTTAGTTGAGCTCTTCACCCCTGACTATTATAGAGTTACTTTTTTATCAGCAATTGCAGATGTTTTTAGAAAACATTTTTGCATTGATAAAAACAGACAAGCAACTGCTTTTTTTTGTAGTTTTTTTTTTTTTTTTACTTTTGGTGTTGAAGTGCTGTGTGAAAAGGAAATAATGAACTCAAAAATGTGATAAAAAAAAAAATTTAACATTGAATTGAGTTGTGCAATATTGTCCAAAACTGCTTGGAAGTTAAAAACAGCACACTGAGACATCAGCACTCATCATACAAACCTCAACAATGGTGACAATCAAAAAAAAAAATCAGCTGCATAATGTATTCATGTCACAATGCATGCTGGGAGCCATGAATGTGTTTTGTATGCTGGCATGAAGCATGTCACCATTGTTATGTTTCATATGCCAAATGTTGATGTCTGTGAATGTATAATGTTTTAAACAAAAAGTTAACAATGACAGTGTTGCAAATTATATTTTTCACATTGGTTGAGTTTCATTAAACATTTCAATTTCTTAAATTGCCAGAAAAAAAAAAGTTGTTTAAACTGCTTTAATGTAGTCATTTGTCTGTTATTAAAACAGACATGTTGATCTGATTTATCAATAAGAACTTTTGTAGACGTGTGACAGAAATAAAGTCAGTCTGAGATTTAATGTCTTTTATCTTCAGTTCATCTAAGGCTGTGGCTGAAGAAAGTTGTAGTTTGTGTTCTTATTTCTCTTTCTTTCAGTGCTTGTTCACAGCAGGTGTTTGGATGACTGAAAGAATGTTTCAGGAACATTTCTTGGAATGTTACAAATCAACATTCCTACAATGTTGAATTTTATGTCAAAATTAAGTTGAAAATGTTTCAGGAACATCATACTAACCTTTAAATAACATTCTACTAACATTAAGGAATGTTGGAATGTTACAAATCAACGTTCCTAGAATGTTGAATTTTAAATATAAAATTAAGTTGAAAGAACGTTTGAGGAACATTATACCTTATAAAAACGTTCCTTTAACGTCAAGAAAACTGGACGTTTTTTATGTTCCCATAACCAACACTGAATATTTAGAGAACGTTCTTATAACAAAATTCTGTTAGCTGGGATTCTCTTAGAATGGTATGTATGAATAGCAAAGCACTGTTTTGCTTTGAGTTCTAGTTTTTGCCCTACACTTGTGTGAGCCTAACTCTTTGCTGCCACAGGTTAGCACCTGTTCTTTAGAGTAGTAGGCTTGTTTCTAGCCTCCTTTAGGGCATGGTGACTATTTGTACTCCCCTTGCTTTTAGGGTAAAAGGTGCTTTAACTGAGTACATGGCCTGCTGGATTGCATAGCTCAGGTTGAGTGTTAGGGAACCTCACTTTCAGTTTGGTTCTTTTTAGCTCCCCTTAGAGTTAAACACTGCCACAACAGTTTATTGTGTCTGTGGAGTTGAAGGCTTGGATGAATCTAAGCCTTCTTCTGAGCACGATAGCTTGTGATATCACAAGTTTTGTTAGCAAATGGTTCATGAGTTTTGCTCACTTATGATTTAGCACTTCCACAGGTTTATGCCCGTGTCTGTCCAAAGTAGTAGGCCAGTTCAGGCCTCCTTCAGACCATGGTAGCATATGTCATTGTGCTCCCCTTTCTGTGAGGGTTTAGTGTGTTTGTAGCCGAGTACATTGCCTGTTGGAATGTGTAGACTTAAGCTCAGGTTGAGTTAAAGTAGTTAACCGCAATTGCTTGTTGGGTTTTAGAGCTGGTTCCCTTTGAGCTTGGTCAGCTGTGAGACCACTAGCTGATGACACGTGTCTTTTTGAGTGTAGGCCCCGCATGGGCCTCCATTGATTCACATGCTGACACAGTTCTGTGTTGGTTTTGCTATTACTGCCACTGGCTACGCCCATGTCTGCTATAGCAGGCCCGGTTTGGGCCTCTCTCAGAGCATGCTGGCGGAGTATGTACTCTTCTTGCTTTAAGAGTAAAAGGTGTTTTTACTGAGTACATGGCCTGTTGGTTTGTGTTGAATTTATTTGCCACTAGCTGGCGCCACGTGTCTGTGAGTTGTAGGCCCTCTGGGCCTCCTTTGAGAACACGTTGGCGTACGTCTTGTACTCCTCTTGCTTAAAGAGTAAAAGGTGTTTTACAGAGTACACTGCTAAGTGGCCTTTGGCTCAGGTTGAGTTTATCTAGTTAACCTCACTTTGTTTCGGGTTTCTTTGCTCCCTTTGAGCTTAACCTGTTAACCTTAGCGAGGACGCCGACACACTGAAGCTTCTTTGTTTAAATTAGCTCAAATTTACTGTTAGATGTAATGTAATAACCTTGACAAACTATACATCATTAAAAAGATCTAAGAATCAAGCTTCAATTTTTGACCTGTGTTTTATATACCAGAATACCATAAAATAATATATTTTTGGTCTGATTTTTGATCTGAAGCCACATCACATCACAGAAAGTTATTTAAAAAAAACCTCGACTTGTAAGTTTGGAGCAAAAACATGGTTTTAATCATATTAATTGTCGTATTTTGTTGGTCTGCTAAGCTAACATGTTAGCGAGCTCATAGAGATGCACCTGTTGTGAGCAAATGTAATGCAAATAAATCATTTTGAATTGTAAAGCTCACTGATTTTTTTTTTTTTTTTTCAAGAAGGGCATTAGATACAGTTTCAAAGAAGGTGAAGTGACACGTTTTGTGAAAGAAATGAGGGATTAAATACTTGAATAGAACATCATCAGTAATTATAATAGAGACAAAGAAAAAAATAATTAGAGCCATAACCAGGCCAGAAAGGTGAATGAAGGTGAATGTGTGCAAGAGAGACTGAAACTGAATGGGGCAGTTAGCACCACAAAACAATATAGTCAATACATTTACATTTACATTTATTCATTTGGCAGACGCTTTTATCCAAAGCGACTTACAAGTGAGGAATACAGTAAGCGAGTCATCATGACGAGGCAAATAGGGACAAGAAGTGCTCACAATACAAGTTTTAGGCAGTGCTCAGAGTATCATAAGCTACAATAGAGAGAGATTAAAGGAAGTGAAGGAAGCAAAGAAAGGTAGGATAGAAAGGTATATATTTTTTTTTTTTTTTTTTTTTTTAAGATGAGGATAAGTGCTCACGAAAGAGATGAGTTTTCAGCTGTCTTTTGAATATTGCCAGGGATTCTGCATTGCGGATGAAGGCAGGAAGATCATTCCACCAGCGAGGGACAGTGAACGAGAATGTCCTGGAGAGTGATTTCGTGCCTCTTTGTGATGGTACCACGAGCCTTCGCTCCTTTAGTGAGCGTAGGCTTCTGGTCGGAGTGTAGACTCGTAAGAGTGAGTGGAAGTAGGAGGGTGCTGAGCCTGTGGTAGATCTGTAAGCAAGCGTCAACGTGAATAGGTGCTCAGAAGACGACAATAAACATCAGTGAGCATTTTAGAGTCTTTTCAAAATAAAGTCACATGACATGGTCTTGAAAAACATTTAATAAAACTCTGAATTTTAAACTTATCATCTTCAGATTTGAACTATAACATGGTCAGACATGTGGCTTTAGCTGCAGTGCATTTCTAGATTGCTACAAGGCCAACTTCACTTTTATTTCCATAAAGATATTTAATAAAAATACATTTCCAATAACTTTTTAAAGCTTTGAAGCTATTTTTAAGTATTTTCTTTATTGTGACAACAATTTATTATGACTTTACTATAAAATATATGTTTATAGTTTATAGTATATGACTATTTACTATAATCTGCAAAGTGTCTGATTTGTTTTAGTTTTTATGTTTTAGTTTGGGTATGTCATGTCTTGGGATTTTCCAAAAGCGGGGTTGCTGGCTAACAGGTTAAAACACTGCCACGAGGTGACGCTACGTGTCTGTCTGAAGTCGTAGGCCTGTTTTTGGGCCTCCTACAGATCATGATGGCGTATGTTGTACTCCTCTTGCTTTAAGAGTAAAAGGTGCTTTTACTGAGTACACTGCTTGTCGGATTGTGTTAGGTGGACTGTTATGTGGGCACTCTACAGCAGGCCGTAACCAGGACAAGTCCCCCCCAATAATTAGAAATGGCCAGATCGTCCCCCCCAGTATTTGAAATTCTTGCACTGCTCTGCTGCACTTCATTACAGCACTCTGCATGTTGTTAGGATGACAAAAAGGTTTAATAGTTCCATTTTCTGCCTCAGCGGTCTAAGAACGCTCGTCAATGTCAAAATGATTGAGATGACCAATCAAATTAAAAAGTAGGCGGTGTTTACGTTCTCTTTTTGCTCGTGCACACAATCTTCACAGCACAGACGAGTGCGTCAAACGATTGCTTAATGCCGTCACTGAGTTTCTATTTTTCTGGTAAAATCATAAAAGAAATGTACACAAACGTGTCCCTGTTCTTGATATACAACCATTGATGAACATCTTTGATTTTAATGAGGAGAAAAAAAAAGAAAAAAAAAAACTATGCGAGGGAGGATTAGAACACGCAACCTTTGATACTGTTAACAAAATTTCTACCATTAGACCACTAGGGATTTCAAATGATTGCTGCGGATTTATATATTTATTCACCAAATTGACGAATCTCGGCACTAACAATATATTTCACCAATCTATCACATTAAATGTGAGTTCTCAATGTACTATTGAAATTGATTTATGGACATTGTAATGTTTTTTTTTTCTACGATTGTTATTGTACATATCTGATATAGCTTTGTATTAGCAACAGTTTCGTTCACTGTTTTCTTTCTTTACGCATTATTAAAAAAAAAAAAAAAAAAAAAGACCCCCCAGTGTTCAAGACATGGTTACGGCCTTGCTCTACAGTCTTATCTGCTGGTTTAACTCGGTTTCATTCTGAACAAGTTATGTGTTTGTGGGTTCTTGCATTCAACAAGCTAGCTTTTGAGGCGTGTGGCCTTAACAGGCCACCCTTGAAGCTTTCCCACCCGCACATCTGGGTGTTGAAACTTTAGCAGATTTTACATGTAGCTTCACATGTTGGCCTTTAACAAGGCTGCTGTGTTATTTATATTTCTACACTGTGTAGAACTGTTGTCATGTTGTAGGCCCCTTTTTGGGCCTCCATGAGTTTGTGCCTACAGTACGGTCTACCTGTTAGGTTGAGCTCTGTACTCCCCTTGTTAGGGTCGTTCTGCATAGTGCTTAGCTCCCTAAGCTGGTCAGTGGTTGAAGGCCTCTATTAGGCCTCCCGTTTATGATCCAGCCCCCAGGCTGATTAATGTGCTCCCCTTGTTGGGGTGTTTTGAGTGCACAGCCTCCTCAGTGCAAATAATCAGGCGATCCTAGGATTGAGCAGTATTTACTCCCCTCATTTGTAGGGTTTAGAGCACTTAGCTGAGTCCTGCTCTCCAGGATGCCCGTCTCTGCGCTCTGGTCTGGAGTTGATTACTGGCACTTTGCAGTCACTCTTACTGGATATCTTCTCTGAAGATTGCATTTTTGAGGATCTGTGTTCAGACAGGTTGCTGGCCAAGACTAGGTTGCTATCAGACCAGGTCATCCTCCCTGGTGGCATTTGGGGTACTGTGTCCCCTGACACAGAATATTGGCTGGGGTTCTTTCAGGCCCCCTGGCTACATTCCCTTAAAGGGACCCTCCTTCTGCGGAAGGCCTCTTTGAGGCTTATAGCTTGGGCTGTTGGCCATAAGAAATGCTGGAACTGACAACCTTGTTTGACCTGAGGGAGAGTTGCTCTGGCGTTTCATTTGAAACTGCTAACTGACGTTTGTCTAGCCATCTTCTTGGCATGCACTCCCCTCATGCATGGCGGCGTGGGTATATCGTTCCCCATAATGCTGTAAAACACAGTGTAGAGTTCCCTTTCGAAAGGGAACGTCTCAGGTTACGAGAACAGGGAACGAGACACTGCGTTCCTTGCCATGCATTGGGGCTGCCTGCTTCAGACGATAAGATACTGGCTGTTTCACCGGCGGCTCCTTTATACTTCTGGGCCGCGTCATAATGACGTCATAGGCTGTTGCCGGCCAATAGGATTGGAGAGATTTGATACATTGCTTTCAGACACCAGTTCACGAGTGACATTCACCATAATGCGGTAAAACGCAATGTCTCGTTCCCTGTTCTCAGGGAACCATGCTTACATATGTAACCTGAGACGTTTTCTCTCAGATTTTGATTTTGTATATAAAAAAAATGTTTGAAATGAGAGAAATGCAACATTTTGACATGATTATAATTAAATTTTCCATCAAAATAATGTGCAATTTAATTGGTCTTTCCGTATCATTCATGTTTTTAGGTGACTTTAGTTCAAAAGTGAAGGCTAAAGATTGTGCTTCTGCCTGTCAAAGTGAGTCCATGAATTTAGGCATTGTAAAGGCGACTTCTTCCTGCTGTGACACAGACCAGTGTAACCTCCAAGATCCTCCAGGTATTGTACTTCAATGATCATGTGCAAATAACTATATTCTCCAAAGTCAATACTCATTTTACTTCCAAAGGACATTCAATCAGGAAATAAAACACAGGGTGCGACTTGTCTGTCATGAACTGATTGAATGGAGCATATAAAGGAGTGTTGTTTCATTAGATGCTATATTTTATACTGAAAATTATTTTCCTCCTGTAGATCCCTCTAATTTCCCCAATGGAAAGACATGTTACTCCTGTGATGGAAGGAGCTGCACAACCATATTGAGCTGTTCAGGGACTGAAGACCACTGCATTACAGCAACAGGTGAGAATCTGGAAAAGAACGAAGATTAAAGTCATTATCTTTTAAACTCTCTTAGGTTTAAACATTTGAAACAGATCACATATACCAATGTCCAGCTTAGACTGAATCAACCTCTGTTTTCTTTCTTTTCATCAGTGACTTTTGGAAGCCAGTCAGCTGTTGTAAAAGGCTGTGCATCTAAATCTATTTGTGACGCCACAACATCAGTTGCTGGTGTTGGGAGCATCTCATGTTGTGAGGGGAACCTGTGCAACGGTGATCAGAGCTCCACATATAACGGTGCTCAGAGTGTCACCCGCTTCCTGTTTCTCTGCTGTTCTCTGCTCTCCAGCAGCTCTTCACATCCTACAATAATACATATATTAAATCATCTATCAGAAGAAAATATTTAAATTATTTCTTTATTGATTAAAAGAAAAAATCTGTTTATTTTTCATGAGTTTGTAAAACAATAATTGCGTCATATTATCAGGATTTTCCTGTTCAGTTAAAAGTCACAAAATCAACAAGAGAAATAATCAGATATTATAATAACATTTTAGAAATACTTTGTATTTCTAAACTTTACCTCATGCACATAACGCAATTAATATTTTTGCACACAATTCTGTTTTTGTTTGAGTGTTGATTATTATATCTGACAATAAATAGCAATTTGATAGTTTGAGCTTTATTAATAATTGTTATGGCTTTTCTTTAAGCCTTTGTCTTTGATAACAGGAGTGAGCAAGTTTTTCATGCGTACATGAGTCCATAGAAGCAAATAATGTCTTTCTTTTGTTCCAATAAATAAACACCCAGATAGCAACATTGTGTCGGCCCAGATCCGGCCCACATCTGGCACATGTGGCACGATGATCTGGCCCATGTGCTGCAATGAATTACGGTCCTTGTGTGGGCCACTTCTGTTTGCCAGATCTGGGCCACAGCAATGCCACATGTCAGCCAAGAGCAAAGAAATAAACCTAAACTGGAGTTTATCTGAGCCACAGAATCTGTGTATATTAAATATAGAGTCATCTCAACCTTAATAAGCCTGTTATCAAGCAGAATCACTGAAGGAAAGAAGAGAACAGAAAAAGAGACGAGCAGAAACACAAAAACTGACTTCAGCCACAGCCTTAGATGAAATCAACTGAAGATGAAAGACATTAAATATCTCAAGATCTCAACAGAGGATGATTAAACAACTCCCCCAAACAGCATTACCAGCTTCACTTATTACTAACCAGATTGACTTTATTTATGTTAGACATCTACAAAAGTTGTTATTGAGAATTAACAGGGGTTTAACTCTAATGTGTTTCATTTGAAGTCACCATAATGGTGATTAGTTGGGCTCTTAACTCTTATTAGACTTTTGTCTTTTCTGGCTGCTGTGACAGCAGCAAAGGAAGCAAAAACAAAATGATACCAGTTGATGATGGATGTCTGTTGTTTGTTTTGTGGTCATCATGAAACAGGTTGATGTTATTTGAATCTAACAACCCTGTGTTATTACAGCATGAATTCATGCAGCAATCAGAAGATTTTAACAGACAAGAGCACCAAAAGTTAGCTCATGATGACACACAGACATCAAGAATCAGCACATGAATCTCAACAATGGTGACAATTCTGCAGTGCATGCTGGGTGTTTTGTACTATGCTGGTATCCAGCATGCATTGCAGCATGGCACTTTTGATTGTCACCATTGTTGATATTATTACGCTGATTCTTGATGTCTGTGTGTCATGATGAACTAACTTTTAGTGCTCATGCCTATGTCATGTTTCTGATTGCTGCAGAAACTAATGCTGAAATAACACAGGGTTTATAATGTAAATGTATTGATAGCACAGCACAATTGTTAGATTCAAGTGACATCAGGCCATTTCATGATGACTACAAAACAATCAACATACAACAATCATCACCTGATGATTTTGCTTCAGCTTCCTTTGCTACTGCAAATGTGTTTAACAAACCCACTGTCACAGCAGCCAGAAAAGACAAACGTATATTAAGAGTTAAAAGCCCAACTAATGGAACCACTACGGTGACTTCAAATGAAACAGAGTTAAACACCTGTTATTTCGCAACAACAACTTTTGTAGATGTGTTACATAAACAAAGTCAATCAGATCAGTAATAAGCTGATAATGCTGGTTGAAAGATTTTATTATTGTGCAGAAATTATTCATACATGATCATGTAGACACACACAGACATCAACATTCTGCGTATGAACCTCAACAATGGTGACAAATTTTTTCAGATAAACAGATCAACTCTAAGCATCACAAAACAAGCTACTACAGTCACATAAAAGATTTTGTTTATTGTCACCATTGTTGAGGTTCATACGCTGATTCATGATGTCTGTGTGAGTCTAAAAGACACTGCTCAAAACTCTGTCTGTATAATGAATTGGAAAACAATAAAACTCATTAGAAAAAAGAAAAAGCTAACCATTAACTAATGCAAAACTAACAGTTAACACACTCAGAGTTTGATCAGATCTGATCAGAAGTTAACTTATTACTTATTAAACCTACCTTGATCTTTGATTGGCATTAAATTAAGTAAATTATGTAAGCTTAAGTTTCTGTTTCAAGAAATTTATATTTCTGTTAAACTTTCATTTTCTCATGAAGATCCTCCCCTTTTGATAAGCTATAAAATGGGCACTGAAACAGAAGTTATTTCATTCACCTCCTGATCAAAGATGGATCTGCAAATCTCAGTTTTTCTTCTCTTCATTCTTTTCACTGCAGGTATTTTTTATTATTTTATTACTGAAGGACACTCTCTCAGCTGTTATGAGTGCAAGAGTCTGACGGGTTCTTGTGCAGAACAAGCGGTAAAAACATGTCCTAGTGGATCTTCTTATTGCAAGAGTTCAACAGCTGTGGTACATGTTGGTAAGTCCAATATGATTTAAATTTACTGTTTGACTGATTGGAGATGCTGCCAGTATTTACTGGTGCTGCAACAGAACAGCAACTCATTTTTCTGGCAGAATTTACAATTACAATCACAGAATATTCTACATAGATTTCTGATATTTAATCTGTTCCCTTTCGAAAGGAAACTCTACACTGCGTTTTACCGCATTATGGGGAACGTCACTCGTGAACCGGTGTCTGAAAGCAATGTATCGAATCTCTCCAATCCTGTTGGCCGGCGACAGCCTATGACATCATTATGACGTGGCCCGAAAGTATAAAGGAGCCGCCGGTGACGTCATCAGATTCAGCGGTGAGTGCTCTTCTAACTTCTAGCCCTAGAGAGCAGGAGATGGCTTTTGAAGAGGGAGCAGGTGAGCCTGCTAAGACTTCGAACCCTCCCTGCCCTGCATATGCGGAGCTGCTGGAGGTTATGGAACATGCTTCTGGCAGACTGCAGCTGCCTGAGAGCGTGTTAGGAGGGGGACCGCACGTGCGGTTCTTTTTCTGGACATAACCCAGCAGCCCCTATGAGCCTTCCATGCCTTCCATGCCTCCCTGATCTATATGTTGAGATCGGAAGGGCATGGAAGAACCCATGTTTGATTCATATTCACTGACATCAGCGGGCAAATTTCGCTGATGTTGAGGGATTGAGCCAGCATGGGTATGTATCGATGCCCCCTATTGACGGGATGTTTACAAGCTACCTCGTCATCGGGTGGGTCCCGTCACTAAGCGCTCCGGTCGTGCACTTTAAGCATTATATCTCTCTTAAATGGCAGGGCATACACGGCAGCTGGTCAGGCCGGGGCGGCCTTACTGTGATAGTGTTAATAGGCCTACAGGCTGGTCTGCTGAGGGATTTGGACTGAGGCGGTAAGAGTTACACCACACCACGAATTATCTGTGGTTGAACCTGGCTGACGTTGGGGATGAAAGAGGGCTTTCTTCCCAATGCACCGGTGTCGCCCTCTGAGCTTTTCGGCACCCCCGTCAAGGCGGGGGTGGAAAAGTTTAGAGAGGCGAAGGGGCGCTCAGCAGTGTGTTTAAAAAAAAAAAAAAAAAAAAAAACCCTGCATACCGCTCAGATCCAAGTCTGGGCCCAGACAGACAGGAGGTCCTGGCCTGCCCCGATTCGAGGATCGGAGACAGGGCCAGAAGTCCAGTATGGCCTTTCGGGCACCTCCTCCTCCGCGGAGCAGGTCCCAGAGAAGGCGGGACTCGAGGAAGAAGAAGCAGGTTTGAGGGACGTGTTTGATCGCAGACGCCAACAGCGTCGGTGATCCACTTCCTCTCTGTGAGGGCAGTTCATTTCTTCTTCTTCTTCCAGCTCCTGGGTTAGGGATTTTTTTAACATGCTCAGGTGCCTCTTACAGTCAGGCTGACGGCTGGGCCCGTTATAATATTTCTAGGGCTCGCCATCTGGCTTGATAGTGAGGAGGCTCTTTTAGGCTTAAAGGGCCCTAGATTCCATTCTTCTATATGGAAATTGAGGAGTCTTCGGTCTTCTAGCCGCAGGATGGTAAGCTGGGTCTATATTTATGTTTACAAATATATCGACCTTGCTTTGTTTGGCTTGGTTGAGCTTTGTTTCTCTTATTTAAAGTTATGGCCTCTTCTCTAGTTTAGCTCAGAGGTTGAGTTTAAGCCCCAGGCAGATCTATGCTTATGTGTGGCCTTATAGGCCCATAGCTTAGCTGGCCTAGGCTAGATCTAGGCTTTAGGTGATATACTAAAGCTTTTACCTCTTTTTTATTGCTACTATCCCTTGTCAGGTTGTACAGTTCCTAGTTCTGGCCTCCTTTTATCTGAATTGTCAGGCCGAAGCCCATTACCCCTTGTTTGGGTGTAGGTGCAAGCCAGATAGCAGCTAAGGTAGCAGGCTATCTCTAGCCTCCCTGGTGCTGTTGTCTCAGGTGGTAGGCCCTTCTCTTTATTGAGATAAGTTTATGCTATGTTGCCTAGGCCCCACTTTTCTAGAACTTCATTCATACTGAATTTGTCTTTCCCCTGAGCACCTTGAATTAGCATTCAAGCCTGAGGTTACGGTGTTAGCTTGATTTAGCTCCCGCTCTCTAGGGTTCAGTACAGATTGTTTTTTTCTGTTTGGTGAAAGCATCCATCCCAGCTAACTTCTGTAAATATTCAGTGTTGGTTCTGGGAATGTAAAAAACGTCCAGTTTCCTTGACATTAGAGGAACGTTTTTATAAGGTATAATGTTCCTCAAACGTTCTATCAACTTAATTTTGATCTAAAATTCAACATTCTAGGAAACGTTGATTTGTAACATTCCAAGAACTTGAAAATGTTTCCTTAATGTTTGTAGAATGTTATTTGAAGGTTAGTATGATGTTCCTGAAACATTCTTTCAACTTAATTTTGATCTAAAATTCAACATTGTAGGAACGTTGATTTGTAACAATAAGAACACAAACTACAACTTTCTTCAGCCACAGCCTTAGATGAACTGAAGATAAAAGACATTAAATCACTGAAGATCTGATTAAACAACTCCACAAACAGCATTACCAGCTTCACTTATTACTAACCAGACTGACTTTATTTCTGTCACACTTCTACAGAAGTTCTTATTAAGAATTAACAGAGGTTTAGATGTTTTGTTTAAGGTCACCATCATGGAGGTTGGTGGTTGCTTTAGTTGAGCTCTTCACCCCTGACTGTTATAGAATTGCTTCTTTATCAGCAGTTGCAGATGTTTTTAGAAAAACATTTTTTGCCTTGATAAAGACAAACAAACAACTGCATTAAAGTGGTTTAATCAACTGCTTTTTTTGTAATTTTTTTTACTTTTGGTATTGAAGTGTTGTGTGAAAAGAAAATAATAAATTCAAAAATGTGATTAAAAAAAAAACATTGAAGTGAGTTGTGCAATATTGTCCAAAACTGCTTAGAAGTTAAAAACGACACACTTAGACATCAGTACTCATCATACAACCCCAACAATGGTGACAAAAAAAAAAAAAAATCAGCTGCATAATGTATTCATGTCACAATGCATGCTGGGAGCCATGAATGTGTTTTGTATGCTGGCATGAATCATGTCACCATTGTTGTGTTTCATATGCCAAATGTTTTTGTCTGTGAATGTATAAATGACACAAAACAATGTTTTAAACAAAAAGTTAATGACAGTGTTGCAAATTATATTTTTCACATTGGTTGAGTTTGATTCAGCATTTCAATTTCTTTAGTTACCAGAAAAATATATATATATTTAAACAGGTTTAATGCAGTCATTTGTCTGTTATTAAAACAGACATGTTGATCTGATTTATCAATGCAGAAATGTTTTCTGAAAACGTGATTGCTGATAAAGAAGCAACTTTACAATAGTCAGGGTCAAAAGCCCAACTAAAGCAACCACCAACCTCCATAATGATGACCTCAAACGAAACTTCTAAACCTCTGTTAATTCTCAAATAGAACTTCTGTAGACGTGTGACAGAAATAAAGTCAGTCTGGTTAGTAATAATTGAAGCTGGTAATGCTGTTTGTGGAGTTGTTTAATCAGATCTTCAGAGATTTAATGTCTTTTATCCTCAGTTTATCTAAGACTGTGGCTGAAGAAAGTTGTAGTTTGTGTTCTTATTTCTCTTTCTTTCAGTGCTTGTTCACAGCAGGTGTTTGGATGATTGAAAGAATGTTTCAGGAACATCATACTAACCTTTAAATAACATTCTACTAACATTAAGGAATGTTGGAATGTTACAAATCAACGTTCCTAGAATGTTGAATTTTAAATATAAAATTAAGTTGAAAGAACGTTTGAGGAACATTATACCTTATAAGAACGTTCCTTTAACGTCAAGAAAACTGGACGTTTTTTACGTTCCCAGAACCAACACTGAATATTTAGAGAACGTTCTTATAACAAAATTCTGTTAGCTGGGATTCTCTTAGAATGGTATGTATGAATAGCAAAGCATTGTTTTGCTTTGAGTTCTAGTTTTTGCCCTACACTTGTGTGAGCCTAACTCTTTGCTGCCACAGGTTAGTACCTGTTCTTTAGAGTAGTAGGCTTGTTTCTAGCCTCCCTTAGGGCATAGTGACTATTTGTACTCCCCTTGCTTTTAGGGTAAAAGGGGCTTTTACTGAGTACATGGCCTGCTGGATTGCATAGCTCAGGTTGAGTGTTAGGGAACCTCACTTTCAGTTTGGTTCTTTTTAGCTCCCCTTAGAGTTAAACACTGCCACAACAGTTTATTGTGTCTGTGGAGTTGAAGGCTTGGATGAATCTAAGCCTCCTTCTGAGCACGATAGTATTTGTGATGTCACAAGTTTTGTTGGCAGATGTTTCATGAGTTTTGCTCACTTATGATTTAGCACTTCCACAGGTTTATGCCCATGTCTGTCCAAAGTAGTAGGCCAGTTCAGGCCTCCTTCAGACCATGGTAGCATATGTCATTGTGCTCCCCTTTCTGTGAGGGTTTAGTGTGTTTGTAGCCGAGTACATTGCCTGTTGGAATGTGTAGACTTAAGCTCAGGTTGAGTTAAACTAGTTAACCACAATTGTTTGTTGGGTTTTAGAGCTGGTTCCCTTTGAGCTTGGTCACCTGTGAGACCACTAGCTGATGACACGTGTCTTTTTGAGTGTAGGCCCCGCATGGGCCTCCATTGATTCACATGCTGACACAGTTCTGTGTTGGTTTTGCTATTACTGCCACTGGCTACGCCCATGTCTGCTTTAGCAGGCCCGGTTTGGGCCTCGCTCAGAGCATGCTGGCGGAGTATGTACTCTTCTTGCTTTAAGAGTAAAAGGTGTTTTTACTGAGTACATGGCCTGTTGGTTTGTGTTGAATTTATTTGCCACTAGCTGGCGCCACGTGTCTGTGAGTTGTAGGCCCTCTGGGCCTCCTTTGAGAACACGTTGGCGTACGTCTTTGTACTCCTCTTGCTTAAAGAGTAAAAGGTGTTTTACAGAGTACACTGCTAAGTGGCCTTTGGCTCAGGTTGAGTTTATCTAGTTAACCTCACTTTGTTTCGGGTTTCTTTGCTCCCTTTGAGCTTAACTTGTTAACCTTAGCGAGGACGCCGACGCACTGAAGCTTCTTTGTTTAAATTAGCTCAAATTTACTGTTAGATGTAATGTAATAACCTTGACAAACTATACATCATTAAAAAGATCTAAGAATCAAGCTTTAATTTTGGACCTGTGTTTTACTGTTAAAATCTTATAGTGACCGTAATTTGTTAATATGCGTCAGGAGTTATGAATATGAAAACGGAGTCGTTACCTTTTTATTGAAATATGAGCGTCAGCCACATCCATTGAGAAAAAACCTCTGTATGTTCAAGTCATGAAAAACTTGACAAAATAACATCTCTCAGGGCTTTTAGCTTAAAAGCATGCACATTTGGATAAATATTGATGGATTCTCATATGTTTTATGTCAAATTTCTATATAGATCGAGGAGTAATATTTACTCATTTTTTACCCAAAATGCACTGTTGTCATCATTATGAGCGCTGGTTTCAATTCATACTTGCAGCCGGAGGGCGCTCTGTGCACATATTGTCCACAAATGACACATAGTGAAGGACAGGCATACCATGTGACATTCCAGGAATTAACAGACAATTAAATTGTCGTATTTTGTTGGTGTGCTAAGCTAACATGTTAGCGAGCTCATAGAGATGCACCTGTTGTGAGCAAATGTAATGCAAATAAATCATTTTGAATTGTAAAGCTCACTGATTTTTTTTTTTTTTTTTTCCTTTTTTCTTCTTTTTCAAGAAGGGCATTAGATACAGTTTCAAAGAAGGTGAAGTGACACGTTTTGTGAAAGAAATGAGGGATTAAATACTTCAATAGAACATCATCAGTAATTATAATAGAGACAAAGAAAAGAATAATTAGAGCGATAACCAGGCCGGAAAGGTGTGAATGTGTGCAGGAGAGACTGAAACTGAATGGGGCAGTTAGCACCACAAAACAATATAGTCAATACATTGAATAGGTGCTCAGAAGACGACAATAAACATCAGTGAGCATTTTAGAGTCACATGACATGGTCTTGAAAAACATTTAATAAAACTCTGAATTTTAAACTTATCATCTTCAGATTTGAACTATAACATGGTCAGACATGTGGCTTTAGCTGCAGTGCATTTCTAGATTGCTACAAGGCCAACTTCACTTTTATTTCCATAAAGATATTTCATAAAAATACATTTCCAATAACTTTTTAAAACTTTGAAGCTATTTTTAACTATTTTCTTTATTGTGACAACAATTTATTATGACTTTACTATAAACTATATGTTTATAGTTTATAGTATATGACTATTTACTATAAACTGCAAAGTTTCTGATTTGTTTTAGTTTTTATGTTTTAGTTTGGGTATGTCATTTCTTGGGATTTTCCAAAGCGGGGTTGCTGGCTAACAGGTTAAAACACTGCCACGCAGGTGACGCTACGTGTCTGTCTGAAGTCGTAGGCCTGTTTTTGGGCCTCCTACAGATCATGATGGCGTATGTCATACTCTTCTTGCTTTAAGAGTAAAAGGTGCTTTTACTGAATACAGTGCTTGTCGGATTGTGTTAGGTGGACTGTTATGTGGGCACTGTAACGCTCTACTGGGTGGTTGTTCCGCTCACCTGATAAATAAACTACAGCTCGTACAAAATGCAGCAGCTAGAGTTCTTACTAGAACTAGGAAGTATGACCATATTAGCCCAGTTCTGTCAACACTGCATTGGCTTCCTGTTAAACATCGTATAGATTTTAAAATCTTGCTAATTACTTACAAAGCACTAAATGGTTTAGCTCCCCAGTACCTGAGCGAGCTCTTAAAGCATTATAGTCCTTCACGTCTATTGCGATCTCAGTATTCTGGCCAGCTGATAATACCTAGAATATCAAAATCAACCGCAGGCGGTAGATCCTTCTCCTGTTTGGCACCTAAACTCTGGAACAATCTTCCTAGCATTGTTCAGGAAGCAGACACACTCTGTCAGTTTAAATCTAGACTAAAAACGCATCTCTTTAACCTGGCATACACATAACACATTATCAATTTATATTTTCAAATCCGTTAAAGGATTATTAGGCTGCATAAATTAGGTCAGCCGGAACCGGAACACTTCCTATAACACCAGATGTACTCGTTACATCAGAAGAAGAATGGCATCTACGCTAATATTAGTCTTTCTGTTTATCTCGAGGTTTACCGTAGTCAACCAGATCCGGTCGTATCCAGGTGAGACCGAGGACCGGCGCCTTGACACGACTCACAACGCAGCCCTGAAGTGTCAGCAGAGATTGAGCCAACTAGATCATCCATTGTGAAGGCCTCATCGACATGACAGCCAGTGGCACAGCTCCTCAACAAACCGTCCATACCGGTGTGATGGATACGATCCTCAACTGGACTGAACTGGAATAAATACTTTGAATGTTGCGATCTTATCAGACATAAGATAGCAACCTGAATCGTAACAAAGCACTGTTCGACAGAGGAGAACTGGTCCCCGACTAAGCCTGGTTTCTCCCAAGGTTTTTTCTCCATTTTAACACAGAAGTCTATTTGCCACCTGTTTGCCATCTGATGTCAACTGTTGGAGTTTGGGTTCCTTGCCGCTGTCGCCTTTGGCTTGCTTAGTTGGGGACACTTGACATTTGATATTCAACAGTGCTTTGATCTGCCGACATTGACACTATTCTTTAAGAGCTGCTGTGCAGCCAAAATTATATACCAGTTATCAATGTAAAGCTGCTTTGACACAATCTGCATTGTAAAAGCGCTATATAAATAAAGGTGACTTGACTTGACACTCTACAGCAGGTCAGAACCACCATAGACATTGAGGGGACAAGTCCCCCAATAATTAGAAATGGCCAGATCGTCCCCAATATTTGAAATTCTTGCACTGCTCTGCTGCACTTCATTACAGCACTCTGCATGTTGTTAGGATGACAAAAGGTTTAAAAGTTCCATTTTTAGTCTGGTCTGCCTCAGCGGTCTAAGAACGCTCATCAATGTCAAAATGATTGAGATGGCCAATCAAATTAAAAAGTAGGCGGGGTTTACGTTCTCTTTTTGCTCGTGCACACAGTCTTCACAGCACAGACGAGTGCGTCAAACGATTGCTTAATGCCGTCACTGAGTTTCTATTTTTCTGGTAAAATCATAAAAGAAATGTACACAAACGTGTCCCTGTTCTTGATATACAACCATTGATGAACATCTTTGATTTCAATGAGGAAAAAAAAAAAACTATGCAAGGGAGGATTAGAACACGCAACCTTTGATACTGTTAACAAAATTTCTACCATTAGACCACTAGGGATTTCAAATGCTTGCTATGGATTTATATATTTATTCACCAAATTGAAGAATCTCGGCCAATAGGATTGGAGAGATTTGATACATTGCTTTCAGACACCAGTTCATGAGTGACATTCACCATAATGCGGTAAAGCGCAGTTTCGTTCCCTGTTCTCAGGGAACCATGGTTACATACGTAACCTGAGACGTTTTCTCTCAGATTATGATTTTGTATATAAAAAAATGTTTGAAATGAGAAAAATGCAACATTTTGACATGATTATAATTAAATTTTCCATCAAAATAATGTGCAATTTAATTGGTCTTTCCTGTATCATTCATGTTTTTAGGTGACTTTAGTTCAAAAGTGAAGGCTAAAGATTGTGCTTCTGCCTGTCAAAGTGAGTCCATGAACTTAGGCATTGTAAAGGTGACTTCTTCTTGCTGTGACACAGACCAGTGTAACCTCCAAGATCCTCCAGGTATTGTACTTCAATGATCATGTGCAAATAACTATATTCTCCAAAGTCAATACTCATTTTACTTCCAAAGGACATTCAATCAGGAAATAAAACACAGGGTGCGACTTGTCTGTCATGAACTGATTGAATGGAGCATATAAAGGAGTGTTGTTTCATTAGATGCTATATTTTATACTGAAAATTATTTTCCTCCTGTAGATCCTCTAATGTCCCCAATGGAAAGACATGTTACTCCTGTGATGGAAGGAGCTGCACAACCATATTGAGCTGTTCAGGGACTGAAGACCACTGCATTACAGCAACAGGTGAGAATCTGGAAAAGAACGAAGATTAAAGTCATTATCTTTTAAACCCTCTTAGGTTTAACATTTGAAACAGATCACATATACCAATGTCCAGCTTAGACTGAATCAACCTCTGTTTTCTTTCTTTTCATCAGTGACTTTTGGAAGCCAGTCAGCTGTTGTAAAAGGCTGTGCATCTAAATCTATTTGTGACGCCACAACATCAGTTGCTGGTGTTGGGAGCATCTCATGTTGTGAGGGGAACCTGTGCAACGGTGATCAGAGCTCCACATATAACGGTGCTCAGAGTGTCACCCGCTTCCTGTTTCTCTGCTGTTCTCTGCTCTCCAGCAGCTCTTCACATCCTACAATAATACATATATTAAATCATCTATTAGAAGAAAATATTTAAATTATTTCTTTATTGATTAAAAGAAAAAATCTGTTTATTTTTCATGAGTTTGTAAAACAATAATTGCGTCATATTATCAGGATTTTCCTGTTCAGTTAAAAGTCACAAAATCAACAAGAGAAATAATCAGATATTATAATAACATTTTAGAAATACTTTGTATTTCTAAACTTTACCTCATGCACATAACGCAATTAATATTTTTGCACACAATTCTGTTTTTGTTTGAGTGTTGATTATTATATCTGACAATAAATAGCAATTTGATAGTTTGAGCTTTATTAATAATTGTTATGGCTTTTCTTTAAGCCTTTGTCTTTGATAACAGGAGTGAGCAAGTTTTTCATGTGTACATGAGTCCATAGAAGCAAATAATGTCTTTCTTTTGTTCCAATAAATAAACACCCAGATAGCAACATTGTGTCGGCCCAGATCCGGCCCACATCTGGCACATGTGGCACGATGATCTGGCCCATGTGCTGCAATGAATTACGGTCCTTGTGTGGGCCACTTCTGTTTGCCAGATCTGGGCCACAGCAATGCCAGATGTCAGCCAAGAGCAAAGAAATAAACCTAAACTGGAGTTTATCTGAGCCACAGAATCTGTGTATATTAAATATAGAGTCATCTCAACCTTAATAAGCCTGTTATCAAGCAGAATCACTGAAGGAAAGAAGAGAACAGAAAAAGAGACGAGCAGAAACACAAAAACTGACTTCAGCCACAGCCTTAGATGAAATCAACTGAAGATGAAAGACATTAAATATCTCAAGATCTCAACAGAGGATGATTAAACAACTCCCCAAACAGCATTACCAGCTTCACTTATTACTAACCAGATTGACTTTATTTATGTTAGACATCTACAAAAGTTGTTATTGAGAATTAACAGGGTTTAACTCTAATGTGTTTCATTTGAAGTCACCATAATGGTGATTAGTTGGGCTCTCAACTCTTATTAGACTTTTGTCTTTTCTGGCTGCTGTGACAGCAGCAAAGGAAGCAAAACAAAAATGATACCAGTTGATGATGGATGTCTGTTGTTTGTTTTGTGGTCATCATGAAACAGGTTGATGTTATTTGAATCTAACAACCCTGTGTTATTACAGCATGAATTCATGCAGTAATCAGAAGATTTTAACAGACAAGAGCACCAAAAGTTAGCTCATGATGACACACAGACATCAAGAATCAGCACATGAATCTCAACAATGGTGACAATTCTGCAGTGCATGCTGGGTGTTTTGTACTATGCTGGTATCCAGCAGCATGGCACTTTGATTGTCACCATTGTTGATATTATTACGCTGATTCTTGATGTCTGTGTGTCATGATGAACTAACTTTTAGTGCTCATGCCTATGTCATGTTTCTGATTGCTGCAGAAACTAATGCTGAAATAACACAGGGTTTATAATGTAAATGTATTGATAGCACAGCACAATTGTTAGATTCAAGTGACATCAGGCCATTTCATGATGACTACAAAACAATCAACATACAACAATCATCACCTGATGATTTTGCTTCAGCTTCCTTTGCTACTGCAAATGTGTTTAACAAACCCACTGTCACAGCAGCCAGAAAAGACAAACGTATATTAAGAGTTAAAAGCCCAACTAATGGAACCACTACAGTGACTTCAAATGAAACAGAGTTAAACACCTGTTATTTCACAACAACAACTTTTGTAGATGTGTTACATAAACAAAGTCAATCAGATCAGTAATAAGCTGATAATGCTGGTTGAAAGATTTTATTATTGTGCAGAAATTATTCATACATGATCATGTAGACACACACAGACATCAACATTCTGCGTATGAACCTCAACAATGGTGACAAATTTTTTCAGATAAACAGATCAACTCTAAGCATCACAAAACAAGCTACTACAGTCACATAAAAGATTTTGTTTATTGTCACCATTGTTGAGGTTCATACGCTGATTCATGATGTCTGTGTGAGTCTAAAAGACACTGCTCAAAACTCTGTCTGTATAATGAATTGGAAAACAATAAAACTCATTAGAAAAAAGAAAAAGCTAACCATTAACTAATGCAAAACTAACAGTTAACACACTCAGAGTTTGATCAGATCTGATCAGAAGTTAACTTATTACTTATTAAACCTACCTTGATCTTTGATTGGCATTAAATTAAGTAAATTATGTAAGCTTAAGTTTCTGTTTCAAGAAATTTATATTTCTGTTAAACTTTCATTTTCTCATGAAGATCCTCCTTTTGATAAGCTATAAAATGGGCACTGAAACAGAAGTTATTTCATTCACCTCCTGATCAAAGATGGATCTGCAAATCTCAGTTTTTCTTCTCTTCATTCTTTTCACTGCAGGTATTTTTTATTATTTTATTACTGAAGGACACTCTCTCAGCTGTTATGAGTGCAAGAGTCTGACGGGTTCTTGTGCAGAACAAGCGGTAAAAACATGTCCTAGTGGATCTTCTTATTGCAAGAGTTCAACAGCTGTGGTACATGTTGTGGTACACACTGTCTGTGTGAATTCTAATCGTCTGTCTATTTAGACGCTCCATTCTCGTTTGACCCTTTTCTCGAGGAAAGAGGTGTCGTATCTGTGCCTGTTGATTATGGCCCCGCTTCTGTTGAGGGCAGAGTTGTGGCTGAAATCATGAGGTTTTCAGGTGGAAGCTCGCTGAGGTGCTTGTGAGAGGTGTAATCTCTCTCTCAACCCACAGTGGCTGACGAGGATTAACTGTTGGATGATGATGACGTCCACTCGCTGACGTCATCAGATTCAGCGGTGAGTGCTCTTCTAACTTCTAGCCCTAGAGAGCAGGAGATGGCTTTTGAAGAGGGAGCAGGTGAGCCTGCTAAGACTTCGAACCCTCCCTGCCCTGCATATGCAGAGCTGCTGGAGGTTATGGAACATGCTTCTGGCAGACTGCAGCTACCTGAGAGCGTGTTAGGAGGGGGACCGCACGTGCGGTTCTTTTTCTGGACATAACCCAGCAGCCCCCATGAGCCTTCCATGCCTTCCATGCCTCCCTGATCTATATGTTGAGATCGGAAGGGCATGGAAGAACCCATGTTTGATTCATATTCACTGACATCAGCGGGCAAATTTCGCTGATGTTGAGGGATTGAGCCAGCATGGGTATGTATCGATGCCCCTATTGACGGGATGTTTACAAGCTACCTCGTCATCGGGTGGGTCCGTCACTGCGCTCGGTCGTGCACTTTAAGCATTATATCTCTCTTAAATGGCAGGGCATACACGGCAGCTGGTCAGGCCGGGCGGCCTTACTGTGATAGTGTTAATAGGCCTACAGGCTGGTCTGCTGAGGATTTGGACTGAGGCGGTAAGAGTTACACCACACCACGAATTATCTGTGGTTGAACCTGGCTGACGTTGGGGATGAAAGAGGGCTTTCTTCCCAATGCACCGGTGTCGCCCTCTGAGCTTTCGGCACCCCGTCCAAGGCGGGGGTGGAAAAGTTTAGAGAGGCGAAGGCGCTCAGCCTGCATACCGCTCAGATCCAAGTCTGGGCCCAGACAGACAGGAGGTCCTGGCCTGCCCCGATTCGAGGATCGGAGACAGGGCCAGAAGTCCAGTATGGCCTTTCGGGCACCTCCTCCTCCGCGGAGCAGGTCCCAGAGAAGGCGGGACTCGAGGAAGAAGAAGCAGGTTTGAGGGACGTGTTTGATCGCAGACGCCAACAGCGTCGGTGATCCACTTCCTCTCTGTGAGGGCAGTTCATTTCTTCTTCTTCTTCCAGCTCCTGGGTTAGGGATTTTTTTAACATGCTCAGGTGCCTCTTACAGTCAGGCTGACGGCTGGGCCCGTTATAATATTTCTAGGGCTCGCCATCTGGCTTGATAGTGAGGAGGCTCTTTTAGGCTTAAAGGGCCCTAGATTCCATTCTTCTATATGGAAATTGAGGAGTCTTCGGTCTTCTAGCCGCAGGATGGTAAGCTGGGTCTATATTTATGTTTACAAATATATCGACCTTGCTTTGTTTGGCTTGGTTGAGCTTTGTTTCTCTTATTTAAAGTTATGGCCTCTTCTCTAGTTTAGCTCAGAGGTTGAGTTTAAGCCCCAGGCAGATCTATGCTTATGTGTGGCCTTATAGGCCCATAGCTTAGCTGGCCTAGGCTAGATCTAGGCTTTAGGTGATATACTAAAGCTTTTACCTCTTTTTATTGCTACTATCCCTTGTCAGGTTGTACAGTTCCTAGTTCTGGCCTCCTTTTATCTGGAATTGTCAGGCGAAGCCCATTACCCCTTGTTTGGGTGTAGGTGCAAGCCAGATAGCAGCTAAGGTAGCAGGCTATCTCTAGCCTCCCTGGTGCTGTTGTCTCAGGTGGTAGGCCCTTCTCTTTATTGAGATAAGTTTATGCTATGTTGCCTAGGCCCCACTTTTCTAGAACTTCATTCATACTGAATTTGTCTTTCCCTGAGCACCTTGAATTAGCATTCAAGCCTGAGGTTACGGTGTGTTAGCTTGATTTAGCTCCCGCTCTCTAGGGTTCAGTACAGATTGTTTTTTCTGTTTGGTGAAAGCATCCATCCCAGCTAACTTCTGTAAATATTCAGTGTTGGTTCTGGGAATGTAAAAACGTCCAGTTTCCTTGACATTAGAGGAACGTTTTTATAAGGTATAATGTTCCTCAAACGTTCTATCAACTTAATTTTGATCTAAAATTCAACATTCTAGGAAACGTTGATTTGTAACATTCCAAGAACTTGAAAATGTTTCCTTAATGTTTGTAGAATGTTATTTGAAGGTTAGTATGATGTTCCTGAAACATTCTTTCAACTTAATTTTGATCTAAAATTCAACATTGTAGGAACGTTGATTTGTAACAATAAGAACACAAACTACAACTTTCTTCAGCCACAGCCTTAGATGAACTGGAAGATAAAAGACATTAAATCACTGAAGATCTGATTAAACAACTCCACAAACAGCATTACCAGCTTCACTTATTACTAACCAGACTGACTTTATTTCTGTCACACTTCTACAGAAGTTCTTATTAAGAATTAACAGAGGTTTAGATGTTTTGTTTAAGGTCACCATCATGGAGGTTGGTGGTTGCTTTAGTTGAGCTCTTCACTGACTGTTATAGAATTGCTTCTTTATCAGCAGTTGCAGATGTTTTTAGAAAAACATTTTTTGCCTTGATAAAGACAAACAAACAACTGCATTAAAGTGGTTTAATCAACTGCTTTTTTTGTAATTTTTTTTACTTTTGGTATTGAAGTGTTGTGTGAAAAGAAAATAATAAATTCAAAAATATGATTAAAAAAAAAACATTGAAGTGAGATGTGCAATATTGTCCAAAACTGCTTAGAAGTTAAAAACGACACACTTAGACATCAGTACTCATCATACAACCCCAACAATGGTGACAAAAAAAAAAAAAAAAAAATCAGCTGCATAATGTATTCATGTCACAATGCATGCTGGGAGCCATGAATGTGTTTTGTATGCTGGCATGAATCATGTCACCATTGTTGTGTTTCATATGCCAAATGTTTTTGTCTGTGAATGTATAAATGACACAAAACAATGTTTTAAACAAAAAGTTAATGACAGTGTTGCAAATTATATTTTTCACATTGGTTGAGTTTGATTCAGCATTTCAATTTCTTTAGTTACCAGAAAAATATATATATATATTTAAACAGGTTTAATGCAGTCATTTGTCTGTTATTAAAACAGACATGTTGATCTGATTTATCAATGCAGAAATGTTTTCTGAAAACGTGATTGCTGATAAAGAAGCAACTTTACAATAGTCAGGGGTCAAAAGCCCAACTAAAGCAACCACCAACCTCCATAATGATGACCTCAAACGAAACTTCTAAACCTCTGTTAATTCTCAAATAGAACTTCTGTAGACGTGTGACAGAAATAAAGTCAGTCTGGTTAGTAATAATTGAAGCTGGTAATGCTGTTTGTGGAGTTGTTTAATCAGATCTTCAGAGATTTAATGTCTTTTATCCTCAGTTTATCTAAGACTGTGGCTGAAGAAAGTTGTAGTTTGTGTTCTTATTTCTCTTTCTTTCAGTGCTTGTTCACAGCAGGTGTTTGGATGATTGAAAGAATGTTTCAGGAACATCATACTAACCTTTAAATAACATTCTACTAACATTAAGGAATGTTGGAATGTTACAAATCAACGTTCCTAGAATGTTGAATTTTAAATATAAAATTAAGTTGAAAGAACGCTTTGAGGAACATTATACCTTATAAGAACGTTCCTTTAACGCCAAGAAAACTGGACGCTTTTTTACGTTCCCAGAACCAACACTGAATATTTAGAGAACGTTCTTATAACAAAATTCTGTTAGCTGGGATTCTCTTAGAATGGTATGTATGAATAGCAAAGCATTGTTTTGCTTTGAGTTCTAGTTTTTGCCCTACACTTGTGTGAGCCTAACTCTTTGCTGCCACAGGTTAGCACCTGTTCTTTAGAGTAGTAGGCCTGTTTCTAGCCTCCCTTAGGGCATGGTGACTATTTGTACTCCCCTTGCTTTTAGGGTAAAAGGGGCTTTTACTGAGTACATGGCCTGCTGGATTGCATAGCTCAGGTTGAGTGTTAGGGAACCTCACTTTCAGTTTGGTTCTTTTTAGCTCCCCTTAGAGTTAAACACTGCCACAACAGTTTATTGTGTCTGTGGAGTTGAAGGCTTGGATGAATCTAAGCCTCCTTCTGAGCACGATAGTATTTGTGATGTCACAAGTTTTGTTGGCAGATGTTTCATGAGTTTTGCTCACTTATGATTTAGCACTTCCACAGGTTTATGCCCATGTCTGTCCAAAGTAGTAGGCCAGTTCAGGCCTCCTTCAGACCATGGTAGCATATGTCATTGTGCTCCCCTTTCTGTGAGGGTTTAGTGTGTTTGTAGCCGAGTACATTGCCTGTTGGAATGTGTAGACTTAAGCTCAGGTTGAGTTAAACTAGTTAACCACAATTGTTTGTTGGGTTTTAGAGCTGGTTCCCTTTGAGCTTGGTCACCTGTGAGACCACTAGCTGATGACACGTGTCTTTTGAGTGTAGGCCCCGCGCATGGGCCTCCATTGATTCACATGCTGACACAGTTCTGTGTTGGTTTTGCTATTACTGCCACTGGCTACGCCCATGTCTGCTTTAGCAGGCCCGGTTTGGGCCTCGCTCAGAGCATGCTGGCGGAGTATGTACTCTTCTTGCTTTAAGAGTAAAAGGTGTTTTTACTGAGTACATGGCCTGTTGGTTTGTGTTGAATTTATTTGCCACTAGCTGGCGCCACGTGTCTGTGAGTTGTAGGCCCTCTGGGCCTCCTTTGAGAACACGCGTGCACGTCTTGTACTCCTCTTGCTTAAAGAGTAAAAGGTGTTTTACAGAGTACACTGCTAAGTGGCCTTTGGCTCAGGTTGAGTTTATCTAGTTAACCTCACTTTGTTTCGGGTTTCTTTGCTCCCTTTGAGCTTAACTTGTTAACCTTAGCGAGGACGCCGACGCACTGAAGCTTCTTTGTTTAAATTAGCTCAAATTTACTGTTAGATGTAATGTAATAACCTTGACAAACTATACATCATTAAAAAGATCTAAGAATCAAGCTTTAATTTTTGACCTGTGTTTTACTGTTAAAATCTTATAGTGACCGTAATTTGTTAATATGCGTCAGGAGTTATGAATATGAAAAACGGAGTCGTTACCTTTTTATTGAAATATGAGCGTCAGCCACATCCATTGAGAAAAAACCTCTGTATGTTCGTCATGAAAAAACTTGACAAAATAACATCTCTCAGGGCTTTTAGCTTAAAAGCATGCACATTTGGATAAATATTGATGGATTCTCATATGTTTATGTCAAATTTCTATATAGATCGAGGAGTAATATTTACTCATTTTTTACCCAAAACGCACTGTTGTCATCATTATGAGCGCTGGTTTCAATTCATACTTGCAGCCGGAGGGCGCTCTGTGCACATATTGTCCACAAATGACACATAGTGAAGGACAGGCATACCATGTGACATTCCAGGAATTAACAGACAATTAAATTGTCGTATTTTGTTGGTGTGCTAAGCTAACATGTTAGCGAGCTCATAGAGATGCACCTGTTGTGAGCAAATGTAATGCAAATAAATCATTTTGAATTGTAAAGCTCACTGATTATTTATTTTTTTTTTTTCAAGAAGGGCATTAGATACAGTTTCAAAGAAGGTGAAGTGACACGTTTTGTGAAAGAAATGAGGGATTAAATACTTCAATAGAACATCATCAGTAATTATAATAGAGACAAAGAAAAGAATAATTAGAGCGATAACCAGGCCGGAAAGGTGTGAATGTGTGCAGGAGAGACTGAAACTGAATGGGGCAGTTAGCACCACAAAACAATATAGTCAATACATTGAATAGGTGCTCAGAAGACGACAATAAACATCAGTGAGCATTTTAGAGTCACATGACATGGTCTTGAAAAACATTTAATAAAACTCTGAATTTTAAACTTATCATCTTCAGATTTGAACTATAACATGGTCAGACATGTGGCTTTAGCTGCAGTGCATTTCTAGATTGCTACAAGGCCAACTTCACTTTTATTTCCATAAAGATATTTCATAAAAATACATTTCCAATAACTTTTTAAAACTTTGAAGCTATTTTTAACTATTTTCTTTATTGTGACAACAATTTATTATGACTTTACTATAAACTATATGTTTATAGTTTATAGTATATGACTAT
This sequence comes from Hypophthalmichthys nobilis, assembly GCA_037950665.1. NCBI lineage: Eukaryota > Metazoa > Chordata > Actinopteri > Cypriniformes > Xenocyprididae > Hypophthalmichthys > Hypophthalmichthys nobilis. The sequence goes on along the minus strand of CM075479.1, from coordinate 32,030,631 downwards.
TTACTATAAACTGCAAAGTTTCTGATTTGTTTTAGTTTTTATGTTTTAGTTTGGGTATGTCATTTCTTGGGATTTTCCAAAAGCGGGGTTGCTGGCTAACAGGTTAAAACACTGCCACGAGGTGACGCTACGTGTCTGTCTGAAGTCGTAGGCCTGTTTTTGGGCCTCCTACAGATCATGATGGCGTATGTCATACTCTTCTTGCTTTAAGAGTAAAAGGTGCTTTTACTGAATACAGTGCTTGTCGGATTGTGTTAGGTGGACTGTTATGTGGGCACTGTAACGCTCTACTGGGTGGTTGTTCCGCTCACCTGATAAATAAACTACAGCTCGTACAAAATGCAGCAGCTAGAGTTCTTACTAGAACTAGGAAGTATGACCATATTAGCCCAGTTCTGTCAACACTGCATTGGCTTCCTGTTAAACATCGTATAGATTTTAAAATCTTGCTAATTACTTACAAAGCACTAAATGGTTTAGCTCCCCAGTACCTGAGCGAGCTCTTAAAGCATTATAGTCCTTCACGTCTATTGCGATCTCAGTATTCTGGCCAGCTGATAATACCTAGAATATCAAAATCAACCGCAGGCGGTAGATCCTTCTCCTGTTTGGCACCTAAACTCTGGAACAATCTTCCTAGCATTGTTCAGGAAGCAGACACACTCTGTCAGTTTAAATCTAGACTAAAAACGCATCTCTTTAACCTGGCATACACATAACACATTATCAATTTATATTTTCAAATCCGTTAAAGGATTATTAGGCTGCATAAATTAGGTCAGCCGGAACCGGGAACACTTCCTATAACACCAGATGTACTCGTTACATCAGAAGAAGAATGGCATCTACGCTAATATTAGTCTTTCTGTTTATCTCGAGGTTTACCGTAGTCAACCAGATCCGGGTCGTATCCAGGTGAGACCGAGGACCGGCGCCTTGACACGACCACAACGCAGCCCTGAAGTGTCAGCAGAGATTGAGCCAACTAGATCATCCATTGTGAAGGCCTCATCGACATGACAGCCAGTGGCACAGCTCCTCAACAAACCGTCCATACCGGTGTGATGGATACGATCCTCAACTGGACTGAACTGGAATAAATACTTTGAATGTTGCGATCTTATCAGACATAAGATAGCAACCTGAATCGTAACAAAGCACTGTTCGACAGAGGAGAACTGGTCCCCCGACTAAGCCTGGTTTCTCCCAAGGTTTTTTTCTCCATTTTAACACAGAAGTCTATTTGCCACCTGTTTGCCATCTGATGTCAACTGTTGGAGTTTGGGTTCCTTGCCGCTGTCGCCTTTGGCTTGCTTAGTTGGGGACACTTGACATTTGATATTCAACAGTGCTTTGATCTGCCGACATTGACACTATTCTTTAAGAGCTGCTGTGCAGCCAAAATTATATACCAGTTATCAATGTAAAGCTGCTTTGACACAATCTGCATTGTAAAAAGCGCTATATAAATAAAGGTGACTTGACTTGACTTGACACTCTACAGCAGGCCGTAACCACCATAGACATTGAGGGGGACAAGTCCCCCCCAATAATTAGAAATGGCCAGATCGTCCCCCCCAATATTTGAAATTCTTGTACTGCTCTGCTGCACTTCATTACAGCACTCTGCATGTTGTTAGGATGACAAAAAGGTTTAAAAGTTCCATTTTTAGTCTGGTCTGCCTCAGCGGTCTAAGAACGCTCATCAATGTCAAAATGATTGAGATGGCCAATCAAATTAAAAAGTAGGCGGGGTTTACGTTCTCTTTTTGCTCGTGCACACAGTCTTCACAGCACAGACGAGTGCGTCAAACGATTGCTTAATGCCGTCACTGAGTTTCTATTTTTCTGGTAAAATCATAAAAGAAATGTACACAAACGTGTCCCTGTTCTTGATATACAACCATTGATGAACATCTTTGATTTCAATGAGGAAAAAAAAAAAACTATGCAAGGGAGGATTAGAACACGCAACCTTTGATACTGTTAACAAAATTTCTACCATTAGACCACTAGGGATTTCAAATGCTTGCTGCGGATTTATATATTTATTCACCAAATTGAAGAATCTCGGCCAATAGGATTGGAGAGATTTGATACATTGCTTTCAGACACCAGTTCATGAGTGACATTCACCATAATGCGGTAAAACGCAGTTTCTCGTTCCCTGTTCTCAGGGAACCATGGTTACATACGTAACCTGAGACGTTTTCTCTCAGATTATGATTTTGTATATAAAAAAATGTTTGAAATGAGAAAAATGCAACATTTTGACATGATTATAATTAAATTTTCCATCAAAATAATGTGCAATTTAATTGGTCTTTCCTGTATCATTCATGTTTTTAGGTGACTTTAGTTCAAAAGTGAAGGCTAAAGATTGTGCTTCTGCCTGTCAAAGTGAGTCCATGAACTTAGGCATTGTAAAGGTGACTTCTTCTTGCTGTGACACAGACCAGTGTAACCTCCAAGATCCTCCAGGTATTGTACTTCAATGATCATGTGCAAATAACTATATTCTCCAAAGTCAATACTCATTTTACTTCCAAAGGACATTCAATCAGGAAATAAAACACAGGGTGCGACTTGTCTGTCATGAACTGATTGAATGGAGCATATAAAGGAGTGTTGTTTCATTAGATGCTATATTTTATACTGAAAATTATTTTCCTCCTGTAGATCCCTCTAATGTCCCCAATGGAAAGACATGTTACTCCTGTGATGGAAGGAGCTGCACAACCATATTGAGCTGTTCAGGGACTGAAGACCACTGCATTACAGCAACAGGTGAGAATCTGGAAAAGAACGAAGATTAAAGTCATTATCTTTTAAACCCTCTTAGGTTTAACATTTGAAACAGATCACATATACCAATGTCCAGCTTAGACTGAATCATCCTCTGTTTTCTTTCTTTTCATCAGTGACTTTTGGAAGCCAGTCAGCTGTTGTAAAAGGCTGTGCATCTATATCTATTTGTGATGCCACAACATTAGTTGATGGTGTTGGGAGCATCTCATGTTGTGAGGGGAACCTGTGCAACGGTGATCAGAGCTCCACATATAACGGTGCTCAGAGTGTCACCCGCTTCCTGTTTCTCTGCTGTTCTCTGCTCTCCTACTTCCTGCTGCACTGAATCCAGCAGCTCTTCACATCCTACAATAATACATATATCAAATCATCTATTAGAAGAAAATATTAGAATTATTTCTTTGTTGATTAAAAGAAAAAATCTGTTTATTTTTCATGAGTTTGTAAAATAATAATTGCGTTCTCAATATCAGGATTTTCCTGTTCAGTTAAAGGTCACAAAATCAACAAGAGAAATAATCAGATATTATAATAACATTTTAGAAATACTTTGTATTTCTAAACTTTACCTCATGCACATAACGCAATTAACATTTTTGTATACAATTCTGTTTTTGTTTGAGTGTTGATTATTATATCTGACAATAAATAGCAATTTGATAGTTTGAGCTTTATTAATAATTGTTATGGCTTTTTTTTAAGCCTTTGTCTTTGATAACAGGAGTGAGCAAGTTTTTCATGCGTACATGAGTCCATAGAAGCAAATAATGTCTTTCTTTTGTTCCAATAAATAAACACCCAGATAGCAACATTGTGTCAGCCCAGATCCGGCCCACATCTGGCACATGCGGCATGATGATCTGGCCCATATGCTGCAATGAATTACGGTCCTTGTGTGGGCCACTTCTGTTTGCCAGATCTGGGCCACAAGCAGGCCACAGCAATGCCACATGTCAGCCAAGAGCAAAGAAATAAACCTAAGCTGGACCTTATCTGAGCCACATATTAAATATAGAGTCATCTCAACCTTAATAAGCCTGTTATCAAGCAGAATCACTGAAGGAAAGAAGAAAAAGGGACGAGCAGAAACACAAAAACTGACTTCAGCCACAGCCTTAGATGAAATCAACTGAAGATGAAAGACATTAAATATCTCAAGATCTCAACAGAGGATGATTAAACAACTCCACAAACAGCATTACCAGCTTCACTTATTACTAACCAGATTGACTTTATTTATGTTAGACATCTACAAAAGTTGTTATTGAGAATTAACAGAGGTTTAACTCTAATGTGTTTCATTTGAAGTCACCATAATGGTGATTAGTTGTTCCATTAGTTGGGCTCTTAACTCTTATTAAACAATTGTCTTTTCTGGCTGCTGTGACAGTGTGTTTGTTAAGCACATTTGCCGTAGCAAAGAAAGCAAAAACAAAATGACACCAGTTGATGATGGTTGTCTGTTGATTGTTTTGTGGTCATCATGAAATAGCCTGATTCCATTTGAATCTAACAACTGTGTTGTGTTATTAATACATTTACATTATAAACCCTGTGTAACTACAGCATGAATTCAGGCAGCAATCAGTTAGAAGATTTTAACAGACAAGAGCACCAAAAGTTCTGAAAGTTACATGATGACACACAGACATCAAGAATCAGCACATGAATCTCAACAATGGTGATAATTCTGCAGTGCATGCTGGGTGTTTTGTACTATGCTGGTATCCAGCATGCATTGCAGCATGGCACTTTCGATTGTCACCATTGTTGAGATTATTACACTGATTCTTGATGTCTGTGTGACTTTCAGTGCTCATGCCTATGTCATGTGCTCATGTTGAAATTTTCTGATTGCTGTAGGAACTAATGCTGAAGTAACACAGCATTTATATTGTGATCATGGCAAGTTGCTTCAACTGCAAACCTTGTGCAAATCTGTAGGGAAGGAAAAATTATTAAAACACCTAATTAGAGTCACTTGAAATTGTACTGTTGTTGCATTGAAGGCCTGGCCTGGCCTGCATAATTTACTGTCAATGAACTGGGTAAAAGCAAACAACTGTCACAGTTCCCTTCTGTCCCGGACTCCATCTCCCATCATCCTCCCTGTCTCACACCTGCACGCACTTCCTCGTCAACTCCCCAGCATCACGGATTCCCCGCACCTGGACTACCTTATTATCACTCCCTTTAAATAGACTCACTTGTCTGCACTCTTTGTCTGTTCTCTTGTTTGCTGCATGTTTGGTTGTTCTGTTCTCTTGCTAAATAAACCCATCATTGCTGAAGTCCGATTCTGCATCCTCTCTGCTTGCAACCGAACTGTAACAGAAGAACAGACCGATACAGTGAGGACTTCAACTTGAAGATAGGTATTTTCCTGGTCCCTGTACCCCCAAAGAACTGCCAGCGCAAGCTCACAGCGGAGGACCACCCCTGGACTCTCAGGCAGGACGGCCGCCCGCTGGAGAGGTATGTGGAGGAATTTGCTGAGCTTTCTTGCAAGGTGAACTGGCCAGATGCTATACTTAACACCTGTTTTCTGAGGGGTCTGGACGAGGATACGATCTGTTACATTGAACCTGAATGCCTCTTTTCCCTAGTCGAGTCTATTAATCTGATTCTCTTTCTAAATGGTTCCGAGTTCAAAATTGAAGAGGTTCAAAAGAGATCGTATTCACCTCGTCCGGTCCTCTCAGAAACACAGGCGGCCTGGCCAGTTCACCAGCTGCCGATTCCCTCCAGTGGGTTTTCCCCGGTGGTCCTATCCAACCCTAAGCCCAAGCCACCCAAGAACAAGTCCACCACGAGGCCCAGACGGCCTAAGAGAGTGGCCGCTGCCTCACCAGAGCCTCCAGCAAAGGCTGCCGCCGAGCAGACCAAGCTTCCTGTGAAGCCTGCCTCCACGCCTGAACTGCCGCTAGTACCTGTGGGGGCTTTTAATCAAGTATGTGGGGATGTCCTGGACTCCTTCTCCAGACCCCTCTCCAGCAGCCGACGAGCCCTCTCCAGCAGCCGACGAGCCCGCTCCAGCAGCCGACGAGCCCGCTCCAGCAGCCGACGAGCCCGCTCCAGCAGCCGATATGGCGGCCCGAGGCCCCGGACCCGCCCTGGAGACCTCCGTACCTGCCTGCACCTCCCTCACCCACGTGTAGGTCTCCAGGGCACCCACCCCCCCCCTCCCCGGTTGTTCCATCAATGGTGCGAGGTCGCGCCTACCGGGAGGGGGAGGTACTGTCACAGTTCCCTTCTGTCCTGGACTCCATCTCCCATCATCAGGTGGGAGATGGTCAGGTGGATTTCATCCAGACAGGTCCACTTCAATTGTGCAAAAATACAAAATGTATAAAAATTTATATATATATATATATATATATATATATATATATATATATATATATATATATATATATATATATATATGTGTGTGTGTGTGTAGGCCCATGTATGATTTGTATGGTGTATTTGTCTAGTTTCAAATAAGATCTCATAGCGATTTCATTTCATTAAATTGTTTGTGTATTTACAGATTGACAGACTGGCTTACCATCGTAACCCATCGTTGCGATCGCATTTTTCCAGGCGCATGCTTCGATTGCATTTTGGACACTGCATCCTACTTTTCAGGATATGCCGTTTCTGCATCCATCGAGCTATTCTTCTTTTTTTTCATGTTATCATAACTTCTAATATATTTTAGAAGTTCTTGCAATAACCGGGTCATCTGTAACTGCTTTCTAAGCCAACAACCCAACCAGTCTCTGTCCTGTAACGTTACCACAAAGTGTCGTGCCACTTTACGTTTTGGAGGCTACTGGATGGGCGTTAGTGAGTACCTGACTGTCTCGCGTTTCTAATTGTGGAACACACGGACAACATACAGGAGGATCAAAGAAACAAAGTAACGTTACCCACGAAGTTCGCTATTTGAGGTAAGCTAAACATTTAACATTTGTATTTTATTTAGGAACATTGACATCATCAGTCTTTACTGGTAAAGTTAGGGTTAAGCAATTTAATGTTAGCCAAAGTTGTACAGAACTGTTAGTTCACGAATGTAGCAGACATGACATGGTGTTTGTTTGTTTCCTTTGCTTTGCACAACTTTATTTAGATGGAAACTCGTTTCAGTAAAAGGGCTCATGGTGGGGGGATGGAGGCTAAGGAAGGTAAAGAAGATGTACAAGCTGTGGATGATGCAATTGCGAATGAGGGCTTACAACAAGATGTGGATGAGATCCCTGTTGGGCCAAAGAGAAAGAAGACAGTCAAATATTCCCCGAGGAAATTATGTAAGACATTTTTATGTTAATACTTTAACAACCAGTGCTTGAAATTAAAACCTGCCATTAGCTTAGTAAGTGTTCTAACCACTTTGTCAGCAGATTGCCAACATGTGTTCAATCTGTATTTGGCTGATTGTGGCACATCATTCCTATTTTTATTATTTTGTAGATATTGTATGTTTTTGTGTATTGTAACATAATAAGTAGTGTTGTCCCAATATTAAAATTGCACTATTCAAATTACCAAAGTAAAAATGTTTAATATAGTTTATTGCCAAAATTTTGTTTACTAATTATAATAATACATATTATTGATTTGTTGTTGTTATTATTATTATTATTATTATTATTATTATTACTACTAGTCATGGATTAATATATTATTTTATTTTATAGATATAATATATTTCTGTCTCCGTTTCTTTTGCAAGTGCTTGGCTTTTATTTTGCAACATGCATTTAAATTGATGCACTCTGTTTTAAGCACACCAGGACATGCTTTTAAAGGAATAGCCCACCTAAAAATGAAAATTTGCTGATAAATGACTCACCCCCAGGCCATCCAAGGTGCATTGGATGGAACATTGATTTGTAACATTCCAAGAACATGAAAATGTTCAGTTTCCTTAATGTTTGTAGAATGTTATTTGAAGGTTAGTATGACGTTCCTGAAACATTCTTTTAATCGTTCAAACACCTGCTGTGAACAAGCACTGAAAGAAAGAGAAATAAGAACACAAACTACAACTTTCTTCAGCCACAGCCTTAGATGAACTGAAGATAAAAGACATTAAATATCTGAAGATCTGATTAAACAACTCCACAAACAGCATTACCAGCTTCACTTATTACTAATCAGACTGACTTTATTTCTGTTTACACGTCTACAGAAGTTCTTATTGAGAATTAACAGAGGTTTAGATGTTTCGTTTGAGGTCACCATTATGGAGGTTGGTGGTTGCTTTTGTTGAGCTCTTGACCCCTGACTGTTATAGAGTTGCTTCTTTATCAGAAATTGCATGTTTTCAGAAAACATTTCTGCATTGATAAAGACGGACAAACAACTGCATTAAAGTGGTTTAATCAACTGCTTTTTTTGTAATTTTTTTTTTACTTTTGGTATTGAAGTGTTGTGTGATAAGGAAATAATAAACTCAAAAATGTGATAAAATTCATTTTTAACATTGAAGTGATTTGTGTAATATTGTCCAAAACTATTTAGAAGTTAAAAACGACACACTTAGACATCAGCACTCATCATACAAACCTCAACAATGGTGACAATCAAAAAAAAATTCAGCTGCATAATTTATTCATGTCGCAATGCATGCTGGGAACCATGAATGTGTTTTGTATGCTGGCATGAAGCATGTCACCATTGTTGTGTTTCATATGCCAAATGTTGATGTCTGTGATAAATGACACAAAACAATGTTTTAAACAAAAAGTTAACAATGAAAGCATTGAAAATTATATTTTTTTTCAAATCAATTGGATTTGATACAGCATTTCAATTTTCAAGTTGCAATTACAGAAAAAAATTGTTTAAACCACTTTAATGCAGTCATCTGACTCGTTTTTCTTTATCAATGCAGAAATGTTTTTTTGAAAACATGCAATTGTTGAAAAAGATGTAACTCTATAATAATCAGGGGTCAAGAGCTCAACTAAAGCAACCACCAACCTCCATGATGGTGACCTCAAACGAAACATCTAAACTTCTGTTAATTCTCAAATAGAACTTCTGTAGAAGTGTGACAGAAATAAAGTCAGTCTGGTTAGTAATAAATGAAGCTGGTAATGCTGTTTGTGGAGTTGTTTAATCAGATCTTCAGATATTTAACGTCTTTTATCTTCAGTTCATCTAAGGCTGTGGCTGAAGAAAGTTGTAGTTTGTGTTCTTATTTCTCTTTCTTTCAGTGCTTGTTCACAGCAGGTGTTTGAATGATTGAAAGAATGTTTCAGGAACATCATACAAACCTTCAAATAACATTCTACTGTAACAATTAAATCAGGAGTCACATAAATAAATGAGGAGGGATCAATCACCACTTAATACCACATTATATTTCCTTGTCAGCAAAATAGCTGAACCTTCTTCAGATCTTGAAAATGTTGCTGGATGTCTCTGGAGTATACAACAATGTTGTCTATGTACACAAAGCAACATTTGCCTATAAGGTCCTGTAGAACTTTGTTCATCAGTCTTTGGAACGTTGCACCAGCATTTTTCAACCCAAAAGGTAGACAAACAAATTCATATTGGTTGTACTTTGTAACAAAAGCAGTTTTTTGGATGCTGCTTTCATCCATCAACACTTGCCAGTATCCCATCTTGAGATCTAGGGTACTGAATACTGTTGCTCCGTAGACAGACTCCAAAATATCTTGTATCTGAGGCATGGGAAAGCCATCCAGCGAGGGTTTTGGCATTCAAGGCTCGATAATCCACACAGAAACGCATTCCTCCATCCTTCTTGGGTACTAGCACTACTGGAGCTGCCCATGGGGATGTAGATGGCCGTATTATACCTTTACTCAGCATGGCCTTGACTTCCTCATCAATGAAGTTTTGCTTATTAACTGGAACAGGATAAGCTCTTTTCCGTACGGGGATGGGGTCATTAGTTATGATCTGGTGCTTAATGATAGAGGTTTGACCCAGTGCATCAGTACAGACAGTCGGCCAATTTAACAACAACCCTTCTAAACGCCTCTTCTCTGACCGAGAGGCATCAGCAAGATCCACCAACTCTTTGATGTCAACTATGGAGTCATCGGATACTTGCACTATTGGCAGGGCACAGTGTATGTTAACTGAGGGTAATTGGTCATAACAAGAAAAAAGGTGTAATATTTCCTTTTGCCCAGGCAATGAATATGTGGAGGTTTCAAAATGCAGTGTGACTACATGTCACAAGGAACTCAAGGCCTAAGATGAGCGGAAAAGCTAGGTCCTCATCTCTGATGATGATGATGATGATGAATAGTCGCAATGGGTTTGTGCATCCTTATAGGACACACTCCCAAGTAACTTCACCTAATGCCCTCTGGACATGGCCGTTGGCAAGGGCAAATGTCTGTCCCCGACTAGACTGCCAAGACTCAGTCTCATCCTTCCATCTCCTCCACAATGACTCCTGGATTAAAGAGTATGAACTGCCTGTATCCATAATGTCTTCACAAGAATGGTTACGCAAAGTTATAGTCAAGGTCAGTAGCTTGACATTACCTCTGGTCACTAACGCCATGCTGTGACTTCTAGGCTTACCTCTGTTGTACTTATCCTGGCCCCCTCTTCTGAAGGATTGTTCAGCCTGACGTTGCTTCCAGAAGGCCCTTTCCTCAGCAATATCCCGCTCTACCAAAGCTCCTGTGTGCACCAAATCATCAAAAGAAGTCACTGTTCCTCTCAAAATACTAGCAAGACGGGGATTACAGTTTCTCAAGGCAGCCTGTAGAATCTCTTTCTCAGTCACTGTTGGTTTAAGCCTAAGACATAAGGCTCGATACTGGAAAGCAAAAGTTCGAAGATCTTCATCAATTCCTTGTTTTCTCTCTCTTATCCTCCTTTCCGCTTCAACCTCATGATCATCAGGGAGAAAGGATCGCAAGAAAGCAGATTTGAACTGACTCCATGTTTTAACATGTACTTTTTCAGCCACTCACCAATCCTTGGGAGTATGTGTCAACATCGATGGCAGAGTTGCTAATATCTCAGCATCACTCATGGGTCTCACAGCTAAATATTCTGCACATTTCTCCAAATAAGCTATTGGGTCTTCATCTGCTGTGCTCCCAAACTTAGGGAATTCTATTTTAACGGCCATTTTATAAGGAAGCTGGTGTAGCATAGAAGTTACCTGTACATCTGGCATTGACGTGATAGTTGGTGTAGAGGTAGCTCCAGGCGTAAGACAAAACATAGACCTGAGATGGCTGTCCCGTCTTTTCATACAATCCATCACAGCTTTACCCATCTCTTGCAGTTGGTTTTCTAGGGTTTTCTTTAGCTGGTTATTCTTTTCTTCTATAAAAGCAACAAGTTTTTCCTCTAACTTCTTCAAACTTTCATTGTCTAAGGATGATTGACTGGACATTAGCTTTGTCAAGTCTGGCATCTGCCCCTCTACAGCAATCAAACGACGGTAATACTGTTGAAGAGAATTCTGAATGTACGTTTCGACTCCCCGGACATGTTCTACACTCTCTTTCTCCATCTTGTCCAGTTTGTGCTCCAGTTGTCTCACCTTTGTTGCAATGGTAAGACTGATCAGACTTTCCTCATCCTCTTCCGGTGGTGGTGGAGGTGGTAGACAACTTGAGTCATTGTCCTCTTCTGGAACAGCCACTCCTCCTTCTGACACTAAATACAGGCTACTGAATGAGCTTATCAGTTCCTGAACTGGCTCACGTCATGTTATAAAAGGTTTAGAAGTATAGTCTAGTTCCATTTTGAGAATAGACTCAGAGTTGTCTCGTGCAGGAGCCTCAGCCAAGTCTTAAACTAAGAGATGAGACAGTTATTGGTCACAACCCTTTCATACCTTTTCACAAATTGTAACCAAGCACTCGGGTAAACCACACTGGGTGAAAAACTGATGCTTATACATAGTTATATTGAAGAAACAAAACATATGATTCAAAGTGGTTAAAGTGGTGATCAGGTCCCTGTTTGGGCGCCAAATTATGTAACAATTAAATCAGGAGTCACATAAATAAATGAGGAGGGATCAATCACCACTTAATACCACATTATATTTCCTTGTCAGCAAAATATTCAATTCTGGAACACCACAAATGTCTTGACAAAAATACATAAAGCAGAATTATCAACCTTTTCACCATTGGAAGCAAGTACTTATAAATGTCCACCCAACATTTAAGTCCTGAGTACCACAAATGTCCTTGGTTCTTCACTCCATTGTAGATGTTAGGATATTAAGAGCATGAGATTGTAATTCACCCATCACAGGTTAATCCAAAGTTTGTAAAGAAGCTCAGATATAATCCCAAATTGAGGAGAAACACAAACTAAAATCTTGAACCAGATGAGATGTCCTCAAAATCAAGCAGATACAAAAAACCTTATTGAGATGTAGAACATAAATGTTCCTCAACCGAGGTTTCCAAGATGAAAGCATGAAGAGCAAACACTCCCAGCTAACAGGTATATCTTACTCAAACTTCCTCCTTCCTTTTACTCTCTAGCCTAGAGAAATCTCCCTGATAATGACCCCCTAGTGCCCTCTAATGGCAGGGAGTAAAATTACAACTTACACAAAGTAAAGAAGACAGGTAACAGTTTACTGGAACTGTTACACAACTAACATTAAGGAAACTACATTTTATGTTCTTGGAATGTTGCAAATCAACGTTCCTAGAATGTTGAATTTTAAAAACTGGACGTTTTTTACGTTCCCAGAACCAACACTGAATATTTAGAGAACGTTCTTATAACAAAATTCTGTTAGCTGGGTAGTTCCTTTTTAACATTATTTTAAGGAATGTACATGTCAAGAAATTATATTCTAATGAGATTATGTACATACAGAAGATAAATTAGCATGCTAGTATACTAAAACAAGCACGTTACCAGTAACACAAAACATGTCTGTTTTTAACAAAAAATATAGCAATAATCTCAATCTACACTTTACTTTAATCTACACAACACTTAAAAGCACTATTTAGTATGAAATTTAGCACTTACAGACATATATTTACAAGGTCTAAATGATGGAATCATTAGCCGATAAGAGCTGCGTGCACGTTCTTCTTGACTGCGTTCACTGAGAGAAACCGAAAGTAAACAGTAAAATATAGTGTAGTACCTTAAAAGTCTAGTAGGACGCGGAAAAGAAATGCCGCTAGACATAACCAACAGCACACGGGTTAAAATCCACTGTGGCCGGTAAGGCATATCAACACACTAGCCAATTTGGTGAGTTATTATTTATCAATTCGAACACATTTTTTTCTATGATCATACGCACACCGGCGGCGCTCAACTATGACTCTGGTTGTTCAAAATCATAACTTCCCCTACAGGATTGTGTATTGTGCATTTTTGAGTAACAGGTTTGTTTTTGTGGCTTGAGTAAATATGCTTCATCATATACAAGCTTTATCTTTCCATTTGCTCTGTTTTTTCAAATACCATAATACCATAATTTAAACTCATATCTGCAACTTTGTTCCTACTTGAAGTGAATTTTGCCTGTATTGTGATTAGATTCACTGTTTTGGACTGCCACCTCATGGCAATCATTAGAGAAGTCACAGAGAATTTTGTTTTTATTTCCATTTTATTTTATTTGAATGGTATCCACAAGCAGTGATTGACTGTTGTGAAGCTGAAATCAATACAATGATTCCGAATTTTGATTTAGGTTTATTTCCGATATTTTTGTTTTGGCTAGTAGAAGTTCTGAATGGCTGGTAAAAAACTATTTTAGTAGTCAAATTGGCTGATGAGTGAAAATGTTAATTTCAAACACTGCACACAAGTAATGTTTTTTTTCTTTTCTTTTTTTCTAAGGCACATTTATAAAAGCTACTTAAATTACCTAAGTTATAAGGCATACTCCTGGCTTAATCTAAGCCCTGTCTCTGAAACCAGGCCAATATTATTAAGCTGAACTTAGATTAAAGGAGTGCAGCAGAGATCTAGTTGTTTTTTTTTTTTTTTTTTTTTTTTTTTTATATATATATATATATATGTTTTACTAACTGCATCTTGGAGTTTGTTAACTCCTCTGCGAGTGGCGCCCTGAGCCTGGTTTCTCCCAAGGATTTTTCTCAATTTCTGTCACCTGATGGAGTTTGGGTTCCTTGCCACTCTCATCTTTGGCTTGCTTAGTTGGGGGTATTTAATATTCAGTGATATTACTGATTTGACTGCACTGACACTATTGGATAACACTTGAACTGAATTGAGCTGGATTAAAGCAGTATTTTCATCTTTAAGGCCCTTGGCAAGGCAGGTTTATTTATATAGCACATTTCATACACAATGGTAATTCAAATTGCTTTACATAAAAAGGAAACAAATACATAAGAATAAAAATGGAATACATAATAAATAAGAATAAGAATAAAAGCACAGAATACCCCTGGAACTGGATGGAAGAGTCAGTCAGAAAATTTGTCCGGTAGCTGTGCATTTAAACAGTACCCTTGCAGACAAATCTTTCTGATACCACCAGGGCTAACTCAACTTTGTTGTCCATCAGAGCTGATCTAAACGGATCTATCCATCAGAGCGGATCTAAACAGATCTTTCTCGCGCTGGAGGGATAACTGTAAGAATATTTATATTTGTCAGGTATCTGTGTTAAACAGTACCCTTACAGACAAATCTTCCTGGACTAACTCTGTCCTGAGCTCCATACAGGGATAACAAAGGCTTACTTCCTAATTCTCCCAGCTCTTCCAACCAGACAGCAAGCTTTAAAATGCATTAAAACAGTCAGAAATAAAAAGGGGATGCATAAGATATTGATATGAAATGCATTACAAATAAAATAAAAACAAGAAAAATAATTAAAATAATAGAAAGGTGATACATATAAAATAAAGTGCAATCAGTTCAGACATAGCACAATGCTCATTCAGTAAATGCAAGGTTAAACAGATGTGTTTTGAGTCTGGATTTGAATGTGGCTACTGTTGGAGCACATCTGATCTCTTCAGGAAGCTGGTTCCAGCTGCGGCTGGCATAAAAGCTAAAAGCAGACTCTCCTTGTTTTGTATGAACCCTAAGTGACCTGATCCTGATGATCTTAGTGATCTGTTAGTGAGGTTTATACTCAATAAGCATATCTGCAATGTATTGAGGTCCTAGGCCATTGAGTGATTGATAAACAAGTAACAATACTTTATAATCAATTCAAAATGCAACTGGAAGCCAGTGCAAGGACCTGAGGACTGGTGTGATATGTTCATATTTTCTGGTTCTGCTCAGAATTCTGGCAGCAGTGTTCTGTATGAGCTGCAGCTGTTTTATGGTCTTTTTGGGAAGGCCTGTGAGGAGTCCATTACAATAATCCACCTGCTGGTGATGGAAGCATGAACAAGTTCTCTAAGTCTTGACTGGAAACAGGAAAATATTAATTGATGCAAACAGAATTTAATTCTGTTGTAAAACAGCTTTAAAGAAGACAATAGTGTCATTCAGCTGAAGAACTGTAGAACTGCTTTATAGCTGATTCAACTTTGTTTCATAATTAACAAATTTTGCAACATCAGCTCTGGTATTGATCTGAACTGAATCAACATTGAACTGCCTCAAAGTGAATAACAGCACTATTGTTGTCTTTAAAGCTGCTTTACAACAGAAATAAATTCTGTTTGCATCTGTTTTCCTGTTTATGATGCAACATTAATGTAAACACAGCCCACTGTGAACACCCTTGTAATTCGCTTCAGCCTTCAAATCATGATACATTTGAAAAATATTAGAATCGACCTAGATTCTTTGTATCGCGAATCGATGTATTGTCCCAGCCCAAGTAACTTGATTTGTGCACTGTAGTCACTTTCGTAAGGAAAGGCTTGCTTACACCTCAAAAGTAACAATAATAACTTAATACATAGTAACTTAATAAGTATATCATTTTGTTCTAACACAGAATTTATACTGCATTTATGTATCAGTTAATGTGGGGCCTAATATATTAGCAAGAAAATGATTGAAAACTTTAAATGGACAAATGCTACGTGCAGTTCTACCTATGAGCATAGATGGACATAATTTTAACATAAGAGAAAAGCAGCCTTTAGAGAGCTTGTTAAAACTGTTTTCAATGTTTGTGGTCAAAGCAATTAGCATGAGACCAGTGTCCATATATAGCAAACCAAATCAAACGTTTAGGAACACAATGGGAAACATAGAAACGGAGAACATGGTAAGATTTCAACTGTGAATTTTCTACAAAAACAATGCATGCTGCTGTTAGAGGATATTTCCTTTGTGCAGCTGAGCAAACCTCATGTAAAAATGTATAACATACTTGGATAATGTTATGTTATGTGGTTGGTTTTCTCATTTTCAGAATTCATTACAGTTTAAATTAATACAGCTTTTATATAATAATAATAATAAACTACTGCATAATAATTGCGTATCATTCCAGATGCAGCCACCGCTGGAGAATGAGTCCAGTGTCTTAGTATTTACACTCTCTGGACTAAATGAAACACTGGAAAACAGATTTGTGTTTTTTTCCCTCACTGCACTGTTTTATCCCCTAATGGTGTTGTGCAATGCAGTTGTTATTTTCACTATAATCTCACAAAAGACGCTTCATGAGCCAATGTATGTTTTTATATGTAATTTGTGTATAAATGCACTTTATGGCGCTGCTGGATTCTACCCTAAATTCATGTATGATTTGTTAGCAGAGGATCACATTATTTCTTATGTTGGATGTATGATTCAGATATTTGTTATTTATTCATTTGCCTTGTGTGAAATTTCAACATTAACAGTGATGGCATATGACAGATATGTGGCAATATGTAGACCACTGGAGTATCATTCAATAATGACCAATCAGAGGGTTCTTGAATGTATCCTTTTCTCCTGGCTGACTCCATTTTTTTGTATGTCTGTTTTAATTGTATTAACATCTAGACTCACTTTATGTGGCTCTACCATTGACAAGTTATACTGTGAGATTTGGGCAGTTGCAAAACTGTCGTGTTTTTCTACCACTGTAAATAATGTGTTTGGATACATTGTTGTTTTTGTATGCTTTGGACATGGTTTATTGATATACTGCTCATATATTCAGTTGATTAGAAAGTGCCTAAAGTCAATAGAGGTCAGGCGCAAATTCATGCAAACATGTGTGCCACATCTGCTTTCATTGTTCAATGTGGCTATTGCATTGTTTTTTGATGTACTGTACAGTCGTTATGGCTCAAAGAATGTGCCTCAAGGTGTGCGTAATTTCATGGCCATGGAATTCTTACTTATACCACCCATTTTGAACCCCTTTATTTATGGAGTAAATCTGACAACAATTCGGCAGGAAGTTTTGAGACTTTTTTTCAAGAAACAAGTGGGAATATCTGAGTAAATATTTAGTCAAAAGATCCTATGCCTTTCTTGTCTGTGACCCTTATAATCTCAGAATCAGAATGAGCTTTTTTCACCAAGTGTGCGCAAACACACAAGGTGGTTTTTCAGGAGCTCTTGGTACATACATACATGACACAAGAACAGAAAGAACATTGAAATAAGGCGAAGGAATAAAATAAACAATGATAGTAATAATGTGGTATACATCTGGAACAGAAGACTTAATTACAGATTTATGCATTGTGTACTGTATGTACAGCTGTATAAATAAAATCTGTTTATGTATTTACATAATATCTAATTATTGCCTCTCTCTCAAGTACTGAGTGCTGTGTTATCTGTTTAAGCTAGAGATAGCATGGGGCCTAGACGATCTGTAACGTCTGCCTGAGTGCAGAAGCGCAAACAGGTTGTGGCGGGGGTGAGACGGGTCTATGATGATGTTACCTGCCCTTTTCTTCACTCTGGAGTTGTACAAGTCCTGAAGGTTGGGCAGTTGCACACCAATTATCCTTTCAGCTGTTCTAACTTATATCTGATATGCTGGCTGACCCAAACCAAATCTAAAGCAAATTGTCCCTGTTAAGAAGTAGGCAATAAGCCACAGTAGGTTGTGTGTAAAAGTGATTTTTCTATGATTCAGGAGTGTTCTTAGGAATGAGATGAAGTGGAATCCATAACCCACAATAAAATCTTTTGGTTATAACAATAAACAAATTTTCTGCCAAGTAATATTTTTATAGTTATTGTTTGTAGCAACTTTGCTTATTAATATGGAATTAATTTAATGTGCAGCCACAGGGAGAGTAGTGGCCAAAAGTGATGTCCGGCCTGGGAAAAACTGACATCTTCACTCTTTATTCAAATATATATATATATACATATATATATATATATATATATATAATATACACTACCAGTCAAAAGTTTGGAATCTGTAAGATTTTTAATGTTTTTAAAAGAAGTTTCGGCTGCTCGCCAAGGCTGCATTTATTTAATTAAAAAACAGTAATGTGAAAAATTATTACAATTTAAAATAACTGTTTTCTGTTTGAATATATTTTATAAAGTAATTTATTCCTGTGATTAAAGCTGAATTTTCAGCATCATTACTCCAGTCTTCAGTGTCACATGATCCTTCAGAAATCATTCTAATATGCTGATTTGCTGCTCAAAAAACATTTATGATTATTATCAATGTTGAAAACAGTTGTGTACTTTTTTTCTTTTTTTTTTTTTCAGGATTCCTTGACGAATAGAAAGTTCAAAAGAACAGCATTTATCTGAAATACAAAGCTTTTGTAACATTATACACTACCGTTCAAAAGTTTGGGGTCAGTAAGAATTTTTATTTTTATTTTTTTGAAAAGAAATTAATACTTTTACTCAGCAAGGATGCATTAATTTGATCAAAAGTGACAGTAAAGACATTTATAATGTTACAAAAGATTATATTTCAAATAACTGCTGTTCTTTTGAACTTTCTATTCATCAAAGAATCCTGAAAAAAAACTATTGTACACAAATATTTTGTATAATTGTACACAATAAATGTTTCTTGAGCATCAGATAAGCATATTAGAATGATTTCTGAAGGATCATGTGACACTGAAGACTGGAGTAATGATGCTGAAAATACAGCTTTGATCACAGGAATAAATTACTTTCTAAAATATATTCAAACAGAAAACAGTTATTTTAAATTGTAATTTCACAATATTACTGTTTTTACTGTATTTTTAATTAAATAAATGCAGCCTTGGTGAGCAGACAAAACTTTTTTTAAAAATATTAAAAATCTTACTGATTCCAAACTTTTGACCGGTAGTGTGTGTATATATATATATATATATATATATATATATATATATATAGACACACACACACACACACATACATACATACAATGCCCTCCACTAATATTGGCACCCTTGGTAAATATGAGCAAAGGCGGCTGTGAAAATAAATCTGCATTGTTTATCCTTTTGATCTTTCATTCAAAACATTCACAAAATTCTAACCTTTCATTGAAGTAAAACAATTGAAAGTGGGGGAAAATCTCATTATGAAATAAATGTTTTTCTCCAGTGCATGTTGGCCACAATTATTGGCACCCCTGGAAATTCTTATGAGTAAAATATCTTTGAAGTATATTCCAATTCATATTTACGTGTAACGACTGAGACAAATCAGACACAATTATTTGTTATAGTTAACCAGTAATTGGTTAAAGCTCACTCTAGGGTCTGTTCCCCATCCCCGAAGAGGTGTTCTCTGTGACAAGTTTTATTGTGCTAAAGAATGTGGTTGCCACATGGAAGAGCAGAGAAGAGACACAGAAACGTGCATCTTTCCTGCATTTTCGCCACAGAACACAGACTTTCCTGCATTCATTTATAGAAAGATCGTTCTATAAATGAACATGCACATCCCTAGGAAATGGTATCCATTATTACTGTTGTTGTATTGCACTCATTGTATTTGCATGTTTTATGATACATTTAAGGTAACTTCAATTATGCCATGTTTAGTGTCTATGGGTTTGTATCGAGAAGATTTAAATGCTTGTGGATGTGATATGTTGATACCTGTTCAACACATCAGTATTAGAAGAATCTTTAATAGTTCTTCTTCAACAACTCAGCCAGTTAATCTTGCTCGGTCATAAAAGCCCTGACAAGAGGCGTGTTTTTGCCCCGGAAATACAACATCTTCATTGGTCATGTCAACCCTAAGAGGTGGGACTTTGACCAAAGGTTAAAAGCCAGTGCACAACGCCCCTCTCTCTCTCTTTTCTTGCTTTTTGGACGACTGAAGAGAGCCCTTGTTGCTGCAGGCCTCTTCAGGCCAAGGCCTACAACACAGCCATATGCTCATCTATGACAGAAAGAAAGAACTTTGTTCCCCACTAAGAGTCATATTAACAGCTTACGTTGTTTCATAGTACTTCATCCAACGCAGAAGATACTGGCAACAACTTCGGACCGAATCATCAAGATTTCTCCTCAGCCTGCAGACCTGATGCTCCTCAGCCTAAAGGCATCTTGCAAGTATCGTACATTTGAACACTAAACAGAAATTTAGTACTGATTTGTAGAACTTACCTTTTTCAGCAAAGGTGTTTTATTTCTGAGGAAACTGATGATTCTTTTCCAGATTGTCTTTGACTTTTTCCTATAGCTCCATTTCCGGTTCCACTTCCGGTTCAACTCTATCATTGTTCATTCTTACCTACGTATGTGTGTGACCTGCGTGTATGTTATGTTTGTTAGTTTAGTTATGTGTTTGTGAGTTAGTTAATAAAGAATGTGCACAATACATGTTTGGTTCTGACTCCGTCTGCTAATAAATTGCCTCTTAAGTGATTTAGATCCTGACTACACGCTCTGAGTAGTACGGTACAATAAGAATGTTGTTTTTCCATAACCTGGAAATGAACAATTCTTAGAATTAATAAACAATCAACACTGAGTGTTCACTGGACGAACAGGTTAATTGATTGTAATATTAATCTTAATGTAGCTACATCCAGTTAATCTGATTAACTGATTTACATATTCATAATTAATCATAATTATAAATCATAATGAGTTATGAATAATTATTAATATTTCCCCTTTGAGTTAATTCGCTACATACGTTTTTTTAGCACACCAGGGTGACTAGGAGCATGAAATTGTCCAGCCATGACTTCCTGTTCCACAGAAGTACAAATATGAGGAAACACAAAGGCCAAGTTTCCTTAATCATTCAATACAATGAGTAAAACCAAAGAATATAGTTCTGATGTGCAGCAAAAGATTGTTGAGCCTCACAAAATAGAAAGTGGCTGTAAGAAAATAGTTAAAGCATTGAAAATCCCCATTTCCAAAATCAGTTCAATAATTAAGAGGTTCCAATCAACTAAAGATGTTACAAATCTGTGTCTATATCATCCTAATACTCGGTGATCACAGCTGGAAAATTGCAGAGATTAGTTTCTGCAGAGCTTAGAGTCTTGAGTCTCAGAAAGCCTAAAAAAAATATCAAACAGCACCTACAGTGGTGGTCAGAATTATTGGCACCCTTGGAAAATATGATCAAAGATGACTGTAAAAATAAATCTGCATTGTTTATTCTTTTGATCTTTAATTCATAAAATTAGCAAAAATCTAACCTTTCATTGAAGTAAAAGAATTTAAAATGGGGGGAAAATCACATTATGAAATAAATGTTTTTCTCCAAAACACGTTGGCCACAATTATTGGCACCCTTTTATTCAATACTTTTTGCAACCTCATTTTGCGAAGATAACAGCTCTGATTTTTTTCCTATAATGCCTGATGAGTTTGGAGAACACCTGACAAGAGATCACAGACCATTCCTTCATGCAGAATCTCTACAGATCCTTCAGATTCCCAGCTCCATGTTGGTGCTTCTTCTCTTCAGTTCACTCCACTCGTTTTCTTTAGGGTTCAGGTCAGGGGACTGGGACGGCCATGGCAGAAGCTTCATTTTGTGGTCAGTGACATTTTTGTGTTGGTTTTGATGTTTGTTTTGGATCATTGTCCTGATGGAAGATCCAATCACAGCCCATTATTGGATTTCTAGCAGAAGCAGTCAGGTTTTGATTTTTTATCTGTTGATATTTGATAGAATCCATGATACCATGTATCTGAACAAGATGTCCAGGACCTCCAGCAGAAAAATAGGCCCACAACATTAAAGATCCAGCAGTATATTTAACCGTAGACATGGGGTACTTTTTATCCATGTGTGCACCAAACCCATCTGGTGGGTTTGCTGCCAAAAAGCTCTTTTTTTAGTTTCATCTGACCATAGAAGCCGGTCCCTTTTGAATTTCCAGTCGTGTCTGACAACTGAATATGCTGAAGATTGTTTCTGGATGAGAGTAGAGGATTTTTCTTGAAACCCTCCCAAACAACTTGTGGGGATGTAGGTGCAGTTTGATTTTTTGTAGCCTTTCTGAGACTCAAGACTCAACTAATCTCTGCAATTCTCCAGCTGTGATCCTTGGAGAGTCTTTTGCCACTCAAACTTTCCTCCTCACTGCACATTAGGACGATTTAGACACACGTCCTCTTCCAGGCAGATTTGTAACATCTTTAGTTGATTGGAACTTCTTAATTATTGCCCTGATAATGGAAATGGGGATTTTCAATGCTTCAGCTATTTTCTTACAGCCACTTTCTATTTTGTGAAGCTCAACAATCTTTTGCTGCACATCAGAACTATATTCTTTGGTTTTACTCATTCTGATGAATGATTAAGGGAATTTAGCCTTTGTGTTTCCTCATGTCTAACTCCTGTGGAACAGGAAGTCATGGCTGGACAACTTCATGTTCATGATAACCCTGGTGTGCCAAAAAAATGTAAATATGAATGGGAATATACTTCAGAGATATTGTACTCATAAAAAATTATAGGAGTCCCAATAATTGTGGCCAACGTGTTTTGGAGAGAAACATTTATTTCATAATGTGATTTTCCCCAACTTTCAATTCTTTTCCGTCAATGAAAGGTTAGATTTTTGCTAATTTTATGAATTAAAGATCAAAAGGATGAACAATGCAGATTTATTTTTACAGTCATCTTTGATCATATTTACCAAGGGTGCCAATAATTCTGACTACCACTGTACATCCCCACAAGTTGTTTGGGAGGGTTTCAAGAAAAATCCTCATCGCTCATCAAAAAACAAAATCCGACATATTCAGTTGTCATACATGACTGGAACTTCAAACAGAACCGGCTTCTATGGTCAGATGAAACAAAAAAAAAGAGAGCTTTTTGGCAGCAAACCCACCAGATGGGTTTGGTGCACAAATGGATAAAAAGTACCTCATGCCCACAGTTAAATATAGTGCTGGATCTTTAATGTTGTGGGCCTATTTTTTTGCTGGAGGTCCTGAACATCTTGTTCAGATACATGGTGTCATGGATTCTAGCAAACAACAACAGATAAAAAATCAAAACCTGACCGCTTCTGCTAGAAATCTTATAATGGGCCGTGGTTGGATTTTGCAGGACAATGCAATGATCCAAACAAACATCAAAATCAAAAACATCAAGATCAAAAATGTCTCACTGAGCACAAAATGAAGCTTCTGCCATGGCCGTCCCAGTCCCCTGACCTGAACCCTAAAGAAAATGAGTGGAGTGAACTGAAGAGAAGAAGCACCAACATGGAGCTGGGAATCTGAAGGATCTGTAGAGATTCTGCATGAAGGAATGGTCTCTGATCTCTTGTCAGGTGTTTTCCAACTCATCAGGCATTATAGAAAGCGACTCAGAGCTGTTATCTTGGGAAAAGGACGTTGCAATAATTGGGTGCCAATAATTGTGGCCAACATGAACTAGAGAAAAACACTTATTTCATAATGAGATTTTTACCCCACTTTCAATTGTTTTACTTCAATGAAAAGTTAGAATTTTGTGAATTTTTTGAATAAAAGATCAAAAGGATAAACAATGCAGATTTATTTTCACAGCCGCCTTTGCTCATATTTTACCAAGGGTGCCAATATTAGTGGAGGGCACTGTATGTGTTTATATACAGGTGCTGGTCATATAATTAGAATATCATCAAAAAGTTGATTTATTTCACTAATTCCATTCAAAAAGTGAAACTTGTATATTATATTCATTCATTACACACAGACTGATATATTTCAAATGTTTATTTCTTTTAATTTTGATGATTATAACTGTACAGCACTCAATACTTAGTTGGGGCTCCTTTTGCCTGAATTACTGCAGCAATGCGGCGTGGCATGGAGTCGATCAGTCTGTGGCACTGCTCAGGTGTTATAAGAGCCCAGGTTGCTCTGATAGTGGCCTTCAGCTCTTCTGCATTGTTGGGTCTGGCATATCGCATCTTCCTTTTCACAATACCCCATAGATTTTCTATGGGATTAAGGTCAGGCGAGTTTGCTGGCCAATTAAGAACAGGCATACCATGGTCCTTAAACCAGGTACTGGTAGCTTTGGCACTGTGTGCAGGTGCCAAGTCCTGTTGGAAAATGAAATCTACATCTCCATAAAGTTGGTCAGCAGCAGGAAGCATGAAGTGCTCTAAAACTTCCTGGTATACGGCTGCGTTGACCTTGGACCTCAGAAAACACAGTGGACCAACACCAGCAGATGACATGGCACCCCAAACCATCACTGACTGTGGAAACTTTACACTGGACCTCAAGCAACGTGGATTGTGTGCCTCTCATCTCTTCCTCCAGACTCTGGGACCCTGATTTCCAAAGGAAATGCAAAATTTACTTTCATCAGAGAACATAACTTTGGACCACTCAGCAGCAGTCCAGTCCTTTTTGTCTTTAGCCCAGGCGAGACGCTTCTGACGCTGTCTGTTGTTCAAGAGTGGCTTGACACAAGGAATGCGACAGCTGAAACCCATGTCTTGCATACGTCTGTGCGTAGTGGTTCTTGAAGCACTGACTCCAGCTGCAGTCCACTCTTTGTGAATCTCCCCCACATTTTTGAATGGGTTTTGTTTCACAATCCTCTCCAGGGTGCAGTTATCCATATTGCTTGTACACTTTTTTCTACCACATCTTTTCCTTCCCTTCGCCTCTCTATTAATGTGCTTGGACACAGAGCTCTGTGAACAGCCAGCCTCTTTTGAAATGACCTTTTGTGTCTTGCCCTCCTTGTGCAAGGTGTCAATGGTCGTCTTTTGGACAACTGTCAAGTCAGCAGTCTTCCCCATGATTGTGTAGCCTACAGAACTAGACTGAGAGACCATTTAAAGGCCTTTGCAGGTATTTTGAGTTAATTAGCTGATTAGAGTGTGGCACCAGGTGTCTTCAATATTGAACCTTTTCACAATATTCTAATTTTCTGAGATACTGAATTTGGGATTTTCCTTAGTTGTCAGTTATAATCATCAAAATTAAAAGAAATAAACATTTGAAATATATCAGTCTGTGTGTAATGAATGAATATAATATACAAGTTTCACTTTTTGAATGGAATTAGTGAAATAAATCAACTTTTTGATGATATTCTAATTATATGACCAGCACCTGTATAATCTGTGTGTAAATGGACTTTTTGGCATTTCTGGATTCTACCCTAAATTCATGTATGTTTTACTATCCCACGATCATGTGATTTCTTATACTGGATGTCTGATTCAAATATTTGTAATTTATTCATCTGCTTTGTGTGACCCTTCAACATTAATAGTGATGGCATATGACAGGTATTTGACAATATAGAGACCACTGCAATATCATTCAATAATGACCAATCAAATGGTTCTTAAATGCATCATTTTCTGCTGGCTGGCCCCATTTTCTTGCATGTCTATTTTAATTATTTTACAGTTTTTCACAATTGCTAAGACACTAAACTCCATTCTCTAAACCAAATTCTCAATAGTCTAAACCATTTTGTCAAATAAATCACTCTTTCTGCAAAACCTTAAAAAGTTTAGGCAGTTAGACACTGAACTGACAGTTACTGCTGAAACTCAGCCCAGATCTGCACAACTATAAGCACATTCTCAGCCTCACACTTTTTGCAAAACACTACACACATTGTTTTGCACAACACCAAACACTTCTCTACATTAGACACAGGTATCTAACATAATGTCACTTCTTTGCCATTCCAAGACACTGCTTTGCAAAATACCACCCCTATAAACCGACTGATCAAACACAGCCGTCAGGTGTGCAGACACTTAGGTGGACACTTAGGTCTGTGCAATTGATGGATTCGCCATTCAAGAAGATTCTTCCTCGCTGTCTTGCAAGAGAGGACATTGCCTGTGGTGTGGATGAAGTGCTATGGCCAGATCCAGCTAGGCCAATAAATGATGCTTAGGTGTTTTTTCTATTTTTTTCATTTGAAATCACGCTTTTGTTTCATCTCCACAAATGTTTTTGTTCATGTACAATATTGTATTTAGAATATGTTCTGATTTCAGTGCAAAATGTAACCTTTGGAAAGGCATGGATGTATTGAATGGTTTTACAATGTGGTGAGAAATAAATATTTTCATCAATGTGCAGTACTGGTCTTGTGTTTTTTTGTTGTTGTTGTTGTTGTTGTTGTTTTTGGTCAATATATTCATGTGCATTACTCTAACAATATCTCTGAAAAAATCAAACCCAGACTATATAATGAGAAAAGAATAAAAGTTACAACTGTTTAAGATTGAGCACAGCAGTGTGTAAATGAATCAAACAGAATCAGAATGTATGAACCATGTGTGTTCCATATGGTGTCAAAGTTGGGTTTTGTTAAATGAATGTACAGTTTTGAATGAAGTGTTTCATTTTGCAAAAGAACTGAGGTGTTCTGCTACTTGTGTGTGTGGATCTGTGAATTGTGTGTAGTGTTTTGACAAAATGAGCCTTGTTTTTTTTTTTTTTTTTTTTTTTACAATTGTGCTTAAGCAAACATAAAAAAACTAATTAATTTACATAATAATTGATGATCTTTACAACATAAGTGAATCAACACTGAACTGACTTCAGCTGAACAATGACACTATTTTCTTTTAGAGCTGCTGTACAGCTGAAATGAACCCTCTTTGCATTACTGATCATCATGTACCTGTTATCACTGTAAAGCTGCTTTGACTATACTATACTATACTATACTAGTATCTGTGTAGTATAAATTGCAATCGAAATAAAGGTGACTTGACTTGATTTAGGCCAGATCCAACATGAAGACGTGATGCTGAAGCAGAATGAATCTCTCACTGACTTTGAACTGTTTTTTTTCAGTGTACTGTAACATGCTTTTCATTTAGAGTTTTCTTTGACCTTTTAGGCCTTTGCATTTAGACTGCTGTATGTTTGCAGTATGTAAGTGCTGAATATACAGACATTCAATACTATATAATGTTGAATATAATACTGTACTTGCAGTACATACTGTCACAGAGTCACAGCCAACACCCACCAACACCAACACATCGTCACCAGATCTTCACGCTCCACCCTCTCGTTCACAGTCTCCCGAGTACTAATCACCTGCACCTGCACATCATCATCTAGGACACTATAAAGACTCACACTTCCCTCACATCATTGTCTTCTGTTGAAGAACCCCTTCTGTTTGAAGTTGTTGGTTCCAAGCCTTTAAGTGGCCTTGGTAGGCCTCTGGATGTTTCTGGGGGCCTCTTTGAGGCTTATAGCTTGGGGCGTTGGCCGTAGGGGAGGCTGTCACTGACAGCCTATTAGACCCGCAGGAGGAGTGATTTTGACATTTCTGTTGAAATTGGCCATCTGTTCAGCCATTCTTTGGCATGCACTCCCCTCAGCATGGCGGCGTGGGTATTCGTTCCCCATTAGCGTTCTAGGACGCAATGCGAGTTCCCTTTCGAAAGGTCGCACTAGTAGTGACGTCATAGGCTGTCGCTGGCCCATACGATTGCCGTGATTTGATAGCGTTCAGACACCGGTTCCCACGGAGGCATTCCCCATTAGCATTCTAGGACGCAATGTCTCATTCCCTGTTCTCAGGGAACCATGGTTACATGTGTAACCTGAGACGTTCTCCGTCCTCGTTGATTCCTTCACCTGCAATACAAACTTCTGTTATCCTTCAGCTAAGTGACTGTTCTGAAAGTGCTTGTTCTTTGACTCACCTGCATCCACCATTTACCTGTGTTCGTGCCTCTGTTTACAGTTTTTGCCCATTGCTTACACACTAAAACCGAATGCTTAGACCAAAGCCTCAATACCTAAACTTCTTGTAGCATACCTTAAACACAGTGTAACCATAGCTTAAACACATTGTCAACTTTGCACTTTGTTTGCAATTCTGTTACACACTTATTGCGAAACACTACACACGTTTTCTTACATTAGACCAGTGGTTCCCAAACCAGTCCTGGAGGACCCCCAGCCCTGCACATTTTGTATGTCTCCCTCATATATCACACCTGATTCAGCTCATGTGCTCATTAGTAGAGACAGCAAGACCTGAAATGTGTTAGAAATAGGGAGATATACAAAATGTGCATGAGTTTTGCATTTTGAACAGAGTGTTTTCCCAATGATAACAGGTGATTTCGCTTTTGAACAAAGTGTCTAATGCAGTGTCTAAGTGTCTAACATTAGACACTTTGTTCAAAAGCAAAATCACCTGTTATCATTGGGAAAACACTCTGTTCAAAATGCAAAACTCATCTGGCAGTTGTAGGCACTTACATACACACCTGAAAACACTTGCACAGAAAACAGAACACCAATCGGTCTGAGCCTTAGCACTACAAATAGGCCTCAAGTACGCCATTTTGAGAACTTTGCAAGCATGAAGGCAATAAGAGTCAGAGTAAGAGGAGGACAAAGAGAGAGAGGAGTCGGACGTGGAAGAGGACAAGGACGAGGACAAAGACGAGGACTAGTACGGAGACGTGTATCAGATGACATCAGGGCTACTCTGGTGGCCTGTCCATGAGGGAGGCTGGGCAAAGAGTCCACCCTAACCTCAGTCGCTAATATATACAGTCGGTAATAAGGACATTCCGACTGGAGAACAGGTATATCTTCATATATATATATATATATATATATACATATATACACAATAGGCATACTATATATGTCACATAATTCTGTATCATATTACAGTATTACTGTACAAACTGTACTATACAAAAATGGGTAGTGCTGTGAAGTATATGTAAAGGAATACCATTGTGATGTTACAGTACTGTGTACAGTTTGAAAGTACAGTATGTGAAAAAGAATTTAACCAGTGACATCTTGTGGAGGCATTTTCTACAGAATGGTTGGACGACCTCAAGGTGGAAGGGAACGGCTCTTCACTCAACAACAAGAGCTTGCCATCATTGAAATGGTGCGAGAAAATAATGCAATCCGACTTCGTTGCAACAACGCATAATTGCAAATAGAAATGTATTCAACAATATCAACAGGGTCAGCATTTCTACACTAAGTCGCATCCTACAGAAACATAACTTCAGAAAGAAGCAGCTGTGCAGGGTGCCATTTGAGAGGAACAGTGTCAGAGTCAAGGATCTGCGCCATGATTATGTGCAGATATGTGTCACTTTACTTTACATACTATATATTGTGATGTGGGAATGAGGGTTTATGCTGCCACCTGCCCTGCCTCTCACAATGGTAATTCAAATGGCTTTACATAAAAAGGAAACAAATACATAAGAATAAAAATGGAATACATAATAAATAAAAATAAGAATAAAAGCACAGAATACCCCTGGAACTGGATGGAAGAGTCAGTCAGAAAATTTGTCAGGTAGCTGTGCGTTTAAACAGTACCCTTGCAGACAAATCTTTCTGATACCACCAGGGCTAACTCAACTTTGTTGTCCGTCAGAGCGGATCTAAACGGATCTATCCATCAGAGCGGATCTAAACAGATCTCCTTCGCGCTGGAGGGATAACTGTAAGAATATTTATATTTGTTAGGTAGCTGTGTGTTTAAAACAGAGTTAGTCCAGGAAGATTTGTCTGTAAAGGTATACAGACAAATCTTCCTGGACTAACTCTGTCCAGAGCTCCATACAGGGATAACAAAGGCTTACTTCCTAATTCTCCCAGCTCTTCCAACCTGACAGCAAGATTTAAAATGCATTAAAACAGTCAGAAATAAAAAGGGGATGCATAAGATATTGATATAAAATGCATTACAAATAAAATAAAAACAAGAAAAATAACTAAAATAATAAAAAGGTGATACATATAAAATAAAGTGCAATCAGTTCAGACATAGCACAATGCTCATTCAGTAAATGCAAGGTTAAACAGATGTGTTTTGAGTCTGGATTTGAAATTGACTACTGTTGGAGCACATCTGATCTCTTCAGGAAGCTGGTTCCAGCTGCGGCTGGCATAACAGCTAAAAGCAGACTCTCCTTGTTTTGTATGAACCCTAAGTGACCTGATCCTGATGATCTTAGTGATCTGTTAGTGAGGTTTATATTCAATAAGCATATCTGCAATGTATTGAGGTCCTAGGCCATTGAGTGATTGATAAACAAGTAACAATACTTTATAATCAATTCAAAATGCAACTGGAAGCCAGTGCAAGGACCTGAGGACTGGTGTGATATGTTCATATTTTCTGGTTCTGCTCAGAATTCTGGCAGCAGTGTTCTGTATGAGCTGCAGCTGTTTTATGGTCTTTTTGGGAAGGCCTGTGAGGAGTCCATTACAATAATCCACCTGCTGGTGATGGAAGCATGAACAAGTTTCTC
This sequence comes from Hypophthalmichthys nobilis, assembly GCA_037950665.1. Lineage (NCBI taxonomy): Eukaryota > Metazoa > Chordata > Actinopteri > Cypriniformes > Xenocyprididae > Hypophthalmichthys > Hypophthalmichthys nobilis. The sequence continues at coordinate 32,000,225 of CM075479.1, read as the reverse complement.
TAAGTCTTGACTGGAAACAGGAAAATATTAATCGATGCAAACAGAATTTATTCTGTTGTAAAACAGCTTTAAAGAAGACAATAGTGTCATTCAGCCGAAGAACTGTAGAACTGCTTTATAGCTGATTCAACTTTGTTTCATAATTAACAAATTTTGCAACATCAGCACTGGTATTGAAATGAACTGAATCAACATTGAACTGCCTCAAAGTGAATAACAGCACTATTGTCATCTTTAAAGCTGCTTTACAACAGAAATAAATTCTGTTTGCATCTGTTTTCCTGTTTATGACGCAACATTAATGTAAACACAGCCCACTGTGAACACCCTTGTAATTCGCTTCAACCTTTTCGAACTTTACAAATGATTATTTTAGGTTTAAGTGGTGAGTGTAAAGGAACTGGAAACAAGCAGTGCAAGTGTTTCTAAAGCATGTAGTGCCATCTGCTGTTAAAAACTAAGCTCTGAATCAATTTGAGAGAGAATCATGATACATTTGAAAAATATCAGAATCGACCCAGATTCTTTGTATCGCGAATCGATGTATTGTCCCAGCCCAAGTAGCTTGATTTGTGCACTGTAGTCACTTTAGTAAGGAAAGGCTTGCTTACACCTCAAAAGTAACAATAATAACTTAATACATAATAACTTAATAAGTATATAATTTTGTTCTAACACAGAATTTATACTGCATTTATGTATCAGTTAATGTGGGGCCTAATATATTAGCAAGAAAATGATTGAAAACTTTAAATGGACCAATGCTATGTGCAGTTCTACCTATGAGCATAGATGGACATAATTTTAACATAAGAGAAAAGCAGCCTTTAGAGAGCTTGTTAAAACTGTTTTCAATGTTTGTGGTCAAAGCAATTAGCATGAGACCAGTGTCCATATATAGCAAACCAAATCAAACGTTTAGGGAACACAATGGGAAACATAGAAACGGAGAACATGGTAAGATTTCAACTGTGAATTTTCTACAAAAACAATGCATGCTGCTGTTAGAGGATATTTCCTTTGTGCAGCTGAGCAAACCTCATGTAAAAATGTATAACATACTTGGATAATGTTATGTTATGTGGTTGGTTTTCTCATTTTCAGAATTCATTACAGTTTAAATTAATACAGCTTTTATATAATAATAATAATAAACTACTGCATAATAATTGCGTATCATTCCAGATGCAGCCACCGCTGGAGAATGAGTCCAGTGTCTTAGTATTTACACTCTCTGGACTAAATGAAACACTGGAAAACAGATTTGTGTTTTTTTCCCTCACTGCACTGTTTTATCCCCTAATGGTGTTGTGCAATGCAGTTGTTATTTTCACTATAATCTCACAAAAGACGCTTCATGAGCCAATGTATGTTTTTATATGTAATTTGTGTATAAATGCACTTTATGGCGCTGCTGGATTCTACCCTAAATTCATGTATGATTTGTTAGCAGAGGATCACATTATTTCTTATGTTGGATGTATGATTCAGATATTTGTTATTTATTCATTTGCCTTGTGTGAAATTTCAACATTAACAGTGATGGCATATGACAGATATGTGGCAATATGTAGACCACTGGAGTATCATTCAATAATGACCAATCAGAGGGTTCTTGAATGTATCCTTTTCTCCTGGCTGACTCCATTTTTTTGTATGTCTGTTTTAATTGTATTAACATCTAGACTCACTTTATGTGGCTCTACCATTGACAAGTTATACTGTGAGATTTGGGCAGTTGCAAAACTGTCGTGTTTTTCTACCACTGTAAATAATGTGTTTGGATACATTGTTGTTTTTGTATGCTTTGGACATGGTTTATTGATATACTGCTCATATATTCAGTTGATTAGAAAGTGCCTAAAGTCAATAGAGGTCAGGCGCAAATTCATGCAAACATGTGTGCCACATCTGCTTTCATTGTTCAATGTGGCTATTGCATTGTTTTTTGATGTACTGTACAGTCGTTATGGCTCAAAGAATGTGCCTCAAGGTGTGCGTAATTTCATGGCCATGGAATTCTTACTTATACCACCCATTTTGAACCCCTTTATTTATGGAGTAAATCTGACAACAATTCGGCAGGAAGTTTTGAGACTTTTTTTCAAGAAACAAGTGGGAATATCTGAGTAAATATTTAGTCAAAAGATCCTATGCCTTTCTTGTCTGTGACCCTTATAATCTCAGAATCAGAATGAGCTTTTTTCACCAAGTGTGCGCAAACACACAAGGTGGTTTTTCAGGAGCTCTTGGTACATACATACATGACACAAGAACAGAAAGAACATTGAAATAAGGCGAAGGAATAAAATAAACAATGATAGTAATAATGTGGTATACATCTGGAACAGAAGACTTAATTACAGATTTATGCATTGTGTACTGTATGTACAGCTGTATAAATAAAATCTGTTTATGTATTTACATAATATCTAATATCTCTCTCAAGTACTGAGTGCTGTGTTATCTGTTTAAGCTAGAGATAGCATGGGGCCTAGACGATCTGTAACGTCTGCCTGAGTGCAGAAGCGCAAACAGGTTGTGGCGGGGGTGAGACGGGTCTATGATGATGTTACCTGCCCTTTTCTTCACTCTGGAGTTGTACAAGTCCTGAAGGTTGGGCAGTTGCACACCAATTATCCTTTCAGCTGTTCTAACTTATATCTGATATGCTGGCTGACCCAAACCAAATCTAAAGCAAATTGTCCCTGTTAAGAAGTAGGCAATAAGCCACAGTAGGTTGTGTGTAAAAGTGATTTTTCTATGATTCAGGAGTGTTCTTAGGAATGAGATGAAGTGGAATCCATAACCCACAATAAAATCTTTTGGTTATAACAATAAACAAATTTTCTGCCAAGTAATATTTTTATAGTTATTGTTTGTAGCAACTTTGCTTATTAATATGGAATTAATTTAATGTGCAGCCACAGGGAGAGTAGTGGCCAAAAGTGATGTCCGGCCTGGGAAAAACTGACATCTTCACTCTTTATTCAAACATATATATATATATATATATATATATATATATATATACACACTACTAGTCAAAAGTGTGTAAGTCTGTAAGATTTTTAATGTTTTTTAAAAGAAGTTTCGTCTGCTCACCAAGGCTGCATTTATTTAATTTAAATTAATTAATTTGATCAAAAGTGACAGTAAAGACATTTATAATGTTACAAAAGATTATATTTCAAATAAATGCTGTTCTTTTGAACTTTCTATTCATCAAAGAATCCTGAAAAAAAAAAAAAAATATTGTACACAAATATTTTGTATAATTGTACACAATAAATGTTTCTTGAGCAGCAGATCAGCATATTAGAATGATTTCTGAAGGATTATGTGACTCTGAAGATTGGAGTAATGATGCTGAAAATTCAGCTTTGATCACAGGAATAAATTACTTTATAAAATATATTCAAACAGAAAACAGTTATTTTAAATTGTAATTTCACAATATTACTGTTTTTACTGTATTTTTAATTAAATAAATGCAGCCTTGGTGAGCAGACGAAACTTCTTTTAAAAACATTAAAAATCTTACTGATTCCAAACTTTTGACCGGTAGTGTGTATATATATATATATATATATACACACACACACATACATACAGTGCCCTCCACTAATATTGGCATCCTTGGTAAATATGAGCAAAGGTGGCTGTGAAAATAAATCTACATTGTTTATCCTTTTGATCTTTCATTCAAAAAATTCACAAAATTCTTGGCACCCCTAGAAATTCTTATGAGTAAAATATCTTTGAAGTATATTCCAATTCATATTTACATTTTTTTTTTTTTTTGCACACCAGGGTGACTAGGAGCATGAAACAGCCATGACTTCCTGTTCCACAGAAGTACATATATGAGGACACACAAAGGCCAAATTTCCTTAATCATTCATCACAATAAGTAAAACCAAAGAATATAGTTCTGATGTGCAGCAAAAGATTGTTGAGTCTCACAAAATAGAAAGTGGCTGTAAGAAAATAGCTGAAGCATTGAAAATCCCCATTTCCAAAATCAGTTCAATAATTAAGAAGTTCCAATCAACTAAAGATGTTACAAATCTGTGTCTATATCATCCTAATACCCGGTGATCACAGCTGGAGAATTGCAGAGATTAGTTGAGTCTTGAGTCTCAGAAAGCCTAAAAAAAATATCAAACAGCACCTACATCCCCACAAGTTGTTTGGGAGGGTTTCAAGAAAAATCCTCATCGCTCATCAAAAAACAAAATCCGGCATATTCAGTTGTCAGACACGACTGGAACTTCAAACAGGACCGGCTTCTATGGTCAGATGAAACAAAAAAAAGAGAGCTTTTTGGCAGCAAACCCACCAGATGGGTTTGGTGCACAAATGGATAAAAAGTACCTCATGCACACGGTTAAATATAGTGCTGGATCTTTAATGTTGTGGGCCTATTTTTTTGCTGGAGGTCCTGGACATCTTGTTCAGATACATGGTGTCATGGGTTCTAGCAAATACCAACAGATAAAAAATCAAAACCTGACCGCTTTTGCTAGAAATCTTATAATGGGCCGTGGTTGGATCTTCAGTCAGGACAATGGAATGATCCAAACAAACATCAAAATCAAAAACATCAAGATCAAAAATGTCTCACTGAGCACAAAATGAAGCTTCTGCCATGGCATCCCAGTCCCCTGACCTGAACCCTAAAGAAAATGAGTGGAGTGAACTGAAGAGAAGAAGCACCAACATGGAGCTGGGAATCTGAAGGATCTGTAGAGATTCTGCATGAAGGATCGGTCTCTGATCTCTTGTCAGGTGTTTTCAAACTCATCAGGCATTATAGAAAGCGACTCAGAGCTGTTATCTTGGGAAAAGGACGTTGCAATAATTGGGTGCCAATAATTGTGGCCAACATGAACTAGAGAAAAACACTTATTTCATAATGAGATTTTTACCCCACTTTCAATTGTTTTATTTCAATGAAAAGTTAGAATTTTGTGAATTTTTTGAATAAAAGATCAAAAGGATAAACAATGCAGATTTATTTTCACAGCCGCCTTTGCTCATATTTTACCAAGGGTAACAATATTAGTGGAGGGCACTGTATGTGTTTATATGTTATCTCTGTGTAAATGGAATTTTTGGCATTTCTGGATTCTACCCTAAATTCATGTATGATTTACTATCCCATGATCATGTGATTTCTTATACTGGATGTCTGATTCAAATATTTGTAATTTGTTCATCTGCTTTGTGTCACCCTTCAACATTAACAGTGATGGCATATGACAGGTATTTGGCAATATAGAGACCACTGGAGTATCATTCAATAATGACCAATCAGATGGTTCTTAAATGCATCATTTTCTGCTGGCTGGCCCCATTTTCTTGCATGTCTATTTTAATTATTTTACAGTTTTTCACAATTGCTAAGACACTAAACTCCATTCTCTAAACCAAATTCTCAATAGTCTAAACCATTTTGTCAAATAAATCACTCTTTCTGCAAAACATTAAACAAGTTTAGGCAGTTAGACACTGAACTGACAGTTACTACTGAAACTCAGCCCAGATCTGCACAACTATAAGCACATTCTCAGCCTCACACTTTTTGCAAAACACTACACACATTGTTTTGCACAACACCAAACACTTCTCTACATTAGACACAGGTATCTAACATAATGTCACTTCTTTGCCATTCCAAGACACTGCTTTCCAAAATACCACCCTTATAAACCGACTGATCAAACACAGCCGTCAGGTGTGCAGACACTTAGGTGGACACTTAGGTCTGTGCAATTGATGGATTCGCCATTCAAGAAGATTCTTCCCTCGCTGTCTTGCAAGAGAGGACATTGCCTGTGGTGTGGATGAAGTGCTATGGCCAGATCCAGCTAGGCCAATAAATGATGCTTAGGTGTTTTTTCTATTTTTTTCATTTGAAATCACGCTTTTGTTTCGTCTCCACAAATGTTTTTGTTCATGTACAATATTGTATTTAGAATATGTTCTGATTTCAGTGCAAAATGTAACCTTTGGAAAGGCATGGATGTATTGAATGGTTTTACAATGTGGTGAGAAATAAATATTTTCATCAATGTGCAGTCACCGAGACGAACTCTGTGGTTCCCTCCTCTGACCATCGTAGGGAGCCCTCACCCGAATATTGACACATGCACTCACACTACATTTCCCATCAGCCCGTACCTTGGACCAATCAGTATTCACCACACCCAGCTGCAGCTCGTTACCTGGACTATTTAAGACACTCTCGCACGCTACCTCTTCGCGAAGTCTTGTATTGCCCCGGTGTACATTACTGAGCGTTATTATTCTGTCTGCCTGTTGCTGATCCTGTTTGCTACCTACCTACGATCCTCTGCCGCCTACCCTTGACCTGTGCTTGTACCTTGTTTTGTGAGTGATATCTGCCTGCCCTGATCTTCTGCCTGTTTATTGACCTCGATACTGCCTGTACCCTGTCATACCTGTTTGCCCCTGTTCTGACCTTGCCTGTACGACCACGCTCACTTTAATAAAGCATGCAAATGGATCCCAGCCTGAATGATGATTCGTTACAGCAGTACTGGTCTTGTGTTTTTTTTGTTTGGTCAATATATTCATGTGCATTACTCTAACAATATCTCTGAAAAAATCAAACCCAGACAATATCATGAGAAAAGAATAAAAGTTACAACTGTTTAAGATTGAGCACAGCAGTGTGTAAATGAATCAAACAGAATCAGAATGTATGAACCATGTGTGTTCCATACGGTGTCAAAGTTGGGTTTTGTTAAATGAATGTACAGTTTTGAATGAAGTGTTTCATTTTGCAAAAAAACTGAGGTGTTCTGCTACTTGTGTGTGTGGATCTGTGAATTGTGTGTAGTGTTTTGACAAAATGAGCCTTGTTTTTTTTTTTTTTTTTTTTTTTACAATTGTGCTTAAGCAATCGTAAAAAAACTAATTAATTTACATAATAATTGATGATCTTTACAACATAAGTGAATCAACACTGAACTGACTTCAGCTGAACAATGACACTATGCTGTATGTTTGCAGTATGTAAGTGCTGAATATACAGACATTCAATACTACGTAATATTGAATATAATACTGTACTTGCAGTACATACTGTCACAGCCAACACCCACCAACACCAACGCATCGTCACCAGATCTTCACGCTCCACCCTCTCGTTCACAGTCTCCCGAGTACTAATCACCTGCACCTGCACATCATCATCTAGGACACTATAAAGACTCACACTTCCCTCACATCATTGTCTGGTCTCGTCTTACATACCTGGACTCCTTACCCGCTACTCACCTGAGTTTCCTGTGTCATCATCTTGTTGTCTTCCGTCTCCTGTTCCCTTTCGAAAGGAAACTCGCATTTTGTTCCTAGAACGCTAATGGGGAACGCTATCACATCACGCCAATCGTATTGGCCGGCGACAGCCTATGACGTCACTACTAGTGCGACCCGAACGCACATAAGGGGTGCCTAGAGAACAAGTCGACCTCTTTTCGTCTTCAGGGACTGTTTTGTCTAACCCTGTTCAAACGCTGTTCTAGGTAAGAATGGCTTTTTTAAGCTGACGTTTTAAGCGGTGTGTACATCCATGTCTTAGATATTTGATGCTTGATGACACTCATGACTTGTGTGTCCTTTGTTAGAGCATGCATGTTCAGTACTTGAGAGTTCTTTACATGTTTTTGTAGAGCTTTCCCGTTGAGGAAGCTCCACTCTCTTCCCACAGGAAGAGGGAGAATCTTTTGTGCTCGATGTGCACAGAAGAAGTTCGACTAAAGTCTTTGTACGTATTTATTTTGTAGGCTTCAGCGGCTGACGAGAGTGTTGTGCTGTTTGAGGATGCTTTGTCTTTTGCATCCTCAATATCAGCAGTCTGTGCTCTTTACATTTCGAGTGATGTGTGGATTGGTTCAAGTTTCTCACACTTAATCACACACATTACTTGTGCGTTATTTGTTTGGGCGAGGAGCGCGGGCGTTCAGTTTTTGAGGAAACTTTTTGCTCGCGCTCTTTGTGTTTCCCATGGCAACCCCAGTCGCGCATTGTTTATCTGCACCCGCGTATATGAGCTTTCCTTTCCCTTTTGATCTCCGTTTTGAGATCGACAGGGCGTGGAAGAATCTATCTGTTTACATCAGCATGTAATTCATACAGATTTCAAAGCTCTGGTCCTGTTCGTATATGACAGGACATACGCGGCAGGAGATTACACTCTGTGCTCCCGCCCTAACCCCCGCCCCCCGCGGCACTCTTTATATCGTGCTTAAAGCTGGGTCGATGTTGAGTTTGTTCCATTATTACAAACCTTTCTGTTGTTCCGCATCGGGCTTGATAGTGAGTGCATCCTTTCAGTCTGCATGAGTATGGCAGGCCTTATTTACATTAAGTCCTCCGCTCTTTGTAGTCACAGGTTGAGTTTTGTAGGTCGCCTCACTTTTGTGAGATCGGTTATAATTTTAGCGACCTCAGCTCCCTATAGAAAGGATTAAAAGGGGCATTTATTCATCTCAGGTACTTTACATCAGGCCTGAGGCTGGACTGATGTGTTTTTTCCATCATTTGGAACACTTCTGTGTCCGGCACAGAGCTTGTTAATCAGCGCATCTTTTCAGACTGCAGAGTATGGCAGGCCACTTTTACATTTAGGCCTCTGCTCTTTAAGGTCTCAGGTTGAGCTTTAGGTTACCTCTCCTTTCGTGAGAGCCATTTAAAATTCAGTGACCTCAGCTCCCTGTAGAAATTAATAAGGGGGTGGTTATTCTGTGTATGCATATATACTTATGTATTGGGGCGTCTAACTGGGTCCCTGGAGCTCCCATGTTTAGGGAAGGTTATCGTGATACCCTTACTATGTGCCACCTCTCTTGTGAGGTTTTTATGTAGTGAGGTAACGTTTAGAAGGAAATATCACCTGTAGTGAATGGCATAGCCTCCTCTTGTTTTGAGAGTCGGTTTTCTAGGCTGTATCTCATCTGAGCTCCAGATAGTCGATATGTCAGGTGCTCAGGCCTTCGGGGCCGCCCTGATAATCCTTCTGGTTGAGTGAGTTGGCTTCCTCTCGTTGGAGAGAGTCATTTTGCTGAAGCCACCGCTCTGTTGAGCTCCAGGTAATATCACGATTGAGGTGCATGGCCTTTGATAGGCCCCCTTAATACCTTCCCTAGGTCAAGTGAAGTGGTTTCCTCTCGCCTCCGCTTCCCCGAGCTCCAGATAGATCATGACTTTGGGTGTAGGCCCCCTCTGGGCCGCCTTGACATTACCCTGTGGTGAGTGAGCTGGCTTCCTCTCTTTTGAGAGTTTCTATTCGAAGCCACCGCTCCATTGAGCTCCAGGTGGTGAGTTCACCTGTGTGTTATGAGCCGGCCTCCTTTCCTTAGAGTCGTAAGGCTGAAGTCTCCACTCCTTTGAGCTCCAGGGAGGTCATGAGTGCGTGTGGGTCGGCCCTTCTTTTTGGGCTGCCCCTATATCTGGCCTAGGCTAGTACTTTAGGAGTGTCTTTTAGACAGAGGCGGTTATGCTGTAGCTTTTCCACCTCTTAGCATGCCATAGCTCGGAGTAGGCTACTCCTAGGAGAGCCTCTCCTGCTTAGAACTGGCAGCTAGTGATCCTAGTACGCCTCCTCTCATTGTGAGAGTCGTCCCCGTCCCCGCCTTCTGCATTAGGCTATTAATGCGAATAGCAGGCTTTGCGGCCTCCTCAAACTGTCTAGGTCGAGCTGGAGCTCCTCTTGATATTAGAGTAAAAGCGTTATACTGAGCTTTAGTTCCCTAGTGGTGTTAGGCACAAACAGATAGCTAGGTGTTATACCCAGTGGTTATCTCTGAGCGTTGTTAGCCTTCATAGTGGAAAAGCACTATGCTGAAGTCTCTGCTCTCTAGAGCTTTGGTAGTAGCTTTATCTGGTCGAGCTTAGAGCAATCTCTCAGCCATAAGCTCCTTGATTTTTTTTAAGTCGTGGGGTCAACTGTTGCAGGCCTCTCCTGTGGAATTTCTTCCTGTTGGGGCCTCCATTCCTCCAGAGCTGAGCTCAGACGGTCTTTCTCATCTTGGAGCGAGAGTTTTTGCTCAGGTTTCACCCTTGAGCTCTTTTTCGGTTTAGCTCACTTCGCTCCCAGAGCTCTGTGCCCATCACCAGCGATGCTCAGGCAGAGCGTATCAAGTACTCCCTCCTTTCAGGGCGAGTTGAGCACGCTCCCTTGGAGCTCGAGCATTAGCCCCGGGCCTGAGGCTGTGTTAAGCTAGAGTGGTAGGCCCTATCTGAGGCCTCCTCATAAGCCTGGTCGCATAGATTTGTACTCCCCTTTTTTTAAGGGTAGGAAGCGTTATGCTCAGTACACGGCTCGTTTTTGGCAATGCAAACGAGTATTCCAAGCCCGCAATACCTCTAGTGGTGGTTTCTGCTGGAGTTGATTTGCTACCAAGTAGCTGGCCCTCCTTGAGTCTCCTTGGGAGCGATCCTCCCGGTTGAGCTAGGTTCCTGCGTGTCCTAGTTCCCTGGAGTTGAGCAGATGGTTATCAGGTAGCCCAGGCTCCAGTGGAGCCACCCTGATACTAGCCCTGGAATTCTAGATCTGCTAGCAAGTAGTTGGGCCTCGAGTGGGCCACCTTGAATGCGATCCTCTGGGTCGAGTTGGTCCTTAGCACGTCCAGCTAAGTTTGTATCTATTAGACCCACAGGAGGAGTGATTTTGACATTTCTGTTGAAGTTGGCCATCTGTTCAGCCATTCTTTGGCATGCACTCCCCTCAGCATGGCGGCGTGGGTATTCATTCCTCATTAGCGTTCCAGGACGGAATGCGAGTTCCCTTTCGAAAGGTCGCACTAGTAGTGACGTCATAGGCTGTCGCTGGGTAGGGGTAGACCTCCACCGTATTTTCAGAAAAATAGGAAACCACATTTTAAGGGCAAAGATCAACGCTCAATTGCAGGTAAATCTCTAAGTGAGTTAACTGCATTGTTTATGCAAGGCCTCCAACTATTAACTTCACTTGCTAGTGGATTAGCAGCCCAATAGCAATAAGTTTAATAGTTAAACATCCAAATTGCTACGATCCTGTTTGTATTTTCAAATTTGTATTTGTGCTAAACACATTGTGTGCATAGAACACACATTAAAGTTGTTTGTAATACTATATGTACACATAGACTAGCTGAGTTTATTCTTTAAAACACATGATTGCTTTACTGTAAGTGTTGTATGAAACACTTAGATTAAAGGTTGTAGATGTTATGCATTCTAGGCCATGTATCTTGTGTAAATTGGAATAATAAGTGTAGTACTGGAATTGTATTGCAATTTCTAGTTGCATGTGTGACTATGTTAAATTTGTTTGCCTCGTAAGTGGAAAACTCTGCTATTTTCCATATAGCTAGAGTAAAACCATGTACAGGAGCACAGAATTGCCATGTGGCTACAGTGTGATTCACAATTGTATTAACCATGAAAATGCTTTCCTCACAACAGGATTCAGTAACTCTGAACTTTGCACTTTATCATGCCCCTTAACAAAAACTGTTGACGGTGTTGAAGGATTTTAAGCCAGATCACACCTCATACTCACATCTTCAAGCTGGCTCCCTGTTACAAAAACAGGACTAAATTTGCATCACAATTGTTAAACCTCCTCACCTTTGTTTGGAGCATGATTGAATTTACACATAGCCACAGCTAAATGCAGTCACATAGATTTGATCTTCACACACAAAGTCAAATCTACATCTACATATGCCTCACAAAATGTATCCATATAATGTTTTTTAAGTCTTTAAGTCTAGACTGCACTATAACTGTGAATTTCATCCAGTTATTGTTTTGTTTTTTCTTTGGATTTATTAAATCACTTAGTTATCATTTGTCTCACCAAGTTAAATATCAAAATGTATGTGAGTATTTCAAATTCTTACCTAAGCACAAAATTTGTATTATCATTAATGCCTTTGTAACATTTCTGAAACTTATTTGATTTGTTTCTTTGTATTTTGTCCATTTGAAATGTAACAATGTTTTCGGACATCAATCCAATTGAATCTCTGTATTTGGTTACACTGAATATTTTGCTGATACTCTTCATGATAAAGGGGGGTTTAAAACCCAACAATTGTTGTTTTGTTATAATGCAATTTATTTAAATGTTTCCAAAAACAATGTAAGAGCTTGTAGGATCTTCTTTTATTCTCGCCTTGACCACTTTATCAAGTGCATCGATTTATGGGCTTATTGCCAGAGACAAATTTAATCTGACCATATCAAACCTCTGACCAATGACAAATGCCATATGTATGCTTTTGCTGTTTGTTGTGCTATATGTTCTTTTAAATCACAGGATCCCTGCTGCCAAAGTTCAAATCTTGTGTCTTGTCTCAAAAGAGGGACAACTGAGTTCTACCATCATCAGTGCCTGATTCTTGTGGAGATGTGAAGTGTTCGATGGATAATTTGTATAACCATGAACGGTGCAACACCATTTGATGGACCTTTTCATGCAGGACTGAAAGGAGAACAAAGACTGAAGACTGACCGACTGCTATTGAAACAAGTCTGGACAAGAAGTCTGAAGTTGACATCTACACACAACAGAAAGCATGTCTTCATGGACTGTGCCACCTTTGGACTCCATGAGTGTGGCCAACGGTGCCAAGGAGGGATTTGTAAGATTGAAAATATCTAAAAGATATTTTAAAATGAACAAAGACATTTGCTTTACTGTTTCAACCCCCTCTCTCTTGCTGCAAGTGTCATTTGGAAGTCAAAGAGGTGTTGATAGTGATCAAGCCCTGTAGGCCAAAATGTATGTACATCGGGGTCTACAAATTGTCACACCTTTAGTACAATGGGGAAAGTTTTAATCTCCTGATTGGTCAGTTTGAATGTCTCATATTTAGGTTTCAGTCACATGGTCAAGGAAGGTATAAAAGACGACTGTAACTGTTGCTCTGGCTCTTCTTTGATTCTTGGCTTTTCTTGGGCACTCTCTGAGAGTCAGAGTAAGAGGAGGACAAAGAGAGAGGTAGGAGTCGGATGTGGAAGAGGACAAGGACGAGGACAAAGATGAGGACCAGTACAGAGACGTGTATCAGATGACATCAGGGCTACTCTGGTGGACCATGTGATAAATCACGGCCTGTCCATGAGGGAGGCTGGGCAAAGAGTCCACCCTAACCTCAGTCGCTAATATATATAGTGGATAATAAGGACATTCCGACTGGAGAACAGGTATATCTTCATATATACATATATAGTATACCTACTGTATGTGTCACATGATTCTGTATCATATTACAGTATTACTGTACAAACTGTACACAAAAATGGGTAGTACTGTGAAGTATATGTAAAGGAATACCATTGTGATGTTACAGTACTGTGTACAGTTTGAAAGTACAGTATGTGAAAAAGAACCTAACCAATGACATCTTGTGGTGGCATTTTCTACAGAATGGTTGGACGACCTCAAGGTGGAAGGGAACAGCTCTTTACTCAACAACAAGAGCTTTCCATCATTTAAATGGTGCGAGAAAATAATGCAATCCGACTTCGTTGCAACAACACATAATTGCATATAGAAATGTATTCAACAATATCAACAGGGTCAGCATTTCTACACTAAGTCGCATCCTACAGAAACATAACTTCAGAATGAAGCAGCTGTACAGGGTGCCATTTGAGAGGAACAGTGTCAGAGTCAAGGATCTGCGCCATGATTATGTGCAGGTATGTGTCACTTTACTTTACATACTATATATTGTGATGTGGGAATGAGGGTTTATGCTGCCACCTGCCCTGCCTCTCACAATGGTAATTCAAATGGCTTTACATAAAAAGGAAACAAATACATAAGCATAAAAATAGAAAGCATAATAAATAAAAATAAGAATAAAAGCAAAGAATACCCCTGGAACTGGACGGAAGAGTCAGTCAGAATATTTGTCAGGTAGCTGTGCGTTTAAACAGTACCCTTGCAGACAAATCTTTCTGATACCACCAGGGCTAACTCAACTTTGTTGTCCGTCAGAGTGGATCTAAATGGATCTATCCATCAGAGCGGATCTAAACAGATCTCCCTCACGCTGGAGGGATAACTGTAAGAATATTTATATTTGTTAGGTAGCTGTGTGTTTAAACAGTACCCTTACAGACAAATCTTCCCGGACTAACTCTGTCCAGAGCTCCATACGGGAGTAGCAAAGGCTTACTTCCTAAATCCTACTTTCCTTTTGCAACATCAGCACTGGTATTGAACTGAACTGAATCAACATTGAACTGCCTCAAAGTGAATAACAGCACTATTGTCTTCTTTAAAGCTGCTTTACAACAGAATTAAATTCTGTTTGCATCTGTTTTCCTGTTTATCACTGTAAAGCTGCTTTGAAAAAAAATCTGTATTGTGAAAATCGCTATATAAAGGTGACTTTTAAAAATAATTTTATTTTTGGGTGGACTATACCTTTATGAAAATTGTGTTTGTCTATTTTTGTGACCTAGTTAAGCGTCAAATTTATCATGAATTTCTGCATAAATCTAGATGAATCCAAAATGTTTTTGTAGCACGTCCTGATTTTAAGTTAGGGTTAACATATTTTGTTGATCCTGGAACAACATTCCTGTCTGAAAATTGAATCCTATCCATATCCCTACCCCTAAACCTACCCCTACCCATAACTTATCCCTAAAATCAGAGGGAAATGATAGGTGAATAACACTGATGTAGAAGCACCTAACCTTGGCTGTAAGCATAAACTTGACATAAACTGTAAATTTATCCTCAAATCTGATTGGTTGATTGGAATGTTGTCCCAGGATCAACAAAGGTGCACTTGGTGAAATCAGGTTCTGTGTTTTTGTACGTTATGAAGCAACTGTATCCCACGTTGTTATTTGTGTGTATTTTTTATTTATTTCTTTATTTTTTAATCAGCAGCTGTAAGGTAAGTTAATAGTAAAGGGTTAGTTCACCCAAAAATGAAAATTCTGTCATTAATTACTCACCCTTGTGTCGTTTCACACCCGTAAGACCTTTGTTCATCTTCGGAACACAAATTAAGATCTTTTTGATGAAGTCTGAGAAGTTTCTGTCCCTCCATAGAGATCCAACACAACTACTCCAAGGTCCAGAAAGGTAGGAATGGCATCATTAAAGTACTCCATGTGACTCCTGTGGCTTAAACTCAGTTTTATGACGTGACGTGAGTGCTTTGTTTCTGAAAAAAACAAAAACAAAACATAATTTACCACTTTATTTATGTAGTTAGTCATGTAAGTGGTTAAATATATTTGCACCTCAGAATGCTTTTATGATGCAACATTAATGTAAACACAGCCCACTGTGAACACCCTTGTAATTCGCTTCAACCTTTTCGAACTTTATGAATGATTATTTTAGGTTTAAGTGGTGAGTGTAAAGGAACTGGAAGCAAGCAGAGTGCAAGTGTTTCTAAAGCATATAGTGCCATCTGCTGTTAAAAACTAAGCTTTGAATCAATTTGAGAGAGATTCGTGATACATTTGGAAAATATCAGAATCAACCCAGATTCTTTGTATCGCGAATCGATGTATTGTCTCAGCCCAAGTAACTTGATTTGTGCACTGTAGTCACTTTCGTAAGGAAAGGCTTGCTTACAGCTCAGAATTAACAATAATAACTTAATACATAATAACTTAATAAGTATATAATTTTGTTCTAACACAGAATTTATACTGCATTTATGTATCAGTTAATGTGGGGCCTAATATATTAGCAAGAAAATGATTGAAAACTTTAAATGGTCAAATGCTACGTGCAGTTCTACCGATGAGCATAGATGGACATAATTTTAACATAAGAGAAAAGCAGCCTTTAGAGAGCTTGTTAAAACTGTTTTCAATGTTTGTGGTCAAAGCAATTAGCATGAGACCAGTGTCCATATATAGCAAACCAAATCAAACGTTTAGGGAACACAATGGGAAACATAGAAACGGAGAACATGGTAAGATTTCAACTGTGAATTTTCAACAAAAACAATGCATGCTGCTGTTAGAGGATATTTCCTTTGTGCAGCTGAGCAAACCTCACGTAAAAATGTATAACATACTTGGATAAAGTTATGTGTTTTTTTTTCTCATTTTCAGAATTCATGATAGTTTAACTTATTACAGCTTTTATATTATTATTAACTACTGCATAATAATTGCATATCATTCCAGATGCAGCCACCGCTGGAGAATGAGTCCAGTGTCTTAGTATTTACACTCTCTGGACTAAATGAAACACTGGAAAACAGATTTTTGTTCTTTTCCCTCACTGCACTGTTTTATCCCCTAATGGTGTTGTGCAATGTAGTTGTTATTTTCACTATAATCTCACAAAAGACGCTTCATGAGCCAATGTATGTTTTTATATGTAATTTGTGTATAAATGCACTTTATGGCACTGCTGGATTCTACCCTAAATTCATGTATGATTTGTTAGCAGAGGATCACATTATTTCTTATGTTGGATGTATGATTCAGATATTTGTCATTTATTCATTTGCCTTGTGTGACCTTTCAACATTAACAGTGATGGCATATGACAGGTATGTGGCAATATGTAGACCACTGGAGTATCATTCAATAATGACCAATCAGAGGGTTCTTGAATGTATCCTTTTCTGCTGGCTGACTCCATTTTTTTGTATGTTTGTTTTAATTCTATTAACAACTAGACTCACTTTATGTGGCTCTACCATTGAAAAGTTATATTGTGAGATTTGGGCAGTTGCAAAACTGTCGTGTTTTTCTACAACAGTAAATAATGTGTTTGGGTACATTGTTATTTTTGCATACTTTGGACATGCAGTATTGATATATTGCTCATATATTCAGTTGATTAGAAAGTGCCTAAAGTCAATAGAGGTCAGGCAAAAATTCATGCAAACATGTGTGCCACATCTGCTTTCATTGTTCATTGTGGCTATTGCATTGTTTTTTGATGTACTGTACAGTCGTTATGGCTCAAAGAATGTGCCTCAAGGTGTGCGTAATTTCATGGCCATGGAATTCCTACTTATACCACCCATTTTGAACCCATTTATTTATGGACTAAATCTGACAACAATACGGCAGGAAGTTTTGAGGCTTTTTTTCAAGAAACAAGTGAGAATATCTGAGTAAATATTTAGTCAAAAGATCATATGGTTTTCTTGTCTGTGACCCTTAGAATCTCAGAATCAGAATGAGCTTTTTTCACCAAGTGTGTTGATATTTATTATTATAATCTCTGTATTTTATATATATAAAGATTTTGTAGGCATATTGTGTATTTGTGCTTGGATTCAACTGTTTTATTTGTGATAATGCAATGCCAAATTGTGCACACACAATTTTTGGACATGATGTCATACAAAGAAATTATGAACACATGTAAAGACAAAAGAGAACATGAAATATTAATAACCGATTATGTTGTAGTCAATGTATGATTTTTTTCTGTGAACTTTTTATTTTTCTATGCATTTTTTGCATAGTAAAATAAAACATCTTACTGTAGAAATAAATAATTTCTAATTTCTGTTTGCTAAATAATTTTGTCACATAAATACCTTAAAGTTTAGTGTTAAACCCTGATATATATATATATATATATATATATATATATATATATATATATATATATATAAAAATCAAATATTGATGGTTTAATTAAAATTGTAATTAACAAACAAAAGAGCAAAACAAAGACAGAGCAAAGAACAAAGGAAACACTTTATGGTGTGTTAATAAAATATGTACATTTGTACACAAACACAATACACAGTGGTACAGAATACTATAGTGCATAACACATGTATACTATTAGATGTATTAGAGGGCTGTGTAGAGTTATACCCATATTCAATAGCCACGTTTCCAATGTCAGGGCAAAAACGAGCATGCTAGCGTGTGCCAGGGCCAGTCGTGTTTCCACTGTCCCTTCCGGGGCTTGATCGGGCTATTCATGGTTTCCTCTGGGCCAAGGGGTGGTTTTTGGCCCGCTAAATACCTTGGTCCAAAGCGGGCCAACGGGCTTGAGGAGTGGTCATGAACAAAGGTGGAGTTTTTTAGGAGAGGATCAAAGCCACTGCTCATTTCTAATGTTATATCAGGCTACCAGCTAACATAAACATTTCAGACATTTTTCAGCTCAAAACTCACTTTCAGTAACCAGCGAGTGTCTGAAATTGTTATCTGATGTGGATTCTGATCACTGTATGAGCCAGAAATATATTATATGCAATGCTAAACACTATTTATGCTAACCATTGCAATAATAAATACAGATATGAATATGGAAAATACCAGAGAATGCTTGACGAACTTAGACAAATCATGTATAATTGTGTATTTATTTGATAAATGCCACCAATGCCACCAGGGAGGCCGACCTGGTCTGACGGAGGACAAACCTAGTCTTGGCCAACCCTGTCTGAATACAGAATCTCAAAACATATACTTCAGAGAAGAGAGCAGGTAAGAGCGACTGCAGAAGGGGCAGTAAGCAACTCAAACCCACACATAGAGATGGGCATCCTGGAGAGCAGAACTCAGCTGAGTGCTATGAACCCTCGTATTGAGGGGAGTATACCCTGCTCAATCCTAGGATCTACTCAGTGCCTGACAGTCGCACTGAGGAGGCCTGATACAGGGGAGCACAAACCAGCCTGGGGGCTGATCTCAACGGGAGGCTTCATGGAAGTCTTCAACCAATGATCAGCTTAGGGAGCTAAGCACAATTACACAAACAGCCCAAAAGGGGAGTACGAAGCTCAATCTAACAGATAGACCATACTGTAGGCACAAAATCATGGAGGCCGGAAGGAGGCCTGCAACATGACAAAAAGTTCTGAACTACATATCACACCAGAATACTAGTCAAATAGTGGAGTCCAAGATTGGCCTGACAAGGCCGTACATCTTGACCTTAAAAACCTTGCTGGAAGCAAGAAGCCACTTGACCTAGTAGCAGCATATAAAGCTGATGTGAGTGCCCACGTAGCAGTCTATCCAACACAATCCAACGAACAGTGTACTCGGTAGAAGAACCTTTTACTCTTTAAGCAAGAGGAGTACAACATACGCCAACATGCACTAAAGAAGGCCCCGAACAGGGCCTATAACCTCAGTCAAACACGTAGCATCAGCCCATGGCAGTGTTTCAAGCTCCTAGGAGAACAAATAACCGAACTACAAAGGAGGTTAATAAGTCACCTGGGGCCCTGGCCAACCAGCAGTATACTCAGTAAAGCACCTTCAACTCTCTCAGCGAGAGGAGTATACAAGAACAAACACCAGCATATTAACCAAGGAGGCCCCAAGGGCCTACCTATCAACACGTGGCACGAGACTAGCGGCCACTAAAGTTCTAGGAGCAAAATAGAACCAAGTTACTTACGAGGGAACTACTTAGCTCAACTAGAGCTAAAGGAAAAACCAAACTCAAGGCAGCAAATGCAGAAAAACCTATCAAAAGTGCAGTTTAACACAAAAGTTAACCTTGAGAGGCAAGCCACTCAAAAGTGTACTCAGTAAAAGCACTTTTTACTCTCAGAGTGAGAGGAGTACAAAGCCGAACTCCAACATGACACATAGGAGGCCTAAAAAGGCCTACGACTTGTAAACATGAGGCGTCAGCTAGTGGCAATCAAGACCCATCCATGAGTCATGTAAAAACCAACACAAAACTGAGCCAACATGCCATTTGAAAGGAGGCCCAGATGGGGCCTACAACTCCAAAAGCACATGGCACTAGCCAGTGAAAGTTTAATGACCAGATCAGCCAGCAGGCCAGGTACTCAGTAAAACCACCTTATCTCTAAAAGAGGAGTACAGCTCCGCCACAGAACTCTATGAGAGGCCTCATCTAAGGCCTACTCTGAGCAGAGGTGGGCGTGGCCGATGGCAGAAAGGGGTCATAAATAACGACTCACCCATGGAGATGAGTCATATAAAGAACCACCACACAAAGCTGTGCCAACATGCAATCTGAAAGGAGGCCTGGAGAGGCCTTCAACTCAAGAGCACATGGTGTCAGCCTGTGATAGCTCTAACAAAGAAGACCAAAACGACTGTGCCTAACATGTAAACTAAAAAGGAGGCCTGGAGTGGCCTACTACTTCCAGCAACATGTAGCGCCAGCTAAAGGTCATAAGGGGACCAAGCTACAGGTGACCAGCTCTAGACCCAGAAACAGTTGTAGGCAACTAGCTATACACAACCTGAGCTAAGTCTACACATTCCAACAGGCAATGTACCAGAAACTCAAATAATAACAGGGTACCCTAAAATGCTACCATGGTCTTAAGGAAGGCCCACAAAACCTAAAACCTAAAACAGACACGAGCATAAACCTGTGGCAGTGCTAACATACGTGAGCAAAACTCATGACCATAAACCAACAGCGCCATAAACACAAGCTGCAAAATAGAAGGAGGCTAAACAATAAAGAGCCAACAACTTCAACAGATATATGAAATATAGCTACTGTGGCAATGATAAAAAGGGTGTAGCAGATGTAGCAAAAGCATGACTCTCTACACTCAACCTGAGTGTGCAAGCCGACAGGTGATGCACTCAGAGAAACATATAAACCCTAACAGGGGAGTACAAAGAACACCACATTCTTAAATAGAGGCCAAAAACAGCCTACTATTATGAGAACAGGTGCCAACCTGTGGCAGCACTAGAGTAAAGCTCACATACATGTAGGGCAATAGCTCAGAACCCAAAGCAACAAGCTTTGTATATACATGTCATCCATAAAGGATAAATGTTCATCACTAAACAGAACCATAGATCTGAACTGAGCCCTAGAGGACGGGAGCTAAAAAGCTAGCACCGTAGCTCAAACTTGAATGAAATTCAAGGGGCTCAGGGAGAACAAAATCAAAGCATGAAGAAGTTCTGAACAATGGGGCCTAGCATACACTGCCTAAATTTATCTAAGAAGATAAGGGCCTACCACCTGAGAAACAGCACCAGGGAGGCTGAGATAACAGCCTACAACCTTAGCTGTTAAACTCAGCCATTGCACCTACACATAGAAAGGGGGAATGGGCATACGGCCTGCAACACCCTCAGGAGGAGGCCAGAACTAGTAACTATACAACTTGAAAAGGGATAGTAATACAAAGGGAGTGATAAAAACACACCTAAACTAGTCCTAGCCTAAGCCTCTAGCTGTGGGCCAAAAGGCCAAAACACAGCAGAGTAGCAACCAAAGTCAGGCGGCCGAGGTAGGCCGACCTAAACAGAGATGCTTACTGAAGTAAGGAGTGCTAACTCAAACTACACTAGCAAACAGTAAATGAGAAGCTACTCAAAACAATAGGTGGCCCAGAGGCGGCCATTTTGTGGCCCGTACAATAAGTATCGTTCTAACCAACCTATTAATACTCCAGTTATGCCCAAAAACCCCTTACACTTTGCTGACTATATGCTCAGGAAAAACTATACAGAAAAAACATGGTCTGCATATTTTAAAACGTAAATATAGACCAAGCTTACCTTCCTGCGGCCTGCAGAACGAAGACTCTTCCTTCACAATATCTCCACATAGAAGGAAAATCTAGAGTTCTTTCAAGCCTAAAAAGAGCTTCTTCAATATCAAGCCAGAAGGCGGGCCTTCAGAAAAATTTCATCATGGGCCCGGGCGTCAGTCTGACTGTAAGAAGCACCTGAGCACATAGTCCATCTGTAGAACATATTCCCAGGAGGAGGAGGAAGAAGAAGAAGAGAGGGCAAAATTAATCACCCTCACAAGAGAGGAGATCGATCACCGGCGCTGCTGACGCCTATGCTCGATCACCTCCCTCAAATCCTGCTTCTTCCTCCTTGCGTCCCACCGTCTCTGCGACTTGCTCCGTGGAGGAGGAGGTGCACGAGTGGCGATACTGGACTTCCGAGCCTGTCTCTGAGCCTCAGCTGGAGACGGGCCCGGACCTCCCGGCTGTTTGGGCCCAGATTCGGATCTGAGCGGGATGCAGGATCTAAACGCTGCTAAGCCGCCATCGCCTCCCTGAACTTTTCAACCACCGCCTCGACGAAGATACCAAAAAGTTCAGAGAGCGAAACCGGGGCATCGAGGAGAAAGTTCTTCTCTTTCTCCCCGATGTCCGCACAGTTCAGCCACAGATGCCTCACAGATAGCCGCCATAGATCGACTGATTGAGGTGGCAGTCTGTTTGGTGGCCCGGAGAGCGAGATCCGTGGTGTGGCGCAGCTTTTCCACCGCTTCAGGGGACAAACCCTGCCCCTGATCCAGATCCTTAAGCAAGTCAGCTTGGTACGCAGCACTGCCATAGTGTGCAAAGCCGCACCAGCCTGACCTGCCGCCGCGTATGCCCTGCCATTTAAACATGAAGTCACTTTCAACGGTTTAGATGGCAGGACCGGAGCTTTTAGTGTCGGCGCACTCCCTGTGGCGAAGTTCGCAAACGTCTCGTCAATAGGAGGCATCGACACAGACCCATGTTGGCTCAACCCCTCAACATCAGCGAAATTCGCTCGCTGATACCGATGGATACGCGCCGAGTATGGGTTCTTCCATGCCCTCTCGATCTCAACATGTAGATTGGGGAGGAATGTAAGGCTTACCAGAGTTATTGGGTTATGGTCGAAAAGAAACCGTTCGTCAAGTCTGCCACGCGTGGTTTCTTTCCTGACGTGCTCCCAAGGCAGCTGCAGCCTGCCAGAAGCACGTTCCATAACGTCTAATAAGGCTGTCGCCGGCCAATAGGATTGGAGTGGTTTGATTCTTTGGCTTTCAGACATCGGTTCACGTGTAACGTTCCCCAAATGTGGTAAACGCAGAGTTGAGTTCCCTTTCGAAAGGGAACAGGCACGACTGAATAAGTATGAGTGTTCTCTTTTTATGTGAGATAACGATAAATACCAGTTTGATTCGGAATGATTGATGTGCACTTATAAATATTTTTTTTGTAAATCATTGGTCAGATATAGATGCTGGAGTCTTAAAGGATTAGTTCACTTTAAAATGAAAATAACCCCATGATTTACTCACCCTCAAGCCATCCTAGGTGTATATGAATTTCTTCTTTTAGACGAATACAATCAGATTTATATTAATAATCACCTTGATGCTCCTAAGCTTTATAATAGCAGTGCATGGATACCACCTGTTTGAAACTATAAAAAAGCATCCATCCATCATAAACGTACTCCACACGGCTCTGGGGGTATAATAAAGCCCTTCTAAAGCGAAACGATGCATTTGTGTAAGAAAAATATCCATATTTAACACATTATAAAGTAAAATAACTAGCTTACGCCAGACCATCTTCCGTATTCAACTTACGAAAAAGTCTGTTAAAAGTAAGATGAATATGGAAGGTGGAGGACATAGCGTAAGTGTTTTGAACTGTGAGAGGCATTACACAATCTTCCCAAGTTGAATACGGAAGGCGGTCTGGCGGAAGCTAGATATTTTACTTTATAATTTGTTAAATATGGATTTTTTTCTTACACAAACACTTCGCTTCAGAAGGCCTTTATTTACCCCCCAGAGCCGTGTGGAGTACGTTTATAATTGATGGATGCACTTTCCTGAATTTCAAACAGATGGTTTCTGTGCACTGCCATTATAAAGCTTAGGAGCATCAGGGTGATTATTAATATAACTCTATTTGTATTTGTCATATACACCTAGGATAGCTTGAGGGTGACTAAATCATGGGGCAATTTTCATTTTAAATGGTCTTTACTTAAGACCTGAGGTGTGAGCTAACTCCACTCTCCAAACAGGTTTGCCATGTAGCTTGAAGCCACAAAGAACACAAAATGGACACACAATTGACAAAATTGAGCAAAATCTTCTCCATTTCTATTAACAGAACTGTATATAATTAATGAATGCTGTTTTTGTACATACAAAATATGCAAACTTACCTATTAAGGTATAGATGACTCAATGATGTTTGGTCTTTATGTTTCCAGCACGATGCCTAGGTTAATCTGAAATTGGTTTGGAAAGTGAATTATGCATAGAAAAAACCTTAAAGACACTGTTCTAAACATGAACTTTAAGCTATTCAAATGAACCTCATGCAGGAGAGGGGCCATCCAGTGGCCACCTCTGACAGCATCAGCCAATCAAAACATTGGATCTGAAAGGTACCAATTTGCATTTCCTTCTTTTCGGGACAGATTAAATGGCTTGTCTCCAAGACAGCGAATTGTTCCAGTTTCTGGGTTGCTGCAGTTTCCCGTTCTGGTTCCAGGCTCCAGTTCCTTTTCCAGTCCCGATTCAAGGTTCCGGTCCCAAAGATGTACTAAGCTAAGCCCGACTCTACAGAGTTGTTAAGTTGCTCTCTCAAGACTCTGAAGCTTTAAAGAAAGAAACAAGGAAGTTCTGCAAGAAGTGAATTTGGGAAGTTTGAAAACTGCAACGGAGACAACGACGACAAGCTTAGACCCATCTTCAAAATATCTTCTGCACCAACTTTAGAATCTTCTCATCAGAGATCTTTCCTGGGTGGAAAGATCTGCGTGTTCCAGATTGCACGGATCTTCTGCACAGACATCAGAAAGCTGAGATCTCCTGGCATGCAAGCTTCCCTACTACAGAGTCTCATTGCAAATGCAATTGTATACATGCACAAATTGGCAGAAACTTTGTTTCTCAGCATCGACAAGAGGGTCCAGTTGAAACTCTCCCGCTGTGGGTCACCTTGAGGATGGTAGGGTGAAATGTTCTGGATTCCTGAATGGCCAAAATTATATATATATATAAAAAAAAAAAAAAAAAAAAAACTCATGTAGTAAAGTGTCCCAAATTATGTTTAATAAAATTAAAAGATCTTAATTTTATTTTGGAGGTCTCCAACAATAGGTTTATATGCATCCAAGGTCAAAAACACTCTCATTATACACATTGCAGCATCATCTCTTTTCTGACAGTATCTAAAACGACTTAATCAAGGATTCTGTCTCTCTAAACCTCTCCTTTCCAAGAGCCTATTCTGCTATGATTTGTCAGATGACCCTGTCTGTTGAGATTGGTCTACCGCTTACAGCATGTGTCGGAAACGAAACGTCCATTACCATATCTAAATGTTTTTTGTTTTTGTTTTTTTATCAATTCGAGCCAAAGTCCTCATCCTTTGGAAATGCATGCAAAGTGGATTGGCTTTCATAGGATAGAAAACAGCATCTTCTCGACATGTCAACAACATATGCTGGCATTATGCAAATGTGTTACAAACCTATGTAGGTTCACTGGGATGACACCCCTGGTCTGGAGGGCCAAGGCAGAGCTGGAGGGACGAGGATGCCTGGCAGAGCCTGAGGGATGATGGGCCACAGGGGAGCTGAGGGAGTATGGAGTCGATGGTTCGACATGACGAAGTGAAGACGGGGGATGAAGGGAGCCGGCAGAGGTGGAACTAAAGAGGTGGGAGAAGCCACCATAGGCAGAATGGAGGAGCTGAAGGGAGCCAGCAGAGATGAAGGTGAGGAGCTGGAGACACTTGCCAGAGGAGGAGGGAGAGGGAGACTAGGTGGGACCAGTGGCGATGAAGAAGACAGAAGACTGGATGGAGCCAGCAGTAACAAAAGATAATAGTAGCTCTTTTCCACTGGAATAGTTTGCGTTCTCTGAGCCAGAACCTGTTCTCGGCCAGGCTAACTGGAGCCTATCACAAACTGGCTGCGTGTTTCCAGAGACTTGATGAGCAAGTGGTGACTTAACAATGCTACGTGTCGTTTACCTGACTATAAACAGTCTAAAATCAAACAGTGCGCATCCCGGTGTTTATGAACTTCTTTACTTGCAAGACTGCTAATTTTAGAGAGAAAATTATAACAATGCAACCGTCTACTACAGTATCACATCATACAGTGCATTGTAGTATCCCTGAGGAAAAATTCAATTCATTTGCTGCTATAGGAGAGGAAGAATTGTTTAAACTTGTTAAATCATCAAAATCAACAACATGTATGTTAGACCCTACTGAAAGAGATTCTTCCAGAGGTCATAGATCCTCTTCTTAATATCGTTAATTCATCTTTATCACTAGGATACGTACCGAAAACTTTTAAGCTGGCTATTATTAAACCTCTTATTAAAAAAACACAACTTGATCCTAGAGAATTAGTCAATTACAGGCCGATCTCGAATTGACCTTTTCTGTCAAAAATACTAGAAAAGGCAGTATCATCACAACTATGTTCCTTTTTAGAAAGAAATGGTATCTGTGAGGATTTCCAGTCAGGATTTAGACCGTACCATAGTACTGACACTGCTCTCATTAGAGTTACAAATGATTTGCTCTTATCATCAGATCGTGGTTGTATCTCTCTATTAGTGTTACTGGATCTTAGTGCTGCATTTGACACAATCGATCACAACATTCTTTTAAATAGACTTGAAAATTATGTTGGCATTAGTGGAATTGCATTGGCATGGTTCAAATCATACTTATCTGACTGTTATCAGTTTGTAGCCGTAAATGAAGAGATGTCATATCGATCACAAGTTCAATATGGAGTACCGCAAGGCTCAGTACTAGGATTGTTGCTTTTCACTCTGTACATGCTACCCTTGGGAGATATCATTAGGAAGCATGGCTTTAGTTTTCACTGTTACGCTGATGATACTCAGCTCTATATTTCTTTGCGCCCTGACGAAACGTACCAATTCACAAAATTAACAGAATGCATAGCTGATATAAAAAAATGGATGACCAGTCATTTCCTACTACTAAATTCAGAAAAAAAACAGAGATTCTTATTACTGGACCAAAAACTGCACATAATAACCTAGAATACTATCTAACAGTTGATGGCTGCTCTGTTAAATCTTCGTCGTCAGTTAGGAACCTGGGTGTGCTCTTTGATACCAATCTTTCATTTGAAAGCCACATTTCTAGCATTTGTAAAACCGCATTCTTCCATCTTAAAAATATATCTAAACTATGACATATGCTCTCAATGACAAATGCAGAACAGTTAGTTCATGTGTTCATGACCTCAAGGCTAGATTACTGTAACGCTCTACTGTGTGGTTGCCCTGCTTGCTTGATAAACAAACTATAGCTTGTACAAAATGCAGCAGCTAGAGTTCTTACTAGAACCAAGAAGGATGACCATATTAGCCCAGTTCTGTCAACACTGAATTGGCTTCCTGTTAAACATTGTATAGATTTTAAAATCTTGCTGATTACTTACAAAGCACTAAATGGTTTATCTCCCCAGTACCTGAGCGAGCTCTTAATGCATTATAGTCCTTCACGTCTATTGTGATCTCAGAATTCAGGCCAGTTGATAATACCTAGAACATCAAAATCAACCGCAGGTGGTAGATCCTTCTCCTATTTGGCACCTAAACTCTGGAACAATCTTCCTAGCATTATTCGGGAAGCAGACACACTCTGTCAGTTTAAATCTAGACTAAAAACGCATCTCTTTAACCTGGCATACATATAACACATCATCAATTTATGTTTTTGAATACGTTAAAGGATTGTTAGGCTGCATAAATTAGGTCAGCCAGAACCGGGAACACTTCCTATAACACCAGATGTACTTGTTACATCAGAAGAAGAATGGCATCTACACTAATATTAGTCTTTCTGTTTATCCCGAGGTTTACCGTAGTCAGCCGGATCCGGTGATCCATATCCAGGTGAGATCGAGGACATGCGCCTAGACATGATGACAACGCAGTGCTGAAGTGTCAGCAGAGATTGAGTCAACTAGATCATCCACTGTGAAGGCCTCATCAACACGACAGCCAGTGGCACAGATCCTCAACAAACCATCCCATACCGGCGTGATGAATTCGATCCTCAACTGAATGGAACTGGAATAAATACTTTGACTGTTGCGATCCCAATCGGATTTATGAAAGCTGACCGAATCATAATCACGCACTGTTTGCTGTTGGCCAGAGGAGAAATGGCCCCCTGACTGAGCCTGGTTTCTCCCAAGGCTTTTTTCTCCATTTTAACACCTGTTTGCCACCTGATGTCACCTCGTCCCCTTGGAATTATAAGGTTCTATCTGCGTTCTGAGCAGTTTTGAGATATTGAGCTTCAAAGTTTTTGTGTTCCATATAGCAAAACCTATATGGGGAACAAGTTTCTTTCAAACATGAAAATGACAGTGACCCTAAATGTATTCTAAATATACAATATCAAAATCCTCTCAAATTTGTAAATGGGGATTTTTGGAACGGGTCAAATGCAGATAGAACCTAATTCTAAATAAAAAAAAAAAAAAAAAAAAAAAACACTTTTCGCTTGGAATTATAAGGTTCTGCCAAAAAATTAACTGAAACAATTTAAGAAACACATACAGTTTACTTATTTTTTAAAATTAGTATTTTAACAATGTGTTGACATGCATGAGAAAGTTCAGTTTAATGGTTATGACATTTATTTCATATTTTAAATCAATTTTATAATATATAATATATTTTATTCATTATTTTCTTGTTCAAGTTGAGGCAGTGCTAAATCTTTTGTCCAGTGCAGATATTAAATTTAGGTAGGAATATGATGACTAATTTAATACATTACCAACAATGTAAAATTTAACATTTCATCTCACTTAATCTTGTATACACTTTAATTCAGTATGCCACAGCATAGAGCTTTGTAGCTATACAGCTCAATTCAAGCACACAGGATGGATCAACGTTTAAACATAACCTAATATATACATAACTATACCTCGTATGACAATGACGTGACTGGAAATAAGCAAATAGACTACAGAAACCGGACCTATCCTCTTCATAGCGACAAGATCATAAATAAAACAGTTGATCATGAGGTTTCTAATAAACATCGCGTTGTATTTAGTCTTACCAATTTAGCATTTCTGAACTCTTCCGCTATCGCAGCAACATGACAAAGAACGCTGATCCTGATTGGTCCTCGTGTGTGCATTGGAAGTGCTGATTGGCTCACATAGATAAAACCTTATAGAACCAAGTTAGAGTGCAACTTTGTAGATAGAACCTTTTTTTCTAAAAAAAAAAAAAAAAAGTACCAAAATGTACACATCAAAATGTAAATAAGTTGTCAGATAGAACCTTATAATTCCAAGGGGACGACCTGTTGGAGTTTGGGTTCCGTGCTGCCGTCGCCTTTGGCTTGCTTAGTTGTCATCTGACCAATCTGAGATATTTTTGTGAGATATTGTTAACTTGTAGAGTTACCTCTTACTGTATTATCAACACAAGGAAGACAAAAGTGTAATAAAAGGATTTTATTAACAAAAGGATAGACAAGAGTAAGTAACAACTACTGAATGGATAATAAGCAAAAGATAAATGCAAGTGTCTGATTTGGATGTTACTATGGCAGTTACAAAATATCTAATGGAAAGAAACTGTAGTTCCTCTGGAAGTAATAGCTCTAGGCTTGCGGTGGGAACGGGCTCTTGATCTGGGTCTGCGGTGGGCTTCTGGGTTTGTATCTTAAGTGGGTGTGGTGATTAGCCAACTCACAAAAGTAGATGGAGTATTCCCACAGAGAAAGTCCCTTCTGGAGGATTCAGTTCAGAACTACAAACATGAATAAAACAAACATGGCGGATGTGTGTGAGACCGATGGTTAAGTAGAGACGTTTGAATTATTAATAATCAATTTCTAACCTGACAAAAGATAATTAATTTTATCTTTCTTATATTTCATCTGCAACAACGTTGTGAACTTTTATAAAGATACAAGTAGCACAAAAGCAAAGCAGATGTTTGGCCATTATATTATACTGTAAACCGGTTTCACAAACAGGGCTTAGCCCAAATCAGGATTAGTGCTTAGTTCAATTAGGACATTTAAGTAGCTTTAATAATGTTAAACCACAAAAAAAAAAAAAAAAAAAAAAAAAAAAAAACACATTACTGGTGTGCATCTTGAGACAAAACAATGGCACTGACATATTTAAAGATATATCAATGCAAGTTGCTTTCAGATAAAACAGCTCAAATATGCATTTCAGTCTAGGACTAGGCTTAAGCATTGTCTGTGAAACCAGGGGTAAATGTATCATGCACATGAATAGAAGAACCTGTAATACTCCGTATGGCAGAATATATCCTACCTTCCAAACAAAGGAGCCAATCACCAACCGGTAAAGTCGTTGCATCTCTGCTGCTGCAGTTAACAGCTCCAGTCCAGTGAGTTTATCCCCATTCAAGAATAGAACCAAGTAAACTGACTTTCCTACTTTGGCTCGGCTTAGAAAAGAGTGTCTCCTTATTGTTTTCTTGTTATTAATTGTTATTGTTGCTCTTTTTAACACATAGTTGTCACACTGGTTGCAGCACAAAGGAAGATAGTCAGGATCTTAATGAAGCAGCGTCTTTAATCAAACAAACTCAAAACGCTACCAAAAAAAAAACACTCTGGAACAGGAACAAAACAACCAACTATACAATGACAAGGACAGAACTGAAGGAAACATAGGGTTTAAATACACAAAGGAAACAGACGCAACCGAGACTAATTAACAAGAAACAGCTGGTACAAATGAACTAATAATTATGGTAACCATAGAAACTGAACAAAAGAGAACATGTGACTAAAGACAAACCAACTAATACATGATCATGACAGGGAAACATAAACAAACTCAAAACAGGCTTAACCCTGACAATAGTGACCATTTAACCATTTATTTGTGCTTGTATTTAAATGTTCATTCGGTTTTCCAAATGTGCAGGGGTCTTTTTAAAGTTACCTTTCTTGTTAAGTTTGAAATTAAAAAGTCTAATGTTTAAAAATGTAACTAAATCATGTTATTAAGAACAGCAGTAAAGTTTGTTTATATTTAAATCTGTTTTGTAATACAATACAATACAGTGATAATACCATATATCACGATAAAATCTTCAGCAGTTATCAGGATATGAAAATTCAATACTGGCACATGCCAACATCTACTTGAGAACTATTTACAACCTGGTCTATGCAAATGTACATGTAAGTAAATGTGCATGTGGTAGAAGCGTATTATGTATGTAGAAGCGTTTTATGCATTTTATGTAAAATACACTCATGCGATCATGTTGCAGCATGACAACAGTAGTGATGTAGACTATTATGTTCCCAGTCGAGATTAAATATACAACTGCAAGAAATAAAACGCCGTCTTTGCGTTTTCGTGTGGACAGCCTATCCGTGTATTTTGTGAAACGATGATGTCATCACCCCACGTGTCGACCCTAGTCAGACACCGCTAACAGCACAAAACTGCAACAACAACAACAATAGCAGACTCTAGATGCTTGTGTTCGTGCTGCAGAAGCTACTGAGCCAAAATAAGGGGTTATTTCTAAGCTTTATTTGTGGACGCAGATATTTCTTGAGACAAGATCGGATAGGGTAAGCTCCAGCTTCGTGAGGACGTAGCCTCAGGGACCCGGTTTCAAAAAACATAGCGGTTTCACCTTCCGAAAACGCCGGATCCGTGTGGACGAAACGCCTATCCGATACAAAATTTGTGCGTATTCACAAAAACGCATCTCCGTGTGGACGGGGCCTCACTCACGCGTCTCTCTCACATACGCACGCACGCGCGCGCGCGCACACACACACAGCCCCTCCCCTCCGTGCACACCGCGTCTCCATGAGAACGAGTGTTCGCAGTTGAAAGCAAGTTCGCGAAAGGTTGGTATCTCGTGAACACCTTTACACAATCACACATTAAAAAGTGGTATAAAAATATTTTTAATTCTGAATATAATTTTGTCAGTGTGTTAATGTCGACCCGAGAAGCGATTGCTACTTTAAAAAGTTAACTAGTCGCAAGTTTGAGGTAAAATGCACTTGGGTTGTCGATGTCAAAACACTATATAAGCTGTGATTCAAATATTTAATAATGTTATGTCATTTGTTTACTCTTACACTGAATGTTTGCTGCTTCAATCCAGATGAGTAGGCTATTGTATAGGGTAAATTTAGGGTGTGAAAATTGTACAGCTGTGGTATTTGTATAGGGTGTGAATTCTGTATAGAAGATGTGTAGATTTTTGGTACGGCGTGAGGATTTTGTAAGAGGTAAAGGAATTTCAATGGGGTGTGAATTGTGTATAGGGTGTTAAATGTGTATATTTTGTGAATATTTAATATAATAAAGTTCCGTGTAACAAATTATTAACGAAGGAATTATTTTGATCACCCCCTCTCCCCCCCAAACAAGAAATTCCGACATTCCATGGTATCATGGCGGTACCGAAAGTTGGAAGAAAGCGGCAGAGTCCTATTTGGGATTACTTTGAATATGACAGTGTGTTAGATAAAAGCAAGTGCCTTGCAGTGGAAGGTGGTAAAATATGTGGACAATTTATGAAAGGGAAAAATCCTACGAATTTGAAAGTACATTTGAGAAGCGCGCACAAGGAGGCTAACCTAGCTTACCTCAACAAGGTAAAGGAGAACACAGAGAACCCCTTCCCTGAAACAGAACCTACCCTGATAGCACACGTACATCTTGGAGACATCTATTTGATGTCTGTGTTTACGTCTGGAAGACGTATTTTTTAGGGTGTTTGCTCATCTGCATTACGTCTATAGGACGTTTCCTGTCTGATGTCAAATAGACATTTAGAAGATGTCTTTAAGATGTTTATGATTTAGAATGTATGTAAAACTGACATCTTAAAGATGTCTATCAGATGTTTGTAAACAGCAGATGCTTTCCAGATGAAGTGATCTTTAACAGACATCTTGCAGACGTACATGTGCTATCTGGGTAACCTGGTAACGTTACAGGGCCAGGCAGCATGACGGAGACAACCGCAGGCCAGAGAACTTATTTAAAGTTTTATTATTATTTTATTACTATTTAAAATTGTATTTAAGTTTTATTTATTTAAAGAACTGTATTTAAAGTTTTTTTTTATTATTTGTTATTTGTCATGTTCTTTTCTCAGATTGAGCTCCCTGACAATCTGACAGAAATGTCTTGTTGTGGCTCAAAAATGGGTTGAATACACGCGGTTCATGTACGTCTTCTTTAGTCTGTTGGCTCTTTAGGTTTTTTACTGGCACACGTCACTTACACATTTAGCACTTACTGCGGAGTGTTGAGACTGTTTACATATTTGTGCCCATATGTACATTTTATGTACTGGTTTTATTTTTGAATGAATATTTTCTAAAATTGTATGATTTTTTTGTTGAGTTATTATTACACAATACTTTTTCTGACCTTTTTGAATCTTGCCCCTGACAAATAACCCAAATTACAAAAAAAGACTAAAACTAACACTAAAACTAATAAAAACTAAACTAAAACTAAGCATTTTCAAAAAATAAAAACTAAACTAAACTAGCAAACCCACTTTAAAAACTAATTAAAACTAAACTGAATTTGAAAACAAAAAGTCAAAACGAAATAAAAATAAAAACTAATGAAAAATGCAAAACTATAATAACCTTGGTCTTTAGAGAGCTTGTTAAAACTGTTTTCAGTTTTTTTTGTTTTATAAAGGCAATTAGCATGAGACTAGTGTCCATATATAGCAAACCAAATTGAACCTTTGCAAAACACTACAGAAAGCATGTGAACGGAGAACATGGTAAGATGTCAGATGTTTTGTAACTAAAATAAATAAATAAATGCTACTGTTAGAGGATTTAATGTTTGCTTTGTTGGTGTTTTTTCATCTGCAGACTTCCAACAGACAGAGACAATTCAGCTTGATACAACTTTCCATGTCTAATTAGTTTTCCAATAACTTTCCAAAAACAAAATCCACATAATAATTACATATCATTCCAGATGCAGCCACCATTAAAGAATGAGTCCAATGTCTTGGTATTTACACTCTCTGGTCTAAATGAAACAATGGAAAATAGATATGTTTTGTTTTCTTTTACTGCACTGTATTATCCCCTTATGGTCTTTTGTAATGTAACTATAATTACTACTATACTGTTACATAAGAAGCTTCATGAGCCAATGTATGTGTTTATATGTAATCTGTGTGTAAATGGACTTTTTGGCACTTCTGGATTCTACCCTAAATTCATGTATGACTTATTATCCCACGATCATGTGATTTCTTATATTGGATGCCTGATTCAGATCTTTGTCATTTATTCATCTATTCTGTGTGACTTTTCAACATTAACAGTGATGGCATATGACAGGTATGTGGCAATATGTAGACCACTGGAGTATCATTCAAAAATGACAAATCAGAAGATTCTTAAATGTATCCTTTTCTGCTGGCTGGCTCCATTTTTTTGCATGTCTGTTCTAATCATTTTAATATCTAGACTCACTTTATGTGGCTTTAATATCGAAAAGTTATATTGTGAGATTTGGGCAGTTGCAAAACTTTCTTGTTTTTCTACAACAGTAAATAATGTATTTGGGTACATTGTTATTCTTACATACTTTGGACATGCATTATTGATATTTTGCTCATACATTCACTTGATTAGAAAGTGCAGGAAGTCAATAGAGGTCAGGCACAAATTCATACAAACATGTGTGCCACATCTGCTTGCATTGATCAATGTGACAGCTGCTTTTTTGTTTGATGTACTGTACAGTCGTTATGGCTCAAAGAATGTGCCACAAGGTGTACGTAATTTCATGGCTCTTGAATTCTTACTCGTACCACCCATTTTAAATCCTCTTATTTATGGGCTAAATCTGACAATAGTGCGCCATCAAGTTATGAGAATGTTTTTCAAATAACAAATGGGAATATCTGAGTGAATATTTTATTATATCAAAATATCCTATGATTTCTGTGTTTTAGAATGATTGTGTCACTAAAAAAAGTCTAAAGGAAGAGTCTTTATGAGACATTTAGAATATTTATTTAATGGGAATTGTTACTTTGTTATTGAGAATATAAGACATTGAGTCATAAGAGGTTTTGTGTTACAAAGATTTTACCATGAATAAGAGGTGTTCTTACCCTAGTGAAAAATAAATAAACCAAAATGCATTTGGAATACATTTATTTCATGCTAAGTATACTTCAAATACATTTCCATATTTATCCACTTAATAAAAATACCCCACAATTGTACTTTTCGTATTCTAAATTGGTATATTTAAAGTCTGCTAAATTTGAAAAACTAATTTTGTACATAATGCACTTTAATTGTCAGGAAGTAATGCTGAGGTCCAACTAATGATATTCTAAAGTATACTGATTGTGCTAAAATGGAACTATTGCAAGTATATTTTAGGTACACTTTAAATATCTTGCATTTAAAGACTATTATACAGAGATCATACAATCCTTATTAATAGTGATATTAAAACACTTTTAGGCTTAATGTTAAGAAATGTGCATTGTGTAATAAAGATGTACTCCAAATAAAGCTTAACCCATTGAATCCAAAAATTTTTCCCAGACATGAAAATATCCAAATGATGTGTCATTAGTAACCCTTTGAAATAATCAATAATAATAATAATTATTATTATTATTTTATGGAAAAGTGTGTGAAAAAAATGTGTTTTATGGTGGGTCACAATTGTGACCGGTGAGATAATGAGTATACTGAAAATTCTTATATAGCCTATATCAGCCCAGTTATCAACACATTTTAAACTCTGTTTCATCACATTTTAAGGTTACTATTATACATAAAAACCCTTATACAACACTGATAGGAATGCTGAGATAAAGGACAAAAATAAAATAAAAATAAATAAAAATACAACCAACATCTTATTTCAAATGTGTAACTTTATAATATTGTTATATTAGTTTAACCAGTATTTAAAACATCAATACTGTAACTTATTTGTAACATTTGAACTTTTTATTGAGTGCAATATTCACTGTAACTTCACTGCAGCCTTCTCTAATGCCCCTAGTTCATTCACTGTATTTTCCCACCGGTCACTATTGTTGCCATCACCATGTTTACTCATTCTATGACCACACTCAACAAAAAAAACAAACCACAAAAAAAAAATTGTGAATTCGTATAATAATACTAGACACCTTAAGGATAATGTGTACCAAAAATCATAAATTTATGTTTACATACTTCACTAATGTTTTGTTTTGGAGCTTTGATGCAGCCATCATCTACTGATGGTGCAAACAAGAATTAAACTGCTCTGGTCATGTGACATACTAGCTTACCTTAGCTAGCTATTGAAACCCTGCAAAAGCTAGCAAACCTTTGCAAAAAGATAACAACGCAAGCATTGTTGTTCAATTGTGGTTTGAGCTGGTTTATGCTGGTCCATGCTGGTCCTAAGCTGGTTAAAAGGTTTGCTAGCTTTTGCAGGGTTTCAATAGCTAGCTGAGAGTAAACCGTATTCCCTTCTGCAATGGCATTGTACGACAAGGTTTCTCAGTCTTTATCTGTATCTATGTATTTTTAGTATTTCTTGTACTTATCTGTCATTCTATCTGGTTAATTTTCTTTTGGGGTTTTTCTTGACAGGTTCTGACGGCTAGATGGAGTCCTGTCAGCTAAGTTCTATCAAGCCATTAGCAGGAGTCACGCCCAAGCATATCGAATTTCACTACTTGTGCTTTTAATGAGTCTTTACTTTACACACTATATACCTTCTATTTATTTAACTAAAAAATATCTGTCTTCCAATCACAATGCAGTGGTTTATTGTCCTTTGTCGCCGTTCAAGGCTATCGTGTCTATGTGGCCTAACGTGGCCTTTGTCGCCGTTCAAGGCTTTCGTGTCTATGTGGCCTAACGTGGCCTTTGTCGCCGTTCAAGGCTTTCGTGTCTATGTGGCCTAACGTGGCCTTTGTCGCCGTTCAAGGCTTTCGTGTCTATGTGGCCTAACGTGGCCTTTGTCGCCGTTCAAGGCTTTCGTGTCTGTGTGGCCTAACGTGGCTGTCTTTATGTTGCCGATTAAGGCTCTTGTCTTTATGTGACCTTTGTCTCTATGTTCCTATCGTTGCCTTCACCTCCATCCTCCCCACCACCACCAGGATGGTCCCTGTCCATAACTCCCAGGGGGTCACGTAGCCCCTGCCTTCATCTTCAGGCAGGAAATGCAGAGTCCGAAACCCTCAGGATGTGAGCTAAGGACAGGGCCTATGCTAAAGAACTTTATCTCACAATATTTTGCTTGCTTATTGTTAATAAATATCATTGTTACGTTATCTTGCCTCCCAAGTCTTTCTGGTAGAACTTTTAATATATTTTCTGTGATTAGCAATACAAATCTACAAGTTATACAGTACAAGTTAATTCACTGAACTCATGTCACTCAAAAGAAAAAGTTTAAAATGGGTCCAAGCAATACAGACATTTGTTCGCAATGCACATTGGGTAGCACTGATGACTATTTGTGTGCCACATGGATCTGCCAACCTGTTTATTCATTTTGGATATCAGTGACCGATAAGCTTTCCATCATTATGGGCTGTAGGATTTCTCCATCACTTTGTTTATTGGGTAATACCATAGAAATCGATAATCTTTCGATTAAATACAAAAATCCACTCCTCATCTCTCTATCACCAATAAAATAATTCTGTTAAACTGGAAATCAAAAAATATATGTACATATTAATTACTGGACTAACCTTCTTACAGAATATATCACAAAAAATAACATACCTAAACAAGAAAAATATATATTTACTGATATTTGGAACCCATTTCTGATTCATCTCAGTATACTTCAGAAACCTGACACCGGGCCCACGTACTCTCCAAATTCTCCTAACAGCAACTTTACAATAGAGAAAGAAATGGAATAATTTAAAAATTTGTATGTATGTACATATGTGTGAATGTGTACACATGTATTGATCTACATTATTGCCATAATGTATAGTTTTATTATATATTCTGTTTCTACTATTATAATAGCACCATTTAATGTATATATGCAATTTATGCTGTTCCACCCCTTATCACCTTATCCTTTTTTTTTCTTATTTTAAAAACATTTTTGTTCTTTTGCAACTTATGTAACTATTTATATATTTATTATTTTTTTCTTTCTTCCTTTCCCTCTTTTTTCTTCTGCTCTCAACTACCTCACCATTTCTCTAATAATTTACCCCCTTTTTCTTTTTCTTTTCTTCTTTTTCTTTTCTTTTCTAATTTTTTTCTTGTTTCTTATTTTTCCACTTTGTTTTTTTCTCTCTCTCTTCCTTATTACATTTCTCATCATTAGTATTGCTATATATATTGTGTATATATAATGAGAATTGTTCTACATATCTATTAGGGAACTTATAATAGAGATATACACATACTTAACACAATTTTACACACACTTCACATAATTATATGTACATCCTACTTTCTGTTTTCTTACTTTGTGTTGTATTGATGAAATCGTCTGACTGTGTTTTGTCTTATGTCCTGCTTTAATAATAATAATAATAATAATAAATAAGATGAAAATGATTATTTTATCTTTAGCAGTTTGTCTGTTTTATTTGCTAGGGAGCGGAGATTCGCCAGATGAATGCTCGGCAGAGGAGCCCTGCCTGCCGAGCGCACCAGCACGGTTCCCTTTGTTTGCGTCTCTTATAACGCTTGTACAGGATCACAGGTCTTCCTACTAGAATGTCCAGTAAAAAGTCTGAATGCTCAAAAGTTGGCAAAAACGTATTTGGTGTGTTATTTCTGATGTCTAGGAGTTTGTTCCTAGTAAAGCTGATTGGAAAAAAATTTATTTAAAACAGGACAAACAAGCAAAAATAGTAAAAGTACTAAGGAGCTACAAACCGAGGTAGCTGGCGCCATCTTTGAATGACCCAAAAGCTGTTTTTAGACTAACGAGGAAGTTTTCAGTTTTGAAACGCACAGGATACATTTTATAGTACAATGACATCTTAAATGCCAAAAGATCAAGGAAAATTTGATTTCTCAATTCATAAACCCTTTAAGGCCTATCAAAACAAGTCTTACATGTTCTGTTCTGTCTGCCCTTGTATTTGTTAGTAACTTGATTTCTTCACTGTATTGTAAGCCACTTTGGCCAAAAAAAAAGTGCCTGTTAACAACATAAAATAAAATTAAATAATTTTGTTCAATATTTTGTTATTATTCCATATTAATGTAGTTTGGAGCCTAATATTTTGTCAGGAATATGATTAGCAATAGATATGATTTGACAATATGATGACGATATAATACATGCAATTATACTTTTGGGCATAGATTGGCAGAGATGGGCAGTTATTTTAACTTAAAAAAATGTAGCCTTTAGAGAGCTTGTTAAAACAGTTTTCATTGTTTGTTATTAATGTAATTAGCATAAGACCAGTGTCCATTTATAGCAAACCAAATCAAACCTTTGCAAAACACTACAGGAAGCATGTGAATGGAGAACATGGTAAGATGTCAACTGTTTTATAACTGGAAAAAAGTATGCTACTGTTTTTATTTGGTACTGATTTTGTTGGTTTTTTTTTTTTTTTCATCTGCAGACTTCCTCCAGACAGTGACAATTCAACATTGTACAACATTCTTTGTCTAATTAGTTTTTCAATAACTTTCCAAAAAAAAAAAAAAAATCCACATGATAGTTAAATATCATTCAAGATGCAGTCATCATTAAAGAATGAGTCTAATGTCCTGGTATTTACACTTTCTGGTCTGAATGAAACAATGGAAAATGGATATGTCTTGTTCCTTTTCGAAAGGGAACTCTACACTGCGTTTCAACGCATTATGGGGAATGTCACTCGTGAACCGGTGTCTGAAAGCAATGTATCAAATCTCTCCAATCCTATTGGCCAGCGACAGCCTATGACGTCATTATGACGTGGCCCGAAGTAAAAGAGCCGCCGGTGAAACAGCCAGTATATTTTCGTCTTTCGGGACTGTTTTGTCTGATCACGATTGCTATCAAATCCGGTGAGAATGTTTTTATGTCTAACAAACATTTCAGAATGTGTGTTAACCCGTGTCCCAGGTGTTTGACACCCGGTGACACACACAATCTGTGTGTTTTTCTGTCTGGGAAAAGAGTATGCACGGTCAGTGTTCAAGCGCGCTGTCTGTGTGAATTCTAAGCGTCTGTCTATTTAAACGCTCCATTCTTGTTTGACCCTCTTCTCGAGGAAAGAGGTGTCGTATCTGTGCCTGTTGGTTATGGCCCCGCTTCTACTGAGGCAGAGCGGTGGCTGAAATCACGAGGTTTTCAGGTGGAAGCTCGCTGAGGTGCTTCTGAGAGGTTTAATCTCTCTCTCAACCCACAGCAGCTGACAAGGATTAACTGTTAGATGACGATGAGGTCCGCTCGCTGACGTCATCGGATTCAGCGGTGAGTGCTCTTCTAACTTCTAGCCCTAGAGAGCAGGAGATGGCTTTTGAAGAGGGAGCAGGTGAGCCTGCTAAGACTTCGAAGCCTCCCTGCCCTGCATATGCGGAGCTGCTGGAGGTTATGGAACATGCTTCTGGCAGACTGCAGCTGCCTGAGAGCGTGTTAGGAGGGGGACCGCATGTTCTGGCCATAACCCAGCAGCCCCCGTGAGCCTTCCATGCCTTCCTGATATATATGTTGAGATCGGAAGGGCATGGAAGAACCCATGTTTGATTTATATTCACCGACATGAACGGGCAAATTTCGCTGATGTTGAGGGATTGAGCCAGCATGAGTATGTGTCGATGCCCCCTATTGATGGGATGTTTACAAGCTACCTCGTCATCGGGCGGGTCCCATCACTAAGTGCTCCACTAAGCTAGATAGCAGCTAAGGTAGCAGGCTATCACTAGCCTCCCTGGTGCTGTTGTCTCAGGTGGTAGGCCCTTATCTTTATTGATATAAGTTTATGCTATGTTGCCTAGGCCCCACTTTTCTAGAACTTCATTCATACTGAATTTGTCTTTCCCCTGAGCCCCTTGAATTAGCATTCAAGCCTGAGGTTACGGTGTTAGCTTGATTTAGCTCCCATTCTCTAGGGTTCAGTACAGATTGTTTTTTCTGTTTGGTGAAAACATCCATTCTCTTAGAATGGTATGTATCAATAGCAAAGCACTGTTTTGCTTTGAGTTCTAGTTTTTGCCCTACACTTGTGTGAGCCTAACTCTTTGCTGCCACAGGTTAGCACCTGTTCTTTTGAGTAGTAGGCTTGTTTCTAGCCTCCCTTAGGGCATGGTGACTATTTGTACTCCACTTGCCTTTAGGGTAAAAGGTGCTTTAACTGAGTACATGGCCTGCTGGATTGCATAGCTCAGGTTGAGTGCTAGGGAACCTCACTTTCAGTTGGGTTCTTTTTAGCTCCCTTTAAAGTTAAACACTGCCACAACAGTTTATTGTGTCTGTGGAGTTGAAGGCTTGGATGAATCTAAGCCTCCTTCTGAGCACAAGTTTTGTTGGCAGATGTTTCATGAGTTTTGGTCACTTATGATTTAGCACTTCCACAGGTTTATGCCCATGTCTGTCCAAAGTAGTAGGCCAGTTCAGGCCTCCTTCAGACCATGGTAGCATATGTCATTGTGCTCCCCTTTCTGTGAGGGATTAGTGTGTTTGTAGCCGAGTACATTGCCTGTTGGAATGTGTAGACTTAAGCTCAGGTTGAGTTAAGCTAGTCAACCGCAATTGTTTGTTGGGTTTTAGAGCTGGTTCCCTTTGATCTTGGTCACCTGTGAAACCACTAGCTGATGCCACGTGTCTTTTTGAGTGTAGGCCCCGCTTGAGCCTCCTTTGATTCACATGCTGGCACAGTTCTGTGTTGGTTTTGCTATTACTGCCACTGGCTAAGCCCATGTCTGCTTTAGCAGGCCCAGTTTGGGCCTCTCTCAGAGCATGCTGGTGGAGTATGTACTCCTCTTGCTTTAAGAGTAAAAGGTGTTTTTACTGAGTACATGGCCTGTTGGTTTGTGTTGAATTTATTTGCCACTAGCTGGCGCCACGTGTCTGTGAGTTGTAGGCCCTCTGGGCCTCCTTTGAGAACACATTGGCGTACGTCTGTGTACTCCTCTTGTTTAAAGAGTAAAAGGTGTTTTACTGAGTACATTGCTGAGTGGCCGTTGGCTCGGGTTGAGTTTATCTGGTTAACCTCACTTTGGTTCGGGTTTCTTAGGTTTGCTCCCTTTGAGTTTTTAACACTGCCACGGGCTGACGCTACGTGTCTGTCTGAAGTCGCAGGCCTGTTTTTGGGCCTCCTACAGTACATGATGGCGTATGTTGTACTCCTCTTGCTTTAACAGTAAAAGGTGTTTTTACTGAGTATGGCCTGTTGGTTTGTGTTGGATTTATTAGCTCTAGTCGAGCTAATAGTTACCTCACTAAGTAAGTCTGGTTCTATTATGGCTCCTAGAACTTTAAGTTGCCACTAGCTGGCGCCACGTGTCTGTGACTTGTAGGCCCTCTGGGCCTCCTTTGAGTACACATTGGCGTACATCTTGTACTCCTCTGGCTTAAAGAGTAAAAGGTGTTTTACTGAGTACATTGCTGAGTGGCCTTTGGCTCAGGTTGAGTTTATCTAGTTAACCTCACTTTGTTTCGGGTTTTTTTGCTCCCTTTGAGATTAAAACACTGCCACGAGCTGAAGCTACATGTCTGTCTGAAGTCGTAGGCCTGTTTTTGGGCCTTCTACAGATCATGATGGCGTATGTTGTACTCCTCTTGCTTTAAGAGTAAAAGGTACTTTTACTGAGTACACTGCTTGTCAGATTGTGTTAGATGGACTGTTATGTGGGCACTCTACAGTCTTATCTGCTGGTTTAACTCGGTTTCATTCTGAACGAGTTATGTGTTTGTGGGTTCTTGCATTCAGCAAGCTAGCTTTTGAGGCGTGTGGCCTTAACAGGCCGCCCTTGAAGCTTTC
Source organism: Hypophthalmichthys nobilis (assembly GCA_037950665.1). Classification (NCBI taxonomy): domain Eukaryota; kingdom Metazoa; phylum Chordata; class Actinopteri; order Cypriniformes; family Xenocyprididae; genus Hypophthalmichthys; species Hypophthalmichthys nobilis. The sequence continues at coordinate 31,957,498 of CM075479.1, read as the reverse complement.
CCACCCCCACATCTGGGTGTTGAAACTTTAGCAGATTTTACATGTAGCTTCACATGTTGGCCTTTAACAAGGCTGCTGTGTTATTTATATTTCTACACTGTGTAGAACTGTTGTCGTGTTGTAGGCCCCTTTTTGGGCCTCCATGAGTTTGTGCCTACAGTACGGTCTACTTGTTAGGTTGAGCTCTGTACTCCCCTTGTTAGGGTCGTTCTGCATAGTGCTTAGCTCCCTAAGCTGGTCAGTGGTTGAAGGCCTCTATGTGGCCTCCCGTTTATGATCCAGCCCCCAGGCTGATTAATGTGCTCCCTTTGTTGGGGTGTTTTGAGTGCACAGCCTCAGTGCAAATAATCAGGCGCTGAGTAGATCCTAGGATTGAGCAGTATTTACTCCCCTCGTTTGTAGGGTTAAGAGCACTTAGCTGAGTCCTGCTCTCCAGGATGCCCATCTCTACGCTCCAGTCTGGAGTTGATTACTGCCACTTTGCAGTCACTTTTGCAGTCATAAACCATACTGTAGGCATAAATCATGGAGGCCCAAGAGGGGGCCTGCCGCCTGCCACATGATACAGATTCTAGATGTGTAGAATACATACAGCAGCCTTGCTACATGCAGCATGCACTAAATCTGCTTGGAGAACACCCAGAAATGGGTTAGTGAAGCTCAAAGGGAGGCCTGTGAAGGCTACACACCTGAACAGCTTGCTTGCTGATAAGCAACTACAGCAGATAAAACAGTTTAGAGTGCCCACATAACAGTCTACCTAACACAATCCGAAGAGCAGTGTACTCAGTAAAAACATTTTTACTCTTTAAAGCAAGAGGAGTACAGCATACACAAACATGCCCTGAAGAAGGCCAAGGAAAGGACCTACGACTTCCAGACATGTGGCATCAGCCCACGGCCGTGTTCTAAGCTCTAAGGGAGCCAAGTAGAATAACCAAACTTCACAAGTGATGTTAACTAGTTTAACTCAACCTGAGCCACCATACCACCAGGTCCTGTACTCAGTAAAAAAAAACACCTTTTTTTAACTCTTTAAAGCAAGAGGAGTACAAACCTATGCCATCATGCTCTGACGGAGGCCCAAATGGGGCCTACAACTCAAAACGACACGTGGCGTCAACAACCAGTGGCAATACTAAGCTCTTCAGGGGGTACAAAACAGAACCAAACTATACAGTGAGGTTAACTATTAGCTCAGCCTGAGCTTAATTCCAATCGACACATTCCAACTGGCAATGTACTCAGTAAAGCACTTAATGCTCTTAAAGCAAGAGGAGTACAACAGCTCTGCTAAATGCTCTGAAAGAGGCCCAAACCGAGCCTGCTTTCCCAGGAGACACAGGCGTCAGCCAGTGGCAGTGTCAAACCAAAACAAGCCTGTGCCATCATGTTCTTAGAGGAGGCCCAAACCGGGGCCTGCGACTCCAACAGACACATGGCGTCAGCTAGTGGCATCTATCTAAGCTTCTAAGGGAGCCTAAATCTGAGAACCAAACAATAAAGTGAGGTTACCTAACTTAACTCAACCTGAGCTTAAATCTACACATTCCAACAGGCAGTGTACTCAGTATAACACTCTAAACCCTGAAGTAGGGGAGTACAAAGAAATATGTTATCGTGCTCTGAAAACCGCCTACTACCTCAAACAGACACGGACATAAGCCTGTGGCAGTGCCTGAATTCTAAGTGAGCAAACTCTAACCAAAAACCACCCACCAAGAGCTTGTGACACAACAAGCTACAGTGCTCAGAAGGAGGCTTATCTCATGCAAGCCTACAACTCCAAAACAATACTTGTGGTAGTGTTTAAACTCTAAGGGAGCTATAAAGGAACCAAACTGAATAGTGAGGTTCCAAAGGCGAACTCAACCTGAGCTATGCATTCGTGAACGTCTCGTCAATAGGGGGCATCGACACATACCCATGGTGGCTCAATCCCTCCACATCAGCGAAATTCGCCCGCTGATGCAGATGGGTTCCTCCATGCCTTCTCGATTTCAACATGAAGATTGGAAGGCTCACGGGGGCTGCTTTGTTATGACCAGAAAAGAATCGCTCGTCGAGCCGTCCACTTGCGACCCCTTTCTTAACGCGCTCCCAAGGCAGCTGCAGCCTGCCAGAAGCGCGCTCCATAACCTCCAGCAGCTCTGCATACGCAGGGCAGGGGGGCTTTGAAGTTTCAGCAGGCTCACCTGCTTCCTCTTCAAAGGCCATCTCCTGCTCTCTTGGGCTCGCGGCCAGAAGAGCACTCGCTGCCGGACCTGATGATGTCAAAGACAAGATATCATCATCATTCAGCAGCGCACCCTCATCAGCTTCAGCGGGTTGAGAGAGATTTACACCTCTTTCAAACTCCACTGCAAGCTCCATCTGCGAGCCCCGTGATTTCAGCCGCCGCTGAAAAGGGCCAAACGAGAGCGGAGCGTATTCATGTTTAAACTCTCACAATTCACGCAGACAGCGCCCTCAAACACTGTCCGCGCATGCTCCTCTCCCAGACAGAAAACACACAGATCGTGTGTGTCACCCGGTGTGAAAAACCTGGGACAGTGATCAGCACACTTTCTGAAACGTTTGTCAGACATAATATCAAAGTTCTTACCAGATTTGAAGTAACTGCAAACAGACAGAACAGTCCCTGAAGACGATGAAATACTGATTGTTTTTCTAGGCGCTCCTTTATACTTCCGGGTCGCGTTTTTGATGACGTCATAGGATGTTGCCGGCCAATAGGATTGGTAAGATTGGATAATTGTTTCAGACACCGGTTCACGTGAGGGCGTTCCCCATAGCGTTTCAAACGTAGAGTTGAGTTCCTTTTCGAAAGGGAACAAACGTGAAGGAACGACAGGATGGAAAGAAGCTTTCCCGCAACTTCATTCTGTGGGGTGTGAAGACAAATGGCTGTATGTGTTTGTACTGTCCATATCTCAGGAGATCAAAGTATCTGAGGTTCTGTTTATCTTACAAGCCGATATATGTGTTTATATGTAATCTCTGTGTAAATGACCTTAATGGCACATCTGGATTCTACCCTAAATTTCTGTATGATTTATTAGCACAGGATCATGTTATTTATTATGTTGGATGTATGATTCAAATATTTGTCATTTATTCATTCTTAATGTGTGACCTTTCAACATTAACAGTAATGGCATATGACAGGTTTGTGGCAATATGTAGACCACTGGAGTATCATTCAAAAATGACAAATCAGAAGATTCTTAAATGTATCCTTTTCTGCTGGCTGACTCTATTTTTTTGCATGTCTGTTCTAATCATTTTAACATCTAGACTGACCTTATGTGGCTTTAATATTGAAAAGTTATATTGTGAGATTTGGGCAGTTGCAAAACTTTCTTGCTTTTCTACAACAGTGAATAATGTGTTTGGGTACACTGTTATTCTTACATACTTTGGACATTCAGTATTGATATTTTGCTCATACAATCACTTGATTTGAAAGTGCAGGAAGTCAATAGAGGTCAGGCACAAATTCATACAAACGTGTGCCACATCTGCTTGCATTGATCAATGTGACAATTTCATTTATGTTTGATGTACTATACAGTCGTTATGGCTCAAAGAATGTTCCTCAAGGTGTACGTTATTTCATGGCTCTTGAATTCTTACTCGTACCACCCATTTTAAATCATCTTATTTATGGGCTAAATCTGACAACACTACGCCAGCAAGTTATCACACTGTTTTTCAAGAAACAAATGGAAATACCTGAGTGAATGTTTTAAGTCAAACTCTCATATGATTTCTGTGTTTTAGAATGATTGTGCACTGCAATGCATACAACACAAACAATATTAGTCTGAAAATAGTAATCAAACAGTAGAAATAGATGTATTTTTTCACTAAGAAAAAACAACTGTGCCACTCTGGGACTTGCAGGAATCAGCGTAGTCAAATACATTGAGACTCTCAATGTTGTGATCTCATTGTGCTCTGCAACTTGGTTTAAGCTTTCAATAATAATTAAAATATTAACAACAATGGCAATAATAAATATAGCTACAAGCAGAAATTATGGGACCAAGCACAAAATAGTCATGATGAGTTAACCTGTTAGCCTGCACATGTGCATAAGGGCTAGTTAGCATGTTAGCACAACATCAAAACATGACAATCTATGAGTTTAAAACAATGTTTTGATTATGTACCTTAAGTTGAAGCATAATAATAAAAAACAAATGAACATGTTTTTGCTCCAAACTGGAAATTAACTGATATTGTTTTTTTCTTCATTCTCTACCTGTTGGTGGTAGTATAACATCTAAATGTGATGTGGCAATACCAGCCGCAGCGTGTAGGTGTGCAGTCTGTATGTGTCACCTGTTTTTAAGATTTAGCCAAGATGAAATAAAGGCTTTTTAAAAATGTTTTTACATAATTTGAGTGCCTTGGATTATCCATAAATTTAGAAGTTGAATTATCCCTTGCATCCAAAGAGCACCGAGACTGAACTCACACCCCATGCAGCACTTCTTTGGCATTGTTTTGCTTTGAGTGACGTCACTGTTAATTTGATTATTTATGGGTGGTGAGTATAAATGTTTGTACTGATCTGCCCAACAATACTTCCTCTGGTGGAACTTACTTCTACAGAGAAGTCTTTTGCTCCAACTTGTTTTCTTTTTGTTGTTTATTATTTATCAATATCTCTAAGCCCATTGGATTATTATTTTCTCTTGAGTATTTAAATCCCTAGACATGGTGTTACTTTTTTGTAACAAATCATTTACTCCTTAAATAAATAATCTTGCAATTCAAAATATGAGCTGGCCATGACATAAATTGGGTGGCTCGTCCGCAATCCTTTGGTGTGGGAATGTTGGTGAGTATGTGATTATTTTTGTGAATGGTCACCTTTATGAATAAGAACTCTGGTTAGGAAGAGTGTATCCAGCTGGGTTGTGTATACAATCCTTCCGATGGAACACTGGTTATTGTTTTGTTTATTATTTTGCCTTTTTTGTTTTTGAGGGTTATCCTGGGTAGAGTTCCCTTTCAGTCGGTCACGTTCAGCGTACGTCAGTAGTGACCGACGAATTGGGATATCACTAGAGAGCCTAGTAAACTAAACGAGCCAATGGATATTGGCGTGTGATTAATAGCACCTGCTCCGTCCCGCAGCACGGGTATAAGTACGGATGCAGATGCACGCGGACTTTGTCTTTCGCTTCGGAGCCAAGCATTTATGTTCCTGCAAGATCGCCTTTACCGTGTAAAGCACGAGTCTTTTGAAGAAGAAGAAAGCCTTCTTGTGAAGTCTGTGCTGGTGCTACGGCACTTACAGCGGCGGCCGCAAGCTACAGAGCTCTCAACTGCTGTTTTTACAGCAAAGCCGTCTTTGTCCAGTCGGTTTGCGATTTGGGTACCGGTTCCTACTCTGTGTGTATGACTGTAGGCGATCAGCATGTATCTGCAGTCACACCGCAGCTGATCCCCTGTGTGCTTCAGCACAACACGAAGAGCTGTCTCTTTCCCTCTTCTAAAAGAGCTTCACAGACGGACACTGCGTCTTTTTCAAGATGTCATGTGCGTTTCTGGAGGCGGTCGTTTCCTCGCTGGCGGCCACAACCACTTTCTCTCATGTCTGCATAGCGTGCTTAGACTGTGTTTGTGGGTGGTTCACGTTCTCTCATGAGAGCATGCCCACGTCGGCGCGTTGTTCGTCTTGCCTTTCTTGTAAGGGCTTGATCGCTCAGCGCGCCGTGTGCCGTCGAGCTGCCGGCTGACAGCGTGGGTTGTCATGGCAACCCAGCGTGATGTTCGGCGCTATAGATGCGTGGTTGAGACTCGAGTGCCTCAAACGAGGTGGAGTCCCCTCATCTATTCCCCGATCTAGTTTCTTTTTCTGAATCAGAAAAGTGTTACTTTGGTGAATAAGCCAGGGTGACCTGAGGATCACAGTGGGGCAATACCCGCCGAGCCAATCTCTGTGGGCCACCCACTCCTCTAGCGCATCGCAAACATGTTATGACTGTGTTCGTGGGTGGTTTATGTTTAGTAAGAACATGGCCACGTCGGCGCTCAGCGCGCCGTGTGTCGTCCAGTTAGATGGCCACGTTCACTGTCCCACATGACTGGTAGCTTCTGGGTGGATTGCTGGTCCTTCTCATAGGGGACCTAGCGTTTCAGTCAGGGCTCCAGCAGGGGATCAGATGTCGATTGCTACATTGGAGAGAGGGTTGTTGGGCTCTGGAAATGAAGATGAGGCTGAGCATCCCACGGTTGTGGTGTGCCCATGCTGAATCAGATTCAGAGTTGACGACCATGCTTTCCCGGGCCCCTAGGGGCTTAGTGCGACGCGTACTCGCCTTGCCCTGCCCCCTGTTTTTTAGCCTGGATGTGCATGAAAAACTTGGCAGTATGGAAGCCTTTCGGTGCCAAATATGGAACGCCAAAAGGGCCATAATCTGCAAAGTTTTTCCTCTCTCACTACCCTTGATGGCAGGGTGGCAGTGCTACGGGCACACCACCTCTGCCCTGCATGTGTCTTGGCCCCTGGTGAGTCTGTGGAAGGCCAAAGCACTGTGGGTAGTTCTGAGTCGGGGTTGAGCTATGCGTGATGCAAGTCACAGCGCAGGCCCCTGGCCAGATGATGTCCACCATGGCGGTCCAGATACACCCCTGGCTAGCCTTGCAGAGGTGTGAGGTCAACCTGATCGTCAATCGTGCCTGGGAGCCTGGTTAGCGCTTCTCAGCCCGTCCTGCTGGCTCATTCGTCCCTTTAGACTCGGTTATGTGATTCACTTCAGGTGTTCAGGGGTGTCCATTACACTTGCATGTCCCTGGACAATGCACCTGTTCTCCGGGCGGAGATTGCTGTCCTCCTGGCGAAGGATGCAATCGAGCCGGTCCCTCCAGCCGATATGAAGTCAGGGTTTTACAGCCCCTATTTCATTGTACCCAAGAAAGGCGGTGGGTTACGGCCAATCCTGGATCTGTGTGTCCTGAATCGGTCCCTTCCCCTTTGCCGTTCAAGATGCTTACGCAGAAACGCATTTTCAAATGCATCCGTCCCCAGGATTGGTTCACAGCGATCGACCTGAAGGACGCGTACTTTCACGTATTGATTCTGCCTCGACACAGACCCTTTCTACTGTTTGCGTTCCAGGGTCAGGCATATCAGTACAAAATTCTACCCTTCGGGCTGGCCCTGTCGCCCCGCATCTTTACCGAGGTTGCGGAGGAGGCCATTGTTCCGCTTAAAGAACAGGGCTATAACGAATTTACATGTATTTAATCAATTAGCTCAAATTATGGGTGAAATATATATATAATTAAGTCATAACGTGTTATGATTAATTATAATATAGATCGACCAAAGAGGGAATTATGCACATATATTGTGAATTAATTACAACGGATTATAATTAACTGCATATATGATTAGGTCTAGTTCAATAGTGATTTGAGAAAGACTATCCTAGTTTGTCCAGCAAACCATCAGTTTTCTCATAAACTATTTATAAAAGGAAGTTGGTCTCTGGCCACGAGAATAACTTCCTATTATAGCATTAAAGCGTAAAGCAGTTTTGCAGAATCAAACGTAGAAGGGACCTGGTTCGTTGAATGAGCAACAGAGGCAATCGAACATGAATATAATGTATTTAATATACGAAACTACAACTACATGGGCTAACGTTATATGACTAGATATACACAAAGAATACACATATATACAAAAGCGAAAGTAAAGGCAGGAAAACAGAGGTGATCAAAGAAAATGGCAAATTACAAACAGTTAAACCTTTGAGAGCCAGCAAGGAAACTTAGCTTACGCATGGAGCTTAAAACGCTTCGAAAAGAATGGTTCTATACTTGCATAGGTTCAGGTGCTGCGGTTGTTTGACTTTCGGCAGGAGTTTCAATGCGTGCGGCTGGAGCGATTGGTCCTTTTCCGAGGTTGGGTTCTCGGCGGGATTTTCAAACAAGGTTTTAACTTAAGAGTAAGATAACCGGAAAATAAAGAAGAGAGAGAGTCCGTCTCCGAGGTGATGGAGGATGACGGAGGCTTGACAAAAGAAAAACTTGTGCCAAACAGATGGTCGTCCCGAAGATGCAGAGGTGCGCGTGATGGAAGCGCGGTCGCCGAGACGTCCGGGAGAGACGTGCGTGAGGTGGCGAGGGACAATCGAAAGACAATCGAGAGACAAAGGAAATATGCGTGTGAATGTCTTTTTAAGGACAAACAAGCCAAACGCCTCCTCGGGTGCGTCAGCCAATGGTGCGGGTGCAACTTTGGCGGGCAAACTTTTTCTTTGTCTCCATTTATGGCCTCATTTGCATGGTTTATGAAGTGTCAGATCTGAGTACATTTTCTTCAAAGTACCATTAAAAATAGAACAATGTATTTTACAGTGATGTGACATACATTGTCAATCAGGGCATAAAGAGAGCTTTACAATGAGACCAAACTTGTCAAATGTCAAAGACATAAAAGTGAGGGATACAGTTTATACTTGAATATACCGCTTAGAATAAAACTAACACTGCTACAATCATAACTAATCTTATATACTAGGGATACATGCACGTTCACTTGAATACAGCAACGGGTACACTTTGGTATAGTCATATTTTGAGGCTAAATGTAGATACAGTTTCCAAATGTGTGTTTGTGTCTCTGTGTGTGTGTGATGTGTATTGGGTTTTCACAGCGTCTCGGGTATGCCACATGGCCCTTAGTGCCATGTGGGGGGGGAGCACGGGTGACTCTTTGAAGTCCCCGGAGCTGGGGAGAAAGCCTCCTGCTTCTCCTCGCTGGAGGTAACAAAGATGCCAACAGGGTCATTTCATCCAGACCTGCCGGAGCCATGGTCTATGGGTTATCTGAAGGAGGTCAAACGTTAAAAGCTTTCTTTAATTTATAGTTGTATTGATGATTTTGATCCACCACAGACGCTACAGGGCGTTCCGTTCTCGACTACCTCGATGACTGGCTCATTCTGGCCAGCTCGCGGGAGCAGTTGTGCGAACACAGGGACTTGGTGTTAGCTCACCTCAGCCGGTTGGGTCTTCGGGTCAACTGGGACAAGAGCAAACTTGCCCCCTGGGCAGAGGATCTCTTATCTCGATATGGAACTGAGCGCGTCCAGTCGGTGTTGAACTGCCTGAGTTCGCTCAAGCGCAGGACAGCGGCCCCACTGAAACTATTTCAGAGGCTCCTGGAGCATATGGCATCAGCAGCCGCAGTCACGCCACTCAGATTGCTTCCTATGAGGCTGCTTCAGCACTGGCTTCACGCCTGGATCCCGAGATGGGAGTGGCAACACGGCACGTTCCGTGTCCCTGTGACACCGAACTGCTGTCGTACTCACTCAGTGGTCGGACCCTTCATTCCTGAGGGCAGGAGTTCCTTCGAACAAGTGTCCAGGCATGCTGTGGTCTCCACAGATGCCTCTGCCACCGGGTGGGAGCCACGCATAACGGGCATGCAGTATCGGGTCTGTGGACGGGGCCCCAGCTGCACTGACATATCAATTGCCTCGAGTTGCTAGCAGTACGTCTTGCACTGGGCCGCTTCAAGGAGCTGTTGTCAGACAAGCACGCACTGCACAGCACTGCGCCGCTGCTTACATCAACCATCGGGTGGTCTACGCTCCTATGGAGTCAGAAGCATCTGAGGTTGCTTTGTGACATGCACGTCCCAGGCGTGCTCAACCGTGCAGCCAACGAGCTCGTGGCAGCCTCCGCTCGGGCGAATGGAGACTCCATCCCCAGGTGGTCCAGCTGATCTGGCAGCGTTTGGGGCCGCACAGATAGATCTGTTTGCCTCTTTGGACACAGCCCATTGCCAGTTGTTTTATTCCCTGACCGAGGGCACTCTCGGCATGGATGCTTCTGAGGAAGGACCTTCTGACTCAGAGACGGGCACCCTCTGAGGTTCTAAGTGATCTCCCCAGTCGGTTGTAGACACTATCACTTCCGCTAGAGCTCCTTCTACTAGGAACCTCTATGCATTGAAGTGGAACTTGTTTGTCGAATGGTGTTCCTCTCACCGAGAGGACCCCCGATCATGTTCGGTCAGGTCAGTGCTTTTCTTCCTGCAAGAGGGCTTGGAGCGAAGGCTGTCTCCGTCCACCCTCAAGGTGTATGTTGCCGCTATTGCCGCATATCATGATGCAGTCGATGGTAAGTCTTTGGGGAAGCACAACCTGATCGTCAGGGTCCACTATACCCTCTTGGAATCCCTCCCTGGTACTTACATCTCTCCGGGGTCATCCCTTCGAGCCTTTGCAGTCAGTGGAGTTAAAAGTACTGTCCCTTAAGACCGTCCTCCTGGTTGCATTTGCCTTGGTTAAGAGAATAGGGGACCTGCATGCATTTTCGGTCGACAAATCGTGCCTGGAATTCGGGCCCAGTGACTCACACGTTATCTTAAGACCTTGGCCTGGATGTACCCAAGGTTCCTACTGCTCCCTTCAGAGATCAGGTAGTGAACCTGCAAGCGCTGCCTTCGAAGGAGGCAGACCCAGCCCTGGCTTTCCTCTGTCCCGTCCGCGCTCTGCGCCTGTACGTGGATAGAACGCAAAGCTTTAGGACCTCAGATCAGCTCTTTGTCTGTTACGGAGGCCAGCAGAAGGGAAAAGCTGTCTCCAAGCAGAGGATGGCTCACTGGATAGTGGACACCATCGCCTTGGCTTATCAGTCCCAAGGTGTGCCTTGCCCGCTTAGGTTAAGAGCTCACTCCACTAGAGGAGTTGCCTGTTTCTAGGCGCTGGTGCACGGCGCCGCTGACAGATATCTGTAGAGCTGTAGGCTGCGCGACACCCAACACGTTCGCTAGATTCTATGGCCTTCGTGTGGACCGGTATCTTGTTCCTGTGTCTTCGCTGTGCCTTCGCTGTAGTGCAGACTCACGCTTGGCTCCTCAGCGAAAAACAAAGTGCGCGTGCATCTACATCCATACTTATACCCACGCTCGACGGAGCAGGTGCTATTAATCACGCACGCCATTATCCATTGGCTCGTTTAGTTTACACTCGAAGTTGTGTTCCTTGGGTTCCTTGCCACTGTCTCCTTTTGGCTTGCTTAGTTGGGGACACATAATACTCAGCAATATTATTAATTTCACTGTACTGAGACTATTGGATGAGAACTGAACTGAGCTGGACCATGACATCACTGTTTCCTTTTGAGGGAACTCACGCTGCGTCAATGATGCTTTGGTAATGCATTGCATGATGGAACATCACAGGTGGGGTAATGTCAGGACCAGGAACCTTAAAAGTGCATCCGGCATGACCGACATTAGCTTCTGTGACTCAGCAAGTGTGAATTGTCTCTTATTTAGTGTTGTTTGTCCAAATCACAAAAGCACAAGACATTAATGGCAAGTAAAGAAGCATTTAAATTGTGTGTTCCTTCCTGCCATCGTTAATCATGGTGGTTTGTTTGGGAGCAGAGCTCTTGAGGGAACAGACTGTGTGCACTGTGAGAGATTACCGCTTCACATGCTCCGCTCCTGCCTGTCACTCTTTAAGGAGGGTGATCAGGCTCACATTCCGTACTGTGGCTGCAGAGGCAGCACAATAGTTGAGCACAAATGGATATCGTGGAGGTGTTAGAGACAGGCTCTGCCTTTTATCTGCCCTCACCCATGGCATCTAGCTCTCTCTCTTTGGTTTCGGAAGCCCGCATTGCAGTTTCTTCCACCCTGAGTGAGAGCCTGTTGCTTCAGCTGTCTAGCTCTGAAAAGGTAGATGTGCTGAGCATCGATGCAGGGGAATTGAGGACTCGCCATCCTCATCCCGTGCATACAAGGAGCATGCATGGTCAGCTCTTTAGAGGGCTGACTGTGTTCATTCATAAAAATATACCCTACGTGTACAGGAATGTCTTATGCAATAAAGAATCTAGTAACTCAGATCTTGTGTTTGCCAAGGCAACACATAGATTACAAGTCTGTGAAGAGAAAATAATGCACAGTGTATTGAACAGCAGACATGATGGCACCAGAGGTCCCCATTTCACAACAGTAGTCCTTTTGTCCCACTGTGAGAAGACAGAAGGATTTGGTAGGACCTCAATGACAACTAAAGGAACCAGGACTGTAATCAGGACTGCCAAAGGTGGAGGGCAGGAAAGACAACGTCCAACGGCCCATTGATCACAGGCTAATTTCATCACGAGTTGCCTTTGTTCACCTCAGTCCTCCATGTCTGAGACTACGGTGTAGGCCACCAAACTGGTTATGGCTGGAACACAGTAAGAACAAAGAAAGGCCCCAAGAAAAGACAATATCTATACACTCATTGGCTTTAAACCACCAAAAATGGATAGGAATACTGTAATGAACATGTCCTATTCGTCTTTTTACTCATCCAGGAAACTGCACACATAGTGGAAACCGCACCGGAATAACAGCCAAATTTGGACTCTGTGAGTTCAGAACAATGCCACAAGGACTTTGAGAAAGGTTTGGGAAAGAAATAAAGTGTTTCCAATTTAACTTCTAATTTAACTATGTATTTTGGGGCAATGCAACAAGTTCCACAGGATGGACACTTGGAATGCTATGACCCAATCACATCACCATATTAAGAAAGGCAGGAATTAGAAATCCCTCCCCAGTAAACCTTTCACCCCACAGACCTTCAATCAACCCAACTGCTTCTGCAGAGGAATTTGGCTCCAGCAATCAGCACCTGACCTGCATGTCTCAAGTGTCTCCAACCTATAGAGGATCCTGCGGATCAACCACCATCTGACCTACAGTTCTCTGGATTACACAAAGACCCCCAGCACTCAGTGTAGCTCTGCAACTGTTGGAAAGCAATCCAGTCTCTCCCACTGCAAGCAGAAGGATACCAGTGAAAGACTTCTCCTGTCGCTGGACTGATCACACGACCAAGTCAAATGTAAATATAAGCTAACCCAACCTTTTCCCAAAGGCCTTGGCATTAGGTTGCTGCTATATGAGATTTCTATTTGTGTTGAGACTGTTTAACTAGGGTCAGCATTTAACAGATAGATCCACTAGACACGTTATCTGTATTCATAGTATATGCTTATTTACCATTTAATACCAGCATACAGAAAGACCACAATTGACTCCCATAGACTGCTAATTACCCATTCATTGCTCATCTACTTGCCATTCATTTTGTTAATGTCCATTTGTTTAGTAGTTTGTAGTTCCCATTCAGTCGGTCACGTTCAACGTACGTCGGACAGACCGACGAATAGGAATCTCGCTAGAGAGGCCAATCTACTTCGAGTGTAACTACAACGAGCCAATGCACATTGGCATGCAATCATATGCATCAGCTGCTCGCCTCGCAGCGCGGGTATATAATGAGCAGCAGGTGCGTTGCATCTTCAGCTTTTTGCTTCGGAGCCGAACCTTCATGGTGCCTACGGAGTGTGTGACGAGACGAGTCTTTGTTGGTGCAGGCGGACAGCACGGCAGCGGGGTCGATCTCTCCTTTTTCTTTGTTTTTGGTTTTGTTTTCCTTCAGTGAGAAAGCGTTTTCATCGAGAGAGAGTGCACACGACAGGCTGCACTTTTTCCCTGTCTGTGCTGCAGCGGCCATTCCCCTGCGTGCTTCTGCACTTAAAAGAGTTCAGTCCCTAAAAGAGCTTGCACAAGTAGATTTGCGTCTTTTTAAAGATGTCGTTCTACTTGTGTTTCTGGATGCGGTCGTTATCTGTCACCGCGGGATGGTCACCAACGCTGTGTCGCGTGCCTGGGCTTAAAGCACGCTGAGGCGGCGTTTGTGGACGAGTCATGTACCCATTGTGGGAAGATGACCGTCTCGGAGTTGCAATCTAGACTCCAGTTCCTGCAAAGGGGCGGAGTCCCGGTGCCGCTGCCTCGTTCCAATCCTCCTCAGAGGGTGGCTTCGGGCAGCGGTGCTGGTGATCTGAGGATCACGGTGAGCGCGCTTCCTTCGGGGAACCAACCCCCTAGGAACCCTCATCCCTCCTGCATTCCGCAGCCAGTAGAGCTGCCGGGGGAACGCGGTGAACCACCCCAGAGGTGTGTACCATCCGTATCCTTCGGAGCTCCCCAGGATGATAGAATCGCTCAATTGCTGCATCGGAGGGTGAGCCTGACACTTCAGGGGATGATGACTCGGCGCAGCTGCCTCCTTCGGGGGTGACAACTGTGCCCGATTCGGACCCGGAAATGATGGCTATGCCCCGAGCCCTCGAGGTTGGATGATTGGTTTTTCGGGGTGGCCAGGGCTGGTTCTCAGCCCCACCCCAGTTCCTTTCTTCCCGGGGTGCATGAAGAGCTCACTGGCACATGGACGGCACCTTTACTGCCCGAAACCGTGTCGGTGGGTCCTCCTTCCTCACCACCCTTGATGGCGGGCGGCTAAAGGTTATACGCGCATACCTCTCTGTGGAACGGGCTGTTGCTATGCAACTGTGCCCTAACTCCACCTGGCGGGGAGCCGTCTCTCCCTTCCCAGGCCTGTAAGTACTGCCGGATCTTACCGCAAGGCTTATCAGGCCTGTGGGGAAGCCGCCTCTGCCCTGCACGCTATGGCGTTGCTGCAGGTCCATCAGGCCAAGGCACTGAAGGACCTGCACGAGGGTGGTCATGATCCACAAGTTCTCCAGGAACTTCGCGCCGCAACGGACCTCGCACCGCGGCGACGGCGTCACGGCGCGGTCGGTGGGTCGCGCGATGTCCACGTTAGTGGTCCAGGAACACCATCTCTGGCTGTGTCTCGCGGACATGAGGGATACCGACAAAGTCAGGTTCCTTAATTCCCCGTGTCCCAGACCGGCCTCTTCGGCAACGCGGTCGAGAACTTCGCCCAGCAGTTCTCGGCTGTACAGAAGCAGTCTGAGGCCATCAGTCATGTCCTGCCGAGGCGGTCAGCTGCTGCACCTCCACCGCCCGCAGCACCTCTCTGAGAGCCTGGTTAGCGCTCCCCAGTCCGTCTCGCTGGCTCATTCGGACAGTCAGGCCGGTTCCTCCAGCCGATATGAAGTCAGGGTTCTGCAGGTCCAGGATAGGCCGTAACTCACCGCAAGAAAAGCGGTGAGTTACGGCCTATCCTGGACCTGCGAGTCTTGAATCAGAGCCTTCACAAGCTACCATTCAAGATGCTCACGCAGAAGCGCATTTTCGAGTGCATCCGTCCCCAGGATTGGTTTGCAGCGATCGACCTGAAGGACGCATACTTTCATGTCTCGATTCTTCTGCGACACAGGCCATTCCTGCGCTTTATGCTCAAGGTCGAGTATATCAGTACAGAGTCCTACCCTTCGGGCTGGCCCTGTCTCCCGCGTCTTCACGAAAGTCGTGGAGGGAGCCCTTGTTCCCATGAGAGAACAGGGTGTTCGCATCCTCAACTATCTCGACGACTGGCTCATTCTAGCACAGTCCCGGGATCAGTTGTGCGAACACAGGGATCTGGTGCTCAGACACCTCAGCCAGTTGGGTCTTCAGGTCAACTGGGAAAAGAGCAAACTCTCCCCTGTGCAGAGGATCTCTTTCTCGGTATGGAGTTGGATTCGGTCGAACAGATAGCACGCCTCACAGAGGAACGTGCTCAGTCGGTGTTGAACTGCCTGAATACATTCAATGGCAGGACAGCAGCTCCACTGAAATTCTTTCAGAGGCTCCTGTGGCATATGGCGGCCGCAGCGGCAGTAACCCCGCTCGGTCTGCTTCATATGAGGCCGCTTCAACACTGGCTTCACGGCCGAGTCCCGAGATGGGCATGGCAACACGGCACGCCCGGTGGCAATCACTCAGGAGTGCCACCAAGCCTTCAGCCCGTGGTCGGATCCCTTGTTTCTTCAGGCAGGAGTGCCCCTAGAGCAAGTGTCCCGGCATGCTGTGGTATTCACAGATGCCTCTGCCACCGGCTGGGGTGCCACGCACAACGGGCATGCAGTATCAGGGGTGTGGACGGGCCCCCATCTGCACTGGCACATCAACTGCCTCAAGTTGCTAGCAGTACGCCTTGCTCTGAGCCGCCTCAAAGGGCTGCTACGGGCAAGCATGTACTGGTCCGCACGGACAACACTGCGACCGCTGCATACATCAAACGCGTCAAGGTGGTCTACGCTCCCGCCGCTTGTCGCAACTCTCCCGCCATCTCCTTCTCTGGAGTCAGAAACATCTGAGGTCGCCGTCCCATTCATGTCCCCGGTGTGCTCAACCGTGTGGCCGACGAGCTATCACGAGCTGCGCTGCCAGGAGAGCGCGACTCCACCCCAGGTGGTCCAGCTGATCTGGAGAGAGTTCGGAGAGGCTCAGGTAGACCTGTTTGCCTCACCAGAAACCTCCCACTGCCAGTTGTTTTACTCCCTGTCTGAGGGAATACTCGGGACAGATGCGCTGGCACGCAGCTGGCCTCGGGGCCGCAAATATGCGTTTCCCCCAGTGAGCCTACTTGCACAGACCCTGTGCAAAGTCAGGGAGGACGAGGAGCAGGTCCTGCTAGTTGCGCCCTATTGGCCCAACCGGACCTGGTTCCCAGAACTCTCACTCCTCGCGACAGCCCCTCCCTGGCCCATTCCTCTGAGGAAGGACCTTCTTTCTCAGAGACGGGGCACTCTCTGGCACCCGCGTCCAGACCTCTGGAAACTCCATGTCTGGTCCCTGGACGGGACGCGGAGGTTCTAGGTGACTTACCCCCCGAGGTACTTAACACCATCACTTCGGCTACGAGACATGCTTGCGCCTTGAAGTGGAACCTGTTCATCGAGTGGTGCTCTTCTCGCCTAGAAGACCCCCGAAGATGCTCGATCGGAGTCGTGCTTTCCTTCTTGCAGCAAGGGTTGGAGCGTAGGCTGTCCCCCTCCACCCTCAAAGTCCATACTGCTGCTATCTCCGCATACCACGACCACATAGATGGCAAGTCTGTTGGTCAGCACGACCTGGTCGTCAGGTTCCTTAGGGGGGCGAGACGGTTGAATCCTCCTCGTCCTCCCTCCATACCCTCTTGGGACCTTGCTCTGGTGCTGAGAGCACTTCAGATTGCTCCCTTTGAGCCCTTGCAATCAGCAGACTTAAAGATTCTGTCTATGAAGACTTTGCTGCTGGTTGCATTGGCCTCCATCAAGAGGGTAGGGGACCTGCAGTCATTTTCGGTCGATGAATCGTGCCTAGAGTTCGGGCCGGGTGATGGCCACGTGGTACTGAGACCCGGCCTAGCTATGTGCCCAAGGTTCTTACCACTCCCTTCAGGGACCAGGTAGTGAGCCTGCAAGCGCTGCCCTCGGAGAAGGCAGACCCAGCCCTGGCTTTGCTCTGTCCAGTTCGCACCTTGCGACTGTACATAGAGAGAACTCAAAGTTTCAGGACCTCAGACCAGCTCTTTGTCTGTTACGGAGGCCAGCAGAAGGGAAAGGCTGTCTCCAAGCAGAGGATGGCCCACTGGATAGTGGACGCCATCGCCTTGGCTTACCAAGCTCAAGGCGTGCCCTGCCCGCTCAGGTTGCATGCTCACTCTACGAGAGGTGTTGCATCCTCCTGGGCGCTGGCTCGTGGCGCCTTGCTGACAGACATTTGTAGAGCTGCGGGCTGGGCGACACCTAACACGTTCGCTAGATTCTATAGCCTTCGTGTCGAGCCGGTCTCCTCCCGTGTTCTCACCTCAGGTCAGAGGCACAGAGAGGCCCCGGCTTAGTGTCGGCTTGCTGCGCTACACGCGCTTCTTCTCCAGAGAGTCCCTACAAGGCAGACCCTGTCGAGTCCTCCGATCTCCCTTCGGCAGCCGACGTGGCGGAGCGTCTGGCGCCAGGCCTATACTCCGTTGCATCCTTGAGAACCGGGTTTAGGCTGGGTACCATATGTGTGACCCTATGGGGATCCCATATGTCTAGTTCCACGGTTGCTCCTAAACGAAGCCTGTGTCTTTCCCTCTGGGAGAACCCACCTCTCATTGAGTTGGAGTCACCCCAGTTCTCCATATGTAGTACAGCACTACGGGGTTAGTCCATATGTATTTCTCCATATAACTCCTTCGGGAAGGATGTGGGTTCCGCAGCGTTCCTTTCTCAGCGAAAGTGACACGCTTTCCCAGCGTGGGTTTTGGGGAACAGCAGTGATCGACACTCTCTGTGTTAGCCCTGTCCCACCGTCCTTAGGCAAGGGGGTTCAGGTGGCTTACAACAGAGCGCTGGAAGGGGGCAGCTCCTGTGGCGCTTTGGTAGGGATTCCTATTTGTCGGTCTGTCCGACGTACGTCGAACGTGACCGACTGAATGGGAACGTCTCGGTTACAAAGGTAACCCTCGTTCCCTGAAGGAGGGAACGGAGACGTACGTCCCGTCGCCACAGTCCCTGTACCCCGCTGATGCTGCCGCCTATCCGGTTCGGCTCCTCAGCGAAAACCTGAAGATGCAACGCACCTGCTGCTCATTATATACCCGCGCTGCGAGGCGAGCAGCTGATGCATATGATTGCATGCCAATGTGCATTGGCTCGTTGTAGTTACACTCGAAGTAGATTGGCCTCTCTAGCGAGATTCCTATTCGTCAGTCTGTCCGACGACGTCTCCGTTCCCTCCTTCAGGGAGGAAAATGGCTAACAACAAAGAGGAAATGACTAAATTACTAAAAAGTTGAATCAATAATCAAACAGAAACGTCTCAATTACAAAGGTAACCCTCGTTCCCTGAAGGAGGAACGGAGACGTATTTTTAATGGTACTTCTAAGAAAATGTACTCAGACCTGACACTTCATAAACCATGCAAATGAGGTCGTAAATGGAGACAAAGAAAAGTTTGCCTGCCAAACTTTCACCCTCGCCATTGGCTGGCGCTTCCAAGGAGGCGTTTTGGCTTGTTTGTCCTTAAAAAGACAACCACACACACGTTTCTTTTGTCTCTCGATTGTCTTTCGATTGTCCTCGCCATCTCACGCACGTCTCTCCCGGACGTCTCGGGGACCGCGCTTCCATCACGCGCTCCTCTGTTTCTTCGGGACAACCATCTTTTGGCACAAGTTTTCTTTTGTCAAGCCTCCGTCATCCTCCATCACCTAGGAGACGGACTCTCTCTTCTTTACTTTCCGGTTATCTTACTCTTAAGTTAAAACCTTGTTTGAAAACCCCGCCGAGAACCCTGCCTCGAAAAGGACCACTAGCTCCAGCCGCACGCATTGAAACTCCTGCAGAAAGACAAGCAACCGCAGCACCTGAACCTATGCAAGTATAGAACCATTCTTTTCGAAGTGTTTTAAGCTCCATGCGTAAGATGAGTTTCCTTGCTGGCTCTCAAAGGTTTAACTGTTTGTAATTTGCCATTTTCTTTGATCACCTCTGTTTTCCTGCCTTTACTTTCGCTTTTGTATATATGTGTATTCTTTGTGCATATCTAGTCATATAACGTTAGCCCATGTATTCGTAAGTTTTGTATATTAAATACATTATATTCATGCTCGATTGCCTCTGTTGCTCATTCAACAAAACCAAGTCTCTTTTACGTTTGATTCTGCAAAACTGCTTTACGCTTTAATGCTATAATAGGAAGTTATTCTCGTGGCTAGAGACTAATTTCCTTTTATAATAGTCCATGAGAAAACTGATGGTTTGCTGGACAAACTAGGATAGTCTTTCTCAAAACACTATTGAACTAGACCTAATCATATATGTAATTAATTATAATCCGTTCACAATATATGTGCATATTTCCTCTTCGGTCGATCTATATTATAATTGATCATAACGCGTTATGACTTAATTATATATATATTTCACCCATAATTTGAGCCAATTGATTAAATACCTGTAGATTCGTTACAACGTGATCCACAAATGACAGGCAGTATAATCTACAATAGTAGATAAATCCACAAACAACAGGCAGTAACATCCACAGAGGCAGGTAATCCACAATGGCAGGAACACTGGGGCTCAGCACACGAGAAACAGGAAAAACTGAACAAAGAACAAAAGTGAGCAAACACAACGATCCGACAGAGAATGAACAAACACACACTCAATATAAAGCGCCACTGATCAGCACCAGCTGAACCTGATTGCTAATCAGCGATCATGGTTTGCCAATCAATGCATGTGACATCACACACACACATAAACACAACAGACAAGGAAGAATCCACAGACCTCTATGGAGCCCCGCACATGACATGAAAAAATTAAATTGTGCGCACGATTTAGTATTTCGTTCCCTCAATTTACTAAATTGTGCGCATGATTTACTAATTCGTTCCCTCGATTTACTAAATTGTGCGCATGATTTATAAATCTAGGAAACGAAATAGTAAATAAATTGTGCGCACATTTTAGTAAATCGAGGGAACAAATTAGTAAATCGTGTGCACGATTTAGCCTACTATTTTTTTCCTGCATGTTATGTGCGGGCTCCGTGAGACTCTCAGTAACCATGACACCAGCTCATTTGTTCCCTGATAGCTCTGCTCTTAGGGGCTCTAGGCTGTCCTGCAGCTGCTGGTTCAGACTGGTCTAATGCAAAAGTCCTCGTATTAGAATTAGAAATGGTTGAGCATGGAAGCTTTGGGGTTTTTCCTAGTACCTATAACACTGAGCTTTCTAGAGAGCAAAGCTTTAATGTCACAGGATGTGTCCTAATGGGGTGCTGATGCTAATATGTTACTCTGGGTCAAGGCCCATTGAGTTCTTTAGTGCTTATCCTGACAAAATTGTGCTTGGTGGCATTACAGTTTACAGGCAGGCATTGGTCAGTATGGTGTAATGGGTATTAACACCCCCATAGTGTCAGCAAATGACACAGAGTTGAGTTCCCTGAGTTGAGTATGTAACCCTGGTCGTATTGCCATGCTTTGAGCATGTCTGCACATCTTAGTGCACGGGAGGTCCATGTGAAGTCATAAGACTCCTGTCAGGCAATAATATTGGCGTGATTACACCCATGCCTCAGACATTGAGTTCCACAGGATGTGTCCCTATAGCACTATAGTCTTGTTCCCTTCTCAGGGAACAGGGGTTATATACGTGTGATGTTTTATTTGTTTAAGCAGATTTTCTTTTTGACAACAGAAATATTAAACATCACATTAAATTTTATGAATATGTGCAGAAAACTAGATAAGTTCAAAGGGTTTACATAGTTCTGGGGGAAAAAAGTTGTTATATGTAATGTGTTTGAGTTGAACAAGAACAAGAAAATCACTATTAAGGCCTATATAGCAAATCTTAAAAATGTTCTGGTATATGGCCCGATTTTTTACTAAAGATTTGTTAACTGTATTGTAAGTCAGTTTGTGAAGAAAGTGCCAGCTAATAACATAATTTAAAAAAAATTAAAATTATTTTGTAAATAATTGTATTATATATTACAAGTTTCATATTGTATGTAGTGTTGGAACTGATGTATTGGCAGGAATGGTTGGCAACTTTAAAAGACAGGTAATGCCTGCAAATCTCTTTGCGGGCATAGATTTTAAATTGAGACAATAAGCCTTTAGAGAGCTTATTAACACTGCTTTCAGAGTTTGTGGTCAGGTCAATTAGCATGAGACCAGTGGCCATATATAGCAAACCAAATCAAACCTTTATGGAACACAATGGGAAACATGACAACAGAGGAGATGGTAAGGTCTTGTCACTGAAACAGCAATATGCTTCTGTTACAGAATTTGATATTGGCTTTTTCATCTACAGACTTCCTAGCTAAAGACAATTCAAATTAACTTTCAATGTCTAATTAGCTTTCCAATTACTTATAATAACAACGAAATCTACATAATAACTACATATTATTCCAGATGCAGCCCCCACTGGAGAACAAGTCCAGTGTCTTAGTATTTACACTCTCTGGTCTGAATGAAACAATGGAAAACAGATTTGTGTTTTTTTCTTTCACTGCACTGTTTTATCCCCTAATGGTGTTTTGTAATGTAACTGTAATTTTCACTATAACACTACATAAGAAGCTTCACGAGCCAATGTATGTGTTTATATGTAATCTGTGTATAAATGGACTTTTTGGCACTTCTGGATTCTACCCTAAATTCATGTATGATTTACTATCCCATGATCATGTAATTTCTTATACCGGATGTCTGATTCAAATATTTGTAATTTATTCATCTGCTTTGTGTGACTTTTCAACATTAACAGTGATGGCATATGACAGGTATTTGGCAATATGTAGACCACTGGAGTATCATTCAATAATGACCAATCAAATGGTTCTTAAATGCATCCTTTTCTGCTGGCTGGCCCCATTTTCTTGTATGTCTGTTTTAATTATTTTAATATCTAGACTCACCTTATGTGGCTCTACTATTGAAAAGTTATACTGTGAGATTTGGGCAGTTGCAAAACTTTCTTGTTTTTCTACAACAGTAAATAATGTATTTGGGTACATTGTTATTCTTACATACTTTGGGCATTCAGTATTGATTTTTTGCTCATACATTCACTTGATAAGAAAGTGCATGAAGTCAATAGAGGTCAGGCACAAATTCATGCAAACATGTGTGCCACATCTGCTTTCATTGATCAATGTCACATTTGCATTGCTGTTTGATGTACTGTACAGTCGTTATGGCTCAAAGAATGTGCCTCAAAGTGTACGTAATTTTATGGCTCTTGAATTCTTACTCGTACCACCCATTTTAAATCCACTTATTTATGGACTAAATCTGACAACAGTACGCCAGCAAGTTATGAGAATGTTTTTCAAGAAACAAGTGGGAATATCTGAGTGAACATTTTATCAAGTTAAAAAAAAAAACCTTATGCTTTCTAGAATGATTATGACCCTTTTGATCTTTTGAAATGTTTATTGAGAACATAATGAGACAAAAAGCCACAAGAGATTGCAAGTTATAATGATTTCACCATGATTAAGTGGTATTTTTAGTTAAATGCCCCTTTATCATAAAATGAAGTAGATGGATCTAAACCCGCTTAGCCACTATAAAATCTCTGTACTTCAAATTCTTGACAACACAAGTGTGTTTGGAACAACAAAAACAGTTTAGAATTTTTATTTTGGGGTGAACTTTTCTTGCATTCGGGTACATTCAGTAAATGTTTTTTTTGTTTTGTTTTTTTCATGTAAAATAAAACATTGTTATAATTCATATAAAGCGCTGTTCAACAACTGTCTATGTGTGTATGTGTTTTGACCCTAATGCGTTTGATAAACACAGACCTGTCATCGTTGGGAAAATATTTTGAATACCACAATAGTGTAACACTCAGATCACATTCTTTTGAACCTTGCACTGCTTTGCATACGGTCATTCTCCTACTTACTGCCATATTGTCAAGTTGGGGATGCAAACAGTAGTGACATAGACCTATAGCATGTATATGCTTCTATAGCAATGTCCCAAGCCCTTGTTACTAGTTCTAAATATATGCTTTCAAATTAGTAATGGCTGCTTGAGTGCAAGATACAGTACATAAATTTAAAAATGCAGTGTGTGGGTTAGTGTAAGTCTATGCAATGTTCCAATTTAGATAGCTAAGTAAACATGTGTGTCACAACATATTCCCTAAATGGACATTTTTTTGGTCTCCATGAGGAAAACATGTAAAAATGCAGAACGTTTTCTGTGATGGGTAGGTTTAGGGGTGGGATAGAGTTTGTACAGTAAAAAAATCATTATGTCCCCATAATACATGTAAACCCAACATGTGTGTGTGTCACAATGATTTTGAATGTAGGCCTATTCATTGTTTTTGTTTTTATGCAATTTTTGTGAGTCCAATAGAAGTACATTGGAAAATAGTTTCTTTTCTTTCATTACTTCAAAGTTTTGAGTAAATGTTATATATCAAACGAAACAAGAGTCTGCTGATTTTGTTAAACCAGTTTTGAAATTTATTAACGACTGAATCAAATCAAATAATAAAACAGAAGTGAAATATACTGTAGATTTTTCCATGTCATGGACTTTTGCACATTACCTGGAAACTTTTGATGGCAAGCACATTATGAGTGCTCTTGAAATTCTAGGTCTTTAAAATAAAAGATAATACTTCAGTGGAGTGCTTGAAGTGGGCCGGTACACACCGGTATACAGTACCGGCACTTCTCTATTTTTACTTTTAGCGTACCGCCAGTTTTCCTTGTGTACCGACACTTCCAACATGTTGCACGTATGGAAACCCGCCACGCCCTCCCTTCTTTAGGAAGGAGTTTTGAACCAAGCATCGGGAGTACCGGCACTTTTATTTTTCCACTTCAAGCACTGCTTCAGTATTAAGCAGTTAAGTTAATAAATACTAATGTATTTCTTTGTAGACTGCTGTTCCCTGTATGGGATAGATTAAGTGTCTAGCGTCGGCCCACGGGGCCACCTGACATTGTTACCTGGTTAGCGTCACTCTTCCTAATTCTTAGGATATTAGGATAGCTAAGGCTTTCATGGTAGTTTTAGCCACCTTAGTGGTTTCAGATTGAGTGATTATGCCTCCTCTCGCTTGAGAGTTGTTCTGTAGAGGCCGCTGCTCAGAGAAACGCCAGGTAGATCTATGTTTTATTGGCGGGCCCTCACCAGGGCCGCCCTGACAGCTGGCCTAGGCTAAGCGCTAGGGATAGTGAAGGCGGTCTGCTAATCATTTCTGCCTCTGACCCCTCATTAGGTGAGTGTAGGTTCCCATTGGCATCCCTAGTGCTGGCCTCCTCTCTATTGAGAGTCGTCTCGCCAAGGCCCGCCCCCTTCTGCATTGGGGCATAATGCAGGTTGGTGCAGAGGCAGAATAGGTAGTGACTAGGGCTGTAGGCCGCTGGATAGCCCTCCCTGGTGCAGTTGTCTCCTGAGCGGTGTTAGGCCCCTTTCACTTTGTGAATAGAATGCTCTTTGCTGTGGCCTCGCTTTTCAGAAGCTAGTCTTTGTTAGGCCCTCGCTAGGCTCTCTCCTAAGCCCGTTGAACTAATGTTCAAGCTTTGGGTTGATTGTGGGTGACTTTCTACGAAACGCCCCCATTCTCCTATGGCTGAGTACGGATATCATTACTGAGTACACTGCTTGTCAGCAATGTGATAGGTCCCAGGCTTAAGTGCTGTTTAAACAATCTATCTCTGCTACTAGACTTGCTATAAGGTAGCAGGCCTCCCTTCAGAGTGAGTCGCCACCATGTTGGGCTCTTAGCAGCCAGCAGATGTGCTGTTGGGTAGCTGGCTTTAGCAGGCCTTCCTATGAGCAGCCCCCAATAAACGTGTTTCTGGTAGCTATTATCATTCAGATAGTAAGCCTTAGCAGGCCTCTCTATGGCAAACCCCCAATAGTGTGAATGTTGTAGCAACAAGACACGCTCCAGGTACCTGGCCTTAGTTAGCAGGCCTCCCTGTGAGCGAGTCCCCAGCACTTTGGGTATGTGACAGCTAGCAGAGGTTTGCTGTCAGGTAGCAGGCCTTGGTAGGCCTCCCTGTGGGCAAACCCCATATGTTTTGGGGTTCTTAACAGCTTGCAATAACTTGCTATTGGATAAGTAGGCCTTAGCGGGCCTCTTTGTGAGCGAGTCCCCTATAGTGTGGGTTCTTTTTAACAGCAAGACTTGCCCTGGGCTTTGGCCTTAGCAGGCCCACGGTTAGCGAGTCCTCATCTTGTTGGTATGGCAGCTAGCAATGATTTGCTATCAGATAGATGGCCTTAGCAGGCCTCTCTGAAGGTGAGCCCCAACAGTGTGGGTACTGTATCTAGTTACTTAGAAGTACCTGTACCTGGCTACCAAGCAGCTGGCCCTAGCAGGCCACCCTGGAGGCTAGTCCCCAGCAGTAATGTTTTTTTTCTGGTAGACGCACATGGATTTTCTTCAGATAGTAGGCCTTAGCAGGTCTCTCTGAGGGTGAGTCCCCAGCAGTGTGGGTACCTGGCAGCTGGCAAAAACTTGTTCTCAGTTGTTAGCCCTAGCAGGCCTCTCTGAGAACTAGCAGGCTTTCCTGTGAGCCCCAGTGTTGCAGGCCCTGGACAGCTAGCTAGAAAGCAGGCCTCCCTGAGAATTAGCAGGCCTCCCTGTGGGCGAGCCCTAGTGTTGCAGGCCCTAGACAGCTAGCTAGCAGGTAGCTGGCCTTAGCAGCCTCCCTGAGAGCCAGCCCCCAATAAGTGGGTGCATGGCGGCTAACAATGTCTACGCTCTCTTTTGCGAGACGAGAGTGCAACAGTCAAATATGTCCATCTAATGCTTGTTTACATAGAAAACAATGGAAAAGCATTGTAGAAAATGTGTTCTGTGTAAACGGCTTGGCTACAAGTCAAATCAATTCACTTTTTAATTTATATAGCACTTTTTGCAATGCAGATTATTTCAAAGCAGCTTTACAGTGATAGCAGGAAACATAATTTTGGCTGTATAGCAGCTCTAGAAGAAAATAGTGTTATTGACCAGCTTAAGTAAGTTCAGTATTGATTCATTTCCATTTTAAAAATCATTAGTTTTGACCAAGATGTTCTCTGCATTGATCTTCTTTATTTCAACAAAGTTTTGAATGAACAATGCCGCATCAAGTGGCATTGTTCGGTCGAGCCCCTATGGCAGTGGTCGGCAATAGGCGGCCCACGGGCCAAAACTGGCCCGCCAGCAATAATATCTGGCCCGCGTCCACAGCCAGATTATTTTTTATAGCGGCTGGTTCTGAAATAGATCTTCGTCTCGTGGTGCCATCTATTATCACTGTGTCTACACAGGATGCGACTTTTTTCGCAACAGCTAAAAGCTGCCTACACTAACGCGACAAACCGACCATTGCAAAGCACTTGGACTATGTCAGAAATGGAACAGGGAATCCGTTTACTGTTGGGAATGTGTTGTGTCGCATGACTCACCGCATCCAGTGTAGTCAATATCACTGATTATAATGGGTTTGATTATCTTCTGACACGTCGCATCGCGCCGCTCGCGTCTGGTGTAGACATGGTGTTCTATTCTTTGAAAACAGCGACAACTTCGTTGCAGATAAGACACACCGGCTTTACATTCACAAAACTAGGTAGGAATGAACGCATAGTTGTCTTTCCATTCTTCTTTGTATGCCCTATTTTTGCTGTCAACTTTCCTCTTTAGACTCTTTGTGATAGTGCCATTTTCTCTCACCAGCTAGCTTAAATGCAACGTAATAGCGACGTAATAGCGTACCTCCAGCACACAAACAATAAAAAAAATGCAGTTTAGTACTTGAGGATGCCAAGGAATAATTCTGAGTGTAAAAGTATGCTACGTCAAATAATTATTACAATAGTTAGGCTCTATTGTGTAACAAGCAAATTAAAATGAGACACATTTATTATTCACAAGATGGAAAGAGGAAATAAAACGAGCATGACTCAAACATGCCATTAATGGGCTTATTCAAGTCCTCTTTTAATTTTTGAGTTATTTTTATCCATTTATTCCGCATCTCCAACATATGTGTGTTTCAGCAAGGCGGTCTGTGTTGCAAGTTGGTGAATGAAGATACTAGCCAGGTCACTACTCCGCTTTACTAATTTATCCAGTGTAAAACCCGGACACCGCCTCACAAATGTGGCTTTTTGTTAATGACTGTCCTACTACAGGATTTAACACAGAGTAACAGCTTCAATACCAGTTACAAAAGACATTGTAACAGTCTGTCACAGGCAATTCTAGTTGCATTTTTCATCAATTTATTTAAATTATCCTTTGACTATGTTCTGGCCCACCATCTAGTGGCGAAATTTTTTTTGGCCCAATGCCAAACTTAATTGCCAACCCCTGCCCTATGGGATCCCTTTGACTTGGCGGAGCTGGTGACTGGAAGATCTGAGGCATATCCATGCAGCATAGTGGAGTAGACAAAGGAGGAGCCGAGGAGCTAAAAGGAACCAGTGGAGGCGGGACCGTCGGACTGGCTGGATTTGGAAGACACAGGAGACTTAGAGGTAGGGAGGACCAGCGGAAACACAGAAGACTTGGTTCATAAGACAGTTTGCAGAGGCCAACTGCAGTGTGGGTGGGGCTTTTCTTCATGCCCTCATATACTACTAGCAGCCCCACAGGGATGGACGATGTTGCCGGCTCACACACCTGGTTAGACTCACTGTGGTGCTTGGGCTCCGGGGTGATGGCTGGCTCAGTCCTTCTATCTGGCTTGTGCATTGTAGAAGGTTCAGGCTTTCTGTCTGTGGTGGGCTCAGGCATTTGCTCCGTGCAGAGTGGTGGAGGTGGGTGGCTGGCTGGGCTCTGGGTCTGTAGTGGGGCTGGTGACATCCTCCTCTGCTGGGCAGATGGTGAATGGTGATCCACAGCTCACCAGCACTCATTCCACAAATTCAGCAAAATCCTTTCGAGGATCATTCCCAGAGAGGTGTGCCTAGGCATGGCAAATCCTAAAAATCTATAGTGTGGTCCTCCAGTGCATGGTCCTTCTGCTCAAGGCATAGGAGTTGGACGGCGGGTAGGTCCATTGTGAGGGGGAGAGGGAAAAAGAAAAACACCACAAAAATGTAATCCTGTTTTGGTCCGGTATTCTGTGCACAGTGTAGGCTGTAGTAAACACACAATCACAAGCATAATAAAAAAAAAAAGTCTTTAATAGTAAATTCCACTAGAAACATGAAGGCCTGATGAAGAATCACAGTGAAGAATCTCAGGAAATAAACATAAATAATACCGGGAAATGAAACAAAGGAAACTGAAGGCTTAACATAAACAATATCGGGCAATGAAACAAAGAAAACTGGAGGCTTAAATACAAGGGAGAGAAATCAACTGGACAGAAACAGGTGTGCAGAACTAATTAACAACCAAGGAGACTAATTAGTAGGGATCCACCGATACCATTTTTTAAGGACAGAGTACGAGTACTGATACTTTTTTTCTAGTACTCGCCGATACCGATACCGATGCCTATACATTTATTAATTTCTCTTTCTCTCTCATTTTTTTTTTTTTTTTTTTTTTTGGTGTTTCCAAGCACAACACAGTGAGACTAATGAATGCAGGACAGCTTCTTTATTATTACTCTAATGAAAAAAGTAATAATTTTTATGTGCTTGTCACAAACTTAAAGAACAAAAATTTCAGTGTCCAATAACCTTCAAAGGGCATAATTACCAATATATCTAAATGTTGTTAAAAAGAAATTGACAAACAAATTACAAACAATACAACAAATACTATAGAGATACAAATTAAATAAACTTGTTTTTCAGATACAGTAGGTTTATTTACCATGTATACATTTATTTAACATATTTTGTTGTTTTATTAACTTTATTGACAAATATAGGCTAAGGTCCCTTTAAGACCAAATCCATGGATACTGACACATATCCTGTTTTTACCCAAATGTTTACATCCACTTAAGCCATAACCGACTGTATTTACGTGAGATACTCCACACGATGGACATTTTGACAACTATGTATTCATTTGACCATTCAGGAGCGAGGAGAACTGACTGCGTGCTGTCTGAGAGAACTGGGATCGCGCGCAAGAAAGAGAGAGCGCGCTTCTGGTCTGTGTCATTCCTATCCCGCCTATCCCGCCTTCACTAATCGATAACGAATGATTGAAAGCATGCAGTTCACAATGTGTGTGTCGTCATTAATTTTGAAGTATACCACACTCTGCTGCTGCTGACTGTTTCTGTGCACGGGAAATTCTGTCAGTTACGTCACGTGAGGTATCGGTCTTTGGTATCGGGGGTATTTTTACGAGTACGAGTACTATTACATGAGCTTGGTATCGGGCCGATACCGGTGCATCCCTACTAATTAGGTAATACTGGCAAACCAGAACATAGAAATCAGAACCAAAACACAATGAAACTAAACCATAACAGAACATACATGTTAAGGCATATCATAGCAAGTTTTACACGTTCTCTGGTGTCTAGAGATATTTGATCTGTGTACATTAAGTCCATTTTGGAAGAAAGTGCAATCTAACAACATAAAGGAAAAATGAAAACTAATTTTGTAAATCATTTTATTGTACATTACAGGTTTCATATTTATGTAATGTTGGACCTGATATATTGCTGAGAATATTGTTGGAAACTTTAAATGTACAGAAGTAGAATTCTACCCATGGGCATGGATTGGCATAGACAGGCAGTTATTTTAACTTAAGAGAAAACTAGCCTTTGGAGAGCTTGTTAAAACTGTTTTCAATGTTTGTGATCAAGGCAATTAGCATGAGACCAGTGTCCATATATAGCAAACCAAATCAAACCTTTACAAAACACTACAGGAAACATGCTAACCGAGAACATGGTAAGAGTTCAAGTGCCTTTATAAATGAAAAATAACAACAACAACAGTGCATGCTGTTGTTTGATATTTTGATATTTCATTTCCACAAATACAATGCAGCTGAGCAAATGTCATTTAAAAATTGATAACATGTTCAATAACTGTATAAATTAAGTGCTCTTTTATCTGCATATGCTATTAAGACATTGATGGTGAAAACTAATGCAAATTTGTTTCAGTAATGAAATAATAATAAAAACAGCTGCATAATAATTCCATATCATTCCAGATGCAGCCACCACTGGAGAATGAATCCACTGTCTTAGTCTTTACACTCTCTGGACTTAATGAAACAATGGAAAACAGATTTGTGTTTTTTTCCCTCACTGCACTGCTTTATCCCCTAATGGTGTTTTGTAATGTAACTATAATTTTCACTATAATTTCGTATAAGAAACTTCACGAGCCGATGTATGTGTTTATATGCAATTTGTGTATAAATGCACTTTATGGCACTGCTGGATTCTACCCTAAATTCATGTATGATTTATTAGCCCAAGATCATGTGATTTCTTATGCTGGATGTCTGATTCAGATTTTTGTCATTTATTCATTTGCCTTGTGTGAAATTTCAACATTAACAGTGATGGCATATGACAGGTATGTGGCAATATGTAGACCACTGGAGTATCATTCAATAATGACCAATCAGAGGGTTCTTGAATGTATCCTTTTCTCCTGGCTGGCCCCATTTTTTTGCATGTCTGTTTTAATTGTATTAACATCTAGACTCACTTTATGTGGCTCTACTATTGAAAAGGTATATTGTGAAATTTGGGCAGTTGCAAAACTTTCTTGTTTTTCTACAACTGTAAATAATGTCTTTGGGTTCATTGTTATTCTTGTATACTCTGGACATGGTGTATTGATATATTGCTCCTATTTTCAGTTGATTAGAAAGTGCATGAAGTCAATAGAGGTCAGGCACAAATTCATGCAAACATGTGTGCCACATCTGCTTTCATTGATCAATGTGACTGTTGCATTGTTTTTTGATGTACTGTACAGTCGTTATGGCTCAAAGAATGTGCCACAAGGTGTACGCAATTTCATGGCCCTGGAATTCCTACTCATACCACCCATTTTAAACCCCCTTATTTATGGACTAAATCTGACAACAGTACGCCAGCAAGTTATGAAAATGTTTTTCAAGTAATAAAAATAAGTAGGAATGTCTGAGTGGATATTTCAGAAATTCAAAAGACCTTTTGCTTTCCTTCTATTAAAATTCTTGCTATCTACTGTAAATGTTCTAAAAGAAAATTCATTGAGGTGTTCTTTAAAGAAAAAAAAAAAGAAAAAACATTTTATGGATATAATTGTTTTATGAAAATATAAAAAGTTAGTAAGCCACAAAAGATGAAGTGGAGAGCCTAAAATCCCCTTAACCACAGTAAAATCTCTGTACTTCACATATTTGTCTGGAGATAAATAATTACCTTTATAATAATAATAATAATAAACCATTCTTCTGCCAATAGTTTGTAATTTGGTACATCGATACTGAATTAAATTTGTGTGCAAAAACATATTTTATCTGTTTTACAATTTCGTTGACCACTCACTCAAGATCCAATATTTTAGAGCCAAAAATATTGTTTTATAATCTATTGTTTGAGATTGTCTGATAAAGTTGTATTACCAGACAACTTTGTTGCTAACTTCTCTAAACTATAATGGTTTTGTCAAAAAAAAAAAAAAAAAAAACACTCTGGTGTTAAATGTTACATTTTATGAAATATTCCAAATCCTTATTAATCAGTTACTTTTAACACATTAACTTTTTTCATTTTATTATTAGTAGTAAAACGACCAGTAAGTAAAATATATTGATGTATAAAGTAGCTGTATGTAATAAACTTTGTTGGCCTACAATAAGTAATTTTTCTGCAGAAAAAGGACTCTGTAGGCACTGGCTACATCATATGTAATCCAGTAAACAAAATCTATGAGCAGCTTTTATATTCTTGGTATTTATGTACATGGATATTGTCAAAGGCAACTGGCTTGATAAATGTTAATCTTTTTGTATGAACAACTTTTACCCTACAACCTATTGACTGAATCCAGTAAATCAAAGTCTCAAACCCAGGAAATAACAGGTAACACTTTATTTTGATGGTCCACTTTAGACATTTGATGAACTATAAGTAACTTTGCTGTCAGGGTTCTTGCATTTCGGTCTAGTTTATTTCTTGGTTTTGTGACAGAGCCCTGACTCTCCCGTATCGTCTTGTCTTTCTGTGAGCGTATACATTGTCGAGTGTGCTTGAGCCATGCACTCTCTTGTCTGCGTGTCTTGTTTCATGTTTGGAGCGTGGTGTTCGGATCCCGGCACTCATGCCTAGTTCAGTTTTGGTTTTGTGTGTTCTTTCACTCGCTGTGCGCTCTTGTCTTGTGTAAACACATATTTGTAAGCGCTTGGTTTGTTTTCCTTGGCCTGGCGCTCTTGTGTTGTCATGTTCTTTGTAGCACATGGTTGTTTACACCTACCACATGCTTTTGTGTCGTGTTCTGTGTGAACACGCAGTCTGTGAGTGCTCACTGGCTGCATGTTCATGTTCTCTTTTGTGTGAACATGCAGCTTTTGACTTTTCCTCATAGTTGTGTGTTCATGTCTCACGTTTGGTGTGAGCACATGGCTTGTCATGTGTTTCCCTGTGGCATGTGCTCTCCTGTCAATTGTCTAACCCGCCCATCTTGTTACCTGATTATTGGCTCAGTTGCTTCACCTGTCTCTCCCTCATTACCTGCCTTGTTTGCTTCCAATTTATTCTCCTTGTGTTTGCAGTCCTGTGCTGGATCGTTGTCATATGTTTCCCTTCTGTGTGGTCAAGTGTGGTCAAGTCAAGTCAAGATCTTGAGCTCCCTCTGTCAAGAGGGGACTGGCCTGAGGGAGTTTGCCCTGGAGTTCAGCAGTGTTGCAGAAGGTCTGGGGCTGAATTATGCAGCTCTCAAAGATTTATTTGTTTATTGTTATTAGTTTATTTATTAGCCCTTGATGAGCCCTTGAACTGATGAAGAATGAGAGGGCTGGATCACCTGAGATTTGGGGAATTTGTGGATTTCCTTGATTGGCATGGGAATCCTCCTGCTGCAGCACCCCCAGAGGTGGCGGTTGATGATGCACCTTCCCCAGAGGTGTTCATTGATGCTTCAGAACCCCCGGTGGTGGTTGAAGAAGCTGCAGCATTCCCAGTGGCAGCTGAAGAAGCTGCAGTGCCACCAGTGGTGGCTTAAGAAGCTGCAGCACCCCCAGAGGTGGCCGTTTATGCTGCAGCTTTCCCTGAGACACCTGTGAATGCTGCTGTTCCCCTAGAAGCAGCTTTCTTCACACCATCACCCCATCAACGTAGGCAGAGAAAGAGAAGGAACACTTCCTCTATGGCGTCAAGTCTGTCAGTTCCTGAAGTCCCTGTCATGTCTGAAGAGGTTGCCCTTTCTCTCTATGTCACTGCCCTTGTGTGTGTCTGGGCCAGTCACACAGCATCTGCTCCCAGCCTGTAGGTTGCCCAGGAGCCCGCTACCTGCCCAGAGACTATTCCTGAGTTACCCGTTTCCCCTGTCAGTCCTGCCTTGGCCCAGAGGGCAATCCTCGCCTTTTATGTCATGATTGTCCTGCATGCGTGGGCAGCACACCTCTCAGCTGGCTGTCTCGTGCTGTCTGTACTCCTGAGACCTTCCAAGAGCCCGCTGCCTGCCCAGAGACCCTCCCAGAGCCCGCTGTCTACCTGGAGGCTGTTCCTGAGGCTGCCGCCTGCCTGGAGACAGTCCCAAAGCCTGCTGCTTGCACGGAGGCTTTCCCTGAGCCCACTCTTAAGCCCTGTAACTGTTCCACCATGACCCTTGTTCCCTACCTGAGGGCTGGCCAGACCCATGCCCACTACACTGGCAGCCGAACTCCCATTGGGACAGTCCCAATGAGTCCCAAAAACAGTACATTCATTTTGTTCCCATTTTTCACAATTATTCCTGTCCTCCCGGGTCTGATCTTCCTGTTCGGATGGTCCCACTCGAGTTTCCTGTTCGGATGGTCCCACTCAAGTTCCCTGTTCTGCTGGGTCCACTCAAGTTCACACTTGGGCTGCTTGCCCAGCCAGCCCCAATCAAGCATCCAGACCCACCCGACCCACCCTGGCCTTCAGCCAGGATTCCAGACCTACCTGACCCACCCTGTGGTAGTGTCAGGGTTCTGGCACTTCAGTCTAGTTTATTTCTTGGTTTTGTGACAGAGCCCTGACACTCCCGTATTGTCTTTGTATGAGCATGCGCTCTCTTGTCTGTGTGTCTTGTTTAATGTTTGGAGCATGGTGTTCGGATCCCGGCACTCATGTCTAGTTCAGTTTCGGTTTTGTGTTGGACACTCGCGCTCCATGTTATGTCTTTTATTGTGAGCGCATGGGTTGTGTGTTCTTTCATTTGCCGTGCACTCTTGTTGTGTGTTTTGTGAACGCCTGATTGTTTTCCTTGGCTAAGCGCTCTTGTGTTGTCATGTTCTGTGTAGCACGCGGTTGTTGACACTTGCCGCATGCTTTCGTGTCATTGGTATAACATAGTTGCTCCACCTGTCCCTCGATACCTGCCTTGTTTGCTCCCTATTTATTCTTGTGTTTGCAGTCCTGTGCTGGATCTTCGTCATATATATATATTTTTTTTTTCCCTTCTGTGTGGTTCTATCAAGTCTGTTTTCCCCCTTGAGGTAGTTTTTGCTGTGTGTGGGTTTTTTTTTTTTTTTTTTTTTATTTATTATTAATAAAGCCCATTATTTCTTCTGTGATTGAGTCCTCACTCATTTCATCACCCCCAAACCTGATACTTTGCAACTACATGTCAACTAGCAGTCACTGGAGTATGAGTAGGCTGTCTGCATAATATCTGCTAACACTTTATATTGATGGTCGCCCAACAGACATTCTACTAACTATATGTAACTTTTCAACTGCATACCAACTTATTTGAACCCTAACACCTAACCAAACAGTCTACTAATACTGTGAGAGTTAGTAACTTTGCAAAAACATGTTAACATGTTAATTGAATGTCTAAAATGGACCACTGAAAAAAAGTGTTACCAAAAGTGTTTTTTCTTTTCCTTTTTTTTTTTTTTTTTTTTTCACAGATTTTGCAGGAACTTTTAATTCCTGTCTATTCAAAAGCCAAGAGAAAAGTTATAATGCCTATTATAAGGAGCTCCTCCTGGAATGGATTTAAAATCACTATGACAAGACTCACATGGAACACCGCTTGGGAACATACACAAGATGCTATACAGAACTGTATCTGATATGATTCCACAGTTTAAACATTCTAAGGAACAAAC
This sequence comes from Hypophthalmichthys nobilis, assembly GCA_037950665.1. Classification (NCBI taxonomy): domain Eukaryota; kingdom Metazoa; phylum Chordata; class Actinopteri; order Cypriniformes; family Xenocyprididae; genus Hypophthalmichthys; species Hypophthalmichthys nobilis. The sequence goes on along the minus strand of CM075479.1, from coordinate 31,922,001 downwards.
AGTTTGTATGTTCTCCCCATGTTGCCATGGGTTTTCTACAGGTACTCCGGTTTCCCCCACAGTTTGAAGACATGCAGATCAAGTGAATTGCAGATTCTAAACTGTCTTTAGGTTTGAGTGTGAATATGTTTGTATGTCAGCCCTGTGATTGACTGGCCAACTGTCCAGGGTGTTTTACCGCTATTGATATGCTGGTATAGATTACATAGGATATGCAGGCATAGAAAATTGATCACTAAATCAAAATATAGTGTCTTCAAGTCTTGGTTGTCTTTGGATTGTGGAGGAAATGGAGTACATGGAAGAAACCTGACTCAGCCAGACTCGAATTTGGGATTTTCATGTTGGGAACCCAACAGTGCTACCCACTGAGCCACGTTTAACCACAGCCATAAACTGACAACCATAAGACAATGAAAAAACCTTAGGGTTGAGGGTTGAAGCTAAACAGGACTGATAAGACTGCACCGACAGATGGAAACCAGAAGTGATGAGGAAAGGTTTGATGTGTGATTTACTGGTGCCACACGGTTAAAGTCCAATAGAAAAAAACAACTGTACAATATTTACAATATACTTTAGCAAGACCAGCTAAATGAAATTATCAATCTGCCTATACTGTATGTTCAACACATGGGCGTAGAATACGCGGGGGACGCACTTTTAATAAAACGTAAATTCGTCCCCCGCACTTTTTGCATGACCTGTCGTTTTATTCTTAACTAAAGTGAAGCGATCTAAACATTATGGAGCGCTCACTCTTGTGTAATATGTTTCATTCATACTGGAAGTCAGAGGGCACTCTCTCACAGAATGTCCAAAACGATTTTATATAAGTAATTCAGCTATTCGCTGTAGCAGCAGCTGTATAAAATGCAGAAATGTATTGACTGACGAAACGTGAAGACAAACACACGATTGTGACAAGATATGGTTTATGTGTGTTTTTCAAGCCATCTCAAAGTATTTATTGACAATAAAGTAATAATGTAGTGCTAATTGACAACCTTTTTAATGTTTTTGAAAGAAGTCTCTCATGCTCGCCTAGGCTGCATTTATTTAATAAAAAATACAGTAAAAACAGCAATATTGCGAAATATTATTACAAATTAAAATAGCTGTTTTCTATGTGAATATACTTTAAAATGTAATTTAATCCTGTGATGCAAAGCTGAAATTTCAGCACCATTACTGCAGTCTTAAAGGTGCAATATGTAATTTTACAGTAAAATATCCAGTGTTATATATTTTGTTCACTTGAGTACTTACAACATCCCAAATGTTTGCAACTATTTGTAAATCGTGAGAAAACTGCAATTTTAACCAAGGCTCCGGGACGTGTGAGGAGTCACCTGTCAATGGCGTTACCCTCGGTTTCCGGTTTTATTTTGTAGAAACCACGGAAACACCAAAGACGCTTTAATATGTATGTTTTAATAAACAAGGGAACAACTGTTTTGATATATTTATATTTTCTCCATCATACAATACGTTTTAAAATTAATTGCATGCCATTTATCAACACAAGTCATCCAGCATTTAATATGATATTCTAAAATCGATCTATCTTACTGCAGTGTGTCTCAAACAAGTGTCTCAGCAGCCACCGAGCGAACACACAGAGTAACCTTATAACATCATTTTCAACACACTCAAATGTATCTAATATGATAAACAGAGCTGTGTTACCTCATACTCATGACTGGAAAAGCGGAAGCGGCGCCAGCGACTGTGGCATAATAAAAGTTGCTCTGCTCGTGAGGCGTGTGTTGCGCAATCGCTCCAGCGGCCTCGTTCAGCTCCCACAACACTCGGTCCTGCTCTGCTTCATACTACAGTAACGTTAATAATCGCATCCATGAACATGATTTCTTCCCAAGTCCTATCCCGGTTATTTCCACCGGCTGTGATGTGAAGACCACATGTCCCAAGATTCCGCACTCAAACTTGGCGTCATCAAGCTACGCCTTTGTTTTGAATAGGCCTCTAGCAACCTCTAGCGGGCAGAAAATATTACATATTGCAGCTTTTAGTGTCACATGATCCTTCAGAAATCATTCTAATATGATGATTTGCTTGCGGAAACCATGATACATTTTTTTTTTCTGGATTCTTTGATGAATAGAAAGTTCAATAAGCAGCTTTTATTTGCAATTTTTGTCACCGTCACTTTGATAAATGTAATGCATCTTTAATAAATAAAAGTATTAATATCTCTCTTTTTTTAATCTTACCACAAAAGTTTGAATGGTATCATGGTTTCCACAAAAATATGAAGCAGCACAACTGTTTTCAACATTGATAATAATCATAAATGTTTCTTGAAAAGCAAATCAGCGTATTAGAATGATATCTGAAGGATCATGTGACACTGAAGACTGGAGTAATGATGCTGAAAATTCAGCTTTGATCACAGGGATAAATTACATTTTAAAATATATTCACCAAGAAAACATCTATTTTAAATTGTAATAACATTTCACAATATTACTGTTTTACTGCATTTTGATTAAATAATACTGCTTTTGATTAAATAAATCCAGCCTTGGTGAGCAGAAGAGACATATTTCAATTGTACAATTTCAACTAATGTTTCCAAACTTTTGATAGGTACTGTGTTTTCTGCCTTATTCTGTGATTTTTTTTTTTTTTTTTTTACATTATATAAAATCCATGAGAACTTAATGCACAAGTGTTTGTAGTAGCCTACATAAACCAATCATAAAATTGTCATAAAAATATAGGGGAAAATATTAGATATTGGTTATTATTCAGTAGTGTATTTGATTTCTCATTAAAAGCAAATTGATTTCAAATTAAAAGCAAGAGATGAGATAAAAAAAAAAAAAAAAAAATCTATCAATTAGACAAAGGTCAGATAAAAACTGGTATTACAAACACACATTTATGTCCCCCTCACTTCTGAAATTATGGCTAAGCCCCGGGTTCAACAGCTCTTTCCACTACTACCCACAATGAACTGGGTTATCAGAGCTTTTTTTTTTATTTTTTATATAGGCTTGACCCCTCACTGGACGTTCCATTATAGAGGTAAGTGCACTTCACATACACACATACAGTGGGTACGGAAAGTATTCAGACCCCCTTAAATTTTTCACTCTTTGTTATATTGCAGCCATTTGCTAAAATCATTTAAGTTCATTTTTTTTTCCTCATTAATGTACACACAGCACCCCATATTGACAGAAAAACACAGAATTGTTGACATTTTTGCAGATTTATTAAAAAAGAAAAACTGAAATATCACATGGTCCTAAGTATTCAGACCCTTTGCTGTGACACTCATATATTTAACTCAGGTGCTGTCCATTTCTTCTGATCATCCTTGAGATGGTTCTACACCTTCATTTGAGTCCAGCTGTGTTTGATTATACTGATTGGACTTGATTAGGAAAGCCACACACCTGTCTATATAAGACCTTACAGCTCACAGTGCATGTCAGAGCAAATGAGAATCATGAGGTCAAAGGAACTGCCTGAAGAGCTCAGAGACAGAATTGTGGCAAGGCACAGATCTGGCCAGATCTGGTTACAAAAACATTTCTGCTGCACTTGAGGTTCCTAAGAGCACAGTGGCCTCCATAATCCTTAAATGGAAGACGTTTGGGACGACCAGAACCCTTCCTAGAGCTGGCCGTCCGGCCAAACTGAGCTATCGGGGGAGAAGAGCCTTGGTGAGAGAGGTAAAGAAGAACCCAAAGATCACTGTGGCTGAGCTCCAGAGATGCAGTCGGGAGATGGGAGAAAGTTGTAGAAAGTCAACCATCACTGCAGCCCTCCACCAGTCGGGGATTTATGGCAGAGTGGCCCAACGGAAGCCTCTCCTCAGTGCAAGACACATGAAAGCCCGCATGGAGTTTGCTAAGATGGTGAGAAATAAGATTCTCTGGTCTGATGAGACCAAGATCGAACTTTTTGGCCTTAATTCTAAGCGGTATGTGTGGAGAAAACCAGGCACTGCTCATCACCTGTCCAATACAGTGAAGCATGGTGGTGGTGGCAGCATCATGCTGTGGGGGTGTTTTTCAGCTGCAGGGACAGGACGACTGGTTGCAATCGAGGGGAAAGATGAATGCGGCCAAGTACAGGGATATCCTGGACGAAAACCTTCTCCAGAGTGCTCAGGATCTCAGACTGGGCCGAAAGTTTACCTTCCAACAAGACAATGACCCTAAGCACACAGCTAAAATAACGAAGGAGTGGCTTCACAACAACTCCGTGACTGTTCTTGAATGGCCCAGCCAGAGCCCTGACTTAAACCCAATTGAGCATCTCTGGAGAGACCTAAAAATGGCTGTCCACCAATGTTTACCATCCAACCTGACAGAACTGGAGAGGATCTGCAAGGGGGAATGGCAGAGGATCCCCAAATCCAGGTGTGAAAAACTTGTTGCATCTTTCCCAAAAAGACTCATGGCTGTATTAGATCAAAAGGGTGCTTCTACTAAATACTGAGCAAAGGGTCTGAATACTTAGGACCATGTGATATTTCAGTTTTTCTTTTTTAATAAATCTGCAAAAATGTCAACAATTCTGTGTTTTTCTGTCAATATGGGGTGCTGTGTGTACATTAATGAGGAAAAAAAATGAACTTAAATGATTTTAGCAAATGGCTGCAATATAAAGAGTGAAAAATTTAAGGGGGTCTGAATACTTTCCGTACCCACTGTATATAACAATAATAAATAAAAATAAACATACATTCAATAAGTTATGAATCTGCATTTCTATAGCACAGCACATGGGATGCTGGTTGCTGGTTTGCTGGGCCCCAGAGTGGGAACAGCATAAAGTATGTTTTGCACACTGGGACCTGGGACTATCACTCTACAAGTGATGATTGCCCATTAATGATGACACCTGCAGTTAACAAGCAGAATATCTGAAGATAAGAAAAACAACAAGAACAGAAAAAAGAGAAGAGACAAGCAGACAGCACAACAACTACAACTGACTCACAGTTATATCTCACCAGAGGATGCTTAAACAACTATGTTCATTTATTATAAACCTGTTTGGCTTTATTTCTTTCATATGGTACATTTACAAAAGTTGTTGAAGTCTGTCTGAAGTCACCATTGTGGTGATTAGTGTTCCTTTAGTCTGGCACTTGGCCATTGACTTTGGTTAAATTAATTCTCTTTCAGCAACTTTTAATTTGCATGCTATCACTATTGTGATACAATATTTCATGCTCCTGACTGTAATGACATACCTTTTACTATGTGCACTTTTTGGAATCAGTGACTGACAGCTGGACTTTGACACGTGTGAGTCTTTAAAAACAACAACTTTCAATTTTGAACTTTCAATATCAAGTTGTTATTAAAGGTAGGGTAGGCAGTTTTGGAGAGGCTAACAATAGCAAGATAGCTTTAAAAGCATAAGATCCCACCCTCACTTCAGAATGCTCTCTAAAGACACATAAACTTGCACAGCCAGAACAGTCTGCAAAACGTCACAAGATATGGCATTAAATTACCTCATGTCTCAAGGCACATAACATATGATGTGTCATTAACAAAGCTTGGGAGGAGCATGTTCAGATAATCAACCAAATTAACACCAGAGGAGCACAATCAAATGATAAACTAAATTAGTACAATAGGCGGTATATGTATATACAGCCAACGACAGTTTTACAGCATCCCTTCACCACCCAAACTCCTCTCTCTCTCGATTATTACTACCCCAGCCAGGGATGTGGGAGTACTCTGGGTTTGACTAAATTCAAGGCTCTGAGCCCTCCCACCGGACAGCACGCCAATATGCATACTTTTTGCACTTTCTGATTATTTGTAAGTGTGAACTAGTGAATACAATAATAATGAATGTAAAAAACACTTAAAGATTAATTTCGGTGTTGATAGTGTTGCCATAGAAACGTACAATTCTGAATCCGAGGCTGCGAACAGCTCAAAGTTGAACATCACATGTTGCCATCTCTTAATTACGGTAATTATGACATGGTGTGAATGCAGCATATGCTCATTGTTTTGGTTTGGGAGGAACTGTATAAGGTGGCTGTTATTGTTTGTGGTGACTGTCTACAACTCTGCATAGCCTCATGGAACGTGCTGATGACATGTGATGCAGGGTGCATGGAGGTATGCAAATACATAGGTTGACAGGCAGATAGGACATCCTATCACTGCATTTGGAGCGAATGCAATGATTGGACGAATATTTTTGGTCCTGATTTTAAATGATTTGTGTACAGGTCCTGATTTGTGTACAGGAGACAAATCATTTGAAACGTTTTACCATTTTGAATTTTTCTTTGTCATTCAAAACTTCAGATGACATTGATTAATAATATAATCATAACTAAAACAGTTCTACTTTCAGCAGAGGGAGCAAAAGAAAGTAATAATCATGTATTAAAATAAATCATGTTTTAATCTCATATTGTTTGTCCTTTACATCATTAATGTGTTACATATTGAAATATACAAACAAAAACACTGCTTGCATAAAGGTAGTTGGCCTACTCACACTCAACCCCACAAGAACATGCCACAAGCTAGAACTACACCAGCACTGACCAGCACTAACCAGCATAAACCAGCAAGCTGATTTCAGTAGGTCTCATTATAACAATTTATAAATGCAATTATTTATCAGTTATTCTCTGTAAATTTACTACAATATCTCTTTCTGAAATGAAATTAGGAAAGGCTTGTGGCCCATGGTTACAAGCCTGGTTTGAGCTACTACACCTCCCTCAAACAATCGGCCCTCATGCTGTCTGTGTCATGCATTCTGTGTCATTATCATCACACATAGCACATTCGGGCCAAGATTGTCTGCTAAGTGGGTCTTTCCAGTTCATAAAGCCAAATTTGTTTATGATCATGAATGGGCAGATGAAACTGTGTGATTTTTTTTTTTTTTTTATCTCAACAGCAGTTTGGTCCTGTTCAGAATGAGCCAACTCCTTGGTATTCTGAAAATACACTGTATTAAATACATTGTACACTTGACACAGTTTCCCCACATGCTGATTTAGAAGAAAGAAACAGGAGAAAGGAATATAGTGTACTGACACAAATCTTTGAATACATGTTGAAAGGTTGTAGAACCCTGAACTATCCACTTCAACAGCATACAAGGCAAAGCATCTCAGAGATGGAAAGAGTACTAAAATCTTTTACTTAAAGGTGCAGTAAGGGAATTCTGGTAAATGCTGTTGATATTTGAAATCACCAAAACAAACACACCCCTAACCAAACAGATCACACCCCTATCTTGATGAACACAGCAGAATCTGCTGTGCCTGCTGCCCAAGGGTATGATGTCATCAATAGGTGAAAGCCATTTGTGTTACTATGAAAATTCAAGTTGAATGTCTAATTGTTATTTAGCTTCTCGACTCCTTCGATTCCAACCCTTCCATTCCAAAAAACAAACACGTTTTCATTAACAGCTCCCTACATAACACGATAGTCCAAGTAACTAATATATTACAAATGTGACAAGATTAAGGGGTTCTAGCGATCACTAAAAGGGGAACCAATAGAAAAACCATCTGAAAAGAAAAACTCAGATATTACCACGGGTCCTGCCTCTTGTCTGATTGTAACCCTCCTTTTTAAAGTTATATTCCCCTGGCCCTTTCCTCTTTTGCATTTTCTCTGCCATCTCTCTCTCTCTCTTTCTATAGTCCTTCTGTTAATGTCTGTCTTATCAACTGAGCTCTCTCTCCTACCCCATCATGAGTGTATACACCCCTTACTGCTGATTGGCTACAAGTGTGTTTTGGTGCTCGGTGCGATCCACATTTTAACAGCATTTTTAAAAACTTGGTAATTGCACCTTTAAGTAAAAGTATTGCTACTTAAGAAATAAATCACTTAAGTATAATTATAAGTACTGAAAAATAATATGACTCAAGTAGGAGTAAATAAGCATTCTGCTGAAAAACTACTCAAGCTACTACATTACTAAGTATTTTAGTGTTATTTGTTTTTGGTTGCACTTTATTTTTCAGTACATGCACTTACAGTGTACTGACCTAAAAAAGTACTGGGTAATATAAGGTAAGTGGAAGTTATTACCCAATTATTGTAATAACATGGGAAACAGGACTGTAAAACAAAGTGCTACCATTTTTTTATTTTTATTTATTTATTTATTTATTTTTTAGCCAAAACAGGGCAATGCAAGCATTATAGAGCATAAAACACTCTCATGTAATATCTGTTTCATACATAATGGAAGCTGGAGGGCACCCTCTTGCAGAAAGATCACAAGTGAGACTCATAGAAGTCATAAAACTTATGACGTTCCAGGAAATCCCTTATATGGACAAATGCATCCAGCTATTGCTGTAGTGTAGCTGAATAAAATGCAGATTGAGACATTTGACTGATGAAACTTCAAGACAATAAACACACAGTTGCGACATTATATGGTTTATCTTTGTTCTTCAAGCCATCTTAGGTATTTTCATAAGAATATTGCATATTTATAATGCAGTGCTAATCGACATACCATTTATATAGAATACTATAAAACAGTAAACTGTATACTATAAAAATAGCAGGTTTCGTCCAAACCGCAGGACATAATTGCGCCATTTTACTGTTTCTACAGATTAAAGTGAGCAGTGCATCAAAACAACAGAGAGGTTCACAACACAAGTGCTCAGGGTCATTTATGCTACATCCTCTAATATTTTTATCTACAGCCAAACGCGCTTCAATCAAGCCCTTTCTGCTCCATGCGTATTACTTCTCTCTCCCATTAAAGGCATAAAGCACCACATTAAGAGCTGCAGATGATACAGTTATTTTAACAATAGCAGCAGAAACATGGTGAGCAGAGCAGCAAAATAGGTACCTTTGCTAAAACGTTGCAGAAAATGAGAATGCAGCAAATACAATTATTTTTATTTGTCACACAGATAACTCTGACCGTTTAACTAAACCAGGTTTGTGACAAGTTAACGTGTGGCTCCTTTAGACGTTTTGTTTTTCCCCATACATTTTGCATTATTAATCATTATTAATCAGCATATTAAGAGCATTTCATAATAAACAATGTAAGGCTATAATTAGGAAAATTATTTAGAGATGGCAAAGAAAGACAAAATACTTTGAAATTACTTGTTTTGTGCTCATGATGAGAGTTTTGATTATTAGATTTTGTACATTGTTTGTTTTTAGTAGTTATTACTTTACTTTATAGCAAAATATAAAAATGGTCCATACTTTTCTTAAGATGTAAACCCTGCACCCCTAGAATGTTTTCTCAGTACCAAGGCCTTCTATATACCATTTACATAGTTGTCTAAATGTAAAATAATAATAATAATAATAATAATAGCTTGACCTCTGATCTTACCTTAAACATCTGATCTTACCTTTTTTCACTATTCATATATCCAGTTGGGAGAAATGTTTCCTTTTTTTGGCAAGTATTGGTAAAAATTCTTAGACATAACTGCTTTGGCTCTTGGGGAATATTGTCATCTTAAATGACTATTTTGAGTGTATAGGATTTTTTCTTTTACAAAGTAGCTACTGTGGCTGCCCCGATGGAGATGTATAGCCTAACTGTCCCAAAAAAGTATTGTTTGGACCTTCGCTGGGAAGGAAATATAGAGATCGGACATCTTGGCACTTTAATTGAATCCCCCTGCTATAAAATATAATTTCTGCCTCATTCTGTGATATAAAGCCACGTCAGATCACAAAAGGAAGTTATATTAATATGGTTAATGATCAAAGATTCTCAAGGAGAGAAGAGCAAAAACCTTACCTGAGAGCATGTGGGCACTTTGTTGCTCAGCCATTTTGCAGTGGTGTGAAAAGCTTGCTCACATCCTGCTAGGTGACCAACAGGTTTTGCACATGAGACAGACCTGTCTGAAAATACAGAGGTCTGGACCTTGGGGACCTCAATGGTGGGTACAATGCTGCCTGTCTGTTATTGCCTGAAGTGCTGGGCTCCACCGCAGTAGTTTGAAGAATGCCCATCAATGCCTGCTAGCCCAGTTGCTCCATTAGCCCTTTTGTCATTTTTGTACTTTGCACTTTGGGTGAAAAACAAAATGTATACAGAGGTTGAATACTTTAGTTTTATTCAGGTCAAGTAAAAGTACACCAATTTCATTATACTCAAAAGTAGAAAAAATAGAAAAAAAGTATGCAAGTACTGTACTGAAAGCATTTGTAATTGTACAACCCCAATTCTAGAAGAGTTGGGACATTTTGTAAAATGCAATAAAGCCAAGAATCTGTGATTTATTAATTCTCCCTAACCTCTATTTAACTGACAAAAGTACAAAGAAAAGATTTCCAATGTTTTCACTAAACAACTTTATTGTATTTTGTAAGTATAAACAAATCTTGATGGCTGCAAATGGCACACTCCAGAAAAGCTGGGACAGAGCCGTGTTTACCACTGTGTCACATCACCTTTAATTACAATTTTTAATCATTTGGGAATTGAGGATACTAATTGTTGCAGTTTTGCAACTGGAATTTTTACCCAATCTCACCTGATTCAAGACATCTGCACAACAGTCTGTGGTCATCCTTGTCTGATTCTCCTTTTCATGATGAGCCATACATTATCAATAAGAGTCAGATCTGGACTGCAGGCAGGCAGTCAGGCACATCCACTCTACGGTTTAGAATGTCTAGAAACCACTCACATGCAGAATGAGGCCTGGCTTTGTCTTGCTACCCAGGAAAGATGTCATCTTCAATCCAAATACATGCCTCCATGCCAATGGTACCTTCACACAAATGCAAGTCACCCATGCCGTTTGCAGTGATGCACCCCCATACCATGATAGATGTTTTCTTTTGCACCTGTCGCTAATTAAAGTCTGGATGGTCCCTTTCATCTTTGGGACTGAGAACTTGATGTCATTTTTTTCTAAAAACAAGTTGAAACATTGACTCATCTGACCACACATTTCCACTGTCCTTTAGACCATCTGAGATGAGCTTGGGCCCAGAGAACTTGGCAGCATCTCTGCATAGAACAGATGTATAGCTTTCTCCTTGTGTAACAGAGATTTGAGTTGCATTTCTTGATGCAGCATCAGACTGTTAAGTGACAACTGTTTTCCAAAGTACTCCCGAGTCCATGTGGCTATATTTGACACAGTAGCATGGCAGTTTCTAATGAAATGCCACCTGAGGGTTCAAAGCTCATGCACATTCAACTGAGGTGTCCTACTTTGCCCTATACAGACTGAGATTTCTCTGGATTCTCTGAATCTTTGTACAATATTATGTATGGTAGATGGAGAAAGACATAAATTCTTTGCAATGTTGATTTTTGAATTGTTTGACAATTCTCTCATGACATTTGGCACAAAGTGCCAAATCTTTTCTTTTCTTGCAAAGACTGAGAAGCTCTTTTACACCCAAACATCATACCGTCACCTATTATGAATTCACATGCTAATTGTGGACTGTTTAAAAACAGTTTAACTTGGATATTATATAATCTTTTCACTTTTATTTAGCTTCTGTCCCAACTTTTTTGGAGTGTGTTGCAGCCATCAAAATTAAAATTTGTTTATATTCACAAAATACAATTATGTTGGTCAGTGAAAACATTGGAAATCATTCCTTTGTACTTTTGTCAGTTAAAAAAAAAAAAGTTCAAGAGAATTAACAAATCACAGATTGTGGTTTTATCACATTTTACAAAACGTCCCAACTTTTCTGGAATTGGGGTTGTATTCCACTTCTGAATCAGCTGGACTGCTTGGTGGATCCAACCAAATAGGACTAACAGGAGGAATGTGGATGATCCAGTTCAATGAGCACCATAGGTTACATATTGGTAAAAGCCATTAATGGTTTTCCTTTCAGGTGCCATATCTTTTTGGTATGAGTAGCCTTTGTAGTGTCAAATTCAGGTAATTGGCACTGAAGCAGCAATGAAGATGTCCCTGAATGTGGCAGTACTTGAGTCAGTCCAGTTGGCTCTTCAGTATTTCCTCTATGGAAGTTAATTAATGCCAAATGTTTTTGAAATGAAAAAGCTTGTTGAATTGCACTAATTTAAAAAATAGTCCGCCCAAACAACTGGGCCATTGACCTGCAACAAGGCATGTCTCTGTCTGTCTTCACCTGAGTGAGAGGCCTTAAAAAAGTGTATCTGAATGCATTTTTTTTTATTTTATTTGCTAGAATTGCACATGATTGTAATAACTAGACACAAATAATAAATAAACTAATTAGACAAAAACATACTTAAATACATGAAGAATGAATACTATCACAGAGCAGATTAACATAAATCAGTGTTTCAGTAACTTAAAAAAAAAAAAAACCTATCACTATTTTATCATTAAGAAAGTGCTTAGTTGTACATCAGTAATATGAAGAAGCTATTGTACCATACTGTACCATTCTTGCTTTACATCAACAACAAGACACAACACCAAGGAAATACTGATCACAATGAGAATGTTCGCATGATTTCAAGCATGAACCATTCAACACTATAATCATAATATTATGATTTATACATATTTATGATTTATTACCTATTTATACACAGATCAATATCACCATCTGGTGGTCAAGGCTGTGTTAAGACATAACCTTTGCCATTTAAAAGACAAACACAACTGAAAACAAGTATGAATCTAATCAATAGTACCATATCCCCAATGACACTTTGCATATTGTGTTGAAAATTAAAATATTCAAATTAATAAAATACCTTTTCAAAGACTCACAACCTCATTAGTTGTGTCTGTGTTTGCCCACCAGACTGCACATTTTCAGCCAACACAAGTTGTTGTGTTACATTCTTACATCTTCAGACTTCAAAGCATGTAATTTGAAGCAAAGTGTTCAATAGCTTGTGGTTATCAGTGAGTTTTGAGTTACAAGAGTTTTACCCACTGTGCCACATTTTTAATGTGTTTAGTTGAGAAAAACTTCCGGTGTGCTGTTTATACAAATCAAGCCACAGTGGAGAGGTCTTCAGAGACATGTTTTGTGCTATAAAAATAGCATGTATGGTGACTCTTAGTTCTTCTAAAACATAGCACAAGTAGGCTAGAGCTAATTCTCTGCACATTTACACATTCTTTGAAGAGAAAGTGATGGTAATGTCAGATCGTATCACAGAAGGTGACTATACTATAGTAACTACATGTAGTAGCATGTGTAACAAGGACACTGTAAAATGAAGTATTACCAAATAGTCTTTTTTTTAAGGTATAAATAACATGAACTGTGTCTGCTTTCATCCTCAGGTCAATGAATCCTTTGCTTAACGGAAAATGGAAAATGGAACGTATTTTTACTTGATGTTGTTTGAAAATATTGGGTACATAAGATATGCTTTCTTCAGTTTGGGAATTATTCTATACTGTGCTATTATATTCTTTAATGCCTTTATAATTCTTGCCATTTTTCTTGAAAGGACATTACACCATCCCATGTACATTCTGATTTCATGTTTGTCCTTCAACTCTGTGTTTGGAACAGCTGCTTTTTTCCCAAGGTTACTGACAGACTTGCTGTCTGATACACACTTGGTGTCCCGTGAAGCATGTATCTTACAGGCTTTTGTCATTTATTCATATGCATCAAATGAAAATACAATATTAATGTTAATGGCATTTGACAGATATGTAGCAATCTGTAAACCTTTACAATACAACAGCATAATTACTCCCAGGATTTTATCTGTTTTAATAGCTATAAGCTGGATTTATCCAATGCTTTGTGTCGGCATTACTGGTATTTTAAATGCCAGACTGACTATGTGTGGTAACAAACTTTGGAAGGTGTATTGTCACAACTGGGAAATTGTCAAGCTTTCTTGTTCAAACACTATCATTATTAATGTTTTTGGCTTTTTCATAGTGACCACAACTCTTATCATGCCTTTAAGTTTTATATTATATTCCTATGTTAAAATTCTGATCATTTGTACAAAAAGCTCACCAGAGTTCAGGAGAAAAGCATTTCAAACTTGTATTCCACACATGGTGATCCTTTTAAATTTCTCTATTGCTATTTTTTGTGAGGTCACTTTGAGTCGGTTTGTGACTTCGGATCTCCCTGTAGGGCTCTCGATTATTCTTTCACTAGAGTTTCTTGTTGTACCACCCATCCTGAACCCTGTTGTTTATGGTCTGAATTTTCCTGAAATTCGCAAAAAAATGATATGTATTATAAAAGCATCCAAATAGCTGTGTTTTTGATGTAATAGATAATACAGAATGCTTATGATATTCAGCAAAAATCATTGTTTAATCAAACATTGTTTTATCTCTTACTATACTTTGTAATTGTATACATTATATGTTATCTGTAAATTTAACATTCCCAGTAAATATTTACACAATTATACATTTATAGGCATATACATATAATTTATTATTTAGCCTGGCTAAATGAGCAAACACTGTTACTGCATTCCTGACATGGGTCAGACAGACCCTAAGTCACCTCTCAGATACCAAATACAGACATTGCCTGTAACATTAATACCAGAACAAATGCATTTAATTAAAAATAATAATAATAATAATGTTTCCCTAGTTGTTATACAATAAAAGAAGGGGATTGTTAAATCCACCCTTTCATATTAACTCTTTCCTCGCCATTGATGGAATTTTCAAGAGGTCCTCGCTGCAGCCTGTAGCCCGATGATAATGGATTAGATCCATTACATAGTGAATGTTTTAACAATGTTTTGTGCATTAAAATCCAATACCCCGCATACTCAGATGCCAAACTGTAATGCTGAGATACTAGTTGTTTCATTACACAAATTATATTATTCTGTGATTTTAAATCAGTATTCAAACTTTAAGCAACAAGAGCATAGACTTTTGAATGAAAGAATTTGGTAGACTACGTATGCTTATTTTTTATTCTCTGATTAGTTTCAGGGGGAAAAAAATAAAAATCTACTACTACAATTTTCTTTTATGAAAAAATAAAAAACTATGAGGCTACCTTTATTTTTTCCACTGATAATGTAGTTCTGTGTTATTTGTTTTTATAGTTCCGTTCCGAAAGCAAGTTTCATATGCAGTAATTCGGCCATGTATGAATCAAATATTATTTTTCGTTCTCATTCTCTGTGCTATAAGGGAAACCGGTGTGGTTGTAACACTTTTTGCTTCAGCATCCATAACTCAATAGTTGATGTCAAATACATGGTGTGCCTTTGTTACAATCTTCCCCATACCGGGGTAGGGGTAAGTGCTGGGGTAAGTTGTAACAATTATACAAAAGTAGCAAAAACAGCAGCCACACCATGCAATATGCTTCAAAACAAGTTTACTGTCTGAAACAATTCAAAAGAACAATACAAAACAATGCCATTCTTTCTGTGATTGACCACAGCTCAAATCCACTTTCTGTTCGACTCATGTGTGCATGTGTGTGTAAATTAGTCTTCTAGAACAATCTTTGTTAATGGTATTTATGCTTAATTAACACTCGACTGCAGTGTACCTGTGTAAAGAACATGTAGATCTAGAAACAAACAAATAAACAAAAAACTGTGTAAATTTGTGTGTGTCTATGTAGTAATATTCTCAGTCAGAGTAACGACGGTGACAAATGTGCTGTGCTTCATACATTAAATCTGCCGGGCTTCCAGCTGTTCCGAATGGATCGCATCGCAAAGTTAACAGAGAAATTGAGAGGTGGTGGATTGTGTTTCTATATTAACGAAAGTTGGTGTTCAGATGTAACAACGCTGAAAAAGATATGCTATCCTAATTTAAAGGCGCCCTTCATAAACTGCAAACCTTTCTTCTCAGTGCGGGAGTTTTCCTCTTTCATTCTCGTGAATATGTACATCCCTCCAGATGCATGTGTGAGCGCAGCGCTGCAACAGCTGGTTAAACATATAACTGAAATGGAGCAAAGGTACCCAGACTCTCTTTTAATCACTCTTTGGGATTTTAACAAAGCAAATATCTCTCGTGAACTGCCAAAATACAGACAAACGGTAATATACTAGATCAATGTTACACCACAATAAAGGACACATATCACTCTGTCCCACACTGTCTGGTTCATCTTATACCAAATTACAAGCAGAAACTGAAATCAGCTAAACCTGTAACTGGAGTTTTTGAAGCTGCTGCCACCGATCTGGACGAGCTCACAGATACTGTAACACCATACATCAGTTTCTGTGAGGATATGTACGTTCCTACCAAGACATTCTTATCATTCTCTAATTATAAACCATGGTTTACTGGGAAACTTGAAGAGCTTTGTCATGCCATGATCCTTGATCGATTGCTCCAGTCTGATCCTCTCTGCCTCGCTGCTGAATAGTTTGCGTCTATAGCTCCGTAGTGCTTTGTTTTGAATCTATTTATTATAATTACTTGTCTATTTTATCATCACCATATATCTGATATTGCCTATCACATTAATCTGACGTCGCTAGCGTTTAATCTTTTAATCCAAATCACTATCATAGCGCGTTAGCACTTCGCTAGTTTGTTAGCTTGCCATCAGGGCCACAAACCGTACTTTTCTCTCGCGCGGACGCGCGCTCTTTTTTCTATGACTCGAGTCCATCAAATAACTGTGGTAAGTCGGATCACTCTACAAACACGGTGAGTCATGTCATCCTCTCCTTTTGTTGTTACTTGCACTGCCTGCCACATGCATAGCTTAGCTCTCTCTGTCAGCGGTGAGATTTACACATGTGATAAATGCAGGGAGATAGTCAGGCTGACAGAGAGAATCTCTAATTGAGGATAGTAAGAATGCAAGGGCTTTAGATACTGTTTTGGATGCGACTAGCTTAGTGAACTCTGTAAATTGTCCGGTTCTGGCTGTAGAGCCCGTGTAGCAGGGCAATTGGGTCACTGTGAGGCGGCCTAGCCAGGGAAAACACCACTCTTCCATTCCGATTAGAACATCAAACAGGTTCTCCCTACTCAGTGACACACCCACTGAGAATCCTGTTGAAAGTGCCCTAGTTATTGCCGATTCTATTACACGGAACGTGAAAATAGAGACACCAGCCACCATAGTCACATGTTTGCCGGGAGCCAGAGCACCTGACATCAAAGCAAATTTAAAAGTGCTGGCTAATGCTAATCATAAATACTCTAAGATTATTATTCACGTCGGCACTAATGATGTTCAACTTCGCCAGTCGGAGATCACTAAAATTAACATTAAAGAGGTGTGTGAACTCGCAAGTACGAGTGATGAGATAGTTAGCAGATTATCATCACTCAATGGCTGGCTGTCTAAGTGGTGTCCGCAGAATAATATAGGGTTCATAGACAATTGAAAAAGTTTTTGGGGCAGACCTGACCTGTTGAAAAGAGATGGTATT